>LR990246.1:11841269-13116769 GCA_905147385.1 Limenitis camilla | reverse complement strand
CACTCTCAATAAGATATCTTTTATAACGAGCGAAAAAATTTTGTATTCATTGAAATTCTCCATACAGAGTTTACCTTATAGGTGATATAACAAAGTTTGAATATATACTAATACTAAAAATTAAAGTAGATCCCTTCAATTTATCGTCGTAAAATTTTTTATATTGATTATAAACGTCCTCCCGCATATTGTGAAACAAAATTTATCTAAATTTAGTATATTTAAAAATTTTTTATTAAGAAATTGTATGAAAATTTTGAAAAATTTTAACATTTTATCTTATAAACAGTCTATTTCCCTACTTTAACTCTATTTTCTCGAACTCTTTTTATCTCATATTATACATAAACTATCCCCCTATATTATATATTAATTTTAACCCCTGTTGTATTGTGAAAATTTTCGAAATTTTCAGTAAAACTGTTCGATTTTGGTGAAATTTTGTTCAAAAAACACTTTTTTCGTAAATAATAGTTAGATTCTGTCATCCGATTTTCCTCGTTTATATATCGTTGAATAGCGTTTTTAATCACCTATTCAACGGTACCACTCTCAATAAGATATCTTTTATAACGAGCGAAAAATTTTTGTATTCATTGAAATTCTCCATACAGAGTTTACCTTATAGGTGATATAACAAAGTTTGAATATATACTAAATACTAAAAATTAAAGTAGATCCCTTCAATTTATCGTCGTAAAATTTTTTATATTGATTATAAACGTCCTCCCGCATATTGTGAAACAAAATTTATCTAAATTTAGTATATTTAAAAATTTTTTATTAAGAAATTGTATGAAAATTTTGAAAAATTTTAACATTTTATCTTATAAACAGTCTATTTCCCTACTTTAACTCTATTTTCTCGAACTCTTTTTATCTCATATTATACATAAACTATCCCCCTATATTATATATTAATTTTAACCCCTGTTGTATTGTGAAAATTTTCGAAATTTTCAGTAAAACTGTTCGATTTTGGTGAAATTTTGTTCAAAAAACACTTTTTTCGTAAATAATAGTTAGATTCTGTCATCCGATTTTCCTCGTTTATATATCGTTGAATAGCGTTTTTAATCACCTATTCAACGGTACCACTCTCAATAAGATATCTTTTATAACGAGCGAAAAATTTTTGTATTCATTGAAATTCTCCATACAGAGTTTACCTTATAGGTGATATAACAAAGTTTGAATATATACTAAATACTAAAAATTAAAGTAGATCCCTTCAATTTATCGTCGTAAAATTTTTTATATTGATTATAAACGTCCTCCCGCATATTGTGAAACAAAATTTATCTAAATTTAGTATATTTAAAAATTTTTTATTAAGAAATTGTATGAAAATTTTGAAAAATTTTAACATTTTATCTTATAAACAGTCTATTTCCCTACTTTAACTCTATTTTCTCGAACTCTTTTTATCTCATATTATACATAAACTATCCCCCTATATTATATATTAATTTTAACCCCTGTTGTATTGTGAAAATTTTCGAAATTTTCAGTAAAACTGTTCGATTTTGGTGAAATTTTGTTCAAAAAACACTTTTTTCGTAAATAATAGTTAGATTCTGTCATCCGATTTTCCTCGTTTATATATCGTTGAATAGCGTTTTTAATCACCTATTCAACGGTACCACTCTCAATAAGATATCTTTTATAACGAGCGAAAAATTTTTGTATTCATTGAAATTCTCCATACAGAGTTTACCTTATAGGTGATATAACAAAGTTTGAATATATACTAAATACTAAAAATTAAAGTAGATCCCTTCAATTTATCGTCGTAAAATTTTTTATATTGATTATAAACGTCCTCCCGCATATTGTGAAACAAAATTTATCTAAATTTAGTATATTTAAAAATTTTTTATTAAGAAATTGTATGAAAATTTTGAAAAATTTTAACATTTTATCTTATAAACAGTCTATTTCCCTACTTTAACTCTATTTTCTCGAACTCTTTTTATCTCATATTATACATAAACTATCCCCCTATATTATATATTAATTTTAACCCCTGTTGTATTGTGAAAATTTTCGAAATTTTCAGTAAAACTGTTCGATTTTGGTGAAATTTTGTTCAAAAAACACTTTTTTCGTAAATAATAGTTAGATTCTGTCATCCGATTTTCCTCGTTTATATATCGTTGAATAGCGTTTTTAATCACCTATTCAACGGTACCACTCTCAATAAGATATCTTTTATAACGAGCGAAAAAATTTTGTATTCATTGAAATTCTCCATACAGAGTTTACCTTATAGGTGATATAACAAAGTTTGAATATATACTAAATACTAAAAATTAAAGTAGATCCCTTCAATTTATCGTCGTAAAATTTTTTATATTGATTATAAACGTCCTCCCGCATATTGTGAAACAAAATTTATCTAAATTTAGTATATTTAAAAATTTTTTATTAAGAAATTGTATGAAAATTTTGAAAAATTTTAACATTTTATCTTATAAACAGTCTATTTCCCTACTTTAACTCTATTTTCTCGAACTCTTTTTATCTCATATTATACATAAACTATCCCCCTATATTATATATTAATTTTAACCCCTGTTGTATTGTGAAAATTTTCGAAATTTTCAGTAAAACTGTTCGATTTTGGTGAAATTTTGTTCAAAAAACACTTTTTTCGTAAATAATAGTTAGATTCTGTCATCCGATTTTCCTCGTTTATATATCGTTGAATAGCGTTTTTAATCACCTATTCAACGGTACCAATCTCAATAAGATATCTTTTATAACGAGCGAAAAAATCGCCCTCCCACCCTCCCTTTTGAGATTACTTACGTGGAAAACCATGACCTTGGGAATATTAAAATTCTCAAAACATTAAATTTTCGCAACAATTGAGTTAGTTATATCGCAGGATCTCTTTTAAAAATATATAAAAAATTATATTACCTATTTTAAGCCTAAAATTATCAATCAATATTGCTAATTCAATACAGCAACATGCCTAAGTATGAGGAGAAGAGACCTCCGCCTATTACGGCTGATAGTATAACTGACAACAAATCTTTTATTGAGGCGATCAACCTTTTAACTCACACCATAACGACAACTGTCTTTGATGGAAAAAATCTATCGAGACCTAACAAACATTACATCTCCACATGTAGTGAAGAAATAACAAAATGTGCGAATGTTTATATCAAGTTTTTGACGGGACCAAACTCTCCGAGCATTTTGAATAAGCCGAACGCGGGAACAAATATGGCAACAACACCTACCGTGCAAAGTGCTCTTGAACCTATTATACCACCTCCCCCAGCTTTTCACTTTGATCAGAACGCCGAGATTGTGACTAAGTCGACTGTGTGCACCATCCCTTCTACTCAGTCCGTTGCTATCTCTGATGAATCGATGCGTATACTTAAACGAGAACTCACTTCGTGTGTTAGAGAGGAGTTTAGTAAAATCACGAAAAAGTTACCCACTGTGACAGTTGAGCGGCAACGCGTTCCACTAAGCAAGGATGGCCCTTCTTACGCCCAAATGGCAGGCCGACCAAACACCAACTCGGTCCAAATCCAGCCTCTGGAGCGTGTGGCAGCTCAACCCACGTCACGCCCAGCTATAGTAATCACCACTAAAAACCCCACGACAACCAGACAGGACACGATTACTGCTCTAAGAAACACAATTAGTTTCCGAGAAGCTCACTATACACCGGCTCGTGTGCAACCCCTCTCTAAAGGAAAAATGCGCGTAGAGTTCGACAATCGTCAACAACGAGATGATGCTTTGGAGCGGATCAAGAATTCCCCAACTGCGGAAGTAGAGGCCGTTGAGGCCAAGAGCCTCAAACCCATGATCCTCCTCAAGGGTATCTGCAAGGATATCTCCACGGAAGACCTTAGAGATATCATAGTTGAACAGAACGAAGGACTCAAAGAGCTTATCGACTCCCCCGACGATCTCGTGTTTAAGTTCAAGCGCTCGAACAGGAACGCCAACCTTTACAACGCGGCTTTCATCACAAGTCCTAAAGTTTGGCAATACGCCAACAAAAATGGCAGATTGGGGATAGACTACCAAAGAGTGCATGTTGAGGACTTTTGTCCATTCCTCCAGTGCCACTCCTGTCAACAGTTTGGCCACACACAAAAATATTGCCGCGCCGAAATGACCAGATGCGCATACTGCGCCGAGACATCCCATTTAGAGCCTGACTGTCCACACAAAAACTCGCCAGAACACATAAGATGTTACAACTGTCTTTCCCACAACACTAAATTTAATACCACTAAACATTCCGTCGAACATAAAGCCACCTCTGCGAACTGCCCAATCCTTAAAATTATGCGAAACAAAATACAAAACCTAATCGATTATGGATCACAACAGTAATAGAATAAATATTATACAGTGCAACACTGACCGTTCACAATTTAGCTTCCACGAATTTCTTAAATATTTCAAAGACAGTTCATACAGCATCGCATTAGTCTCGGAACCATACACGGGCTCTGGAGACACTGTGAGGCCGTTCGGAGGCATTAACATCTACCAACACTCTGGTGGTGGCCGTGTTAAGGCATGTGTCATCACTAAGAGCAACATTTCCTGTTTAGGTATTTCACAGTACTCCAACACCAACCTGTGCGTCGTCAGGGTTCAGTTCGGCCACAGTAAATTACATATCGCCTCGGCCTATATTGAACCTAAACAAGACGAAAGTAACACCCTCCACCGCATTGACGACTTCCTCCAGGATTCCTCTGCTATTCCTTGCATCCTGGGAGGGGATTTCAATGGATGGCACCAATTATGGGGATGCAATAAAAACAACTCACGCGGTAATGAAGTTGTTGACATGGCGTATGCTAACGATCTTACCATCTGCAACGTGGGAAATACCCCGACTTTCGAAACTGTCACTCATGGCAAAGAACGCACCTCAATCATAGATCTCACTCTTGCATCTTCTTCTATACATCACTTCATCAGTAAATGGAAAGTCAACTTAGACGCTTGCCCCTCATCACAGCACAATGCCATAGATTTCTTTTATAATCATACATTCTCAGATCGGTTGCATAAGCCTCTCAACACTTCTACTTTTGTGTATAATACAAAGAAAGCCAACTGGAGCGAATTTAAGACCTCACTCGCTACTCAGATGACGTCTCACAATTTATTGGACATGGACATTCTCTCATTTGATACGTCTAAGTTGGAAGAGACCATAGACATAATCACAAAGATTATCCACACTGCTTGCCAATCGTCGATGCCAATAAGATCGGGCGCGGCAAGTGGTAGACCACTCTGGTGGAGCGATGCCTTGGAGGACAGGAAGAGACAAGTCATTGAACTACACAGAGAGTTACATGCTGCGAAGAAACGCAACGCGGTCACTAGCACAATGGCTCAAGAGATGCACAAAAGAAAGAGAGCATATGCAGATGAGCTTCGAGAGGCGTCTTGTGCTAGTTTCCGCAGCTTTTGTGAACTCCAGACCAAAGAAAATGTGTGGTCCTTGACCAACAGACTCTTGAAGGACACCAACCCAAAGAGACCACCGACAACCTTTAAGGTTGACGGCCACTACACCAACGACGAAAGGGAAACAGCTTTTGCCCTCTTAAACCATTTTTACCCCGATGACACACCGGACACTCTACCTAGGCACCACGAATTGAGACATCAAGTTCCTGACAAACCCGATTCAGCAGATGACCCCCCTTTCACTTCGGCGGAGGTGTTGGAGATCTTGAATAAAATGAACCCTAATAAGGCACCTGGACTAGACAACCTTACATCTGACATCTGCGCACAATTCACCCTTTCATATCATCAATTAATCACCGACTTATGCAACCGTTGTCTTGACCTCCAACACTTCCCCCGACAGTGGAAGAGAGCCTATGTTCGGATAATACCGAAACCAAACAAGGACGACTACACCCTACTAACTTCACACCGACCCATAGGACTGATTCCGGTATTCGGTAAAATGTTGGAAAAACTTTTTACCACCCGGATCACTTACACTGCTAGCCTCACTGGCAACCTCCATCCCAAACAGTTTGGATTCAGGGAGCAGACTAGCACAACCATGGCAATCGACTCAGCGCTGCGCACTGTTCGCGAAGCCAAAACCGATGGCTGTCTGGTTGTGTCTGTCTCCTTGGATATCAAATCGGCGTTTGATAACGCATGGTGGCCCGCGCTACTCCACAGGCTCCGAAAGATCAAATGTCCTAGAAACCTTTTTGGCCTGATACAAAATTATCTCAAGGACAGAGAAGTAGTGCTCGACCATGCGGACTTTCGCGTTTCTAAAACAACTACTAAGGGCTGCATTCAGGGCTCTACATGCGGCCCTGTGATGTGGAATTTCATACTGGACGAGTTGCTGAGTATCAACCTCCCGGAGGGGTGCACAATTCAAGCCTTTGCTGATGACGTCCTGCTGATCGCCCAGGCAAAGACTGTAGACGAGCTTCAAGACGTCACCAATTCAGCACTGGACGCTATTGTAGGGTGGGGAAATAACGTCAAATTGACATTTGGGCCCTCCAAAACTAAACTAGTAGCATTTACGCCAGGTGTAAAGACCGCCAGTATTAAAATTGCTGGCCAGAAACTAACCTTCGACAAGGAATTCAAGCTCCTTGGCGTTATAATAGACGAAAACCTACTCTTTAACAGTCACATCGATTACATCATATCCAAAGCCACCAAAATTTTTAACAAGCTGTGCCTGTTCTGCAGACCAACGTGGGGTGCCCACCCGGAAAACATCCGGACCATATACCGGCAGGTGATTGAACCTATCATCACTTACGCTGCCGGTATATGGGGTCACGCGGCCTGCAGGAAGAATGTTAGACAAAAGTTACTAAGCGTACAACGATCCTTTGCTATTAAGGCGATTAAGAGCTTTAGAACAGTATCGACCGTCGCCTCTATCGCCCTCGCCCAATTTGTACCATTGGACCTTAAGGTAAGAGAGGTTCATGCTATAGAGATGACCAAACTCATGGGAATAACAGAATACCTGCCTTCTGATGTCAATTTGGAAACACGCACTCCTCCACACAAACTTCTACACCCATTCGACAGAATTTCACCTCCTCATCTTGCATTCATCAAAGAAGACCAGATCAGCCAACACTGTCAACCCACTTCCAATCGCACAGTTCAGGTATATACGGATGGGAGCAAGCTAGATGACGGCTCTGTCGGTGCAGCTTTCGTCTGTTTTGAAGGTGACAGACATTTAATCACCAAAAAATTCAAGCTGCACGATAGTTGTTCCGTCTTCCAGGCGGAGCTCCTAGCCATTGACAAAGCATGCTCTTGGGCATCAGATCACTCCTATTCCAGATTCATCATCCTTTCAGATTCGCTCTCATCACTAAAAGCTTTACAGAACCGCAGCAACACACATCCACTCATTGCTAACATACATCGCACCATCTATTCCATTAATAAATTTTCTGCTAAAACAATCGAATTCGCATGGGTGAAGAGTCACGTCGGAATTCCAGGTAATGAGGCCGCTGACGTTGCAGCAAAGAGCGGTGCAGCACTTCACCGATCTCCCGATTACCGGGAATTCCCCTTAAGCTTTGCGAAGCACTCCATCCGCTCTGGAGTGCGCACGGAGTGGGAAGATATATACACATCATCCGAACAAGGGAGATGGACTAAAGCCCTATTACCATCTCTGGGGGACATAAGGAAGCTTATGGCCAAAGTTAAAACTTCCTTTTATTTCACCCAATATCTGACCGGTCACGCTTACCACAAAGCTTATTTAAAACGGTTCTGTATCACTGATGATGACCATTGTCCATGTGATAATATTTCTATCCAGACCCTACCTCATTTATTTGAAGAATGTCCAAGATTCGAAGCACAAAGACTGGAACATACAATTTGCTGCGATATAGCAGGAGTGTCTCCTTTCGTTCTGACGGAGGTGATGGAGAAGGAGAGCGCTTTGTAATAAATTGTGAATAAGCGAATCATTAGTTATGTGTATAAATTATATTAAGAGTAAAATAATTAGTTTTTAGTTATATATAGTATAGTCTTTTATTACATATTATATATTACACAAAATATTACATAAATATTACACAAAAAAAAAAAAAAAAAAAAAAAAAAAAAAAAAAAAAAAAAAAAAAAAAAAAAAAAAAAAAAAAAAAAAAAAAAAAAAAAAAAAACCAATCTTGTAAATAATTCTTATTCACAAATTAGGATAAGTTTACATTTTATTTTGACTAATATTACTTTCTTTTTTTTGCATAAAACAATATAAGTCGCTATAAGAAATCATCTTCTTCATACAGTCAACATAAAGTTGATAATCCCTTTTCGAAACGACGGTCTTTGCTGTATCAAATCGCAGCACTGGCCATCTCTAGAAAACCGGGTCTCATTTAATTAACTTATGGTCTTCATCATACTCCCAATGTGACATTAAAACTCAATGTGCATAAACTCATTTCAATAAAAAAAAAAACCTAACCTAACCTAACCTAACCTAACCTAACCTAACCTAACCTAACCTAACCTAACCTAACCTAACCTAACCTAACCTAACCTAACCTAACCTAACCTAACCTAACCTAACCTAACCTAACCTAACCTAACCTAACCTAACCTAACCTAACCTAACCTAACCTAACCTAACCTAACCTAACCTAACCTAACCTAACCTAACCTAACCTAACCTAACCTAACCTAACCTAACCTAACCTAACCTAACCTAACCTAACCTAACCTAACCTAACCTAACCTAACCTAACCTAACCTAACCTAACCTAACCTAACCTAACCTAACCTAACCTAACCTAACCTAACCTAACCTAACCTAACCTAACCTAACCTAACCTAACCTAACCTAACCTAACCTAACCTAACCTAACCTAACCTAACCTAACCTAACCTAACCTAACCTAACCTAACCTAACCTAACCTAACCTAACCTAACCTAACCTAACCTAACCTAACCTAACCTAACCTAACCTAACCTAACCTAACCTAACCTAACCTAACCTAACCTAACCTAACCTAACCTAACCTAACCTAACCTAACCTAACCTAACCTAACCTAACCTAACCTAACCTAACCTAACCTAACCTAACCTAACCTAACCTAACCTAACCCAAAAAAGCTCCTGGCCTGGATGGCTTGACAGCTGATATCTGCACACAGTTTGTTCATCATTATCCCCAACTTATCACAGATATCGCTAACCGCTGTCTCTCGCTTCAGTACTTCCCCAAGCAGTGGAAGAGGGCATACATCAAAATTATTCCGAAACCTAATAAATCTGATTATACACAGTTAGAATCACACAGACCCATAGGATTGATTCCAGTTTTTGGGAAGGTATTAGAGAAGCTTTTTACTAATAGAATCACTTTTATTGCGGGATCTACCAAAAATTTGCACCCTAAGCAATTTGGTTTTCGAGAGCAGACAAGCACGACTATGGCAATCGACTCTGCGCTCAGTGCTATTCGTGAGGCCCGAGTCAGTGGTCACAAAGTCTTGTCTGTCTCTTTAGATATCAGAGCAGCGTTCGACAACGCTTGGTGGCCTGCGCTGCTCCACCGACTTAGAAAAACAAAATGCCCCAATAACATTTATGGGCTAATTCAAAATTATTTACAGGACAGAGAGGTTGTTTTAGATCATGCCGACATTCGCGTCACCAAAAGGATGTCAAAGGGCTGCATCCAGGGGTCCGCATGCGGCCCAATCATGTGGAACTTCATCCTGGATGAACTTCTTCTGATCAATCTACCGAACGGATGTAAGCTCCAAGCCTTCGCTGACGATGTCATGTTAATCGCCCAAGCTAAAACAATCGGTGAACTGCAGGATATTACCAACTCCGCTCTCAACACCATCGTCGAGTGGGGCAAAGGTGTCAAGTTGGAGTTTGGCCCCAACAAGACACAGCTAATAGCTTTCACTTCTGTGGCAAAGTCGGCTAATATCATCATGGCCGGACAAAAATTATCCTTCGAAAAGGAAATCAAATATCTTGGAGTTATTATAGACGAAGATCTGTTATTCAATAGCCATGTCAACTACACAATTAAAAAAGCCACCAAGATATTTAATAAATTGTGTCTTTTCTGCAGGCCGACATGGGGGGCTCACCCGGACAACGTCCGAACGATATACCGTCAAGTAATAGAGCCTATCATCACTTACGCCGCCGGTATATGGGGACATGCGGCCTGCAGAAAGAACATAAAGAGGAAGCTACTTAGCATGCAGCGCTCTTTCGCCATTAAAGCCATTCGGGGCTTCAGGACTATATCGACTGTCGCGTCCATTGCACTCGCCCAGTTCGAGCCGCTGGACCTTAAGATCCGAGAGGTCCATGAAATTGAACAAACAAAACTCATAGGTGTCACTAAATATCTTCCATCTGATGTGACTCTGGAGTCTCGAGTTTCTCCTTACACTTTACTGCATCCATCTACACGCATATCACCCTCTCACCTACAATTCACTAGTGAGGAACAGATTCAACAGCATTGCCAATTATCACACACTCATACAGTACAAATTTACACAGACGGAAGCAAACTGGAGGACACTTCTGTCGGAGCGGCTTTCGTCTGTCTTGATGGCGATAGACCAGCGGCCATCAAGAAGCTTAAGTTGCACGATAGTTGCTCTGTCTTCCAGGCAGAACTTTTAGCCATAGACAGGGCCTGTTTATGGGCACTTAATCACTCATCCAAACATCACACAAACTACATTATTCTCTCCGACTCTCTTTCATCACTCAAAGCCATACAAAACCGGAGCAACACACACCCAATAATATCAGACATACATCGCACCATTCATCGTATCTACAATCATCCGACAAAATCTATAGAGTTTGCGTGGGTCAAGAGCCATATTGGGATTCCCGGTAATGAGTCCGCTGATGTTGCTGCGAAGAGCGGTGCAGCACTGCACCGGTCTCCTGATTATCGGGATTTCCCCATTAGTTTTGTGAAACACTCCATCCGCTCGGGAATATACACTGAATGGGAGGAAATCTACAAATCATCTGAGCAGGGTATGTGGACTAAGTCTCTTCTGCCTTCGCTTAGAGACATTAAAAATCTGTTCTCTCGAATTAAAATTTCATTCTACATGACACAATATCTCACAGGGCATGCATACCACAAGCAATATTTACATCGTTTCGGGATCACGGACGATGAACTTTGTCCCTGTGATGATACAACTGTTCAGACTCTGACACATTTATTGGAGGAATGCCCTAGATTCGAGTCACAACGGCTCGATCATGTTATATGTTGCGATGCCGCTTGTGTCTCTCCCTTTGTCCTGACTGAAATTATGGAGAAAGAAAGCGCCCTAAAATCGTTCGTCAGGTATGTAGAGCAGATTTTGGGCCGCCTTAAACATTTTAATGGAACCTAACCCGGATTTGACTAATATTAACTGTACATATTAATTTAGATAAACAATTGTAGGTTTAAGTAGATTATAAGGAACAAAATAATAATAGCTAAACACAATATAAATAACAACAAAGGCAAAAAAAAAAAAAAAAAAAAAAAAAAAAAATTTACTAATAACACCATGCTCTTACTAAACCTGTAAATATTTATGATTTACATTCTAAGATATCATTCTATTATCGTTTGCCTCATTTTGTATCCATTCTGTAAATAAACATTATCTCATCCTGTCAACATTCAGTTGACACTCATTTTTCTACTTGAAGGACTTTGCTGTATCAAATCGCGGCACTGGACTTAACTAGAAAATTCGGGACTCAAAAAAAAATCTCAATTACTCAAGCTTCATCATTAACCTTACGTGACAACAAAACTTCACATTGTGAACAAATTCACTTTAATAAAAAAAACCTAACCTAACCTAACCTAACCTAACCTAACCTAACCTAACCTAACCTAACCTAACCTAACCTAACCTAACCTAACCTAACCTAACCTAACCTAACCTAACCTAACCTAACCTAACCTAACCTAACCTAACCTAACCTAACCTAACCTAACCTAACCTAACCTAACCTAACCTAACCTAACCTAACCTAACCTAACCTAACCTAACCTAACCTAACCTAACCTAACCTAACCTAACCTAACCTAACCTAACCTAACCTAACCTAACCTAACCTAACCTTTTTTTTTTTTTTTTTTTTTTTTTTTTTTTTTTTTTTTTTTTAACGCTGGAAATGCGACCTTATGCATACCCCCGCTAGCAAGCGGGAGGTTATGTGGGGCTCTCCTTGATGCCGCCCGCCATTGGGCTAGCGGCGTTCAAGGCATACCCACTAAAACCAGCGGTACCCTCCTCCGCCTACGTGAGACGCCACAGGAACGCTTTCGCAAACAACCGTGACGCCTCGGCGGTCAGCCCGATCCACGCGGGCCGGCATTCTCAGAGGGGCTCCCAGGGTACTAGGAGTGGCTCCCCTCCGGAGCGGCTGCTCTCTTACCTTGACGGGGGGGGCTTGCAGTTCTTGCCCCCCATTCTATGGCCCGACGGCTTGCCTGCATCTGCGCAGATTGCGCAGCGCATTGCGCCTGTGCAGAGAGCCGCCTTGTGCCCCTCTTGGCCGCACCGGTAGCACAGGTCTGCTCGGTTCTTCGGCGAAGGGCAGAGGGCTTTAGTATGACCTAGGCCCATGCACTTATAGCAGCGCATGGGTAGGTCATCCAGTACCTGCAGCCGGGCGGAACTCCAGCCGACCAGGATCCTCCCCGCCCTGGACAGCACCTTTGCAGCGTCCACGGGGCAGGAGATTCGAACCCCCTTCATACCTGCGCGGCCGGTCCACAGCTCACCGACGCGCACCGCCTCCGCAGCACAGCCGCTCGCTCGCACGACCGCGGCAACCACCTTCTCTTTGGTGGCCGAGTCGTCGAGCCCGTCCACCCGGAGATTCACGGCCTTGGTTGGCCGTGCTACCTGCGCCAAGCCGTCCAGCACGATGCGCATTCTCTCCGCCAAGGTCTCCGCCTGCTCGGGTGTCTGCCCCTTCGGCAACTCCAGCACCCGAGCCCCGGTCTTGGCCTGGCGGATCCTCATACCGGCGCCTATACCCAGCTCCGCGAGGTCAATACTCATCTCCGCTTTCTCCAAGATTTTGGCATAGGTGACTCCCTTCTCTGCCACCTCGGGCAGGAGCCGCACGACGACAGCTGACGTGCGAGGAGCCACGAGCCTCTTCTTGGGTTTAGCGGAGACTTTCTTCAGTTTAGGCGCCGCGGCCGGCGCCACCTTCTGAGGCGGGGGGTTTTTCGCCCTCCTGCGACCACGCCGTGCGACCGTCGCCCAGCTATCACCTTCATGCTCCGCTGAAGGCACACTCGCCGGCACAGCCTGTGCCGGTTCCACCGTAGTCGGCGGAGCCTCCAGTGCGGTGACCGCCATTTGCTGGGGGCTCTTCTTTTTCCCCCTCTTTTGAAGAGGGGCTGCTTGGGCACGGTCGGGCTGGGATGCTACGGATGTGGGCGCAGCTGACGGAGCCAGCACCGCCTGCCTCCTTCCATCAACCGCGAGTGGCGGTTGTGTGTTCGCCGTCGTGAACAGCCGTTCCTCGATCCTGGACAAACGAGTTTCCAGCATCGAGGTGATCGCCGTTTTGAGCTCCTCTGCCGCGTTTGCCACCACGCCGGACGATGAGGGTGCGGCTTGTTTAGGGGAACTCTTAGCCCCCATCTTCTCAAGGTCCCTCCTGTACGCCAGGGACTCGGCCTTCGCGTTCTCGAGCTCCCTGCGTAGGCGAGCGTTGTCGACCCGAAGTCGACGAACCTCTTCCGCCTCTGTTCTGTCCGCCAGCGCATCCACGATCTCCCTCAAATTGGTGGCGGACTCCTTCAGAAGCTTAACATATGTCCCCTTGAGGTTCCCGGACTTTTGAGCCAGCTCTATTATTTTGGATGCGCTCCGTCCGGCATCCGCTCGCAGCTCGTCCGCGTTCTTAAGGGTCGGATCTCTCCTGTCCACTTCTGACGCAATATCCGAATCGCTGGGGCCCTTTGCCGCCGCTGGAGTTGGCCTGCGGAGGGTCCTAGCCCGAAGCTTACGTTTAAAGGCTTCCTCTACCGTATCGCACTTTGAGGCCACCTTATCCTCGGTTTCAGTATCCGAGTCCGAGGATCTAAGAGGCACCTGGGGACGGCGCCGTCCTGTCCCTAGTCTGGAGCCTTGTGCACCAGACATATCTGTACCCGCAATATTTGCGGGATCATCCGCTGCAGCCAATGCCGCTGCGTTCTTTGAACCCGACATGGGATTCACACAAGATCTGCCTTTGAAAAACACCTAGTGTGCCCCGCTCTACCTACAACCCTAAAGGGGAGGGAGCTGGGGAAGGAATACCTTTGCGTATTGCACACACTGAGGTTACCGCACTAGAACCTAACCTAACCTAACCTAACCTAACCTAACCTAACCTAACCTAACCTAACCTAACCTAACCTAACCTAACCTAACCTAACCTAACCTAACCTAACCTAACCTAACCTAACCTAACCTAACATAAAATAGTAAAAACCCAATCGGTTAAGAGAAATAGGTCATAAATATCGTTAAATATGTACATAGTTCACATAATCGTTTAAAAGTTGTTGCATAATACAAAGCAACAGTTGAAAATAGTGTAATTAATAAAAAAAAAAAAAAAAAAAAAAAAAAAAAAAAAAAAAAAAACCTAACCTAACCTAACCTAACCTAACCTAACCTAACCTAACCTAACCTAACCTAACCTAACCTAACCTAACCTAACCTAACCTAACCTAACCTAACCTAACCTAACCTAACCTAACCTAACCTAACCTAACCTAACCTAACCTAACCTACCTACCTACCTACCTACCTACCTACCTACCTACCTACCTACCTACCTACCTACCTACCTACCTACCTACCTACCTACATACCTACCATGCCAGTGGCGTGGATTTCTGACCAGAGTTGCATGTTGTACACAATCGAAGGGCTTAGATAGGAGAAGTCTATGTGAATTAAAAGGTCAGGAAAACATGCCACGTTTAATACAAGTTGGTTGATTAATCGATAGCTCAGAGGTAATTAATTTTACGACTTACCCTCTCGCTGTGCCGCCGACATAACACCATACACAATCACACAGGCCTTCTTGTTTATTTCTCAAATATTTTCGGGAGTAAATGCGTCGCGTGTAGTTTTGTAGATCGAACTTTTTGACAGTGGCGCCACTAACACTTCACTCATTCGTTTTGGCGGGAGGGTTTAAACGAATACCAAACATTCCTTCCACCGAAATCCGTTAGGATTTCTCCAGTTATGATACCAATATAATTATCTTGAAAATAGTTGAATAACATAATAGTAGTATTGGTTAGTGTATATTTGTGTGGACTGTATAAATAAATAAAATGTATACAAAACTTAAATAAAATGAAATTAAACTAAAACTTAAATAAATTGAAGTTTTGAATAAAATAAAATAAAAATTTAATGAGTATCCTCGTCTACTGGAAGTACTTAGGCTTAACTTGACCACTGGACGAGTAAACTGAGTTTTGAGTGCGAACCGTAACAACTCGAATAATACCATCGGGTCCGGGGTGTAACTTGGTGACCCGAGCGCGACTCCATTGCAAGGGCGAAGCGTCCGAATGAATTAAAACAACATCACCTACTTTGAAATCGTTACATTTGCTGAACCATTTTTGACGTTGTTGCAACAAATGCAAGTTGTCTTGCTTCCACTTGTTCCAAAAGGTGTGTGAAACCTGTTGGACAAGTTGCCACCGATTTAGGCGATGAGATGATACATTAGTTATATCATACTCTGGTACTGACAGCAAATCACGACCTACTAGGTAAACGAAATTTAGGCAATTCGCCCATAAACGGTTGTTTAGTTGATGGTGAAACTTTAAAACATGAAATACATTTGACAGTACGAGATATCGCTTATATTGATAACGACCTCCACTTTGAAGGCTGCTTACGATATTTCACATTTGAAATAAATAAGAGAATTCTTGCTACTACATTAAGTAATTTATTGAAACTAGAAAACTTTTCAAGTCATAAATTAAATTTAAAGCTAAAGTAGACATGTATATAGCCAAGCTGGTGAATTGAACCACTCTGTCACCTTGAGTAGTGCCGATGGTAAGGCACCACGAGAACAAATATCGGCTGGATTACATGCACCAGAAACATGATACCGACATGAACTCGGATCTACGATCTTGATCTACGAACTAGGAGTGTTAGGCCAATTTAAGACTACAGAAGAGTCGGTAAATAAGGGCGTATCATTCACTTGAAGTCTTTTTGAAGGTATTGAACATTTGACTATAATCAAGGTATAGAGATTGACTTTAAGGGAGCTATTTTAGACTTTGCAATCAGCAAACTAACTTTGAAATCTCGGTTTAGAGTACGCAGATAGATTACAGCAAGGGTTCCTTTTGAAGAAGCGTCACAGAAACCAATAACTTGACAGTTAATGTGTTGCTTGATAACTACATGTCGATCATGCTTCAAATTAACTAACAAGGGTAGCTCATTTGCATAAGACTGCCATTAAAGTTTAAGATTTACAGGCAAGTTCTCATCCCAACCTAATTGTTGATACCAGAGCTTCTGCATTAAACACTTAGCGTAGAATACGCATGGTGCTACAAATCCAAGAGGATTAAATTGAAGACCAATTTGTGACAAAATTATCCTTTTCGTTACTACTGGATTAGAAGGCAAAGTAGAAAAGGAAAATGAATCTCAAGTAGGAGACCACTGGAGTGCAAAAACATTTACAGACAAAGTTTTGTCATCATCGAATGTGAGAGGTATTTCTCTGTGGTCATCTGGTAAATTCTCAAGAACTTTTGGAGAGTTTCTAGACCACTTGCGGAGCAAAAACCCACCACATATCGAAAGAGCAATAAGATCATTTTGAAGCCTAATGGCTTCCTCAACAGTATCTACAGACTAAAGAATATTATCAAAAAAATGCTGATTTAAGTATTTCAGCTGCATACGGAAACTTCTGGACATCGTCATCAGCTAGCGTCTGCAACATTTTGATTGCTAGATAAGGACTGCTAGCGACGCCATAAGTTATCGTATTCAGCTCAATGACTTGAATAGAATCGTTGACAGAGTATCGCCTTAAAATATGTTGATATGGACGTTGAACTTGATCAATGACAATTTGACGAAACATTTTGCAAATTTTGCAGATAAACAAATTTCTTGAAGACGAAAATTGAAAATAAGTTGATTGAGATTAGCTTGAATTTTAAGACCTGGTAGAACTATTGAATTGGGAGAGTAACCATTAGAAGTCTTGCATGGAGTATCGAACACAACAGGATGTTGAGTAGTGCTGTTTGAAGGTTTGACAACACAAAAATGTGGGATGATATATTTCGAATCCACGTTTTGAATTGAACCTAGACAAGACATGTGTCCGAGAGACTCGTATTTCTGCATAAACTTGCGATATTCTAGCTTGAGATCTTGTTCGCGTTCGAGCCTTGACTCTAAGTTAAGAAAGCGTCGAATAGCAATTTGATGAGAATCACCGATTTCGATAGACGGTCGCATCGGATATTTCACGATATATCTACCAGTAGCATCTCGTTGATGCTCTTCAGCGAACAATCTCTCCGCCAAAACATCATCAGGCTTTTGAGGAACCTCCGATGGTAAACTATCAATGTCCCAAAATTTATTCATAATTTTATCTAAAGACATAGAAATACTACAATAAGTATTCATGTTTCGATTATCTGATTGAATGACTGAAGGAGCAGACTAATTCGAATGTTGAGATAGCACAGTCTGACCTACAATGACATTCTCACATCTTGTTGCCATCATAGATGAAGGGGAATAAGTCACTCGCTAACAATATGTCGATTGGACCCGGTTTATTGAAAGTAGGATCGGCTAGACTACTACTATACTCTTTAAACTACTACTATAATCTTTAAAGCAAAAAAATTAAAAAAATCACAATGCTTGGTTTCACTGTGCAAGTGGCTAAACCAAAATCCTGAACCTTATTACCACCTAACCCTATTGATTAAAAGTGATACGTCGCGCTAAACCTAAACGCAACGCACTTTGTTGTGTAATATAGCCAGTCATAGCACCACTGTCTGTCACAGCACGAACTGAGTGGTACTTGCTCCAACGATCAGCAACATGTATAGCAGTGCCGAGCAGAACCGTTGATACCGCAGAACACGTCAACAAAACCGCATTACTTGCTCTAATTCTTGAGTTAAGATGCTGTGTGTAAAATAGTACAATTGACTTGAGAAGGACAGTCATTAACTGAATGATTATCCCTTAAAACAATTTTCACACAATTTAAGTTTCGTTATAGCATCGATACGCTGAGCCGGTGAGAGATCATTATATTCTGGACATCTATAAATAGAATGTATTTTTTTACAAAATGAACAATTTCGATTAATTTGAAAATTAGAATTAATATTTTTCGAATTTTTATTGACGACAGGACTTGACAAACTAAGGTAATTTATTTGAAGATGATTTTGTTAATGCACTTCCGGGATTGACCTTGATCTAGTGTCAGACATCTCAAGAACTCAAACATGATTTTCGATAAATAAAATTAAATCATTAAAAGTAGTCAAATTGTTTTGTTGAATCGACTGTTCGAATTTCCGATGCGTAGTGGTATATAGGGTCAAGGTTACGTAATGCAATATAAAATAATGTAAATCCATTAAAATGGATGAAATATAAAGTCCATTAAAACTTTCATTCTGTAAAGGTTTAAAATTAAATAATTTATCTAAATAAGAAGTTGCTAATGTATGTCGGAGAATAAGTAAAAGATTATCGATTAATCGAATCGTTATCGCTATCTATGGCGTTGGTGTAGGGTAGTGGTCACTTCCGTTGTTTTGACAGTCTCGACCCTCGACCCTTTATATGTCATCGACAGTCTGACTGAAGTCTTAGACGTGCGCGGTCTCTCAAGAAGTGAAGTAGTGTCTAAATAGTGATAGTGTTGTCCGATCAAGGTCACGTGAGTACCTTACAATGTAATTACCTCGTCTTGTGTTAGGTTAGGTTTATGTGCGTTTAACCTTGGGTTTAAATGGAGAGCCTAGCAGTGGAGGTGAGTGTTGTAATTACTTAAAGGAGCTCCTTAAGCCTACACCTTGGTCACAAGTCCAAGGCACTGCTTAGGTTTCTCTCGTAATTGTTAGAGATCATATTTGATCATTTATCGGTTCAGTAGAAGTATCTACGTTGCGTTTACCCAATATTCCATTCAATACCATCACCCCCTTGTAGTGTTCCCCAATATTCCCCATCTTCCTCCTTCCATCTCCTTTTCACATCGTTTTAAAATCCCCGACATATATAATTTTCGATATCTGCCATGTCAGAATTATTATGAATCAAGCTGGTTAACGTATCACGAAATGTAGGATAATTTTCGAGTGAACTATCAAAATGAAAAAGTTCGATCTTAGGTAACTTAGGTTTAGCACAAATGTTCATATTTGAATTTGATTTTAATGACTCATTCTCAGAACTAGAAATTTTCGATGCTACTGATTGAATCAAATAATAAAATGTATCAAAATTTCAATTTTAGTGTATGACGCAACAAATTCGGGATCATGTTGTTTACTTAAAAAAATAATGTCATGAACGGCCTTTTCGTATGAACGACGCCACGCATCGATATCTTTTAATCTCAAACGAAAACTATCGACAAGTTCTGAATTACTTAAAACATTCTTTGATAATTCGAACAATGATTGAATACGCATATTTCTTTTCTACTAATAAAAGGTTGTAATAATGTATATAACACATCTTTATCGGGTTTCAATGTTTTACGAGGTTTAGACATTTATTATTGACTAGCGGCCCATCCCGGCTTCGCACGAGTTATATTTAATATTTAGTTTAAAACATTTTGGCTCTCCCGCATGTCGGGGCCCCTCTACCTCGGCGTTACTCGCTCTACCACTCGCTGCACTTCGAGTATCACCGACATAGAACTACACTGGCCCGTCGCGTCGCGTCGGCGTGTATTTTTTGTTTATATTGATATTTTTAATTTCGTAATATCTTTTGAATGGAAGGTCCGATTTTAATAATTCAAAAAGTAATTTACAGGTATTGAAACAGTCTTGAATATGAAATAATTTATTTGGATAAGGATTAATACAAAGGTATGGAAAACATGGTCTGATTTTGATAGGCATTTTTATCAACTTTTAAAATATAAAAAAGTAGTTATAGTGACATAACTACAATAGTTGGACATATGGTCTTGCGGAGTTTTTTGTAGATATTGATACGTTCTATAATATTCTATAACATTTTTTTGGTCTATCATTAATACTTTTCGCAGCGCATGCGATGAAAGATATTTTATGGCTATTTTTTTTGCACCTTGGGTTGGTTTTAGTGAGATTTTCGGGGGATCTGTAATTTTTTCTTGTAATAAATATAGCCTATGTTACTCAGGGATAATGTAGCTTTCTAATGGTGAAAGAATTTTTGAAATCGTTCCAGTAGTTTTTATGTTTATTCGTTACATACAAAAATACAAATCTTACTTCTTTATAATATTAGTATAGATATAGATAAATATGTATTTGTATGTTAGTCTTATTGAATAAATACTTGAAATAAATATAGGAAGACTGTGTAATGTGTATTGAATTCAAGTATGATTCAGGTATGTACGTATTGACGTATATATTAATTACCTATATTATTGAATATAACTTGAAATTAGATAAAATATACTACGTATTTATTGAATGTTACTTGAAATACATATAATACTTGAGTATTACTTGAAAATATTACAGTAATACATTGATTTCCTGGCCGAATGACCACCACCCTCTCGCTGTGCCGCCGACATAACACCATACACAATCACGCAGGCCTTGCAGAGATGCAGAGTAAAATGATGATAGTTTTAAAATATTATTAAGTTTTAAATATAATATAATTAAAACTATTAATTTATAGCAAAACATGTTAAAGAGTATGCAATGTAATTACTGGAATAAGGCTGGCCGTTATGGTGTGTTCTATAAAATATAATGTAATATGAATGTTTGTTTTTGTCACTTATTGTCAAAGCGTGAAAAAGAAAAGACGAAATACATTTTGCTAAATATTATTATTAAACTCTGTATTTTATTTCTCTGCTTCTACGAGTGATTTCCATCTGGTTATGGGCCCAGTCATCCCAGTCTTTCCAGACATCCCAGTCACTCCAGTAACAAAGTAATCATAAAATACAGAAAGTTTGTCAAAATTTAATATCGACGGAAAAACTCGAGAAGGAGACTTGTTCTAGAAGTTGAGCAAGGAAGGTAAGCAAAATGGAAGGAAACAGCAGTATAAAAGCTGGAAGGGTCTAAGAATTGGAATATCTGGAAGTGTTAGTTCGGTGACTTCCGATCTTGAGGACTCCGTGTTAAATAAAAGCTGCTTTCCGTTTAAAGATATATTGGAATAAAATTCGTTTACAAAATCGTATTCGTACTACAAAGACAAAGGTGTTGCTTGGTATCCGTTTAAAATTCGAATGGACGACCGGAAACGGCCAGATCCGCATATATACTTGTAACGTATGAACTAGATGGCGCTACTACTCTTTAATTAATACGTATAATGTTCATTTTTATAAGATGCTTCCTCCGTCGTCCGATAGGTGGCGGGCGCTGCGCGTGAGTGCGCCAACTTGCCCTCAGCCTGGGAAGCACCGCTTCCAACATGAGGAATGGTTGTCAAGCGTCCTTGGGGTCATCAGTCGTTGGCAAAGGACATATTTTAGAGAATGTCCTTCGTATAGTTCCATTCGCCGTTCGTATATCTGCTACGCGTGAAATACCATCTGGTCCAGGGAAAACCTTGGTTATTCGTCCAAGCTTCCATTTGAGAGGAGGTAGGTTGTCGTCTTTAATGAGTACCAAGGTGTCCACTGCAAGGTCGCCTTGATGTGACTTCCACTTTGTTCTTTCTTGTAAGCCAGAGACATACTCCTTTGCCCATCGCTGCCAAAAGTGCTGACGTAGCTGCTTGATGCGTTGGTAGCGGTTGAGGCGTGGTATCGGGACGTCAGTCAGATTCTTGCAACTTGGAGTAGTCATCGGTGGGCCGATAAGGATGACCTGGTGTTAGGGGTGAAAGGTCGTTTAGAACGGTGGACATGGGAGACATTGGACGGGAATTCAAGATGGATTCGATGTGTGTTAAAACTGTACTGAATTCCTTGTATGTTAGTCTCGAGTTACCAATTATTCGTCTAAGATGATGTTTACACGACCTTATCCCTCTCTCGCATATACCAGAAAAATGGGGTGAATATGGGGGAATAAAATGAAATTTAATGCCTTCATTGGTAGTAAAATCAATAATGCGTTTCGGATTATTGTTTAAAAAATTAGAAAATTCTTTTTCGGCCCCAACAAAATTTTTACCGTTATCTGAATAAAGAATATCTGGTTTGCCTCGTCTACTAATAAAACGTTTAAGTGCTAAAATATAATCGTTCGTGGAAAGACTAGTGACAAGTTCTAAATGAACCGCTCGCGTAAGAAAACAAACGAAAAGACATACATACGCTTTAGTTAAATGAGCTCCTCTGCCTCTTCGGTTTAATATAAACATTGGTCCAGCATAATCCACACCAGTACGTACAAATGGGAATCCAAAATCTAAACGCTCGCGAGGTAAACTTCCCATTATAGGATTTATTGTTTTTGCTTTAAAGCGTGTACAGATAACACATTCACGCACTATTTTTCGTGAAGATTTCTAGCACTAAGCGGCCATCAACATGCACGTAAACTAAATAACAAGGGCTGCGGGCCAACGTGAAACAGCCGTATATGTTCGTGTCTAACTATTAGTATAGTTAAATGATGCTTATTACACAATAACACGGGATGCTTCTTATTATAGTCAAAATTAGTGCAGTTCATTAGTCTACCACCGACTCTAATCACTTTATGTTCGTCCAGAAACACATTGAGACCTAAAACACGATTAAATTCTTTATTTTTCGATTCTAACGGTAAATTATGCAATAAATTATAATAAACACTCGGAAATGAGCCAATGAGTGTCTGTGTGCGAATGCAACTAGTATGCGTCCCGCGGCGATCGACTCGTCCACTGATAAGGAACCGGTTTTTCGTTCGCACTTCGACAGAGTTTTTATATTCGTTATAAATCGCAATACATACGCACATATACGTCTCAATTTATTTTTATTTTTTATAACTTCTTTGTACACCACTAACAAAACTTAATAAACTAGATATAACATATTTTAAACAGTTAACTGTGAAGTACAACGGGCGGTCTTATGGCTAATTAGCTCTTCAAGACAACCCTCGTTTCGAAAAGAAAACGAAGATGGGATTGAGGAAGAATTTTGTTGAGAATTCGGGCAATTTAAGTCTCCGCTTTGTTCTCAACCCAGCAGGATTTTCAATGAATTTAAATTTTTTTCTCAAATATGAGGGTGCATTTGGGCTAAACTAAACAAAGTACAAAAAAGAGAGAATATGTAGATTCCGGCGACAGCGTATCGGGAGCCACTTGAGCTTTGAACGAAATTCTGATACATGGTCATATTTGCGTAAGCAGAATATGAACCGAATAGCGAGGTTTTGTAAACGCTCAAGCTTATTCATTTGGTCCTCGGTTAAATTACAATAACATGCATCTGCATAATCGAGTATAGACAGTAAGAGAGAGTTTGCAAGCATTATTTTTGTAGGAATAGGCAGAAAAGATCGAAAACGTCTCAGGGAGCTCAATGCAGCAAATGTTTTTTTTCTAATTTGGTCAATTTGCACCGACCATGATAATGTCTGGTCCAAGTGTACACCTAAATCTTTCACTGTTGAATAGTAGTTTAGTTTATTACCATTGTAAACAATAGGTGGTAAGTTCAACCAATCAACCCTTGCAATCATTCCCGGACTACCTATCACAATGACCTGGGATTTATTAGGATTGATAATAAGGCCATATTTATTGCTCCACTTCGATATCTCCACAAGGTCGTTATTGATAGCATCAATTGCAGTAGAGATGGTTTCAAGAGCTGCATGGCTATAAATTTGGATATCATCTGCATACATATGGTAGGGAGAAGAGATACACTGAGAGATCGAATTGATGAAGATTGAAAATAACAAAGAGGACAACACGCCACCCCGAGGTATCCCAGACCGGACATCCCTCCATGATGAGAATTTCTCATCAAGACGTACTCGTTGTCGACGGCCCATAAGGTAACTCTGAAACCACTCTAACACTGATGGAGATATGTTAAAAGAACACAGTAAACTAAGCAATATATCGTGATCAACGCAGTTAAATGCGTTGCTGAAGTCTAGGAGAGTTAAAACTGTCAGCTGTTTATTGTCCATAGCCCATCGAATGTTGTCAGTAATTTTGACAATTTTGACAACCTGCACGAAAACCCGATTGTAAAGGATTAAGAAGTAAATGATCGTTAATAAAAAGATTTAACTGTTGAAAAACTAATTTTTCAAGAATTTTGGATAAAAAAGCAAGGATAGAGATTGGACGAAAATCAGAATAATTGATTGCACTATTTTTCTTAGGAATTGGTACTTTTTGACTATACTTCCAGGTATCAGGAAATTTGCAAGAATTTATGGAATAATTTAATATACCAGTTAAAACGGGAATAATTATATTTATTATTTATTTATTTATTTATAACTTTATTGTACACCACATAAAAAAAAATAAAAAAAATAACACAGTAAAATAAAAACCAAATATAAAGTGAAGTACAACGGGCGGTCTTATGACTAGTTAGTCTCTTCCAGACAACCCTATCTTGGGAGGAGCGGAGGTTGAAATAATGAAGGTGGGGTAGCTTCAATATACTAATATATTACAACCGAATACATACACACCCACACAATAATATTATATAATATGATTACATACAATTATAATAAACTAATAAATATATCTAAGATAGGAATAATCATATTACGACTAATAGCGTCACTACCGACGGCATTCGATGTCACAGACATTATGTTTCTTTTAACATCACATTCAGTGAAAGGAGAGAAGGTAAACGGTGGAAAATTTGGAGCTGGCATCGACGAAAGAATTTGCAGAGTGTGATCTTTCTCAGAACTGTCTATCACGTTAGAAGATGTAAAATATTTATTAAGGATATCGATATCAATATTAATTGAAGTGTTGTGAGAAGATTTACCAACTCCAATAGACTCTAAGAATTTCCAGGTTTTTGCCATGTCGCCGTTTTCGACAGAACTATGAATGTGGCGTCGTTGGGCATCCCTACCTGACGTATTGCAGCGATTCCGTGCTTCTCTATACTTATTATGATTGGTGTCCGAATTATTGAGCTTGAACTTGTATTTCGCACGGTTCTTCTTCTCAATTAACAACTTAATGTCATCAAACAACCACGGCGCTGACAGATGCTTCATTTTTACGGGCTTTATAGGCGCATGTGTATCATATAACTGAGTCAGTACATTATTAAAAATATCTACTTTCTGATCAATTGTATTGGCAGTAGAGATTGTAGACCAGTCTATTCGGCGCGCATCCTCTAGTAAACGATCTCTGTCCATTCCTCCAAAATTACGTTGCAGAAGGATTTTCGATTTAGATTTAGGAGGACGAATTTTATACGAAAGGAAAATCAAGTCATGATATGAAAACGCATCAGCAGGACACTGGCCATGTTTGAAAGCAAAATCTGGAGATGAAACCATAATAAGGTCAAGATACGAAGGAATACAGCCAGGAAAAAAATGGGTAGCTCTAAGAGGCAGAATATGCAGATTACGGGATTCGACTATGTCTGTCAGTTTGTTACTATGTACGTCACCTTTAAGTAAACAGGTGTTAAAGTCTCCCATGATAATTGAGTGGTTATAAATAGGGAGTAATTTGTCTAAAATATTTTCAAAATGTGGATAGTAGTTAAACAAATGCGAGGTATTGTAGGATACACCAAGGAGAGTTTTATTGTGAGAAAGTTCTACTTCCATGAACAAATATTCAGCTGAATCGCTAGGAGAGGGCTCAGGAGACGAGATAACTATAGAAAAAGGAATGTAAGAACGTAGATATACCGCCACCCCACCTCCTCTTCTCCCGATGCGGTCATTACGAATCAGTTGAAAACCAGGTAATGAGTATGAAGCAGAAGGCAAACAAGGCTTAAGCCAAGACTCAGATATGAGGATGGCATGAATATTACATGAGTCAAATGATGCAAGCATATCAGGATAATGAGCCGGAATACTTTGTGCGTTGATGTGAAGTATGTTAAAATGTTTCAGACAATCTGAGAAATGAGAATCAATAGCGACATTTAAAGAAGTTGTACTGTGAAAGCTATCATCACTGGACAAGTTATTATCAGACGAAGTAAAAGATAGAAAGTGATCACTATCATCATTACATTGCAACATCTATAATAAAATACTTATATAAATATAATAAAATTTACAAGTATACCTAAATAATTAAAATGCTAATACTAATTTAATAAAATAAATATTCCAACTCTCCCGCCAGCTGTACTGAACACAGATGAAGATTTATGCAAAATTCTTTTGTACAGAATAAATATATATTAATAACATTAAAATTATCAAGAACTAACAAAGTAAAATATAAAACTGCTATAACAAACATATATTACGACAAGAGAAATATAATTTAATTACTAGTAATATCTAAACCCATATAGAATGCAGTCATAACGTCTGTGTCAAATATGACAGATGATAGACGCTGTCACTGTCAGTGAGTTGTGAAGTCAATTTATAAATTATACAAAACAATATAAACAATATGCTGCTAGTGCAGTTTAAAATCTACTACCTACAAATTTAAGTAACAATAACTAATCAGCTAGTTCTGATTAATATTAGTGACATCGGTCAAAAGAAGAAAACAAAGCAAAAAAACTTCTACTTCCTCAAAACCCTCTTCGCTCTTATATTAATAGCTTTAGAATTAGAAGGCTTTGGGGCTTTCACATCAGAAATAACTATGGGGGGTACATCCTGACTTCCAACTGGGACTGAGATTACATTTAGCTCAGACATGGATGTAATCCTGTGCTTTGTTCCCTCCGCATCTAACACTATGATAGCACCATCTCTAGTCCAACATTTGGAGATGCCAAAGCGCTGACGAGCGGCAACAAAGGTGTTGTGACGTACCTTGGTCAGAAATTCTGAAATTGTCACTCCTGTACCTTTCAAACTAGTCTTAGATGACCAAACTTTATGTTTTAGCGAAATGTCTTTAAATTTTATAAGTATGGCACGAGGTTTATCACCTGTATTGCGTCCCAAACGATGACAACGGCTAATAGAGTCAGGCGTAATCTGAGGCAACTTGAGTTTCTCACTTAATAAGCTTGATACACACATGGTAGTGTTCTCTTTTTTACCTTCGGAAACACCATGAACCAGGAGCATTTTCTTCCTTGTGAACATATCCATATCATCCTGCTGTCTTGAAAGGACTTGAACTTGAAGCTGAAGATTTTCAAGAACATTCATGACAAATGTTCGGAAGGAGTTAAATTGGGAGTTAATATTTGATGTGGGACTGGTGGCAGGAATAGCAGATCTTATCTCCCTTTGAAACTCATCCATCCTGGTATGGAAGTATGCAGTGAGCTCATCCAGTGAAGTTTTTATTGAATCCATGTTTTCTTAATATACTAGTGAAAAATTTGTAGTGTTGATAGTGAAAATTGGTGCAGTGAAAGTTCTGTACAAACATATTTAAGAAAGCTGGCAGGTAAATGCTGGTCACAGGTACATAATTTGTTTATATATTATTAAAATTTCTAATTATTTTAAATAAATTATACAGAGAGCAAAATTGTATGACCTTTTATATCTAAGCCTACCCACCGAAACGATGAACAGTTTTCGAAATGAAATAACTCACTATTTATTGTAGTGCGTGTAAAATTCATAGTTTGTGATTTTAATTCGGGTAAATTATTTAAATTAACGTTTTGAGTTATTTCGTTTGAAAAGCTGTGATTCGCACAATGTAAAAAGGACGGACCGCTCCACCACAAACTACAGTTAGTTAACAAATCAGCGTTTAAACCTCTAGATAATAAATCGGCAGGATTATTCATACTTATAACGTGTAACCATTTGGAGTCTCCAGTTAATTCGTTTATTTCTGTAACGCGATTTTGTACAAACGTTTTAAGCAAATGTGGAGACATACGTAACCAGCCGATAACTATTGTCGAGTCTGTCCAAAAATATGTATTGGTGAAGGTCAATCTTAATGACTCGATTATTTTCTTATATAATTTTGCACATTTTGTCATCGCTATACGTTCGTATGTATGCACAGGCGCCGTATGCGTCCTGTGAGGCGTCCGTGAATATGTGAAGTTCCGTATACTGAATGCAATCACTCCTGGCATGACGAGGTATCTTTAATTCGTTTAACTTTTTTAATGTACTAGTAAAATTATACCAGGACAATTCGAGTTGACGCGGTACAGCCGTATTCCACTCAAGTTTACTGAGCCATAGCTTTTGTAATAAGATTTTAGCAATACTAACAGTAAGAGAAAGTAAACCTAGCGGGTCGTATATTTGTGAGATTAAAGATAATATCACACGTTTTGTTAATACGGATGCGTTGAAATTTGTATCTATTTCTGTAGTGTAGTATAACTCATCACTACAGCTATACCAACCTATACCGAGAGTTTTATTCTGTAGGTACGTGTTCGCTCTCAAACATAGAATTTGATGCGTTTTCTGTCACGTCAGAGTTAAACGTCCACTTACGAAGGGAAAAACACCCAGATAGCAAAACTCGTGATACTTTTTCGCAAATGCATAATAACTGTTCGTAGTCATCGTGACCAGTTATTAAATCGTCTACAAATATATCGTTTAAAATAATAGACGCTATAGATTTGTCATCACAATCTAACGTGAGCTGACATATACAGCGCATACTGAGGTATGGAGCTGATGAGGTTCCGTACGTCACAGTGTTAAGTTGGTAGACCTTCAGTGGGTCCATCGGTTTATAACGCCACAAGATTAGTTGCAATGATCTTTGATCTTCTTGAATTAGAACTTGCCTAAACATTTTCTCAACGTCCGCACAAGCTACATATTTATATTGTCGAAACCGTAAAAGAATAGAGAAACCATCGTTTTGTAACGCTGGACCTGCCAACTGAATGTCATTAAGCGATTTATGTGACGTAGTCGCAGCACTGGCGTTGAACACGACGCGTAATTTCGTAGTTGTACTGCTTTCTTTAAAAACACCGTGATGAGGTAAGAAGTAGTTGGGTTCTGCGATTCTATCTAAGCACGTCATGTGACCTAACCTCTCGTATTCGCGAATAAACTCACAGTACATACGTTTATAATCGGGTGAACGTTCAAGTTTGCGTTCTAAGGATAAAAATCTATTTTGCGCTAAATTAAATGAATCACCTAGTGCGTTTGGTGAATCCTTTAAGGGAATACGTACAGAAAATCTACCATCGACGTCTCGTTTAGTCGTTTTATTAAATAAATCCTCACACAGTCGCTCGTCGCTGGTGAGCATCCCATGAGACGATGATACATTTTCCAATTCCCAAAATCGTTTTAATTGTTCGTCTATAGATTGTACAAAATTACATTGAGATTCGTTTAAATTATTTACGTTATGATATTTCTTAATTATGGGACCCGACAACAACCACCCGAATTTAGAATTCTGTAAATATGATCCGTTTATTAATCGGATTCTATTGTCAACTAATATCTCCCAAAACAGATCCTCACCTATCAATAAATCGACTTCAGAGGAAATGTTATACGTGGTATCAGCCAGAGTGATATTAGAGGGAATTCGTATTAAATCTGTATTAATGCTCGTTGTAGGTAAACTAGTTGTTAAGCGCTGCAAGACTAAGCATTGAATTCGTTTAATTTAGAACGTATAGTTAATTCGCATGATAAATTTGACTGTGTTACAGATCCTGAAACGCCAGAGATCTGGATAGTGGACTGTAATGTAGAGACGTTTAATAATTTCCTAAATTTATCTGTAATAAAACAGTGTTAACTGCCGTTATCTAACAGCGCTCGGGCTGTATGTACTCGATTATTAATATCTACTATGTCTACTAAAGCCGTACATAGTAAGACCTGAGGCATCGTAACATGGCTATTAAAATTAATAGACTCATTGTACATACCTTTAGACATCGAATGTAGTGCCGTCGAAGAAATAGTGGCGGTGTGATCAACCGAGGGCCCGCTACTCACGCACTTATCAATATTAACAGAACCGGAGTGAAGCAGTGTATTATGTTTTCTCTGACATTGCTTGCAAGGACCGAACAAACAATCTGAAATGTTATGTCCTGCACGTAAGCAATTGCAACACAACTTGTTGTCGTTTACAAACTTAATCCTATCCCTAACCGGTAAATTTAAAAACTTGAAACATGTATATAAGTTATGGTTATTATTACAGGACGGACAAGTACGATTAGACGATTTGTTAAAGTCAGACGATTTGACCTTTGAACCGATATGTTACTAGTACCAACATAAGTATGTACTGACGCGATATTTTTATTATAGAATTTTTTAAGTTCAACTTGTGCACTAGTTTTGTGTTGTGATTTATTTGAACATATCATATCTAACATTTCAGCTTTATTTCTGAGAAATGTCAGCAAATCGTCCAATTTCAACTTTTTAGAAGGATTCAAAAAAATAGTACCTATATGATTTTCCCAATCACGCTCAGTGGATGAATCTAACTTCGAAACAATTAGATATATTTTGAACGTATCCCATGACTCAGTGGGTTCATCTAAAGTGTTCAAAGGGCGAAGATTTCTTAATACGGAATCTATTAGTTTTCTAATATGTAATGCAGATTCCTGCTTTAAAGACGTAATCGAAAATAAAGATTTTAAATGGTTATGTACTAATAACCTCGTGTTATGAAATCTATTTTCAAGTAATTCCCACGCATGTATGTAATTAGAAGCTGTGAATTCTAATGAACTGATCACCTGTAATGCACTACCACTAAGTGACGATCGTAAATAATAAAATTTCTGTATAGCGTTTAAATCAATACGATTATGAATCATTGTAACGTATGAGTTTTTATACTCGAGCCAATGGTCATATGAACCGTCAAACAAAGGTAATTTAATTTCAGGCAATTTAACATTACTTGTATGTACGTCTGTTCCACTAGAGCATAAACCAGTAGTCTCCTCACCTTCGATTACACTTTCAGCAACAGCTAAAGCGTTAAAATATAACGAATCGAATGATGCAACATCATCAGATCACAGCTAAATAACACTACTCTAAAGCAGTGTTGTGTTCCTGTTGGTGAGTAAGGTGACCAGAGCTCCTGGGGGGAATTGGGGATAGGGTCGGCAACGCGCTTGCGATGCTTCTGGTGTTACAGACGTCTATAAGCTACGGTAATCGCTTACCAAAACATTCGATATTTGAGGGTATATCGGAATCTGGTGCAATTAGTTCAATTTGGTTTTCTATATCGTTAAATAACTTATCAAATCAAATCAAATCACATTTATTTCAATTAGGCTTTTTTGAAAAGTACTTTTGAAACGTCAAAAATTTGTCGGTCAGTTAGTTTGTCTGAAGCTACCACCAGCTCGGAAAGCAGTTTTCTGTTGAGAAGAGCCGCCCAGAAACTCAACAGTCGCTCTTTTCAAAAAGCCATGTTTACATAGTCTGTTATACAAATCATTTAACTTGAGAGTCAACGTCACTTAGATTCCAAGCATTCTCATCATTTAAGTAATCCTGTACATTGTAGTATGCTTTATATATTAATGACTTCTTGATACGAGTTTTAAATTGTTGAAGTGGCAAGTCTAATATAGGCTGTGGAATCTTATTATAGATGCGAACACCAAGCCCCATTAAGCTATTACTCACTTTGTGGAGACGATAGTACGGCGTTACAAGATTATTTCTGTTTCTAGTATTAACATTATGTTTGTCACTGTGTTTTGAATACAAATGAATATTCTGGTAAATGAACAAAATATTACAATATATGTATTGAGATGGGACTGTAAGAACGTCTATTTTTTTATATACATCTCTAAGGGAATCCCGCGCTCTCAAGTTATAAATGGCCCGAACAGCTCTCTTTTGAAGAATAAAAATGGATTCAATGTCCGCGGCCCTACCCCACAGTAAAATGCCATAAGACATAATACTGTGAAAGTAACTGAAGTAAACTAGCCTAGCAGTATTGATATCTGTCATTTGTCTGACTCTCCTTACTGCGTAGGCAGCTGAGCTGAGTCTTCCCGCTAGAGATGATAGATGGGGGTTCCACTGGAGTTTTGAATCTAAAGTTATACCCAGAAATACCGTCGAGTCCGCCACATCTAAAATTTCATTATTTAAACGTAGGTTAAATTTTTGTTTTTTAACATTAGGTAAAGCAAACTCAACGCATTTAGTTTTTTTAGCATTAAGAACTAAGTTATTTACCGTAAACCATTGAAGAACCTGCGATAATGCACTGTTTACATCGTCATAATTATGTTTATTTCTGTTTACTTTAAATATAAGAGATGTATCATCAGCAAAAAGTACAATATCACACAAGTTCCTCACATAGTATGGCAGATCATTAATATAAATCAAAAATAAAAACGGGCCTAAAATTGATCCCTGTGGAACGCCCATTTGTAGCAAAGATCCAGAATATTTTACACCATTAATAGTAATCCTCTGGACTCTTTGATTTAGGTATGAGGCAATTAGATCCAGAGAAACACCACATATACCGTAATAATTAAGTTTTTTTAAAAGTGTTTCATGTTGAACACAATCAAAGGCCTTGGACAAATCGCAAAATACACCAATCGCATTTTGTGATTTCTCCCATGCTTCATAAATATGCTTAAGAAGAGCAACTCCAGCATCTGTTGTTGACCTACCCCTAGTAAAACCATACTGTTCACTATGAAATAGTTTATTTTCATTAAAATATTGTAAAAGTTGGTTTAAAATAATCTTTTCAAAAACTTTACTCAGTGATGGTAATATAGGGATTGGTCTATAGTTACCGGGATCGTTCCTGTTTCCATTTTTAAATAGAGGTATTATTTTACTGTGCTTCATTAAGTCCGGAAACTTTCCTGTATCGACACATTTATTAAAAATATCAGCTAGATGTGGGGCAATATTATTGATTATTGTATTTAATATTTTTACTGAGATGTCCCATTAATCACCATTTTTTTTTATATTAAGTGTCCTGAAATTCTTAAGAATTTTTCAAACGTGCTTGCACTTCTTCTTCCGAATTAATTAATATATTATCAACATTTAATTTAATTGGTTCGTTTTCTATTTTAGATCTTCCAGTTATGCTATTAATAATATCCCAGGTAGCCTTTATTTTATCGTCTTAAAATGATATTTAGCTGAATTCATTCTGTATTTAATTTCTTTAATTTGTAATTGAGAAAGGGCTGTATCTTGCAAACCATCCGAAAATTTTCTAAATTGGGTTAATCGACCCCTTATTTTTAAATTACCCCGTTGCTTTTTAAGATCTGTAAGGTCATTATTACGTTTTCTAGAAGGGGATGATTCACGTGAGGGCACTGATAATTTTTCCTCAGAAAGCATTTTGAAAAATAAGTAAAAGAAAGGAATAAGGTACTTACAGTTTTGTTTGATGAAACCACGATCGCGAAATATTCGTATTTAAATAAATTCAGGTACAGTTTCAACACCGCAAGGAACAAAGAAAGAATCGGAAAACCTGACCGAAGCTGGGCTGGGCGATGACGATGCAGGTTCTAGTCTTCTCATTCGGCTTCGAAGGTCCACAATATGTTAGTTCGGTGACTTCCGATCTTGAGGACTCCGTGTTAAATAAAAGCTGCTTTCCGTTTAAAGATATATTGGAATAAAATTCGTTTACAAAATCGTATTCGTACTACAAAGACAAAGGTGTTGCTTGGTATCCGTTTAAAATTCGAATGGACGACCGGAAACGGCCAGATCCGCATATATACTTGTAACGTATGAACTAGATGGCGCTACTACTCTTTAATTAATACGTATAATGTTCATTTTTATAAGATGCTTCCTCCGTCGTCCGATAGGTGGCGGGCGCTGCGCGTGAGAGCGCCAACACCATTTCAAAAGTTTTAAAAAAAATTGTCTTGTTTGTCGTTTGTTTGTGCGCGATAAACGCAGAAACTACTGACTCCACTCGATTGACGTTTATATATAATAATTGTAGTGCTAACTTTGGAGTAACATTTAGTCTTTGTTTCATCGCAATCGGTTCACTCAAATAAAAGATATATTCATTTACAAATTTTATTCACGTAGTCGAACCTGTCACACGTCCTGTAGATGGCGCCACGTGTTTGATAATTGACTCATAATATAATCACTAATCTATATTTGGATTTTACGATACTATTATGTAATATTTTACAATTATATAAAATGTTTTTTAATTTTTAAATAAGATATTTTTAAAGCTTTGTTACATGTTGTTTATTTTATTAATTTTCTTTTTCTTATGTGATATAGATGGCGTTGTCGTTGTAAAGTGTAGTTATTATGTATTATTTTATAGTTTATAGGTTTATACAGTAATATTTTGTAATATTGCACAAATAAAACAACCAGACTGACGCGACCACAGCGCCATTGCTGCACTGAAAATTTTGAAACATTTATTTGCGTTTTTAAAATAAAATGCAAAATTTGTACTGAGAAACATCATAATAGCGGTACGCTACAATGACGGGGTATTATACGTTAAACGTGAATATCCGTATTATATCTGTCTGTGGCAAAAGAGAGTAAACGCGATCATATTACATGCGACTTTTTTGTATGAAAGCCAATATAATGTAGATGGTTCTGAGCTAAAATCTGTGAAGATCTGATCAATCGTTTGAAGACTCATCTCTAACTCATTTCCGACAAGTCTGTTTTGTTTCAAATTTATTATATTTTTTAGTATTTGTAAAGATTTTTAAGACTTTGCAACATTGATGATATTGTAGCAATAAGTAGTGTGTATACCAACTCCTCAGCCACTTACAGCAGACATTTCGTGGTGAGGCTAATGAGGATAGTTTCTTCGATGGTATCTCCTACACATGTCAACATTGAGTAGTCTGCGCTACATCCAACTCCTCAGCCACTTACAGCAGACATTTCGTGGTGAGGCTAATGAGGATAGTTTCTTCGATGGTATCTCCTACACATGTCAACATTGAGTAGTCTGCGCTACATCCAACTCCTCAGCCACTTACAGCAGACATTTCGTGGTGAGGCTAATGAGGATAGTTTCTTCGATGGTATCTCCTACACATGTCAACATTGAGTAGTCTGCGCTACATCCAACTCCTCAGCCACTTACAGCAGACATTTCGTGGTGAGGCTAATGAGGATAGTTTCTTCGATGGTATCTCCTACACATGTCAACATTGAGTAGTCTACGCTACATCCAACTCCTCAGCCACTTACAGCAGACATTTCGTGGTGAGGCTAATGAGGATAGTTTCTTCGATGGTATCTCCTACACATGTCAACATTGAGTAGTCTGCGCTACATCCAACTCCTCAGCCACTTACAGCAGACATTTCGTGGTGAGGCTAATAAGGATAGTTTCTTCGATGGTATCTCCTACACATGTCAACATTGAGTAGTCTGCGCTACATCCAACTCCTCAGCCACTTACAGCAGACATTTCGTGGTGAGGCTAATGAGGATAGTTTCTTCGATGGTATCTCCTACACATGTCAACATTGAGTAGTCTGCGCTACATCCAACTCCTCAGCCACTTACAGCAGACATTTCGTGGTGAGGCTAATAAGGATAGTTTCTTCGATGGTATCTCCTACACATGTCAACATTGAGTAGTCTGCGCTACATCCAACTCCTCAGCCACTTACAGCAGACATTTCGTGGTGAGGCTAATAAGGATAGTTTCTTCGATGGTATCTCCTACACATGTCAACATTGAGTAGTCTGCGCTACATCCAACTCCTCAGCCACTTACAGCAGACATTTCGTGGTGAGGCTAATAAGGATAGTTTCTTCGATGGTATCTCCTACACATGTCAACATTGAGTAGTCTGCGCTACATCCAACTCCTCAGCCACTTACGTTAGACATGAGTGTGTAAGTGGTGTAATAAATTTTATCTAGGAATATTTAATTTGGTAATTAAGAATATTTTTTTTGTTTTAATTACTGATGTATGTAAATATTTAGCAAATAATTAGGCTACTGATAACATCGACCTGCCGATGGGCATCGAGTGCTCATGCTTTGTGTTTGCTTACTTCAATATACCAGATCAGGTGGTGAGGAGTATACGTAGATAAGTAAGACGCAGACGGATTGCGGGCACAGCTAGTTCATTTTAATATATTTTTTTAATTTGTTTTTGCTTAGAACTTGCTGAGATGGCACTGAGTCCTCACCAGTCATATTGACAGTTTTGTCAGAGATGATCGGTGACACTAAGCTTGGTGCATTCTCAACCATTTCCTCAAACAGACACTGAGATTGAGAGGCCTTTATGCTAATGTTTTGTAATTATAATTGTTGTGATATTAATATATGTAAACTGAGGGTGGATACAAAATGAAATGAATAAAGCAGTTGTTGTCTAGCATTCGACGTGTATCATTGTAATCACTACACTAATGATTCAATTTGTCTTACTATTTGCCTCATGCAGTTGAGATCGCAATGTAGTGGTAAACCTAAGGGTCTCATATTCCTCTCTGCACTGATTCTTTTATATACTTCCTTCGTTATAAAAGATGCTTGTGAACCCTGATCTAATAACGCTTTCAAGAATTCAAGAAGCAGGACTTGACCCTGCCCATTCACAAAATGAGCCATATTTGAACTGATATCTAATTAATATGTTCGGAAATATGAAGTCTCTTCATATGACGTTGAAGATTCCGTTGGCACAGCAACTAACAACAACTGGTTACACTGAAATTCTTAGGGTGCAATAATGAATAATGTTTGCGCTGACATAGGGACATTTCAAAAGAACGCGTACATTGGATGTATATTGGCCTTCTAGGCATTTATAAGTTTTAACACACATCCAAAGATCACCACTTACAAATTTTTTAACACACCACATACAATTTTTTTCAATAATTTGTATGTGGATGGTGGTTAGCTGAGGGCACGGAGGTGACGGAGGTGGTGCTGATGCTCGCAGAGCGGGCCAGACTCCGCGGCACCGGCGCCGCCTCCTCACCCTCGCCTCGCCCTCGCGCCTCGCGCCTCGCGTCAGTGTGCGCCGCTCCCTCGTATCGTGCGGTTGTGTTGCGTCACGTCGCGGGCTACACGCGGGATCGCGGTTACGATAACGTTACGAACAAATTCAATAACTTTGAATTAAAAGAGTAAAACGCAGGATTGCACAGTGTATCGTATTACAGTTGAATATCTATTTCATAGTTTAAAGGTAGAAAAGTGGTGGTTCGGCGGGAGAATGCGAATCGGTGTCGGGAGATGGTGCAGGAGCAGAGATGGTGGAGCGAGGTGAAGCATGGCGGCGGCGCTGGCGCTGGTGCTGGTGGCGGCGGCGTTGGCGACGGCGACGTGTCCGCCCTCGGCGCCGCCCGGGTGCTCCTGCGCCGAGGGCGGCGCCAGGCTCACGTGCCGGAGCGCGGGCCTGCTGACGCTGCCGCCGCTGCACGAGAGACTGTTGGCCTTGTGAGTACACCTGCAATCATACTTTAACTTAACGCGTTAACATGTGTAACAATCATCATGCAGGTTTATCGTTAATAAATTTTTAACCTTATTAAAGACCCCTGCAGTCATTGTTAGTATCGAATATTACAATCTAGACCACTATCAATTTATCAACTGTGATAACAACTTTGTCAATCCATTGATTTTGTTGGAAAAAAATCGATCGCGTTGATGTCTTTTCTATTACCTAAATGAATTTTAAGAAGAACGTTTATTTATTTTTTTAAACTTTTGGTTAACTTCTTTTCTGATCTATAGAACTTGGTTAGCAGTTCACAAAACACAGAGAGATTAAATGTTGTCACATGCATTAACTCATAAAACATAAAAAACTGTATTAAAAATATTATTATCAAAATTGTCTGTCATAAAAAAAATATATTAACGTTACCTAATTGTTACAATAGTGGGGATATAATTTACAATATACGGTAATTATTTTAATTACATTAATTAAAGATGGTTTTTATTTTAATTACCCTGTTGGGGACCAAGTTTTATTTATTTTATTTTTTTTAATGGTAGGTTGAATTGATAATTTAAAGTAAAAAAATATTTATTAGGAAATGATTGAACTTAGGCAGACAGTGTGTGTGAGTCATGTGTGTTATAAGTGTACACAAACTTGTCCACAACACTTGTGTGCCCTGAGGCCTGAGGCCTGAGGCTGCATTCAGCCTTGTAACAAATTCAAAACCTCTATTGAACTTCTATCTAGTTATCTTCAGATAATTTAAGCCAATTACACTGCTATATGTAAGTTGAAGGTCTTCTTTTACAATCTTTATTTTAGTTTCTTGGTGTTCTTAAGGTCGCTCTGGCTTCGGTAAGGACAAAATGTTTAAATGACAATTAGGTACTTATTTTAAGTTAGACCTGCAGCAATACTGTGAAAATCACTTTCGTGCAGTGGTTTAAAGACAGACAAACAGACCAAAATATGAAAAAAAAGATAGCTTTGGCTTCTATTAGTTATAGGGATCTCTAATGCCTTACATAAAGTTTTATGAAATATCGTCTGTGTCCGAAATGGAACATTTGTATTATGTTATAGAGTGGTTATAAATTAATAATAATTATTGTTGTTACACATTTTGCGCACGTCATACATTGTATTGGACGCGTGGGAGATATTTCACAGTAGATAAGGGGTTGATCAGTGCAATAACAACCACTTAATTTCCGTAACTTTGGGAATTGAGATAATATCTCCAATCATAATGTTTCATTCCAAACACATTATAAGTAGTATCCCTCCCTCCTCCCTCTCGCACGCTACACAACCAAAGGGTAAACTTTCCTCATTACGTATGTACTTGAATTGATTCAAACAAGTGTATCCAGAGATATTCTTAATCATATCTTATAAAAGCAAATAGATGGTAAGATAATTAAATATCACTAAATAAAAAATGTTACAGAAAAAGAATAGTGTGTGTTTATCTCGTTAGTGTAGTAATGGTCGTGTTTGTGGTGGGGACGTACACTACGCTAAATCAATACGACGCAACTCTCCCGACTACGTTGCTGTGATGCTCATACACATACAGACATACGACTGTACATGTAATTTAACTTAGAAAATTATACATATTATGATCTATACTTATAATAAAATTAGTGGAAGATACATAAAATAATTATGTTATCTTTTTTTTTTGAGTCACGTTAAAACCGATTAAAATTTGGCATACGGATACTTAATAACCTGGATTAACAAATAGGATAGTTCGTATCCTTGAAAAAAAAGCAGAGTTCTTGTGAGATTAAGCGTTGTGAAAAACAAAAATTGTAGTTTGAATCAACGTTCCTGTGGGATAGGAGAGCTTTCGCGTAAGAATTGTAAAGAAACAAAGATGAGAAATGAAATTTTGTTCACATATAGTTCATGACACAATCGACACTTAGAACAAACTACGTGGACGAAGTCACTCCGAATGACTAGTATTAATTATATTAGAATTTAATTCAATTAATTATGAAATAATAGTCAATCACCATTCTGTTGCTATTATAAACTTTATAAAAATTTGTTGGATATAACAATACATACTTAACATGTTTTTTCTCTCAATTTATTATTATGGTAATTTATAAAGCGTAAATGGGAAAAGAATTGAATGAAAGGACCGTCTAGGTGGTCTCAACTTTCAAAGTAACATTTAGATTAAATGTAAGACTTTCAAAGTAATTAAGAAATACCAAGAACGAAATTAAGTTACACATGATATTTTTCTTAATTTAATGTTAAATTACTTTTATTTATTAATGGAAAATTAATATAGATCCACAATTATATTGTATAATGTATATAGAGCTAGGAGAGGAGTTCGGCGAGGTCACACGTCACTTCCGCTCGCCTTTAATCAACGCAACAAATGTTCACCATTTTTCTTTTGTCTTTCATTTAAAATTATACCTACGCACTAGCTTAGGCAGCCTTTACTTTTTTTTGATACTATTCATTCATTAAATAGTCTAGATATTAAGTTAAACCTACAACAACACAACTCCATAGTTGTATTTAAATTAATTCAGTAAATTAGGCATTTTCTACGGGTCCTCGGCTAATAAATACCATTAGGAGCGGACTCGCCGACTCCCCTAATGATTTAGGTGTCTATAACGAGGGAAATTAATAAATAATTAACTGGTGGTGCTGCTGCTGTCCCTCGCAGAACGGTTGATAAGGAATGTAGGTCGAGGTATCGCACTGATTTAGGACCTATTAAGTTCGCGAACCCTTCGATGAATTATTACAGCAATATATTAAGAAAAAGTCATTTCCGTTCTACAAGTATAGACGGTACCTGAATTTTTAAAGTAATTAAAACTTCGTCAAAGGGAGTAATGTCTACTACCATGGCAATTTATAACTGGTTTGCCCAAATTTTAAAAAATGTAACTAAACTAGGTAAAGATATTAATCACTGACATGTTCTTAAATAAGGAATAATTATGTTTTTAATAGTATATATATAATATATATTCAATGTTGTGTATCCTTTATACATTTATAAGTTGTTTGTGGTGTACAACAAAATTTAAAAAATTTAAAAAAATAGCATCAGCACACTAAATTGCATTATTTAGGCTGTTCACTTTATTAAATCACTTGTCAAACAGTCTCGGGTCTATCAGGCCAGTGGTTATATTTTGTTTACCCAATCAAACTGAAAGTCTATGAATTAATGTGCGGGCAGAAGGACGGACAAATGTACATGCGATAATATAAACCTACGTATATGGAAATTCTTAAAAAATATAGTCGGTAAAGTATAAACAAATATGTATGAATAAAGTTAATTTGTAGGAAATGTATCGAGTGATCGCACCCGGCGCGGCGCTGATGGCGACGGGATCTAGGCTGTCTATTTATAGAGTCGAGGGTTATCAGAGCTGCAGGCTGCACCCCTTCCCCTCCGCGCCCTCCACCTCCCCCTCACTCCTGCGGCCCTCCCACTCGACGTTGCATTGCTGTATCAATAAGCCGCTTAGTAAAAGCGTATTACGTGGGAGCGAATAGCAGTACCTCAAGGCAATTAGTATTTAATAACAAATTATACTCAGATTTGGAAATAATACTTCACAGTAACACTCAGTAAAAGATATAATACCGTAAACCTTTGGCTTGTGTTGTACCACTATTCAGTATAATACTTCACTATCTAAACATCACGACGGGAGCCAGGGACTTGTGACCCAGAATCAGTTTTACAAGCCTTTCTTATGACACTCCTGTAGTACTCAAACTCGCTGCGTAACGTTTAACAAAAGTAAATTATAAAGTCACCGACTCCCGTGACCCTTCAATAAAGGAAACCTAGAACCAGTTTCATTTTATTACATTAGATAGTGTTTTAACAGAGAGTCAGGTCAGAGCAATAGGAACTCTTCCATCAAAAGTAATCAACAGTCGATGTAGATAAATTGAGCTTTTCTCCTTACAGCGCAAGACGTAGTGCTGACTAGTGATAGCACAGCACCACTTCTGACGATCCTGTACTTCCGTGTGGTGTATGTGGTGTGTGTGGTGTGTGTGGTGTGTGTGGTGTGTGTGGTGTGAGTGGTGAGAGTAGCAGTGGCAATAAAGCAGAGTTGTCCCAAATAGAAACATTCCCCTGTCTCTATAAAGAGCGGCGCGGCGGCAGGAATGCTCTATCATTAGTAGCTAGTGCGGGTGCGTCTTAATTTATAGATGCTAAAAAGGGATCCACGCTCCCTCCCACTGATTAATTGCACATTTATAAACATTCCTTACTCTTATATGTATTTACTCCAATACTTTTTAATATTTCTCGAGTAAATTAACGCTTTGTGCAATTAACTTAAAACTTTGGTTTAAATAATTTCTAGGAATCGATTCTTCAATAAAGTAACAAAAAAATAAATACTAATATTCATTCGCCAGATATACAAAAGGGAATTATCTGAGATAACCCTTAGAGGAAACAATGTGTGAAAGACGCCGATTCAAAAAGTCCGTATAGAGAAACATCGATATATCAAAAGGAAAGCAGATATAAAGGAACTAAGAGTAAATAATTGTAATGAATAAATTCTTTTTATGTTTCGTTTATATATTGTATATGTATTTGAATTGTAAACATGTCAATATTTGACATTAATCAAAAAATTTATAGCAATTTCATCAAAATAACCAGTAATTAGCCATATAATTATAAAAAAAAAAAAAAAAACCAATAATTAAGATGAGAATAAGATTATATTGTAATTACTCGTAGATCTCGTGTAATATTCTAAAAATCAAGTCGTGCTACCGCAGTTCTGTGTAGTTCGACTTAACAATTATCGTTACTACGGTCTACGATTACAATAGAGAAAAGCAGAAAGTTAAATATATTCAAACAGATGCGGGCGCGGGCGCGGGCGCGGGAGCGGTAGCGGGAGAGGTGGCGGGAGCGGTGAGCAAGGATGAGCTCCTTGGCGCGCGGAATACGGAATACATTATTTGTACATTTTACTCGTGACCCAGATTACTCGTAGCAATTGGATGCGGTTCGCAAATATCTATTCAGAAGTCGTCGCGTGCTCGCCTGGACACTGTGGACCATTCGGCTGTACTTGCACATGTAAACACTATACAATGTACATCCCAAGTGTATTTTAAATTCACAACTATTTGAATTATATTACTATTAAATCATGTTAACCCATTGATAGCCCACTGCTGAGTCTGAGGTCTTCTTATCGAGTGAGGAGGTTTTTAGGCCCTAAATCAGTTGGCAGACTTCACACACACCTTTGAGGACTTTAGAGAACTCTTATGAGTGTAAGTTTCCTCGCGATGTTTTTCTTCACCATTAAAACAAGTGATGTTTAATTGCTTAAAGAGACATCGATCTCGGACCTCCCGAGAAAAACGTCAGAGTCTTTAGTCCACTTGGCTATCACTTATTTACTACTAGTCGACCCGTCCCGGCTTCGCTCGGGTGCAATTTAACACGTGTACTTAGCCGTAACCACTATGTCCCTGCATTTTAAATCTGTAATATCTTCGAAAATATTCATTTTTATTTCATGCTGTGAAGCACCATATTGATCTATATTAAATGCACAATGTATGTAAGGTACCTAATTGGATAAGGATTAATGCTGTATTGTTTAAAATCACTTCGTAAATAAGCCATTATTTCTTGTAAAAAGTAAAGGATAAAAAATGGTTATTGTGAGTTATCCTTAAGAGATAGACATATAGCATCGTGGACTTTTTTGTAATCCTTTTTAAGGTGGACAATACTGTAGCAGATTATTTTGTTCTATCTCGTAGGGTTCAGCCAGCGTTTGCAATGTAAGCTGAAAAAAATGTGTTTATTGACGACATCACATTAGAAACCTGTAAAATTATCAGTGTTTCTCTACTATATTATGTATGTATTATACATATAAACCTTCCTCTCAAAATAGTCTATCTAATAAAAAAAACCGCATCAAAATCCGTTGCGTAGTTTTAAAGATTTAAGCATACATAGGGATATAGGGACAGAGAAAGCGACTTTGTTTTATACTATGTAGTGATAACCACATTGATTTGTAACATATTAGCAACTAATCTTTGAAGAATATACATATAAAGCAATAAAAAAAGCATACTTTATTGAAAATATTTGGAAGCGGCAGTTTCCCAGCTCTGTCAACAATGGTAAGTGATCCTGTAAACAAAATTAAATGAAACTTCCACTTGTATTGACATTTGAGAATTGATTATAATTAAATAGTCAATGCGTTACATTCACCGATTTAAAAATAAATCCACATAAAACGAATGAAGTATTAGATTATTTAAAACTTTAAATGTACGCTAATTCAATTTACATACCTAACAGTTCGAAGAACCTTTATTTTTTGATCAAATGCAATTTGTTGACCATCCCGGTATTCACATTTTGTCAGCTCATTATATTGGTAGTTTATTGTGGTCATACTATAAGATAGAGTTTTCCGCCGCGTTTGTCAGATTGTCTGTACGCGATAAATTTAAAGATAACAGTCGTTTGTACCGACTGCCAGATATCATCCATACAGGTGGATGAAGTGATTCATGAGGAAAGTTTAGATAGATGTGTAGAATAGAAGTGCATTAAAATATGAAATATGACGATAAACGTTATTGTTTTTGGGATTCTGTTAAATCTTTTAGACCGTAATTACATATAGAGAGTAATTATAATTATATATTATTTCGAGTATAAACATTTAAAGCATACTAACAACTATCTAAGCGGTCACTGATACTTGTTACAACGTACGGAGCCCACTCACCTGCGCGCTGTGCGGGTCGAGGCCACGCGTGGACTCCACAAGGATCACTCCTCACTCCTCACTTGCCCAATACTAATTGGAAGCTTCTTTGACACTTGACAAAGGTCCGAAACGTCAGACACAATTAGGATTACACTTTATCTCATCAGTATCATACAATGAACTATAGCTTTAGTTTAATATATTATTGGCTGCTTAATTACATTTGTAATTTTATGTTTTAATTGTTAATTGGTTTTGATTGATTGATTCAATTAAGCTCCAAGACCAATAGTTGATCTAGATCATTCGGTATCTGATAATGTAATCGACAAGATTAAATATCAATCGACAAGTTTTAATTGATTTAACAGTAATAAATTAAAACAGCTAATAGAACATAAAAACAAAGTCTTTGAAAGAATTTCATTAACATAACATGGCTCTAAGAATGTTGACGCAGCCCGACTGCGACTGTGGGCGAGATCGTAGCAGTGAATTCATTTCCTTCAGGCGAAGACTAATAATTGCAAGATATTCTGAATGTGATAAGCAATAAGCATTTATATTAAAACGTTTTCGGTACCATACATGGCATACATCACGTCATGTGATTTATAGTACAAATTACGTCTTAAATACATTCGTAAATTATACACCGAAAACTCAAATATTGACTATCTCAGTCTCACTTTACCCAGACAAGCACAACCACCTTGTTGTTTATCGCAACCAAAATACTCGTACGTGAAACCATAGTCAGTCATACAAACAGAAATCAATGTATTATTTTTTCCTAAGTATTTTGTTCAAACGAAAGCGAGCACTTTCTCAAATATGTACGAGTATTATCATATTACACAAAAAAGAGTTTGTTTTGTTTTAGCGAAGCAGGACAGTTCGCAGCTGTTACAGTTGAGATTGCAAGCGTGTAGTTTTATATAAAAAACCGCCAATGATTTTATTGTGTAACTAAAAACTAATAAAAAGAAGCTTTCGTTAATCGTTTGTTGTCATATTGTGTACAATTTTTAATGTCAAAGTCAATGTTGAGTTTGTATTTGTGCGAATGAGACGAGTGAGGAGACGTTGACGCTAAATAGATTAAAGTACGTACATACTTCATTTAAAAATGTATATAATTATTTTTTTCGCGAGTAAAGTAAATTGAAGAAAACTTTAAAAATGTAGGTTCTAGTAAGTTTCTGATGTCGGGTGTCGGGTGTCGGGTGTCGGGTCTAGAGGCGAAGTGGCGGTGACGGGTGCTGACGGGTGCTGACAGGCGATGATGGATTGCGGCAATAACGTGCCCCGCGCCCGGGCCACGCTCGTTATCATACGCCCAGCACCCCCGCCCTACCCCACAGAGAGGCCTCCGCACCCACTCCGCTTTCAGCTTATCACTTGCTCACCTATATGTAACGCAGTTATTATTTAGATATACTATTCGCGGCAATTTTAGAATCTATAATCAAAAAAATATATCGCAAATAAACAAATAATATAATTATTATGAGATTATTCAAAGGAGTTCATTTTAAACTTTATTCCTCCAAATTAAAACGGAAACACTAATTTTAATCAATCATGGCCGATAGTATAACGATGTATTTAAGAGAAGCAGTATGAATGTAATTTAGCAATGCAAATATTTTTGTACACTTAGATTTTAGATATTGATGAAAACAATTACACATTTTTCAATTAGGAACCCATTAACCCGTTATGATTAAGGTGTAGCGCTCTCCAAATAGGGAAGGTTTTATCCCCAGGAGAAGAAAGAATTGCTAAATTCTTTTTTAGCAATTCTTTTCCAAAAAACTTTTTTTTAAGAGATATATTTTACGTAATCGTTTCTTTTATTTAAATATTTAAATTGTTATGAGTAATTATATTTATAAAATGTGGAAGTAATAAATTAAGGAAATAATGAAAAGGTTAACTTTGGCGATAAAAAGTAAAGTGTAAGTGTATACAGCTCATCAAAACTCGTTTATCAATGTTTTCATTGAGCTCCTCGGGCTTTTTATGCGACTCGCATAATTATTAATCTCCCGCCAATTATTATAATTATATGTCTCTTATCGAAGCTTCGTGATGTCCCCCGCCCCCCTTCCACCCTTCGCATTCCCCCGCACCGCGTACCATCAGATTTATAATCATTGAGAAAACTTAATTATGCTTATCAACCATTTTGAGAAGAGCAATTTATAATCGCTCGTAAAAATATATACCACTTTCCAGTTTTTTTTACGATTACTTTTAACGCAACGATATCATGCGAAAACGTCACTTTATGATGAGTGAATATTTTAAGAATCCATTAAATAAGTGGACCGTCTGATTATAAACACAACCTGAGAAGTTCTTACCGCAGACGCACTCCACCTACGACTCTACGAGGAGGAGTAAATCGCCCTGCCCCAATTTTTGCAGCGGCTCTCGACGACGTGACGGCGACGTGATGGAGTGACAAGTGACACATCACTCCGAGATATCCTCCAACTATCACACTTAATATTAATAGCTCTATAAAAACACTCGTGATCGGAGGAAGTGCTTTAAGAGTATAACGGTAAAACTGAAGTAGGTGAACGTTAAGTGTCAAGCAGTAAGCGGAGGACGGGTACTAAGAAGCATTAAATAGATATAATTTAGTACCTTTTAAAATATGAAATGTTTTCATCATTAAATATTTGGAGGATTTATTTTATCACTCACGTTCTCCGTTGTTGTTACAGAGATGTATCCAACAACAACATCACCTCGCTGCCACCAGACGCGCTGCAGCTCGCCGCCTCGCTGCGGGACCTGTAAGTAACTGCACACTACACTACACACTGCACACTACACACTGCACACTGGTCAGGCACAATACGCCGCTTATTAATCGAGCAAGAATAAAAGTTGAAGTTTCATCTTTTTATTTTATTAATAAAGAATTTTATGTAATAGACGATCTTGTTACAATATAATTAACTCTATACAAGACAAAATGTATATAATTCGCCATATTTTATGTCAGTATGTAAACATTGAATAACTTGGAAAAAGTATAACACATTTTCATACATGATGTAGGTCATTTTATGTAAATTGGTCGTTTTAAATTTATTTGGAATTCATTTTTAATACTCCATCAATTAAGTGACCGCTTTTATTGGACACAGTAAAATGTTACCTCTTTGCTTCGTTTTCATCAGTTTTTCAAGAATCCCGAGAGGTATAGCAGTGATTTCGGTACGAATATTTACTTAGAGGTCGTCAACAGTGATGCTTGCTCGCGTAAACATTGCTTTTCAAGTAACATTATGGAAAGAAGTCCAGAGGCTCCTCTAAGTGACAGTGACCTGTGTTAGAGCTAGGCAACACTCACTCTTATCGCTTCGGTCAGTTCATTGGAATATATTGATCGTTGATGAATGACACGTGGACGGTGCTCGACAAAAGTCACATGATATGCGCGTAGAGTTTACACGCGAGTTAAAGGAACGGAACCACTATTTTTCAATGTCCATTATCAATAATAAAGCGCGTTGTTCCAGTCTAAAGCACTCCATGGTTAATATGGAACTGAATCGAAGTTTCCCAAAACTTGTCTAGTCAGATCAATCAGTTGACAAATATCTAAGTTATTCTATGTTTACATACCGACATAAATTATGGCGCATCTAACCGATTTAATTATTAATATTGATTATATTTACGCTTTAACATAACTGTTGTTATGTTACTTAAATGATTTGACCCAACTCTATAATAAATCAGAGTAGTGAGCCAGTGAGCAGTTCCGCTCTCGGAACGTACAACATTGCAATCTTAATGTATTACTTAGAGCGAAAAAAATAAACAAACTAATAAATCCTAAACTTATATACGAGCTACGACTCGCAAGACAAATGTGAATGTGAACTAAATAAAAATAATGTAGTTCAGATGACAAATGGCACATGGAAATATTTACAGTTATATGGAGTTTCTGTGAGATAAAGTTTACTGTCCGTGATGAGAGCTCGGCAGGCTAATCTGTTGGTGTATGAAGGCTTTGGCTACGTTGCGCTCCGAGTATACTAAGGCGGCAATTTACTCTGAAATTTACATTTACTATACATAGACAATATAATCTATTAACATTCGTATTATCGACAATCCAATGCTTACAGACGGTCTAGATGACTTAAGTCTCCGGAGAGATGTTGGCTCTCTATGTGTCTTCTACCGTCTGTACAATGGGGAATGTTCTGAAGAACTATTCGATTTAGTGCCCCCAACTCTTTTCCGCCATCGCACTCTCCGCCGCTGGGACAAATTCCACCCTCACCATTTGGACGCCTGGCGTCCTAGTAATGTACGTGCGTCAAGATCCTTTCTCCCACGCACGTGCAAGTTATGGAATGACCTTCCCCCAGAGGTATTCCCAGAGGACTACAACATGAGGGTCTTCAAATGGCGTGTGTACAGGTTTCTCAGAGGTCGGCAACGCATCGGCAGCTCCTCGCGTGTTGCAGATGTCCATGGGCGACGGTGACCACTTACCATCAGGTGGACCTTCTGCTCGCTTGCCCCTTATTAATTATAAAAAAAAAAAAACATAATTTTGCCGTACTAAGTCATAACAGAGCAAAAATGTAAGAAAAATTTCAATCTTATACAAGTCAGCTCCTACACGACGCAACGCAACGCTCACTCTCTTACTTGGCCTTTTCGTTTCGATATAATTGTCAATTTTAAGACTTTTTTGATAAAATATAGCTTTCATTATTTACTGTTGTACATATTTTATGTAGCTAAGCATACACATATGTACATACACATATTACACTTCTTTAACTAAATAAAATTTTCGTGAAATTTGATCACAAAACAGAACAATACACATCTAAAGAATTAAGCATCACTAATATTTTTCACTTTTTTTTCTCGTCTCGAATAATCTCAATGAAGGATCCTATCCATCCATCCATCCATCTAGTAACGAGTAACTACGATTGAATAACATTTATCATTCCTATAATCAAATGAAATTCCTTTGTCATTATTCCAGTCCAGCGTCCGACGTTTATTCAGAAACATAAAGTTGAAGACGGTTCAAATATCGGACGTTGGTCCCACAGTTGTGGCTAAACTGCGATGTGTTATAGCGATTGGCTTTCTGGATGTAATAACAAGTATTGTATATTCAGAAGTTTTATAATAACTTTCTCATTTTGACGCCTACTAAACTGTTTTGTTTTCAAATGAAAGTAAAAAGGTAAAGTTGTTTTGTCCGTGACCGTTTTCAAGGATTACTCACCGTTACATAATATGAAAATGTTATTGTATTTTTTGCATTAAGCAACACTGTTTAAAGATAACAAAGTAAGCAGGTACAAAGCCTTCACAAAACGTTGTTCATGAGCGTCACACAGCCCATTACTCGCAATGACCTACTGCAACTGACAAGTTGTATTACATTTACACGATGTGACGTCACTCGATTCTATATACGTGTGTAGGTTCACTTCATAGGCGATTTGGATCTACGTTAAAAGTAACCGCCCAGCTGGATACTTGCAGGCCATCTTGAGGTGTTAATACTGTCATTTGTGATAGGAACCTATCTGCAAACCGGCTGGAGGCGGTGGACGCGGGCGCGCTGCACAGCGCTGCGCTGGCGCGCCTGTGGCTGGACCGGTGCGCGCTGGAGCAGTTGCCGCTCCTGCGTCTGCCGCGCGTACACTACCTGTGAGTATACTATTCTCACCTTACAACCATGATACTAATCTATATATATTTTATAGTGTCCTTGGAATATGAATTTGTATAAAATATAGGGGGAGATGTAGATATTGGCATTAGGGATATAAAACTACAACACATGCATGTGTATAATGTGAGTTTATTACCGCAATCAAGGCACCAGGTCCCCCGGCGGAGAGTAAGCTAGGTTTTTGGTCAACGGAACGAGGGGTATTTTTTGAAGGTATTTGTTTGCATTAGCGGAAAAAAGTATTAACTTTGGTATAAAACACAGTAGCCATAAGTTATAAGTGAATAGGTGGCGTCGGTCTGATAGATCGATTATAAATTATTCATGCTGGCAATGTGCGGACAGTTTTTTCAGGGATGTAAATCCTCGATATTGCTCCGTCACCGGCTCGACGTGTGCCTCTAATATCATTCAAATTAGCTCCGCTCTGCTGAACAGAACCGTCATATTTTTCCCTTTCGAAGCGAGATAATAACATCTACTTTCAATAAGTATCTATCAATTTCTTTTTGAATGGCTCATGTGTATAGACGTATGCATATGCTGAGTGGGGTCGTAACCCCTACTATGATAATACAGTAAGTACAAAATATTTGCTTTTCGTCGCAGTGGCTAGAATACATAATAATACGGATAATCATTATAATATTCAAAACCAATAATTGCAAGTTAAATTAGTTGAAAGTAATAAAATAAAGGTGTCGTTGAAAATTGACAACGATTTTGTAACGAGACAAATACATATTAAAAATGTTTCGCTTTTTTCTCTATATTTCTGCAACCTCTGTAGTAGTACCTACTGTAAACTTTGACAGCTAAAACGGAGTAATAATAAAATTTAAAAATGTTCTATATTTTTTATAAAAGGTGGCGAGTCATTTGGTAAATGTAACTGGAGGCAAAAGTAAAAAAAAATTATATCATTTATAGCTGTATTGGCTGATTTTTACGAGAGGCTGGAATGTTACAGCAATAAACCGCTTTTATGAGAACTTCCAAACTATCGAACAATACAAGTAGCAGTAGCAGGTTGAAAAAACTAGTCCAAATAAATATTTATTATTGAATAAACATAAGGTTCTTAGCTCTCACGTACAACACAACAACAATATCTCGGAAGCGAGTTGAGCAAGTTATTTTCGGTTTCGTATATTTGAACAAAGAAAATTTATTTGCTTTCATTTAACTGAGCGAATAGGTCGGTATTCCTCTAGCATATTGTGTATAGAATATGACGTGGACAGCTATTCAAATATACCTTAAGCGTCACTAGCTCAGATAATATTAGTCTTTTAAGTTCTTCTTTTACCACGATTTTCCGCAAAGTAACGTCTGCTTCTGATGGTTTTCATTGTAATAAAATTGTGAACCAATAAAATTTCACGATTATTAAATTCTTATGTATGTACGGACTTGAAATTAGAGATATATTTATTTTATGACCTAAATTTATTTTGAGCTATTTTGATATATTAATCCATGGCAGGCTGAGATCAGCAGTTACAGGCCGCAACCCTCCGCTGTCTAAGTGTCTGGTGGGGGTCGTTCACACGAACACGTGGTTACGTAACGGAGCGGGGTACTCGGAGTCAAACTTCAGACACTGCTCCTCTCTAATTCTATAAATCAATGCACACAATTAATTAATCTGTCTGATCGACTCCGTCTGGACACCGCTGACGGTGGGGTCGCCATCCGTATTGTAATATATCTTTCGTACTGTGTTTTGCTCAATGACACTATGTATTTATAAGAATTATAAACTGACACTGACACTGAGTTTGACTCACATACACAAAAATTCGAATAATTGTTATCAAAAATCATTACAGCAGATATCCACTACAAATATTTCAATAGCAAGTAAACGACCTAACTTGTTTAATTGAATTGAACTTGTTCAGTACAAAGAAATTAATAATGATAGTTTTGAATATTTCCATTACATATTTTTACGATTTTATGATAAACTACCATATAGTTTTGAAAAAAATGGAAAATCTCGCTGACAGTGAACAAAGAGATAATAGAAACCACAAACAAAATATTAAATCTCCGAAACCATTTAATATCTGCAGAGTAATGGCAAACATAGGTGATGGACACACCGACACAGACAAATATTCATTGCATCATTTTCAAGAGATTATTGTAATTTCACACTCGATACTTCCAGAAACTTTGCAGCTACAGAATGAGAAACGATTAATCATATAGATACGTTACACATATAGGTACAGTATACACATTACACATACACGTATCCTTGAGATCAAACTCGTTGCAAATAGTGACGCTTATAAAATCAATTAATTCTGATATTAAAAATAAATTATTTATTGCACTATTCGCATCGCGCGGCGTCGCTCCTCCAATGTTGCTGCTGCTGAATGTTGTTTTTTGATCGAAATGTTAAATTAATTAAAGCCAAAACACAAAATTGACGTAAAATACTGTTGTTAAATGATAACTGAGTGATGTATCGCGTTCTGATTACCTAAATAAAATTCCAGATTTAATGTTTTAAAAGTTGGTTAGAAAATATCTATAAGTGTTCAATTAAAATAAGTTTCGAAAAAAATTATATTATTAATTGAAAAATAGGCACGAATATGATAAAATAATGATTAATGTTGTTGTATGATGTAGTGTGGTACAATTGTGTTCTGTATTAGGATTTCGAGCTTCCTCACTACTCTTAATACGTTTCCGTTATAAACATCTTTATCAATATTAAACTCACTTTGTGTAAACTTTAATAGTTTTAGTAATATATTGTAGTACGGTACTGCAACTAGTGCAGCACGTGCCCTTCGCTCCGTATAATGCTGAAATGTACGGACTATACGATCTCCGAGTACAACCAGGAGCTGAAGCTCCCTGGGTTACACACGCTCTCAACACACTTCATTTATTATCCTTTAAATATATCCAATTGCATTTCTATATAGTATATAAAATTATAGTAAACTATTGATTGACCAAGCGAGGCTTTTCGTAAGTCAACGTTTAATTAAGGATAATAGAAAATATAGAATAAATATATAAGCACTTGAATTTAAAGGGTTTTCGTCGAAATTTATCCGTCCAGTATAATACCGGCGATAAATCACACCAGTTTAAAAGTCCGACGGTCGCTGACCACAATTGAGCTCACTTTGTTATTTGGTAAACCGACCATGGATACCATTTATTTTTATTATGTAACAAAGATATATGTTTTTTTGTTTTCATTATTAAATATTATTCAAGAATTGGTTTTTACAATAAATGATAGAATATCATACCTTTAAGTAAAGGTTATAGTTATCTAGAGCAAGCAGTAAGCTTTTCTGTAAGCTGGGTAGTTGGGTACACAATAGATAGAGGGCTACTTATGTCGCCCTACTGCCACCACACAGTGTAAGGGTGCAGCGGGTCTATAGATTCAGATAAAGGAATGTACTCAATGTAAGATCAATATGGTACTGCGACTGTCTCCTCAGTGAGAATCGCCAGGGTCACTCCACTGCTGAGTAAACAACAATCCTGGTCGGTTGTTGACCCTCAGTATTAATCCAACATAGATAAATTACAATATAATTTTATGATTGTGTTATACACAATGATTAAAGTAAAAAAGAGAAGCTGTTCAGTGTCAAATTGCGAGTTGAGGAAAAATACATTTATAATTGTGAGCGTCTCCGCATTGAACAGGTAAGTATCTCCTAAAAGTGTACGTCCATGACAATTTGTGTATTACTAGATTATGAAGAAGAATTAAATTATTTTCAAAGAAAATATACCCAAGTAATAAATGAAATAAAAATATGAAATACAGAGCAGAGTGTGGTCAGAGGGCGCCGCACGCGTGACCTTCCCCGAGGGTCGCGTGCGAATGCAAATGCGGTGACGTGGGTCCGTTAGGCCGCTGCTCTACACCTAGCAATCTAAATCTGTCTATAAATAATACTTATTACTGAATATCATTATTTGCGTACCGCGGTGCGTGCGAATCCACAGCGCGGAGCTTTCACACGGCACTTGCGAATTTCGCAACGACGGCGACGCGACTCTACGCGACGCGGATGTCATTCCGATGACAGAGCGGAGGTCGCCGGATACCTACCTCTTATACACTACACATCGATCAACTCAAGGCCTGCTTAATTATTTGCAACACAACCGAATCACAGACTACCTGAGTATCAAAGTATTATATTTTCTTAAAGGACCCATATACTACATGCAATATTTTTGTTTGTTGATAGACCTTCTTTTATCTCATAATATTTCAATTTAGACAACTTTATGTAAAGGTTTAAAGAACATAAAAGGTATTGGTATCAAAAGACTAATATACCATGAATAAAAAGTTAAAGAAATCCTGCTAAAATAAATCAACAATCGTGGACCCTTGTTTACAGTTCAGGGACCTCGCGAAACTGACGCGAAAGACTGATTAATCAAGTGTGAATGAAAACTAGACTCGCTTTAAGTATATACGCTGTATCTAATATTGTTTCTTTTAAAATAAATTATTAATATTTTTTCGACAATTAATTATAATTTTATTAATTATTTTTTGGCAATTAAAGACATATTTAGAATTTAAAGACTTCATCTTTGAAATGTATAGTATAAGAACAACGATTATTTACAATAGTATAAAAGTCCGACAGTCGCTGACCACAATTGAGTTGACTATTTTGGTAAAAAAGCAGGGGGTCATTCATTTTTACCTAAATAATCTGTTCGAATACATGACTTGTAATAAGTACTCAGTGACTAAAATTCTCCATAGAATGTGAAAGTTATCAGCCTTTTTTTGGTCGTGAACTCCAGGGGCTCCGGTGCCAGTGGCAGTGTGGCGTTAAATGTGATGAATGGCGCTACTTAAGTCGTCGACAGGCACACGCACAGCCTTGCGGCGCCCGGGGCCCGGGGCCCGAGGCCCGGCGCTCGGGGGACTGGGGAGGCTTTCACATGTATTACTTGGATTTGTATGAAAGATAGGGCTTATGATAAATGCGAACCGTATAAGATATTTGTTATTCGTTCAGCAATAATACATGTACAAGTGTATTTGGATAGTGGATACTGTTTAACTTTATCATTAGTGATTAAGTTTATACTACTTAATATTGGAGGGAGTTAAGTGTTAAGATTTAGTAATTCACTTTTATTCTTTTTAATAAATATAAATAGATAAAATTTTAGTTAGCAATCTTCGACAAGACAAGGAATTGCGAGTTCTTAATAAAATATTATTTTTTGTGTAAAATTATCTAATAAAATTTTAATCGAAATAATAATGATGAAATGATTGATCAGGTCGGTGGAAGACAACGAGATATCGGAGCTGGCAGCGACGGCGCTGGCGGAGGCGCGCGCGCTGCGCGTGCTGCGGCTGCCGCGCAACAGACTGCGCGCGGTGCCGGCCGCTGCGCTCGCGCACGCCACGCGCCTGCAAGCACTGTAAGCGTTCCTATCTTTGTGTCCTCTATGGCGCGCAATCTTTATTTCGTAAGAGTCTTAGAGACAGGGTCAGGGATTAGTTAAGGTATAAGGTTCTGGAATCTCATCTATATATAACTATACAAACCTTACTGTAATGTTAATAAAGCGAATAGGGGCAGCGGCAGCGGCAGCGGCAGCATCCTGGATATTAGTTTATTAATTCTAAATTCCATACACAAGGCTTGTAGCTTCGATTAAAAATAAAGTTATTTTAATTTAAAAATATTTTTACACCGAATTAGCCTATTCGCGACAAACAAACATACATACAAACAATCAAATCTTTCCTTTTATATAATAGTATAATAAAGAGGAAAGATTTGATTTTTTGTATGTTTGTTTGTTTGTTGCGAATAGGCTCGAAAAGCACTGAACCGATTTTGAAAATTCTTTTACCGATAGGAAGCTACATCCTTTCCGGGTAACATAGGCTATGTGGTGTTGCCATAAAAACTCTAATTAAAAAGATATGGCCATTTAAGTGCCATAAGGTGGTGAATTTTGTAAATTTTTTTTAGAATTTCTCAGGAACAACAAATCCGATTTAAAACATTTTTTCACTGATAGAAAACTACATTATTCGCGAGTGACAAAAGTGATTTAGTGTTGCCATATACATTTTTAGTTAATAGAACAGGGCCCTTTTGTTGTTACTGATCCGATTTTAAAAATTCTTTCCGTATAGTATTTCCGTCTCTCTTTCTCTTATAATACTATCATTGTCTCTCATCCTCTCTCTTTTTTCTCACTTTAATTTTTATTTTTATCTGTTCAGAATAAAAAAAATGTATGGTTAATTATGATGTTAGCAACACTAATTTGAGTAGCATTCTATTAGTAATGATACTGGAAACACTGATTAGTGTGGCAGTCTGTTAGTTATGATGTCGGCAACATTAATCTGAGTAACATTTGATTGATTTAAGAAGTTGGCACAAACTGAGTATCATTCGGTTGTGCCAACGTAAAGATAATAGCTAATCAACTAAATACTCCGCCATGATGGAAATATTTATTATTGCAACGCGTGTAACCTAGGAGTTACGCTGAAAGACTGTGTCTAAAGTATAACCCCCAGGACGATATTATAGTCAAGCCGTCAGTCATACAGTTAGTCTGTGTATAGACTACAACCTAATTAACAGTATAAACTTGTTACTAAAGCATTTAATATTCTCTGTACAAATGTAATTAATACGCCTAATAACATCAGCAGCAGAGACAGCACCGCGGGCTCAGGGTGATGTTGATAGACAGACAACTGCTGCTAATGTCTGCTCTACGTCATTGCCCCGTAGGTACTACTCTAAATATTTGAAATGTAAATAAGCGACTGAAATCTCTATTTTAGGCTCTTACCGTTAACCACTTTAAATAGAGATGAAACTAGGATCATCACATTTTTTGATAAATAAAGTGTATTTTTTTAGGGTACCTTAAAAGAAAAAAAGGAACCCATATCACTTCTCTGTCCGTCTGTCAAATCCTGAGAAAAGGCTCAGGATCGCGTGGAGGTATCAAGTTGAAATTAATATCAAATACTCAAGGCTGCGGTCCCTTGCGGCTGGCAAACAATCAAACTTCTACGTCCACGGATTGAAAAGATATGACCGTTAATGTGGTCACTTTTAAAATTATAGGGTAATTCCCGATGACTTAGAATCGTGAAATTTAGCATTAAGCAAGCACAAGTAAAGGATAAAATTAAAAAACTGTAATTTTTTCTATATCACTAGAAAGTTAACTTTTATTGACTATCACGCAAGACCTTTTTTCTGAGAAAAACGTTAAGATATCAAGTTAAAATTAATATCAAATATTCAAGTCTCCAAACCCTCGGAGCTCTAAAAAAATCAAACCGCTAAGTCAACGTAAAAAAAAGATAAAGCCGCTTATATCTCATGTGTTGTTAATTCCCAGGCTTGGTCGTTTGACCTAGAAACATGATTTTTGGCAAGAAGCAAGGTCTTATAATATGTGGAAAAATCCGAAAACTAGAAATTTGTTGTTATATCACGAAAAAATGATCTTTTATATATTTAGGTTTTGTCGCATTATTTGAAGAATACGTGAAGTTATAAAATTAAAATTAATACTAAACGTGTAAGTCTATAACATCTTAAAGGTGTGAAAAAATCAAACTTCTAAGTACTCCATTTTATTGATTCCTTTTACGGGTTAGAATACTATTCCCCTCTGCCGCTGGGAGTGCATCTCGTAAGAGCCGAGTAACCCAGCACCCCCTTGGTGGTAGGGGATCTGTTCCCCGACTGGCTTGCGACTGGCGACCACCAGCAGGCGAATCCGACCGCCAAGTGTCTCTGACGCCTTCCGGCCGAGCCGCATGTGAGCCAGATCTACCCCTCCCTCTCCCATCCCATTACTGCTGCGATTCTAATAAACACCGGGTTCTTGCCTGGGGTCCATTAAAACCGCAACAGCCTTCTCTTCGCTCCTCCTCCTCACTCTATCTTCGAGGCGGCAACGCATTGAGAAAACAAGAGATACCCTCTAGTTTTGTCGATGTCTATGGGCGACGGTGGCCACTTTCCATCGGGTGGACTATGCGCCTCGTACAAGATGTTCTCCCAGCGGCAGAGGAGATTTTTATTCTAACCCGTCCCCTCACAGGTAAAAAGATTATTTAGTAAAATATAAATTACATAAATTAATTTATTTAATTTTTAGAAGGGTCAATAATATTTTAAATTTAGGCACCTTTACCAGTTTCTCAAATTTTTTAGCTTACTGTTGATCAGGGTTTAAATCGCAAATATCGACGTTTTATTTTATCGATGTATCGTGAAAATTAATTTAAAGCTATATGGGACGCGAATCCTAGCAACGGCTGTTGATGACATGACATATCGTAAAATGATAAACTTGTAAAATATGTTAAACGACTCCAAAAAACGAAGGTTCTATATTTGGCAATATGTATTTTATTTATACATTTTGACTGACATTAAAATTACTTGATTGTAATTATTTTATTTTTTTTTTGCATTTTTCAGTTTGAAGTCGCTTAATTTTTTTTTGTTAAAAATGTTTTGTCAGTTTTTCTTATAGTCGTTTTGTAAAATATTAATATCTATGTCAAATAAAACACGTAATATTTAATATTGACAGCCCCCAATACTACTGATGATGATATTTTGATCCATCTTACAAAAATAGAAATTTAATAGTGTTTGTCCTTTTATTGAAATTGTGCGGAACCCTCGGAGCGCGAGTTTCACACTCGCACTTGGTGGATTTTTTAAAATTATAATCAATATATTTCTATTATCTCTCGCCTGATTTTGCTTACTTTTAAAATATTCGCACTTATCATTATAACTGTTTCTGAAACATAAAGGTACAATATAATGTGCGCCGACTCTAATTGAAACGTCAGAATTATTTTAGGAATTACCTGCTGATACAATTTTAAAATGCGGTTAATGTCATTGTGATGGAAGACTTTACTGAACAATTTATTTGCGGCTCAATGAATATTAAAAAGCTACGACTGTCACCTGCCACTATTGCCGCCCACGTGCGGAGGCGCCACACTCTAGCGACGCTCGTAAATTACCTACATTATGTGGGAAACTATCCTCTGTCTGCGCCGCATAAATATTTGCGCACTTATATACTAGAAAATAATATAAATTTAAACAGAAACGACTCAATTATTTTGGTAATCTTATAAATGTTCCCGATCATTGAATCTGTCAACATTGGACATCAAATATTTTCCACTTATATTTTTATGATTCAAAACGTTTATGGTTTTGAGTAATTAAAATACACGAAGAATAAACAGAGAGAGAGAGAGATCAAGCTCCCGCCACTCGTCTCTCTGTCGCCACATATTATTTTGAAATAATGTTTATTTAACCTAATTTGAATTCATAATTTTTGATTACACATATTCATTAAACGTCATCGCACAGATCCAGCGTATCGTAAATATAATAAATGTGAGTACAGTGAGTGGTGCTGCCGAAGTGCCGACTCCTCTCCGCCGAGTCCTCTACATTAAGTATGAGATTGATTTGACACATAATTGAGTGAACATTTTGCAGCAACCTGGCCAGCAACGAGATCAGCGAGCTAACCTCCGCCTCCCTGCCCGCGCTGCCCTCGCTGCATACACTGTAAGTATCCACTATCCACTATCCACAATACACATAGCATACAAGCAATCAAATGAATAACAATTAACATTACATTAATGTTGTTGTTACCGAGTTTTATGGGAGTTTATTAATAACTTTTAAACCAGTATTTAATACACAAACACACTAAAAGCATTTGACTTCTCGCAAGGTTGCCAACTGTAAAAACATTCAACAAAAACTAACAAAGTCTCAAATTTCTAATTTTTGAAGTTATTTAGTAATTTTTGTACAATTTAAAATTTAATATAGTCTTTAGTTCGTCTTAACGTTTTAAGAAAATAGGTAAAGGTTATTATCGTAATATTTTTGGCTTTAAAAATAACAGTATTGATTATAAACTAGGCAAATATGACAATAAGAAACCCAGACTCAGAAACGGACGTGCACCGAAGTTCGCTAACCAGTACAAATCCGGCACATTCTGGATGGATGGCGACCCTACTTCTTGCGGAAATAGTTATATCTTCCACATTTGCTACGTTAATTAGAAATTAGACATCTTTAAATTAAAAGCAAACATATCGCGAATTGGTTTAATGGTAATGACGGCAATTACGCGCGAGTCGCCGGCTCAGGCGCGGGCGAGAGTGGGGCGGGGAAGGGGGGAGGGGGGTGCGTGCCGGAGCGAGGCTGGCGCGAAGGTGAGCTGGTGAGGAGAGTGATCATTCAAGCGCAGTCCTACACAGTGCCATGTGTTACATGTAGCATGTAGCCACGAGTCACGTTATAATGAATGTACTTAATAGTAGGGTTGCCACGTTTTAAAAAATGTATAGATTTTCCAAAAAACTGTTAATAATATAGAAGTTCAAGAAATAGTAATACACATTTACTATTATTGTTATTGTTAATTGTCACTGTTTTTCCTCTCTCTCTCGGCCATCATGGTTTTATTATTTTTAGAAAGCGGAGGTAAAATTAGTAATGAGAGAAAACGGAAAAGCATTCGACACATTCCCTGCCCGTCCAAAGGTATAACCGTTATTGTTCCTCACATACTCACTGATAATAATTAGAGTAGATGATGATCAAATTGATTTATTTCGAGTAAGGCTTCAGGAGCTCTAACGAAACATCAAATGTTACAATTTTATAAAAACTTATTATCTAATAATTCATTTAATAATTGATTACATTTAATTCACAATCCATACATCTAAATAATATCTAAAAATTCATTCATTGGGTAGTGATTAGTGAAGTCGAGCATAACATTCATGATGATGTGGTAGAATAATGGTTGAAGGTTGTCGAAAATATATTATGATCCAACACAATATTACAATACAATATTATTATTTTATGGACGACAACCCTACTTTCAACATTAGAAGTTATTACAACACATTACATTGTCTGCAGAAGCTGAAGCTCTGGTTATGTCTCTGCAAACACACACAACACAACACAACACAACACAAACTATTTTATTTTAATGTGCACCACATACAGTTACACACAGAGAGGTATCTACTTTCTAAATAGTATTTATGAAACCATTCCATAATATTACGTGGTACTCATGCCGAGTGTCTGTGTCTTACAGGTCATTACCCATTTGTCAGCCTTCGCCAGTGTCTTGCTAAATGAGCACCGATTAATCGCTATCTAACCTGCTCCCATTGAAATAGGAGGATAACAATGGAAGTTAGTTCATATTCAGTAGCTCGAGATAACTGTTCTACGGGTTCAAAGATAAATTACACACTTAGCACGAAAGTTAGAGACCCTACGTGTAGTCCTTTGACAGAACATGAGAATTATGAACAAGAAAGTTATTGATGAGTCTAAGTTTATTTTTATAATACAAATTTTATCAATTACAACACAAACGTTAGTCGATTGCCGCGCGCTTATTATTAGCAGAGAGTGTAAGTGTAGCGATTTATTTCCATATGAGACATGGTGTTCATTCATAACGTCGTGTGGACAGCGCCGACACGCTTCCCCTCCTGTATTATACTAAAATAGGAGGAACACTGAGGATATAGTAAAAATAACTGAAAGACAAACGAGGCGACGAGACGCCGTTTGCAACACTGCCTCTCTACTCTGTAGTTAAAAGCGTCGGGACGAGCCGGAGCTCGGGGCGCGGGACACGGGGCGCGGGACACGGGGCTCGAGCCGAAGGGTCGCATTTCCTTCAGACTTTACTTATCTTCAATTTTATTTACAAGATTAAAACGCTTCAACAATAGCTCCAAGGTTAAATTAGAATAAGATTATTAAGTTTTTATAAAACTTAATACACGTTGATTTTGAATAATTATTCATTAAATTAACACTTACAATATTCTGCTATTACAATAAATAAATAATTAATCATCTTATTTCTGATAACAAATTATTATCCTACGTATTTTATTTACAATCAACAACGTAGCGAGATAATACTTAATTTTTGTACCATACACAACATAATTTATTATATGCGTAGGACGAATGGTAACCCTAAATTAGTGTAACCAACTTATAATTCTTTATTTCTGTTCGATGAGAAACCTTGTTAAAACTAAACCTTAATAGTTCAACATACTTTGAGCAAAAGAAACAAGTAAATCTGATTATATTATGTCAGTAAGTAGCCCCACCACACCACGGCACGACGCGCGACCTACTCCGATGAACATATCACAACTCACAAGTAATAGGATTGCGACCCTCGTGAGCTGCTAACTGCGGACTGGTGTTAATAATCATACAAAACTCTAGACGTATAATATATCTGACTGCACGGCAGTACCACCGCCAAGTAGAGCTAAGCAAATCCAATCCCAAGCGCACTAACTACCTTTATTCGAAGCGCCTTATCTTTTTTTTAACCCTCGAAACCGAAAAGTTTTGAATTTTGTTATACCAGAATAACAAAATTGCCGTGTGCGTATATAATATTAGTCTACATACTATACACTCTAGAAATATCGCGTAAAAAGTTTCAGAAAATTATTAAAATATTCCAAAATGTTGACGTTATAACAAACCGCAATGAATATTCATAGGTATACAATAATATTACATATAAATCAGATAGTTAACGTCTCTATCTCCTGTTATTGCTACAAAAGCTTTAAAACTTTATTACCAATTCCACGGAATGCTATTCTTGCGAAGTTGGGAATAATAAACTAAAATCAGAATTTATAATGGGCAACAAACACAGGCAGGAATTATTGATTCGGAAAAAACGCGTTATTATTACATTGAATTGACTACAATCATAAATCCTTACGAAATTGTTTTTTATTTGTTTACAAACTGAACGTCCTCACTTTACTGAAGGAAAATATTAAAGATTGTACGTTGAAAGTGAAGGAAACTATGTAATCTTCCTTTACATTAAAACCTAATTTTAGGTGGATTGGTGCAGTCATGCTCAAGTGGTGTGCTTAGAAACAAAAAGTACTTCATATTTGTATAAATAAATGTAAGAAATTCTGCGGTAGGTATACACTCTCAACGTTCAGTTATTGTCAAACGGGGAAAAGGTTAAACGAACACTATATCACCCAGAAAATTATGGAAAAAAAAGGGTTCCTTAATTAGTTCAGTAAACGTGCTCACTGCCCGCCATCACGAGTGGTCGATTGAATTGATTGCGATTGAGGTTATTGTGGTTGTGACTGAGGTTGAGGTTGAGGTAATGACGTGATCGGAGGTCACCTGTTATATTCTGCGTCATCTGCAAATACCTGCCGACAGGAAAGGACAATTACTATAAACGAGGAAAATGTATATTCGACACTGTTACGAAATTACCGATCCACCGCAATGGTTTTCCTTACCATTATACAAATATAGAGACCTCCTTTCTAAAGCAATATTTTGAAACATATTGATAGCTGACATGTTGTTTAAGCCACAGTATATCTCGACTCAAGTCATTACACTGTTGATCATTGATTTACTAATAGTTACTATTCTGTACAAGATTACTTACTTAAACGATAAAATGCTTAGAATTTAAGCAACGTTAACAGAATATAAGTAATTTGTAAAACAATTTAAATTTTTTTTGGGCGTCTGTTCAGTTACTTACTTAAGATCTTCTCAGCAGATAACTGCCGTCCCAGCCGGTAGTTACAGACAAACTGACTGGAAAAATACTTTAGTAAAAAGTCTAGATTAAATAGAATATGTTGAGTTTTACTTTGACTTAGGGGTTAAAAATACCAGAAAGTATTACTACCTTAAGTTGATTTTAATATAATTAAATTAAATAAAACAAATTTAACTATTAAAGATGTGCAAAATAACATAAAGATTGGGCAGGGAGCGAGCGAGAGTGGCCGAGGGGTCGACGGCCGCTCGTCTCCCATCACTTACCGAAACCGTTCATTATACGAGTGTGTTCAATCTTAACAATTTGTACCGCACGGCACCACACGGCACGGCACGGGCTTAAATTAAATTATTTTATATCATCGGACACACTTTCAAGGTAATATACAATCCACATCGCAATTACTTTCTGTGGAGCAACATGACGCGTCACGATCACTTTGGCTGACATTTTTTTAACTTTTACGATCACTTGTTGCTATGTGTTGTGTTGAATGTTGCTCAACGCATCCACACTGTCGACGACGTCCTAGGAATATTACCTCTTTCTTTACAGCCATACATATAACATAGTAATAACATAACATTATAGACAACAAGTAATATCGGGTATGAAAATGGATGCATAAATAAACGGATGGATGTGGATAATAATTAATTTCTTACAATTTATCAATTAAAATAAACCCGTTAACTATAAAAATAAAGTAATTTATCAAAGCGTGCGACGCTCCGTCAACTATGTAATAGTATTTTTAGATCATAAGTTAGGTTAAGCCGAGCCGCGTCCGGTGCGATGATGCGACGTGGTCGCGCGTCGACGAGGCCGTGCGTTCTGATTTATGATGCTCCCACCCCCATTCCCTCCCTCTTCATCCCGCGCGATAATAAACGAGAGAATCGAGACAACTTTTTTCTGAAATATCTCTGAAAAGTGGTCTCGTCGACCTCAAGTGCCCGACTCACGATGTGTAATAAGAATCTAGAGGAGCTATAAAGTATACAACGTATTGGAGACGCCTCGGAGACCCCGGCGGGCACCCACCTACGGGCTACTCCACTCCCTCTTACACTTACAAGTTTTGTTTAAAGTTTAAAAAAAAATGTCCGCTGCATCACAACGAATGGATGGATTTAGTTGTATGTTTTTTGATGCGGTTAATTCATTTGATTTAATTAATTTATGAAATATAAGCTTCATTTTATTTCATTTCAATAACAACTCCATTAACTCTAATGAATCCCACTTTAATTTCATTTCTTCAATTTCGATAAAATTAAACAACGTGTTGGAAATGTCATTTAAAACTCAATAACAGAAGTATTTGAGATTTGTTTATAAAGAGACAAAAGGAGTTTTGTTCGTTAGGTTGAGGGTCCGCTATCCTTATTGCTGTTGCATTACCATATTACAAACCCCCCACTAGGGATGGCGATCGCTGGAACCACTGAACCTTTCTTAGATCGATATTTGCCACAGGATCCTGCTAGAAAATCAATATTTGATTTTTTTTAATCACAACTATAAAAGTATTTAAATGTTTTCAGAAATACCAAAATTACTTAAAGTGATATAAAAATCGAGTTTGGAATCGATTAATCATGAATCGTTTATTCATTTTTTAATTGGCGCGCAGAATTTATAAAAATCGCACATGTTCACTCCTGAATAGGGTTTCCGACCCACCATCCATCACTTTACAATACCGTAGGTATCCTTCGTTATATTTGAAAATAAACTTTATATTTTACATAAAAATAAAATGCTATATTACCCAATATATTTTATAGATTAAAGTACAGAACTACTTCTCATTACTTGAGGTCTTACCAAATGTAAAAAGAACATTTCTTATTTACTTTTTGTTTTCGCCAATTGCCCTTTTTTTAGAGAGATTTTCGTCGTCAAATTTATACAAGAGAAGAACAGGTCTTTGGTAAACTAGCTTTCAAAGACAATACATAATTGTAACGTGCAAAGCTTAAAAACGTTTTTTTGTTCTTCTTAATATACCATATTTTTCCTAAAATAAGTTGGCAACCCTACCTTGAGCCCGAGCCTGAGGCTGACCCTGCCACTGTTTATTGATGATAGAGCTCCCGAAACTTGACTCGCGTCTGAACTCTCATCGTAAATAGCGAGACGAACACTACACACACATAGACATATTACATATACACATACACGTAGTATAGTCTTCTGTGTATTTGTATCGTTCAAATGAATCGATGACGATCCCGATCAGTAATATATTCTCGTTTCCCTTTCAACGAACTGGTTACTGTTACTGTACATGGACGTTGCGAAAGCACATTACTGTTTGTATTTGTTATGCTAATCTTAGTGCGGCTTTTTTGTATTTCAAGATATAGAGCCTAGGGAGTGCAAATCTTACGAGCAAAAGAAAATTGAAAAATTTACGACCTTTAGCATGAAAGTAGCCTAATTCAAAATTCTTACTTTGACCTACTTCTTCTTTGATTTTATTATAAAATACTTTGAAAGCCTTCTGCAAAACCCTGTAGTTAAATAATCAGAATTACTAGTAAGAAAAGGACGTCTTTTAACAATGTATCAACGTACTGTAGTTTTTAGAAAATTTTCTGAATCCTATAAATTTCATTGTACTGTATATTCCTTCATATCTATTTTTTTTTTGGATTCTCCGAACATATAATTCGGTAATACATTTTTAAATTACTACTGCTCAGCGCATCTCGTAACTTTTGAGTTAATATCACAGTTGCCTAGAGATGAAAGCCTCACGGAATTCTTTATAAACATCGTCAAGCAAATCTCTTTTACTAATGTGTAATATAACATATATATGCACATTATAGTTTTTTATTGTTTATTATATTATATGTAAATTGTTTCTTAATAATAACTGTCTTGTGCAGGATTCTGAAGAGGAACCGCGTGACGTACATAGAGGAGCGCGCCTTCGCCAACACCCCGGCGCTGCGCGTGCTGTGAGTACTCAAGTAAACAGGCTTCCACTCTTCTCATTCACACACCCTCTCCTTCTTACTCTCTCTTTCTCATCTTTGTAATAATACTCTAACCTCTAAACTAATAGCTCTTAATTATGTTTCTATACAACATTCTTTACGCAATTCTTAAATAGCTGGACTGATTTTGATGGAATTTTATAAGTACTTATGTTGCGTTTTGTATTATGGAAATGTGTAAGGCATCGTTGGAGTAGTATGTGATGCTGAGCGATCAATATGTATTAATATATATTTGATACTATTCACATAAAAAGGCTTTATAAGTTCCGGCGTAACTCTACCATTACAATTTCGGAAAAACCCTTATTTCTAGCGCCTCAGAGCACGCGACGAATATATTTATCCAGCGAGAACAAAGAATTTTATACACTATAAAATATTACTACAAAATATTATATATTACTATACTAATATTACTCCTATAAATAGAGTTACGAGACACTTAAATCAAAGTGTACTAATAAAAAGAGCATGTTTAAGTTGTACACGCGAAATGAAACAAATCACTGGAATTTGTCTCATTACTACAATAAAATAGCACTTCCTCTAAGTGCTATTTTATTGTAGTAGTTAGTTATTGTTATAGTTAGTTATTGCGAAAACATAACATCCACAACGCTCTTCGCAAATGTTTAGCTTTTGATATATTGCCTAAGCTCTGGGACAAACTCTCCTAAATTATTTTTGCTACACATGTGACGTGAATAGAGTATGGAAGTCCTGTTATACTGCAATTCCTCTGAATGAAAGTGATCAAAATAAAAAAAACACTTCTAAACCTTTTTCAATGCAATTTTAGTCTATTCAACTCGTCATATTTGTATCGTCGATCGCATTTTTCTATCTTCAATTTGCTATTGGACTTTAATCCAAACAAATGGCGTATGTATCAGACAACATTGAATGATCAGTAACGTATACGAATCTTGAAAACAATAACTAAGTTAATTCTATTAACAAAATTGTTTTCCTTTCTTTTGAAATTTCTCTCTAATTTCAAGCTTTTTATATTTATTGTCCTGACACAATACAATAGATCCATTTATGAGTATCAATCTTTCATTCAAATTCGTTCAAATATTATATATTTACATGATAGAGCAACAAATATCTAAACATGCTAGTTATAATATCAGCGTAGAAAGTAGAACAACTGAATACTAACTCAATCCTTAATATTTTCTTTCTCGTGTCCTATATTAGTTTATAGAATTAGGTACTGTTTTACAAAAACAAGAATTAGCCAACACTACACAACATAATTTGCAATTACTCTACTTATACCATGTTCGTGTCGTACATACACATACTGGTAGAGTACTGAATAACTGTAATTACTAACATAAACGCAATTACAGCTCCAGTGTACTATTAAGTGAGTGTTATGCTAAATTATACCTACACCTTGTAACATAGTTGCTGATGTATGTATAATGTGTATAAATAAGCAAGTTGCTTCTTCTCAGCACGTACAAACTCACTAAAATTTATTTTTCTAAATTCCGCCCCCATTAAGAAGATATATAGTCAGAACGGTAAACATTGAAATGGGAAATTTTACCTATTATCGTGTATATATAATCATGGAAGCAGAAAATAGATGTTGGGAAAAAAGTGATATCTATTGATTTAAAGAGATTTTTACGTCAACGCAACAAGCAAACTAAACATAATGTGTTTTATTGTGTATGTGCATTTCCAAAAAATCTTAAAATCTAAAAAGTTTGTATGTTTAGTTATTTGAATGTTTGTTACACAATCATGTTAAAACTACTGAACAGATTTCAATATAATTTCGCACATAATTACTTTTGAGCCGGCAATAACATAGACTGCTTTTTATTCCGAAAAAAATTATAGCCAGTGGGATAAAAAATAAAATATTTCCTATAATATTTAAGTACATGTGTTAAATTGTATCCGTGCGAAGTTGGGGCAGGTCGACTAGTTGTTAAATAAGTTAAACCATATTACTCTGTCGAAGCATTAGTATGTACTAACTACACATAACATACACCCCTCCCAGAGCAATGAACCTCTTTCGGTAAATCTGCGTGTATTTATCATACCCACTAACTTCAGTTGTTCCGGGTTGTTAGTGTTTGGACGAGCAAACCTAATAAACCCAAGCGTACTAAATGTAATCAATAACCCCACACCATAGTCCTTATGTAGGTTCATATATCTTGTATATTTGTTTTTCCGTGCGTGTGGTAATATGCTACATAATGTATAATACGAGAAGTTGAAACTCTCATAATATAGATTAGTGTTGGGTTCGATTTCTTATGGATTTCAGGCTTGTGTCCAGAGAAAAATTAATAATGTTCTAGCACAGTGTACGATCGTCTATACAAACTATTATTTTTAAAGTCCTTTCAAATATTAAAAATTTAAAAGTTTGTATTTTTAGATATTGAAATGTTTTAGTGTGTGTCTTCAATCATTAAAAAACAGCTTAAATAAAGTTCTTTGTACAGATCCATCATAAACTGATTTAAAAAAATGGGATTTTTTTTTATAAGGTGATATATTTTATATGGTGGTGATAAGGCTTAGTTATTGCTACATAGTAGGAAATTACATTGATTTTCCATGAAATTAGATAGATAAACTAATTATAATGTCGATTAGGGTCTGACCCTTTATGCTACTAATATTATAAATGTAACAGTTTTGAGTTTGGTTGTTTAGAAGTTTATAGAAGCTAACATAAGCTCAAGTGTGGTAGTGGACACGAATACCATAATGTCATGTATCTATAACATATGTATAATATAGTATAATGCACTTATATCTGTTGCGGTTATCAAGGACAGCTACTATCTGTGTGTTGAGAGCTCTATTTGATTCATATGTGTATATCGTTGGCTATAAATAACGCACATATCTAATATTATCTTTTGTTGCCACATTAGAGGATTGTTTACGATCTAATAATAACCGAAAGGTTTCGCTCTGAATATCATATTCAGATAAACTGAATCTACAATTGTAATTTTTAATTATTTATTAACTTCAAAAAGTTATATTAAATTTGTACATAATGTATTATTATTTATCACTGTAATAGATGCCTTGCGAGATCTTCACTTAGTACCTGGTATATGTGACCCTGGTATTATTATTTGAATTATTCTAACACTAACTTCATATAACTCGGATATTTATGATGAGAAGGAGGAGAAGAGGGGAATATTGAAGAACATCACAAGCAGTGATGGCCCTGTGGTTGAGACTTCAATGTCTTACTCGGGAAGTTTGAGTTCGATACAACACACACTTCTGACTTTTCTGAGTTATGTGTGTTTTAAGAAATAAAAAATATCACTTGCTATAACGGTGAAGGAAACATCGTGAGGAAACCTGCACTCCTGAGTGTTCTCCATGTTCTCAAAGGTGTGTGAAGTCTACCAACCCGCACTGGGCCAGTGGTGGACTATGGCCTAAGCAGTGGGCCATTGACGGGTCGTGATGATAATGACAAGGAATGATATTGAATAAACTGCCACTGAACCGATAAATAATCAAACATTATGATCTCTTACAATTACGACAGGAACCTTAACAATGTGCCTTGGACTTGTGACCAAGGTGTAGGTTTAAAGGCAACACAATAGCAACACTCGCCTCCTCTGCACAGGTTCTCTTTATACCTAACTTGTTGCTTGTTTGGTGATGAAGATAAATAAGTAGAGTATCAGATGAGTTTTTGTGTTGCAGGAGCACCTTTTTGAAAGCAACTATTTAGTTCAATTTGGCAATTTTCATACTTTAGGAAATAAACCAATGTAGAGTTATTTTATTGTCGTGTCAATTGTCTTATTTCGGTGACCTCGTCTGCGTTCATATTAATTTTATGACTATTTTATGTGTCATAAAATAAAGAGTTACACATGGGCAACACCGAAAGGAAGAAGCACTTTTTGTGAACTCTATCACAGTGTAGTGATAATATCTAATGATTACATTTATTATACATAGACATATGTTTTTATTTCAAGCAAAGCCAGGGTTATGTAAGCGGTATAAAAAAACTAATTACACTGGATCTTATACCGTATTTTAGATGTTTGTAAATTTAAATTTAATCTAAAAACGACCGATAACATTTGTGTTTTGTAATCGCCAATTTGAAGCAATTTAAATACAATTTTATTAAATAAAGTTTACAGGGCCGTAGGTGGGGTGCATAGCAATATTTAATCAAAAGGTAAACATAACAAAAATAGTTAAAAGTAACCTATACCTATTCACTCGGTACCCATAGATTATGTTGGAGACTACGTATATCTTGGACATGCAGAAAAGAAACAGATCGAAGAATAAAGAGTACGTGGAACAAATATTGGTTTATGAAGGAAATATTTAAAGGTTCACCCCTTCCCACTAAGACTGAAAACAAAAGCGCTGAATATTTGTTTAGCTCCTTGCCTAACATATGCATGTCAAACATGGTCGCTTAAAAAATCTTGTCTAAATGAAATAAAAACATGTCAAAGAGGAATGAAGAGAAGCTATACAAATACAAAAATAAAAACAAGAATTTAAAGTTCAGAGATAAGGAAAAAAACCAAAGCGACAGATTTAGTCAGACAAATTTTATCTTTAAAATGGAAATGGGCCGGACATATTCAGAGAGCTACAGATAAAAGATGGTCACAGGTCGTTACTAGTTGGTTATCAATTAACACAGAGAATTGTGGAGCAATTTGGAGGAGGCTTTCACCGCTACAGGCGGCCCTTACATATATTGTACTATCCATACTAACATATTTATTAAGAACACATTCATACACAAATACTAACAAAACTACTAACAAAGATTATTATAAAAAAATTATATATGTGTATGTAATTTATGTAAGGAAGTAAATATAGCTTTTATTATTATTAAAATATTATCATAGAATAGTTTTTCAAAATCAATCTTGTGCCTACTCTATTAAAGGAAAATTCCTTTAGTTGAACAACTGACTGACACCTAAATAAAAAATACTAACTAAAAACATATAAAAAAATATAACTAAAAATATTACCATTTGTTGCTAGTTATTACTTAAAACATAAACAATAATAGCTTAGATTCAGCAACGCAGCGGAGAGACAAATAGATTAGAGGTATTAATGGCTTTCTTATCTAAGCGCTTCACGCTTAACATCCTCTCACTCGCTCACGTTAAACCTTACAACACACACTTGTATTACATATATATATTGTATAATGCTCATGATAAAGTAGTAAATCGTCAGTGACGAGGGTGACTCTACATTTAAATTCTTCAATGAATCTTTTTAAATATTCTCGCTTATCCTCTACCGCCACTGATGTTACATGTTAATAGCAGACACTGGCAGACACATTCATAACGGATTAACGATTCATCATCATAGCCGTTACGTGTACCGCACTCTTTAGTATGCTCTCGCTCTGCTGAGGTAAATAGACACAATCTTTTTGACCTCATACATAATGTTCAGTATGGATAAAGAAAAAGTAAAGGTTTAAAAATCGATGTTTTGTATATACATATACCTAGTACTTAATATACTTTCCAAGACTTAGGTTAACACTTTCGTGTCCAAAATATTAGAATAAATTTAGTTTATTCAATTTAATTTATTAATTACATCTTAAAAAGATTTTTAATACTCCATACATATTTTTAACGGAAAAACTAACGTGGAATTTTGAAAATTTACTTATTATTCCGTCTTTTTGTATTGTTTATAAACAATCAGTATAACCAATTTTTAAGTAATTATCATTTATTTAGGAATAAAACGCACATTGAAGCAGAGACGCCGCGCAATGCGCATATAACGATAAACAACATTTCGATTAGCTTTTGTACAAAGCTTTCAAATAAATCATCTCTCGCAACAACATACAACGTTTGAACAATACATACGGATCTTATATATCATTAATCGTATAAACCGTTCATGTGAGAAATGTTTTAATATAAATATAGTGCTAAACTTAAATGTAGAGTTTGAATCTTGATGTGGTCAGACCTCGCTTGGTGCCTGTGAGCATACAAGCCTAAATGAGAGTTTTAAGACGGTATTCTGTAAACAAATAGTATCGACTCTTTTAAATATTTAATTAAAGTGAACTTGTGACGGTATTGTGTTAACATAGAATTAAATTAAAAAGAAAGTTAAAAAAATTGTAGATAAATTGTCAGAGCTATGGGATGAATTTACAATGAAGTGACTAGAATCTAGGCGAACAACGTAAACAGAATTTGTAATAATAAAAAGATAGGAGCTGCGAAAACGACAATTCAACCGGTAAGCTTGACCTCTGACCTCAAAGGTAATCTTTTTGTTTATGTAGAGTTCACAACCAGTCTCTATCTGCTGATAACACTAATGTATTTCACTTTATAAAAAATAAAAAAAATCGTTACAAAATGCTCATTTTGTGCGATATCAAAAACATTACTACAGAGCACATATTTGAAACATTTGTACGCAATCGTGGAAAATAAAACAAGATAGCGGGCGAGTGTGAAGTTCGCCTTTCATAGCGCATATTCAGCAGCTAATCGCTTAATCGCCCGCGGTGGAGACTGGAGACCGCCTAATGTTCTCCCCCATCCCCTTTCAATCCCTCCCCGCACTCCCTCGCTGTCTCCCACAAGACTCGCACATCGCACTCACCGGTTTTGCTCACCGAGTGCAGTAGCCAGTACTCCCGTACAAATTAAATCCGTTACTGAATCCTGTATGATATTTTCGAATAATTTCAGATTATATAAAGATCTGTCTGTTACGCTTTCAAGCTTAAGCCACTGAAACGTTTATGAAATTTGATACAGAGATAAACTAGAGCCTCTTGACGAGGGTGAAATAGGGTTGAAGTGCATGTCAAGGTGTGATTTTGTTAATGTCTTTGGGAATGGAATTAGTCATATATAAATTAAGTTGAAAATTCAAATGTAAAATATAGCGATGTAATGATTCATGGTGATTTATAATGATTCATAGTGATTTATAGTTTTATCTCTCGCATAAGGGGTCCGAAATAGAAACACAGGCTTCCAGTTTGATCCTTATATTTTTTTTAATCGAACCCTGAGTTTCCAACGCACCGAGAGCATTCATTCGACAGAGATGTTATTTAAATGATAAGATTTTAGTTCTTTTGGAAATAAAATATTCTTTAAATGTGCAATATTTAACATATTGCATATACTGATATAGCCATATGTAAGGCTAGTATTTACGCTGTGAAAAACTTTTATCGGCGATGATTTTTGGCGACAATGACCTTTTTTTGCTATTTATCTCACGTTAGGGGGACACAAAAACCATGTTGCTTTACCCCAATGCACTGTAGTAAAAAAATCCCCAACTTGTTATAGATTTATCGAATCGTTTCCTTAGTTTTGAACTCGGATCATCTTAACAAACAAACTTTACACAAAGAACATTTCTAAGCTGTGGGTGACATTAAATACGATAAAGTTATCTCGTGAACATATTCAGGCGAAAAAGTATAATTTACAGTACAGCAGTAAGCAAACGCATTAAGAGCGGCTATTAGCCGTGAATTTGATTAGCGCTCGCGCTCGGCCGGGGGTGCCGGTGGAGGTAAAAGTTGTGCGAGCAGCGGGGGTAGACGGATTTATTTGGCATCACAAACAATAACTGTGTTCGATGAATGTGAGTGTTTGAGCGAGGAATTGAATCGGCCGCGGCGCCGGCACGGGATACGAAGCTTTGTAATAGCTAGACGCGCAAATATAATCAGACAACTGAAGCCGGCGGCAGTCGTGGTGGGTCACGTGACCCCAAACGCAATCGCCTTATTTCTTGTGTTTTAATTAATTGATATAAGATTGAAATAAAAACAGACGTGTTTCTTTACTTTAAAAGTTATAACAATAAAATTACATACATACATGGGAACAGTGATTAGAGATCTGTGACAACTTCATGAAATCAATAACCACTTAATCTTTATCCCCTATATTTATTTATTTATTTTATTTGCAAAAGTATTGATAATTTATTAAGTTCGTTTGGATAATACTTTTTGTAAGGGTTCATTTCGTGTGTTAAGTTATCCAGTCTGCCTTGTGACAACGAATACTGAGAAGTGTCTGAAACTTCAGGAACTTAACACATGATATAAACCATTCAAAAAGTATCATCCAAAAAAATAATTAAATATTAATAATATTTTGTGCAGACGCCTTGAAGACAACCTCTTGAGCGAGTTGCCGCCCGCTGTCCATCTCTTGCCCATGCTCGAGGATTTGTAAGTTACTTCATTATGTTAAAATAAATTTATTTATAAAAATAATAGAAGAGTTTTAACTTAAAGATTTACGCAGAAATTAATAATCAATCTCAATCCAAAATCTTTGAATTATGACTATGTTTATTCCAAATTCAAATTTGTGTATAGGAAATTCATATTAGTAATCTATTTTCAATCTGTTTCCAAATATTTTACATTGAGATTGATTAATTATTAATTTAAGCCGTTAGATGTATCCAGATTTCGTTCCCAAATCCGCAACTTTCGAGTTGTGTGTGTTTTAAGAAATCAATATCACTCGAAGGAGAGGACCGTATCTCCGAAATCTGATTTCTCCATATTGATCTAAGAGCGTGTGGAATCTGCCAAACCGTACTTGTCCAACGTGGCACAATATGGTCTATGGTATAAAAAATTGTTATCGCTTTATGTACTTGAGTAAAACTTAATGTTTGCTCTCAGTATTTTATATCTGGTTGTTGATGACAGGTCTGTGGCGAACAACCGCATAGAGCGCGTGGGCCTGGGGCTGCAGGGCTGCGCCCGCCTGGCCCGGCTGGACCTGCGCGCCAACCCCCTGTCGCAGCTGCACCCTCACGCGCTCACGCACCTGCCCAGGCTCATCACACTGTCAGTTACATACATACACATACTTGCTACACTACGAATGCTTTTTATATTTACATATCACTACATAATATAAAACAAAGTCACTTCCCGCTGTCTGTCTGTCTGTATGTCCCTATGTATGCTTAGATCTGTAAAACTAAGCAAGGAATTTTGATGCGGTTTTTTTAATAGATAGAGTGTGATTCAAGAGGAAGGTTTATATGTATAATACATGCATAATAAAGTAGAGAAACGCCTTGAGACACTCCAGCCGTATTTTGTTTGCTGTTTCCGGCCCGTACACCGTAACATAATGATTTCTATACACGTGGTACATTGCACCCGGGCGAAGCCGGGACGGGTATTTAAATGTAGATAAATACCATTTGCTGTTGTTGTTTTTAATTAATTTGGTAAGAAATATGAGATATTTCTGAAGAGACACTTGGAATATTTCCCTCGAGAAAGGTTATTTTCCAAATTCGAATTCATACCGTTACACAATACAAGGGGAGTTCGAGATAACCTCAATAGCTGTTTAAGATCCGTCCCACTTATTGTTGTTGGTTTGTTCCTAATGTAAGTTTGTTATTGTGTTTATCTGTGAAGTGTCAGCGCGGAAGAGACTTTGTACACTCGTAAGATACTGTGCAGTGGTAAGTGGACGATATTCCACGTTTGTTACAATAATTATATTCATCTTATCATTCGTTGTGAATAGTATTGTATGATGGCACGTGCCACGACTTTACCTACTACTCGTGGTGAACGAGGTCGCACTGCGAGAGGGGAGGACAGGGGAGGGGTCCGCAAAGTGCGGGATGCTGCTCGACGACTCTCCAATTATAGATAATGTCAGCGACTCGGCGCTCAGAGCCAGCTCCTCTACACTTTAGTGTACGAGTATTGTGCACTGGTGTTCGCATCGCGGTGGCGTTCAGTTAAGCAATAAGTTACGTTACTTAGGTCACGGATATGCCGCATGGCGACAACAATTGTCAACAAAAAATGATAAAACCATCTGCGAATGTGACCAAATTAAGATAGGTACGAGGACGTGTCACCGGTCACAATGTTGCAACACTGTCGACTTGTATGTATTATTTGTTGCACAACACAATTAAGTTGATTGTATTGCATGTAGGATAGTGTCCGAGTCCCGCGGGCTGGACCGGCTGCCGGCGCTGAACGGGTCGGCGCGCCTGCGCACCCTGCGCGTCGACCGCGCGCGCCTCACGCTGCTGCCGCACGACCTGTGCGCGCACGCTCCACAGCTACGCGCCTTGTGAGTATCCACCACACACCACCACACACCACCACACACCGCCCTCACCCGCGCCACTGCCGGTGACGAGGACACGCGAACACACTCGCAACTCAAACTATTGATGTATGCCTGATTCACATTTATGATACATAGCGCTTCTTGTAATACTTTAAATTACTTCAACACTCTCTTATGTACACGGAAGGTATTTTACCAACCAATTAAAAACTTTAATTTTCATAATTTCTGAAAAAAAATACAATTCATTAATACTTTAAAAAACCTCAAACCACAATAAACTTTGATAACGAATTCGCATCCCGCCTTTTTGTGTTGCGAAGTTAAATTTTCCTCTTCTTAATTCCTTTATAAAAATTTTCGCTATAGCAGATGGCTTATTAATATATGCGCAGTGTTGCCACAATAGTATCAGTCAGCGCGTGTTGTGTGTGACCAGTAATGGGTAATTGAAGCTTGAGTGGTGTCACCTTCCGAGCGAGGCGAGTGTCGAGGGAGAGACGCAATCCGCAAACAAAACGTGTTTACGCGTAGACGTAGACGTAATCCAATCGATTATGTTTTATCGTTCGTCAGGCTTAACCTCGTCACTCGTCAGTATCATTGAAGCTCTCGCTGTAATGATTACGACTATTTGTAATCAGCGTGCAGCCCACGCTGTGCACGCACAGTTTGGCAACAGCTGAATGCTTATCATCTGTTGTTGCATCACGCAAAGCTTCGCTTGCATTCAATACATATTGCTTATACACAAAAAATATAAAACAATATAACAGTTACATATATTATTGTTAAATTTTGAACGTTAATCCTAAGATTTTCTAAAAAAACTATATACTTATCTAATATCTTACCAATTTTTAAAAAAATGATTGTTATCATTGTTATTCGCAATTTTAGCGCTATCTGCTACTCAATCTTCAAACCTACATTTACCTTTAATATAGATAGATAGATAGATAGATAGATAAGCACTTTATTGCACACAAAAAAACGAAAAAAGAAAATACAAAACAATAATACAATAAAATATACAAAGAGCATGCAAAGGCGGTCTTATTGCTATAATAGCAATCTCTAAACAGACAACCTTCGATGAAAGGAGCTGTCAAGTAAATATGGGATAGTGCAACCAAAAGAAAATATATATATATATATATATATATATATATATATAAGACATATATAAAAATAATTAACATATAAAATAACATGTATAGAAAAACTGTACATACATATGTGTGTACTTACATACTTATACTAATACATAATATATGTTACACAAATATAGTCCATATAACATATATAAATATATATATATGTCGGAGCATAGTAAAAGATTATCGATTAATCGAATCGTTATCGTTGTCTATGGCGTTGGAGTGGGGTAGTAGTCACTTTCGTTGTTTTGACAGTCTCTACCCTCGTCCCTTTATATGCGATCGACAGTCTGACTGAAGTCTTAGTCGTGCGCGGTCTCTCAAGAAGTGAACATCTAAGTAGTGCTAGTGATAGTGATAGTGTCAAGTGCAGTGTAGTGTGGAAGTGCTGTCCAACTAAGGTCACGTAAGTCCTTACAATGTAATTGCCACGTGGTTAAGTAAACACAATGTTAGGTTAGGTTAGCCTTAGGTTAGGTTAGCCTTGTGTTAGATTCGGTTTATGTGCGTTTAACCTTGGGTTTAAATAGAGAGCCTAGCAGTGGAGGCGAGTGTTGTAATTACTTAAAGGACGTCCTTAAGCCTACACCTTGGTCACAAGTCCAAGGCACTGCTTAGGTTTCTCTCGTAATTGTTAGAGATCATATTTGATCATTTATCGGTTCAGTAGAAGTAACTGCGTTGCGTTTACCCAATATTCCATTCAATACCATCACCCCCTTTTAGTGTTCCCCAATATTCGCCATCTTCCTCCTTCCATTTCATTTCACATCATCGTTTTAAAATCCCCGACATCAGAAGTGGGATCACAAGCCCAATAGTTCACGTTTACGGTTTTTTTTTGCGTATCATCTTGACGGTTATCTTAGTGTCAATGCTAGAGAAATAGTTTTTGAAAAAGTTAAAGTGGGTAGTACAAAATAAAAATTCAGAAATAGCTAATATCACATAACATATTTGCGAAGGTAGTTTACAATCTTAAAATCGTGATTATTATTTGAAGTAGGTAGACTTTCGCTTTACATGAGGCACATCAGCCCTTACGGTAGTAAATTATGGTGTTGACAGTTTTTACGCATTGTGTTTGGAAATTACTGATCATATTATCGTTTTATTAGTGCGACAGAGAGCTTTTACGCTTTGTCGGAAAGATGTACTGGAAGCGTTGTCGCTTTGTTGTTATTGAGCCGTTGTAAGGTGGCTTTGTAGGCCCCGACGGTTGGGGCTGAAAGCTGTTACGCTTTGCCACGAATTTGAGATGATCTATGTAATGAGTGTTGAGAGCTCTTTGTTATTTTGTGCGTCAAGGATTGAAATTCTCATGTCTAGTGGAAAATAGTGCTGAAAGCTGTCACTCTGTAACAAAGTTATTGCTTTATGAAACTAGTGTTACGTTTTACGTTTTTTGAAATAGTTTAAAGGCAACGCGAGAGCGCGTTGATTATCAGAATGGCCGTGTCGGAGCATAGTAAAAGATTATCGATTAATCGAATCGTTATCGTTGTCTATGGCGTTGGAGTGGGGTAGTAGTCACTTTCGTTGTTTTGACAGTCTCTACCCTCGTCCCTTTATATGCGATCGACAGTCTGACTGAAGTCTTAGTCGTGCGCGGTCTCTCAAGAAGTGAACATCTAAGTAGTGCTAGTGATAGTGTCAAGTGCAGTGTAGTGTGGAAGTGCTGTCCAACTAAGGTCACGTAAGTCCTTACAATGTAATTGCCACGTGGTTAAGTAAACACAATGTTAGGTTAGGTTAGCCTTAGGTTAGGTTAGCCTTAGGTTAGGTTAGCCTTGTGTTAGATTCGGTTTATGTGCGTTTAACCTTGGGTTTAAATAGAGAGCCTAGCAGTGGAGGCGAGTGTTGTAATTACTTAAAGGACGTCCTTAAGCCTACACCTTGGTCACAAGTCCAAGGCACTGCTTAGGTTTCTCTCGTAATTGTTAGAGATCATATTTGATCATTTATCGGTTCAGTAGAAGTAACTGCGTTGCGTTTACCCAATATTCCATTCAATACCATCACCCCCTTTTAGTGTTCCCCAATATTCGCCATCTTCCTCCTTCCATTTCATTTCACATCATCGTTTTAAAATCCCCGACATATATATATATATATATATATATATATATATATATATATATATGTAAAATACATATATTATATGAATAAAATGGATGAATATTGCATTATTGTTGACAAGATAAATAGTATACTTTAAGACGACTTTTGAATATATTAATGGATTCGGAATGACGAATGTCGCGGGGAAGCATATTCCATAAGTTCGCGGCTTTCACAGTGAAAGACTTAAGGTAATAACTGGTATTTGATATTGGTACAGTCAAGCGGTTGTCATTTCTCGATCGAAGCTCCTGTTGGCATGTCATGTTATCCGAGCTAAGGAAAGATAATCGTTCCTTTAAATATGATGGTGTGCGAGGATCATATAGGATCCTGTGTAGGACAGATAACATGTGAAGATTGCGCCGATATATGTATCTTTGATAGAAAAACCCCAAAAAAATTATGTTATATTTATAGATTTCTTACGTTTACCAATTCATTTTTGTACATCTGAACCTACCCTATACGCTACACCTGAGAGAAATCAATATACAAGCTGTTACACTCGCAGATAACATAATGTCTAGAGATATTAAATGCCGTTTGTTTGCGAAGGGAGCTGCGGTCGAACCACCTGGGGGCTGTGCCACGGCTGCACGACTGCTCTGAACTTCGCGTGCTGTGAGTATTCACTAAAACTGGACACACATATAAAAAAAAATTTCTTTTCTCTGTTCTACTGAAATACAATATTCCTTTTAAAGCTTTATAACTACACGGTAAGACAATGATTTGTTAATCTTAAGTGTGATACAAAAATATACTAAAAATAGCAGTCACAAAGAATTCTGTTGTCAAAACATTCAATAATATAAGAATATGACAAAAAAAAACGTTGTTTTCAATAAACATTTGATTTACTATAATCTTGTTAACGCTTTGTTAATAGTGCTGTACGAGTGTGGAGTAACAAACATATATGTCATTTTTGTCTATTTTATATCAAATTGTCTTCACTGAGCAGCTACTAGCCTGCCTTAAGTACTTGTTATATTACTGGCGCAACTTGAAGTCTTGAAAAGTTAATGATAAAATTATTTCATTTAAGCCAGTGCTTTTCAATATTTTAAAATATGTAAGCCGATTTAGACGCATAAAAACGTCCTGAACCTCATAAAAGTATAAAATGACATTGAACATGAAGACATTTAAAAAAATATCTATTACTAGCGGCCCATCCCGGCTTCGCACGGGTGGAATATTTAGTTTAAAACATTTTAGCTCTCCCGCATTTCGGTGCCCCTCTACCTCGGCGTTACTCGCTACCACTCGCTGCACTTCGAGTATCACCGACATAGAACTACACTGGCCCGTCGCGTCGCGTCGGCGTGTATTTTTTCTATATATTGATAGTTTTAATTTCGTAATATCTTTTGAATGGAAGGTCCGATTTTAATAATTCAAAAAGTAATTTACAGGTATTGAAACAGTCTTGAATATGAAATAATTTATTTGGATAAGGATTAATACAAAGGTATGGAAAACATGGTCTGATTTTGATATGCATTTTTATCAACTTTTAAAATATAAAAAAGTAGTTATGGTGACATAACTATAATAGTTGGACATATGGTCTCCCGGAGTTTTTTGTAAATATTGATACGTTCTATAATATTGTAGAACATTTTTTTGTTCTATCATCAATACATTTCGCAGCGCATGCGATGAAAGATATTTTATAGCTATTTTTTTTGCACCTTGGTTTTAGTGAGATTTTCTGGGGATCTCTAATTTTTTCTTGTAATAAATATAGCCTATGTTACTCAGGGATAATGTAGCTTTCTAATGGTGAAAGAGTTTTTGAAATCGGTCCAGTAGTTTTTATGTTTATTCGTTACATACAAAAATACAAATCTTACTTCTTTATAATATTAGTATAGATATAGATTGTACTAAAATACATTAAAAAATAAAATAGGATTACCTAATATTTCAAGAATGAAATGTCACCAATATACAACCTGAATACTGAATAATCGTGTAGTAATTAACATACAGAAGCCCCGAGACCCAAGCCCCTGACTTGCTACGGAAGCACCCACACGAAATAGCAAACATTTACATTTCTACTAATAATTTGCATAAAACTCTACATTAAACAAATACACAGATTCAATATTGATAAGCATTATGAAACAAAAGCAGAACATAAAATTTAAATCTCCTTTAAGACTTAGACATCGTTAAAAGTATCGACAAAGATTTGTATTGTTTTTATTTTTACACTACGTTTGCACTTGTTTCCTTTCATTTTCTCTCTGTTCTTTGTCGTCGTTTGTCTGTCGTCAGATTAGAGTCAATTCAAATTCTATTGGCTGATATGATCGTAGAGACTTGTCGGACAACCGGGTGGAGTCGATCAGCGAGGGGGCGCTGCGGGGGCTGCGGCGCCTGCACGACCTGCTGCTGGCGCGCAACCGCCTGCGCACCGTCACCGCGGACACTTTCGTGCACACGCCGCGACTGCAATTACTGTAAGATTCATTTCTGGACTGCGACCGTCTACTCCATAAAAAGCTATTATTCATCTAAAAGATATGCTCATTGAGTATTCAACAGTCGAGGCTGTCTAGCTTACTGACTCACTGACTGACTATTATAGTGAGTGCGATCTGATAACCGTTTATGGCGGCGCTAACGCTCGCAAAAGGTCCTGCGAGCCGAAGTGTCGCATTATTTTAGTACCGCCATAAAAACTTGTATCACAGGGTCTGAATGTTAACTGTATGAGATTTTGATTTCAGTTTACCTCTAAATCTGGAAATATTTATTTTAAAATTTAACCGAGGTGTTACAGAAGCTAATCAAGTTACTGCTAACTGTAACTTAATTACGCAACTACAAGTAAACAATAGTTAGGTAAAGTTTTGCACCCACTGGGGCTCGCCTCCCGCCAGACAGCCAGACCGACCAGGGGACCAGGAGACCGGGGGCATATAATTAATGTCATTAATCAGTAGAGCAATTACCAAAGCTTACACCTCATTACTTTTCAACAAACAATAAACACTCGTTATGTGTCGGTGGCAGGCGGGACTGGCGGGACAGGCGGGACAGGCGGGACGAGCTGAAGGATTTCCAATGAAAGACACTACATATTCTCCATAAGGGCGATACGATCAAATAGCTTATTGGAATATCGGCCAGCTATCATAATATAACATTGTGCAATTTGTGGAAACTAGAACAGATATGAGCAAATATAATCTGACGTCTGCTATCGCGCTGTTTCTGCGCGTGTGTGTGTGTGTGTGTGCAGTAATCTCGTTGCTCAGTTAAATGCATATGTTTCAGAGACCTCGAGGACAACCAAATAGAGCACATCGACATGGAAGCGTTCGTCCCAGTTTCTAAATTAGAAGACTTGTAAGTTTATTTTCTGTACATAGGTACTCGTACTCGTTTGTAACAAGTTTCGCGAATATTATCCGGCGCCGCTCCGTCGCGCTCCTCTCCACTCCATCCACTTCATCCACTCCATCTAACCATCGCAACAGTTATAGCAAAAAGTTTTAGAGCAATTTTCTTCTACGCGTCAATAACTTAACTCAACGAATTAAGTAAAATTGTACATGTATGGACGTGCTGAAACATTTGATATTTTGTAAACATTTTTGTATTTTCATAGAATAATTTGTAAATATTAATTAAAAGAAGACTGTCGAAGAGTTTAATACATATCCAGAAACGTTGGGAACAACATATTCCCGGTGCTGCCTGCGAGCGGGCTGCAGCGGCTGCTCCACCTGAAGGCGCACAACAACCCCGCGCTGCGCCGCTTCCACCCCCCGGACCTCTTCCCCAGAATACAGGTCACTCGATTGCTGATACACTATTATAAATTGATAACAATGAGTTACAAATTAAAAAAAAATTAAACACCTGATTATTTATTTATTTGGAAGAGTTATTTATTTATTTTCTATCAGGTCCTGTGTATGAGATATGACATTAAAACGGCCACTCCTAGCAATATCATCCATCACTGAGTATATACAAATAAACTGAGTATGGATGAAACAATCATTTGTTGCAGTTGTAATGCACATGTTGTATAGTGCAATTATTAAAATTCACTTAAATATGTTCTTTAATGCTGGAAGGCTTATTTTTTGTAAATAAAACAGTAATAATATCGAAAATTTCCATGCCATTGTAAAAGTAAGGCATGCGGCCAAGCCGTTGACATGATCACTGATATACCATGCTTAAGGAAATAAATAAATTGAATTGAATTTGATCTGACTTTGCTATCCCTAATCCAAGGAAATAAACAGTAACTCTGTGCAGTAACTATATTTTTTTAAATGAACATTTAAGAAGGAACACTCAATAAACGTTACAAAACTTGTTTAGTTTATGATTTTTTTAATTTGTCAATATTAGGTATATAATGTTTAAATAATGTTTGCTAATTACGATGTGTTATCGGGTTATGTCTCAGAAACTAGACGTGATAAAAACAATAAACCTCCAGTGTTGATGTACTTAAATTAATAGAAAACCATAATAGTAGTCAGTTTTTCGAGTGCGCGCGTTAATAAAAAACGCAATGTAATCATTATGAAGGGAAATTATATTTTCACACAAAAAAATATTTAATTGTTTAGCCAGGTTCGAGTATAATAGCGGTTAAGTTTATTAGAATGATATTTTTACTGGCTGATAATAAACTATCACCATCATTACTATACCACATCCACTTCATCGAGAAGTGGAAAAAATTGAACCTAAGGAATCTAAGTACAATGAGTGAGAACCTAATTTGCGAATCTGATAACTTAAAAATTATGGGCTTGTGCCGTCAGCACATTACCTTTTTAGTTTTACGTTTTCTTTGGTAGGATGACGCGATTTCTGTGTTGGATAGACAGTCGGAATTAGGTCTTAGGACACTCAGTTTGATCACTTGTACTAATTAACAAGAATAAATATTTTTTTGGGTCTTGAAGTTATTTCTCCGTCCTTCACCTGGGTACGGCTCCAAACTATATATCTCTGCCAAACCCACAAGTATACACACCAAAGGCTGTTTAAGCATATTAACAATTTTACCGTTCTCATCTAGACGCTAGTGCTCTCGTACGCCTACCACTGCTGCGAGTTCATGCCGCTGATGGAAGGCGGCAGCGCGGAGCCGGCGGGGGAGGCTGTGGACGGGGACCAGGAGCGCTTCAGTGACCTGGTGCTGCTACCGCCTGCCCACGTGGACCTGGCCGCCTGGGCCAACGCCACGGATATATGGCCGCATTACTGTAGGCTGATCACCTCCTTGTACAATATGATTTAAAAATAAAAAAGATTACTAGCAGTATGGATCACATACTACTAGTATTCGACTAGGAGTGGGACACACCAGTAGTCCAATGACTGAGATTTGAACCCACGTCTTATCGATCGTGAATCCAACACCCGAACCACTGAGCTACTGACGCTTCGATTATTGCTTAATAGTGCTAGTGAGAGATGTTTGTATTATTGACTACACGATGCTCTCTAACAACTGACTAGTTGACAGGGCATTCTAGACGAGTGGTGGACTGTATTTCTTTGAATGCAATAGATGCTCTCATTTTTCTATTATAATATAAATTAAAGTGTTCGTTGTAAATTATAATAACATTAAAGCAGGTAAACTGTTTGTGTATGTACAGTGAATGCAACAGCAACTGGCGAGGGCGAAGGCGGGTCCCGCCTGGCGGCGCTCGGCTGGGGCGGCGGCGCTGGGGCTGAGCTGAAGCTGTCAGGTGCTCGTCAAGTGCGCTGCTTGCCAATACCAGGTGAGTGCTACAGACTACTGAATATTATGGACATTGCAAACAAAAACCTTTCATGAACTTTTTTCCAGGTCCATTCTTACCATGCGTGGATTTGTTTGACTGGTGGACGCTGCGGTGTGGAGTGTGGGCCGTGTTCCTGCTGGCTCTGCTCGGCAACGGTACTGTCGTGTTCGTGCTAGTATTCAGTCGCAGCCGCATCGACGTGCCTCGCTTCCTTGTCACTAATCTAGCTGCTGCAGATTTTTTCATGGGAATTTATTTAGGTATAGTTTCCTTTAGTTTCATATAATAATAAGATAAATAAATTGCACGAAAAACAGACATATACAAATCGTAAAAAAATTATAAATTCATTTCTTAATAGGATTTCTAGCTGTGGTGGATGCCGGGACCCTGGGAGAGTTCCGGGCACATGCAATCGCTTGGCAGATGTCAGGTGGGTGTAGGCTGGCAGGCTTCCTGGGCGTGCTATCCTCCGAGCTGTCCGTGTACACGCTCGCCGTCATCACGCTGGAACGCAACTACGCAATCACTCATGCCATGCATCTCAACAAACGCCTTTCACTACGCCACGCAGCCGTTGTAATGGCCGCCGGATGGGCCTTCTCGCTAGCCGCTGCGGCGCTGCCTTTGCTAGGCGTGTCCGACTACCGCAAGTTCGCTGTGTGCCTGCCCTTCGAGACGAGTACTCCGGCCTCACTCGGCTATGTCGTCACGCTCCTCGTCATCAACGGATTAGCATTTCTTGTATTGCTCGGCTGCTACCTCAAGATGTACTGCGCAATTCGCGGCTCGCAGGCTTGGAACTCGAACGATTCTCGAATAGCGAAGCGTATGGCGCTCCTCGTATTCACGGACTTTCTTTGCTGGTCCCCTATTGCCTTCTTTGCTCTCACTGCCGCTTTTGGTGCGCAACTAGTCTCTCTCGAGGAGGCGAAGGTGTTCACGGTCTTCGTACTTCCGCTCAACTCATGCTGTAACCCCTTCTTGTACGCCATATTAACGAAGCAGTTCAAAAAGGACTGCGCACTCGTGTGCAAAGCAATTGAGGAGTCTCGTGTGACGCGAGGAATCGGTCGTTGTAGGCACTCCTCAAATTTTAGCAATCGCCAGACGCCAGCTAACACGAATAGTCTTGCGGAAAGGTCATCGCGCGGCCAGCACGGCGCGACGTGCGCGTGTCGACGGCTGTTGCCCGCTAGCGGCACCACGCCCAGTGCTGGCACAGCCACGGTCAGTGAGGCCGGAGGTGAACGCTTACTCCGCTGGTTACGCGCGTGTGGTCGCCGCGCCACCGCTCCAGCGCCTCCCGCTCCACGACAACCGCCAGCCCCGCCAGCTCGCGCCGGCTCCGTGTCTTCTTCAGTAGAATTCTCTTCATCACGCTCCGATTCCTGGAGGACGTATGGGCGCCCTCCTCCTCCGCCGAGACGCGCCGCCTCTTGGTTAGTAGCTCGTAAGACATCACAGGATTCTAATTTGTCATCCTCGCGTAACGATTCTTCTGGCTCAAACGCAACAGCTTCAACGGGCACATGGCGCACATCACGGTCGGGCGGCAGCGCAGCGACCGGCACAGGAGTGGCGGGAAGCGCTGGCGCCGCTAGTGCCACAGCAGGCAGCACTAGACCACGGCTGACGCGGCAGCCGGCAGTGGTCGCCGACGACCCACCCGTGTCACCGGGCGCACTCCCGCCCCCGCGCCTCCTGCACACTATTCCTTCGGCCGCGGAGACGGAGGCGCCGGCTGAGGATGCGGAGGCTCGCTGAGCTGCATCACCGCTCTCGAGTGTGCCGCCACAGCTCTCACGTCGAGATCGGAATCAGTGTCTTATCATACCGTCCATTAGCACCCACTCCGCTCCGTAGTGCTCGTAGCCCCGCGCCCATATCTCCCATTCCTCACATTAACCGCTCGATCTGATCATAATATTCGCTCGTCACAGCTGTGACTAGCTGTATGTCTTACTCTTGTACAGTATTAAAAACATGACAATTTTAGTGTTAACATAAATATAGTATAAAAGAGAGATTAATATTTATTTAGTAAAATTTAATTTTATAAAGTATGGATATATTAAAAGATGTAGATAATTTATAAATATTAATATTTGTACTCAATTATATAGATGTGTACAGTGCGAGTATACCTAGGGTTAAGCAAACTATAATATTAATTGTTAGACAACAATTATTAGCCTTACACCCGAGCCCGACTCCACCTCTGCCTGCACACGGCAGTGGGAGGGCGACTGAAGCAGTATTCGACTACAATATGTTAACGTTAAATTATAATAAAATTATTAAATAATAAAGTATATTGTAGTTAGATTTTATATGAGATAGCATTCTTAGGTTTCTACTTTTCTGTGGACAAAATGAATGTATATATTTGTGTTACTTCACCGCCCGCGACTCGGAAGAACCAATTACATCGAAGACAATAAACAATCAGTAATATAGACGCATTTCCATGACTAGCGAAGATACTGTATTCTAGTGATAAGCATAGTAGGCTGAGCGTGGGGGATGTGCAATTGTGCAGGTTGTCTCCACCGCATATATAAAACATAGGTAAAATTAGAACAAATGAAACGAGTTACATGACGTTTACTTACAATTTATTTTCTAACACTTATACTATTATTACTTAAAATAAATAATTTCACAGGTTTTAAATGTTTATACAAAACAGTTAAAAATATAACCAGTGAGTGTGTTGAGTCAAGTCGTACCTATTTATTATGTTATTACTTTATTGGAAAATATATTGTGCCATAACATTGTCATCTAACGATGATTTATACTAGTTATGGACTCATGTTAAGAAACACGACACCGAACATGAATATTATACGTAACAATTATATTATAAACAATTACAAGAGTTTAAAGTATCCGAACAGAAATGCATTAACGTTAAATATTTATTTTTAGACGTTAAATGTTACAATAGCAATATTCGATATTATTCCGACCTTAGTTGTAATGTAGAGATTGTTCTGTTGGCGCGCACTGCACGACGCGCAGCAGCAGTGCCAGACGGCAGTACGGCGGAGAGCCGTATACTATATTTATTGGAGATGTTTGAGAAGAGTGGTTGAGAGCGTTATTTATTTATATAATATTATTATTCATAAAATAAATGAAATCGATACAAAAGTGAGTTTTCATCATCTCTCTGCTAACACCCAGGGAACACCACACCCACCACTCCCACCACTGCGCGAATGCTTTGCGTACCTAGTATAGAGTATAGCTTTCAATAAAATATGATCACTTCAAAATATGGTATAATAATAAATATTACAACTAGTTTACTTAACAATATTCTCAGTTGCGACCCATTTGGCTATGGCTTATTATACTGTAAATATAATGTGTTTATGTTGACGTGAAACAGATAAGTATAGGTAATCCAGACATGTTGGAGCTCCTGAGTTGTTACCATCACCATATCATACCATATGTGATGAATGATATAAAAACCAATTTTAAAGGCAGTGTTATTATGTTTGTTGATGTAATTGCAACAACACCAATTTCAGTATACGCACACACCAACAGAGTTTAGCAGAGGCGTGAGTTACAACTAATGACGCATAATGATTCCACAAGAAGCAAAACTAAGTTATGTGTAAAAAATGTTATTATTAATTAGGAGAGCAAAACTGCATACCTTAAAATTTGCAGCGCCCTTACTCTACAAACGTTACGAAACAATTTTACCTCGTTTTTTATTGTATAATCATATTGGTGAGAATGCAGATTTACATGCTGCAGCTTCCCTGCGTAGGACATTTTATAGGGACATGTCGAGTAAAGCACGAGTGTCGAGTCGTAACAATCAAGAGGGCTCGCTGGCGGCGCGCGAGGAGCTCGCAGCCGTGGGCGGCGACGGTGGTGACGTGGCAGGAACCTCGTCTGGTTCTCGCAAATTGTCACGACGCGCCCGTCTTTTCCTGAATTCGACAAACTCTCGGCCAAGTCGCTCGTCAAGAAAGTCTGGTCTCCGTCGACGTTCCTCAGCACTCCCCACGCTTGCTACGCTAGCACCTCTCGCCTCCTCGCCCTCATCTTTTTCTTCGTCCACCTCCTGGAACATTAGATATCATATCGTATAAGGTCTGGGTAAAATATTAAGTATGTAATGGATATTAATATTCATAATATTTCATACATTGCCTAGATGCTCCAGATATTCTATACATAACGATACCAAGGTAATGTATACATACTCTTATATAGTAAATGATATATACTCGTAAATGTACGAGTACACTAGACACCACCCGCCGCCGCCGTCCGCATTTTTTGTACATAAAAAATCTAATTATGGAGATTACGTATGATCGCTCGCGCAGCGTTCATTACGCACATGTACCTGGAAACTATATATCAGTGTTAATACCTTTATTTCGGCAAATGTAACAGGCAAGGTGCGGTGGCGCAGGCGCAGGCCTCCGGCGCGCCGCCGCCTCCCACGCGACAGCGCTGACGCCGCAGGAGGGTATACTGTGTCCATGCCCCCAAATCCACCAGCCCCTACCACACCTTCTCCACACTGAAAATTCATTTTATTTTCTATCGAATAAGGCAATTTAAATTAAACCAATGGCGTTTAAAATAGCAACACTCACCTTAAATGAACAACTATTTTCAAAATCCAATTGAGTGACGACACGGTATAAACCAACACTGCATCAGTTAGTGGGGGTGCTCCTGCTCCTGCTCCTGCCAGATGTCCCACTCGGCACTGTCGACCAGCCAACGGGCTCTGCTTCCGGAAGGTAACCAGCAAACAAGTTCACGTATTTCATTACAGAAAATAAATTGATCTTTTAAAATTGAATAAATATATACGTTTCGGTGGAGGCGGCCGCTCTGCTGGTGCTCGTTACTCTTTCCCGAGAAATCTGTATGTTTTGATGTGTGACCGCGTTCCGATGGCGCGGTGCCAGCGCCTCCGCCCCTCTCCCTCCCCGACGATAAACAAACACGAGACGATGTTGACAACACAAAACAAACTGGGTTTCATATTTTCTCTATTTAACGAGTTGCGATCTCATAAAGCTTTTATAATCAAGCTTTGTACAGAACTGTCGTCGAGGCTCACGATGTACATAGTTTCATATTAAGCTTTACGAACTAACTATTCTGGATTCGGTTAATGTATATTAACAAGTTAACAACTTTTATGTAACATGAATTTTATCAAAATCGGTAAAGCCGGAACAGCCGACATTATAACTAATACTTACTTCTATTTTTTTTAAGAAACAGTTTTTAGATTTTAAATTTCATTCTTCTTATATTCATATTTAAAAAAAATTACAACTGAATTGACATTTTTTTTATGTTAAAAACTAATATTTTTTAGATATTTTGAAGTCGGTTAGTATATTTCATTAAACATGGGTTCGACACTATTTTGTTTGTTAGGCGCGTGTCAATCTTGGTGTCATGCGAGCTTCGATCGTTATTCTCTCCAGAGTCCAGTCAACGGTCTCTCCAATCAAATCCATAGAACTGTATCAGTTGTTGGTGTAGCACAATATACACATACACTGGCGGATAAGTTATGGAGCAGTGAGGTTATAGCAGTTTTTCTTGTAGCTCATTTAAAAAGTAAACTTTTGATACTATTATGCGTAGTATTTATCTTGTAAAAAATGTACGTTTGTACATGATTCTAAAGGAAATAGATAAAGTAAACGATAATAGAAAAAAATAATTAAATTTGATAAAATTTACATTTCAGCGTACTGCTGAAACTACTTACATTTTGGTACTTGGTAGACATTTATCTGGCAACCCTAGACCTTCATGTCATCGTTACCGAAACTTGAGTAAATCGAGTCATCGATTTTTTATAATTATACTACGATAAGTTAATTTGCTTACAAGCGTAATACTTAGACAGAATTAAAAAAAATACAGTAGTATCAATCATCTCGTCAATAAATTTAGTGTAATATTCGGATAGTACAAAACTAAGGGAAAAAAGGACTCGAGTAGGATTTTGTGACTCGAGCCACTCGAATAATTTTACGACGACACTCGAGTTGCACTCGAGTAAACTACTTACAACTTGAGTAAGAATTTGTAACTCGAACAGAGTTTTGATTGGTTTAGATTAACTATTTACATTATACCTTTATTATATTAATAATATTTGGTAATATGAAATAAAATACAAAATATTATTTACTTTATATCGTTTATCAACAAAGAAAAATTAAATGACTTCTTACGACTAATTAAGTTGCCATATAAAAATTACTAAATTATAAATAAACAGTTAAGTATTGTTCAAATACTTAACTGTTTATTTATAATAAATCAAGGTAATTAAACTAATATTAGTTTACATTCAAGATGCAAGTTTGAACTTGAAAAGTCACGTCGTTCAATACTACTCGGAGCGCCGCACAATCCAAGGTTCGAATTTCGATCTGATTTTTTTTTACAGTATAGAATATTGCAATCTAAGCCACTTTTATTCTGTTTAAAAACATCATACCACTGATAGTTTTCGAGAAAAAAAAAATTATATATTTTTATATACATTTAAATTAATTTTTTTTTCACGTGGCGGTGCCTGGGTGATGATACGGCTACCAAACTATGATAATACAAGTTGCTGCGCACCTAATAAAGATAGTCACCCGTTATAAGCACTGCCGCCCTGCGATACACGGGGTGTTAAAAGTTCCAATATATAAGTGTATTTTTCCAACGTCGATTGAAAATATTGTTTTTTTTTTTATTTTTAACTGAGTTCCTGAGACACTTCCTCATAAGTTTTATTCCCTTTAGGAATTACTAACTACTTACTGACTTGCTATAGTAAATTTCCGGAAATAGATAATAATTACGTATTATTACGTGGAAATAGATAATAATTTACTATCCTATTTATTAGAAGCTTAAAGGTTAGGCAATAAATGTTACCTACATAAAATGTTCAGCAATATAGGTCAATCGGAGAATTATTGTTACTGAATGTTATCAATGCTTTACTACTTTATTGTAATCCATTTCTTCATTTTATGTAAAATTACAGCGGTATTAATGTGTAGCAATAATTAGTAAATGTTCAAAAATATCCATGTTATTAATGTAAATGATTGTTCATTTTTAAAGCTTCTTAAAAAGCATTTCTGTCATGTCTTTAACTTTATCGGGTCTATCAGTAAGATGATCGATAATCTTCACTAAATCATGTTTCCTATTTCATCAAAACTTTGTAGTAAAAAAAATACTTCGTCTTCTTCGGAAATAGCTTCTATTTCTGAGTCTGACTCTCTTTCTGGTTAATCCTTATATCCTCGAAAAGTACTTGTTTTCTTTTGCAGTCTTCGAGCATGATTCCGCGGTCCCGGTTAATAAAATGCAGATTTCTTTTTCTGCGCAAGAAAATTCATTAATGGGGTCTTCATAATTTTCGTCGGGGCGCCGAGTTGACTCGGTAACTCGATTCAAATTTGATTTCACTTGAATACGAGTTTAACAAATTCACATCACTATTCACTGGAAGCCAGCTGTCCATTTCGTCTATTTTGATTTCGATTCTATTTATTTACTTCTGTTTTTATATCTTACAGAACAGTGTGTACATCGTTCAATTTAAAAGTATTTATTTCAGCAAGGCCATTTATTTACAATAAAAATGAGTTATATGCTCGGACATTTACACAATGGATGGCAAGTGGACCAGGCCATCCTCTCCGAAGAAGACCGTGTTGTTGTAAGTATACTATTATGCCTCAACATTCATCTTAGTTTTGAAATAGCTTATTATATTATTGCCAAGAACACAGGTCCACTTAGAATATTATTATAATTTGAATATGCCATACTCTTTTAATGAGGCAAAATATAAACAAATCATTATAAAGATCCAAATACTACCTCTTGGAAGTAGTTCCCAATGGTAGTTATTATACTACAACAATAAAACCTCAGCCCAATGGTTTAGATGTTGATGTCTACTCAGGAGGTCCGAGTTCGATACTGGGCACACAACTCTGACTTTTCTGAGTTATGTGTGTTTGAAGCAATTAAATATCACTTGCTTTAACGGTGAAAGAAAACATCGTGAGGAAACCTGCACTCCTGAGAGTTCCCTAAAAGTCTCAAAAGTGTATAAAGTCTGCTGACCTGCACTTGGCCATGATTTTATTTATTTTATATACATATATATAGTGAATATATAAGAAAACTAAAAAGATTTATACTACCAAATAGCAATATTGTTGGACTGAATGCAGAACCCATACCATCTTGCTGTGGGGTGGCCCTAATGTGATGAGGAACAATCAACCACAATTAGCCAATTTTATGGTTCTCATTAAGTGGGACATGGGAGTAGGAATTAGTGGGACAGGGTGCAGAATCATTGGTGACCATTACTTTGTCGCATAAGTTGATACAGGAAAGTTTCCGGACTTAGCACAGTAAAATAATACCTCTATTTAAAAATGGAAACAGGAACAATCCCGGTAACTATAGACCACTCTCTATATTACCATCACTGAGTACAAGTTTTTGAAAAGATAATTTTAAACCAACTATTAGAATATTTTAATAAAAATAAACTATTTCATAGTCAACAGTATGGTTTTACTAGGGATAGGTCAACAACAGACACTGGAGTTGCACTTCTTAAGCATATTTATGACACATAGGAGAAATCACAAAATGCGATTGGTGTATTTTGTGATTTGTCCAAGGCCTTTTATTGTGTTCAACATGAAACGCTTTTAAGAAAACTATCATTATGGTATAGCTTCACTGGATCTAACTGCCTCATACCTAAATCAAAGAGTCCAGAGGATCACTATTAATGGTGTAAAATCTTCTGAATCTTTGCTACAACTGGGCGTTCCACAGGGATCCATTTTAGGCCCGTTTATTTATTTTTGATTTACTATGTGAAGAATTTGTGTGATATTGTACTTTTTGCTGATGATACATCTTTTATATTTAAAGTAAACATAATTACGACGATGTAAACAGTGCTTTTTCGCAGGTTCTTCAATGGTTTAAGGCAAATAACTTAGTACTTAATACTAAAAAGACTAAATGCGTTGAGTTTGCTTTACCTAATGTTAAAAAACAAAAATTTAACCTACTGTTAAATAATGAAATTTTAGATGTGGCAGACTTGACGGTATTTCTGGGCATAACTTTAGATTCTAAATTCCAGTGGAACCCCCATTTATCATCTCTAGCGGGCAGACTCAGCTCAGCTGCCTACGCTGTGAGAATGTTTGGAATCTAAGTGACGTTGACTCTCAAGCTAAATGATTTGTATATCAAATTATGTAAACATGGCTTTTTGAAAAGAGCAACTGTTGAGTTTCTGGCCGGCTCTTCTCAACAGAAAACTGCTTTCCGAGCTGGTGGTAGCTTCAGACAAACTGACTGACCGACCAATTTTTGATGTATCAAAAGTACTTTTATACAAAAGTCTAATTGAAATAAAAAAAAGTTTGAGTTTGCACACTATACTGAATTGAATATATAGTTGACAGTTGTGTTTTTCTTACAGGTGATTAGATTTGGACACGACTGGGATCCCACCTGTATGAAGATGGATGAAGTTTTATACAGTATTGCAGAAAAAGTCAAAAACTTTGCTGTAATTTACCTCGTAGATATAACCGAAGTTCCAGATTTTAACAAAATGTAAGAATATTAGTTGTTACAATCTGTTTGATTACTAGGGTTGCCGCATGACCAGATTTGAGCAGCAGACTTCCAAAATTGCTTTTTATCCAGACTCCCATTTTTAATGACCCCAGATTTGTGTGAAAAATAATTTTATTTTCTTAATCTACAACTCCATAGTGATAAATAGTTTAAGTGTGCCAATGGTAAATTCTGTATCATTTGTGAGTATAAACTATGACTTGTAGTGAAATTTTAGATTTTATTACTAAGTATGACCAAATAGCTGTGGAAAGCTGTCAGAAAAATCCAAATATAATTTTAAATTTAATGATGATAATATTCTTGTTATGAGCAGGTTAATTCAACTATTATAACATTTATAACTACAATTTTTTTCTTAATCGCATATTCATAATTTAACTTTAAAAACCAACGATCATAGAAAAGAAGTAGATACACAGTACCAAACTAAAACGTTAATCAAATGCGACGTCGCGTCTAATAGTTGACGTTTCTGCCCGGTTTAAAAGTATGGATAGCGGCTTCTTATGTTTTTTATTTTAATTTTATTGGATGTAAATAATTTTCTTACTAACATTAAGTATAATACAAAAAAAATATGTGCGCGTCAAATTCACTAACCGAAAATTCTGTACTAATTGTAATTGTAATGATTTTATAATGAAATGACATTTGTTTGCTAAACTTGGTACAGATTAGATTTTACAATTTATGTTCCTCATGTTCTACCATATTAAGGCATGCAAATATTATATACACACAAAAAACCATTCTAATAATAAGTAGATTTAATGTGGTTGTACAAAAATATTGAATTTAGGATTTTAAAGTAATTATTAAATCAATTGTCGTTGTTAAATCAATTGAGTTAAATATTTAAATAATAATTTATAAAGGATCAATTAAATAGGATATTTTCTAGTTATATTTACTGATAGATTTTTTTCTTCTAACCATGTTATGGTATCATTCAAAGATTTATTTATGTCATATCAGTTTTATACGGTATAATTGTCATTATAACATATATAACTCACACTACTGTCGTAGTGTCATCGGCAAATAATAATTGAGGGTGACATAGGCTATATAAATTTTATGATTTTTATGACGGAATTTAACGTTTATCCTCCATTTTTTTAGAAGCCGTCTTCACTTTATCCAACTTGATTAAATGTACGAAATTATAAATGTTTATTTTTCATATCAAATATTGTATTTGAAGAGCTACTCATTCATCAAATGTAATACCAGTAGCATTATTGTGCTTCTTAGTATAATTTTTACACGATTTAATGACGCAAGACGGCATTTTTGCAATATTTTATGACGCTAAACTGACAGCTCTCGCTTTGACGGCCGAATACCGACTAACGGGCGATGCGCGGAGTTTTTGAATTAAGCGGAGTTTCAGTGGGACACGAATCGGGCGTGCTTACGGTATCCTCTTTTTTTCTATGATCGTTGTTAAAAACTAACATTTAATTAACATTAGTAACTGTATAATTTTCATGTATTTTTGTAATGGTAATGTCCATATGTGATACTTTAATCCTTATAAAACAAAATGCATAATATGAACATAATATTTTACATTTTTCCTCACACAATGGTGTCTCACCTCACCTCACCTGCCACCACCAGCTCACCAAGCTGAGTAGAGTAATAAAGTAAGATCTATTTGTTTCAGGTATGAATTGTATGATCCGTGCACAGTGATGTTCTTCTTCCGCAACAAGCACATCATGATAGACTTGGGCACCGGCAATAACAACAAGATCAACTGGCCGCTGGAGGACAAGCAGGAGATGATCGACATCATCGAGACCGTGTACCGCGGGGCGCGCAAGGGCCGCGGTCTCGTCGTCTCACCTAAAGATTATTCTACTAAATACAGATACTGAACACTCGCACTCTGTATACGTCTGACATATTGCCCCTCCGAGAGATGGCCGAGTGAGGTGAAACTGAACCACTAAACAATGTTTTCAGGATATGTGAATAAAATGTACATATTGATTATAATTAATGTTATATGATAAGTAATAAGTAAAGTTTGTAACTGCTATAACCATTTTAATTGTCCCCAGTTGAGTAAGAACACTCAAACTCAAAATAGTTTATTTCAATTAGACTTTTTACAAAGTACTTTTGACACGTCAATCTGGTCAGCCAGTCAATTTGTCTGAAGCTACCACCAGCTCAGAACGCTGTTTTTTGTTGAGAAAAGCCGGTAAGAACCTCAAAAGCCGCCCTTTACAAAAAGCCAGCTTGATCATCATCATAGTATTTTTACGAGTCACTTAACCCTCAAGTTATCTAAATTCCAGGCATTCATTTATTGTCATTTACATAATCTTGAAGAGAGTAGAATGCTTTGCTTTTTAAAGATTTTTTAACCCGAGTTATAAATTGTTGAAATGGCAAATCTAATAATATATGCCGTGGAATCTTATTATAGATGCGAGCACCAAGCCTCATGAAACTATTACTCACTTTGTGGAGACGACGTTTAATTTTTATTTCTAGTGTTTATCACTGTGTTTTAAATATTGATTGATGTTTAGGCGAATATACAAATGTTAGAATAAATGTATTGTGTCGGGTTAAGATACCAATTTTGTTGAAGACATCTCGAATGGATTCTCGCGCTTTTAAATTGTAAATAGCACGGACTGCTCTCTTCTGTGGTATAAAAATCGCATCAATTTCCATGGCCTATGTCCCATAGAGCATAATACTGTGGAAATAACTGAAGCTAAGCTGAGTGTTCACGTTTGAGATGTTAAATGGGGGTTCCACTGTAATTTTAAGTCCAATACGATACAACAAAAGGTTAAATGTTTGTTTTTTAACACTAGGCAAAGCAAACTCGATCTACTTAATAGGTATACAGCGGGTGCGCTACGGTTCTACCTTCACCATTTTTATACCTATGCATTTCTAGATCAGATATGAAAATTCAAGAATATTTCTAGGTCAAATAGAGTCTGACATATTTTCTTGTAGTCGAGTTAGTTTTTTAAATTTATTTTTTTTATTAAAAGTGGGATTATTTTCCCGTTTCATTAGATCTGGAAACGTTCTGGCATCTCACACATTTAAAAAAAACAAGAGCTAGATGTGCATGCGGGGCAATATCATTAATTACTGAATTAAGTAGTTTTGCTGAAATATCCCATTAATCACAGGTATTATTTAGAATCATTGCTGCATTCAAATAACGTATTTTTTGTGCTATATTCCCCTTTTACATTTCTACCTTCAATACTCTACTGTCAACATCTACATTCTACACCTTAATATTTTAAAAAAAATGTTTTTTTTATTTGATAAAAGGTTAAAAACTACTGAAACAATTTTGGTAATTCTTTCACTAATAAATAGAAAGCTTGAAGATGTTAGGATATGTGTGATCGCCAAAAGTATTATAATAAAAAAAAAATTTGTAATAAATTTGTAAATAAAAGGATCTAGTTTTGAACTTTTTTTTCAATTGTTTCTGCTGATCAATTAAAAAAAATCTCTTAGCTCTTTCTATGCAAAGAGCTACGTTGTTTCCAAGTGACAATTTAAAGACATGCATTATTAACAGAACTCCAAACATCCCAATTCTGCTTTCAGAAACAAATAAGCGGTAGCCTAATCTTTAGAAATTTCGAGTAAAATGTGAAAATGCATGTCATGTCTCTTATTTAGTTCATCTGATGTTGAATGTATCAACCTGAACATGTTACAAATAAGTAAATAGCTACCGCCAGTTGATTCGAGGGGGAGGCGCCACTGTAGTATTATAAGTAGTGGTGTTACGCCAAGTGTGCCGTTTGAGGAATATGAATAAAACACATAAAATTTAGTCGTTGTTCATTTAACAACATCAGATCTTATAAAACAAAATATGCAGAATGCGATAGATTCGCGGAGTCGTCCATACGATATGGAGTACAAGAAACTGAGGAGGCGCGGGCGATGTGGGACGTTGACTAGCGCATCGCCGCACGCGACTATTGAAAATATTTCTAAATTGCTCTTAGGCTTTATTCAAACAGAGAAGTCCATTGTGGAAGCACTTGTCGATATTAAGTCATATTACATGGGGTCATCGCGGTCGCGCGTAGGTGTGGGTGGCGCCGTGGGATTGGAAGCGGGGCGCCATTCGTGCGGGGCGGGGGCCCAGATGGAAGCGAGGGATCGGAAAGGGTCGTAGGTACGCTGCGTGGGTGGCGACGGCGGAGCAAAACCTGGCGGTGGACGTAGAGGGCCAGAATCCCATGTTCCCCATGCGCCCGCCCCCCACACCGATCCCATACCCACCCCGTACCCACTACCTACTCCGCCCACTGATCCAGAGCTCAATGTGTGCTGTGTGTGCTGTTCATCTGAAAATAACAATGACAGTTTATCTTTCTTGCTTAAAAGAGAAATTGTACCGTTTTACAAAGTATTTGTCTCAAATGTGTCAAGAACTTTTCTATGAATTAAAAGCTACAAGGATATAAGAAGCTGTACCCATAAAATCCCTCGGCGCAACGAACGCCGGTCTCTCAGCAGCGAGGGGTGCGCGCCACGCATACTCAGCCTCCGGCCGGGCTGCAGTGTCCGTGCTTCCGTTGAAATAGAACAGCGAGTTGTCGGACGCTCGCTCTGGCTCACGACGGCGCACGTCCGACCCGATGGGCGCCAGTGTCGGACCTGACCCCGCGCGCGCCGCCACTACCGAGCTCCAGGTTTCTCCCCAGCGCACCGTTCCACGAGTTTCAGCAGTTTCAGCCCCCCCGTTAATGACGGGAGCTGGCGACCTAGGTGGAGGAGTGGGTACCGCTCGTTCATTTCGGCGCTTGGGAATGCGCTCCTTGCGTGTGTGATGTCGCGCGGGTGTTCCCCTCCGCTCTCCGGTCTCGGTCGTGTGACGTATTTTTTCAGTCCGCCGGTTCGATTCTCCGTTGTCACGACGAGATTTTGTCGACCGTGAATTAGTTTCAATGGGAGGGGTTCGTACTAGTGGTCGCAGGATCGGTTCTGTTGCGGGCGCAGTGGTGGGTCCCTCGACGGGGGAGTCGTCTCTGGGGTCGGGCTCCACGTCACCACCGTAGGGCTCGTCCGCATCGTCGCGATCCTCCAACGGAGTGGAAGCGTCGGAGCCAGTAGAGCCGCCATCTTCGTCGATAGGTGCAGGTTCGGTGTCCTCGGGCTCTTCATCAACAATAGTATCGTTCAGCTCGTATTTCTCGTCCAGTGGTGTTTCTACGGCACGATCGTAAGGCGTGTTGGTAGCGATTTCGTCGATATCGAGATCCGCTTCCTCACTGGAGCGGGAAGAGTCTTCTTCTCGGCGGAGCACCTCGGCTCGCCATCTCTCAAACGCCTTCCTCTCAGCGCGCGGATCCATCGGTGGTAAGGGTCGGCGAGCGGAGCGCCTTCGACGAGGAGGCGGACGGGCCGGAGGAGGTGCAGGAGGTGGGTCGTGTACTATGTCGTTCAGATCTAGAGGCGTATGAGTGTCCGGGGGCGGACGAGAGGCGCGAGCGCGGCGAAGTAATCGCTCTGAGTCCAGGGTGGCCACGGCGAGCAATAGCGCCAAACAGGCGAATGAGAATACGATACACAGGGAGCGCAGAGGCGGCTCCCAGGCCGGCCGTGGTACAGTAGTTGCACACCTCGAGATCAGTTTTGCCGGCACCGTGGCCATCAAAACATATTCGGCAGGACCTGCAAAATTATTCATATACTTAAACTCAAAACATTTTATTTGACTTTTTACAGAATACTTTTGAAACCTTAAAATAGGTCATTCAGACATTTTGTCTGAAACTACCAAAAACTCGGAAAACACCTTTCTGTTTAGAAGAGACGGTAAGAAACTCAATAGTGACCCTTTTGAAAACGTCATTGTTTACAAAAGTCTGATTTAAAAATGTATGTTCAGCAGAATTGTTTCAAGCATCATTTAAGTAATTATAGTATTCTTTATTTATTTATAATTACAATATGTTTGCACATTTGAATATATTCAATGATAGTGAGAAAGTCAAGTACCTAAATCAGTATGCAGGTGCAATGTAGCAGTGACGCGTGACAGCGTGTAGTCAGGTGCGAAGGAGATAAGTAGCGGGGACGTGGCGTTGGGCGGCAGCGCTATCGGCGCACACGGAGACACGCGGAACCCCCTCTCGGCACAGCCCCCGCGCGCCACGCTCCACCCCGACAGCTCGACGCCGACGCGCCCCGGGTTGCGAGCCACCAGCCGCCGCGACACCATACTGGCTCCCCCACGAGCGTTGGCACTTGTTAAACCCCACGTACAATCTTTCACCTGAAAATTATTTTTATCAATATTAACTTAACAATCTACTGTCTAAATTGTGTTTGAACTAATTTAGGCGACAAATTAATTTTGACAAAAAAAGAGAATTACCTCAAAAACAAACGGAGACGATGAACCAGGCTTCTTGCCAGCAATATCAAAGCTTGGATACTCTCCTTGCCCATACAATTGTACACCTTCCAATATCGTTAAATTATTCCTAAAAAAATAATTTTCAGATAATTATATTCTTACAGAATTTAATAGATAGATACTGTAATATATATCGAATACTTCACGCGACTAGACTCGCGAGTTACAAAGATACCATAACAAACAAGCACAACACTAACTTGAGGTATAAATATGTAGCGAAGGTAGCGGCGTCCGGCGGCGTGAAGGTGACACTTATCACGATCTCCGCATGCGGCCCCAGCAGCAGCATAGGCAGCGCGCTGCCGCTGTGCGCATGCGCGTGCCGGGCCTCGCCCTCGGGCCACACCCGCGCTGCGCCGCGCGACACTCGCCACCCGCTCAGTGTAAACGCCTCACGCGACCATTTACATTTCTCAGGCGTGCAGAACGCTGTGTCTCCTCCAGCGCTGTGGTGTATGCAAGAAAATGTTTACTAATTAATCATTATTATTTTAGCGATCATAAGCAGTGCGGGTCAATCAGTAAAAATGTATACGTTATATAGAGAGCACTGAACAACCTGGACGGCAGCGTGACCCGCGACCTGTAGGTGTCCAGCAGGACGTGCAGCAGCAGGGGTACGTGGGCGGCGTTGTGCACAGTGATCTGGAACGGAGCTGAGCGCGTGACACCGACCAGCGGCGCCGCGCCCCCCGCCGCGTCCGCTTTCACGAGCCGCGGCCAGTGGAGTGTTGCGGATCCGCTCACTGCTATTTGAAGTACCTGCGATGAAAAATTACTATTGAATATATACCCGTATGTCGGAAAATAATGATAATAAAACTCTTTATTGTACCTTAAAAGTATGATACATTAATATAAAAGCACTTAAAAATTTGCACAATAGGAGGCCTTATCGGTAAATGAGCGATCTCTGCCAGGCAACCTTTAGGTATATAGGTGATATGGTAGTGAAAAGAGACGGGAAGAAGTGTACACCGCTCAGAGAAATACTATTAATATATGTAAATTTATATTAGACTAGCTGCCTGCCCTCGCTTCGCTCCGGGTATTTAAAGCAATATTATAATTGATGTCCTTAAATTGTCACTATGTAATTGTGTAGTTTTTCATTATATGAAAAAAGAGAGAGAGTGAGAAAAAGTTATAAAATAAAATAATAGAAAGAAAAAGAAAAGCAACAGATGATAAAAGATGGAGGACAGCGCAAAAATAATATTGAATAAGTAAAGGAGAGAGCGAAAGAGAAAAAAAAGAGGGGAGAGAAAGAGAGAGGGAGATAATCGAAAGAAAGTGAAAGGAAACTGATCATTCTGAACAGAAAAATTAAAGAGAGTGATAGTAATATAAGATGATGGGAGACGGAAATAATATAGACTTCTCTCAGTTAAAGAATTTTTAAAATCAGATTAGTAACAACGAAATGGCCATATTCTATTAATTAAAAAATGTATATGGCAACACTGAATCACCTATATCACTCACGAAGAATTTTTAAAATCGGATTAGTAATAACTAAATGGCCATATTCTATTAATTAAAAAATGTATATGGCAACACTGAATCACCTTTATCACTCACGAAGAATTTTTAAAATCGGATTAGTAATAACTAAATGGCCATATTCTATTAATTAAAAAATGTATATGGCAACACTGAATCACCTTTATCACTCACGAAGAATTTTTAAAATCGGATTAGTAATAACTAAATGGCCATATTCTATTAATTAAAAAATGTATAGGGCAACACTAAATCACCTTTGTCACTGACGAAAAGTGTAGTTTTCTAAATTTTTAAATCGGATTTTTAGCTTCTGAAAAACTCTTCAATTTACAAAATAACCACCGTATGGCACTTAAATGGCCATATCTTTTTAATTAGAGTATTTATGGCAACACCACATAGCCTATGTTACCCGGAAAGGATGTAGCTTCCTATCGGTGAAAGAATTTTCAAAATCAGTTCAGTACTTTTCCGAGCCTATTCGCAACAAACAAACATACAAAGAATCAAATCTTTCCTCTTTATATAATAGTATAGATAAGTACCGACAACTCATTAATACATATTGATATGTATCCATAAACACATTACTTACATACAAATTCTGTACAAATATATATTATATATACCATACATATTATATACATAACACATATACAAGATCTGAAAATGTGGTCATATTTACGTAAACGGATTTACGTGAACGCTCAAGTTTGTTAAATAGGAGTGATTGTGCGAGCGCAACTTTGGTGGGGATAGGAAAAAAATTACGAAAACGGCGTAATGCTGTAACCGCACCAAACATCTTCCTGCTCACCTCAGTTAACTGTGGTTAACTGAACGCAACACCTAATTTTTTTATTTTTTCACTGAAAGGAGTGATAACTCCATCAAATATTATGTTAGGTAGTTGAGATAGCAAGATTCTATTAACGAGTTGTGAACTGCAGGATTCACAAGTAGACCGAAAGAAAGTTTTACTCCGTGCAGAAATTTTTCTTATGTCTTCATTATTGAAGTCAATTGTTTTGGATAAGTCGTTGAAAGCACGGTGTCGATAAATTTAAAGATCGTCTGCATATAAGTGGTAGAGAGAAGTGATGTGAGTAGTGCAAAGAGAATTAATAAATATTGAAAATAAGAGAGGCGACAACACGCCACCTTGAGGAACGCCGGCAATTACAGGAGACCATTTAGGATAAGAATCCTGAATTCGAATTCTCTGCCGGCGTCCATGCAAGTAACTATGAAACCAATCAATTACTTCAGGAGATATATTAAGGGAACATAACGTAGCAAGTAAAATGTCAAAGTCAACAGTATTGAAGGCATTACTGAAATCAAGTAAAGTCAAAACTGTAACTTGCCAATTATCTATTGCGAACACTGCTGTCATAAGACCAATCATCGCCTACGGCGCAATAGTTTGGTGGCCCAGGACAAAACTAAGCACCGCTATAGCTAGGCTGCAAAGGTTTCAACGCCTGGTGTGCTCTGCTGTAACAAGCTGCATGCGCACAACCCCCACTGCGGCCATTGAAATTTTCTTAGGGCTACCACCGCTTGATGTGTTTATTCAACAGGAGGCGGCCATGGCAGCAACACGATTAAACCACCTAGGCCTATGGCAAAACAAAGGGGGTCCTCACACAAAACTATGGAAGGAAATGGTGAGCTCTCACCCACTCCTAATAGCACCCAGTGACAAGATTCCCAAAAGACAAATTTTTGAGAGAAAATATAGAATACAACTGTTCGAACACCAACAAGACCATTTGAAGACACTGGAGTACCATATATACACAGATGGCTCCAAAATGGATTCAGGCACAGGAGCAGGTGTCTTCTCCATGGATCTGAATATTAATATATCACTAGCATTGGGTAACCACAGCACCATTTTCCAGTGCGAATGTGTAGCTGTTACCCATGCCGCTAATGCAGTCTTTAGGAAAGAAATCACAGATTCCGGAATCCGGATTCTCTCTGACAGTAAGGCTGTTCTCCAAGCGCTTGGTAGTGATTCCATCACATCAAGCCTCATATACGAATGTCACCTAGCACTGCAACGCATTGCTGCAGTCAACAGGGTCGTCCTACAATGGATAAAGGGGCATAGCGGATCTCTAGGTAACGATGCAGCTGATGAGCTGGCGAGGAGAGGATCCATGACTACTATGGTAGGCCCTGTACCACACCTTCCTCTCTCCTTTAGCACGTTTCGCTCATGGCTGCGTCAGTTCACCCTAGACACGCACAATGCGAGATGGAATAACGCAACAGACTGTCGACAGTCAAAACTAGCCGTCCCTGCTTTGTCAAGGACCTTGTCCCGAAAACTGCTCAGTCTGAAACGCATTGATCTTCGTCTAATAGTGGGAGTAATGTCGGGACACTGCCCACTCAACAAACACTTATTTACCATAGGCCTGACTGACAGTCCTATCTGTAGGGGTTGTCTGCAAGCGGAAGAGACGACTGCCCACGTTGTCCTGGAATGCGTGGGCGTCGCCACACAACGGGCACAAATCCTCAAGGACATGAGGTCGCTCCAAGAAGCCTGTGAAGTTCCCAGGAAACTTCTGCGCTTCTGGAAGGAGCTGGGCTGGCTCTTATAGCTAGTCATCCCTGCACGCACAATGGACCGACTTAGAGTCATAAGTGCGGAAACAGGAGCCCACTTACATTACATTACATTATCTATTGCGAAACGAATGTCTTCAGTTATTTTTACAAGTGCAGTAGTAGTACTATGCCCCAAACGAAAACCAGATTGCAACGGATTAAAAAGGTTATGACTAGAAAAAAATAGAATTAGTTACTGGTGTACAAGTCGTTCTAATACTTTTGATAGGAAAGTATAGATATGGGGCGATAGTCAGACAAGAAGGATTCAATTTTTTCGGCAACGGTGTTACTTGCGAGTCTTTCCAAGCAGTAGGAAAGCTACATGTATTTACAGAACTCCTTAACACCACTTGAATTGGATAAGGCCTGAAGTTGTTGATTTTGAGCATTAATTTTACCAGTACCTTTAATGGTAGACGATGCTGAGAAGTCTTTGTTCAACTGATCCAGAGTTAATGTTATGTGGATTCATTCTTGTTTAACCTTTCAATTGGAAAGGTAAAACAAGAAATTAATCCAAGAGATTTGAGAAATTTCCATACTTTTTCAGAATTACCTTCTTCAACTACAGATTTGTGAATATGGCGTCGTTGATTATCCCTACACACTATTGCAGCAATTTCGTGCTTTAATATATTTTTCTTTACTTGAAGGACTAGCGTTATTTTCTATATTTTATCTTCGCATGATTTTTCTTTTCTTGCAACTTTTTAATATCACAGACAGGTCGAACAGGAGTGTGCCGATCATAGATTTGAGTTAAGAGAGAATTAAAAATTGTGTATGGCGCTGGAGTAGGGTAGTAGTCACTTCCGTCATTTTGACAGTCTCGACTCTTTATATGCCCTCGACAGTCGGACTGCAGTCTTCAATCTGCTGTCTCTGGATAGTGTTAGTGGAAGTTTTGTGTTAAGTGCAGTGCTGTGTTAGTGCTGGGAGTGCCGTCCGATTAAGGCCACGTGAGTACCTTACAATGTAGTTACGTCTTATGTTAGGTTAGGTTTACGTGAGTTTAACTTTGGGTTTAAAATGAGAAACTAAGCAGTGGAGGCGAGTGATGGAATTCTGTTAAAAGGCCTTATAAGCCTACACCTTGGTCATAAGTCCAAGGCACTGCTTCGGTTTCTCTCGTAATTGTAAGTGATCATATTTGATTATTTATCTGTTCAGTAGAAGTATCTACGTTGCGTTAACCCTTAACCCTATCAATATCATCATCCCTTGTAGTGTTCTTCAATATTCTCTTCCTTCTCTTTCGTATCATTGAATCTCCGATATATGTTATTATATATTAACATATCTAAATAACAAAAACAAAACATGACAAAGAAAAATCTGACTGCTATGTCCTAATCCTAATACATATATAATACCTCGGTTGTATGCAATTGCAACGTAAAATTGTCATGATGAGCGGCGTGCTGCGCGAAGCGAGCCAGCCGCGCCTGCAGCAGCGCCACGTCCTCCAGCAGCGCCGCCTCCTCGTACGCGTCGCCCTCGCTGCGCCGCAGCCACGCGGCGCCGTCTAACGGTAAACGAGACGCTTAGACGCTTGAACATAATCTAACGTGTTGTCATTTATTATCTACTAAAAACATTAGCTTATACATGATTAAAAGGCAAGGATTCTATTTACTAAAATATTATATCTTCATTAATAAGTATTTTCTGTGTGAGTTACTTGAATCAGTTTATTTTAATTTCAATTTTAGTAGTTTAATTGGTTACATTTTCGAGTAGAAGCTAACTTATAGCCTATATAATTTACCATTAGTTTGTATGTCCAGTCCCGTGTAGCAGGCAGGCTCGCAGCGCCGCTCGGGGCGCACGGAGACGCGCGCGACGCGCTGCAGCCCCGCCGTCACCAACCCGTCTTCCCACCTGCACGACCATTGTCATCACTGTTACCACGAATCTCCATTATTATTTACACATAAAAGCAAAGGATGGTAGCGAGCGAATCATTGAATTTCTACGTTAAGTAATCAACTCTGCATAACTAACTCAAAAGATAGCGCCGGGTCCGGCACCTGCGTCCCCAGCCCCGTCACCCGCATGCGCGCCGACATCGAGCTCTCCACCTCCACCTCGGCGCTGCTGCCCGCGTACTGCAGGGAACACCACTCGTATACATACAGAATAAGATAAGCACATTCAACTTATACTTTTTATCAAGTTGATAATAGAAGAAAGATGCTTTTTGAAGCTATGTGACTTGTATTTTAAACACATCAGAAACTAACATAGGAATTTTACTGTCTATCGATTTGATAGTTAAAAAAGTCTGAGATAGAAATTAACCAATTTAGTGTAGTTTTGTTCATCGATAACTCAAGAGAGTATCTCTTAGTCAATGCGGCTAGCGGCAGTGAACAGGAGGATAAGATCCTCTGCCACCAAGTCGAGCTGAGTTACTACGACGTTTAGGACCTGTCAGCGCACGGGTAAAATAAAATATTTAGTGTATGGTACTCACGGGGGCAGCCGGTGGCAGTTTTACATCGTGTGCGCGCACATGCCCGGCGCGCACGCGCAGCGCCAGCCTCACCGCGGTACTGGCTAGCGTGGTGTTGGCCAGCACGACGCCGCGCAGGGACGCCTCCCGTGCCGGCGCCACCACCGTCAGCCACGCCTGAGCCCAGCTGCCGGGTTCTATGCACTTCTATTTGCGAACAGTATAATATCGTGAACGGTGGTAGGGTATCACTGTGTGTGATATATGCATGCATGCATTATTGTACAAAGATAGTACTGACCGTGTTGGGGGGGGAGAGGGCCAGCGTGGCGGCGGCGCCGGGCAGCGTGGCGGTGAGCGCGGAGAGGCAGAGGGGTGCGGGCGCGGGGTTGTGCAGGCGCGCGCCCACCCTCCGCGTCCACGAGGTGCCCACCGCGCCCAGTTCCAATGACTCAGATGTTGCGTTTACCCAATCCCACTCCTAAAATGTACGAAACGTAACGTCTATATAAAATTTTAAATTCAAATACCCTTGAAGGTAAAACACTAACTTTATGTTAAGGTGTTTAGAACAAAGTCTGTTATAACATTGCTATGTCACAAATTTCTAAGGTTAAAGAACTTTATTCTCAAAAAAGACAATGTCACTTACATGAGAACGACTTATAAATCCTAGTGTGCTCAGTTAACGAATATTTTAAATAGTTTCTTCTAATGATAAAGTATCATTGAGAATATACTGCGAAAGCTGATATTTAAATTCGTTAATTGAGCTTACATTTTTTATTAGACATGGTAATTTGTTATAAAATTGTGATATTCAAATGTGATATCCCTTTTCGCAAATTTCGTCCTAGTCTTAGGCAGAGCTAATAGGCTGGGTCGACGATTGCTGTGCTCCGTAATACGTTACATAAAGGACAAATTTGAATGTATAGACTTACTGATAATTTTTTTAATTAATATACAAGAATTATATATATGTTGGAGGTGTGAGATAGGTTTAGGTTAGCCTAAGGTTAGGTTAGCCTTGTGTTAGGTTAGGTTAATGTTAGTCTAATCTTAGGTTTAGACGGTAAAACTAAGCAGTGGAGGCGAGTGTTATGATCGCTTAAAGGACGTCCTTAAGCCTACACCTTGGTCACAAGTTCAAGGCACTGCTTGGGTTCCTGTCGTAATAGTTCTTGTCAGAATAGTACGTGATAATAATGTTTAGTTATATCCTGCCCGCATAGCTTTTGAGATATTATAAATTTTAGTTGTAGGTGTGTAATATGGATATCGAAAAGTATTTTTATTATTTTATTTTGTTTTCTTTGAAGCTCTCGTAATTTTGTTTTGCAGGAATTACCCCATTAACCAACGAGTTGTATATAGAATGGCGTAATGTTTTAGGGATGTACTGAGAGATATTTTTTAGACATGATTGAAGAGGACATTTTTTTTTAATACGATCTATATGGTTATTGAAACTTACCTGATCATGCAATCTTAGGCCAAGGTACTTTTCACGGTTTTTTCTTCAATTGGAGTATTATGAACTGTTAGTGGATTGTGTTGTGAAATTATTTTATTTTTTGGTTTAAATATAATGTAACATGTTTTGGAAGCATTTATAGTTAATAAATTATGATAAACCCAATCATTCAAAAGGTTTAGATCTTCCTGTGCATGACTGATAATCTCATTTATTCTGTTTACAAAATAAAATTAACACGTATCATCCGCATATAAAGTGAGATGACCATTTAGTTTCAAATTTGCGATACCTATCATATATATTAGGAAGAGAAGCGCTCCCAAAATTGAGCCTTGTGGGCCACTTCACAAGTAATAGGCCAACCACCACTTTCTTCGTTACTAATTTTCACTATTTGCAGCCGATTTGTCAGAGAAGATTTTAAAATTTTGAGAACACACACTACCTTTGATACCGATGTTTTCAAGTTTTCGTAATAGAAGTTTGTGACTAATGGTATCAAAGGCTTTTTTAAAATCAGTAAACGCCGACTACAATATGTTTTTATCTATGTTTTGTCTTATTGTTGTTATCAGATCTACGGTTGCAGTAGCAGCATTGCTTTTATCATTGAAACCGTATTGCCTTTCGGATAAGAAATTAAAAGTGTCTAAGTGTGTAGTTAAGCGGTTGCAAATTAATTTTTCCAATATTTTTGAGAGGACCGGTAGTACAAAGATTGGACGATAGTTTCCTGGATCAGTTTGAAGGCCAGATTTATATATAGGTGTTATTTTTGCAATTTTTAGTGAATCGGAGAAACTTCCTTCAGACAAAAGTTGTTTAAAACATTGCGTCAATTTTTCTAAAATCAAATTTTGTACGCATTTTAAAGCTTTAGTGCTAATTTTGTCTATGCCAGTACTCGAATTAGAATCTAGGTCTTTTATGATTTTATTAATTTCATTGGTATTGCATGATTTTAATGTCAACAATTCAGGGTAGTTATAATTATTTTTTGTATGAATGGGGTGCAGGATTTCGTGGAATTTTTTTGGTAAGGGGTTATGTGTAGTGAAAATATTCAGCTGAATTGGAACCTATTGTTGAGAAATACTTATTAAAAAACTTCACAAATTCCTCTCTTATCCGTCATTTTTTTTTATTGTAAGATGAGTTTCTTCTTTGAATGTGAAAACCTTGATTAGCACCGCCATCCAGTCAAGTGGTTCTAGTAACTATGATGTATGCATGGTGCAAGTACTCACAAATATGAGTTGACCGCTGTAGATGCGCACGGGCACGCTGTACTGCGACAGGTTGGTGTGCACGGTGAGCGTGGAGGTGAGCGCGAAGGCGACGGGTGGGGGCGAGCGGAGGTGCAACCGCAGCAAGGGCGCAGCGGTGCCGGGCTGGAGCACCAACGGCGTATGCTCCACCAACTGTAATCACAATCGAACATTATTTAATGTTCTGTGTTGTTAATGTCTACGATGTCAACACCGTTAGATTACAATCTATCACGCGATATTGTCATCTGTCGATAGATGTGAACCGTAACGTGCTGCTTACAATTTAACGAATTAATTTTCGGTAGATTATAATCTATCGAAATGAAAACGTCAAATTTACCATAGAGTTACAAAACTATTTCAGTGGACATAATAAAAATAAACGTCAAAGACCGTACATCAAAATTAGAATGGACAAAATATTGACTTGAAAGGGTTATGTGTAGTAAAAATTCGATTTTATATAAACAATTAACTTGATTTTATCCTGAAAATCTAGAAAAAAAAATTCGGTTATAGTTTTTTAAACTTTATATTTTTTTCTCAAAAATTAACAAAATGGCGGTCTCAGGATTTTTTTTCTTTTTCTAAGACAATTATTTTTTTTTAATTTTCGTGACTTCAAGTCAAAACATTGTGTAATGATGCCATATTATTATTTTATAAAATAAAATGATTTTATGGCAAAAAAAATACAGAAAATATGCATTGCGCTTATATTCAGTTCAAATTATAATTATTTACAATTTTACGTACATGGAAATAATCGGCAACTTCCGGAGGCAAGTGCAGCGCGTCGATGCGCAGAGCGTGCCGGAACTCGTTGCGCGCAACCACCTCGCGCTCCCGCATCGCGTCCTCGGCCGCCGTCACTATGCTGAGCACACACACAAACACATATACTCACATGTAATAAATGTTCAAGTGCACTGATATATGCAAAATAAATTTTACTGGAGAAAAATGAATGTTGTGCATGATGCACATAGCACACGTTGTCCAGCTCATGTCAGTACTCACTCAAGGTGTTCTGGCGTGAACCTCAGGGCGCCCGGGAGGAGCCGCATGCTAAAGGGCACGGTTGCCCTGCCCAACCTCACGCAGCCCGCACACCACGCCTCTTCCGACTCACCCGGCGCTCCCTTCTCTTTCTCCCAATTGGTCGAGGCGCCATTCATGTGAGTCGGTTGCGATGTTAGAGACCACAGTTCTGCATCTATGTCATGTTATAATAATAGTTTATGATTTGTTATATGTTAAATTATAGTTTTCTTTCGTAATTTTGGATAATATTATACAATGGTAAGTACTCACAATTGAGCGTGAGGCGACCCACGTGCGTGAAATCCTGATGGGGCGCCAAGTGGGTGCGCTCCAGAGATAAGTGCGCGCCAGACATCGTCCCACCTGCGCATTGAACATTTTATCAAAACAATCTAACTAAAAAGCAAAATGTTTTTTTTAATACAAGTTGGACAATTTTCACGAATTGACAATTTTAGCATATACAAATAGAATAATGATAAAATGGCTAATAGGGTACACAAAAAAGCTCGATATTTGGGTACCTCACGAGCTCACTGAAAGAAACCTAATGAACCGTGTACTCAATTGTGATTCTTTATTACGACGTAATGAAACCGAACCATTTTTGAAGAAGCTGATAACTGGTGATGAAAAGTGGATCACGTACGACAATAATGTGCGAAAAAGGTCGTGGTCAAGGGCCGGTCAGGCTTCACAGTCTGGCGAAACCCGGGTTAACTCGCAACAAGGTGATGCTGTGTGTGTGGTGGGATTATAATTAAATTAATGCCCTTCCAGCATTATTCATTATGAGCTGTTAACACCAGGCAGGACCATCGATTCTGAACTCTGCTGCGAACAACTGATGAGATTAAAGCAAGAAGTTGAGAGAAAGCGGCCAGAATTAATCAACAGAAGGGCTGTGGTTTTTCATCATGATAACGCTAGACCTCACACATCTTTAGCCACTCGGCAAAAATTAAGAGAGTTTGGCTGGGAGGTGTTAATGCATCCGCCGTTTAGTCCTGACCTTGCACCTTCAGATTTCTACCTGTTTCGGTCTCTACAGAATTCTTTAGGCGGTGTCAGGTTAACATCACGAGAGGACTGCCTAAACTACTTGTCGCGGTTTTTTGATCAGAAGCCCCAAAATTTCTATAGCAATGGAAGCCCTACCTACAAGATGGCAAAAATACTTTAGTTAAATTTAAATAAACTATATTAAAAATGTTTTGGTTTTCTTAAAAAATGCGAAGAAACTTTTTCCCCAACCTATTATTAACTTATACACACACTCGAGCACACACTAAAACGACTTAAACCTAATCAGTTGGTAGTGTGTTAAAAATTCTAAGTGTCGGTTTAGTTTTTTTGTTTCAAAATATTTTATTTTTCTCTTTTTAGTGTTAGATATTTATTCAATAAATTACGCAGTTACCCATAGAGGCAGTTGCCTGCAATATTTCTAAGGCTTCTCATATGATATGGTTAGTGCTTAACAAAGCCTTACTAAAAATTCCTTAAAAATCCCTGAATGGTATATAGCGATCCGGTCCCTGCTTTCATCATCAGCTTACCTAAATAACTTAAAGTATACAATCACTTGTACGTCCCCATAATATTTAAAGAAATGTCTTCTAACTGCTAACCGTTGAGGAGTTGTGTCTTCCGTCACATAAACTCAGCAATAACATTATACAAATATCTGATTATTTTATTTAGATAAAAAATATGTGAAAAACATTGTAAGGGCCTTTGAAATTTGGGAGTCTACCTCGTTTTCCCCGGATTCCACCATCATATCCTGACTTGATGAATCCGAGGGACCACCTCGGAATTGCACTCTTTCGAATAAAAAAAGAAATTTGAAAATCGGTCTACAATTGACGGAGAAATTGGTAACCATACATACAACAAAAATATACAGTCGAACATAGAACCTCCTCCTTTTTTGAAGAAAGTAAGTTGAAAAATGTATGTCGGGGATTTTAAATGGTGTGAATGGAAATGGAAGGAGGAAGATGGGGAATATTGGGGAACACTAAAAGGGGGTGATGGTATTGAATGGAATATTGCGTAAACGCAACGTTGATACTCCTATTGAACCAATAAATGATCAAATATGAGCACTAACAATTACGAGAGAAACTTAAGCACTGCCTTGGACTTGTGACCAAGGTGTAGGCTTAAGGATATCCTTTAAATGATCATAACACTCACCTCCACTGCTAGGCTCTCTGTTTAAACCCAAGGTTAAACGCACATAAACCTAACACAAGACGAGGTAATTACATTGTAAGGTACTCACGTGACCTTGATCGGACAGCACTCCTAGCACTAACACAACACTGCACAACACTATCCCTATTCAGACACTACTTCACTTCTTGGGAGACCACGCACGACTAAGACTTCTGTCAGACTGTCGATGGCATATAAAGGGTCGAGAGTCTAGACTGTCAAAACAACGGAAGTGACTACTACCCTACTCCAACGCCATAGATACCGATGACGATTTGATTATTCGATAGTCTTTTACTATTCTCCGACATGTATATAATTATTGGAAGAAACATTTCGACACATCGGTAGAAACTAAAGGGAGTTCGGTATAAAACCATAGTTTATGAGCCTATACAAAAACCAAGGTATGTAAATCAAATTTAAAAAAAAAAGAGTCAAATTGTAAAACGTCTTGCTGAGTTAGCCGTTCGGATTCGTTAAATATTTCCACCTACTAAGTCTGCGTATTTGGAAAAATCTGAATCACCTGTGAGATTTGCAATAATACTAATGATGTGCAGCACTTGAAAATAGTGTATCAGGACGGAAGCCAAGGTAGCGACATGGACAGTAAGTTTAAATGCTATAGATATAAGATGGCCTCAGGCCGTTCTAAGCACATAATTCGATTTTGAAATGTGCTTTATACTATTAGTAATTCGGTATTGTTTAACTCTTCTTTGTTGTGATGGAGCTGACATGTCATTAAGTACGAACGACGAAAGCCTACAAGAAAGCTCTTGAGGAAGCTGAATCGATTCGTACCAAACGCATTGGCCTTAAGCTATCCACACATCCTAACGGAAGTAAGGCCTTTTGGTCGCTAGCCAAATCGATAGAGACAATTTTCTGCAAACCGTCGCTACCGCCGTTGCTCAAACCTGATGGATCTCTGGCTTTCACCTCACTAGATAAAGCAAACCTTCTAGCATCTCTTGTTTGCCAAAAATTCACTCTTAAATGCTGGTAGTGCAGTTCCACCTACGTTAGCTCGTTGCGAATCAACAATGTCCGACATACGAATTCACCAGGTCGAGGTACTCAAAACACTACGCTCTTTGGACGTGAATAAAGCCAGTGGTCCTGACGGTATACCAGCAATTGTCCTGCGGAATTGTGCACCGGAGTTGTCTCCTGTACTGACACGCCTGTATCGTCTCTCTCTGGACACAGCTCAGGTCCCGAAGTCTTGGAAGGTTGCCAATGTGCAACCGATTCCCAAGAAAGGCAAACGTACAGACCCATCGAATTACAGACCGATAGCAATAACCTCCATACTCTGTAAGACTATGGAACGGGTGCTGGACAACAAACTTGTAGCATATCTAGAAGCCAATGATCTTTTGTCTGATCATCAGTACGGCTTTCGGAAAAATCGATCAACTGGAGATCTTCTGGTGTACGCCACACATGTTTGGGGAGAAGCTATTGAGAGATATGGAGAGGCACTAGCTGTCTCCCTTGACATCTCTAAAGCGTTTGATCGGGCCTGGCACGAATGTCTGATAGGTAAACTTCCAGCCTACGGGATACCTGCTGGCTTTTGCAACTGGGTATCCGATTTTCTGAGGGACAGGTCATTTCGAGTTGTCATTGATGGCTGCTGTTCTGACCAAATGGCTATAAATGCTGGTGTTCCTCAGGGATCTGTACTGTCCGCAACGCTCTTTCTGCTGCACATAAACGATCTGCTGCAACTAGGTATTTTCGGTTACGCAGATGACAGCACCGTTACGGACAGGTACTTATCCAGTTCACGCGCCAAACAAGCCGAAATCTCCGAGCACAGAGAGGCTATGACAAGTCGCGTTAACAACATATTGGAACGCGTTTCACATTGGGGTGACGAGAATCTGGTCACCTTCAATTCTAGTAAAACACAGGCGTGCTTATTTACCGCAAAACGGAGTCCTTTTAACTTCACTCCGACTTTTCGAGGTATATAGGCTTTGGTGGTTACGTTGAGGCCAGTGCAAAAACTGCAGCAAAAAAGCTTGGCATCCTAAACAGGGTGAAGCAGTATTTCACACCAAAACAGCTTGTTTTATTATACCAGGCCCAGGTTCGTTCATGTATGGAATACTGCTGTCACCTCTGGGAAGGCTCTGCTAAGTGCCAAATCGAAGCTCTGGACTCAGTTGAACGCCGTGCTAAGAGACTCATAGGTGATGAGACCTTAGTACGCCAAAAATTGCACAGTCTAGAGCATCGACGTAAAGTTGCTTGTTTGTCGGTCTATTACAGAATATATCACGGAGAGTGTGCGCAGCAACTGCATGATCTAATCCCTGCTTCACCATTCTAACACAGAACTACAAGTACAAAAGCCCCTTAAACTATAAAACAAATAAAAATAAGATATGATAAATATCACAACAGCAAAGTTAGCATATAATTCTATAAATGATATCAAATGTAGTAGTAACCATTGTGCATGTGCGGTTCAGGTTCAGGCGCTGGGGCGGCGCAGGGCAGCGGCGGCGGGGGCGGGGCGGTGCGCCAGCAGCCGACGCCACGCACCCCGCCCGTCAGCGCCACCGGGGAGTCGCCGCTGTTGGCCACCACCAGCTCCACCTGCGCGCGCACAAGCGACATATGAGTAACTGCAAGACCAGCTGGCTGTGTACACGACCATCCACGTATGCGCGACTCACCGTATGCGGGGGGTCACCTGTGCCACGGGAGCCCAGCATCACATGCAGGGGCCGCGCGTGCTCCCCGGCAGGCACGCTGCGCGCCTCCACCGCCACCACCAGCCCGCCCCCCGGAATGTTCGCTTTTATTCTGAACAACACACTTCACTATTACTAACTCATTATTGATTAAAACATCATTCAAAATTTTATAAATAGTAAGAAATCAGAAATGTCAGGAGATGATATAAAATAATAAGTATAGGTATGTACAAATACCTATGATAGTGTTGTGAGTGCTCACCTGATGTAAGCAATGAGCGGTTGCTGCAGCGTGTGCACGTTGGGGTGCGCGTGCGGCGCGAGGCGGAGCAGCACGAGGGTGCGGGAGGAGCGCGGGGGCACCGCCCAAAGGTCGCGATGCGCACGCTCGCCCCCGCCCGGCAGCCGCAACCGCACCCACGACCCCGTCGAGTATATCTCGTGCACCTGTACAGTGGCGTCGGTCGGGTTGTGCAACCTCAGCTCGGGCTCCAGCGTAGCGTTGAGCGGCACCCGCACCCCCAGCAGCGGCCACACCGCGTACTCGCTGGCCACGCCCACCGCCGACACCTGCACATTGCACCATAATGTAATGGAGTATAAGTGGTTCAGTCCACGACCCGTGGACGCGTCACGGCCTCGTGAATGAACTGTCTACAATTTCACTTATCAAGTAAACGTGCAAAAGTTTCGGGTCAGTATAAATTCATAATTTATTACAGCTTCTGATGTGTATGTATATGTAATGTGATGTATGTATATAGAAAAAATCATATCAGTTATAGGGACTTCCGAGAGCAACTTTCATAAGTAATCCTGCGTGAACCTCAGTAAACACGTAAATTAAGTATATAATATATTGTCATAGTTTAGCGGTGTAAGGAAAATACATGAATTGTGATACCGGTTAGTCTGCCTATACCGATACCGGCTCTGCGAAGCGGGTGAGGTCAGATGTCAATATTTGTATAAAAATGCTTATAAATAGATCCGTCACATGACGGATGTGTTTTGATAAGAATAGACACGCGCACGCGCAGGTGAGGGAAGGAACAATCGTGTTTACTGTTTATATATTTACTCGTACTTTATTACCACCTACTACTACTGTAAAAAATAACACCTATTACTGACCAGTGCACACCAAAATGAATAAACATTCACCTTAGGCGGATAATCGACTAAAGTGTAGGGTTATCTCTGTCTAAACTTGAACTAAACTAAATAAAGTTAACGCGCCTCGCAAGATTCTTGATAAAGGAGACTTAAGTTACACAATACTCCCTCTTACACTACGTTAAACAATGTCGACTATATGAGTGACTTACGGGATACTTGTGCACGCCGAGCGATGTGTGTATGTAGAGGTGCGCGGAGACGGGCCCCTCCTGGCGCCCCAGGTACACCACGCTGAACGTCGTGTTGCTCTGCGGCGCCAGCGTCTGAAGCACACGCAACACACTACACACATACTGCCCACTGTCCACTGCGCAGCCAGATCTACGTAATCCTATGCAAGGATATTGCCTTGTGTGCTAACGGTTAAAGGTACCATCTGCTATATCTAATCATATAAAAAGATGTGATCCATAGTAAGAAATAAAAGTTCTTACAGACTACTTTCAAACTGTGAACGTCTATTTATAAAATATTTATAACTCTATGGCAATATCGTTTCATAAGATTTTCTTTAAATTTTATTATTAAAGTAAGTCTCGCTAGCCAGATCCCTAGATTTTTTGACAAACAATAAATAGAACAATAATTATAATCGTATACATGTACGAAGGTCATATCCTGGTGCTGAGGGTGGAGATGATGGAGCTGGTGGTGGTGTTGAGAGATGACATCGAGCGCGCAGCGACGCAGGAAAAGTTCGAGCTTGACTCCCTCCGTACCAAGTCAAAATGCGAGCTTTTCCCGCGCCCGCGTCGCTCATTGCTGCTGCCGCTGCTGCTGCTGCTGCTGCTGCTTCACCACCTTCCGAGGCCACTTGAGATATTCATAGAGATAATACCTTCTATATACATATTTTAAAGACATTTTAATAAATGCAAAGCGCATATTAATACTCAGTCAGCGCTGACTGCATCTAATAGATTCTTTGACACTTCTATGAAAATCCTCGCGTGTTTTTATCAATAATGATAACAATATCTTTCAAGAAATCATATTCTAAAAGTTAAAAGTAAATGAAGTGGTATGTTATCACAATAAATACCACGGTCACGTGTACGTTCATAAATATTGACACTTAGAATAATTTTATCTATTAGCCAATACGTATAGTGGAACCGACATCAATATCTGCATATGATACCAATAATATTTACAACACAATAATTATTATCACATTATTATTATATAACGGTGGCGGCAATGATCACATAATTTAGAACGTAAAAATAAACAACATATGATGAACAATAAATTAAAATGATTCTCGTTACCTACTCAACAAATAATGAGTTTAGGTTTAGCATAATATGTTAATTTAACTACGGTTTTTTTAATACTATGTACCAACACATGTGACGGTAAATTGTAAAGATTTTATAAACAATCCCATTTTTTAAAGTTTTTCTATTAGTACATAGATTCTAGTAATTACAATTATTTTGTTTTTGGGAATAAAATAAGTAATTGTTAATTTACCAATCAGTCAAAATCTTACATATTATATTTAATTGGAATTTATAGTAAAAAGATATTAATAGTTTTGATAAATTATTATTATCTGTTACGATAAATAACAAATAAAAATACCAATACTGGCCATGTTTATGGGATAAAATAGAAGATTTATTAAGTTAGTTTGAATTGAACAACATCCACAAAAAATTGCCAAGGAAAAATACAAAAGAGACATTTATATAAAATAAAAACACTAATAGAAAAAACGTGTTTTAAAAAATAATTGTTTTTGTATGGAAATCAAATTCAAATATGTCATGAGATTCTTATCTACAAAAAAAGACCTCCTAACCAGCTGTTTTGTGAACAAGTGTAACAAATAAGTAGAATAGGCTGTATCGAGCAAGGCTAACAGCCACTAAGTGTGACTATAACTGCACTGTTTGTGCATCTGTTGCGCACTTACATTCTACACAACGATAGACTAAGTCTTTGAAAATAAACAATATCTACAACAAGAAATTACTTCAGATATCTTAGTCACGATACATTTACTCATTTGCTTTTGGAGAAGTCGAATCTCCTAAAAGGGATAGTCCATGAAAACGAAATAAAGAGATTGGATAATCTACGAGAGATGAAAACCGGGATGCACAAGGCATTTAATTTAAATAAACCTTCTGTTATAAAGGTCTCTAAATCTCCAGGTATTTAATAACATGTACAAGTGATATGTTAATATGAAATGTGATAAATCAAAGTAAACAACTTGGCAAGCAGTTTACAGGATCTCGCGTTTTAAATACACAACAGAATTAAGATCCTTTTGAAAGTGAGTTAAAAATAAAATAGCTTTACAACCATAATGCAAATGAGCAAAACTCGTTTATGCGTATTCAATAAATAAATTGTATTGAAACTCCGTCGTTACTAGGAAACACAAATATGGTAAACCGGTTCGAAGGTACGGGACCCCTGATGGGAAACACAACGGGTTCGGTGCGGTGAGACAGTGCTGACCCAGTCTCCGAGGTCTCCCTGTCCCTCGTGTCACGTGTGGCAACATTGCGCAACATAGCGGTACACTGGACAGCTGTACTAATGGACTCAACCTGAAAACCAGTTTGGGGTCGCACAATTTTTATTTGTACATAGTAATGAAAGTGAACGTATCGAGTCGTATCGTTGATATGTCATCGATCTCGTATTACTTCACGTATATTTAGAAAAATTGAAATCTCATTTTCTTTATTCGTTTATTTATTTATTAGATATTTATAAAAACTTAATCAACCCATGTTGTTCCAGCTTGTGAGAGGATAATTTTTTCATAATAAGACAAAACTAAGATATTAAACGAACAACATGGCAAGTATTGAGAATTTGGAGTTTCATCTAAAAAGTAGATGTATTTTAGGTTTAAATTAATGACGTTCAGAGAGAATAATATTATGTAAGTTTGATTAACCAGCAGTCGCGTCGACATGTGATAAGATATTAGAGAATAAAGCGTAACCGCGTAACTTGCCGTGACGACTAGCATAGGTGTAGTTAAGTAATAAGTGAGGCGCACTGCCGCTTGGCTGTGAGATAATGAATAGAAACATAACGATCTTGTTTTCTGTCGGGGCTCGGCGTGGTGGGGGAAGTGGGGTCACGTTATCAACTTATCACGTCATGTGGTCACTGCGCAAGTAAACAGTAGTCGGTGACGTCACAGACACATCCACAGATAACGACCTCACACCACACAACATAAATGCTAAACAATCGGTTGCATTAATATTTACTTTAAACAACCTACGCACTTCGCCTACAATATTGTACACCTTAGACCACCTTCATCCGCCCTTCATACTCCACCCAACTGTAGACGAGACAGACATATGCACTTGTATGTATTATTGAAAAATTAAAATACTATTTATTCTTTTCTGTCATAAGCTAATGCTAAAATGCTTGAAAATAATATGTTTCATTCCAGTGAAAAAGGAGACGTAAGAATAAGGACAAATGATCGCACATTCCCTTGAAATGCTGTAAAGTATTGTATTTAGAAAAGACCTGTATGACCTGGCAACCAAGTTCACCACAGAAAAAGAAAAATAAAACATTTAATTATAAATTAATTAGGTAACATAACTTGGTAACAGTGCAAACATAGTAGATAATTATTACAAAAAACTCACAGTAGTAAAAAATATTTACATTTTCATATAATGTACACACGTAATTATGCATAAATATATATGAAATATAATTTACATTTAAATACAGATTATAATAGCAGCTATATATTTAAATTAAGATAAAAATGATTCCGAAATTGTAAATGGTTTGCTCATTTATATTGAACACATTGTAACACACACAAATAATAGTCACTAATCACTAAACACTACACTACAGACAGACTATGGTAATATTCAGCTGCTTTCAAGGTCACACTGGAGACTCAACAAGTTAAGAAACCTGTTTTGTATACTCAAATATTACAATTCAGCTGCCTTCAGGTTTTGCACAGATTGCTCGAAATTCATTAAATTATTTCGAGTGGTAAGCAAAAATACATTACCATTCAAATATACATCATTAAGGAAATGATCAGCACATTACACACAACTAGGGTTGCCATACACACATAATAATATAACATACTTTAATCAATTGTACTACATTTCGAGTGTTTCAATGTAAAACATTGGTCAAAACTGTTACTGGTGTTACTCAAGGTTATGATTGATTATGGACACAATTTAAGAAGTAACAAGTAGTCTATCATTTTCTTTAAAAAATGGCAACCCTATACATAAGCAAGGTTTCTGTAAGAAGCTAAACATCATTTCACTATTACAATCTTTAAAAAGACTAATTGCCTGAATAATAAAACTACACATGTCCATTATGGAACACCATGCCCCTGGATTGTCAAACAACCAGTAAGTAAACTACTATGTTGACTCCAAATATTGAACTATCGACTCAACAGCTGAACCACTCGCCAACCGTGTTCCTTGGAATCAATAACACACCAAATGTACAGTTCTCAATTTATCAACAATTCACTTACCTAATCTAAATTGTTATCACATCTGGAATCAAAAGATTGTTTTCTCTATTTGAACACTTGATGACTGGTTACTAAACAAATAACTAACATTCAGGCAACACTGAGTACCACTCACCTTAGACTGGAAGAAGGAAGCGTGAAAGTCTGGAGTGGTACCGGCCACTGAAGCAAGATGCAGAGTGGTGTTGGCTGTGTTGGTGAGGGTGACGGTGCGCGAGTGCGGCGCGGCGAGGGCGGACCGCCCGAACCGCAAGGCCCGGGGCTCCAGCGTGATACCCTCCACATTTTCACTGTTGCCATCTACCGAATCTGCACCTGATTCTTTACCCCATTCCTATGCATGTTGTTATATTAAATATCTTATATCTGTCTATTTTATAGGAAATTGTTAATGGTTATTGGTTTACATAGTTAGAGCTCTAATACATCATTAAAAATTAAATAATACATTTTTATATAAATGTATTAATACAAAGCATGCTTTGGATAATAGTTTATTTAACATCTGTTCATTTTTTTTTATTACTATGTTTATTTTTTTTATATTAAACTTACAATTCCTGTAATTATTTCCTATATTTTTTTAGATTATTAACATAATTATAAAAATCATCAATAATGAAAGAATTTGAAGATAATTAATTTCTATCAGTGTGAATACTATAAATTCAAATATGTATAAAGTTGGTAGCATTTTAATTTTATAGAAATATCAAATATTTTAAGACTATAAAAATATCTTTATTCTTTAATATTTTTATTATCAAAACTGTAATCACAATCCTTTTTCATAAAAAGAAGCATAAATCATTTAGATTATTTTACCTGAAAAGTGATGCCTTCTACTAAAGATTCATGAATTGTGACACCTGGAAACAGAATATTATATTGAATAATAACACATTTTATTTCAAAAAGGTTATTAATCAGGTATTATTGAGAATAAATACATTCATCTTTCTATAGATATTCTTAATCTCAATTTCATATCTCATCACTTTTTTAATATTTATTTACCCCCAATTTGGTGTTAATATATTTTATAAACTGCAAAAATAGATTCTGAATACAAAGCGTTTGTGTAAAAGTAAGAAGGCGATAATAATGAAGGTATGACATAACAGGATTACAATATGTGATTCAATCGTTAAAATTGCGCGGTGCATCTGTCGGGGCGGCACGCAGCCGTGCACCGCCCGCCCGGCTCGGCGGCCGCCCGCTGCAGCTCTAGCGCCGGCCGCCGCACCGCGACCGCCACGCCATATCCAACAAACATACACATACATTTTGTGGATAGGAAACAAAAACGACAAGCTCGGCCCCGATCAAAAATAACATCGCGACGCTCTACACAACCCGCACCTAAGTGAGCGACATGCCAAATATCTGTATTAGGTCTAGCATTTGTCGCCCGTTAAAATTTAATATCAGTCTACTTATGGTCGAATATATTACCTTATAATATTAAATGATTTATGAAAATCGATTTTACCATGGCTCTCCCCCTGGGCTGTCAGCTTAGTGTTCAGCGATATATCCAACAGCGTCAATACGAATGTATAACACCAATAAATTTTACGACACATTTTGAATAAATATTAAATTCCAACAGTGTTTATTCACATCTCCTGAATGAAGTTGATATTTGTATAAAATCACTATCTCACTTTCCATTCACAAGATGTATGCGTTATTGCGTTCACGAGACGAGAGGAACTCAAAACCACAGAACATATATCTCAAAACACACAGAGAAAAAAGATGCTAGCTCTTCAAAACCGTCAATCATATCCACAGATAAATAATAGTTCCAAACAGCATTTACGAAGAATAACACTGTTGGCAATATTGGTGGGATTAATCTCGGAAGAATTGTAACTTATAAATTCAAAGAGCTGTAAAAATTAGATTAATTAAAGAGTAGTGTGATCATGTAGTATTACAGATATATAGAAGTATAAAATTTAAAAAAAAGTGTAAAACTACAAAAGTAAATTATTTGCCGAATAATCGATTCTTAGATTTGTAGGTATTTAAAAAAATATATAAGATTCACGATGCCAATAATCTTTTGGCACATTGACACATCTGCCCTCAAAATATTTATTAATATATACCCTCTTTGATATTTATTTCGTCAAATAAGTAGGTACCTAGTTTTTACAAGACGACAGCATAGTGATTATATACCTACTCTTTGGACGACAGTTGTTTTTCCAATGTTGGCCATGAGCTAAAATTAATTGTCATTTGTCGCCACTTGTCACTTGTAAGTAAATCATAAACATAAATGTCAATGATTGCCTAAATAATAATATAGATTATAGGTATTCGTTTTGTTGTTTATTTGATAAATTACTTCTATATTTCAAATAATATTACGAATAAGTTTCTCAATACGTTTCAAAATTTCTTTATTTAGAGGACTTTTTAGAAAAATTATGTATAGGAACGGTTAGTTTAAGAAATTGAATTTCCTAATTATTTAATATATGATCCACTATGTAATCTAATTCTTTATCGGAAATTTAATATTTATAGCGTCAAATCAAGGTGAAGAAGAACATAACGAGGGGGATGGCAGTGGAAGTAGCCAGGTCGGCGGAGTCCCCGGGAATGAGGAGGAAGCCGACGAGGAAGAAGAACAATTTGATATTTCCTTGGCTGCCTCTCACTCGGTGCCAGTCTAAACTATTATTAATAAAACTATTTATAAATTAATCACACAACTGTAAATCCAAATTAGTAAAGAAAAAATATTAAAAAAGGTTGCAAAATAATATCAACGCCCCAATTGAATAAAAGCGTAATCAATAGGACTAGGTATACTGTAAAATATTTTTATTGCATTTTTATAAACTGCATTCACTATTAAATCTTCCATATTTTTTTTATATTGCTCTAAATTTAATTTAAAATAAATAAAATCAAACTTTAACTCGAATAAAGTGTAAAACTCATAAGCAAATAATGCTGAGGAAGAAATTAAAATTTGTCGTCATCAATAGAATGCCATTTGCTTTGAATGATTAGGTAATTAAATTAACCTTTATTTGATATATAACACATCATATGTTTCATTTCAATATTCAATTTTTGGTTTATTCTTTTATATTTTGTGATTTCTGGTTGCAATTTTATTCAGTGAGGGCATTGATATATTAATAAAAGAGAGATTAAAAAATATTAACCCGACTATGTAAAAAAAGTGGTCTAAAAAGGATGAAATGAGAAAATAATATAGATAGAAACCCAGAATTGCATAAGCATAAAAATTATCAAGGTAGCTACTATGTCTGTTTCATGGTGGTGTTCCTCTAATCATATATATATAATTATAGTAGGTATAGATGGGTGCGACGACAGTTCTACCTTGGCCATTTTTGTTCCTATGCATTTCTTTTTATTTGAATTATCTGCATGTAAAGTTTATTGTAGGTAATTGTAATGTTCACAGTACATGGGCAGTGGTTTGGTAGAGGTTAGTGGGCGTTCAGTCCTCGAAGCTGGATGGGAAGGACGAGTCCCAGTGACAGCTCATCATGGAACGGTGTTCCCGGGAGAGACTGTACCCATGTTGCTGACTAACTCTCATGATGCTGCTATTATAACTAGAGCAATACAACAAGATAAGCTGTTTGGATTGTTGTGTCCCGAGTAAGTATTCTTGAAATGAATTCTCCCTTAGAGGGCTGTATGGTGTCTGTTGGAGTATCACAGGTGGAATGGGAGAGAAGCAAAAAATAATAGTAATTATGAGAAACCATAATTTGATTTGTATAAAATAAAACAAATTATAAATAATATAAACAGATACCCACTTTTAAAACATAATTTAATATTGCAAAATCCAAAATTTTTATCATTAAGGGATATTTTTTACTGTAAAGGTTATTAAAAATAAGGTTAAATTTCAATTTATACTGTTATTCAGAAAGTAAGGAATAAAAAATCATACTAAACACTTATCAACCTCAAAATTTACTAGAGAAGCTGTTTTTTGTAGTATTTATCCACGTCCATTCTATTATATAAATAAGATTTAATTTCTTGTATGTTTGTTTGTTGCAAATAGGCTACCCCTTGACATTTTTATATGGAAAAAATGATTTTTTCGTAATTTCAGGATTGATTGAAAAATGAAAAAGGTAACGTTTTGGCTACATCTATATTTCTTTAGGGGGCAGCTGTCCCTACCTGCTCCCCACTGGTTCATGTACATAGTTTGCCAAATATTTTTTTGTAATAAATTGGACATGACCATATTGTCTATAGTGATCTGATTATTCCTGACTTTCTTTTTACCCGACTACGGCGAAGCCAAAAGGAAGGGTTATGATTTTGGCAGTCTATGTATGTATGTATGTTCCACTCTAGAGCCTAAACTACTGAACCAATTTTCATGAGTGAGTTGTCAATAGATTCGTAATAATGGCGCGGGTGACATAGGCTATAAAAATTTTATGATTTTTTTTATAACGGAAATTATACCTCAGATTCTAACCTCGGAAAAAATTAGACTGAGATAATTATCACGTGTTTGGTGTCAAAAGAAAGGTCTTGGCGAGCACATTACCAATATGTATATATATGTCGGAAATGTAAGTTAGCCTTAGGTTAGGTTTATGCGAGTTTAACCTTTGGTTTAAACAGAGAACCTGGGCAGTGGAAACGAGAGTCGTAATTACATAAAGGAGCTCCAAACACGGAAATGCATAGGTATAAAAATGACCAAGGTAGAACCGTGGTCGTACCCTATACCTACCATGTCTGTTTCATGGTAGTGTTCCTCTAATCATATATTATACTAGTCGACTACCGTGACTTAGTAGTTTTCTCTCAGCGAAAGAATTTTTAAAATCAGATTAGTAACGACAAAATGGCCATATTCGTTTAATTAAAAAATGTATATGGCAACATTGAATCACCTTTGTCACTCACGAAAAGTGTAGTTTTCTATCTGTGAAAAAAAAATTGAGACTACTTTCAAAAAAAAAACAAAGAGGCTGGATTGGGTTTTGTGAAAGTCTGTCTCCCAGATCTCCTCCTTCTATTGTTTGGAGAAATATTAAGAAGTATAGAGGATCTTTAGTCTCAGAGTCACCATCAACAAATGATCCATCTGTATGGTTAGAAGAGTTCTCTGCTAGGCTCGCTCCCCCTTTTGTCCCAAACAAAGATAATATGACTTTGGACTGTCTTCCTAATTCATCACATAAATTTGATGAGCCCTTCTCCTTTTCGGAATTTCAGATAGTATTGCAGGGTCTCAAAGACTCCGCTCCAGGTGAAGATGGCATTCCATACTCCTTCCTAAACAATTTAAGGCATTCTGGTAAAAATTTCTTCCTGAATATTTTGAACGGAATTTTTATGTCGGGAATCATTCCTGAGTCATGGAAGACACAGATAATTATTCCTGTCCTCAAGCCAGGTAAAAATCCTAATGACTCTACTTCATATCGTCCCATTGCTCTATCATCTACTTTGTGTAAGGTGTTAGAGCAAATGATCAAAAATAGACTAGAACACTTTATTGAAAGTCGCGATATTCTGGCTAATTCTCAGTTCGGCTTTAGAAAAGGTAAGGGTACACTCGATAGTCTGTGCATGTTGTCCACTGAAATCCGTCTTGCTTTTTCGGATGGCAATTATCTTGTTGGTGTATTTCTAGACATTTCTGCAGCATATGATAGTGTAATACTTCCAGTACTCAGGCAGAAAATGCTTAAGCTGAGTATTCCTGCGAGGCTAACTCACTTCATAATTAATCTTTTTACAGAAAGATTTATCAAAATTAGGCTGAATGGAGAATATCTACCATCTAGATGTGTCTGGAAAGGCCTCCCGCAAGGTTCAGTGCTTAGCCCACTTCTTTATAATCTTTATACCTTCGATTTAGAATTAACAGTTAACTCCTTCTGCAAAACGTTACAGTACGCTGACGATCTAGCACTGTATGTCTCCTGTAAAACTATTAATGAGGCAGCTTCTCTACTAAATTCTGCCTTGTACTACTTAAATGTCTTTTTAATTAATCATGGGTTAGCACTTTCTGTCTCTAAAAGCAAGATGGTTATTTTCAGTCGTCGATATAACATCCCTCAGATTATACTTGCTTGTGACAACCAACAAATCCCAGTAGAACCTAGCGTTAAATTTTTAGGGGCTATATTAGACATTAGAATGACAGGTGTGGCTCATTTCAACTACATTGCTCAAAAGTGTGAAAAGGCTATAAATGTTCTCAGATCCCTCGCTGGTATTTGGTGGGGATCCCATCCCTATTGCCTAAAACTTGTATATAATGCAATTGTTAGGAGTCACTTAGACTATGTTGCATTTATCTTTGAGCCGTGTAACAGAGTTGGCCTAGAAAAGCTTAATTTGATTCAGGCCAAATGCATGCGAATTGTTATTGGAGCTATGAAGTCTTCTCCTAACATAGCTTTACAGGTAGAATGTCTAGACCCTCCTTTGGACCTTCGTAGACAGTATTTGGCAGACAGATTCATAGCGAAAGTTTATCAAATCAGCTCTCACCCTCTTCTTCCACTTCTTCAAATGCTGTCTGAAAAGGTTACCCATGCAAAATACTGGAGTCATAAGGCGGCCCCTAAGTCAATTGTTAGCTATCAGAAATATTTAAATATGCAATATCCCATCGATCAAAATTCTAAATTTCCATTATTTGAGATAAGCTATGAGGCTCTTGTTTTTAGACCAAATGTCATTCTTGATTTCGGTATTAGTAAGGGCGTACTAGAGGCTAACACCAAATTCTTAAGGCTATTAGGAAAGTGGGATGGCTGGCATGTAGTTTATACGGATGCCTCCAAATTAAACAATCAAAGCGAAGTAGGAGCCGCTGTGTGGATTCCTAATTTTAGAATCTTTTTGGGTTTCAAATGTCCCCCTCAGGCTACTGTATATACAGGTGAGGCAGTTGCAATTCTGGAAGCACTATTTTATATAGAATCCCATAGCTTAAATAAAGCCTTAATATTCTCAGATTGTAAAAGCTCTTTGGATGCGATATTAGGCAATTTTTTTATTAAAAACAAAATTCTAAATCTCTCACTATTTCTTAAAATTAAAGAGATGCTTTACCGCTGTCACACTAAAGGTTTAGTGGTCAATTTAGTATGGATTCCTGGGCACAGTGGTATCTTCGGCAATGAGCAAGCTGATACATGGGCTAGGTCGGCAGCTGAGTCTGGTCCGATAGAGCGGTGTATTACCTACATGGGAGACATTGTTTTAAATGCTCGACGCGATCTCTTTAGTTCCTGGAGCAATCGATGGTCTTCTAAGAATACACACATAGCCAAATACTACAGATCTATCCAGTTGAATATTCCACAAAAACCGTGGTTTTTTAAATATAAGAAAGCAAGTAAGCAGGTCACTTCAACCATCTGTCGTCTAAGGTTAGGGCATGCGTGTACCCCTGTCCATCTAGCCAAAATCAGGGTGAGAGATCACTCCCTATGTGAATGTGGTCTTGATGAAGGCACCCCAGACCATATATTTTTTGATTGTAAAAAGTTCCCCATCTCCTTGTTATCTTCTACCTACTAATATTCCTCGCCCTACTAATTTTCATTTTCTTCTTTCCTTCCCTGACCCCTGTATAATAAAGATTCTATGTAAATACATTAAAATGAATAATATTAGGTTATAAGATACTAAAAAATTAGGTGTGTTAACTTTAGTTATATTAAAATAATTATCTATCATGTGTGTCCCTCCTATTTATATTATGCTATAACTAATTAATAATATAGGTGATGGTTTAATTGTAGATAGTTTTATGTGTGGTTGCAGGTATAATAAAGACACCGAACAATCTGTCTTAATTGCATTTTTCTAAAGAAAACTGAACCCCAACCATGCTGCATTTTTTAACATCAACAGCGGACAGAAACAATAAAGTGCTCGATATTTTCCTACATTGACATTGGCAAAATTACCGCTGCTAAATGTGGTAGAAGGCCATAAAATAAGAAGAAGAAGAAGAAGAAAAAAAAATTAAAATCGGATTAGTGGTTCCTGAGAAACCCTTCAATTTACAAAATGACCAGGTTATAGCACTTAAATGGTCATATCTTTTTAATTAGAATATTTATGGCAACACCACGTAGCCTATGTTACCCCGAAAGGATGTAGCTTTCTATCGGTGAAAGAATTTTCAAAATCGGTTCAGTACTTTTAGAGCCTATTCGCAACAAACAAACAATCAAATCTTTCCTCTTTATATAATAGTATAGACTAGCAGCGTTCCGCGGTTTCCCCCGCTATGTTTTGGATAATTCACACTATATCATTATAAATGTGTTATGTAAGCCTATGTGTTATGTAAGCTATATTATTGTAATGTTTCATCAAAATTCATTCAGTCGTTTTTGCGACAAACAGTACCAAACATACATCCATACATTCTTACAAACTTTAGTAGGATAATCATAGCTATCGAAACGAAGCGATGGCGGCCGCTCGTTGTGTATCTATACTCTATAGGAATATATTGTTTTTGTAGTGATAGTGGGAGCTTGGTGTCGGGGTACGGAGTGCTGTGCGAGGTGTACGCGGCGGGAGACGTGGACTCCCCCACGGTGATCTCGTTCAAGGCACGCGCCACGCACCGCTTCCGCTGCCTCAACCTCACCAAGCAGCCTCTGCCCATCCATGCATTCAACAGGTTAGACATAGTGCAGTCGTCAATACTACACTATCACTACTTGATAGTGACCTATGGTGTCAGGAACATGTCCAACGCGCCAACACGACCAAATACGACAACACTACATAGGTAGTATAAAATAAAGTCGCTTCCCATCTGTCTGTCCCTATGTATGCTTAGATCTTAAAACTACGCAACGGATTTTGATGCTGTTTTTTAATATATACATATAGTGATTCAAGAAGAAGGTTTATATGTATATTACATACATATTATAGTAGAGAAAGTAACCGTGCGAAGCCGGAGCGGGTCTCTAGTAGGTACATTATATGGCGATGATTATTTATTTTAACAATTCCTAAAAATTGTAAAATAGTTGCAAATAAAATCTAGTATAGTAAACAAAATAATAAATGGCCAAAACAATGTATGTGGCATCATCATGATTTTGATTTTTAAGTTTTATCTATATTACCTAATATCCCGGAATACTGAATTTTAAACAAAAACAATGTATCTACTCTCACAATAGCGCCGTCACATAATTTGTCACAGAATGAAGTTCCTGGAAATCCGCGTGCTGCCGGAGGTGCGGCTGGGAGACCCGCTGCGCCACTCGCGCCTGGCCAGCCTGGACGCGCTGCGCAGGACCACCACTGAGTATACTAACGTTATTTTTGTTACACTTACAACTACTCATTATTGTCATGATTTAAACCATCATGCGAAGTTCGTACTTTAAAAAGGAGGCCCCCCCTCTGCAATTATCACGTACATAAAACATGTGCCTATCTTGCCTTAAGTATAGCAAAATACTAGTTTTAATTAAAAATAATGAAACAAAATTATGTCCTTTAATACACTACGCACTTTAAAAATTATAATGTGAGATTATAGGACAAATCTCGCGAAATCTCACTTTGGGGTGTCGGAAACTGGTCAAAAACGCAACACGCACATAATGCAAACGTCCTAACACAAATTAACAAAAAAAAAATTTTTATATTTTTTTTAGCATAATTTCTAGTTCTATACATCAAAAAGAAGCAGAATATTCATTTGAATGTATAAAACTTGGCTTTTGCCTAACTGCTGTTTGGGTGTACAAGTGTGCAACATCATGTTACATAGAATACCGTTGCTCAGACTAGACAGCCGGCTGCGCAGCATGGACGCCGCGGTGACGCCGTGGCCGCTCTTCGTCTACAACATGTTCGACTACCGCCGCCTGCGTCAGCTCATCAAGGATTATTTCAAGTCTATGTCTATGGGTAACATCTCCTATTTCTCTTTTTCTCGCTAAGCCAGCTAAGTTGTGTTTTGTTTAATCACGAATTGTTTTACTATAAGATAATCACTTTTCGTACGATGCTGAACGACCTGTTTTTAACTTATTATTTTACGTAAATGGTATTCTCTTATCACTAGGTGGTCAAATGTTCACTATCCACTATATTATGGTGATCACTTACCAGCTGATGAACAACTCGTTTACCACCTTTTAGTTATCCTAATCATCGGTTCCTAGCAATATCACTTATAAATTTTTCGACTGCGTTTAAATTTCGGCAGTCGTACAATTTCACTTCCGTAGGAAAACAAGTACGATATATATACAAGTATAAATAAAAGATAACGAAAAATATGAAATGCGCATGTTTTATGTTGTAAATCGTTTTGTTATAAATATGTAAAAAAATATTTAGTACATAATAACTAAAAAATAGTAAACAGATAAAGGCAGAACCTTCGCCATTTTGACGTACTCGATTTGCTTCTATTTGAATGACACGCTTATTCCCTAACCTATGACGTGCAGAGAACGTGCCGACGGAGGCGGTGTCGCTCTCCTTCTGGACGGCCTCCAACCTGGCACTGAATCCGCGCGACAGCCTCGCGCTCTTCGTGGTGGACGACGCGCTGCTGCGCCTGCACATGGAGGTGTGCATCATTATGCGGGTGTGTATACGCACACGATCACATCGTGTCACACGGATAACTTGAATTCATTAAAAAAAATATAATTCTTTCGCAAAAGTAAATAAGCAGATAATTAACTTATTCATATTTTTTTAAAATTAAACAGAAAAGCTTGTTGTGCTGCTTATCGTGCGGCGTCGAGATTGCGCGTCGGGAGCACATCTTCGCCATGTCCAGTGAGGGTGTTCACTCCAACTATACAAATCTAGGCAAGTCAATGAAATTAATAATACTATTATTGATGAAATTATTAATCATTATTGAGATTTGAAACATTGCATTGTACACCGTGATGAGATATGTATCTGTGTGTGCAGGAGGGTACATGCACGACATAGTGACGGTATCGACCGCCACCAATACGGAGATGAATGGAGCGCCCTCTGAGGAGTTCTCCTGGTTCCCTGGATACGCATGGACCATCGCACTGTGCGCCACCTGCATGTGTCACGTAGGCTGGAGGTTCGATGCTCAGAAGCGCAATCTTCGTCCTCAGCGGTTCTACGGGCTGTGCCGCAACTACGTGCAGCCGCGCTCCGAGGACGAGCGCTCTCCTCACGAACGTTCAATGACGCCCCCGCCGCAACCAGCCTTAGATCCTTCTGCGCTCTCCGAGGAGCTCCACGCCGCTCGGCTCGCTCTCGCAGCGTACGTGCATGTGCCAGAAAGACGGATCGATGATGATGCCGACGAGCCTTCTATGTAAATACTGCATCAAGCACTAAACTGTATGTATGGAGGGTTGTTGCTAAGGCTACAAAACATATTTGGGACTTAGAAAGGCATTGTTAGTCCACTGAGACACAGATAAATATTGATCTCCTACAATTCTTCCTAATGAAGACGTAACACTTTGTGAGAGAGCACAATTTATTAACATCTCATACTATTGTACTTTATGTATTGTACCTGAACTAAATTTCAATACTAGTCTCTGAATATAATGGATTTAGACCGAGGGCTGGCGGGCCGTCTGCGGACAAGGACTGAAGATGAATACTATACATGGTTATCAAAACACCATATTGAAAGGAGAAGAGATTGAGATAGCTTGGGTGAGCAACAGGGACTATAATAATAGTTGTACATTTTATATAATATTGTTTAAATATTATTCATCACATTCTTAGTGAGTGTTGAGGAACTGTGGACAAATCAAATTCTATTATTAAACATAGTGTGTATTTTACGAAATGTGCATTAAGTCTTTAATTTTTTATTTATACATTACTGTGTAGGTTTGTATTATAATTTTATACAAAGATATTTATTAGATTTTATATTTAGAATGATTTTATACTTACGGATTTATTTTTCTAAATCCTTAAAAAATAGTTGTCAAGTAAAATAAAATATATATCTTGTGGTCCCACACCTGTGGTACACGACCTTTTAAGTTTCATTTCATTAGCATGCAATTTTTAGGTAATAAACAAGTTGGGATACTTTCAGAAAGGTGCAAAAATGAGCCTTTTTAATAATTATCGCATCTAGTATTATTCACTATTTTGTGTTATTAAAGATTGTGTAAAGAGCACATTTGGTAACTATTAATATATTTTTTCAGTTTCTGTGATTGTGACTGTTCCTTTTGGTTCTGTATATTTCATAAAGATAAATACATTTGGATCATAATTATATTTTACTATATACAAGTTAATGACTAATAAATACTAGTGTTATGTGTGTATAGTTATATAGATTATAAAATATTGGATTCCTCAATATAAGTGTAGAATAAAATATTCTTCTCCATTAGTTTTATTTATATCAAATAAATATTCATATAAAAGTAATGATTGTGGAATCTTGTAAAACACAAAATATATATAACACAAAATTGAACAGATAGTTATTTATTGACTTTTATATTAATAACACTTCACTACACTACCGACTCCTTAATAACAATATAGGAAAGTTTTCCGTGACCAAATAATCGTCTTCGAATATAACAGCAATGTTCAGTTCAAACTCTGAAAATATAATAAAAATGTTTTTAATTATTATATTAAATATGTTTTTAAATCCATGAATTGAGACAAGCTCATTTTTATACCATTTCCCTTATTTTACCTTCTTATTTTTTTTTTAAATGTATGCCCTCTAAGATCAAATCTAAACTGGAACTTACTGCAGTATCATAACAGTATAGGGGTGAAAATTATAAAGGTGTTGTACCAACCAATCTTAAAGTAAGGTGTGGTGGTGGTGGGGCAGGTGAAGAGGCGCGGCAACACCATGTAGAGCGGAATGTCACGAGCGCGGCAAACGTCGCCCTCGCCCACCTGGATGTTCTGGATTTCTGTCGCTGCAACAAAGAGTATTGTTTAATAACTGGTTTATTGGTCACTTAGAAATACAGTTTTATATGAAAAACAAAAGATGAGAGTCAAATGGGAAAAGGATTGGGAGTCTGTGAGATGTAACATACCCATCCCCAGGTATCATTTCTTCAAACAAATGACTATTAATATCAAAGCCAATAACAATTTAGTGAACATCTGATCTCTACCTTGTATGATAATGATAATATAATATATAACTCTTACCATCCTTGGAATATCCTTCAGTGCTACCGCAAGTCTCAACACGGACCAGTTGTAATTCTATTGACTTTATTGGAACTGAACATTCATCTACACGAATCTGTAAATATATTTTTTTTTAAATAGTAAATATCTGAGTAATATACAACATTATCTGAATTCCACTCTCCCATTTCATTATTGCAGTTCTTTCAATCTACTGACATTCACCACCCTTTTTCAAATCATAAGTCAAACAAACCTACTAACCAACCGTTTTTGACCTGGCAAAAGTATTTTTGTAAAAAAGTCTAATTTAAATTAAACACTTTGATTTTGAGTGGTGATTATGTATCATCAAGTGGACAATTTGCTTCCTTTCTAAAATAGAAAATATTTAATATTCAGATTATATTTGACTAGTCGAAACGCGTGACTTCGTCCGCGTGTAGCCCTTCTCCTCTTGGTCTTAGCGTGATAATGTATAGCCTATAGCTTTCCTCATCAAATAGGCTATCTACACTGAAAGAATTTTTCAAGTTGTAGTTCCTGAGAGTAGGGTGTTCAAGGAAACAAATTCTTTAGCTTTATATATTAGTATTTGATGTACAAGATAGAGTTGACACAAATGTTAATGTTTTTTCAGGCCCACACCAGGTACGATACATACTTTTCCTGTAAGCGGTCTGTCTAAAGAGCATACAGTGGAGTCAATCTCTGCATAGAGCTGAAAGTGTGGCATACTAGTGCGGCCCCCGCCAGACCCTCTTGATGCACGTAATGTTGCTGGGTTGATCTCACATCTCACTGGTTTGACTGGTGGCCGATCTTGCTGAAAGTTACATATACACAAACATTAAAAATTTCAATTTACAATTAATATTATGATAATATCAAATTTAAAACCTTATAATTAATAAAAAATATTATCACCAAACTACCAAAAACATCAAACTAACTGAAATAACCTTGTTTAACTTGTTACTCATTGATTTCTTTATTTTTCATTTATGAACAATTCTCAAAAGCACAATATTATAAAAAAAAGGAATATCTTTTAACTAACTTGTTTGTACTGGACGAAAAACTGGCAGTTTGTATTCAATGGCTTATTTAGGAAAGATCTCTTCATACAGCACTTGAGGGTGTACATCACATTCACGAACACTCCATGGTAAGTCTCCAGCAAACCAGGACTCACAGAACTCTGGCGACCAACTAGTGGCATTTCAAAAGGTATTTCTGTTACACCCACAGGAATTTTACCAACAGGTGCTAATTCTATTGTTGTATTTATAAGTGTTATTGGCTGTAATGGTAAATAGTTCAATAAGAATATAAAGGCAATTCACCAATTTCAGTATCTTTATATGAACGTCATATAGTTAGGGACGAAATCTATCTTTTTAAAATAATAAGAAACTATATTAATTCTAGTTATCTTTTAAGTAATATTTATTTTAATGTCCTCCGTTTACAAGTTTGTTGTAAGTCTTCATTTTCTTTCATTCATTTACCTAAAACAAGGACTAATTATGCGCATAATTATTTCCTATATCGTTCTTGCCAAAGTCATAACGTAAAGTTTCATAATATGGACTTATTTCATTTGTCATTGGAAATCTATAAAAATGAAATTAAAGGTAATAAACGTGATTTAATTTTATTGGTTTTTTAGTTAGTTATTATTTAATAAGTTTCTTCTTTTTTTTTTACTTATACACGGTCTGCTACAAAATATAAATGTATTGTGATAAGTTTTTAAAAACTTATTGGTTTTTGTATGGTTTTAATTTGTTCATCTATTTGTATTAATATAACTGTATGTTTTCTTTTCAATAAATAAATAAATAAAATAATTTAATGTGTAATTAAAGCAATATAAAACCTTGATATTATTTGAAAAAGCTTCAAAAATTCCAGCATTTTTAGAACTCAGTTGGAGATTCACAGTGCCTTCCATTGTAAGAGTTAGACCCTCATGTCTCAAATCTGCTGAAGTGTCTACTACCACAACACCGGCAATTGTTTCCTGTTGTAAAACAGATTATAATTCAGATTTTCTTACACAATAACTGGGTGATTGCTTGTATATATTTATTTAATGAATAAAGAACACTTACACCTTCATGATAGATTTTACTTGCTCTTTTCAAATTGATTGACAGAATTGCAGACATTTTAATAACCAAATATAATAGTTTTGTATAGTATCAAATGCTTTGTTGAGACGAGCCAAAAATATATATCCAGCGCTATGCTTTATTTGTAAAAAATTTAATTCTTCTTCTCTATCTCATATTTTTTATCTATATATTTATACTTCGTTTAGCAGTATTTAATTTTTAAACTCGCAGGTTTCGCAAATTATTTACCTATATAGGTAGGTATATATTACTTCTTCTTCTTCTTCTTCTTTTGTGGACTTGTACCGCTAAAGGTATATATTATTAGCCCTTTATTTTTATTATGATTTAAGACGTTAATCAAACATAGTGTTGCCAATACATAGTCTACTAAATTCCCTTTATCTATAAAAATTAAAGAGATCTTCGTGAACTTGAAGGTTTAGGAATTTTTGTAAAAGCTTTATTAATAAGATTAAGGATTAATATATATTCAAAATATCTTAAATAATAATAATAATAAACAGATTTAAATAATTACTCTGATTATTTGAAATCATTTAATAAGAATATTAGTGCAACTATCCGATCTCATGTTATGCTAAACATCTGCCAAAAATTTGTAAAATGTCAGTTGTTTATTAATGTCCGCTAGTGGCGGGTGTATGTGAATGAGCGCGATTTACATTTTTACGATTTTTATTTATTTTGTAGTTCTATAAATATTTTAATCGTGCAAAACTGTTTTTATTCGGTCTATATTTTTTCTCCAAGTGGTGTGTTAGTGACGGACTTTAGCCGGCTTTAGTGTTATCGATTTAAACAGGTGATGCCGAGGATAGGTTCACCCCGAATGGATCGATATCGGTGACTTCGAGTTTGGTTTTTATTTACGTCACCGAAGGGGGTGGTTGAAGATGGAGAAATCAGCACGACCACGGACGGCTCTGAACGAGTGTGTCAAGGTGGTGGTGCGATGTAGGCCGCTCTCGCAAAAAGAAAAGAACGAGGGTTTCGAGGAGGTGAGACAGGGTTGCTAGGGCTGCGCGGACAGATGATTCTTATACCCTAATGTTTTTTTTTATTTATTTAACTATTTATTATATATTTATAAGTTGTAAAAAATCCAGATTAGTACATTTCTTTTAGTTATTTAGCGGCAAGAATTCGCGACGCAGAATACATTTTTTTCATATACCTTTATTGTTATCGTGTCGTAAGATTAGGGTAGAATAAAATTGAGATTAGTATATAGTGTTTCATATTAGATTATTTAGACGTGATTCACGCGAGTGGGAAGCGTCTGGTCTCACTCTCTACTACCAGTACGAGATTACGAATAGGCTTCGTTTGTCTTTTAAGATACCTGTGTGAGGTGTCCGTGCGTAAAATCGTAACTGAAATTAATTTAAAAGCATTCAACTCATCTATTATCTACACTTGCATTTGAGCCAAAATTAATTAAATTTTAATTCTATGCTATCAATTTGATTGTTTTCAGTGATTGAAAAGATTTTCGTGTAAGGTATTCAGACTATTTCAGATCTGTGAGTAACTAAGAACAACAAATGGGACTGTTATTGATTCAGTGAATCATGTTTATAGAATCAGCTAGTTGTTGCTGGCAACCATTCTTAACATTCTTCTCTTATAGGTATTATGTCCTGAAACCAGTAACTTCAAATATATTTAAACAGTTTAACTTTAGATTACATTTCATTAAACACAGCTCATCTTCAGCTGCAATAATAATACTCATGAACACGATACAAAACATAAACTATTTTGAATATTTATTATTCTATTTAATATCATAGAATGTTATGCATAAATTCTAGTATCTTTAAGAGAGATTGTAGAATAACTTACAACACAAAAGCCTTTATTGACTCAGCTAACTAGTGGTATCTAGATATTCATTAATGCAGTTGACCAGTTTAGTTTTTTACACAAGCCCTATAGTTTCCTGTCTAATGGTTGCCTAGAATAACTAAGCAAAGAGCAGAGCAAATAAATTCTTGCTAATGAATTTAATTAGGCATGTAGAAATCTTGAGCTGCATTAACTAGAAACTAAGACTTGTTATCAATACAGAAACTGTGTACTTATCAAAGGCTATCAACAATACTTTTAATATTCAAGAAAGAAAGAAATATTCTGAGCTAGTAATTTAGAAGAACGACACGGAAGTATAGATATATAAGTGGCATTTTTATGAGTTTTAATACAATTACAGATATTTCTATTTATTAATAGTCACGATTATAGAGCTATAAAATTTACAGCTGCATATTTTGTTTGTGATTACGTTAATACATTGTGTCGGAATATGTTCGGCGTCGTCACATTCGCGAATAATAGAGTCCGTTACTCTCGAGATGTCAAAAAAATGGAAATAAATGGAGTTGTCGTCTTGATCGATCTGAGCTCGGGCTACGTGTCAAAGCCACGGTCAGTTGCCTCCACTATTGTTCGGGGACAGGCTTACGAGTGTGGAACATTTTAGAACATTCTCTAAATATATGATCAAACTGTGTGGGGCAGCTGGGGCACGCGCAATCTTGACCCGGTGCGCGGTGTAAGTAGGTGAGCGGTATTGTCCATACGCGGCTGCCCCATATTTGGCAGATCATCTGGACTCATTATGCCACATGAGATCTATTCGACCGCACGTGTGCATGCTATTTAAACGTTTTATTAAATTACTGTGTTATAACAAACATCTAGCAAGATTTCACTCGATATATTTGTCCTTTCATTGATTTGAGTGTTGTTAATTTCGATGAGATTTGTGTCGCTCAGAATCTCGTCAATTGTCAGTCGTTCCATTACTAAGTGGGTTATTTATTGATTTCTTATTCAACTGTTACGTATTTAAAAAGGTCTGTTTTCGGTCCGTACGTCGCGATGCAACCTTGAGGAATCTGTGCTTCTGCGGGTGAAATCTTGTCAGATGTTGCCGGCGGTTTGTCTGCCACCGTCTCCGGTCTCGCAATAGTACATATTAAATTGCATTTTAATATAGTTACGAACATCCCCGATTTTTAGCGATGGCCTTATTTTCATTATTCAATCTCTCGATTGCTTGGAAACGAATTTGTAATAAAATCCAAACATTCAACCTACTTCCCTGTGAGTTGGATACGACACAAATCGAAGTCAAATAGACGCGACTTCGTTCGTGTTCGTCACTTGTACAAAAATGAGTGAGGTGCACATAAATAGGTCTCCATTGAGCCTGCCTGAAAATTTGGGGTGAATAACCCAGTAATTGGTTTAACCTGTACTGAGCTCGTAGTTGTCTGTCTGTTAGGTGCATCATCTTTGAAACGTCAAGGATGAGTCGGAAGTTCAGGGAATTGAACAAATTAATTAAACAAAAATGTCTTAATCTTTTCAATGTATTAATCTTCTATGTATCGGTATAAAATGTGAAAAGTGTTTAGTGTGAGTAGATGCAACACGCACGATACAATAAGTCAGCAACTGAGCGAGTAATATAAACTTATTTTTATTTGATCTTATCGCATTTACTGTGTAAAAGGGGAGGAGAAGAGATACAGATCTGAGATGATATCATTCGGTTACTGACTTTTAAGATAGGTGACAAATTCAGTATGAATAATTGCGTAGGATGATTTGTACCAAACACGCGTATTGTTCATTTGTAATTTAGGTATAAGTAATGCTACCGGGTGTTGCTCATAAAGTAAGAATAGCGTGGGTGGACATTTTCGTCCCAAATTCTTTATTTTGGTGTCGTTACCGAGTTCCTTACACTTATTACGAGATAAGATGACGCATCAACATTGTTTATGTATAATTAAATTATTACATAACGCGACAGTGACTACCGCAGCACTTCCCCTTCCACCGGAATATCATAAAGTTTATGATTTTGTGTTCGATGCATGCGCACACGCACGCGCACGCGTCTGCGCTGCACTATGGTTAAATACTCTTGGCGTTAATGAAGAATTAAAGATGGTAATTATTTGACGAAAAAGTATTTGTTTAAAACGCTTTCTACGTCATCCCATAATTCGAGTAACAAATACGTATATGTCGAAGAATTTCAATCGAACAGAATTTAGGTATCAAATAAAATCATATATTATACATACGTAATCGATATGTTTATGTTAATTGTTAAAGTTTTATATAAGGCAGTAATTATATGTAAGTTAATGTATCTGAATGTAATATTACGAATATGTATTTATCGTATGGTGTGTTCGAATAAGGTGAGGAAGGTGCGCCCCGAGCAGAAGTGGTACGAGCGCCTGTCCTCCAAGAGCAGCCCGGACAGTAAGGCGCTTAGCTCTCCGTTGCAGGTGTGCAGCAGGCGCCAGAGAGCGCATGACGTCACTAACCCAGGGCCGGGGCACATCCACCGTCATTGCATTAGTTACACTGGCTTGGTGGGACTGTGCTACGGCTTAGTTTAGATTTAACATTGTGGTGGTGGTGGTGGTTCATTAGTGACTTAACTGGTTTATTAATATCTGAGTAATATTTAAATACGTTTTATTTTACAAGTTGAAGAGAACTAATGAGGGGACGTGCGTCAGTAATAATTTGTAATCGCTCAAGTCGTGGAAAGGACTATTTGATTTTTTTTCAGTTATGAGAAAATGTTTACAAAAATGCATTTTACGTACTTACTAAATATTTCGAACTATAGATGTTTGAGATTTCGAGTAATGGAGGATATGGGGTTTGTAGAGAATGAAACAACGTTTTTTGCGTTACGGATGTATTTGACGTCTCGACGTTTAACTTAAAAAGGTTCTCCTGTATATTGTAAATTATATGTATAATAGTAGATTAGATAATAACATCATATTAGGTTTTATTTATTGATTATTTGAAATAAATATTTAATTGAATTATTATTCATTCCATTGTAGCGTTCATTAATTACGTGAGGCGTTTTTGGCCCTCTGGTCAGTCGTGAAACTTAACTCAACCACTGCCCCATTCTCACGTTAGATTTTAAAAAAATTACTAAAAGTAGATTTAGCTTAACCCCTCGTCTCCTTAAACATCTCAAATAATTAATAAATTGATTTAATTATAATTGTTTATTTAATAGTGCAGTTGCTAATCGATGTTTACGGTCCATGGCGAGTGTCGATCATGCGATTAATCGATTGCAATGACAAATGTTTCACGCTCAGCCACACTGTGCACAGCACACCGCACACAGCTCGCCAGCCACAATGGCGCTGTTTATTGTATTACATAATATGAATAAATACTCACTGTATAGTCACATATCAAAATAAACTGCCACCAATAATAATAATCAATCTGACTACAACTGTTAACACGACGGTGTTGGTTTTACTCTTGCATATTGTAAATATTTCAAGGTAATTGGTAAATAACAATTGTACTTATTATTGCTCTAAATATTAATATTACTTAGTTATATGTATTACTTAAGACTCCTGTATCAATGTTACAAATAGAATATCTCTTAGGTTAGCATTTTACAATATGGCACCCGGTCTATAGTACCTGGCTTTATGATATAGGTAATATAAATATTTTAGGATTGAATAAATATCAATATAAAAATGCAAATAATTTTTGTATTACAAATATGGTACTTCTTAATATTTGCCTAAATAAATTTTGAGGTTGTCTCCAATACAGATATTACAAATTGAAAATATCGCTATTTTCGATGCAAAGACATTTTTTGTGTTCATGATAGGGTATTTATAAATTAATTATGGGATAGAAGATCAAAGTATATACAGACTAACTGCTAGTGTAGTATGTGAACTGTTGTGTACATAAATATTACTTTTGCGGGTATAATTAGCAGGTGTCAGCTGTTATCACTCCAGCAACAACACGAAGGTGTGATAAGTAATACGTGATTTGTATGTAATATGTTATATTTATTAAACATTATCAACTGCTCCAATAGCCGGGTAGCGACCGACTGAACCGACTGACGTGATCTCATTTGTTTTTTTGTCTATATATCTTCTCTGTCATATTAAACTCCCAAACGGTTGGATATATTTGATTGAGTCCCTATATTATCTAAAGTATTCCTCGTCGGATAACTTCGATTTATACAGTTAATTCCTATATCTCTGCAATCTTGTTCCAAAAAAAGCTATTACTAACGCTTATAATATTAACCGCAACAATTAGTTATATGATATAAAGTTTTCTTATTATATAAAATAATAAAACATTATATATATTAGGTACATTTTATATATCGATTTAACTTAGAATATTTAAAGCATCGTTAATGTAAATAGTTAAATACATTATCGTAGGTAGAATTAAGGTTATTTATATTTATTAGTTAGTTTCTTTATGAATATTTTATATAATTTGATGACGATACTCATGGGTGAGGTTTGGAGATGGTTACAAAATTAACAATCACCTGCTTATATAGAAGTAATAAAAACATTTCCTATGAATCCAAGGACGGCAATTGTTATATAAATGAATTGAAGTGTTCGTGTGTGTCTAGGTGGTGAGGGTGTGGGCGGAGCGCGGCGCCGTGCAGGTGTACAACCCCAAGGGCCAGGACAAGCTGTTCACGTACGATGCCGCCTACGACTGTACCGCCGACACGCAGACCATCTACGACGAGATGGTGAGTGCGAACACATGATATATATCACATAAACTCAATAGATTACTATAGAGCAGCCAACACAATCGATTGTTGGATTTTTGTTTATTTTTTCCAAAATCTACACTATTCACAAAGTAATAGAAGGTATTAATTTTTTTATTATAAAATTATTAAATACGAGCGGCCTGCTCTCGCTTCGCTTCGGGTATTCTAAACATAATTATAATCGAAATTCGTAATGGGAAAAAGGGAAATAGAGAAAGAGACGTAAATAATGTAGATTGTAGTGAAAAAATGTTTAAAACCGGATCAATATAAACAAATCGGCCAATTGCCCGCCTAAATAATTACAAAATATATGGCAACACTATCACCTCATTCACTAAGGATAGTTCAGCTTTCTATCTGACCGAATTTTCAAAATTAGATTTATAATTCCTGGGATTACTTCCTTTACTCAAAATGGCTATTAAATGTCCGACTATCTTCACATTTTTATATTTATGGCAACACTGAATAAATTAAGTCATCTGTCATAGTGTAGCTTTCTACCAGCAAAATAATTATATCAAAATCGGTTAAGTACTTTCAGAGAAAAAGACCACCATAAAAAATGGCAACTTTATGACAATTAAATAGCTATAAGAATTATCAAAATCGGTTCTGTGGTTTTTAAGCCGCAACAAACAAATATACAAACATACAAACAATCAAATCTTTCCTCTTTATATAATAGTGTGGTAGGTAGAAAAAGAAATAATAATAAAAGGCTGCACTAATTACGATAAAAAGGTTGAAAAAAACATGGGAAATCGAAACATCGTAGAATCATACACTGTATTTATTTCCTGTTTTGTAACTAAATAGATAAATAAATATTTGTTAAAGCGATAATTTTCACAGGAGCGACGGCTATTAACACGCTGTCACTGTACGCAAAGTTCAACTACCTTCTCACTACTTTATTCATATAGGTCGTACGAATGTTGAATTTCACGAGTCTAATAAAACTCATTCCTGCGCCATGTTAGATGTGTGGGATTGTAGATATGTGATGTGACTCATACTCAATAGAAAATGATAGATTCGGAGATATAAAACTATTGATATCTTTGTTTCACATACGAGTATATACCGTCCCGACCGTGACCACCACTGTTGGTAATAAACGTATAATATGCGTTACAATCATTTGTAATGGCGACAAAAATAATTCCCTTCAACGCTTTATGTGAGCACTGAGCAGTAATAAAAGCGATATCTGTCAGACTGTTGCCCCCATTGCGAGGCCGAACACATGCGGGTAGTTGCTAAAACATATTGCATAATATATTCAATTGTTCTATAACTGTTACTTCGATTTCTACTAAACGAATACTCGCTAAATTATTAATAGCCAATTTCAATACAAAATCTTTGGATTATGGATTGAGAATATATTCCAAATTTGAATTGTCTATACACACAGATTTGGAATCTATTTCCATGGTTAGAAATAAAGAGCATTTTCTATCGAACTTACTGTGAGGAATGATTCTTATTAATGCACGCATGGAAGCAGCGTCTGGGGCTTGTGAGTCGCGTGCAGGTTTACTGGACTCTTTGACATAATAGTAATACAGCTCGACCTCACCGCTTACAATTGCCTCAGTTTATCGGAACAGAGCGGGGTATAGATCTAAAGAAACTCCCACTAAACAAAGGCTTAACATTTCCCTTCACTGAAAAGATGTTATTGATGTTGAATCATTTTATTTGTTTTAGTTTGTTTAAGTGACGCCATTATCCACAACTGTAGAGCTATAAAAGTTCCGGAACATCCTAAATATATCGTTGGAGGCTGGAGCTCAATGTTACCACACTCATTACACACACACAGCCACACACAGCGCACTCTCCGAAACTAAAAACCTTTAAAATACTACTTTTAAAATCAACATCACAACATTTTTATATACAACCTTCGATGATCAAGGTACATAGGCGAATAAGCATCAGTTGAATGTTGTTTTTAAATTTAATTTCTTACATAATTATAAACAAGTAGTCGAGCCGTCTCGGCTTCGCCCGGGTGCAATTTAACACGTGTATTTACCCGTAACCGCTATGTCCCAGCATTTCAAATCTGTAATATCTTCCAAAATATTCATTTAAATTTCATGCTGTAAAGGGCCATATTGATCTATATTAAATGCACAATGTATTTAAGGTACCTAATTGGATAAGGATTAATGCTGTATTGTTTAAAATCGCTTCGTAAATAAGACATTATTTCTTGTAAAAAGTAAAGGATAAGTAATCGTTATAGTGGGTTATCCTCAAGGGATACAAATATACCACCGCGTACTTTATTGTAGACTTTTTTAAGGTGTACAATACTGTAGTACATTATTTTGATCTATCTCGTAGGGTCCAGCCAGCGTGTGCAATGTAAGCGCAAAAAAAGGTGTTTATTTACGAAATCACATTAGAAACCTCTAAAACTACTATACTATGTACTAGAGGCTCCGAAGCGAGGGAGTATTTAAAACAACATTATAATTGATGTCCTTAATTTGTTATTCTGTAATTTTTCATTATTTGAAAAATGAAAGAGAGTAAGAAAAAATTATAAAAAATAATAATAGAAACAAAAATAAAAGAAAAGCGACAGATGCTAAGAAAGGGAGGACAGAGCAAAAATAAAATTGAATAGGTAAAGGAGAGAGAGAGAAAGAGAGAGAGAGAGCGAGAGAGATAATCGAAAGAAAGAAAGTGAAAAGAGACTGATCATACTGAACAAATAAAAATAAGAATTAAAGAGAGAGCATGAGAGACAATGATAGTATTATAAGAGGAAGAGAGATGGAAATACTATAGACTTCTCCCAATGAAAGAATTTTTAAAATCGGATCAGTAGCAACAAAATGACCATATTCTATTAATTTAAAAATATATATGGCAACACTAAATCATTTTTATCACTCACGAATAGTGTAGTTTTCTATCAGTGAAAGAATTTTAAAAATCGGATTAGTAACAACAAAATGACCATATTCTATTAATTAAAAAAATGTATATGGCAATACTAAATCACTTTTGTCACTCACGAATAGTGTAGTTTTCTATCAGTGAAAAAAATGTTTAAATCGGATTTTTAATTTCTGAAAAACTCTTCAATTTATAAAATGACCACCTTATGGCACTTAAATGGTCATCTCTTTTTAATTAGAGTATTTATGGCAACACCACATAGCGTATGTTACCCGGAAAGGATGTAGCTTTCTATCGGTGAAAGAATACTCAAAATCGGTTGATTACTTTTCGAGCCTATTCGCAACAAACAAACAAACATACAAATATACAAACATACAAACAATCAAATCTTTCCTCTTTATATAATAGTATAGATAATAAAAACTTTCCAAGTACTCAACTAAATATGTATCAGTTGTTATAACTTACTTTTATATATAAGAATAAACTTATTTGGCATTTAGATAATGGTCGAGCAAGATGATCCATTCCAACCGATTTTATCATAGTACAAATTTTTATAATAAAACACTGGTTGAAGAAAAACCCTAATTTTGTTACAATACATCATAATATGAAAGCAGCTTTTATTAGTGAACTAATCACATATCAAATTTATTTATTATGCTATAAAGTTAGTATTTTTTTATGGTAGATAAGGTGCAAACGAGCAGATTGTCCACCTGATGGTAAGTGGCCACCATCGCCCATGGACATCGACTAATCAAGAGATACCCTCTTGTTTAGTCGATGCGTTGCATCCTCGAAGATAGAAAGTGAGTAGGGAGAGTGAAGAAAAAAAATGCTGCGGTTTTAACGAACCCTGAGCAAGAGCCCAGAGTCCACTAAATCCGCAGCATTAATGGGATGGGAGAGGGAGGGGGTAAGTTTGGCCCACATGCGGTTCGACCGGAACGCGTCTATGACACTTGGCGGTCGAATTCGCATGCTGGTGGTCGCCAGTCGCAAGCGAGTCGGGGAACAGATCCCCTACCACCAAGGGGGTGCTGGGTTACTCGGCTCTTACGAGATGCTCTCCCAGCGGCAGAGAGGAATAGTATTCTAACCCCTCCCTTCACGGGTATAAAGTTAGTATAATTTCGATAACTTAAAATTAGGAGTACTACTTCTAGTTATGATTAGTGCGAGGTTAGGTTGAGTATTGATTATGAAAATTGCTGCTTCATTTGCGGAAAGGTCAGCCGTCTATTCGGACACTTAATAATTATTTCGTTTGTAATCTCCTGCTCTGAAACAAATCTTTTGTAGGTGGGTAAGAGTCGGTATGACCAAATTAATATAAATGAACAAGGAAGATTTCATCTCTGGTGCCAACTAATGACGCAGACACTAACAGTCCTCCTACGCGCGTTTGCTAAAAACCGTGTCCGCTCTCAATGTTCAATAGCGGGCCTTGACTGCGTGAAGGTTCCTCGTTCTTCATACTTCTGACTCATGAGGGTGGGCGAAGGCTTTCAGATTACGACCTCAACCACCTTCAAAGTGCGATGACAAATTTATTGTATTCTAAATTTGGCAATTGAATTAGTTTTTTAATATTGTATAGAATATGTTCAGTGTCACACAAACTTCCTGGATGATATCAAACGACTATGTAAGGGCTTGATTAGCTTACAACAATCATAGCGCTTATCATATTATATTACAAAGAAGTTGACACCTAGTGACTACTCTATGAATGTGATCAATTTAATTTATGTTTTAATAGCTACTATTTGAATATCCGAATTGGATTCAGCACTTTTTATTTGTGTCAAAAGAGTTTCTGGTTTCAAGAGGATCAGTTCCATTAAATAATTAAAAGCATATGGCAAATTTACAAGCGTCCGTATTTTTTTTTTTTACTTTTTCCTTTCATTGTTAGTAACTGAGCACACTAAATATGCTCTCATTAATAATCCTTGCGACGACGCGCGACACTCGGCTCGTGGTGTCAGCGCTGGCTCTGCCTCATTGCGAGGGTATTTGCGGCTGTAACGTGCAATGAATCATGTCGTCCACTTTTACGTTTCTATTGAACACTGTTTAAGGAAAAATATGTTTTGTTCGATATAATTGGCTTTTGTTCACAAATCGTACATTGTTTAGAGTTACGTATGCGCAGGCGGACTCGCGGCACATCCGCACATCCGAGCCCGTCAAGGCTGCTCAACGCGCTTGTATTTACGTCAGTTTACACAATCACCCGAATTCATGCTGTTCCAACAATACTCCACCACGCTTCAGTACATTTGATCTAGATTTATATTTAAAATCATATTGACGTTGAAGGTTAAAAATTGGCAACGGATCCGCCGGCTCTCTATAATGATGTTGATTTTGGCAACCGTTACCTAAATAATAAAATATTACAAATACGAGTGATACCTAAGTGGAAGAAACTACTGCAGTTTAACTTACTATTAGCTACTAGCAATTTACTATGTCGGCTAATGTATGTTGTCAAACCGTCACTGGAAGAGCATCAACCAAATTATTAAGTCATCTTTCGATGTCGTTTCCAGGAATGCACAACAAATCGTTAAGGTGTTTACTCCTGGCAGTTATTAACAGCTCCTATACACTCGTTACAGTTTAACGCGCGTATTTCATGACAGTCTTTAGTCGTCTTCTGCAAATCTGATCATATTTACAAGTGACCGTACACGTAGATACCGTAAACTTCGTTTCCTATCACAATGGTGACTCTTTTGAGATGAGTTTTTGTGCGCATTGTTCCGCTTTTAATATTACAGCTAACCGGATATCATTTCAGTTTATACGTTACAAGTTTTAAATTATAATAAATTGATCCATTATATTTATATTTATGGTGAAAGATATCAATGAATGTTTAGAGCACAAGGGTCGTGCCCTATAACCTAATTCTATACATGCATCGTATGAACATTGAACATTAAATCGATTTCGTATCGTTACGTAGTTACGCAATACACCAAATTATACTATTATTTGTTAGCTATTGCTTTTTTCTAAATCTAAAAAGTAAGAAAATAACATTATGGTCGAACAGGTTTGACCGATTTATGTTTTTTTTTGCCGAGTTTTGGGCATTATTTTTTTGTTTCATTTATTTTATTCAGACACAAACAGTTTACATAACACTAAAAATAAAACGATACAAACACCAATAATGTTGCCATTAATTTAAACAAATTTATACTAAATATATATAAAACAGCGAACGAGGTGAAATATTGAAAAATATTTTTTTTAACTACAATAAACTGTAGAGTACATAAAAGTTTTAAAAAAAATAAATAATAAAATAATGTTTTGTTAACTCATCAAATAATCTAAAGCTTACATATTTACGAGTATTTTATTAATAGTATGTTTGGTGTGCAGGTACGACCACTGGTGGCATCCGTTCTGGACGGATTCAACGGTTGCGTGTTCGCGTATGGACAGACCGGCACAGGCAAGACCCACACGATGGAGGGCACAGCGGACCACGAGGGCATCATCCCCAGAGCCTTCCGCCACATATGGGCGCACATAGAGAACAACGCCTCGCCGGACATCACTCACCTGGTATCATGCTCCTACGTCGAACTGTACCTTGAAGACGTCAGAGATCTCCTGTCCAAAGATTGCAAGAAGCTAACTATACGGGGACAGGTTAGTGCAGTCCATTTTCGTATTGCTTCCAGAGATAATTGTTCCTATATCCACGCATTTCATCCTCTTTTGATGTCAGTCACAAACTGACATCAAAAGGCTTTTACTTTGTATATTCAGTTCATGTTTACTTTGTATACACATTTCAATGCTGACTCTATTCCGTATTAAAAAAAGTTATAAAAGCTACATTTTATTCAAAAATAAGTTAAAGGACGATATAATTATGAAGAAGGCTAAGGATTTAACAGTAAATTATCTGTATGCTAAATGGGACGGCAAACGTGAAAACAAACAAATACAGATGTTGCTTATAGTGATAAGTGATAACAACTTCCTTGTCGTAGTAAATACTGGGTAACTGAACAACAAACAGTGACGCAACACCAACAGTGCCCTCGCCGGTATACGAATATTTGAATAGCAAACCAACAGAATAAGAAAGACGGCCTTTACGATTGCCTAAAGGAGTCTGTTACTCACAGATTCTTAAGTGTGAAATCTGCAAAAGAAATTCTAAAAATTCAATTCAATCAATCTGCTTTACGATTGTCGAAGTTAATGACAGTTTTATACTGATTTCAAAAAGAAAACCAACGTTCTTAATTCGGTTGTTTATGTAGAGATTTAGATTTTGTGGTGATAAAGAGATCCAATTTAATTACTTGGTCAGTGGACCCACAATTCAAAGGACTCTAACAAAATCAAAAAGGAAATGTACAGTTTGAGATATTGGCTGAGTTTGTGAAGTATTTAAAATACTCTACATTTCACAAAACAGTTGTATTGTTGTTGTATTGTGTAAAGGAAACCTAAAGCTTGTGTAACGAGTATTGTGCGTGACATAATATTTGAGTGTGAAAATCATCTGCAAGCTATTGACTCTGTTCCGCCCAATAACACGCTATTTGTTTACAATAGATCTCCCAACAATGAAGTCAATATACAGTTTTTATCGTAATATAAGTAATGGTTCGCGAGCAAATAGCCCGTTTATGTCGAGATGTTTCTTGCAATTGGGGCATTGCCAACGGATAATAGTTTGGCTGTACAAAAATGTGCCATGACGCTATCTACGAATCTAAACACAGCTATTTAAAATTAAATTATATAGCAGAAACACAAAATGAAAGCGTTTCCCAGTACTAAAGATGCATATTTCGACGGATGTGTCAATAATGGTCTTTTGAACCATTCATGCCAGTATAGTATTTTCAATGAATCATGTTTATATAATGTGCAATCTTATCAGATTATAATGCACTGATAACTGTGTAATGTTCAAGAAAATTTTACGGATGTACTAAGAGTTTATCTTTTATTTTAGAACCCTTCTGCACAGAAACACTGTTAATATTAATAATTATATCTCATTAAAAGTTAATAAAACGGGTATTATCCTAAAGGTGTTATGGATTATTCCGGGATAAAAAGCCTTTGTTACTAAGGGTTTTTTATTATGTTCCTTATATAAATATGTAACTTTATCACAAAATACAAAAGACTTAACCCTCCAACTTCGTCCTCGCTCTTCTTCGCTCTAATGATATAATTATTAACTTTTTTTTTCAGTATATTTTAAAGGATCTAACTCAGACTATTGTTTAATGTAAATAGATTATTTATATTAACAAAGTTTACAATCGATTAATGCGCAAAAAATCTTATAATCTTAGGAAAAATTGATGTTGAAGCAAATGTAAGATTAATGAGCGCTAACTTTAGTACATTCGGATTTCTGAATTTATATTTCTCTTTATTCACTAATTGGAATGCTCGTTCTCCGGCTCTCCGGCTCTCTGGCCGCGATATAACTCGATTGTGAATCAAATTTGCATACGAATTATGAATCAATTTACAAACAATATGTCTTCATTGATTCACTACCTCTAACTGTGTCGCTGTGCAAAAAATATACTACATATTATGTTACTATGTAAGATTATTGCTATGCAACATTATCAGTATAGGCTGAGAGTCCCGGCCAACCGGGCCTATGTCAATGAAACTTTGAAGGCTTTCATATGTGGTTTGAATTAAGCTAAAATATCTGGATATAAAATATAATAAGTATTAAACATTAAGATATTTTTATGATGATTCTAATTGATCCACACTTTTTACCCCTATCAAAGCGAGTGCCACTCGATAATCATAATATCCTATATACTCGTCAGGTCCGAGAGATATGTGTTTTAAGCAATTAAATATCACTTGCTTTAACGATGACGGAAAACATCGTAAGGAACTTGCACTCCTGAGAGTTCTCCATACAGTTATCCGTCGGTGTGTGGTAGACTATGACCTAACCCCGGCTCAGAAGTGGACCATAAATGGGTTGTTATGATGATGATATTATAACGTTTTATTGGCCAGGGCTCCCGGACTAGCTGATACTAGATTCCTCCTAAATGCACGTGCACGAGGCGCGAGTGACATTGTGCTTTATTTGTATCCATCGGCACTTACTAAGCTGCGGTTATAAAACTACATTTACTACCCAATAAATTACGAGTGTTAAAATAATGATGACGAATTATGTAAATTATTGCAAAAGATCACATCTCATAAAAAATGATGTTTTCCCTTTGAGCGCATGCAAATTAGATGTAAATTAATTGCAAACATTATATATTTTATCAATTTCCTTAATTTTTTGTTTATAAAATGATCCAAGGACAAAAACAGAGTACATATGTGTGTATAATATGTTAGACATCGTCTAACTAATAAATGTTACCTGAGATGTTTGTATGTATGTATGTATGTTAGCGCTGCGAAAACTGATCTATTTTATCCTTCAGGGAAACAAGACTATGTTAGCAGTATGATTTCATGAGTTGAATGAATCTTGGATTCAGTCTTTTTACCTGACTACGGCAAAGCCAACAGGGTTATGATTTTGGCAATCTCTGTATGTATGTATGTATGTATGTTCCACTCTAGCGTCTAAACTACTGAACCAATTTTCATGAGTGAGTTGTCAATAGATTCGTAATATTGGCGCGGGTGACATAGGCTATAAAAATTTTATGATTTTTTTTTATAACGGAAATTATACCTCAGATTCCGCGGTCCGTAGTCCGCGCGGTCCTGTCGGTGCAGTTATTTACTCGTTTAAGCAAATAAAAACCAACATTACGTTACAATATGAGAATATAAAGGTTATCTCGATCGAAAAACGGAAAACTATTAAATAAAAAAATAAAGTTTATAAAACTATAACCCGACTACGTAATAAAAAAGTGGTCTGAAAAGGATGAAACAAGAAAATAATTCAGATAGAAACCCAGAAATGCATATGTACAAAAATAGTCAAGGTAGAACCGTGGTCGCACCTATGTATACCTACCATGTCTGTTTCATGGTAGTGTTCTAATCATATAAATAATCATAGTAGGTATACATGGGTGCGACCACGGTTCTACCTTGACCATTTTTATACCTATGCCTATATTTCTGTGTTTTTTCCTGTCTGTTTATGTCACAAATAAGAAACTTATATGTAAAATCACAAATATATATAAAAAAAACTTATAGCCCAGTGGTTAAGATATTGATGTCTGTCTACTCGGTAGGTCCGGGTTTGATCCTGGGCACACACCTCTGACTTTTTTGAGTTATGTGTGTTTTTAGAAATTAAATATCACTTGCTGTCACGGTTAGGGAAAACATTGTGAGGAAACCTGCACTCTTGCGAGTTCCCTAAAAAGTTTTCAAAGTTGTGTAAAGTCTACCAATCCTCACTGGGCCAGAGTGGTGGACTCTGGCCTATCCCGCTCCTCACCCTGAGGAGGAGACCCGGCTCAACAGTGGGCCATTGATGGGTTGTGATGATGATGAAAAAGTTTAATATTTGTCTATAGATCCGCGGGAGGCGTCATAATTTTTTAGATAATCTATATTAAAAATTAAACATAAGCGAACTAAGCCAACATTTTACTAAAGGGCGTAGAAGGTTGTATAAGATTAAAATTAAGATAAACATACTAGAATCACTAAGCGGTCATAGGAATGATAATGACCTTCAGCAATGTTTCACTACAGCAGTGTTTACGAAGGAAATTAAACGCGCTAATCGAATCGCTGAAAAACTGGAAACTAACTAACGACCACAATGGACAGACAGAAAAACTTATATTGCCAATAATGATTTTTGTTCATTGTGTTTTTAAGTTACAAGAAATATGTAACTGTTTTCTAATTTGTGCAATTATTATTTCGATTATAATTCAATTTTTTGTTGTAGTAGAAGTTTTAATTAAGTTGCGTTATAACATTTACTTTCGAATAATAAATCTTTTTCATATTTTTCAGTTTCAGCTATTTAAATATCTTTAAACGTTTCCGATCACTGATGGACATTAATCACGTTACTTTCTATTAATAAAAGATGTTTGCTGTTCTATTAATCAATATTCCAACACAGCGTGGAGTAATTATAGGCGTCTATGCGTAACATGCAACGTCTAGTGTAATTATAGTAGTCTATTTTAATGCCATGTTCTGTCCGTCTTATATCATCACAACGCATCACGAAACCTTCCTCAAGCTCCTCAGTTCTATTAGTACCGAAATCAATAAAAGTGTTGATGAATTTTTTAAATTCCAAATTCTCCAGCGCGTTTAGTGATAATGTATCTATCATTATCTGCGAAGCTCGCAACCATTATCAAACAGACCACTTACCTCTAAGTGCTGTTTGCTCGTTTGCCCCTTTTTATCCAAAAAAGAAGATATTTCTTTTCTGCAACGTTTCATTTTCAAGTGTTCAGCTTTATAATCATTTTAAGAACTATTGAATATTGCTCTGGGTAGGTACAATTGACCATAATGAAGATTATGTCAACGTCTATTTGTCTGATGCTATCACCAGCGGAGCGATGGTATCTGTTGAAAAAGATTTTCCATGTCGGATTTACTTACTATAGATCTCTTATACGCGATATAAAAGCGTTTCGCTAATGCTAAAAATTACATTAAAATCGGTCCAGCAATATTTTTATAACCTGCCTCAATAATTGGTCTGTCAAATATAGAAGGAATGGTTTAAATCTGACTCGTAGTTCGAAAGGAAGTGTAACGAGTTTTTTAATTCGTTGCTATGGTTACGTTTATGTTATTATAGTTCAATTCATCACGACACGGCTCGTCTACTATTTTCGGCAGCAATTAATAATAAATTTCCAATAAGTTTCTTAATTTGAATTTAATATACACAAAGGACATGACCACCTTCTATACATCGTTAGCCTACGAACGGAATAACATGTCATCATAACGATAATTACTCATTTATTTTTAAACTTAAGAATCAATTTTTAGTAACTGACGGACACTCGGAGGATTTTGCACATATTTTAAAAAGTACTCATTATAATTTCCTGCAAATCAGACTCCATTGAAATCTGATATCATCAATGTTGCCACGGGTGTATTAATACCCCCCATTGTACTCCTGTCATGCACTGACTAAACGAGCTCAGTGTATTTTGCGCATAAACAAGATTTTAGAGCGTGCTATAAGTTTTTTAACTATTAGCAAATAATATAACATTTCGTTTTGCCTATAAGTTTAATAAAAAACGTTTATTTACGCTTTTTTCTTACCAGAGAGGAGAAGCTGGTTACGGAATAACGAAAAGCTCGTGTCGCACACACGGTATTGTATACCCATATAAAAAGTCATAAATAAAACAAATATTCAACGGTTGATGTTCAAATTGATAATACAGGCAAATTGCATCACAAAATATTTTGCTTCGCTGATAAGCGAATATATTATAATTTAACTATTGTTAAGACAATACATTAATATATCTTGACAAACACTATAAATCTTGACAAAATCAATAAAACTATTGATTGATCTAAAAAAATTGCAACGTTATATTTATATATGATTAAAAAAATTACTTTGATTTTTAGAACTAAAAATGTATATAACAATTTTTATTCTGTAAGTTTTTTAGGTTATGTGAATGTTAAAGTCATATTTGTTGTTATAATTTTTTTATTACTCCTTATTTAACGATAGTCGGGTAATAAAGTGATAAAATAATCTTTAATATTTAAAAAAATGAAAATGTAAAATAAATCTAATTTAAGCTTAAGTAATATATAAAAGAAAAAAAAACTTTGTCTTGATGACGTCTTTATTGGTGCCATATATCTCTAGACATTAATATTTTTTAGGTATTTTAACGCCAAGGTCCTTTTGTAGTTTGCCGGTGCTTGTCACGAGTAAAAAGGGGGGTATTATTACAGCCTTGGCAACATTGATGATATCAGACTTAAATGGAGTCTGATTTAGCGGAAATTATAATGAATACTTTTTAAAATGTGGCCGAGTGGCCGTCAGTTACTAAATATTGATTCTTAAGTTTAAAAATAATTTAGTAATTTTAGTTATGACATTTTTGTTATATCATTTTATTCATTTCGTAGGCCAATTTGAACATTGTCCTTTGAAATTCGAATCTATTTTCAATCTGAAATTGGCCGTTAGACCAATTGAACTTTATATACGTATACAAATACATGCGTAATGATTTGAAAGTAATGGAGAAGTCCCCACAATTATTAGGATACCTTGGGAAATATCGGGTAAAGTGTAGTATCAAACGTCTCTTCCAATGTCGTTCACTCCTTGGATCAAATCTCCCAACAGATGCCTTCAAAGATTGGGCTTTGATATTCAAATGCTTCTTAATAATTTTAACACATACACGCCACGCCCATCATCTTGTATATTCTTCTTACTAATATTATAAACTAATCGACCCGCGTGACTTTGTCCGCGCGATGCTCCGCTACTATTGGTCTTCGCGTGATGATATATAGCCTCTTGCCTTCCTCGATAAATGGTCTATCTAACACTGAAAGAATTTTTCAAATCTGACCAGTAGTTCCTGAGATTAACGCGTTCAAGCAAATAAACAAACTTCATCTTTATATTAGTATAAGATGTGAAAGCTTGTATGTTTTTTATGTGTGTTTTGATTCAAATGATTGTAATGTTATGTCGCAATAGAATCCCGAGTATTTTTCGTAATGTTAAGTATATTTGCTATAGTCACATGTCACACAACATGTTTACTGTTGTAAGTGCCTGCATATTTAAATAAATCTAAGTGTTACATGTGGTAAATTGAACTCGTTCGAAGCCGGGAGTGTCGACTAGTTTTTAAATATAAATAATTATAATAATTATCTAAACAAACAATAACACTATGTTAGAGCACAGAGCGGCACAGCGTGCGACGCGTGTAGTCACATGGTGCCAACGAAGCCGTAATTCACTCCGATAATTGCTAATTACACACCAATGTTTATACATGAGACACGAGACAGCGGTACAACTACCAACACCCGCCGCCCGCCGCCCGCACACAAAAACTCTAAACAATTGATTTATTGTTGTCTATCTACTATTCTGTGGACAGCTGATGCTCCAAATTAACGAATAGCTTATAGTCAAATTAACAATTAAAAAACAGGTATAAACAATGAAATTTTTCAAAATCTCTATGAAGAATATTATTAACTATTGTATAAAGAAATTAAAAAAAAATATTATTTATATTTTATTTTTTTTTTTCTAATATATTTTTCATGGGTCAAAAGTACCCAAATTTGAGATTTTTCGTACCTTTAAAAATTCATATCTCTAAAAATATTAACTTTATCGTAAAAAGTCATAGGACCTTTGTTATTTGTATTTCAATAAAGAATATAAAAAAAAATTGTCCGGTTGAAAAATAACAATTCCTTGAGATTGTTTAAACAATTTCGGTTTAAACAATATGGCACGGGGTTGCCCTTTGGCATCATGTATTTATATCATCAGTAGGACAATTTGAAGAGGATCGCATAAAAAAATTGAGGTGGGATAGTTTTCGGTACTCATTCGCCGTTTCCTCCTGGACTATTACTATAATAGGACTTTCTGTTGCAACTAGTTCTAACTAATTGCTAATCCTTTTAGAATACTATCTTAACTTCAACTTTACCATTAATCTTATAGTTATCCACCTAAGGTGCTAAACCTCACTGTAATGACACTCGTGCCCTTCAGAAATCAGGAGTACATCCATTTACTGGTAAATTCATTTATCTAGTTAGACTCATTTTATATTTGTGATCTTATACGAATCTTGCATCATGGGATCAGAATAAATGTTGTGAATGAATGAATTATAAATCAAAATCTGTCCCTCCATTACCAAACGATTCTTATTCCATCTCTTACACAATGACACAACTCCACTCACTAGATACATATTTTAAAGAATTAATAGATTTTTAATTACATAGATTACGGATAATATTAATGAAAGTTCTGGATTGACGCTAGCTTTTATGAGTTTAGGAGGAAATATATGAACGCATGCGTTTACTATACATATCTGAATAAATTTCCCGATAATCTGGGGAATTATACAAAAATATGATGTAAATAAAATAATAATATTTTTAATGAAAATATCTAATTCCAAAAATAAAATAAATAATTAATTCAGTGTCCAGTTTCAGTTATCATCTTCGTCCAAAACGTCTTGACCGATTTTGATGAAATTTATATATATATTCAGTAGGTCTGAGAATAGGTTGTTATCTGTTGTACCTGTTGTTGTTGGTGTTTCCAAAATTAGGAATTGTTTCATTAAGTGCAAAAAAACCACTGTTGACCAGTATTATCTGTTATAAGAATGATGTTAATAAACGCATTTAAAGTTAACCGATGTTACGTATTAGAATGGTGAGTGACGTGAGTACATTAAATATAATTTAGCCCAACGTGCTCGCCTGCGCCTGCGCCTGCGCCTGCGCCTGCGCCGCTACTCTACACTCCAACGTGAATTGTGCAAACTTAATTCCATATTACATCAATTTTACGGTTGCGGATTTATGCAATTTATCTAAAATTACTGACTATTCCCCAAGGTTTTATAATTTTTGTAATATATAATCGCTTTGAGAATACAAAGCGCGTGCTTAAGATCAAGGCGACACACATTGTTTGTTGTTGGTAAATGCAAATAGTTTCACTATCTCAAGTGCTACAGACGTGATGGTAATATATGTTAATAGGTACAGTTTTACGTGATTTGTCCAAAAAAGGCAATATTTCCTCCGTAGTCCGTCCTCGTGCTTGTTTAGCAAGGTAATTATGTACTGAGTAATTAATTAGATGATGCACATTTAAACGTTAAACGCCTAATGAATATTGAACATACATACACTTTAATAGATATCACTTGAGGAAATATCCAGTTGTATATTATATGTATTTGTTTATAATCGGTCTCACTCCGCTCCTATGAGTCTCATGATGATTCTCTTATAAGATACGGATAAGTCACAAAATCTAAAACTCAGTATACAAATATATATACTATAAAAACACATGATTCGAAACAAGTTAGTTAACAACTTGTAAAGCAAATTGTAAATAATGATGATTCATAATTGCTTAATGGATCAGAAATATTGAAGGATTTCCAGTTACTATTAATAGAAAACAATCAGTTTAAATTGACGTGTAAATTGATTGAATTCTTGAAAAAGAACTTGTCTGTTCTCGAAGTTTTAGTACAAAATTATAATATGTATGATATTCTAAAGTAATTTAGTTTTCACACATTATAAATATACTAGTCGACCCGTCCCGGCTTGGCCCGGGTGCAATTCACCACTTGTATTTATGTTTAATTTCACATTTTAATCGCTATATCGCTATTCTTGCTAATATTTTTGTAGGAGTATTTAAGGCAAACATTTCCATGATACATTATATACGTGACACGTGTAGCTCTTAACGCACACACACACACACACACACACACACACACACACACACGCACACGCACACACACACACACACACACACACACACACACACACACACACACACACACACACACACACACACACACACACACATACACACATACAGTAGAATACTGCACACTTACTATTATACTTTGGACAATTCACTCAATATCTTTATAAATTATAGCCTGTGTGTTTTTCTGATGTATAGCTATATTATTGTAAAGTTTCATTAAAATCCATTCAGTAGTTTTTGCGAGAAAGAGTAACAAACATACATCCATACTTACTCACGAACTTTCGCGTTTATAATATTAATAAGGATACACGTTCATTAATTAGTATGGTTTATGGAATACTGTAGGACATTTGTAGCATTTTGTGTAACAGTAGCGACAGTGGCAGTGGCAGTGGCAGCCACTGGTTCTGTATCGCTCGTTAAAGTGTCATTAACACGTCCATTGGGTAATTAATTCAACTACAATATGGTGGCGCTTATCTTTCACAAACACTACGTTATATTTGTTTACAGATTTGCATTGTTTTGTTAATATCGGGGCTTTGTCTTTTTCCTTAATTATAATTGAAATATTTACTGTATCCGCTATTATATCAGATGTTAGAAATTTTATTTATATATGATAATCATTTGTAAATTGCTTTGTCCATCTGTCATTTGTAATTCCCACCCTAATGATAAAAAAATATATTTAATATACATAGGTAATTAAAAAAATATGTAACGTTTGTCGTATATCGCAGGAGTTGAACGGGTTCTACATCCCAGAGATGACGTCAGTGGTGTGCAAGTCGGCGGCGGAGATGGTGCGGGCGATGCGCGCGGGCAACCGCAACCGCGCCGCCGGGCGCACCGACATGAACGAGCACTCCTCGCGCAGCCACGCCGTCTTCCTCGTCACCGTCGAGACGGCGCATCGCACCACCAACAGGATTCGGTATGTACCACTACGATAATACGATAATATGCGTCGCGGGGATATGGCCAGATCAGCTGCTGCTGAGGTGCTCATCGTTCCTATTGCTCCTGACAATTGCTGTGATCAGATGCTTATCAAACCTTTTTTACATACACAAGTCATGATACCACAGAACTACGAACAAAAAATCTTTCCATCGTCTCTAACAGAAATTTTATTGATCTTTCAACTAAACTGGAATAACATTTCCAATTCTTTTTTCTCAAATTTAAATTTTATAAGGCAAATGTTTAATGTATCTAAAATAACAGCATTTAACATGATTCACCATTCTTCATGACTACTGAAAACATATAATATACTAGCTGCCTGCCCTCGCTTCGCTCCGGGTATTTAAAGCAATATTATAATTGATGTCCTTAAATTGTCACTCTGTAATTGTGTAGTTTTTCATTATTTGAAAAAAGAGAAAGAGTGAGAAAAGATATAAAAAAAATAATAGAAAGAAAAATAAAAGCAACAGATAATAAAAGAGGGAGGACAGAGCAAAAATAATATTGAATAGGTAACGGAGAGATAGCGAAAGAGAGAAAAAGAGATAGAGATAATCAAAAGAAAGAAAGTGAAAGGAGAGTGATCATTCTGAACAGATAGTGATAAACATTAAAGAGAGAGAAAAGAGAGTGATAGTAATATAAGATGATGAGAGACGGAAATACTATAGACTTCTCTCAGTGAAAGAATTTTAAAAATCGGATTAGTAACAACAAAATGGCTATATTCTATTAATTAAAAAATCTACATGGCAACACTAAATCACTTTTGTCACTCAAGAATAGTGTAGTTTTCTATCAGTGAAAAAATTTTTTAAATCGGATCTGTAGTTCCTGAGAAACTCTTCAATTTACAAAATGACCAGGTTATGGCACTTAAATGGCCATATCGTTTTAATTAGAGTATTTATGGCAACATTACATAGCCTATGTTACCCGGAAAGGATGTAGCTTCCTATCGGTGAAAGAATTTTCAAAATCGGTTCAGTACTTTTCGAGCCTATTCGCAACAAACAAACAAACAAACATACAAATATACAAACATACAAACAATCAAATCTTTTCTCTTTATATAATAGTATATATAAATATTAAATAAATTTGTTAGAGTTTATTGTAAATTGGTAAAATATGACATGACGAATCTATTTTCAATGTAAAATAAACTGCTTAATACGCAGTTACCGGCATGGGGCAACTAATTGTAACTAAGCGAAGGCGCTGCTGGTGAGGGAGGCAGGGTTACTCACTCACTCACTCACTCACTCACTGGACCGTTGCCCGCCAGCCGCCAGCGCGACAGCTTCAGCTCTTTGTCCCTACGTCGTTATTGTTACTCATCTTTTTTCCTTTTTGTACTCTTATTATTGAAATATAAACTTTGGATCTATTTATAAAACAACTGTTGACCGTTCGCTTATTCATGCGCCGTATAAGCAAATCTAAGTAATCTTAAATAGTTTCTTGCTTCAAACATTTACTTACGCGCAGAAAAAATTAGTGTTTTGTTGACGTGTTTTTTAGTCCGAAACAAATAATAAATTTTTTTGCAAAGTCAACCGCTTTAACAGGATTTACAAATTTTTTGCTTTAGTAAACAATAACCCATTAAATATAACAAGTCCATAAGTACACCTTTTTTATTCGAAGATTAAAAATAAATTGTAATGACTCAGCTTGAATGGTCAGGGACTATAAAAAATATGGTTTCTGTGTAACATTGTGTTTTAAATTAAATTTCCTTGTAATATTGATACGAGTAGAGTACTTTTATGATTTACAGTTAAGGTATCGTTGTAAGATATTGATTAGTGGTAAATGATCGCTTTGCTGACTATCCTGATCTAATGTTTGTTATTTATCATTGTACAATATACAGCCATTGTACAAGTTACGTAGATGGTAAATAAACATCGCCATACTGACTACTTGTTGTCCTCGAACATTACATTGATTTTTATTGTGCATTTAAACTTCTCATCGTGAGGCAATAAGATGGATTGTCAATATAATTTATGACGTAATTGTGGTTTCTCTGAGACCAGAAAACTAAGTCTAAAAACATTATTAATTAGAATTTTATAGATGTTTAATATATGTAACTAGTAAATAATATGATTGCCATTATTGGGTCGGATACAGCAATTTCTATCATTCAATAAGTGATTCATATAATAGGAAGAGATATTATCTAATGTAACGCTACGAAAGGTTAATTTTGATAACAAAGAAGAAACAGTTTTAGTTATAATAGTTCTCGTTTGTAAAGATATCGTTCTTTAATATTCGCCTACTCATCCCCTATTTTCGGATTGTTAACCTATTATCTAATTGACGCACAGAAATTACTTTTTTCTAGCATATTGGCTAAAATTAGTTTCTAAAATCGATCTTAACAAATGATTATTTCATTTCGTACTCGATTCGGTTTCTTTAAAGTTCGTTTGAAAAAAACGCTGCAAAACAGTATCAGACTTTTAGATAACACAAAAAAATATCATATGACCTGAATTTTCCATTTTTATTTTATTTTCGGAATAAAAGTTGTATTGTGTGTATCGCAACTTCAGGAATTAAAAAAAAAACTTCTTAGCACTGCGTAATATTCGAAACTGTATTTCCTTGAGTAGAAGTCGCTTTGACTGCTTTAGTCGAAAAAAGCTAATATTAATTCTGTTCATAATTTATTAAAGGGATTATTTAAAATCGTCTGTATGTTCTGTTTGAACGTTGAAGCAATTGAAGTGTCTGCGAGTCAGTGTCCGCACTCCGCAGCGTCTGTTATGATTCAAATGAGCTTCACTTTCCGTAGGGAGAATATACTATATGAAACAGTTTCATTTGAAAGCCTTTTAAGTGTTTCATTTGCATAGAAGTTTATATGATAAATAAAACTTAATTTTTTGTTATAATGTTATTCTTCAAAAACTGCAAAACTACATAATCATGGTCAGTATCATAGTTTGTAATTGTTTTATAGAAATCCTTTAGTTTTTATAACATAAGTTAAAGATAATTTTTGGTGTTGCTCGCCCTGATTGGGCTTTGCTGCCGTTTTACAAAACTTTGAAATCATATCCATTTATTTATCTAAATTTATTTTAAGCCGAGTCTAATAAATTAGTAAAAAGTAACTATTATTTTCTTAATGGATGAAAGGAATCTAACAAAATTTATTACTTAAAGTTCGGTAAACTCGACGCATAACGCAGGTATTTTGGATATGATCGTCCACCTTTCTTCTAATCCTGAAATACTCGAGGTTGTTCAAAGATAATCTGGAACACCTAGACTTATGAATAAATCAGTTTAAAAGAAATTAGGTCAATGTTGTGTGTATGATGTACGTAATGATGTTCTCATTGTCTGTTATACTAGTTAAGTAGTGACGTGATCGCGTGACGCACGGTCACTAGTGGACTGCGGCTTGGCGACCTCACCACTTATCGGCCACTATCATTAATCTCCGCGAATTCTCCACCTCAACGACTTGCCACGTAACCGAGTCTTGGGCATATTTATCAACCTAATTAGGATAAACTTAGAAAATGTTAAAGAAAATCAATTGATTATTAGGCTGTAGTTATAGATGAACAATGATATATGTATTGATTGGCGAGTAGTTATTGGGTATTGATTAATTTTTGGCATCTCCGGACTTAACTTATTCATTTGCTTTATGAAATGTTGTGGGAGGGTTTTCTAGCAGAAGACGACAAGTTTAGTTGCAATACGAAAGCGCTTTAAAACTTTTTTCTGGGTCGCACTCCCAGGAAGTGCTTGGCTTCCTACTTACAGCGTGTTATTATTGTCTTTTACATGTGTATCGGTAATAAGTAAAAGACAATAATTGAATAAAGTGACATTAATAGCATAAATTTTACTATTTTTGTCTTATTCAATTGGTTCATAATGATCAAATTTTTCTTATTACCTACGATGAGGTTGCTTTAAATAAATTGCTTCTTCGTATTTTAAAACTAATTCTTAACAATCCAAAACCTTTATAACTTATTAACTGAACATAAGAATAGACCTTCTCTTTATATGTATTCCAGTCAACCTCAACCAGTGTATAGAAATCTCAGTCGAAGGCGGTATCCATTAAGCAGAAAAGTGAAACATATTGAGCGAGTCTGCGCCGCAGTCGCGTCTCACTTCCACTAGTTTTACTCTCTTCATGTCAACCTTATCATACTTTCCATTTTATTAAACCTGTATAAAATTCTGTGTTGCTGATAATACAGATGCATTCTAATGGCAACTCGTAAAGCCGCTATATAGTCTGTATACGTACGGGATAATTTTTTTAGCATTTTGATGTGAAATTAATCTATAGGTATATATAAATAGCATTATTTAGTGTTTTATAAAATCAATGTGAGTACATTCATCTTGCGACACTTGCCTAGCAGTGTGTCTTGTGGGCGTACGTCCCCTCGCTCTTACTGGCGCCTTGTCGCCTCCGGGACTCGCCTCCTCACCTCCTTGCCTCCTCTTTGCCAATATTGAAGCGACCTTCGCTCTTGAGAAACGTGTTTTTATTTTATCTGGAAAGTGGTGATGTTGTTTTGATTCAGTTGCTCTTTTCTATATTGTGTGTGCTGTGTGCTCAGTGGTATGATGGATTGTTCGTACAACTGTTTTAGTGATCAAATTTTCTGGATGAGGTAAACTGAATAATGCATTTAAGATTGTCTATATTAACTCAGAATTACATAACACTAAACTATTATACGAGAAATAACAATTCAGAAATTTTTGCTTCATAAACAACCTTGTCAAAAGGAGCCAGATTTAAAATGTTAATAATATTATTTAGCTTAACACGTTTTTTACAATCATTACTACTTATCTGACCTACTTAAGTTACTTATATAAAGCACTTGTTTAATAATTTGTCCTTGTCCTTGCCCTTGCCCTTAGTTAACTGTGTTTATTGCACGAGACACTTTGGCTTCTCCAGTCCAGCTCCAGCCCACGCCACTGACGTAATGCCTACGACTTCCTCTATTCATTTAAATTAATTCGCTTTCTCGTCTATCGTCTCACCTTTATTATATATTATAAAATGTGTAATATTATATAATTACAGAGCATACCGTTGTAAATATAATTAGCACAAAGTACCCTGCGGTTTGCGGTTGGGTTGCTTTATTATTGATATAATCGGAAAGCTATCAAGATCTATAAATTACTGATGTGCTATAGTTAAGGCCATTACGGCTAATTGATTATTTCATAATAAAAAGTACTGATTATTTAAGCCAGACAAATTTAATTATTTCTTTTGGTTCAAGTGAACAATTTTCGTATTTATTATTTTTCCGAGTATTTTTTAATTTTTCTCGGCATCTGATTACTTACAAGCACTTATGCATATTGTTACCTATATTTTGACTATATTAGAATGTTAATCCAGCGAATATATAAATATATTGTATTTATTTTAAAATTTGTTTAGAGCCAGCTATTTAAGGTGTTCAGTATTTGAGTACTGACCTTATTAGTATTTCTTACCTCCAATGATGTCCAAATTTTGAGACAGCTAGGTACTTGTTTAAATATTTTATATCGACTTAAAAGAAACAGTAAATAAGTTTGATGATGCAACTTTTGGGAGCATTTTTTACGAAATTAAATTGGAAATGCTAATACTATTAAAGTTGAATCAACTTCTAAAACTATTACAAACTTTGCATCCATCATTGGCTTTATACTGTTATTGCATATTGTAACTTATAGTAAAATAACGTGAATGGGTATGTCGTAATCTGCGTCCTTGCACGAGTATCTAGTAGTAACTGTATCCAAAGGAGATTACTGCGGGTAATCTAATTGTGGAACATTAAGCGAAATGGTATTGCCTGGATATAGGTCACAACTCACAACTAGTTACTTATATAACATTCCCCGCGAGTGTGTCGCTGTCGACCATTCTGCGCCATTTTATTAATCTCGTTACAAGGGATCGGGGTTGCACAACTTTTAAGGTATTTTCTCAGCCCGATGCGGATTGCGGTATTTTAAGGTCGATGTTAGTGTTTACTGTGTGTATGTGTGTCAGTGTGTCGGCGTGTGTGGTTGGTCAATGAGCCGTGTTGGTGTTTCAGGCGCAATCAGGAAGGCTGGTGGAGCGTGAAGGCTGTAGTTTTTCATGAAGCCATTTAAGACTAAATACTGTTTGAGGAAAGGGTTTAGGATTACGGAATACATTTTTTATAGTAGATATTAGAATGTCTGCCACTCAACTAAAAATTTTTTATTATTTAACTTATTTGATATAATTGATTTGCCCGCGTTTTACTGAAGGAATATCAAAAATAAAAATATATGTATATGTAAAAATTTAAGAAAGCGTAATGTGAATTGATTAGTTTTTTATAATTCAATAAGAGTTACAACAATATTTTTTTTAATTTTTGTTTGTTTGTCAGCCTGTTTGTTGACTATCTTACATTGGATAGCATTTAGTATAAAAAATTTCAGACAAAAAATAAACCATTATTTATGTATACTATAAATAAATTTCATATTAAGAAACACGTACAGTCTAATTAATATAAAATATAGTGAGTGTGAGTTTAATGCGCAACGTAAACTTCGCACGCGCAAATTGGAGTCTTCCATATACAAACAAAATAATACGAGCGTAGAAAGTTGTAACAATGTTGATTTACTAAAAACACTTGGAATCACTTTTACTCGCTATATTGCCGACAATATAACGCCTAACTGTTGTGAGTCTGTCGACCGTCGTTGTGTCTTCTTTCTGTTTTTACTTAACTCTACCACTAAATGACGTCATCGCAACGGCAAAAGGCTTATCAAATTATCATATATTTTCTAAATCTATATAATCTTGTGATAAATTTGTATATAATCATTATTACTACTGTATAATTTTTTGATAACAACTTGTGTACTTAACACCTTTCCGATATTTCTGAAATAATGAAAATATCGATAGAATTTTCTAGAATCATCGTTTTTAATCGGTAAGATGAAAAAAATGTATACTTTTTTGCATTGTATAGTATAAAATTGTAAAAAATCAAAATGGTCAAAAAAAATCTTTGATTTGTCCATCTGGTACTAATTTTTTAACTGTTTTCATTATGCCTACTGTAATACTTTTGTAACTTTATGTTACACTAGCGGCCCATCCCGGCTTCGCGCGGGTGTAATATTATTTTTAAAAATATATTGTCCCTCCCGCATTTCGGTGCCCCCTCTCTTGCAGCTTTACTCGCTGCGCTGCGTCGCTACACTGGCCCGTCGCGTCGTCGTGTATTTTTTGTTTATATTGATATTTTTAATTTCGTAATATCTTTTAAATGGAAAGTCCGATTTTAATAATTCAAAAAGTAATTTACAGGTATTGAAATAGTCTTGAATACGAAATAATTTATTTGGATAAGGATTAATACAAAGTTATAGAAAACATGGTCTGATTTTGATAGGCATTTTTATCAACTTTTAAAATGTAAAAAAGTAGTTATAGTGACGTAACTATAATAGTTGGACATATGGTCTCGTGGACTTTTTTGTAGATATTGATACGTTCTATAATATTGTATAACATTTTTTTGTTCTATCATCAATACATTTCGCAGCGCATGCGATGAAAGATATTTTATGGCAAATTTTTTGGCACCTTGGGTTGGTTTTCGTGAGATTTCCTAAGGATCTCTAATTTTTTCTTGTAATAAATATAGCCTATGTTACTCAGGGATAATGTAGCTTTCTAATGGTGAAAGAATTTTTGAAATCGGTCCAGTAGTTTTCATGTTTATTCGTTACATACAAAAATACAAAAATACAAATCTTACTTCTTTATAATATTAGTATAGATTCATCCTGATTCACAATTTGACGCTTTCACTTCGGTAAATTATAATCTACTGAAAATGAATGCGTTAAATTGTAAATAGATATAATTGTAAATAAATTACGGCTTACAATCTTTCGACAGTATTACAATTTTACGGTGACATAGGTATATATTACAGGTATGGTAATTATTAGACTTAACAGCATAATCTCTTAGAAAAAGGAGAATTTGTAAAAACTCCGCAAATTGATGCGAGAAGGAAAATGGAAAATAGTGTTAAACAGATTATCCTTAAGGAATCGAGGGCGAGTTGCTGTTTATTTATAAAATAAGTGAAATGGTATCTGGTTTAGCACTTGAAAGAACCAATTAATAAATCGATAGAAGTGTGCGATTAGATATGGTATATAGCGACCCATTGTGTATGATATACGACTTTAAATTATTTATTATTAGTATATTTATATAGACGCTAGACGAAATGTGGTCGTGGATGAAATTAGTTTTGTCACATCTCTTTTATTTTCCAGTCAGAATATTTTTCTTAATGTTGTCACACTACTGTAAATAGGTAAATAGTCATATATGAGTACCACTATACTTAGACGGAAAAAATTTTGAAATCTCAGAAAACTTTTTCGCGTGGCTCTCCGAACTAATTGACTACGCTGACGTCTAGCGCCGCCACTGATTTTCTTAAATGTATTTATTTAATTATACAATAATGTAACTAATATACTAACCTATCACCTGTACTAATAGTTATGTGACATATGGAGAAGTGTGGAATTCCATCTGTTAATACATTGAAATAAATAGTTCGAGTGACCATAATAATTAATCAACATTTGAAAACTGACGACAAAGAAAATAGTGAAGTTTAAGATTGACTGAATTTAACAAATTACGATCTAATTTCAGACCCTGAGTGATCTATCATTGTAATTAATTAACGAAAATGATAGAAACCAAGGTCATTAAATTATAAATGAACTATTGATGTTATTATTTGGACAGGTGTGAGCGTGGGCTTAGCGACAAGTGGGAGTGTGGGAGTCTCGCACCCAATGGGCCTAACCAATGACATAACTGACACTTCCCTATTATGTGTGACTCCATCCATACTTGATTATACTCGTGGACTACTTAGTGCGATATTCAGTTGTAGGGACCGCCATTCTCATATTGCTGCTTTTTATTTTGCTAAATCATATATTTTTTTAATTTAGAAGATAGAGACCAAAAAAGTATCTAGATATTTTTAAATTATCAAATCTGACATCTCACCGACTAATCCTTTTCTTCTTTTAAATTGAGCCACTGAAAATTGTCATCGAGCCCTAGAGGTCAATGTATATAGACCACTTAACACTTTGGGAATCACGGATTTAAACGTTGTAGATAAAAGCTAGATGGCGATTTAGGGTGTTTTTATCGTTAACTGGCTATCCTCATGTTACAACACATCTGATATTCTTTAGCCACAGGATATGTAACCTTATCCTTAAAAGTTCGCTCAGGTGAGCTAACGTGGAAATAATTGTCTTTAAAAATTGCCTTATGAGTCATTGTTTAAAGGTAGCAGTTTTAGTATTTTTATTTCTATCAATAGACAATTCATATTGAATCTACTTTAAAATTAATCAGTCAGTATTTTATTTAAAAGATAATTACTTAAAAGACATGCAGTGGTAGACCAGTGGTTGAGACATCCGTGTCTTACTCGGCAGGTCCGATTTCGATCCTGAACACACGCAGACGACTTTTCGGAGTTATGTGTGTTTTAAGCTATTAAATATCACTTGCTGTAACGGTGAAGGAAAACATCGAAAGGAAACCTGCACTGTGATGTTTGCCTACCTGCACTGGGACTATAGGCTAACCCCTTCCTCATTCTGAGGAGCAGACCCGACTTAGCAGTGGGCCATTAATGGGTTGTGATGATGATGATGACTTACAAGACATTATGAACATAATATGTTAACACTCGTGTTGCAATCACATCAGTCCCGGATCTACGAATTTTTACAATCTGGGCTGATATTGATACTGGCGCCCCTCTACAAATATATAATCAGTGTCGATCGTGAGATGAAGAGTAAAAAAAGGAAATTAAGTCCTTAAAGTATACGCAAATGAGCTGAGCACCCGTTCCACGCGATTTATGGATAATTTTGAATCGCCCTGTGAAACTCTAGATACCCCTCTAGGTCCGGGCCTGAATCTCATATCAATAATTTTACCATTTCTTATATTAAATTTTGATAAATTTATGTTACACTTTATAGTTATCGCGTTTGTAGAATCTGATTCTAAAGTAAATTGATTAAATAAATAGCAGTTGCTTCCGAGCAGACTCTCTGTAGTCTGTATGTGTATGTGTAAATATTGGTGATTGAGAAACTTTTGAGGCGTTGAGCAAACAACCAAAAAATATTGTTAAATATTACATAATATTATCACTTGATAATGAATTTTGACAAGTCGCCTCCATGTTATGAGTTCACTAATTCAATATTTATGTTTTATCGCAAACTGACCGTTAATGTCGTGCTCGCGTCCTTCATGTTATTGATTTAACGTTTGTACAACTGTTAAGGTCTTTTTACTTATACATAATGTTAAGTCATATTTTACACAAATAACTACAATATTTCCATAATATCATCATGGCAACCCGTTAATGACCCTCTGCTCAGTCGGACCTTCTCCACAGAATGAGGAGGGTGCAGGTTGGCAAATTTCTACAAATACACTTTTGAGAAATCTCAGGAGTACATGTTTCTTCACCATGTTTCCTCCACGGTTAAAGCAAGTAATATTTAAATGCTTAAAACACACATAACTCAAAAAAGTCAGAGATAAGGACAGGGTCGACCTGGGAGTCCAGGGCGACCAGGGTCCCGAGTAAGCCATTCAACTAGGCTATCACTGCTTCTGTAATATTACGAAATGATATCTATTTACTGTACAACTCTCTGAAATGCAATTTAGGTAGGAAGCCGAGTAGTGCCTGGGATTCATATGTAGTTTTACGTATCGTAATAAAACTTCTCGTATGATCCTAATAGGAGTTAAGCATTATCGTACTAAATATATAGTACGAAACTTTGAGATGTTCAGCTTTTAAAACTAATTTCATTAAAAATATCACCTGAACAATGCAACGGCGACTATTATTTAAATATTAATAAATGTCATGCATTCGTCATTATAACACGACGTAGAGGAATCAATACGTAGATACTCGTATATTGACGTGGTCGCTCCTACTCATTATGCAAGTGTTCAACTTGTACTGTTAATGTCATTGTCTCGCTTCCCAAAATGTCTAATCTATTTACCATTACAATACGGACCAGTATCAATACGTCAGATTAATGTCTTTGTTCTTAAAGCGAAATGTAACATAATATACGACAACGTGCTGAGCAGTGACTATACGTTAAGATCTAGTACCAGTTACCCATTTTTACTTGCACTAAAATGACAATATTGACTCTATGAAATAACTGTATACTGTAATATGAATAAATGTGCTTCTAACACTGTGTGTTTCAAGTTTAATTTACCATGACTCAAATTAAAGTTTTTTTAACGATGGAAAATGCTTTTAGGCATCCTCTCTGAGAGAGAGAGAGAGGTATGTGTTTATCGCTGATGAACACTGAATACCCACTAAAAACTACCGAAGCCGTCTTTTGGTGGGCACCACGGGATTGCTTATATGCACCCAACTCTGATGTCCCTACGGAATTCATTTCATTTCGTCGCAGAGAACTTCTCCAAGGTTTCACTAGGAAGCCTGGACCATCCGTATTCATAGTTGCGTCTGCGGATGCTCGTCCTCCTCCTACCGCATGCCTTTGTGGCTCCACGAGCCAGTGCAACGCCATGTCGATAGCAGCATCACACTCGTGGCAACCTTCGTTTGAGTTCCTACCGATCTGGAGCAAGTACTTACTAAAGCAGCCGTGCTCGGGAAGCCCCTGTGTCAGGTATGTCAGTGCACCAAAACCTCTGCTCAGCCACTGTCGGAAATGGGGACGAATGCCCTCCACTGTTCAAAGTCCAGCTGCCAGCCTTTCCATGAATGAATTAATAGTTACAGTAATCTATAAGTTATTATTTTTTAAGTCAAAGCACAATTCAAATTGATATTATAAAATTGTTCGAGTTAAAAATTGTTTTCATATCGCACGAGAAACTTTTCAATATTTTCAGGCGGAAGTGTGAAAGTTTCAAATGTATTTAATATGAGATATTCGTGTCGACGAATAAAATATATTTGGAGTCAGAACCAGCGCTTCATAAGTGTCCAAGGCAAAAGTAGTTCCGAAACACAATAGAATATCTAATTCCATTTTAGTCATCATCTTATCGTCCTTAAATTTCATATAGCAATTGTAAGTGAACTATTTGTCTCGTATCTGTTTACATTATTACAAACCTCCATAAAAGATTTGAATACGAAATAGAAATGTTAATAATTGTGTGTACGGAGTGCGGATACTTTTTTCGTTATATTTGTATGAAGACCCGGCGTACAAGTGAATGCACAACACGGAATGTCTACAGGGGCTCTGCGGTCTGCACTCTGCAGTCGGTGCTCGCGTTAATGACACTTCGTTTTTTGTGTGTTCATGTTAACTAATATATTGCGTTCTGCACTAAATACTATACGAGTAGGTACACTACATTCTATATTCGTACCGACAGTCAGACGCTCCATCCTTGTACATGATACAATATAAACCTGATGAGTGTTTATCATGTTTAGCCGAAATTAAAAGAAAAGTCATGTCGATGTGTTGCTAGTTGCTCTTGCTACGTGAGAGTAACAAAGAATATGTATATGAACAGTATCAGTAAACAGGAACAGATTTACCAAATTATTTTACAGTGGCTGTAATTAGGACACATCATAAGTCAATAAACAAGCCTTACGTTGTCTGCCTGTTTATCTTTCTGTCCTAAAAATTAAAACGATCGCTGATGTGTAAATTATCTGATATTCGTATCACAGGAAAATTGTTGTAGAAATAACCTGGACATAGATAGATGCAGGGACGAATCTTTTAAGAGCAAATATATCTACCATCATATAAAGGGTCACTTCAACGAACCCAAATAGAAGTTTCCTTTTTAAGCCCCTAAATTGTATGTATTTCAGGATCCAACAGAGCCACGATCCGCCTCTCCTCAAATGTTGACAATGTTATTGTATTTTAAATATAAACTATCAACATATTCATGACATTTATTTTGTTCCTAGTGGGTACTATCATATTAGTACATTTCCGGTTCAACTTATGTTGTTAGTGTTGTTAGTAACACGTAAACATTGTGACTTTAAATAGTGAATACGTGCTTTCTGCTTAGACGTCGGTTTTCTTTATAATGTTATATTGTACGATATTGTTACATTGTTTACTGATATTATGTAGGTGCAAGTAAGTTGTGTGCGCCCTCCAGCTCGGCCCTCAGCCTCAGCCTCATTGAGCGCTTCCGTTGTTAGAGGATGTGTACGCACTACACACTACACTGTAGCTGATCTGATTGTAATTCAACTAATTGCTTATACAGTTTATAACCATGTTATGATTTACTCGCTTTTGAAGAATTCTTACTACGTTTGTTAGCTTAGTTCATTAATCAAGTTATATAAAATGTATTCTGCAGACCCATAGGTAACATTATATCCCAATCAAACATCAAGGGGATAATAGAAAGATGTTAAAATTATTGCTGTTTTGTAGTTGTAATATATGTATGTAGTTAGCAAACTCCTACAGAAGAAGCTAAAAAACTATACATTATTTCAAAAAGTCACGTATTAATCACTCAGTTGATTTTAGCGGGAAGCTCACAGATAACTAAACGACTAAACAGTTAAAAGTACCTTCAGTTAAACTAGAACGTATAGACTTCTGACTATACGTTCTAGTTTATAGAAGAAGAAAAAAACTAACTGAAGCAATAAACAAAAAAATTAACAATGATACCAAATATCCTTAGAGATAAAACAATATCTAGTTTCGAAAACATTTGTATAATATCATTTTGTCTTTTTCAGTGTGGGCAAACTAAACCTTGTGGATCTAGCGGGGAGCGAGCGACAACGGAAAACTGGCGCGGGCGGGGAACGACTACGGGAGGCGGCGAGGATCAACCAGGCTCTGTCCTCTCTCGGGAATGTCATCTCCGCCCTCGCTGAGAACAGCCCGCATGTGCCTTACAGGTAGGACGACAACTTAATGTATAAACTGACACAGAGGTACACGCACAAGCTTTTGGTAGCTACGACACGAGTGCTGCCATCTGATACGTTTACATACTCGTAGTTGTATGTCATTACTATTAAATCAAAAACAAATTGCACATTATGCCTACATTAACTATTTATGAGCAATCAAATGTTTAAGAGCATGAAGTACTAGAGTCCTTTGAACACCAAAGTGCTCGATAAAACAACGTCACTTACAACCCTCACCCTTTCTATCTAAACCAAAGAATGTCTTAAATTGCTAGTGTTACTTTTTAAGGCTATTCCTATTAATATTTTTGTAACATTTTTTCAATAGGACAAGATTAAATTTTCTAATGATTTTAACCTTTCTTTATATAAAAATACTGGTTGAACGGTGGACCTGAATATCTGTTTACTTTTAGAGATTCAAAGTTAACTCGAATACTGCAAGACTCCCTGGGCGGCAACAGCAAGACCATCATGATCGCGAACATCGGCCCCGCCTCCTACAACTACGACGAGACCATCACTACGCTGCGGTACGCGCATCGAGCCAAAGGTGAGAATAGACACGATGACAGTACAAAATAATGATAGAGAAATGTGCTCTTACTCAATGCTCAATTTAAGCAATTTATATTCTTTTATAAAAAAAAACAATACACTGTTTTACTCATCAATTGGTAAAGTTTGTTTATAAGCAGGCCAAGAGATATTTTGTATCTTGATTTTTGAAGTTGTAAATGTTTTTCGCAGCAATAAAGAACAAACCAGTCCGCAACGAGGACCCTAAGGACGCCAAGCTGCGCGAGTACCAAGCGGAAATAGAGCGCTTACGCGCGCTCATCGACCAGCGACGCGCGGCCGAGAAGCGCAAGCGACTACCGCGCCCCAAGCGCGCCGCTCCGCACGAACGTATGCCATACTTGCTACTAATTACACCATAACATAAGCAACACTTAAACGAGTATGATTTAGTAAGTTATCTTCGAAAGTTGATGTAATTAATTTCGTAAATACAATTCTAGCGGCAGTTGAAACAGCTAATATCGAAAACGAACACATCCTGGCCGAGTCCACGATAGAGCAAGAGAAGACGAAAACTGAGGAACTCGAACACCAAATCCGCTCACTGGAAGATCGATTAGTACAGGGAGGTGGAGGGAAGGACCTTATCAACAACCTCAATGAAAGTCAAATTATTCTAGAACAGAGAAATATGGAGATAGCGGAGAGGAAAAAGAGAGAGGTGGAGATGCAACAGAAAATAGATTTAGAGGAGGAGACGACGACGATAGTTACCAATACGTTCGCGACGCTGCAGCAGGAAGTTGATCATAAAACACAAAGGTATCATATATTATATTAAGTAACTGATACTCTATAAATATTGAAATACTCTTATTGAAATGATCAAATTATGAAGACAAGTGCTCTTTACATGTTTCAGTCACGCTGTACATTCTTTTTCCTGCCTTTCTGTTTAAGGATATAATAACTCACTTTGTCAGCTTGTAATCATTTTTGCCTCTTCATTATAATTTAAATTATAATTCATTATTATATAATATATTGCATAATCATTTAAAAAAATCTAATTTTATTAATTTCAGATTAAAGAAATGTTTATCGAAATACGCGTGTCTTCGCGAAGAAATGGTGGAGCAACGCGAGGCGCACGACTCCGAGCGGCGCGAGCACGAGGCGCTGCAGGCCGCGCTCATCGCGGAGCTGCGGCGCCGCCTGCTGGTCGCTGACAGCTTCGTGCCCGAGGCGGGGCGCTCCACTGTGCTGCGTCTGCGCTACAACGACGACGCTGACTCTTGGGAGCTGCCCGAACACAGGTACTGTTCTGAAACTGCCACGTGGCGTTATTCTGCATTAAAGATAATGTTATAATATGCAATGCTTAATGTTCAGCGGCGCCGAGCCCCTCACAGAGCGTCCAGTGGCGAGCAACGCGCGCCGACCCACCTGCCTCCTCGCGCTCTCCAGCTCCGAGCCCAGGCGCCGAGCTCATAACCTGTTGGACCTACGCCCCATACCCCTGCCTCCCACCGCGCGTCGGTACACGCCCCCGGCGCCTGCGCCTGCTCCCGCGCCGCCACCGCCCACAGCTACCACGAGGCACCCCACGCAATATAAGGTATTTATTTTCAGACGGCTAAAATAAAATCTTTGTATATATATACGTAATATACAAAGATTTTATTTTAGCCGTCGTATAGAAAGGTTTTTATGAAATTAGCTGATGTCGATTCAAAAATAATATTTTTTTGTATTTCATTTTTCAGGCAATGGAGGTAGTACCCAAAAAGGAACCAGTCGTAGAAAACCGTCGAATTAGCGCGAGGACGCGAGCCCCCTCCGCCCACCACCGCCTGGGCACCGCGGGGGTGCGGTAGGCCACACCACCCACAACTTCTTGTCCTGCATCCCTTGTCTCTGTTAAATTCCGAAGTAACTAAATACTAGAAGCCTTTAAACCTATTGTTATAGTTGAAACGAGTGACAGATGCGAGTCTCCAGTGAGTCCCAGCTGGCGCCGCAGAGGTGTCATCATTTAAGAAAATGTCTGTAAAAATAAAATAGAATATATCGTCTACAGAATACAGATATAGTCCAATATTAGTCCACTAACAGTAAATATTGTATAATGTTGATGTTAAGGAAGAGGGGACAACCCACCAGTTACCGAGAACCTTGCCTATGTTGGTAACACTAGTTGCCGCCGCGGAGTTGCGTGGAACATATTTTTATACGATGATGATATTACGAGTACGAGTGCGGAAACGCTTTTTAAGCTTCGACTGCTGGTCAGTTCACACTGAGGAGTCCGGTAGGGGCTCGACGCTTCGCTCACTATTGTTATATTGTATTTAAATATAGATAGACTTATTAACGGTGTTGCCAGCTCCATCTCTCCCCATTTACGCGTAATAAGCCTTTAAATTAAGGATTGATTTTACTTAAACTGAATAATTTTAAGATTATTTTTTCTAAAAGTTTCCTAATATTTATCCTATATCCTTAAAATTTAGCCCTCTAAAATATTTAAATGTTTGTTATAGTAGCTTTTTAAAAGTAAAGTTAACTGGCAACACTGGATGTAACATGTAAATGTCTAGTATAATGTTCGGTACCGTCACAAACTCCAGCGAGGAGCAGGAGAGTGGAGACGACAGTCGACAATCAAATGATCTCAGTTACGTTTAGTGCAGCGAGGAGGCGGGAGGAGGGAGGAGGGAAGCGGAATCGCTGTATTTGTATTAGTATTTATTGTATTCGTGCGCCGCGTGTATTGTTTTAGTCAGTTTGTGTTGTCATTTGTTTTATATGATTATATTTTACCGTTGTTATTTTTAGTGAAATTTTATTTTTGCTTCACACGCTCTGTGTTCGAAGCGGTGATATTAGATAGCTTCGTATAGTTGTAACCGTTCAGCCGCCACTTCGGGCATACGGAACTGCTCATATTGTAAGCAAATAAAAAACATACAAAAAAAAGCATTAACGCTCAAAGTTTTCGTGTTTCCGAAGTGGCGATCAGAAGTCGATAATAACAGGATGTTGAACAATATTGGTATTCGATCAGGGAAGCATAAAGTCAGTGATTTAATGAGTCGAAATTGTGATGAAACGTTCAAATGTGTTACCAAAGATGGAAACTGTCCATTCCAGCGAGCTCCAGTCGCAGTGTCATGTTCCTCTATTTGTAAATTTGATCAAATTGTTTTATTCCCGGACACGGTCTCTAGTCAATGTAAATAATCGTTTTATTGTGAGTATTTAAAGGTATATAGACGTACTGTTAGGGTAGGTAGGGCTTACGTTCGCACAATACTTTTGGAATACGAACCTCTGATGCTCCTTGTATGATACATTTCCATGTATTTATTTAAAAAGTAAACTATTCCTATTTAAGATTGTTTAACAATGAAAATGCAAGTATTATTTGTTTATTATATTTATATGTGAATCAATTGGCTTTATACTGTGAGTGTATGAGGCAGAGGAGGAGGAGGAGGAGGAGGGAACCATGTGATATGCCATGTGTCGGGAGCCGCTAGTCAGGAGTGCGCGTACACGCTTATACTCACTAATAAACATTTATAATTTTCCTCATTGTTTCTATTTATGCCTTAACTCTAATTTCCATTGATTGTTGAAGTACTTTGGATGTTTTGTTTGCAGAAACCCTTACATACACTATACACTTAGTTAACCTCACAAAACCTTTTTATAAAACAAACGAACAAGAGTCAGTTTGTATTTTTGAATTTAAATTAAATAAAATGGATTTTTTATTAAAAAACGATTCTTGTATTTTTAAAGAAATATTTTTGGATTCCAATTGAATACATTTGACTAATTATTTTACTTTATAATTATTTATTTACGCCTACCTATACTAATATTACAATGCAGAAGAGTTTGTTTGAACGCGGGGTTTAGCTTTTTAGCCTAGTGTCTATAGAATTTATCGAAGAAGGATAAAGCTGTAGGCGGACGCGAACGAAGTCTCGTATATCTACTAGTCCAAATCCATATTTTATTTTTCCACTTTCACACTGGCACGACTACATAAAGAAAAATACTAGCAGTAGTTCTTGACCCCTCCAACTAAGCTAAAATGCTTGTGTTAGGAGTGGGCCACGCCAGTAGTCCAAGGAGTGGGATTTGATTCCACAACTCGATTGTGAATTCAACGCCTGAGCTCAAAAGCTACTAAAGCGATTTTGATTATTTCCAGGTAACAAAGGCTATGTAGTGTTGCCATAAATATTAAAATTAAAAAGATTGAAGGTGACACCCAAATGCATATTTTGTAAATGGAAGGTAGTCCCAGGAACTTTCAATTTTGATGGTAATAAAATTTCTCTGATAGAAAGCTACACCATGATATAGAACATGCAGTGTTGCCATATATGTTTCTTATAACTAATGGGACATGGTCATGGAGTAGATCATTTTGTTAAGTTTTAATACATTTGAAAACAAAAGATTTCATGATATCCGAAGTAGAAGACGAGAGACTATAAATGAAACACAGTTGGGTGATGCGTGCGCTTGTTGTTTACGCACGCTTGAAGTCTATAAAGTTGTGCTATTTCAGCATTTCTGTTAAAAACAGTTTCCATTTGCTCAATTTTTTTATTTTTCTGTCTTAGTACTTAAATAATATCTGCCTGGAATTTGCACCTCATTTGCAGTCTTCTATTCTGCTTCTGTAAATTTTTAACTGCAGCAGTGAGACGCGGTTTTAACCGCTTGGCTTAAGCTCGGCCCTTTTTCTAAATTTTTCTTCTCTCATTGTGTCGAATACGTAGTCGAGATCACTGATGTCGACATCAATTATTTCAACTGGTTCTTCATTTTTACATTCCTGTAATAATTATAAGCAAAATCCATACAAATAAATAAAATTGTACTGTCTGTTTGTAATATTAAAATAACCGCTTTATACTAAGTGCATATGGATGTATACACGCACACACCACATATACCAACAACAACTTTGTCTGTCTGTTTGTTCCGGCTAATCTCTGAAAGGGCTGAACCGATTTAGACGGGACTTTCACTGATACAGATAGCTGATGTAACAACAAAAACTTGGGCTATTTAACATCTCGTACCTGTGGCGCTCACGAGTCGGTTTGCGGTCCAGAATGGAAGCGGGCAAACAAATAACGGGCGGTGGCGGTTAGTAATGTTCGCTCCGTATACGTCGTCGATGTTGCGCGCCGCTTCTGCCGCTTTGCTGCCACACACACACTCACACTCCATAATTACTCGAATTTTTAACGTATCCGTGATTACGAAAAATGTACTTGAAATGCGATAAAAACAAAACGCTAACCATTAAACAAATGACTAATTTTCATAAAAGAATTCCATATTTCAAAAATAAAAGTATTTTTAACTTAAAATTCTTTGCGCAAAAAGAAAAAAATGGATTGAAATAGCCAATACAATACGGCGGAACGGCAATTTCATAGGTAATCAAAGATGATATCTTACTAATATTATTATGTATAATGTAGGTATAAGGTAATAAACAGAGATGTTACTATTAGACAGTTGCCCAATGAAGTTGATATAGATGTCGCTAAAACCAAACCTAACAAAAAAAACAGCAACAGGATGTAAATTCTGATCGAAAATTTCAAATTTACCTCCGTATGCGCTTTCTCCGATAAGATTAATATTAATTGCATAACTAAAGTGCCGGCAATTAACTATTAGTATAAACAATAAATATTAACTATAATTAATAACGCCATTACTAGTTAAACAATACCAGAATGCAAAAACAAAAATTATCATTCATGGTCGATGTCAAAAACATGGTATTTTTGCGTACCAGGACAGTATTTAGTTAGTACATGGTACAAAACCTCCAAAAATGACATATACCATGAAATTGGTACGTCAAACATCTCTGGTAATAAAGACCTATTATTACAAAAAATTCTATGATCAAGGTCAATTCAATTTATCAAGTGTTGCTTACGTAAATATTATTTTCCTGGTAAAATAATCTAGGTAATATGACACTTATTTATTGGCACTTATTAAGTGGTTTCTCAATTAAATTCAATTATTCAATTTAAATATTTAAAGTGACTGCATTATGAAGCTATACAACATAAAGAACAATTATACATTTGATTAAGAATCACCAAATTCTTTACACAACGTACATATTATAATTAAATTACTAAACGAGAAAAAATTACCTGATTATCGGAAATGGCAATGATAAATAAAAGCCAATTTGACATCTGTAAATTAAATACAGAATAAAAAAACCTTCTCGGCTGACATCAAACTGACACTATTAACAGTTAAATAAGGCGCGTTTTTCATCAGTAGACATTAATCGATAACAAAAAAATAAATTCGTTTCTACTATTTTAAAAGTTTTTATTTAACGAGCTAGTGAGAAAGAAATGTTATTTATAATGTTCATTAAAAGATCTCAATAAAATGCAAATAATGCATATTGCATGAAATATGAAAAGTTACGGTTATGCATAATTTTTTAGTCTTAAATTCAATCTCAAAATTCAAATTATGGGAAAAACAATTAACTAAATTAATATAGGATGTAGAAATGCAATGTCTCAGGATGAGCCATTTGCTTGCTTGGCAAATTTGAATATTAAACTAAAAGTTAATTTGAAAGAAAACATAAATTAAAAAACTAAATAGGTAAATAATTTAAAAAATCGATTTACATTATATGAATCGATAAAACTGGTAGTTGATATTCGGCTCGCAGCACTACAGCAGCAGCAGTACATCACTAGTTGTAACGGTCGTTCATTTTCAAAAGTTTAGTGGCTTTGTTTCGGTTACAAAATGTGAATAAAGCGCGGAAATGTCGGAAAAGCTGAAAGATTATCAAGTGATCGAGGCGGCGTGCGGTGACGGCGGCGACGCGCTCTACGCGGTGCGCCACAAGGCTACCAACAACATATTCGCGTGGAGGCCGCACGACTGCTCCGCGCTGTCCGACGAGCAGATACAAAACGTACACAACGAAGTGAAGACATTAAGCGGAGTCCTCGCGGGCAACCTGCTGCGCTACTACGACACAATCCTGCACGCGCCCACCAGAACGCTGTACTTAGTGCTCGAGTACACCTGCTGGCGGAGCGTGCGCGAGCTGAGTGCTCAGTGCGGCTCGCACCAGCACTTCGCCGAACGCTTCATCTGGTACCTCTTACGGGAGCTGGCACGCGCTGCTAAAACCATTCAGGACCTGCAGTTAGTAGCACTCAGAAAATGCATCACAACAGAATCTATATTCGTAGGACCAAACTGCGAGATACGCATCAACTGCTTCACTCTGTCCTCGGACGCGTCGAGCTCCTCAGACTTGATGCAACAAATCGGCAAATTGATCCACGCCCTATGCTACCAACAACTCGGCCAATTTCACTACAGCGACGACCTGAGAGACGTCATCGACTTCCTGACAGACGACAGGAACTCCAACCTGCGCCCCGATGTTGTGCTCTATCATCCCACAGTCCTCGCCAACACTGACATTGTCACGGGCCCCAAACATCTATCTGATATATTTGCATCAACAGAATCTCCCAATTTGTTTTCAGAGACAAATAAATGTGATTCTGAAAAAGCAGTTGAACAATGCAGGATGATTGAGCCTCTTCCCCGAACTCACATAAAGCATGAGAGTCCAATTTATTGCAATATCAGTCCCAAATGGAAATTTAAGGAAGAAATAGAAGAAAGTGTGTCTCCCTTGCAAATTGTGTCGCCGACAGTCGCTGCACTGGCTCTGGAGCTGCCAGGATATGTCCCGAGGAGTAGGCAACCCTACAGTGAAGCTTTAGAAGTGTACAATGGTCCACAGAAACTTTCCGAGGACACTTTAAGCCATCAGTGGATGTCCCGTCTCGTTGCTCTGAGACAAAGAGAGGAGTCTCTGAACAAAAGAGAGAGAGATATAATTGCAAAGGAAATAATGAACAGTCCATCCACTAAGGTTGTCTCTCTTGACCACTCTACAGACAGCAATATCAGAAGCAATGGAATAACATTGCCTCCAGTGCTCAATCAACTGAATGAGGTCAACGGCTGGGTGTCCCGGCGCCGTCACAGGAGATCTAGTTCAGTTAAAGTTAAGGGGAGAAGGAAGAGCTATGCTTATGAAGATTTAGATAGCTCTCTATCGGCTGATAATGGTGACAGCAGTATGATAGTGACAGCAGCTAGAATTACAAAGGAAAACATGCCTCGCAAACTATTCCCTGATGTATCTTCTAAGAGAGTCCACTTCACTTCCAGTAATCCCTTTGTTGAGAGTGATGAGAGTGTTACTTTGACTTTTTATGAGGTGGAAGAGGTAAATCAAGGGCCAAAAGTGCAGGAGACTGAGGTTAAAGATATTACTAAGTTCAAGTATTTAGATTTGGAAAAGATAAATTCTAAAAGAACTGGAAAGCAGTGGAACCAATCATCACCATCAAAGCAAGCCAAGGTCTCAGAGAAAGTGTTTTCTGATATAACAAATAGTAATCTAAGGAAAACTCCGTCTAAAACCAGCATCACTTCAAAAAGTTCCAATTTCTCTCGCTCTTCAGTGAGGAGTTCTAAAAGTGTGTGGAGCTTTGGGACAGCCAACAGCAGCGAGGGCAGTTTCGATAAGGAAATGTATACACAGACTCCGAGTGCTCCACCCGAGTTGAAAAAATCCAAGAGGAAATCCCTGCTGCCTTTCAAAACACCTTTTAAATTCAAAACATCCACAAAAGTGTAAACATGGATTTATTTGAAAACTGTAAGTAATGTTTATTTGACTTCACACAAAAGGTTCCCATATCAGTAGCAGTTTGTATGTTCGACCATGACTTGCTAATTTAGATTTTTTTTTAAATCAAAAAGTAATTATTTGAGATAATTAATATTGGTAGATGTATGTACAATTTAAGGTTTATTATATTGTTGTTTAATAAGAGGTTTGCTAACATAATGCTAAATAATGTTGTAAAATTGAGGAAAGAGTAAAAATTGATAATAAATAAATAATTATTGATGTAGCTAAACATAAATTTAAAAAAAAACATAAATTAGAAAAAATAAGTGGATTTAATAAACATAATTTTAGAAAAAACCTATAATGAAGTAGCTAAAAATATTTCTTTGCAAATCTGTGTATTTTAAGTAGTAATCATAAGATCTCTTGGTTGTGGTGTAATGCTTTTAGTTTTAAGTTATTTTAAGAGATTGGAACACAAAAGTTAATTATATTATATTTTGTTGTATATAAGAAAGATACGGACACAAACCCACCTGAACTAGCATAGTGACATATTGTCTATACAATATATTTGTATACTATTACTGTACTGAACTGTATATGAAATAAGCATATATTTTATATAATAACTTTTTATTATATGAAACAGATTTTTTATAATGAATTGTATATATAAGAACATGAACAACATTGTGTAATTTTAATGTTTTTTTTTTTATGATTGATTCACTTCCTTAGTCTTTGGGTCTTCCATTTTTTCCTTTTTAGTTTAAGTAAAAAAAGAAAAAATAAAAAAAATATACTATATAGAATATTCTAGAATTTTACATAGATTTAAGTATAAGAGTTGCCATATTTTTGTATTAACTTTAACAATGTCTTATATGTAATTGAAATATAAATAAGGGGTTAATAAAAGAGATTAAATGGTTACAAAAAGCATATAAGTTTTATTGATAACAATACAGACATACAGTTAACCGGTATATTATTTCTTCTTGTTGAGTGCTTTGTCGGCTCCCTCTATGAATTTTTTGGGTAATCCAAATTTTTCTATCAGTAGTTTGGCAACAAAGTGAGTCTGTAAAGAGGAGAAACAATATTTATTTTTATTATTAAAAAAACATTTTACATCCATTCTTAGTTAAGACTTTTTTAAAAAAGTTTATTGATTCTTAGATTTAAAATTTTTTCAATAAATCTTTTTAAACATATTAGTATCTATTATTACATTACTTTTTTAAACTGGATTTTCAAAAAAAAAAAACATTTTTTTAATTAATATCTAAAGGTTACCTTTTGTCTTTTCCGATATATATTTATATATTCCGATATATTTTAATAAAAAATAATTTAACATATTAGTCATGATACTTTTTTTCTATGTATATATATATATATATATTATTATTATTTAGATAACATTATGGCACTGAATATGTTGAAACACAAAACATTCTGCCAAGATTGCATGCTATTCACAATAATTGATCAATTTAATTACAAAGCACGTCTAAACTCCCGCCATTATATCTGTCGCTGTCAAAAACAACCGCCATTTAATACTATGAGTTACACTGACCTTTTTGTACATAAACAAAAAAAGGTAATATGGGGTATATATGAAGAATTACCTGGTCTCCTTGTAACATGAGCTGGTCAGCCTTGGCAGCGGCGGACCTGGTGACCCCGCACGAGGCGCCCACTCGGAGCTGGCACTCATGCGCTAGCGGTGGCAAGCTGAAGCCGTACGACTCCAGGTTTGATACCAAGGTTACCTGCGGGTTATAAATCATATTGTAAAATTAAAAAAAAATTATTATGACAGGTTATTAAAAAGCAAGCAAGAGACCTAATGCATCGAAAAAAGAAAAATTAGTTAAAATATAAAGCCATTTTGGATATTTTCAGTTCATTTTCTATTTTTGATACAATGAGTTACAAGCTTTTTAATTTTTATAGTACTGTGTTACAGCAACTAGGGTCTCTTGTATCGATTGAATCAAATCACTGTTTTCCAAATGCAGGAAGCTTTCGTGGAATAATCACTTGGGATTGAGCAAGTAGCAATTTACACACACCCATTTATAAACTTTGCATTTTATTTGGGCAAAGATAATTTCCATAATGACCAGGTTAAAAAACTAAACTGATCCAAAAATATGGGAGAACAAGTCTTTGTGAAGCTTTTGCGTTTGTTACCTTTTTGTTCCCACTCCGCATGGCCACTTGCATCTTGATAGGTTCCAAGCGTGATTTAGCCAACTTGATGGAGCCGTCAGCGAAGCGCATCTCAGTGCTGGGCGTCATGCGACTCAGCACACTAGTGGTCAGCTCCTCCCATTTCATTATTTCCTGATGTATAACAATAAAACATTATCATCCTTTAAAACTGTTGCTGTTGAAAAACAGTTGCAATCCGAAAGTCAGTCGCAATTGAATAAATCTATCTTCTGATTAAGAGACAGATAGAAAACATGTCGGTATGATAAAAAGTTACTACATATCTTAAAGATAATTTTGGAAAAAACTGATCAAGAGACCAACAATCATCTTTTCCTTCAGTCCTTAGCAATACAACATGTATTGCTTTTGATGATGTAGAAAGGATTGTATATGAATGGACTAGCTGACTATTATTAAAGGTGAGCTGAGGTGCACTAGACTACAGTTAAAAGTTTTATCAAACTCGTTTTATAAAACTTTTAACTGTACTGTAGTAAACTTTTAAGTTTCGGCCCAGCCGTTCTCGAGTTTGAGCGGGACTAATAAACGTCAGTTCATTTTTACATATATAATAAATATAATACTTACTTGTAGTTGCTTCCCTGTCACCTTAGCAAGTAACGCGTCAAGGCACACGGCTCCTTTCTTGTTGGGCGCCATCAGCTCGTGCGCCTTCACGTACTGCGTCAGGGTGTTCCGCACCTCGCTGGCGGACAGTGGGGTGCCCTTCCTGGGACAGGTACATAAGTATGTAACAACAAGGCTCATGGATTTCCCTGCATCAAATTACTTTGGGTAACTAGTACTTGACTGTCACTTTGTAGAAATTTCAGAAAGGAGTCCATTTACTGACTCACTCGTTCTCTTAGACTCAGTCACATTTATTTCATTATTAAATACTTAATATTCTTTAATTAGTCTTTAAAGATCCAAGATAAAATTCTTTTACTACTACTACAGAGACTAAGTTTTTATACAAAAGTACTTTTTTTAAGTATCAAATAATTGGTGGGTCAATATGTTTGTCTAAAGTACGTAAGTTCGTAAGGCCGTTTTAATGTATTTGAGTAAAAAATAAATAAATGTACACTAATAGTAATATATTCCAACTAACTTTAACGGCGCAAATAGGTCGACAACCCCAGCAGTGACGCAGTACAGCTCCCGTATCTGCGGAGGCACATACTCCGCCGGTTCCTCCGGCTCCCTCTCCACCGCCACGGCCCTGTGGGAGCGCACCAGCGGGTGAGCCAGCTCTACGGCCACCAGCGCATCCACACCCTTGTCTATTTCGCGGACTTGGATTAGGCCTTCCTTGAAAACATATATATCATTATTATGGTAATTTATAACCTAACAGTACTAGTGGATAGACATGATAAAATAATGCCAGATTATTCTAAATTTCAGTAAAACAAATCAAATGAACGACATTTTTTTCTTTTTATTTTAGATCAAGCTCTTTAAAAAGTAACCTATGTGGTTAATCCAGGGTATAAATTATCTGTGCGGCAAATTTAATTGAAATCCGTTCAGCCGTTTTTGGGTGATTGAGTAACAAAACTAAGTAAATAACGTCAACATTACCTTCTGCATTGCTTCCAGGAATTTCCCCATTTTTTTGTAACTGGATTTCTTCACGTCCAACGCCCTGTCCGATGGACAATATGGCATCAAGTGATTTCTGAAATGTTTGAGAACATAGCATTTAGAATGCATAAAAATTAAACTCATAAGTCATAACAAACTTTTTTTTGACAAGTCAAAATAAGCAGGTTAGTCACAAAACAGACTTTGTGTAGTCTTACACCTAAAACAACGAATTATTTATACTCTCAAACATAAACCAAAAACTGGAAAACTATGCATAATACTACAATATTAGAAGAAAAGTAACAATCCTTTGTTTACTCAAATATTAACAAGATACTCGTACATCTTATATTTATTTACCTTTTCTTTCTTTTTTGTTTGTATGTATATGGGTCAATCAACTTTTAAGTGTCCACAATTTGAAAATTGAGGTAAAAATAATAATTTTTTAGGTATCAACAGTGAACAGTGCATTTTTTTTAAATATATGAATTATAACGGAAAAACTCGAGTAGACTATTTAATTTGTCCCCTGGACAACGTACATAAAATATTTTTTATTTAAACAAATAGTTTATTTTAATGAAAAGTAAGAGAAGTTTCTTGACACTATTGTTTTAGTGCTTCAATGAATGATTTTCGATATAATTACACTTACATTGTCTTGTACTTGGACAACAAGTTTTCCTAACACATAAAAACTTTTCATTGTAATACAAAATTGGATTTTGTGTACTAAAGTGATTTATTTCAATAGAAAATGTAAAATATAAAAGGACCAACATCAATTAATTAACAGTATGTATGTGTTGAAACACCAACTACTTTTTTGTTCTCAGTTATAAGCCTGGAAGAGATCGCTTCAAGCGCTAAGGCTGCCTGTTGTATATCTCTTATTTTGATATTAATAATTTACTCATTGTGATTTTTATAGATAGAACATTATAAACTACAAGTGTATGTAACACGTCAGAGTAAAAGTACACTGTTCATGTACAGAAGAATTAATAAATACATTAGATTTCAATATCAAATATCACATAATTCTGTTATAGCATGAATGAGGAACAAACCAACAAACACATTCACAATGTTGTTATTTATTTCTTAATAATCCCATCTAATATTATAAATGCGAAAGTAACTTTGTCTGTCAGTTATGTCTTCATGCTTAAATGCATGTGGTAGTTTACACCATTTTTTTTTGAATAAATTTTTGGAATAAAAATTACAGAAAGACTTACTTGTATAATAAATTAGTTTTGAGCGGCAATTCTAGGTTTTTTCCTTCTACTTTAAGGAATGAGAGCAGACACCATCGGAGGAGTCCATCCATGTCTGTGGGTATTTCATCTGTTTCTGAACTTTCTATAAAATAATACAATTAAATAATAAGTTATTAAAATATGACAAACCTCAAACTAATTTTACTTTATTTTTCAAAACCTTTTTAATAATAATAATAATCAATTTTACTTGACTTATCATACCGAAAATTAAATTAATTTTCCATTGTAATTATATAACTCATGGAGTGATGGAAAAAGAGGACATTGGGCCAGGAGGGATAAAATTGGTTATAATATAATTAACCTGTAGCCACAGTATCGTCTAATTGATCTACTTCATCATTGTTTAACTCAGATTCAACTTCTGTGTCTAGGATCATTTTGGGTTCGTTTACAGCTGGATGCACTTCTTTAACCAGACTTGGCCACTCTTCTCGTATTGGTTGAATGTTTAGCTGTAATCAATAAAATGTATATTGCTTGAATGCAAAGACATTGTTAATTCACATTCTCTTAGTGAAATTATACTGTACTGTATAGTTGAAATATAAATTTTTATTTGAATACTTGCAATTAATTGTAACGCCAAATTGCATGCATTATTATATTATATATTATTTTACTGTCAATTAATTAGATATTAAATTCAATATTCTTCAAAATGTTAAAAGAACAAGTTGCTTTATACCTGGTTTAAATCAGTAGTGATAGATACTATGTCATGGTATGATGGAGCTCTAAGCTTAGGTCGCTCAATCTTACTAAATTTAGGATCTTTGCACAGCAGGTCACCATACACATGTATTGTTTCCAAACATACGCCCCTAGAAATAAACAATAAATGGATTAAATAATTTATATTTAGTATGACCATAATATACTTCCTTTAATATTAAACTAATTGCATTTGAAGAAATTTTTTGCAGAATTGAAAATACCATAAAAAAATCCAATTATCAATTTAATAATGAAATATCATCATCAACAAACTCTTAGGCCATCATAACTTTTATTTGTCCAAATCTAAATCCTCTAGATCATAAAGATTTATGAAATATTAAATATGTCAGTGACTACAATATAAGCATGCTACAAGTACATACATAGGAGCTGTCAACAAATCAGCAGAAGACATAAGAGCATGACCAACAACTCCTGCTGCTGCATTGTCTGCTGTACAGACTCCAATCACTGTTCCTCTGCGGAACTGTGTGATACTGTCCGTGACTACTCCAGGGGCATATAATGGAGCTCCACCTTGAATCTGTAACATATACAAACATAATGTTAAAAGTTATATAAACTTATAATTTGATAAAATTTGGATAATGTGTAGTCATTGCCCACTTTAATAATGTATAGTCACTATCATTTTTTTTTAAGAAATAGGAAGGTTGTTATGTTGGGTAGATTTATGTAAGACTACATTTTCTGTTTTATTAAGTAATATGATAGATTAATGTACATAGTAAAATAATAATATAACATTTTCTCTAATATGGAGGCCACCGAGCTGAAATACACAATTAATACATATTAAGCGTTTTATTATTGTTAACAACATAATAAAGGCATAATGAGAAAAGAAATCAGCTTATATGCAAATCTTATTAGATGGATTCATATAATATTAATTGCATACCAATTGAGAAAAAATTCTCTACCACACAAATTTGTCTTCAAATCTAATCAATATTTAAAAAAAAAATTTTGAATATTAATCTACCACACCTTACTCAGAACTAGAGTATGTATGCTAATAGTAGGGACTAAATCTGGCACTTTCCACAGCGCACAGATGGTGGGCACCAAGGTCTCCCACAGGTCTATCATCACTGGAAGCCCATCTATCACATAGACCCCAACTGTATCTCCCGAATTTAATATTATCTTCATACAGCTGCTGTTAGATTTAACGGGAACCAGTTCCTTAATTTTTTCTTCCGTAGCTGCTGGGAATTCATTTTGTATGCGCTGTCCAAGGTGTTTTCTGCAATAATAAAATTTCTTTATAACCAAAAAATGCATTTTTTGTCATGCATTGGAATAAAAAAAAACTGTGTTTGCACATCTAACCTTTGTCATGGCCCTTCCTAAAAACTGCAAAAGTTCTTTATTTTCGCTTTTTTAGAAACAAATTTGGGTGAAGGGGGACTACTTATATTATATATATACCGAGATCTGGCCAAATGATAAATCTGCTTGTGGATATAGCCTAAGTTCACTACAAAAGTTTTACATTGAATAATAAATGCAGTTTGTACTCACTTCTCTGAATTTTTCAACGTATTGTTAGATTTCAATTTATATGGTTTGGCAAACATTGCGCCGTGATATTACTTACTTAGTTATTAAAAGAAAATGTGTATACTGTTTGAAATTTTCAATTTTTGTATGATTTCATGGTTTACGCGGTGTTTTCAAGTTGACAAATGGACAGCTGTCAAGTGTCAATGTTAAAGACATCGTGACATATTTATTTACGTTCAAAAACATTTATTTCAATTTATAATTATAACTTGTTTACGAATTAAATGCAAAGCTACAATACTTATGTTATTTTTTATTTATATTAAACATTACATAACGAAAATATCGTGTTTTATATTATAAAACAAAATAATCTGATTCACGATTACGGGCGAATGCATAAAATACTACGATAAATATTTTCAATGTATTTTATTCAAAGAAATTTAGATGAGAGGTTATCTTTTTTATTAAATTATAAAAATGATTAATTGAGCGGTATAGATTGTACAGTCCACGAGATCGCGCCACCCGTTCGGCTAGACAGTCAAAATACATCAAAATAGGAGCCGTGTTGCGAGTCTTCGTGGATTGAATCATCTGTCTCAATTCTCACTCGGCTACGTAAAAAAATTAAAATTGTTCACGCTCGAAAACAATACAAGGATTTAGTTAGAGAACCAAACAAGAATGTCCTATAAAGAACGTAAACGAGTGTACTAAGAATGTAAAAGTGTTTTCAAACACAAAAGCACGTATGTTCACTACTATGTAATACTAATATCCAATTAAACAATATTGCTTTGTATTTCCAACAGGCGCATACATATTTAAAAATGTGAAGCTAAAACCAAAAAAACTGATGTTATTAAAACTTTTTGGATGTTTGTAATCGGCAATCGGCAATAAGACGACAGAAGTGTGTCACGCTGCACGCAGCCGCAGCACGCTATGTACGTGTACGGTGTACGGTAAGGAGTCCTGCCTGGTGATGGCGATGGCGGTGCAAGGCTGGTGGGTTAAAGCACAATGTGCTTGACGTTTTCAGGGCTACCTATTTATTAAAGTTGTAGTTTTTTCTTTGTTTACTTTTTTAACACACTTGTCATAAAAGAAATAGAAATTCTCAACGATATATCTTAGTAGATTTATATTGCAGCCAATAACCAGCGGTATTATAATGACGTATTTTAACGACTTTAACGATACTAATATATATACATTGTTGATTAATTCGATTGATTCAATCGATTCAAAAATACATCACTGATTTGATAACTAATAAGCTCACTATCGCCTGCTATTCCCAGAAATAGTTTATATATCATCTTTGTATTTTATATATCATCTTTGATAGTTCAGCAGCAGTTTGGCGAGTAATTTCTGACGGCTGAAATTATTCAAACTAAATACAAAATCTTCGGATTATGGGTTGCAAATAAATACCTAATTCAAATTAGAGCATAGGCCAAAATTAAAAAATAAATTCCAGATTTGAATATATTCAAACCGTAATCCAAAGATTTCGGATTAAGATTATTTATTAATTTCGATACAGATAATGTGTACTTATTTTATAGTTTTTGGTTTTATTGCTAGCTTAGTTAGATATTAGATGACGTCATGTATAGGGTGTCTCGCCTCTATCTAAATATTGTAAATATTGCAAATATTGTAAACTAGCTCCTAGGTCTCGAGTTCCGGTACTGCTCGGCGTCTTGTCTGATATAGCTATTACTTTGAAGTACGGCTAATATAATAATAGTAATATTTCTTGTTTTAATACAACACCCAGGAGTCCAGACCCTATACTGACTAAGAAAAAATTGCTATCAACAACCCGTAGCGTGTGTCTGCTTCATCATATCGTTTTTTATAGCTTTCAACTTGTATGCGACAAGAAAGAGTTATGTAACTTAAAAATGCATTATTATATTAAACACAATGAAAATATAATTTACGATGACGTGATGCGCAATATGTATTACGTGGGATGTGATTAAAATTGCAGCTTACATTCATAAATAAATGTACTAAAGCAGGATATCGAAGTCTCATTTGTTTATAGGATTTAGAAATATTATTGCACTAGCCGACCCGCGCGACTTCGCGCGTTGCTTCGCTCCTATGGGTCGTATCGAAATGTTAAATAGCCTAAGTTACACCTTGTTACATCAGCTATCTGCCAGTGAAAGTCCCGCCAACATCTGTCCAGCCATTTCAGAGATTAGCCGGAACAAACACACAAACAAAAACATTTAAAAATGCAGTTGTTGGTATATGTGGTGTGTGCGTGTATACATCCATACGCACTTAGTATAAAGCGGTTATTTTAATATTACAAGCCGACACTCCAATTTTATTTATTTATATGGATTGGATACTATAGACAATATTTTGGCATAAAATAAAAAGACAACGTGCATTGTTGCAACTTACAAAATAATTAGCATATTGATAAATAATTCTGCTGAATGAGCTCAGCAAGATTGCTGAATTAGTTCATGAAAGAAAAAATTAAGAGTTAATATTCTGATATCGTAATTTGTATGTGCCGACACATACACATAGGTATAGTTGGGGTAGGATAATAATAAAGACGACTTGTCACTTCCGTCGTGTCATTTTAATATTCGACGATTTTAGATAGCGAGTAAACGATTATCGAATAATTAGAATACGAGCGACATCGGCACTTTAATCAACGATTTTTGATAGCTCAAACGAGTAATCGATTATCGATTAATAATTCCTATTTGTTGATTTACTTCTCCCCACTAGTGGAGGGGCATTGCTACCATTGTCTAGTCCCTTTATATTCCCCGACTGACGCAGTACACTTTAGTCTCTCGACAAGTCTCTGTAAGTGAACATCACCTGGAGTTCAAGTGTAACAAATAGTGTGTCGCTATATCACGGATATTGGACCTCTCGGACTAAGGATCACGTGAGTTCTTACGTCTTATTTATTATGAGTCCCCTCATTGTATTTAGATGTGTTAACACAACCTTAGGTTAGTTTTATGTTAGGTTAGCCTTATGTTAACCTAACAGTGAGACCAGGCAGAGGAGGCGAGTGTCGTGATCACTTAAAGGAGCTCCTTAAGCCTACATCTTGGTCACAAGTCCAAGGCACTGTCTGGGTTCCTGTTCAAAAACTACAGAATCGTACGGTTCGGTTCATTAATTTTTCCTGATCGGCTCTCTCTTCTGACATATATATTATGATAATTTGTATAACATTCCGAGTTGAAACAGAGCAATCCTTACTTGGTTTTAATATTATAATTGCGAAAATAACTCTGTTTGTTTGTATGTCTGTCGCGCTTTCACGCTAAAAGTACTGAACCGATTTAAATGAAATTTGGTATACTGATAGTCTAGAACCTGAAAAAGGACATTTTTATATATATAATATTATTTAATAATTCCAATAAAAATTAAGAGTATTTATATTGTTTAGGTGCTCAGCGACAACAGACCTATCGATGAAAATTCTTAGAAACAGAACATCGGGTAATAATTAACGTAAAGTATTTGAGCGTAGGTTTATGGCATTAGATACAGTAATGGTTTCTATTAAGAATACTGCGTTGTTAATCGTCCTTGGTTGCGGAGATAAGTCGCAGAATAATGACGGCTGAGGTAAACACTCCTACGCCTTCGCCCCCACACTACACAATCCACACGCGACACCCGGAACTGCAATCATAACCACATCACTTATCATAACAGATTCTATGTTCTATTGCTTAACAGAAAGCCTTCTTCCATATTTATGGGAATGGGTGAGCATCTCGTAAGAGGCGAGTAACCCAGCACTCCATAGGTGGTAAGGGATCTTTACTCTGAGATATACTGAGTAATTATTAGAATAAAAGAAGTTATCAATGAACGGCCATTTATTAAAATGCAAACAACCGTTGCCAAGATACATTTTCTTATAATTTAAATATATATAAAACTTCTATACATAGCAAAATTCTTCCTTTCCCTCCTTTAATTTTCGAGACGCCAATACATCGGCAAAACTAGAGAACTTAAACTCTCTTGAAGTTAAAACTCTTTGTTAACAACACATCAACTTACAACTTTAGGCTTCACTAGCTTTTTGAGCTTCTAGATCAAGACAAAATATCAAAAGGTTCTCTCTGTATTTGTGATGTCCACGACAACGTCATATTTCATCCAACGAATATCAAAGGTATTTCTCAAAAGTTGAATTTTAAGATTTAATCCAAGACGTAAATTTAGCTCATATTATGGCACGAAATAGGCTATATGAATACTTAAAAAGTTTGCCCATTTTGCTCCACTGCCCTACATGAAGATGAAAAGCCTGATAAACTGCCCTGTTCACACGAAAACTGATTCCTTAAGGCAAATCTATTGGTGAAACAATGTATCACATACACTTGATGAAAAGCACATGCTCCCTGTTTAGAGCTGCTGTGCTGAGGGTCCAAATTGCCATGGAGGTCGCCAACCTTCGATAGAAGATAGCACCCAAAGAAGAAGATCTCTTATGTGCATTATCTCTGAAAACTTTGTTGAAACAATCTCTTACCTGGAATCCGTTATGTGGATTATCAACCTGATTTTTTCTAAAAGATTCAACCCAAAAAATGCATATCTTACAGCAACGATGCAACTAATAGCAGTGACTTTGATTGTGCGATAAACTCCCTTCGGATAGCAAAACTTTCGCTATAGCTTAAGTATGTTGAGCTGCTTGCTTGATAAAATATTATGTCGTCGTGTGAAAATATCAAGACGTTGTAAAGATAGCAGTGACACTCCAAGTATTCCTATCCACTGCTCAGCAACAGTGTCAAGTGAGCAGAGTGAGTCGAGTGAGCTCGTGCTAACGAGTCCGTAGTTGCCGCAGTTTGTCGCTTTGAATAAGAAACTACTCTCATTACACCGAGATGTTCTTGAGCCGGTTTATGTAAATGTTTTATTTATGGGCTAGTTCTTCTTTTAACGTTGCAAATCTGTTTCAATTTCTTACGTTTTTGGGCTTTGCTTTTGTGAAACCATAGAGTAACAGTGTTTGTTAATCAGCTGACGAAGAGACCTTTAGACTCAGATCTGCCTGGACCTTGTATTTGGTATGCACAATATTCGGAGTACAGTGATTATTTGATCAATTTTAAACCGAAATCCGACGTCCTCTATTGTAAAGGCAACTTATTGTCCGTGACCGTGCAGTCGATGAGCCAATGTCTCCTAAACTATTACGTATTAAAATGATTTTTAAGTTCTCAATATTTCCTTATTCTTTAGAATTCACCTCTTCATCAGATTTTAATTTTCTAAAATTACCATTTTATTTTTTAAAAAAACGGGACATCAGGTATTTTAGGTGTCCACAACTGCAGTTGTGTTTTTTTAGGTTAGCTGTCGCTGATGTTCATGTGTCACCAAGGATTTGCCTCTAAAAATTAACCAGCGTTGTGGTATTATACCACAACATAAGCTGAGAGGTGCACCCCTTGGTACGACATATTTCTTTGTATTTATTTCCCTTGTTTAATATTAAATGCGACGGTGAAAAAAAAAATATCTGTTATTAAAAAAATAAAAATAAGTTGATTTGTGATTTTAATGAGTCTTAGTCTTTTCTATGAGGGTTTTACTGATCTTCTTCATTCCTTCAAGGCCGACAACATATCAGTAAGTGACGTATAACCTTAGACTGGTAATGTTTCTGTGTAACCATGACCACTGATGTCATTCTGTCATAAAAGGATAATAAGAACCCTGACATTTTAATGAAAGACTGAATGTAAAATATTGTCACTTGAAAGTAATTTTTACTTACTAAGGGCACGACAGGAAAAAGTTTGAAAGGCACTGGCTGCGTATTAACTATTTACTAGTGATGCAGATGCGGGACTGCAATGCGGGACTCTCAGAACTGCAGTCTATATATTATTGGTACAGCAATATCGCCTATATTTTGCAAGCATAAAGCTTGATGTGGCTTGGGTATTATAGATCGGTCTGTCGTCTTGTCAAGATTGATATTACTTTCAATTGAAAGGAAATGGTAGGGTTCTTGAAAGTTATGGGGGATGTGAGAGCTTTAGACAAGTTTATATGTATTGAACAATTGGTATCACAGCACTTACCTATATAATTTATACTTGAATTGAGTGGCCTGCCCTCGCTTCTTGTCTTGTCACTCTGTAATTGTGTAGAATTTCATTATTTGAAAAAAGAGAGAAAGGGAAAGAGAGAGAGAGAGTGATGTGAGAAAGGTGATAAAATAGAAAATACAGAATTAACAAAGAGAAAAGAGATAGATAATATAAGAGCGAGAAGGACAAAGCAAACATAGAAATGAAAGAGAGGTATATAGAGAGATAATAGAGAGAAAGAAAGTATAAAAGAGAAAGACAGACGAGAATATATGGCAACACTACAGTACCCATAGGTACCTGACATATCACTCAGGAATAGTGTAGTGTTGCCAACACTTATAATTTGAGTAGCATCCTGTTATTGGATGTTGGTAGAATTGATATGAGTAGCATTTTTACTTTCTTGAATGTTGGACAAATGATTCATAGTTTCATATTCTCTTTATTAATTAACAGTAGCTTTCTATCAGCACTTTTTCAACTTATTCGTAACACACGAACACAGAAACATAGAAACATACAAACAATCAAATCTTTCCTCTTTATATAATAGTGTAGATAAAGATAAACAAAAGGTAAGTTAAAATATCATTCGAAGTCAACTAATCTGAGTTAGCTTTATTTTAAACATATTTGATGTCAAAGCTTAGGTAGACATTTAATAAAGTAAGGTTTGTAGGTGTTGCTAGCTGTATGGCGGAAAAACGAGTAAAATGGTTTCCGGTTTAATATCTTGAAAGCCTCAGTGTTGATGGACTAAAAAAGAAAAAATACAGTTTCAGAAAGGTGTGTCCAGTCTAGTCAGTTAACTTTATTATAATGAAAGGAATGTCCTGAATAAAAAAGCATTTTATTGTGGATAAAAACAGATTCCAAATTCAAAATTGTGTATGTAGATTTTGGATTGATTTTGATTAGTAATTTCGGTCATATAATGATAGTAATGATTTATGATTGACTTACAATTTATGATTTTGTTCTAGTCTATAGTAATATATAAAGCTGAAGAGTTTGTTTGTTTGCTTGAACGCGCTAATCTCAGGAACTACTGATCCGATTTGAACAATTCTTTCAGTGTTAGATAGCCCATTTATCGAGGAAAGCTATAAGCTATACATCATCACGCTACCACCAGTAGAACGGAACATCACGCGGAAGAAGTTGCGCAGATCAACTAGTTACTATATAAATGCCAAACAGTGTTAGGGGCATGTGACCCAGATGCAGGTTTTTGAGGCCCTTTTACAATGCATTACACATCATCCTACTCGATACGAACACGATCGATGGTAGGACGATCCAAGTAATAAGGGTAAAAAGAAAGATCTAGCACCAGTTACAGTGGCTTACTCACTCACTCACTCACTCACTTGGACTTGCTAACTTTCCATCAATAGTATCGCTGTACTATTGTATAGAGTTATTGGTAAATAGTAAGTGAGTAAGTTAGGAATACTAGTTTGGATGAAGATACCGATCGATGGTCGGTCACTAAATACTCCATGTTTTATATTTGTAACTCCATACAGAGTCACAGCAGACGGGGAGGTGTGGTGGTGTGGAGGAGTGCCCCCAGCTGACGCGTGCACCGCCGGCCACACGGCCGCACCTGTTGCCTATTAGCCTTCCAGGGGAATCCATACAGTTCATTATGTAAACTAGTTTTAATACCATAGAAACACTACACTTTGCAGTAATCGTCTATTGTCAATCAGTGTTAACACTGATTAATTTATAAATATTTCAACTCATTCGCATTTCTGTCTTAGGGGGTCATTCATTTATTACGTAAGAATCTAAAGGCAAAAAATTAATACACATTTGTTTTTTTTTCAAAGTAACTATACAGTAAAACCTGGTTAAGTGAGACATCAAGGGACCTGCAAATTGGTTTGACTTATAGAGGTATTCCACTTACCCAGTGTCTCAGATATTCAGGTATAAATAAATATCTGACTCATTTACAGAGGGTTCCATTGAGGTCTGAATACAGGTTATTTCAGTTATAGAGTTGCGATTATTAAATAAAATAACGTGTTATGTAAACATTATAAATGAGTTTTAATAAGTAAAATAATAACAAAGGTAATACACATACATATGTAATTGTGAATTATTCTACAAAGAGTAGATTTTGGCACATTAAATTCGACACAGTTTATTAACTTCAGTTTTTCTCGTACTGATAAAGATTTTAGCCTTTGTTTTAACATTTTTCAAATAAACATTTGTATGATAGTAAAGAAAATCTAAAACTGAAAGTCATTGAAGCTCAAAATTGCTTACGAAGTTAAGTGCGGAATTTGCGGCTAGAATAAAAATAAGTAAACAAACAAAACGATATTATCTCAGTTACAGAGGTTTATGCATATAAAATTCACTCGCTGTCTCAGTTATAGAGGTAACTATTATGATAAATCGAAAGAACGAATCCCAGATATAGAGGTTTGCTTCGTCCCACTAACAGAGGTAATTCAGTGTCAAAGTGTTGGGACCTCAGTATGAGTTCCAGTTATGGAGGTTTCTCACTTATCCAGGTCCCACTCAACCAGGTTTCACTGTATTTAGAAATGTACTTGTATTTACAAAAGTATTAATAATTTGTATTTTTGGTAGTGATAAACTATACCTACAATATAAGATTTTCAGTCCAGGGGCTCAAAACTCACTCGGCATTCGCGCTATTGCCCGTGTTTTTTGTAATCTTACGTAAGAACTATCGAAACTCCCTCCCACCCCCTTTTAAGAAAAAATAAGACTTGGTTGACCCCCTCTCCCCTAAATCGTCTTACGTAATAAATGAATGGCACCTTATCATTACATAGTATAAAACAAAGTCGTTTCCTTCTGTCTATCTATATCTATGTATGCTTAGACCTTTAAAACTACGCAACAGATTTTGATGCAGGTTTTTTAATAGATAGAGTGATTCAAGAGGAAGGTTTATATGTATAATACATAATATAGTAGAGAAACACTGATAATTTTAGAGGAGACTAATGTGTTCTTACATAGCTGGTTGAAACCTACGAGATAGATCAAAATATTGTACTTCAGATTGCTATTGGCGATGGTATATGTCTATCTCTTAGGAATAACCCACAATAACGTTGTATATAAAGACATTCTGTAGTATATTTAATATCAGCCTTCCACCCGTGCGAAGCCGAGGGGGGTCGCTAGTTGATACTATATCTTTTTCATTTTGTACCAAATGTAGCTTAAAAAAGCCAGCACTGGAACACATCGCTTATAACAGCGCTAAATTGAACTAAAGATATTTCTAGATATAGGATTCATTACAAATTGAAAAACAAATATTCAAAGCGGACAATATTTTGGTGAGCCCTGTATGTGTTGTGTGGTGGTGGTGGATGTTATCGCATCGCTACGTTATGAAAGCTATTACCATTATTAACCTGCACTTCGTAGATCTATTGCTAATGCTTTTGTCAACTACACGATATGATATGGAAAATGTTATTAAATAGATCACAATCACAGAATAACCAATCTTATTTATTAATACATTTAAAATATCGATTTATTTTCGATTTTCTAACCCTAAATATTAATTTTATAAAATATTGCCATTTGATTTGACTTATTTTAACTTAACCACGTGGCAATTATATTGTAAGGACTTCGTCGTACGGCCTCAATCGTACAGCACTCCAGCACTAACACAGCACTGCACTTGACACTTGCACTAGCACTACTTAGATAATATCCACTCCTTGAGACCACGAGTAAGACTGAGCTCCTTTGTCTTGGTACCAGAATATAAAAGGCCGAGACTAGCTTGAAGACCACTCGATTATTGGATAATCGTTTACTCGTTTGAGGCTATCAAAAATCGTTGAATATTAAAATGAAGCGACGGAAGTGATTATTAATTTTCTACTAGCGCCATAGATGGCGATGACGATTCGATTATTCGATAATCGTTTAGTCGTTCCCGATATATTTATAATTTAAATAACTGTATTTCAGATTCTTTTTATATTTCGTAATATTTTTGTCATTTGATTTTAAGGTGCGATATGCATTATCTTAATGTGTAGTTAGGCATACGGACACATGTCGTAATTACTAATAGTAATGAGTTTAATGTAGGCTAATGTGATTACTGTTAGTAACTGCTAAATGGGAATGGTTATTACTATGACTTCCTAGAACTTTTTGTATTCATCGTATTAAAGTGAAAATATTGTATCACTATACCTCACAATATCTTATAGACTCAATCATTGCATTTTTTATTGGTTTTTCGATTTTTTTGCATTTACATATTTCTAGTACATATGTGTCTATGTTCGCAGGGATAAAATTAATTATAATCTGTGGTTTTGTCATTTGTATACAGCGCCATCTAGTTTGCAATTAGTAATTAAATAAGATCGGAAATAAACTCTTATTGTAATATATGGAATAAAAGATATTTAATTAAAGATTTACAGTTTATTTTAAGATTATAACTTGGTAATTCTTACATTAACATTAAATTATTAAGCAATTTGATTAATTACGGCTATGGTTTTGTTAGCTTATGGTTGTTTTGTTAACACTACGAGTATGTTACGTCCGATTTCAATTTATTCAGATTATTAACTTATTAAAATCATATTAAATTGTTTTAGAAGTATTAATGACTGTTTTTTAATATTAATATTAAATGATTATGTTAAAAGATTTATACATGACCGAGTCTAGTTATGAAATGGGCTTTGAGAAAGTTTATTCTTAGTTAGGATTTCGTAGTGTCAACTTGTTTTAATGAAACAAATTATACTTTATTTGGAGTTTTATTTAATCATGGATCTGAGGATAATTCCGGCCTGGATGGCGCTGACATGTACGTAGGTCATAAAGATATATAAAGGATTGGGAACCATATATATATATATATATATATACCACCATATATGTATAGATAGATATATTAAATAATACTAAATTAATAGTTCTTTCTAATGATTTTTTTTTTAAAGATTACTAGCAGTATGGATCACATACGACTAGTATTCCCTTTACCCCTCCTAGTAAGCTTGCATGCTTGTGTCAGGTGTGGGCCACGCCAGTAGTCGAATGTCCGGGATTTGAACCCACGACCTATCGACCGTGAATCCAACGCCCGCACCACTGAGCTACTGATGCTTCATGATGATTACAGTCCCCTTGCCTATTGTTAATTAAAAAGGGGGTTATAGTCTATACGCAGACCAACATCATGACGGCTTGACTAGAATAATCTTTAAATCTCGATTGATATTTGTCAGTTATCCAATATTCAAGAAAGTAATAATGATACTCATATCAATATTACCAACTCAAAAATTACAAGAAGCTACTCAAATTAATGATACCAACATCATTAATTATGATACAACAAATTGCTAAACCATAATTAATACAATAAATTTTTAACCGTGAGGGGACGGGTTACAATACAGTTCCCCTCTGCCTCAGGGATAGTATCTCGTAAAAGGCAAGTTACCCAGCACCCCCTTGGTTTTGATACATTCCGGTAGCTGCTCATGTAAGCCAATGATTCCCCCTATCCCCCTTTCCGAATCCCTTTGAATGTGGCCATTTCTGCAGCCCCTGGTCCGGCATCGGACCTTTTCATGAGAGGTCGAGCGTTTGACGTTGGCGCGGGGTCCAGGGAGACCCGATGAAACGGTTCACCGCTGGCCGCCCGATGGTTCGTAGGGGACCCGAACCCAGGATTATGCCGACTTGAGAGGCTGTCCCGCCGCCGTTGTTAAAAGCCCGTCACTGGTTTGCCGTGCCAGAGTGGGAAACTGGTGTGAAACGCGGCGATCGATTAAGGGGTTGAATCGGGGGCCCTTCCGTCCCCGCGCCAGCGACAAACTTATGTCGGCCACCAGAATTGGATTCATCGTAGTGCTTCTTGTTCATGGGGCTGCGGAAGTAGCCACAATCTTTCCCGTCTTATCCCCTGCCTGTTACATCTCAGCAATATACATATGCTTTTGTCTGTTTAATGGTTAGCCGAACAAGAAAAAGAAGGTACGCACAGCGGCTTCCGCTTCCACAATCAGTGTCCGTCCGCATATGGAGTACTGTTCGCATCTTTGGGCTGGCGCCCCTAAGTACCAGTTGTTCCCTCTTGACTCCATTCAACGACGAGCTGTTCTCATCATCGACGACCCCATTCTCACAGACGGTTTAGATGAACTAAGTCTTCGGAGAGACGTTGGATCTCTGTGTGTTCTCTACCGTCTCTATAATGAATGTTCACCGGAATTGTTCGAGTTAGTACCCCCGACACTTTTTCGCCAATGCACTCTACGCCGCTGGGACAGATTCCATACACACCACTTGGATGCGTGGCATACCAGCACTGTACGTGCGTCAAGATCATTCCTCCCACGCACGTGCAGGTTGTGGAATAATCTGTCACCAGAGGATTTCCCAGAGCGTTTTAATTTGAGGGTCTTCAAACGCCGAGTATACGGGTTCCTTATAAAGTAAAGTAGGGCTGGCAACGCATTTGCAATTCTCCGTGTATTGTAGATGTCCATGGGCGACGGTGACCACTTACCATCAGGTGGAGCTTCTGCTCGCTTGCCCCCGTATACTATAAAATTTAAAAAAAAATCTGTGGAAAAATAAACAGAGTAACAAATAGACTTGAAATTATCAAATTAGAGACAAATTCCGTTAACAGGGTGCAGATATCCGGTAACAAATATACAGAGGGTGGAATAGGAGGATGTTTATATTGAACTAGCTGAACCACCCTCGCTTCGCTGAGGAAGAATAGATTTATCTTTGCATTGCCATCTTGTGGCGCACTACATAAAAGTTATTACAGAGAACATAAATATCTACACACTACACGCTACATACGAAATACACTTTATCGATAACTTAAATGTATTTTAAAAATACGTTATCATAAATGTAATATCTTACAATATAACAATTGTAATAATAACGTAATTTGAGACGTAGTGAGTGTTGCACAATTGCGAAATAAAGAATAACAAGCGCGATGACGCCTCCGACGCAGACGTTCACGAAACTGGCGAAAGTTAATTATAAAATTAAAATAATGTACACTCACACATTCGTTTAATTATTATGTGAACACACGATTAATACTGGTCCGCTTTTCCCAAACTTTTCCACTAGACACTTAAGAAATCAAGAGTCAGCTCTTCTCAATTCTAAACTTCCACTAGAGAGTAGACCCCTAGGACATCCTTAATCTTCACATTGTATATGAATAAAGGGGCGTCTCTAATGGTGAGATTTCGTAAAAGTTTAAACATTATATTCATAATATATTAACTCTCACCTCCACCACTCAATCTCGCCAGCTACAATAGGTAATAAAGCAAACTTACGTGGACCTCCAGAAGGGTGACCCTAACCACGACACTATAACACTAACTTCCATGTACACTACACGACAACACCAGAGAGAATGAGACTAATCTATCGCACCAAAGGTTATATATTGTCTTCACGTCCGTATACTTGACATAATATAAAATGATATTCCCGTTACTACTACTTTATAAACACAGAGTGTTGCTAACAATTAAACAAAAATTTTAAAAAACTTTTATTCTAATTCAGTCCATGGAGTCAGATTTGGCCATATTTTATTCTAGAAATAATTTTTCACGTAATTTTATATGACCTATGCTTTTGATATTTGCTATGACCCCCCCCCTCCCCCTCTCCTCCTTAGTAAGATTTGAACAGATTTAGCTTGATCCTGGAATACTTTAGGTACGTAATTAATGGACTCCCCCTAACAGTATTTGTTGTCCCTTCGTATCTTAACATTGTAGAATTTTGTTTGTTCAGTTTTAAAATACTTAAATTCTTTTAAAGATCCCCTGTATCCCGTGTGGGGAACTGGGACAAATATTAATCTTTAATACGTAATCCAAAGAAGTTAAAAAAAACGTTAAAAATATGTGTATCTGTATATATCATAACAGAGCTATGGATATTGTCACTGACTCTCTCCTAGTTTAGTTTGAGGATCGCTGCTATATAGTAGCATGTCCCATAGAGTGACCGAAACAAAACAGTGAAGTTTTGTTTAAACTTCCGCTCCCACGCATCTGAATGACACTTCTAATATTATACATCATTTTAAATCTTATAATTTAGTGAATAAAGATGATACTTTAGTAAAATAATGTAGTCATCGCCGCGCCGGCGCGAGTGCAGACCTCACATGTAGTGATTGTGCGCTGATGTATTAGATTACACTTTACACGGACACAATCTGCCAATTTTTACGAGAATCTGTTAGATTGCATATTTTTTAGTCCCGACCCCAAAACGATGGTTTAATGAGTGTATCTGTAACTTTATCTGTGACATTGTAGCGTATAGATAATGATCAATTTTGATGGGGTTTTATTTGTTTAAAAGGTAATTTAATCGAGATGGTTCTTACCTATGTATTGTGAACATCTGTTCACCCGTTTGAAGACTATCAGCTCATTGCTAACTTAAGAGCTGCCTCATAGTTTACGACCTTGGCTTTCATACCGGATCTCATATTTTTTAAGTCGGGCTTATATTTTTAATACACGAGTAGTCACACTACCACAGTAAGTGATTTGTGAGACAAAAGGTTTGGAAATCTCTGATATTAAAGGTAACGCTAGTGTTTAATTTCATTATACTATATATTATACGTACAATTTAAAGATTTATCTTTTTGAATCTTTTATTTCTAAATGATACTAATGAAATGTTAATTAATATTATTAAAAATTTACTTCACAGTTCACACTAATCCTTTTTTATTTTATGTTATTATTTTTATATATTTTTAATACTTACTTACTCTGATAGCCCAACGAGCCAAAGTGAGTCTTGGCCTCAGACACCAAAAGACGTCATTTGTCCCTATCCTGCGCAGCGTCCTTTCAGCTTGTAGCTCCGAGTTCACGGAGGTCCTTCTCCGCTTCGTCCTCCTATCGGTATCGGGGACGTCCCACTGGGCTTTTGCCCTTCGGTACTCCCATATACGTTCTTTTGCAGTGCGATCTTCTTCCATTTTCTCAATGTGTCCGAACCACCGGAGTCTTTGCCCTTGTATACACATATAATAATGCCAAATCATCAGCATACCCTATTACCTTATGTAGACCTTTCAATTCTACTCCTCCCTCCAGTACATATAATTTTTTTTATATCGTACTCCAGGGCTAGATTAAATAGTATCGGTTTTAGTCTTTCACCACGAAGTCCTGCAGAGTTCTGTACCTACTCTCACACACATCCTGCTTTCTAGTGTGACGACCTGTATCATATTAACTAGTTTTCCTGGTATTTGGAAGCTTTTGAGGTTTGACTATAGGGATTGTCTGTCAATGCTGCCATAAGCCTTAGCAAAATCAACGAACAAGATGTGGCAGTTTCGTGCGTACTCTCATTTTTTCCATTAATTGTTTCAGGGGAAAATATAGGGGATAATCCCCTATATTTTTAATACTATTTTAATTTCTATACAGTCTGTAAAGATTAGAACTCTTTATATTACTATCACATAAAATAATAATCGAATCGATAAATTCAACAACAAAGTAATTCGTAATAAAATACTTTAAGGAATATGTGCGTCCAATGTTATCTCTCGTCTAAATATATCCTAAGCTCTATCCTAGTGATGTCGTAAAACTTAAGAGTTCTTTAAGGTCGATTTTCTTTACCATTTACCTTTTTCCGGGATATAATCCGTTCAGCCGTTTTTGTATTATTGAGAAACAAACATTCAAATATCCAACCATACACTATATAAATACTAACATTCAACATTTATAATATTAATAAGATATTCATGGAAACAGGGAGGGTCTGGCTTCTTCTTTACCAATATTTCCTTATTATTTTATTTAATGATAGAAAACAGATGTGCCCAATGATTTACCAAAAAATCTGAACCCTGAACATATCTTCAGACCTAATTTATATGGAAATACGAACATACAGAAGGTTTCTACATTATACGTTAGAAGATTCGAGTTTGTGGGATTACGTTTTACAGCTAAAATGTTGATCGTAAAATTCATAACGGCCATTAAAAGCGAATCTTACTGTTAGAAATTGTTATGATAAGAGTTTTTGTGTGTTATTCACACGCGCACGCGCAAGCGCAAGCGCATCCTTAGTGAGAGTATATTACTAACTTTCCTTAATAAAATTATATAACTTATGATGGAAATTTAATGTACATCGCGGTTTATATTAAAATAACTTATTACGGCTAGTTCCCAGGAACTCAGTTACGCAACAGCCCAGTGACCACCTCCACCGGTTACACGACGCGCTTTTCTTACGTTTTACATCATTTTATTTTTCATTAAATTATAATTAATACTTGTGCTTGAATCTTACCTAATTTCATCTTGATTTTGTGATGAATTAACACAATTCTCTTTATATATAAAAACTCTACTCACTCATTTAATGATAACTTCCCAAAACGTCAATAAAAAAAATTCAGTACCCTAAGACTCACTATTAGGGTTGCCAGCTGTACTGTATTGTTTAGTACGATAATTAAAAAACTGCAAAAATTCAATACTTTCAACGTTGTCGCGTTTTTTATATTGACTGTAACTTACGAAGGTGTCAAATGTTTCAAATTTATTTGTCAAAACACAAATTTTTAATAAATAAATTTCCTTTTTTTTCTCTCCATGGGTACAAATCTGTTGTTCGTTTATTTAAAAAAATATCTGTCAGTTTTTTGGGCCTCATCAGGCGGATAAAGGATATTCTCTTGTTTTACTTATGCGTTACGAGGGTTTCACGAAGATAGAGTGGGGAGGGGGAGTGAAGAGAAATGCTGCGGTTTCAGCGAAGCCGGAGCAAGAGCAGCAATGGGATGGGAGAGGGAGGGGGTAAGTCAAAGTCAAAGTCAAAATTTTTTATTCAATGTTGGAATTTACATTCTCTTATTGAACGTCGAAATCTACCACCCTTTCGGAAACGACCTAACCCAGACCTGAGAAGAATGGGCGCAAGAAACTCAGCGGGACTGTTTCTTTTAGATATTTTCCTTTTTTTATCTTTGATTTTTTGATTTAAGTCTGGCCCACATGCGGTGTGGCAATTGGCATGCTGATTCGCGTGCTGGTGGCGGGTTACTCGGCTGACGAGACGAGATGCTTTCCCAGCGGCAGAGGGGGAAGAAACTGTTTGTTGTTTAAAACAAACAACAGCGGTAAACAAAAATGATCATTATAAACATTTAATATTAATCAAATTGTTTAGAGCTTTATTTGTTTGAAAATTAATTTTAGACCAAATTTTAGAGTAAGTAACAGGTCTTGCAGTGATGGTCCAGTGGATGAGACTTCAAGTCTTACTCGGGAGGTCCGGGTTCGATCCTGGGCACAAACCTCTGACTTTTCTGAGTTATGTGATTTTTAAGCAATTTAATATCACTTAAACCTGCACTCCTCAGAGTTCCCTATTAAGTTCTCAAAGGTGTGTGAAGTCTGCCATCCCGCACTGGGCCAGCGTGGTGGACTATGGCCTAATACCCTCCTCATTCTAAGGAGGAGACCTGGCTCAGCAGTGGGCCATTGAAGGGTTGTGACGATAATGAACAGTTTTTGGGAAAAGTGTTATATATTTTTAAATCTCTTTGTTGTGGTAAAACCTATTTTATAAATATGTGGAAATATTTCAGTGTGTATTTAACAGCCAATTAGTGTCTTTCAAAAGTAGCTTTAAGATAATAATTACTATAAATTTTAAACGGTACAGAATTCGAGTCGGTTCTGCCAACTGATTTTTCGCTAATTGCCTTATCAGTTCTGAAATTAAATTGACTAGTGACGTACGTAACGTGGTTAATGATTATTATTAATCTTCGACGTTATCTTAACGAATGTATCCGTTTAAAATGTTCTATATAGTTGACCATTAACCTTTGAAGACATTATTTAAAAAAAGTTTCTTCCGTGTTTTATTAGTTTTAGGATTTACTAGTATTCATGAAGCGTATTTATCTAGTAGCATTTGCTCTGCTCTACTGAGCCGGGTCTCCTCCTCAGCATGAGGCGGGATTAGGCCATAGTCCATCAAGCTGGCACGCACGCACTGGGCGTGTTGGCAAACTTTACACAACGACAGATAACATGGAGAACTCGGAAGAGTGCAGTTTTCCTCATGATGTTTTCTTTCACCGTTATAGCAAGTGATATTTAATTTCTAAAAAACTTCTTCTCACACATAATCAGAAAAGTCAGAGACGTGTGCTCAATCTATCAAATATGAAGTTTGCGAATAAAAGTAAAAGACGAGTTCAGAGACGTGACACTTTTAAAATGATTTAATTAATGTTTGTTCCTTAATATTTATTGGGATTTTATCCATCTCTATGTCATTACGTGCTATATTCAAAAAGTTATGAATTGTTGTTAACGGGTGCGGTGACGGTGACGGTGGCGGTGGCGGTGGTGGTCGCCGGTGCGGGTGCGGGTGCGGGTGCGGGTAGCAGCATATAGTGCGCGGCGCTCGTGCAGCTCAGACGTTTGCATTTTTTCTCTCGGTTGTCGGTTATCGGTATCGTAATACGCGGATTACAATTGTTACTAACTTTTAGTTAACTTTAGTGTGTGTAGTGACTCAGTTATGTGATACTGGAAATTAAATTAATTTGGTAAGTACTTTACCCTTTCTTACAAATTATAACTAATACTTATTTTTTTTAAATAGAATAAATAAAAATTGCCAGTTTGTTGATTTTTAATGTTATGTAAACATTAATTACCTAAATGTTACGTTAATATAATGGACTTTTTAATAATCATGTTCAAATTAAATTCCAATAAAATTAAATCATTTTATTAATATGGTTGAATTTAGGTACTTAATAATAAATTGTTAAATAGGTACTTAAACAGTTAATTGTGTAGGTTCAAAAACTTAAATTTATCGATATTAGTAAATTTTTAGAAGTTTAGGAACGCACATTTACACGTTTATTTTTAACATTATAAAGAGATCATGTATTTGTTATGATTATTCACATTGACCATCAAGGTCTGTTAATTTTAGAGAAGGTACCTAATTATAATAATCTAAACGGTTTTGATCTTTATAAAAACAAACTATTAATACAAAGTTTATTAAATTAAATGATGCTATATTGCGAACGATATATATTATTATCCTCTATCGTTCGTATAAGATATTTTACAAAATATAGTTTTTTCTCTGTTTTCATTCCATAATGGAAAAGGCAAAGGTATTACACCGTACAGCCTTGTATTTAGCAGGTTAATTTTTAATGAAAAAAATAGTGTGGATACTATGTATTACTTATGGCAACCCTAGCACAGGATTTCACAAAACACTAATTAAATAAAGTAATTTGTAAAAAATTACAAGATTTTTTTTCGTTATGGTAATCTGGTATAACGTTGTAACGAAGACGGTATTTTGAATTTCTCAAATGTAATCGAAGTTGCATTTCTTTTAGTTATCGTTGTTTTTATTGCTTTCTCAATAACTGATAACGATATCGTAAACATAACGTTCTTAAACTTGTGTACTACTTACCAGATATTGTCGCATTTATTTATACTAAAATTGGAAACGTGATTGTAGTTTTTCCATATACGAAGGTCTACCTACTTGCGTAAATAGGTATTATTATTCGGCGCTTAAATTCTCCTCTTATAAAAATATTTAGTTGCAAATAAGGTCAGGAAATACTCAAATACTTCTTTAAACATTTACTTTAAAAGAATGCTTAAGAAATTAAAGTCTTCAGAAAAAGTATTTATTATATTAATCTTTTGCTGGCAATACACAATTATTTATCAAATATAATCTGATGTTATTGTTTAATATATAAAACGATTAACTATTGTTTAAAATTTAAAATAAAAAATAGTTAATTGCTGGATGCGATGAATTAAAACATTAATTAATAGAACCCGTTGGCAGAATGTCACATCCCTTAGACATTAAAAAGATGTTTATAATCTGTTAGCATTCCCGCCATAACCATAACTCGGTGAATGTTGTCACTGTGAAGTATGAATATAATTAGTATTTAGGATTGGCCAGTCATAATATTTTATAACATTATACAATGGTGCCATGTTTTTATTCCATTAAAGTAACATTCCTACATTTTGAAGTCGGATACGTGTTTAAAAGAATAGTAAGTTATTACAGCTACAGCTATATAGTCAGATAGGTATTGCTTCACCGGATTTCTTAGAAGTAAGCCATTACCCAGGTAAACAATAATGTAATGAGGATTACGGATTGTTTGACAATTGCCGATAACATTGCATTGTTGGTCAAGTGCACACTGCACCACTGCACACTACAGGTACTAATAACATTCCAAAAAAACAGATAAATAGATAACTTGGAAGAACTATATTTTTCTTTCTAAAAACTGTAATCTACTACATAATATACATGTAATAAAAATAATATGAGGAGTCTATAACAATCACCTATGTGAGTCTATAACAATTATTTTATTTTTATTGAACTGTAATGGCTATACAGTGCATAGAATAAGTGTAATAATTATAATTAATATATAATATGATTGATAGTCACGTCCCAGTGACTATAGTAACTAGTTCCATAATATGTACTTATACAGAGTCATTTACATTTTACAGTATTTCGTAACTTGCACGTAACTGGGATTATACTTATTGCATAGTTTCATGTTTTCACTACCTAAAAGTACCTTTATTATATAACTAGTCAGTTAAATATAAAACAGATTGTACAACTGTGAAAACTGCAACTAATTTCGTGTAGTAATTCAAGTGTAAAAATCTAATAAAAATATACTTAATTTATTATCCCACAGGAACTGAATTTCGAAGGTCAACGAGACGAATAAATCGAGTTTATTTCAGTTCGAGTTCAGTTTTTTTTATTGTTTTGTCTAATTTGGGGCGACCCCTTGACACAGTAAGAAGTGATTAGAAGTAAACTAAACGTTGGTCTATCGTTTAATTTAATTGCAGTTATATTCTTGTAATTGAATGATTAATTGAATTTAATCAGTGTGATATTATCTATTTTTATTTTTATTATTTGTAATAACTTCGTTATTTATGGATCAATTAATCACTTCGCTGAGCTTTTATTAAGTTTATCCACGTTAATATCCATCTAATAATAAAATAATCAGTTGGTCATTTCTCACGTTGGTTACCGTTCAATATACGGTACACACGTCTGAGATACGTCTCGTTAATTAGACGTTACATTAAATGACCGACGATTACCACACACACACCACACATGTACACGCACATTGCACGTATAGTTACAAACATCGTATTTGTTAAAGGATTTGTCGTTTGAAGCCTAAGCGTAAATATAAAGAAGAGCTCCTATATAGAAAAATCGATCTACACTGCTGTAATAAAAAGGAAAGATTTAATTTTTCTTTCAGCAATAAAAATAAATTATATAAATGTTTATATATTGTTAATTATGATGCTGACAACACTGATTCGTGTGGCAGTCTGTTAGTTATGACATCGGCAACATTAATCTGAGTAATATTTGATTTTAGAAGTTGGTACAAATTGAATATCATTCATTTGTGCCATCATAAAGATAAATACATCGACATGACGAAAATATTATTATATCGCGAGTATTCTAGCAGTAGTACTGTATAGAAAAATTTAACAATAATCAGAGATTTTTTTCTAATAGTATAAAGTAGAATCGTAGTTGCCTTCTGTGCTGTATGTACTGTATGGTGTATAGTTTTTGTTTTGGCCGAATGCCATGCCCTTATGCGGCACTGCGAGGCTGGTCGCTGCAAAAACTTGGCTAAATAACCTGTTACTGATTGAACCCGGAACCTTCGGCTACTCGTGTGTAATCCTACTGATATTATTGTTTTATAAATAAATAGAGCTATGGAAAATATAACAACAGATCGACAGAGTGAAAGCGTTTTCGCTCCTTGTTTGTAGTCTCCAAAACATACATTAAATATTCAATTTATTGTAATATATATTGTCATACCGATATATTTATTATTAAGAAAATAGTAAAGAATAGAATTCGCTGTTCTGATTTAAAATAAAACGTAGAAAAAAAACAAAATATGAAAGACCATCTGTGATTCTATAATAGTTTCTACTCACTTTACCTACGCTGTATTTAAATAAATACTATATGGAAATTAAAAAATACGTATAAAAAACTTAAACTGCTTAGAAAATTTAAATACGGAATTTATTGATTGAGATAGATTATTAATTTTGGCCGTTAAGTTACAAGTTTCAATTGGAAGTCATTCAAATGTCAAGCACATGTCTTTCTTTCTGTATCAACAATATATTTCGCATATTTGCGATATGAGGTTTGCAGTATGTTGAACCCGGAATCATCTGATAAATGATAATGCAGCGGAGATAAATCAGGCAACGATAGCAGCAGCCCCCGCTCCGGCTCCGGCTCCGGCTCCAGCTCCGACTTATCAGCTCTGCTTCGAATACTCGTATGCGCGTTATCGTTATACCGGTGGAACTACGTGATGGCATTTAGTGGTGTTAATTGACGTGAAATACAATCGTACTGATGTTTGTTGGAATAATATTTGTAAAATGGTACATTCAGATATTTGAATAATTGTTGAACGTTTAGGCAGAAATTTATTAATTTTTTTTCTTTCCTAAAATCTAAAATACTTAATAAAAGCACGTTTTTAAAAAATGACAAAATAGAAATAAAAACTTAAAACAAGCTAACTCATGGTAAAGAAAATGGCAACACTATGGTAAACTTGTTTAATATGTGTATTGTCTTTAACCTATTTATTTATTTTCTCTCTGTATTCTGCGCCTGCCTTCATGAAATATCTTTTTTCGACGAAATTTGTTTAATTATTTTCCAGTGCCATCAGTAATTCATCAAAAATAACAAGAAATACATATTACATATTTCTTTTTTCAAAAATTTTGGCTATATTTTATTGTATTGTTTTCTTAAATATCTTCTTTATAATTGCCTTGATACTATTTTTATAAAAAGTCTTCAAATATTCTTTTGCGTAGATCTTTCTCATTAAACAATCGGATAGTTTGTATTAATCATAGCAATATTATTAAAATCTTCATCTTAACTTCTTTATTATTGGAAAAATATATCGATCACTTAATCACCTTTCTAAATACCATTACATCTAACAAATATTTTTTAATTGTAGATATTTACTCAGCCTCCGTATTATTATCAGTTAACGTGCAAACAATATTAGGTGAAAGTGTAGGTGTGTGGTGTGCGGACGATGTCAAAGATTTACATTCCATTAATACGTTATTAAAGTTTTCTCTCGCAAATATATTAATATAATTATGTTGACACTGCCAATATTTTTATTTTTTGTCAAACTTTGATCAGTAATTTTTAAAGCCGTTTAAATATTCTGCTTCCACTGTCACAAAACTTCTCATAAAACTTGTCGTAACTAAGAGGAAGTTAGTTGAACTTCGCTAACGGTGACAGCGCGTCAATGGTCATCGTCTCTATAAAAATTATTGCTTTAATAAAAAAAAAAACAGCCTTTATATCGCAGCTAGACCTTTTATACCTATTCACAAATCCTGACCCTCTAATTGTAGTATCAGCGTAATTACTGAGTTGCGTCTCATTTACTGACAGATTCTGTTATTTTTAACTTTGGTGCCTGGTGAATGTAGTGCAAGTTATTTATTAAATTACCAATCCCAACACGAAGATAAGCCCGAAGTCCGAGCCTGAGCCCGAGTCCCCGACCTACGCCAACACGTGAACACGACGATTACGACTCGTGTATAGGTTACACTATACGTAATATACACAACAACACTCGTATCGAGTTCAGACGCAGCGGGAGACTGTTTGGATTTTTAAAGAAATTTTGTTTTGTTTCTGATTTAGCTATAAAAAATTATTGGACATCTGTGTCGTAATGAATTATTTATATATAGATTATTTTATAACCCGATGAAACCTAGGCGGTCTGTAAAGTGATTTCACACATTAAACATTGTTTAAAGGAGTATCGAGGATCACGTGAGTGAGTTTTTTTTGTCAAGAATGCATACGCATATCTAATGAAATATGTAATTGCAATAATACTTAAGTAGACAGTTTTTATTATGATAGCCTAAAATTAGTAATTCAGGCTCTAAAGTCTAGGGCTGTAAATCAGGGATTATATAGATGGCGCCAACATCGCAACCCATTCACAGAGAGGACTTTGACCCTTTGCTCCTTTACTGTTCCACGTTTTCTTCCTATTGTCCTGTTTCGCATGCCAGCACGCCACTCTGCTATAAACGCTTATTAAAATCATACTTACATACTTTTCTATGAATGCTTCAAAACAATTACAAACTAAATAACTCGCTCTCGTTTCGCTTAAGTTAAAATTACTTTTTATATACTGTAAAAAGGAAAACATTAAAAATGTTTTTGTAAAATATATAATAACTGCTTTGTTATTAAAAATAAAAACTAAATCCAACCACAGCGCCATCTAGCGATTCCGATTGTGAATCGTAACCATCAAGTGACTTGTTCCTAATATCTAAACCTAACTTAAGGAGCGTAGAAATACTTAATACAAACCAAACTGAGATTTAATATACTACTTACGACGAGCAGACGCCATCTATTCGTCAAAAGATGGCGTCTATCTGGCTATTACACAATCAGGCCTAAATTATTGAACTGATTTTCATGAAATATGATACAGTCTATGTTTTATCACGAAAAAAGTACTTAAGAATATAAAGTAAACAGATGAGCATGCAATTAATTACGCCATCTATCGACGCGGGGATGAAGTGCATGTCTAGCTGTGTGGACGGTATGTCTAAGGATGGACAAATGAAAAAAATGTATCGATATATGTATATCGTATCAATATTTTTAAAATATATTTCGATTTATCGATATTTTAGTGTGATTATATTTTAGGTGATGTGATCGGAGTTTGGTGCAGTCCGCGATTGAACACATGCGACAATAGTGGAGCTACTGAGAGATAGAAAAAGGGAATGATTCAGTAGTACTGCTTTATATGTGCACTGAGCTCTTCTTAAGAATTGATTTGATATTTTGAAATAAATATCGATTATATATATTTTGAGATTTAAAATATCGACGATATACATCGATTATTTATTTAACAAATATCGATACTTTGATAATTCGATAAGAATTATTCATATTATAAATTAAAATGTAAAAAACCGTGATTTAAGTGTGAAATGAAACCCTTCGACTAGTAATTCCATAAAAATGATTCGTCTTAAGATAATAGTAGTAATAACATAAAAAGAAGGCACTTGTCAGAAATCCGTTTTTTAGAGTATTTATTGGCAAATTAATTAAATAATATAACAAAGAAAACAACAATTAATTAAGAAATCTACTTTAGAAACAATTAAACAAGTATAATTTTGGACAAGATCGTAAGAATGTATTTATGTATGTGTGTATGTAGAAATTGATTAGAAAAGACATTGAATGTATTACGAGGCTCCAAGCACCTAATTCAACCAGTTTAACTTGTTATCTTCACCGCCGTCTATTGATATTTTCAATGTTCAATGTTAGACAAGAAGTTAGTATGCTAATTAAATTACTATTTGATTATGAATGGCCGGTGTGATTCAGAAACGAAATTATTATCTATTTATAATAATTAATGAAGTTATAATAAATATTATAAATATTTACATATTATATATTAAAGCTGAAGAGTGTGTTTGTTTGAATGCGCTGATCTGTAGAAAATAACATTTAATTTTGTTCTGTAACGATAATAATAATAACTATAAGGTGAATGAGAGTTTTTAAATAAATTATCAAAAGATTAGATAAGTATTAATGGTTGTTTTAGGATACAATAGTCAAAAGTTAACGGAAACCGTTCTTTAATATCGATTTTTTAGGGGAATCCCTTATTCGGATTTTAACAGTTGTTTTTGCTTTTGACAAATTTGAATTAATAATTCATCTGTCGGTATATTTAAATTTGTTGAAATATTTGCAAGATTTTCTGTCTGTTGAAATCTCGAAATCGTAGCTAATAATGTACACTTCAATCAAACACAATATACGTACGCATCCGCAATTTAAAACATAATGATATTTAAATATGAATATGATAATCGCCATGTGTGTGTAGTGTGTGTCCATTCATCATGTTATTCAATGTTGCGATTGCGACCTTGCGCCGTGGGAAACTATTTATATAAAACGCTATCATTTTGTCATTATGCTTGTTTGTGCTATATTTTTATCTTTATGTCACTATTAAATATTATAACTTGTAATGATGTTGTTTGTGATTATTTGTAACTATTAAATGCAGGCTTATATGTTTACTAGCTGTGTCCGCCACTTCGTCCGTGTGGAATATTGTTTAGGCTAATTATTTTACAAATAATATATACGTATAAATAATTAAATGAGCTATTTGCAGCGAAACACACTTACATATTTCCATACAAACTATCATCCCTATTCCCTATTGTTATTTTACACCCTTGAGAGTAAAACTTTTACGAACTTTGAATGTTATATTATTTATAGCGAATCAACAGCCAGAAAAATAAGTTGGAAGCTTCTAGCTCTAAGAATGATGATACTTCCATAAGTTCACCCCCTCCATTTAACCCCTTTTTTTGGCATTAAAAAGTAGCCAAATTCCAACAAAGTATACTAAATCCATTGGTTCAATTTATTTGGCGTGAAAGCGCGACTGACAGACAAACAGACAGAGTTACTTTCGCATTTTCAGTATACTTGTACGTGATCGTATTTTTTTAAAGAACTTTTCATGCAGTGTAGGATGTTAGTATATGAATTAGATTACTAATGCATTAGATCAAAGCATTTTATAAGTGATAGAATAACAATCATTCGTGGTTAACTAATAAAAACCATAAAAATGTTGCTACAGAGATAAAAAGCTCTCAGAAACAATCTTAGAAGTAACAAGTTTAAATGGCATCTATTTTTAAGTATAATATCCTGTGAGCGTGTAACAAATTATAAAATACCATTTATATCTTTATTCGGCAGCGCAGGGCGAGTGAGGTGAGTATAAATTAATACTTTATTCGAGCGCCGCGTCGCGCTCCGAGCCGAGTGTTGCCGCCGGAAATTATTATTAACTACAGTTCCGGATCACCTCACACCTGTCACACATTGACGTTTCGGCTCCTCTGTTGTTAAACAAATATATATTATTATCTGATTTGAATGCTGTGCTTGCGTATCTATTATTTATCTGTGGTTCTGTGTATAATTATGGCTTAATCTGAAAGTCTCTGTATCTATGATCATGAATAAAGATTATGGCTTAAAATTTATAGTTGATTTTTTTATAATATGTTGCCATATTAGTAATGTTAATAATTTTAAAAAGTGAAGTATCAATCAAGATAAGGCTTTACGGTGTAATACCTATACCTTTTCCATTGTGGAATAAAAAAAAGGAAAAAAATTAAAAGTATGACATTTGGGATTTTAGGAGTGTAGTCTAAAGAACTATTATTTATGATATAGATATTTATCGATTGTACTTACTGCTAAGTATACAAGAATCTCAAAGGTCCACAGAGCACAATACGAGTGACTGAGAGTGAAAGTTGAAAGCTAAGTGTTCCAAGATGGGCTTTACGATACAAATGATTTATGTGAGCCGCGTGGTGGCCACCCAGCACCGCCACCGCCGCCGCCGCCGCCACCGCATTTCCCGGGATTTCTAAGAACATCTCTGAAAAACTCGTGTGTATTGTCCCACATATCATTTAGGTCACTTCCGTGCAGTGTCATTAAACTAGACCAGAAGGAGAGTTGCGGTTGGAAAATAATTCAAATTTAGTTTTTAAATGTAAAACCTAATTTAACTATGTCCGTAATTATTTCTGACATATCGATAAAGATTTCTTTTTTCTTCTAAAATTATCAAAATTCCAAACCATAAACTTAACAAATTATATTATTGTTTTAAATAGCAAATAGGTATACAATAATGAATTGTATTAAAAGTTTTCTCTATATGAACGTATTAGGTTAGATCTATATGGACGTATAGATCCCTGCTCGTCCTATTGTAGTGCACAGATTAAATATATTTATATCAATTAAGAATATTTAGGCGAGGATTATTATATATTAAAATTGCTCCTTGAATTGTTCAATTATAGGTGAAATTTAAATAACATGCCATTAATTTTTTAAGCCTATATTTTAATTTGTATTCTTTATTCCAAATATTTTAGTTAGCAAAGCATAATTACGTGATTCTCTTTCATACCTCATCAAGGCTATTCTGACAATTCCAAATCACCTAGTTTCCGGTAATTTTGTCGCTTGACGGTGGCTTGACAATTTCGTAATTTTATGTTATTTTTAATAAAACTTCACATTTTTAACAAAATTTTGTCTCAATTACCGTACGCAGAGATTATTGTACTAAAAAATGTCAGTACTTGGAATCCAGTCCTTCAATCCGGTTTATGAACAACATTTTTTAGAATAACAGTCTATACGTACAGCAGCAAGTACCATAGACTAAAGAACATGTTAAATCTCGAGGACATTTTTCTTTTCTCTTTTGAATATTTAAAGTTGCCAGTGCACGTAACTTCTAGACTCAGTTTAAATTATGGTGTGTAACATTTTTAATAGAGCAATTTTACGTGTACAATATACAAATGAAAATTAAAAATATTTCAGGCTTAAGAGTAGTTAAATTTAGGGTAAAATTTTTCTTAAATTCTGTGTTAAAATATGGGACACAATGAAGCTATTGTTAGTGAAGAAAAAACTTTTTTGCGAGTTTATATTTTTTTGCTGTTTTCAAAACTGAATGTAAAATTGAACTTTCAAACACACACCCCTTGAATTCTGTTAATAAAATAATAGGTAATATGTTTTTTTAAATATTAGAATCAAAGAGATCAAGATAATAGAGATGTCTATAACTAGGATTGCCATCTTTTTTGAGAAATATTATACCTTATTAACCTCTAATTCTTTTTTGTTGCAACTATATTTTTATGCTTTCAAGATTGGGTTGCAGTAATGGAGGGAATAAAGTAAATATTTATCTAAGCTTGTAAAAAGTATTTAACATATTAAATTATTTGGAATATTAGTTTAATGTTCTAATAATCGTAAGTACATATTTGTTATTTTCTAATACAGTAAACACATCAAACACATTACTTAAATATCTAAATATTAAAAACTTAATCTTATTTTATCTGTTTTAAGCTCAAGAGTTATTTTCATCATAATAAAAGAATATTTTAGTCAGTTATCGCTAAGTGGTTGATCCGTCAATAGAAACTTTCGAAGATAAGTTTAACGCGTTATTGTTTTTACTCTCTTATCTCTCAGACAAAGTAATACTTTTTTGTAAGTATGAGAATGAATAGTTGTTTGTTTCGAATAGTGTTTGTAATAAAAGTTTTTAAATAGAATCTTCCTGCGAGTGTGGGTCTTAAGATAGTGTTTTTGTATGGGTGAGGTCTATAATTTCTTATTCACAGATTTATTTATTCTGTTATGACTCTTTTATTTTTGGTTGCTTGCTAATATTGCATAGTACTTTACATAATATAATTTAAAGTCTGTATGCTTAGATATTTTAGACTACACAACGGCTTTTGATAAGTACGGTTTTAACCAATATACTCGTACTGAGCGAATCAAAAAGAATGTTTATTGATATGTGCAATATGTATTATTATACTAAAGAACCGCGCGAACTCAGGGCAGGTTGCTAGTGTTAATGATATAAAATTTAAGTATAAGGAAATGTAGAAATCAAATAAGACTGAGGGTTTAGGTTAATAGGTCCCTAAAGATATAACTGGAACCGCAATATCCGTGTAATGCATCTTGTTTGTGTTCAGAGCGTCTTGTTCATACCACACTCATTTTATATTGTTGTTAAATTTTTAATATGATTTTCCCTATAGAATCATCGTAAGGCATTATACAGTAAACCCAAAAATAGATTTTTCAAATTCCGCTCAAATTCGTGATCCAAAAAATAACTTTTAGTAATCTTGATAATAACTGAACAACCTTAATGAGCTTAAGTTAAAGAAGGTAAGGCCACTATTTAATTTAATCCTAATTATTATTAGTGATCAAATTCATTAGTGATAAAATTTCATCATTTATATCATCATTAATGGAAGTTTGGTTTGGTCAGTTTTCCCGTTTAGGTAGTACAAGTTATAGTTAATTATATTGCATATTACTATACACTCATTACAAGAGACCTGATTATATGCAACATAAAAAGCTTGTTATATGCATGCAAATATGCATGAAAAATGTTAGAAATATGCACGAAAATTGGCCAATTATGCGAAATTAAATAATAAATTTTTGAAACCCCCCAAAAAGAAGAGAAAAGAAAGTTTTCATTTTTTTATTTCAAAATCAACATACAATATGTAAATTATTTTTTGATAGGCGATGACAAGTAGAGTAACATTACATGACATTAAAATTATTTAAAAATTTTCCAATTTTTCAGTGGTGAGATTGTGTCTTCGATCATTTAGAATATTTTTGTAAGTGGAAAATGTTCGCTCCACATCAACTGAGGTAACTGGGCAGAATTTGAACTTGGGTGTTGTGGTATGTTAGAACTTATAGTTTACACGTCTACTGACTCTGCGTTCCGGATCGAATTCGCAATATTATCATTTTTATCGCATTTCGGTACGCAGGACGAATGCACTGCTCTCGGAAAAATATTGTTAATATACTGACAATGTCCATCATAACTAAATCTTAGGTAAAATATGGTATTACCGCTGAGAATGGCTTAAATATGCAAATGCATATAATCAGGTTCTACTCATTACTCTTGAAATCAAGAGAAGCGTGCCTGGGATCGGACTTATAATTTAATTTGCTCGGATTCTCTTTTGCAAGTCATCCAGCTGCAAACAATCATATAATCACGTGTTTCTTAAGAATATTGCGATTAAATAACATCGAGTTATCTTAGAAGAAAGAAATAGATCCTTTATATGTAATGAGCTGTGTGAACAGACAGATATGTGTGCGGTACTGTGGTACTGCGGTCGATCTCATAAACCCCTCGGAATGTAGAAATATAGGATAAATCTTGACTACTGTTATCGAGCTTATGTTTATCTGTTGGAACCAGTTAGTGGGGTTTACCCTTTGTTTATGGGTATAGCGAGTACATCTTCGGCTTTTCAGTTATATCTTGACCTGTGATTGTGCTTATGATTGTTTTAAGGAGGAAATAACGGACGTAAATACCATATCATATTAAATGATAAAAATTAACATATAAACAAACATTAATTGTGCTAAAGTAACTAGCAAGTACGTTTCGCTAATGTTTCTAAAACGTAAATTGTGTGTCTGTAAATAAGATAATAAAAAAGATTTAGTAAATATTTCTATACATTTTGTGGTCGCCCTAGTCTTAATGTTAGGATGAGCATAAAGTACGTTAGTGTGTGAGGTCGTGAGCCTCATAAAATCTTCTCTGGAATCTAGACTAGACTATTGAACAGATCAGTCGATACTTCCATAGTCTAGATATAACTTGGAGATATAGGTAAACGACCACCGCAGCAGTTATGTTTTATTGGTTGCTGTTTGTCTTCTTATTTAAACTGTTAACTGTTAACATGAAGCCCTAAGATAATGATGTATACATCCCTTCTCAGATCAATTTTGACCTACGAAACTTGGGTACTATGTAAAAGAAATGAAGATTTTTTGCTAGTGTACGAACGCAAAGTACTGAGACGTATTTACGGCCCGGTAATGGAAGGTGATCAATGGCGAATTAGATACAACCATGAGTTGTATGCATTGTACGGGGAGGGAGGGATACCAAAACAATTAGAACAATGGAAGCCGGAAGGTCGAAGAAATTCAGGAAGACCTAGACTGAGATGGAGCGATAATATTGACAAAGAAGCCACTATCTGCGGATATAAACAACTGGAGAGCGAAAGTCCTAGATTGAAGCATCTGGAGAGCTTTACTAGACCAGGCCAAGGGCCACTGGAGGCTGTAGCGCCATTGATGATGATGATGTTTGTCTTCTAATAAACGGTTGTTCTGGTCGTCGAATTAGTTATTGATGCGTTCCGGTTGAGATGCATGTGGGCCAGACTTACCCTCTCCCATCCTGTTGATGCTGCGGTTCTAGTGAACTCTGGGTTCTCATTCAGGGTCCACTAAAATCGTAGTATTCACCTGTTCATGAACTACATACATAGTATTAACATCCTCTTCACTGAAAGCGTAGTGGTCACTCTCTTTTATGTGCGATGTCCATGGGCGACGGAGGCCGCTTACCGTCAGGTGGGCCGTCTGCTTGTTTGCCTCTTAACTGCCTTAAAAGAAAACAGATATGAATACATACTACCTTCCAGATCTTGCTTCATTTAATGATAAATATCGTTAAGGATATATAATAAGGATTTTATATACATTTTTATGTTAATTAATAACTTTAAAAGTGTCAATATGTAGTGTAGTGAATGTAGTCTAGTAATATTTTAACATAATATGTACGAACTTACTTTTACCCGCAACTTCCCGCAAGTGGTAGTTATATTTAATAATTTTATGAAGTAGTCATAATAAATTTGCACCCTCCTTTTACTCCCTTAAGGGATGAATTTTGAAAAAATATTTTACACGTCTTCCATGACTTTCAATGAAGAACCTTTATACTGAATTTTACTTGAATAACTTCAAAAACAGGAAAGTTTGTGGATGAATTTTCAAAAATCATTTCTTAGTGCTCCCCCACGTTATAAAAGGAACGCCTGTTCAAAATTTCAAGTTTCTAACCTAAATTCAATTCTAGGTCTACTCATTGTATAAAAAATTGTTAAAATCTATATTTATTTGGTTTCATAATAATTTATACATAAATTAATTAGTTTGACGAGTAATTTGATATTATAGGTAATGTCTGAATTCTAGCAAAACAATTAACTTTTTTATAGTTTGTTTACATTTTGTCTTACATTAAACTGAATAGAGTAATAAGTTGTACAATTGGTGATTAACAAAAAAGAATATTAAGACCTAGGTAGTAAATATATACTAATAGCCCATCAGACTGCAACAGACTGCAGATCCTACGCACGCCCACATCAGACCCCCCATTGTCTCCTTTACAAAGAAAAATTACAGCTCCATCAGGGGCCCTTCTCACAATGGCTTAGAGCTTCATTTCATACATGTCTCAATACAAGTCAAGTATATATTTGGCGTGCGATAAAATAGCGTATCCGATTTGTTTATTGTCTAATTTCGTAAGGTAAGTTAGAGTTGAAACATACTGCTGGTATCACAATGATGAACGACAGATAATCTTCATGATAGTATACCATATATAGCATAATCTTTAGTTCATTTTCTCAATAAAATTAAAAAGATGTAATTCCATTACATGGTGAGTGATTCCGTAAAAATCACCACCGCAGAGAGAAATTTGACGAGATAATCATTCTTCCTTAGTCCGTAATCTACTTTAAATAATTCAGAAATTTATAAATATTACAAGCTTTTATTTCATATGATAAGAAAACACATATTACTTAAAAGTTAATTGTATTATTATTAGTCATTATGTAATATAAATCCTATCTCCTATCTTCATTCTCTCATCACAACTCATCAGATTAGTTTGAAATTTTGATAGACAAATCAAAGACAAACGCTTTTTTTAAAATTGTAACTCCAGACTTTTGGGGATTTACAGACGCGACTCCTAATTAATGGAGACGTTTTTGGGCTAAGGTTTTCATGGGATTTTGGTTTTATTTGTTTACTCAATGAAACTTCAATTATAATTTTATATGAATTGTTTGTTTACAATATTTGATATGATACAATAAAGACATATATTGCAATTTGCAACATGGGTGATGGTAAGTGGCTACCATCACCCATGGACTTCGGCAATACAAGAAAGTGACTCTTGTTTTGTCGATGCGCTGCATCCTCGAAGATAGAGTGAGGAGGGTGGGTGATGAAAAAAATGCTGCGGTTTCAGCGAACCCTAAGCAAGAGCCCAGAGTGCACTAGATCCGCATCATTAATGGGATGGGAGAAGGAGGGGGTAAGTCTGGCCCACATGCGGCTCGACCGGAACGCGTCAGAGACACTTGGCGGTCGGATTCGCATGCTGGTGGTCGCAAGCCAGTCGGGGAACAAATCCCCTACCACCAAGGACACTAAAGATAATAACAGAGTAATCTTACCAACACTAAGTGACAGGTTGGTTTTTAATTAAGTTCCACACTGGTAACAGTGTGCTTTAGTAAATGTTTATTCGCCGGCAATATGCATTGTGCGTTAGTCACGTATCGCATGTAACGCGAACTGTTGAGTAAGCTATCAATGACACATGCTGAAATTTAGAAATTTTTAATGGACACCGAGTAATTGGATATAATGTACATATTTCCATAATATTTTCCCACACGTTTGTACACGATTGTTTGTGTTCCCGGTAATGTCTAGCATAGGTGTAGTCAATACAACACTCAAATTACATATAATCAATGAATATTTTTTTATCATTTCGATAAGTTATTTATACTGAATGAAAATATATGTCTATAAAGTTTGAGGATTTCTGTATGGGTGGGTCCTGTCTTTAGAACCAATTTTTCAAATCTTGGTACCCATCTTGGGCCCATATCTAATAATCAAATAGCTTCATTCGTCATTACTTTGTCTTACTCTTTCACTTATATTAAAATTATTTCCGCTTTCAGTCACACGATTTGTTCTGAAACAGTCAATCCCACATAATTATATCATCAACCGACTTCAAAACATCAAAAAAGGGGAGGTTCTAAGTTCGACTGTATATTTTTTTATTTATACGATTCTTAATAATACTAAATAAATTATAATTTACGTTTTGAGAGTCTTATTGATTTATTAATTCTATTTTAATATTTATAATTATTTATTTTTTAAAGATCTGTGTAATAAATACTGGATATATTTCTCTCTTACTTCTTCAAAGAATAATGTAAAATATTATTTCTTGTATTCCCGGAAACAAGCATCGAAGAAAATTAAATTTTTTTACTGAAGATTTTATAAGATAAACTTCGGACTTGTTACCTAAGATATAATTATAACGATAATTGCAAACAATCAAAGGAAAGTGATAGAATATTATAATAAGTGTAATATAGATTAATAAAATGAGCCGAACTGTCGTTTGCTTACTTTCTAGTTTCTCTGATTGCGCGGGATTATATTTCACGCATTACTGTTCTTAATCTATACCTATTGCTTATTACAATATAAATAATCACTCTGAGGTGATTGTTGCGACGCCATGACCAGTTGACCACCACTAGATGTTTTGCTCGGACAGTCCTTATCATACAGAGTAAGTTAATGAATGTAACTGTCTATGATTATTAGAATATTAATTAATATTTTAGTGAGTGTTTGAGTTAATATCTAGAAGGTGAGTAAATATAAAATCCGATATCCGTCTTCCTACTTACCGACCACTAGATGGCGTTGCAAGGGAAGCTCGTTTCTTCTCTGCGATAAAATAATGATATGATAGTTAGGTAACCTTTAAAATTAGCTACTCAGAGTTCACATTTAGTAATATGCAAAGTCAAATTACTTAGTTATTTAATACATCAACAGTTTTTTTATCATTAGACATGTCGACCCGCGCGACTTTGTTCATGTGTAGCTCCGCTCCTATTGGTCTTAGCGTGATGATATGGAGCCTATAGCCTTCCTCGATAAATGGGCTATCTAACGTTGAAAGAATTTTTCAAATCGGACTAGTATTTTTTAAGATTAGCGCGTTCAAGCAAGCAAACAAACTCTTCAGCTTTATATATTAATATAGATATATCAGTTGCGACGAATAATATGAGAAATTGCATTTGCTGAAGAACATGCTTTATAGGACTTCTTCGAAGCGAGGAGCTTATCTTAACGTCTCATTCCGATCACAAAGCATTGGTTGGTGTGGTGATGTAGCGGAAGCAATGGCCCTATAAATGGAGTCAGCAACCTCGTAATAAGAGCGTATTATTTGATCTATTAACACGACGCGTATTGTCTCTATTGGCCATCTAATTTGCATCGCACTTGGTATAGCCGTACCAAGTGCGATGTGCGTAACTAAAACATCAATCAGAGCGATGACGTCACGCGTTTGTAAATGTTTTGTCTTTATAAAATCTTAAGCGTAGAAAAACATTTACTGAGGAGTTACGTCACAGGTAGTGCCATGAAATCATAAGAGCTATTTCGGGCATAATTAAAATATTTAATTTAAGCTCGTCCTACATACTTAGTTGGAATAAGAATAAGCTCCACACTTACTACCTCTTTATATAATATTTAGTCTACATTTAAACAATTAATTAGACTAGATTTAAATATGTATATTATAGGTAAGTGTAACAAAACATTCTTTTAAACGTGCGTGACCCGCGAACTGCATAGATAAACGTTATGACCACTCCGAGTCCAAATGTTACAGCATTACGTGACTTTGGATAAATAATACACTAGTGACGCGCCCTCGATTCGCTTTGGTTTTAACATTATTACGATCTAGTAATTGTATATAGGTATAGTATATAAAAAAATCCACAAAAAAAAATCTGTAACAGAATCTATACTTACTAATGTATAAAGTTGAAGAGTTTGCTTGTTTGAACGCGCCAATCTCAGGAACTACTGGTCTGATTTTAAAATTTTTTTAAGTGTTAGATAGCCCATTTATCGAGGAAGGCTATAGGCTATATATCATCACGCTACCACTAATAGAAGCGGAGCTACACGTGGACGAAGTCGCGCCGGTCGACTAGTCTCAAATAAAAGTTACGAATAATTTCGGATCAGTGTATAGTATGAGTAGTATAATAGAGTTTTTTTTTGTCCGACCAAACCGACTCAACTGTTTCTTTTGTTATTTCTATTGCTTAATCATGAGCAGTCATTATTTTAAATTAATAATATATTATAACTCAAATAAAAAAATATGTAAATATTACCTATGATCCACAAACATACAAACTTTACCTGTCTATAATATTAGTATAATGTTATTGTAACGGTTCAAGTTAAGGCATTCAAACTATCCCTAAGTTGATTAATTCATTATTCAATGTATATTGTATGTAAGTAACGAGGACTAGTTGGACGAGTCGTAGAGGCGCGTGCGCAGCGACCGGTTAGACGGGACTGGAGCCGAACCCCCTGCTCAGGGTCGTGTACCAACAAATCAATGAAATGCTTTATATTTCAGTCTTTTAAAATTAATCTTTTCACATTACTGACCTACGTTCAATGAAGTTCTAAAACTGATTCAATTTATAATAACTAACCCCAGGGTCCTGGTTTTCTTTGACACTATACTCTATGACCTACAAGGAAAGTTTTTGGAATATTTATTTTTAACTGATGAAAGTGGGATAAAAGTCTCAAAGTAAATTTGTATGGATTAATATAACTATTTTTTTTCAGTAAATAAGATAGATCTATACTGTTTCGAAATAACACAGTTATGTAGGATGTCCACAAGTATATAATCATAAAGATATTGCCGTTAATATGCATGCGAACGAATTGCTAGTGTGTAATAAATCGATTTTGAGTGTTCAATAAGATTAATCACGAAATAACCTATGCTAAATATCAACCTTGAATTGGAATTGAACTTGCTACCCTTGGCACAGAAAGCACTCACTGCGCCGGACGCTTCTCATTATTATATTAATCAAGTTTATACAAAACTTAAAGTTTTTTATAAAATAAAATATTCAATATATTTCGTATAACTAATTTGTTCATAAATAAGCTCCTTAGCCGACTCTTGTCTTATGTAAAATCCGACTATCGATTTTTTGACTACCGATACGATTGTAGCTATTCTACTCACGCAATTTGTTAAACAGACTACGCTCCTAAAACTCTGTTTCTTCATAAAAAAAAACAAATACTAAAATTAAATACTTTTCATCAAATTTTAAGGAACCTGATTAACTCTGGCAACTTTATCATGTGGTTAAAGACATGTAACGAAAGACGAATTAACGACATCAAACTATTAACATGAAATGTCATAAAGACACGTGTCTATCATATAACCAGTCCAGTACCAAAATACAGATTAATGTTATTTTACAAGAAAAATAGGAAATGCTTAAAAAGAAAGAAATTATCGCGAGAATTTGTAAAGAACAAGAACAAATAAGGCATGCACCGAATCAATAAAAAGTAGAAGACAGATATTTGGTTAATTTTACTTCTGTTGAATGCATCGTTGGATTTTATCGGTAATTAATTATGTTTTTATATGAGTATGATAATGAGCTCGTGCGCTTTACCATTTACAATTGTACGATTACGGCGGACGACGACGTGACTCGACATTCCTTTTATGTCGTCTGTTTTATTCGGTATTTATAGTCGAATTACACGCTATGAATTTAGGAATATAAATCATGGGTAAAGTAAAAAAATTGCCCAGAATTCACTTAAATAGTAGCTACACTATAGTTCTACAAAACATTCAAAGAATTTATATTGGATAAATAGTTAAAAAACTTAATTATATCTCAAAAATAAACTAAACTAAGTTTTAGTTTTTAGGACTAAAAATATTATAGTGTCATTCATGGACACCCTATTCAGTTCAGTTTGGCGGAGATATTATCATCTATATTATATCTAGAACACAATTGAGATAAGCGTGTTTGGTGATTCTTTGCGGCTGTTCTTTGAACTTACATCGTATAGAAATTCAATGTATTTACAACTTTAATGTAAAAGTAAATTTCTTTTTGTCGCTTCTTTCTGGTATTAGGTAAGCATTTCGTAAAAAGTAACCTTCACTGTAGATAGAGAGGATCTTTGCTGACAATTACATTAATACAGATTTAGTCGGGTATTGTTTCAGTATAGATCATTATAAAGTTTTCGGTACCATAATAAATGAAAAGTAATGTTTTACAATAGTCTAGTAATAAAGCAATGTTTGTTTTCCCAATAACAGAGTCGCATTGCGACGGGAACAAATATTGATATTTTGGTCTCCACTCGAGCCGGCTCACTTCCTGTAGCGCAGCGGACACACAGATTGACAACTAAACAAAAATAGAATAACTCTAATGAACTAGTTAAAAATTAACAGAGCTAATGGTGTTAGTTAACATTTAGAATTTAGGTTTTCAACTGATATTTTGAAGATTAAATACAATTCGACTTCTCAGTTTATTGAATTAAAAAAAATAGCCGTTGTTTATCCATAGTTCCATACAAATAAATAAAATTGTTGTGTCTGTTTGTAATATTAAAATAACCGCTTTTTACTAAGTGCATATGGATGTATATACGCACACACCAAATATACCAACAACAACATTTTTTACAATTTTTGTCTGTCTGTCTGTTTGTTCCGGCTAATCTCTGAAATGGCTGGACTGATTTAGACGGGACTTTCACTGGCAGATAGCTGACGTAACAAGGAGTAACTTAGGCTATTTAACATCTCGCTACGACCCATATGAGCGGAGCAACACGCGAACGAAGTTGCGCGGGTCCGCTAGTATACAAATAATTTGCATACGAATTCCATATTAATTAGTATATAAATAAAAGAGTAAATGTGTTTGTTAGTTTATCTTTTGTAATTTTATTGCATAGGAAAAACCTATAAGCCTGATATTTCAGAATTTAAAAAAAATTGTGCCTGAGTTTAAAATAAGGTCAAATTGAACTGAACCACCGTTGATTTCCGGGTACTATAGACACAGCTGAAATAACACAAACAAAATTGGTTCAATTAATCGCTTTTTAGACTGAACCTGAATGGTTCTCGCTATATATTTCCTTATATTTGTTATACAAGAGCCCTCGAAGGTCCAAACCCTCGGGAAGCCCGCATCCCGTCAATTATATTACACCCCTCGACCCCTCGAGTATTGAGTAATTAGGTACCTATTGTTTTAGAATCGCTTCCATGACACGGTGACTGAATTATTTGATGACAACTGGTTTTTTAACCGAATTACATAAGAATATTCGAATTCAGATACAATGCTGTCCGATCGTAAGGCTGTTTATAGATATCTAGTATAATTCACGTAACTTCGAAAGGGGAAAATAAAGGGGAGTATAAGTTTTATCCCTATTGGGCTGACCTTTTTATCTTTGTTATTTCTATTGCTTAGCCAATTTATTAAAATCTAATATCTGCAACTGAAACTATACGAAATTAATAGATGATCCTAAATTTTTAATATCATTATTCGAAAGATACCAGGGGAAATATTGTAGTCATAATTTATTTAACATTATTAGTGCTTTTTTGTCTGAAAAGAGTTACATAAATATAATCAACTATAATAATAATGATACCTTTAAGAATCAAACAAGTTTGTTAAAGCATATACTCTGTAATATAATATACAGTAAAATGGATGTAAAGGAATAATTAAATTGAATAATACTGAAACATGTATTTACCTTAGTCCAAAATATTGTTTTCTAGATTATCAAGAAATGCGTGTCGGCGCTCTCACTCCGAGTTCAGTCAGTCAGACGGCTTGACTTCACAATGCGAAACATTCAAAACACTTAACCGGCTCCTAAAACACTGCCAACACTCAATACAATATCTTCACAAAGGATTCTATTGTTTGTACTTTAATCAACGAGATTCTGTTCATTAAACATTACTTCTTTATTACATAAAGGGGTTCAGGGGTTCTACCAACTTTGTGCTAATTCTACGTATTCCAATCAATCGTGTGGATAGTTTCAATTTAAACTATTTGATACATAATTAAAAATTATAACAAAAAAACTTGATAATTCAAGTATTTACGTTTCTGCCCATCTCAGCATTGTAATTTCTTTCAATCAATTATAGGTTAACTGGAAGAGATTCCTATTTGGAATAAGTCCTGCCTTTGTACACATTTACTTTAGTTTTATTTTGTATGTAATTATTTTACTTGTGTAAACTAAAGAGATTTAAAAAATATATAATAGGTATTTAACTAAAAATGCACTAAAAAGTAAGAAATAATTCCGTTATTTATTATTCTCTCTTTAGTAGGACAATAATAAACAATAAGTGTTATTTTTGAAATCGATTAGTCGTTTTTTTAAACGTAGTTTTTTTTAATTTTTTACTTTTTAGTGTCTGAAATAGGTTGTTCTGTAAATCAGGTAGACTACATCATTTCGTTAATTTTTATTGTCATATACCTATTGAATAGTAATTTTATTTTTAAGTAGCTATGGGTAGGCCTACGAAAGGTGCCGCGCGCCTTAAACTATATAGATCCCGAGAAACAGAAACGGAAAGAATGTTCATAAAATGAAAACTACTGGGCCAAACTATGTTAAACTTTTATGAGACCAAATGGCAACTATTCCACATCTAACTAAAGAAGAATCACGCAAATCGGATCACAAATCTCAGCGTAATCGGTATACATTTTAACTGAGGTAGGGCACGGCAGAAAATTTCCTGCTCAAATTTAGAGCAGCCCGACTGGGGTAGTACCTCGACCTTACAGAAGATCCTGGGGGGAATTGGGGGTAGGGTCGGCAACGCGCTTGCGATGCTTCTGGTGTTGCAGACGTCTATAAGCTACGGTAATCGCTTACCATCAGGTGAGCCATACGCTTGTTTAGGAGTCGGTTAATAAAATAAGTACTATACATAACTATAACATAATATACTTCCGATACCAAAATAAGAAACAAATAGAAAACTGAAACAATCAAATTTTCATAAACCAATGCATCTATACATATTTATATTCTATTTGATTTTGAGAGCCATTTGAATTTGGGTCCCTCAAAGTGTGACCATCCTTGGCCCCTTTTTTTTAAACAAACAATCATTTAAATTCACTGAGTTGAATCGAGAATGTCCTTTTTTGATATCTGTTAAAAAAAATACAATTCGGGGAAATAAGACGACTGGTACCTAACGATGGAAAATAAATTGACGTAGCCCTGGGGTGTTTAAACATATGGCGAATATGTTCTTGACACGCGGTTGAGTAAATAATAAAACAATAAAATGAAAATTTATATAATTTAAGCGTCATAACACGAAAACCTTCAGAGAAAACATTGAGAACACTTGTGCAAAACATATTGTACCTTGTTGATTGTATTTTTTCATTATTTTGACGTTATGAGGTGTTTTATATAAAATAGTCGTGCCTTCGTTTCTCCGAGGTGATAATTTTTGCTAAATTCGCTTACAAAGATTTGCATTTTTTTATGTACGTTGAAAAAATCAGGAAAACAGACAGAGGCCACACAGAAAAGCAAACATTTAAATAATTTTCTTTGGTTACTATTAGTGTTATAAAGACTTCTCGTATTATGTTTTCTAAATTTAATTATAATATATGTCGGAGATTAAAATTGTAGGTTCACAACAGATGATCGTCTATCTCGAAAGCTACGGGCGCGATACGGTCAGGACTATTGTAACAGGAAGCCCAGCAGTGCCTTGGACTTGTGAAATAGTGTGTATGTCTACGGAATCCTTGCCAAATAGCTGAACTCCCACCTCCACTGCATAAGTGTTTGTCCAAGCTTAGGGTTAAGTTTACATAAGGCTAACCTGACATAAAGTTAACCTAACACATCAAAGCCAATATGTTACGCTTCCGACTTAATCCGACTATTTACTTCCGACTTAAAATAGAGATTTTAGGCTGAATATTTCTAATACTGGGTACAATTGTAGCTTACAATAAGCCGTCTAGGTCTTAAAGACTTGCAAATATACACACAGAACTTTTGTATATGTAGAATCTTTTTTTTTTTTAAAGAACTGATCTGACCCGCAGATCTAGTTATTATGAATTCAGTGTGTGAATTATAAGACAAGTACAGAACTATATTTTGCAAAAAATAAATAAAACAGCGCAAAATACGGTATTACCTATATAATAAAGTAATTCAAGTAATTAGAATAACTGGTAGAACTTGTTACGGATGTCTTGAATGCGTTCATTATTACATCGTTATCACTTGTAGTTGTTCCTGCTTTATTTATCAGACGTTTTCAGTTTTTTTTTAATTAATTTATTTGCCTTGTGAGGTTACTTTACAATTTGGTTTGTTTCCGGTATGAAAAACGTGAATTATCCAAACCATAATTTGCTAAAACCCAAACGTATCATGATCAAAGAACAAAACAAACAAGTTAAAGTAATAAAAATAAGTATTTCTCGTATTAAACATATTAAAAATATATATACATGATTAGTTAAACGATAAGATACAACTACTACAAAAGTACCTAACATACTACATTTTGCTAAATTTGATTCTTTGGCTATTATAAAAAGCAATTGTTGATTTTCTTCTTGCAAAAAAAGCCTCTCTCTTTCTCTCTAACATTTATTTATTCTACTATTACAAAGCCTATGTTACTTGTGTAGTTTTTTTCATTAGTACAAGAATCACAAAAAAAGGATAAGTAGTTTCAGAGATTTTTTACATTTATACCTACTGTTAATAAATAAAAAAAGGAAAAAGGAGAGATGTATTCTATACGCAGACTAACAATATAACGGCTTGACAGTAATATCGTCCTGGGATTATACTTTAGACTCAGAGCTTCAGAGTTACGACTAGGCCTACTCGCGATGTAGCCCACTTCCTTGATTATTGTTTTTATAATATGACCAACATTCAAGAAAGTAAAAATGCTACTCACATCAGCCCTACCAAACTCAAATAACAGGATGCCACTCAAATTTTAAGTGTTGCCAATATCTTAATGAACACTACGAAGAACCTCTATTTAGTTCAGTTTAAAAATAAAGCAAAATTTAAAAGTGAGACTGTTTTTAAATGGTTTATATTTGAAAGCCGAGTGACCCTTACAGCCTTTTTTTGCTCGACCTCTGCAGGATTTATGAATGTTTTTTCTCACTGATCGACACTAATGGTTCACATTGCATCATTTTCAAGTTCATTGACGTCGTTTTTGTTATGAAATCCATACACCATAAAAGAGCAAGAGCATCTAATTCGGAATCGAATAAACAAACTTCCTTTTGCGGTTCATTTAAGTGGTTTATGGATAAACGGGAAGTCCAGTAAAAGTTGTGCCATCAATCATCTGAGATGGAGACTGAGCAACAGAGTGGAGATCAAAGGTTTTTATACGAGGACGGATTTGTCAGCTCTTGGGAGGTCTATGATTAATGTCGCGATTAAATATTTTATTTACATACTTTTATATTACACATTTTGTGGTTTCTTGTTTAGACTATGATACTATAAATCTTTGAAACTAACATTTTCTCGCCTCATCTTTACAGATTTAAAGTTGAAAATTGTATATCGTGATTGACGATAATTAAGCAAAAAATTGCATTATCTCAAAACCATGTCAAAAGGTTTAGTACTTCCGGAAAAAAATATTGTAAATATACTAGGTCACTAGGGTACTTTTTTATTTAATAAGGAATAGAATAAAAGAGAAGTTTGAATGTTATAACAGACTCTTTTTTTAATTGAGGCTATATCTACCTAAGTACGATAAAAGGTTCAGTAATTAGCAATTATGTAAAAATTACAATCTAAGTATTTTCGCACATTATTTTAAGTAAAAAAGTAATCTTATTACTAGGTATTCAACATTCAAAACATTTTATTGAGAAAGATATTATACAACGTATTCAACGCATTGTTAAAAGCAGCTTAACTATCGTTATTTATGGGATATTAGTAAGGCAATAGAATAACAATTTATTTTCACAAGCTTTCGTACAACACCTAAGCCTCCGAGGCGCATTGCAGATGCGAACAGACGGCGAGAGGGAACAGAGGAACAATTGCCTCCCAACACGTCCAGCAAGCGGTCTTAAGTCTAGACTACACGTTACAGTCTAGACACCGTCTATATTGATAAAACCTCACAAGTCAATATTCCGGAATTAAGTTAAAAATGTTAAGACGTTGCATAAAACTTAAAAAGAATTTTGAAGTTTTAGCGTGTAAGACGTGGAACAGTCAGGAGGTTGCCCAGATGTAGGTTTAAAAGATCCTATCAAGAGTGTACAAGATTTACCTTCTACTACATAGGTAATATGCCCTGTTACCTGTGCCCTGAATCACGTAATAACTGAAAAACTAAACTAACATGATTCACCCCATTTTTCTCGTTAAAATGATTCTAATATTTTAAAAACGAGTTTATATAATAACAACGGTTATCCATTTGAAAATGTTAGACAGTCAAAAGTGGCAGTGGAATCGGCAATATACATTTCTGGTTATAAAATATGTAAAAGGTACCCTCGGAAACCTGGCATGTCTGACATGTAGCGCAGTTCCTACGCACGTCTAGACTGCAGACTGCAGACTCCTCGTAGCAGTCAGATCGTTATTGAGAGATATCTTCCTTATTATTTAGTGAGTATAGTAAATTGTTGCTGCTTTCCTTTTCTTATCCTTTCCTCCCTCTACAATGTTGAAATTGAATTGAAGCGTCAGTAGCTCAGTGGTTCGGGCGTTGGATTCGGTCGATAGGTCGTAGGTTCAAATCCGGACATTGGACTTCTGGCGTGGCCCACTCCTGACACAAGCTATTTATTAGCTTACTAGGAGGGGTAAAGGGACTACTAGTAGTATGTGATCCGTACTGCTAGTAATCTTTTAAAAAAAAAATATTTTTAAAGTTTGAATTTTTTAGGGTTACGTACTTCAAAATGAAAAACATTTCTTTTTACTTAAAAATGAGTATCAAATTGAAATTCTATATCAAACACTAATATTGATATCGTTTGATTGGTTATTTCTTTCTATTGGTTCATTCTATAATTACATCGACCAGTGAGATAACTAATAAGCGGTGTCCCGATATTTAAGCACCATTTTGAATAGTATAATCGTGGAGGGTAAGCCATTTCTTTATTTCATTAAAAGTTGAGAAACGAGATCAAGCGATGAGAGCAAGAGTTTTTGTGTGATAGAAAAGCTTTTTAAGTCCACTCGTGTTTTTTAAAATCCATCCATACAATACAAAAAATTGCAATCACTTGGACTTTTTTTAGGCGAACACAATCAAAGGGTTAATTAATTTGAATACTATTTATAACTATAAAATTCTAACAGTGTATTATGTTCGTGAATGGGCGGTCCATTCACGAACATATATTAATTTATATAGTAAAAACAATTCTATCATCAAAATTAAGTTTGCCTTCTATTTATACGGAACCTTTACTGTGCAAGTTTTTCTCGCACTTACTTGAATTTCATTTTTTATGACAGAAAAAAGCCAAACGATTCATCTGCAAATTTTCACATATTATGATAAATCAAAACGGCATGGGCAGTTTAAAATTGAACTGGTAACTTTAAATACATAAAGCATGTTGTGTGTCCGAGTGTCAGTATCCTGACTCGTCTATGTTTAGACTCCCTCATTCGTCGCAGTTTCACCTCCGCTCATTATAACGTCATTAGGAATTGAATATCTCAGAAATGTTACTGAAATAAACCTAAAGTTAAAATTGTATAAGTTACTTTTCTATTTAGATATTTTATTTCAGATTTACTTTGGTTGAGTATCCTTCAAGTTGCGTCTAACTTCACATAATTAAATAAAAAGGAAGTCAGTATACATTTTGAAGTTTACAATGAATAGCGACGTTTTCGGTGAAATATAGTTATTAAAAAATAAACAAGAGTATAACTCAGGTGGAGTCCAATTAGAAACTGATTTTTTAAATATTGTTTAAACTAACTTTGTACGTTACTTTTTACGTATTCATCGCTAAACCAAATCCAGTTGACTTTTTTAGATGTATGGTATAGAAATAAAGGGATTGGGGAAAGGCATGGTGTAAAGATAGAGCGATTGGGGGAATTACATTGTAAAGAATTGAGGGGTTAGGGAACAATATGGTATAGAGATATAAGGATTGCCGAAATACATTGCATGAAGATAGAGGGATTGGGGAACGACATGGTAAAGAGATAAAAGGATTTGAAAAAGTGCATGGTATAAAGAAAGAAGTATTGGGGAAATACATTGTAAAGAATTGAGGTGTTGGGGAAAGACGTGGTATAAACATAGAGGGTTTTGGGGAAAGACATAGTACATATATATATATATTATATATAGAGGTAGAAGAGTTCTACATTTTAAGCGTAAGCAATTCAGACTAAGTCAGAGTCATGAAATCGTATTATAAACCACTTTAAATCAAAAGCTTGTCATAACGTTTAAAAAATAACAAATTAAAAACATTGCATATGAACTCCACATTCTGAGTGTATACTTGTCACACTCATTTAGTAAATAGTGAATATATTAGCGGTATTTATATCGAGTGTAGCGCCGAGTGCAGAGTGTGGTGTGTTGCAGGCAATTAATTAAACTTCAGTGGAGAGCTCCTGAATTAGTTGAACAGAGCTATTTGACGCATTGCGGATGCTTCAGATGCTTAGAAGCTTTAACTGGACAGGTAGACGGATAAAGAATGACAAATTCTATCGGCTTTATATAAAGGAAATCTTATTTCATATTTTCGAAATGTGAAGTCGCTTTTGGTAATGGTTTTCGAAGTCGATCGCCATTTCGGCTCAGGTTATAGACGTTATCTTCATCATTAAATTTTAGTGTTGGTTATTGTATTATTTTTAATTATAATAAAAAGTGAACGACATATTTTAGTATTTTGATTACTATAAAAATACTTTCAAACTTGCAACTGTATATGAGTCACAAGCTCCATATTCTCGTAAGGTACCTGTCGAAACATTAAGATAATGGAGGAGTATAAATCCATGCAACGGGCTTAATAATATTTCTCTATTTATTCAACACTATGTAAGTTTGTCACATATTGTAAGATGTTGTTTACCCAGATAAGGAGAGTACAGGGAAAGTGTTGATGAATCACTTCACAAATAGCAGTGATATCAAAGTGATATCATCACCAGGGATTAATTGGCAAGTGCAGTTCATATTCGTTATAATTACTGCAACCGCAACTCCTAACTGAACTCAATTGCTCTGAAAGATTAGAATATATCATCGCCATCTATTAGAAACTTAGAATTTTTAACTATTACTAATATAATGAGTGATCTGTTTGTTTGTTTCTATCTTTCAATCATTTTTTTGCGATATTGGTATACAACTATTTATGCTTTCTGTAAAAAACTTAGTTTTTGGATATAGCTTTAGATAAAACTGCAGTGGAAGTCGCATATATCATCTCTGGCGGGAAAACTTAGCTCAGTTGCTTACAAAAGCCAGACGATGAACCGATTTTAATACTGCTAGGGTCGATTAATGACGGTTTTAATAGAGTAAATTTCTTGTCAGCTTTTTGAAATAAAATATTTTGTGTTGAGTTAAGTACGTTTGACTTTTTGAAAAAACCATTTTTTAAGTATTGTTTGATAAAAATGATGTTAATAATTTTTTTATCTTTAATTTGATTTGAGTTTGATCTCCGCAATGCTATGGCTTGGCTTGGTTTACTAATCTATGAGCTATATTCGATTTGTCTTCAGTTTAAAACAATAAAATACAGACGTCATTACTCGTCACAGTACCCTCGTGAGTGTCTCAATTGCCGGTGACATGTTTGTTCGTATTGCTCCGTGCCCAGTGGCTAGTGGCCACATGTCATGTATTTTGGTTCATTCGATACTGATGGCTGCATGTGTTGTCTACGTGTTACTTAATTAACATGTACCACAATTCGTTTAATAGAATATTATTCGCGATAAAGATCTGAAATCGGGTTGTCAGAAATGGAGTCGGAATCAGTAGTGAAGGTGGTAGTGAAGGTGGTAGTGGAGTGGGAGCAGAAGAAACATGTTTTAAAAGCAGGTCTAATAAAATACTTCCGAATCTGACTTCCGATTATAAACCGGAGGTCTAAGATCAATCGGAAGTTCGACTTTTCGGAATCGGAGTCTAATATCCGTAGCATCCCTTGTTCGCGATCATATAGAATTCAATCCCACCAGCCAGTGCTAGTCGCCGCTATACGCTAATTTCTAAGTCTTGCTGTGCTTTTAGACGTTATATCTATAAATCCTATAAACTACTGCTTAGCCTAAGAAAGCGATAGACGTGTAGATAGCGTTGTATGTGGAGCGGACTATATTCATCTCTTTCAAATAATTTCAAGAATTTTTCTTTGTATTTCTTTCCGAACAGCCTAACTACTGCATTGGGCTGTTAGTATAGTTATATATTTATTGAAGCTATTGTTACTAACGTCAGCTATGTCACTATGTCATATTCAAATGTCAGAATGTCTTACGGGAGTTTAACAAGTGTAACGTGTTGTTTAGAGCTTTCATTCATAAATAGTCGGAGGTTCAAAGCAGCGGTCGTCCGGCACTGAATGACATGACTCACGCGAGTACTACGAGTATATGTGGTAATTATCCATAAATTTGAAACTCTAAACAGGATATTTGATGTAATATTCACTAAATGTAAAAGTTGTTAAATTGATTTTATCTGACGGATAACTTATGCTGCAAAAAATAGCAATATAAGATTTTTTATATCGATAGTATATTCATTTCCATAAATTTCCCATTTTTTGTAAAGTAAGCGAGATAAATATGTTTTCGATAAAAGCTACAAAAACAGCAATACGCCAGTTTACTAAATAAAAATAGTAAACTTATTTTTTTTTCTAAAATACTAAACATACTCGATATCTCGTTATGCCTATTCTTTTTATAATATTAAAAAAAAATCAACTATTTTTCATTGACAAAAACTAGGTAATGACACTTATAGTAAAATTTAAACAGACAATATAAATAAAGTAACATGGAAATTTGTGGCATCAACGTGTACTCTCCTCAGTTTATGTTGCCACGCACGACGTGACGTCAAAACGCTGATTTTCAGAAGATATCCATGTTAACACACGAACGATTGTGGTAACTGCGAATATTTGAAATAAGCTTAAATAATTGTGTTATTTAACACCAAAGGGAATGGAAGGAGAGCCGTTAGTTGATTATAAAAGATATAATAAAATAAAAGATAGTCCTGATAGAATGCGAAGTTTGGTCAGTGTGTAAACAACAAGTTCTCAAGTTGCGAGTAGGTACCAGCTAGTTGTCTAAACTCTGTTAAGTTAGTCTCAAGTGTGTGTAGTGCGCAGCTCGAGAGCCTGGGAACTCGGCGCTTCGAGTTGACTGCTTTAAGGATTTAAACAAATAATAACTATACTCGTTTATTTATAATACTAAGTGAGTTGTATACGTGTTAACCGAAAACGTAGGAAATCTATGTTCAATTCTCGGTTAATATACCAAATATACCATTTTTTATAAAATTATATCAGCATTATATTATACTCGTATTTATACGACACTAGGGGCCTGTCCCGGCTTCGCGCGGGTGGAATATTATTTTAAAAAATATATTGGCCCTCCCGCATTTCGGTGCCCACTCTCTTGCCGCTTTACTCGCTGCGCTGCGTCGCTACACTGGCCCGTCGCGTCGTCGTGTATTTTTTGTTTATATTGATATTTTTAATTTCGTAATATCTTTTGAACGGAAAGTCCGATTTTAATAATTCAAAAAGTAATTTACAAGTATTGAAATAGTCTTGAATACGAAATAATTTATTTGGATAAGGATTAATACAAAGTTATAGAAAACATGGTCTGATTTTGATAGGCATTTTTATCAACTTTTAAAATGTAAAAAAGTAGTTATAGTGACGTAACTATAATAGTTGGACATATGGTCTCGCATAAAACTACATATATGCATTATATGCATATCTTCGCATTCATAATTTTAGTATCTATGGATTTCTATTTTATCGCTTGTTTTAGATATTTCCTTCCGTGTTTTGGGGGTGACACTATGCTAAGAATAGACATTTAGCACCATATAGTCCCAAGGTGAGCGTCCAAATGTGGACTATTGCTGACAAGCTTTCAGATCAATTTACTATCCCGTGGCCTCTTGCATTTAGCAACAAAAAGGAACACCTCGGAAGTTTAGGTTTTCCTTCTCAAGGAGATCCCAATCCCGTATAAGCTTCCCGAGTCTCCACTTGGGATGGTATTTGTTAAGTAGATTCTTCCCAAGTTAACAAAAGAAAAGGTTTCTTTGATATTTGCATTACGTGTAACTTAAATACGTCAGTTACATGTTAATTACAGAAAATATTTTTATACCTAATAAGTTTTATTATCTATTTTTTTTAAATAGCCTAGAAATATACAGAAAATATGTAAAAAATAGGTCAAAGACAGAAGAAAGTTGTATAATTTCATTAAGGGCTCAGATGTGAGAATAGATAGGCTAGTAATCACATATTATTACATTATTATTAAACCTGCAATCCTTACAACATTTTTTTCTTATTTTAAACGCATAATAAGTATATTTATTATAATAAAAATGTAATCACTTATATCACATATAGTTGTTATAAATAGTTTCATAACAAATATGTTGCCTCACTGATCTATGATTGCAACGCGATTTCGAATTAATTGTATGTAACTACGAGTATGTACTAATACGAGCACCTACTACATATTGCAATTAATTACCTAATTGATATGACATGTTGACTAATTACATGCATGTCAAATTATTTAAAAAACAGGTGAACTAACGAAATCTTAATTAAAAATATACAATCTAGACGGAATCCAAGCAGTCTACGTAGCTTGCCACCCAGAAGCGGGATTAAAAGGTCTTTTAACTATGCATCATCATACCTCCACCGCTCGCTCCTGACCCTAATATTTAACACTTCTTCAGCAAAACAGCGATTGCACAAACTATTTAAATATTCAACAAACTATCTTTAAACATACAGCACTTTGATGTCACACGAATTCAGAGAATAAGTAAATCTTCTTGCTTAAAAAGCATCCTTCTGTGAGTCTGTGTTGCCAAGTTAATATTCAATACTTCCCTTTAAATAATTTATTAAAGTTACTCTAGACAGACAGTCAAGCAGTATTTGGAATTCCGGACAAAGGACAAAAAAATATATTAGACAAACATGATGATATTAAGAATTCAATTAAAAAAATTTGACGAACGCGTCAAATAAAGCTCTGTACTGTGAATAACCTAAAATGTAATAAATGTGCTGTCAAATAATTTTACAAATGAAACTAATATCAAATCATTTGATTTGATTTGACACTAATGACATTTGTGAGAAATTTAAACTTGTACTCGTCGTATTTAATTTTATTAATTAATATAACGTCTAACGCGATTAAGCGGAGGCGCAAGATATCTTTATGACATCTGTCAAACTTAATTTTGTCTTTGATTAAAGTGTTGCCACCATATTCGTTCAGCAAATTTTATGACTAGATTATTCCACATATTTGACAATCATGTAGGGATGATGTGACCATGAGTATGGTAAACCAAGTGGTTTGATTGGTTGTAAGTCCCGTTGTGCCGAAAGAAATGATTTGATTGATTGAATTTTGATTTGTCTTATACCCGTTTATGTCTGAAGACTCCCGTCTTGTTGTCCGTGTCCCGTTTTGAGTGAGAAATAAAATGGTCATTTTATGTAAGCAATTAAGATTTCCTTTTACACGCGGACTGTTTGACAATCGTCTTAAACAAAGCTGTAAACTGTCAATAACCTAAAATTTAACAAGAAATTTGATCGTTTGCAGGATGCCTAACACTGAAGGACCAAAAACTAAAAATAATTCAATGAAACATAAAAGGATGCAATAATTTACAAGTTCCGTAATATATCGTCGCGACGTAAATATCAATTCATTTAAGGCGCTTTCACACGATCCTAAGTGTTATTGATTGTTATAGCATTTCGTGTTGGACCAACGTCGCCAACGTTGGTCACCACTTACCTTCTAAGATTTGTAATAAAATTTTAATGCGTTTCTATATTTATTTATAGAAGTCATAAACAGGATTCTTGTGAAAATATACTACTCTCCACATGGTTATTTAAATTTTCTGTTTGCAATTTCCTAAACAAACTTTGAATAGAAGAATTTGGAACATTTTTGGAAACACTTCTGAAAAAACATGGAATTTAAATTGTGTTTTTTTGTTGTTTAACTTCTGTATTTTGTTTAAACAACTCGACTGGTTTATATAAAGAATATGATTAATATTAATAAAAAATTATTTTGTGTATGTTATCTTAGATGATAAGTTTACAACTGTTGCCGGTAGATGGCGCTATTTGCTATACGACAATTTTATTCTTTTTAGACTAATTATTTTGAAGGCAATATCTACTATTTGTTTATTTTTATAATGCGTAATTAATATAAAGATTTTTAAAAATTAAATATAAAGAAAGTAAAATTAGTATCAAATGGTATGTTTATGATCTAAAAGATAAATCTGGTGTTTGATCCAATGTTGGTTGCAGTTAGGGTGACTTGCGCTATACCGCGTCTCCCCTCCTGTTCTGTCGCATAGAAAGTGAGAAGGGGTGAGAGGGAGGGTTGACCGCGAATTGATTCATGTGCTGCGGATGCTGGGTGGGGGTTATGCAGTAAAGTACTCTAGTTTACATTTATTTTTGTTCTTAATCGATCACATGTACAGTGTATTTAACAAATATTTTATAAAGAAAATATTTCGTAGACTAAAATATCTTGTCCTTGGAAGATGACGAGTGTGATATGAAATGAAAGAGATTCCATAAATATAATATATTTTTTATATATTATATTTATGGAATCTCTTTCAGTTACATAATAATTATCGCGTAAAAGACAAAACAATACAAACCAGAAGTAGGTTAAAATAGCTCTTTTTCTAACCTTACACTTTACATACAAAATATCTATGGATCTTTCAGTTTAATTTATAAACTGAAAGATTTAAGGGGAATCTGAATAATGGAGGTTTAGAAATCAAAGAGAAGGGAATAATATGATAGTAGGTGTAGGTTTTCGAACGAAAATAAATCCAGTGAATCATAATATTAAGAAAGCAAACAGTTGGAAATGAAAACTTTTAATACTTTACTAGAAGTAAATAACTAGAGTGAGTGCACTTGACCTTCGCCGTGGCTGGCGCTCGCTGCACAACACCGTCCACTTTCCCGCAGCAGGCAGCGGGCAGCGGCGCGGCGCGGCGGCGGCACCGGTGCTGCAGTGAGTAGTGAGTACGCGCGCGTCGTGCACTGCGCACCGCACTCGGCTGTGCTCTGTGCCTTATTATTTACTATATTTACGTGCATTTGTGATATCTACTATAGAAATAAATTAGTCTGTATATTTAGGATAGTTTTATAAAGAGTTTTGCTATAGTTTCTGTCAGTAAATGCTAGACAACAAAGAGTTTTGTCTGGTAGGTAACATGTGCTATTGTTATTTCTTTTTTTTATGAATTAAGTTGGTTGTAATTTTTTGGAAATGGCTTTCATCCTCTTATTTTTGTAATAATTATTCTAATAAGAAAATATTTTTAAAAATTTTAAAAAACTCAGTTTGAATCCTATATAAAAATTAAAGCCATTGTATTCATAACATGGTCATTTTTATTTAAAAGATTTATGGACACCCAAATATAGTATTTACATTTGGGAGTAGCGTAGAGTATCTTTTAATCGGTGAAATAATTATCAAACTATTTACAATATTAGCGTAAACAAATAAAAGTAAAGTAAGTTAACGTATATTTAGATAAAATAGAGCAGTGTGCCCCACCAGCACCGGCACCAGCACCGGCACCAGCACCAGCACCGCTTGGAAGCTGGAGCGGAACTGCACTACACAGTACAGACCCAAGTATACCACAAATAGATTCCGTTAAGTGTAGCTACGAGTACGGTAACGGTCTACGTCACGTTAACGATACCTCACTGGATTTATTATTACTGCACTACAGTCTGCTACACATTATGATTAAGGTGAGACAGTTATCTGTTTATTACTTTTTTTGTAGATACAATTATTACTAACTAGCCGACCCGCTGTATATATAAGGAATTAAAACAGAATTTCATCCCCTTGAAACATTTTTATCGTGATAAAAGATAGCCTGTACTTCCCTAAGCTTTAGTGTATCTCCGTATCAAATATCATCAAAGTCTGTCTAGCAATTGTTGAGCTATAAATGGTACAACTTATAAGACATATTTCAAACTTTTAACACTCACCTTCACTACAGAAACTGTCGACCTGATAATAATAACTTAATTACCAAACTCTAAACGCATTTTGTTATATATTTATATCAAAGTATCCCGATTCCCATCCTCACCCTATATTCCCTATTTTCATTAAAAAATGATAAAATTGTGAAAAAAAAATAGAAATTATGAAATGAAGAGAAAAAAAATATCTCTATCCAAAACTAAAAAAAATTAAGAAAAGACTTTCAGACACCTTTTTCGTGATATTTATATGAAAACCCGACATGGACGTTCTGTATTATATTGATAGATCACAATTGTCTATCTGTTTATTATTTAGAGTAGACATAGTGCGTCTTCCACATAATCTAAGCCAAACATGACGCGAACACATCACAACTACAATATTTGCATTAGCAGATAAGCTTGTTCTAGTTAGTACTGTATAAACAGAAGAAAACTCATTTTCTCCGCGACAGTGGCGCCAGCTAGCAGCTACGATAACGTTATCACATCTTTACTAAGATTATATCATTTATTATCTCTAATGACCTCCAATTAGATCAAAACCCCTATCACGTCAATAATGTCTTAAAAAGAGGAGTTATTAATTAACCAAACGCAATATTTTGATTAGGGATTGAGAATACATTCCAAATTTAAATTTGTGTATAGATTTTCAATTACTACTTGAAAAAGATTCCATTTAAATTTGGAATGTTTTTTAATCCATAATCAAACCGGTTTTAAACCGAGATTGGTTATTAATTTCGGCCGTAAAAATCATATTAAATCCGTTAGCGCCCTAACTTCATTTGTAAGGAAATTTCTGGGTAGTTTTGTAGACCTGCTTCTGGGTCCCAAGTCCTAAGTATTACACTTCTACCAATCTAAAGTGCTCATTGTGCAAAACAGAAAATAAGACAATTTTTGAGTTTGTGTATAGATACATTATGTAACTATTGCTTTCTAAATAATGATAAAAATAAACGCTATGTGACGAAGGGAGGCGAGGGCTCGTTATTTAATAGTCAATAATTCAAGGTCTAATGTTGACTGTGGAATCACGAACTGAAAGCTGAAGCTCGTATTAAAGCAATAAAACCAATTGACAGGTTTATTGTATTATGAAAACATTATTAAGTTATGGCCACCGCTTGCTATTTATACTTCACGACACACATACACACACACACACACACACATAGTACCTGTTACCATGGTTACGTGTATATTAAAAGGAGCAAATATTAACTGATAAGCAAATATTGTATTTATTTTAATGATCAAAATTTCGGTTAGATAATACTCGTTGGACTAAAATTCCACTATAAATTAGTTTCGCTTTAAAAAAAACAACTAATGATTATTAGTAAAATTATGTTTTGACCAACTTCTTTACTCAAAACTACTTTTCCCTTTATTTCATCTTACAATACTTTAGATATAAAAGAATTCTACAAATAATTCTGACTGTCAGAACAACAATAGAAAGTAAACTTCACTATATAAATACATAAACTTAACTAATATTATAATTTCAAAATCAAAAGTAACTCTTAACAAACATAGGTAATACTTAAAAATACAAGCGATACTGCGATTTAATATACTACTTATAGTCCATTGAAATGTTACATGAGCTTTGCATTTTTTAGAGGACGCAACTTTATTTTTGGAACATGTGGGGGGTCAATGGAAGCTTAACCTCAAGTTTGTGGAGTCCCCGCCCTTGTCCCTCGGCCGCCATCTTGGAAAAAGTGGTGCAAACTCTGTATTTTTTTAATGTAAATATATTCTTAAAATAATATTTAAGAAAAATTTTCTTCAAAAGATCATCTACAATATTGGTTTTAGGTAATTTCTTTGAAAAATGTATAAAAAAAGTTATAGAACCAAAAAAGAAAATTTTTATAAAAATGTCTCACTTTTTTTGCTTATAACTTCTATAATTTTAAATTTAGGGCAAAAAGTTATATAAACTTATTTGTAGGCAAAAAAATTTTCTACAAATTATGTTTTTACGAATTTTTTGTAAGACGCATAGTTTCCGAGATATGGCGAAAAAGGTGTTTGCACCCCTTTTTGTTGACACATGTACCAAAAATAAAATTGCCTCCTCTAAAAAATGCAATATTCGGTCCTTTTTAATGGACTATTACGCCATCTATTGATGGGTAGATGATCTGTCTTGTCTGTTACGGAATAACGCTTAAATCACTGATGAAATTTAGTATAGAGATATTGCGATTACAATGCAAAGCCGGGACGAGTCGACTAGTAAATAAATAAGGAATTTTGTTTCAACTGGGCATCCCTCAATGTAGTGAGTATGGTCGGTATGTGAAAGCCGCGTCGCTGAAATCGTTTATAGAGGCGGCGCACGCGCAGCTCATTACATCACTTATATATGGAAATAACTAATAAATACCTTTTCTTCTTGCTTCTTTGAATTCATTCGCATTGTTTTTGTACAAAATATATTATTCTATGTGATTCTTGTATGTTCGGTTCCTTCAAAAACGGTTGATTTTTGAAACATTAGTATTAACATACTATAGTATAACATATTATTCCGTATAAACTATACATCCTGAGGGATAGATGGGACATTTTTCCATGTATGTCCCTTGACCCGCAGAATAGTTAAGTAATCGTCCTTAACAAAACAATCAAAATCAAATAAGCCAATAATAGTATTGTAGTATCCTCCCACAACATTCGAGTACAATCGGTTTATTGACTTTTAATCGATATTCAATCGATCAACATACCGTTTATATTAATAGATTAGAAGTATCTTTATACGTCTAATCTAAAATTAATTGCACTTAGCTACAGGAATATTCAAATTTTGAGATCATTCACAACTTCCAAAAAAATACGACGAGCCCAGAAAAATAAAAGTTTATATTATAATATTTTAGATTATGCTTAGAAGCAATTTACTTTACTTAATAAGTAGGTCAGTACTTTATGTGGTGCGAATAATCACACTTTACATTTACATACCGTTCAGTTACTATTAAAAATCTGGGTTATTTACAACTTTAATTAGATTAATATTCTCTATTTTAAATCCACGTCCATCACTTGCTTTATAATCACACTAAAATATCTTTCCAATCACGATAGTTCATTAGAGGTTTGTATCGTTTATTATAACTCAAACTCCATTCTACTCCACACTCTCCAAAGTCTATTTGGAAGGTTTTGATTAGACGGTATCTATTGGTTTATTTTAAGATTTCCTATTAACTTTGTCTTCATACATCTGTCTGATCTTCTGGATCATGTGAGTCGTTAATTTAATACTCACTTAAGTAAATGCGCCTTTTAAAGGAGCTTCTTAAACTTACACCTGGATCGCAATCCTTAAAAGGCTCGCCTTCCCATCTAAAACTTATAATAAGAGTATTATAACTTTGTATGTATTATTATAATTTCTGACACTGGCAACACAGGCTCATTAAAACACGCACGAAGTTGTTTCGATTACCTCACACGTACATGACACTTAAACTATTTAAAAACGGAATGTGATCAAGAGTCACGGCTGATACCTGGCCACTGGGCTGGTCGCTGGTCGCTGGTCGTTGGTGGAAAGTGTTGACCTTCACTAATCGTGACTCGTGACAACGGAACGCAATAAATTAATATGAATCGTAACGCTGTTCGCACTTAAGCTTTATGTTTTAATCGTGATATCAGATTTAATCATTACTAATGACTCGCTAAGGCTTTACGCGGATGCACTTTGGTCACTCGGTGTGCTATTTGCAATCGACAAATTTAATGTTTGCTTTTTTCAGAAAATGCTATTGCCAAGGTTTATCTGGAAGGTTTTTTTAGTTTACTAACGACCCGAGAGAGATAGACATATACCATAGTGGACTGTTTTTGTAGACCTTTTTAAGGTGTACAATACTGTAGTACATTATTTTGATCTATCTCGTAGGGTTCAGCCAGTGTTTGCAATGTAAGCGCAAAAAATGTGTTTATTTACGACATCACATTAGAAACCTCTTAAATTATTAGTGTTTCTCTACTATAATGTTTATGTATTATACATATAAACCTTCATCTTGAATCACTCTATTCTATTAAAAACCGTATCAAAATCCGTTGCTTAGTTTTAAAGATCTAAACATACATAGGGACAGACAGACGCCGGGAAGAAACTAGTGATATAGAAAATTATTTGTTATTGTTTTTTTTATATAAAATGGGTGCATAAAGGCTTGTACTAGTTAGTACTACAAAAGGAAAAGAAAAATAATTTTCTTTCTCAAATTATTTAAAATTTCTGTATAATTCATGTTTATTTTACTACTGTACCAACAAAAAATATGTATTAAACATGTATCGAAAATAATTATATCCTGATTATATTTTAGTCGGTATTGGCGTCGTCAGGAGGGGAAGAAAATCCGGAATATTCTAAGAATTATATTTTCTTAATTCTTTTACATATTTACTTAATACTATAACTTAAAACAAGAGTAGTGAGCTCTGCGCAAGTTGGGTCTGTTGGGGGCAGAGACTGCCTCGGTGAGGCGATGCTTCCACAGTCCTCGGTGATCCATTCCCACGGAGTCGGCAAATTCCGGGACGTGTAGTATGAGTTGATTAATAACAAATAATTTGAAAATTATTTCAAGAGGAGAAATGATATTTATTTAGTCAAAGGTGAAATGATAATATAATAATTTTTTTTTCAGAAAACTTGTTTATTTGTTGCGTTTAACAATCTCTTAAAATGATAAGAAATTGCAACACCATACATATCGGAAAAATATCATGCTTATTTACAACACCTTTACATACTGTAACTACGAGCATAGTAATAAATACACTTATGTAATCTCGATATCATTTACACATTACATTATATATTATTACATTTACTTGCTAAACAACTAATTAAAAATTAAAACATATTGTTTTGCGTTGTCAGTATGTTACAAATATTGTGCATATTATTGACACACTGCCATCAATTTTTGTTTGCTAACTTGCATTATGTTGGATAAACTAAATAAATATAGTTTATTAGTTGTATATAGATTAGTCTGCGGGTAGCAACACCGAGTGAGATGTACAGTGTTGTCTAAAATTATTACATGGTAACCAGGTAAGACATTTTATGTGTCTTAATTGAAATTAATAATCAATTTTAATCCAAAATCTCTGTATTACAGGTTGAAAATAGATACTAAATTTGAATTTTACATAGACAAATTTGAATTTGAAATCTCTTTTCTATCTATAATCCAAAGATTATGTATTGAAATGATATTTAATTTAGGTGGTAAATCTATAAAATTTTAGGACGAGTCATTGATGCTAAGTGTATCTATTTAATTTTGATATTAATATCTAAAATAAGTGCAAAGTGTTATTTATACAATATATGTAGTTTATTGTATCTTGACCCTGTTTATGTAATTTATAAGATTAGTGGAACTCCTAATGCGATGTTTATGGAGAGCTAACAAGAGATTAATGGTTTCTTTATATGGAAACTTACTATTTAAATCATGATTTAAACATGTTTTGATGTAATCTTATGAAAATTAAGCAATTTTGGATTATTTAGTTTTATCTTTGATGAAGGCCCACAATAGTAAAGGTTGTGTCTCACAATAGTAGTGTAGTGTTTTGTAAGTAGAGTACAACATTCGTCAGGTATACTCAGTAGGTACTCAGGTGAGAGCACTTTACTCTTATTACGTTTCTTTGACGAGAACCGCACTCAAACCCACACCCACACCCACACGCACCCTTCTTTTATTAGGGGATAGGAGATACTACCAAATATTCTACATTTATATCTAATATAAAAAACAACACCTTTTATACCTTTTTTTCCGCGAGCTCTCCTGGTGACCATTATGGTTATTATGTGGTGTGATGTCGTGTTGCTAGATCTCCAATACTAAGGTTTGGAGGAGGTGTTTATCAATAAAATTAAAATAGAGCCCTCAAAGATGGCGTCTTTTACATAAACATAAGAAGTTTATCACGAAAAAATAGCTAACAGTAAAAAAATATTATTATATTGAATTCTCTCCTCCTAATTTTATTACATGAGCATCTGTCGCCTTCCCTACCTTCCGGTTTTATTGATTTTGCCCTTAGGGAGTCATATTCCGTCCCTTTCCGTCATCCTTACCTTCATTTTTCGTTATAACTTCTTATAAGATCAGAATGGAATTTAAATTTCGGAAGTTTTATACTTTGATATATATTTTTAAAATGTTAATTATGATGTTGGCAACACTAATTTGAGTAGCATCCTGTTGTTTATGATGTTGGTAGTATTGATTTGAGTGGCAATTTTCTTGAATGTTGGACAACTGATAACCATCAATCGAAGAAGTAGGGATTGCAAAATAAATATAGCGTCATGACAGAATCATTAATATTCCATCGCGAGTATTATAGCAGTAATGCTGTTGATCTGAGTCTAAAGTATAACCCTCAGGAGAATATTCTACTCAAGTAGTCATACTGAGTATAATATTCTCCTGGGGGTCTGAGTATACTTGTATGTTTGTAACCGACTCCTTTGGGCGCGATTTTGACCCACTTTAAACGACCAGATATCATAAAAACTTTGTTGATTTATCGAGGATCGATGACAATACACTAAGTTGATATGATAAATTTATAATAGTACCCCGAAGTGGGTAAAACGGGGGTGCAAATTTAGTATGAAACTTTGGCGTTTTTAAAGTTATTCAAATGAAATTCAGTGTGAAGGTTCTTCATTGAAAGTGAAAGTCGTGTAAAATAAGTTCTCAATAATCATCCCTTAAGGGGGTAAAAGTGGGGTGGTAAGTTAGTATACAAGTTCTCTGATTTTCAGTTATTTAATTAACAATAGTTTCTTCTTTTTTAGTAGAGTCGATTATTACGTAAATATTTGTAAAAGTGTATTACAATTTGTTGAACAGCATCGATACCTAATGATCGGAACTGAGTACCTACTGACTGTATGTATATTGTAGGTAATTACACTTTGTTTACAAATTCCTGGTTACGTTATAATTATTGTACTTGTGGTATGCAATTGTCTGTTAATATCAAAATCTGTGTTTCTCAATTCTAACACAATTATGTTATCGACATGGGACCGGTAACGCACAGTAACACTCACAAGACAATAATAATATGCACTTAAAACGGAACGCTGTGTAACCAATAGTAAACACTTACTGCAACCCTTAGTAATGAAGACCCATTATCAACGTACAAATGTATAAAAGATAGTGCCCTTTAATGCAGAACAAAGAGTTAAAGAGAACGAGCAGAAAATGAGTAAACTTAGTTCATAATTAAAGTGTCGAAACGTCAGTAACTTAACAACTTCAACTTGAATTTGTAAAAATTGATAATTGTTGGTTTGAGATACAGTAAAGGATTATTATATTATCTCAAAAATATATAATTACTGCAGGAAGGTTTATCTATATAAGTGCGAAGACAGGACTAAAAGTACATGTTAAAAAGTACTGATAGCAACACCAATAATAAATTAATATTCGCGGGTACTTCACCTTTAGTGCGATAGGTTAGAGTCAGTCTCTCTGGTGTTGTCGCGCAGTGCACATGGTAGATAGTATTATAGTGTCGCGGTTAAGGTCACCCTTCTCGAGGTCCACGTATGTTTACTTTATTATCTACTGTAGTTAGCAAGGTCGAGTGGTGACGTGTAATTAATATAGTATAAAAGAGCTCTTTAAACTTACTCCTGGGTGTCGAACCCCAGGCACTGCCCATACTAATATTGTCGTTGGAGTGTTAAACTCTTAATAGTACTGGATTAGTTTATTTGTAGTAACTTGTTTTTCTTCATCTCATTTGTACAGCAGTAAGTTGTTTGACCTAATCTGACCACAGACTGATTATGTGATTCAGCTTTCTCCTTGCTTTTCCTGTATCATCGTATATATAGACTTATAGATTACCTTTTAAATTATTTACTATTTATTATTCAGCACATTAACATACAGAAGATAATTGTAATATGCACTTTAAACAGGAGGCGATATTAGGCTGTGTTACAAAATATTTATCTAAACTGAAATTTATAGTTTCCTTTGATCTTCAGCAAGATAATAGCCTTATTTACTGTATCGAGATATACAGACACCAGGTAGACAATCAATACTACAAGGTGGAAAGGACCAATCGGAAAAGGAAGGGTAGGAAGACCGAAAAGACGATGGACTGACGATATATCCGAATTAATAGGTTAGGACTGGCAAACTCTCGGCAAGCACAGAGATGATTGGAGATGATTTTAGAACCTCTCCTCCAGCCTGAGGTGCCTGAGGGGGAAGCTAACTAAAAACTCTTACATACAAATACTATATTTGAAATGGAAATTAAGGATAAAGAAATACAGCGTTTTTTATTTTATTTTATTTTATTATAGTCTATACTTAGACTGACAGTAAGGCGGCTTATTGACTAGAAGAATACTCCTGAGGGTTATACTTTAGACTTGGTGCTACAGCGTTACTGCTAAAATACTCACAATGTAATCATCATAGTTTTCGTTATGCGGCGTATTTATTTGATTAGCTTTTATCTTTGCGTTGGCACAACTGAATCATATTTATGTTCTGCCAACAAACCTAATCCTAAAATCAAATTTTCTTTGATTAATGTTGCCAACTGTCAAGTATTTGCTCCCAGGGTGTCCTTCGCTATTTTAGGCACATCAGCCCGACAGTCTGGACAAGCTGATGGTGCTTGGCAAAGTGGAAAGGATACGACCATGACCTTCTTTAAGAAGAAGAATGTTACTAACATCATAATTAAACATTACTAATATTTCACTATCCATTTTGCGTCTACGAAATGACTCGTCAAACTGTCGCTGAATTATCGGGAGTGTAGTCTGTCTTATCCTTAACTAATGTCCATTGACGTGTTGTATAAATAACAAGTTGTTAATATTAATAAGGCTCAATTAATTACAACATCAGCAGCAGAAGCAACAAGTTCGCGTTTGTCATATTTTCTAACTTGTATTAGATCCATAAATTAAAGCGTCTTTCACGTTTTTTTTTTTTATAAGATTTATTATTAATTATAGTTCCAATAAATTACGTTGTTATTTATTCATCTTGTTGATTTTCTAATATTCAATAATAACTTAAAAAACTGTAATTATTTACTTTATTCCATTTAATATATGTTAACAACACTTAAGGATTTGAATGAATGATCTTTGATATAGCGACCAGTGTTGCCAACTGATATATTATCATCTGCCAACTGATATAGGTGCTGGAAATAATTAAAATGAAAATAAAAGTAAATTTATTTTGGACATATTCAAACAAAAATAGGTACTAACTAATAAAAATAATTAAAAATAATATTGCCATAGTTGAACCAACTTTTTATTCGAATTCTTAAGTAAAAGACTAAAAAAATACCTTCATTTTTCGGTTTGTAGCTTAAGGGTGTGTTTAAAATTAGCCAGATCTAGCTACAAAGTAGCTAAGTTGGCAACACTACCTGCACGTTAGTATAGGTTTGACCTTAAATGCGCAGAAGTAACTATTAAGGAGAGGTCAGCACGCTCACAATGCTCAAATTTCCCCCATTATTTTTCTCAGACCTAAAGTTACGTGCAGGCTACTATACCTCTATCATGATATATCTGAAACAGTTTTACGAGTAATTTCATAGAGTGAACGTTGTCTGTCTGCAAATGAATCAACATATGTATTGCATACTAATACATACAAAATTAATGTTTATCCTTTGATGTGATGAAGTTTTTTTTTCATTGCCTGTGTCTTAAGTATATGCCAAGATTATCTCTAGTCACTTCATACAAACAAAGTCGCTTGCGCTGTCCCTATATCCCTATGTATGCTTAAATCTTTAAAACTACGCAACGGATTTTGATGCGGTTTTTTTTATTAGATAGAGTATTTTAAGAGGAAGGTTTATATGTATAATACATACATAATATAGTAGAGAAACACTGATAATTTTACAGGTTTCTAATGTGATGTCGTCAATAAACACATTTTTTCAGCTTACATTGCAAACGCTGGCTAAACCCTACGAGATAGAACAAAATAATGTACTACAGTATTGTACACCTTAAAAAGGACTACAAAAAAGTCCGCGATGCTATATGTCTATCTCTTAAGGATAACTCTCAATAACCATTTTTTATCCTTTACTTTTTACGAGAAATAATGGCTTATTTACGAAGTGATTTTAAATAATACAGCATTAATCCTTATCCAATTAGGTACCTTAAATACATTGTGCATCTAATATAGATCAATATGGCCCTTTACAGTATGAAATAAAAATGAATATTTTCGAAGATTTTACAGATTTAAAATGCAGATACATAGCGGTTACGGCTAAGTACACGTGTTAAATTGCACCCGGGCGAAGCCGGACGGGTCGACTAGTTCTCTATAAAATAACAAACAAAAGGTATACGTATAATTTAAACCCCTTGTAGTTTAACTTAGTCCATGGTGGTTGCATAATTCATGGTGAACACTGGGAGTGCGGGGTCACGTCCAATGTCTTATGGTAAACAGTTTTCACTCTCGCCGGATGATGGGGTCACGTGCTACAGATAATAAACCTAATAGATGCCGACCTAAAGAAACAATGTGTTGTTTTACTATTAATACAATTATAATCGTACAAGTAACATGCAGCGCCATCTATCGCTCCAGTTTTGAATCTAAACACCAAGGATAATCAAATCAAAAGTTTAGTGACGCACCTACAAAATAATCATATATATAATAATTAGAGACACGCTTCTCTGAGGGTCAGTAAGTCAGACTGCTCATATATATGTATACAATACAAAATAAAATACAAAAATAGGTCATTTTATGTTATGTCAAGTATACCGACGTGTAGACAATATATAACCTTTAGTGCGATAGATTAGTCTCAGACATGGAAGTTAGTGTTGTAGTGTCGTGGTTAAGGTTACTCTTCTTGAGGTCCAAGTAAGGTTACTTTATTATCTATTGTTGTTGGCGAGTTCGAGTGGTGCAGGTGAGAGTTATTATATTATGAAAGAGCTCTTTAAACCTGCCCAAGTCCCAGGCACTGCTCGCCCCAGTCTAAATTGCATATTTATACGTATTGCACTGTTAATAAGTAATTATCTGTTACAAAATAATGACAATTATTGTGTAGAATTTGTCATAGCCAATATTTGAGTTTAGCTTTCTGAACTCTTAATTATGTACAAACTTACATTTTAATTTTTGATACTTTTAAATGATATGAAAATGCTTATTTTATTTATTTTTTGTTGCAGTTTTATGTTTGGAAAATGCTACATACTCTTTGACTGTTGGTGAGTATAAACATAACCTTAACAATTAAGTAATTAAGATAACATTATTGTATATATAGATTTATGACACTAACTTTGTACATAAATTTAAATAATCATAAGCAAGGAACAAAATAGGCATTGATCACAAAAGGTCACTGGAACAAGATTTCTATAAAAAAAACCTTAATAATTCGAGTAACTTCATAGGTGGACTAACTAGATAAATAAACACACACGATTGTAAGCTTGCTATTATATATTAATAAGTAAACTAAATAAATATTAGAATAGTGCGTTTAGATGTTTATAATGACCTGTTATTTATACTAAATTTAAATATAATAAAATATAAAGTTATGCTTAAAACGTAGTAAAGGTTTAAATGTTTGAATATTAAGGGATATTGTATTAATAATATGATGTGATCAATTTCATGATACTTATATTAATAAAATAAATATGATTGCAAATCTGTTTACATATTAAGTATTAATAAATAATAATAAGAATTATGATTTATAAAATGTATAAAATAACTCACTGAAATTTATATCATTGAAATGAATATTTAAGTGGAAGGGTTGACTTTTATATTGGACCACCATTGTAGCGACAACGCTCGAGTCGAACGAACGTGTATTCTCTTTGTACTGTTTGAAGGTGAAAATAAAAGTGTAATTCTGAATATTTGGCTTGAAGCTAGTTTATACGATAGAAGTGGGATACACGGGAATATTATTATTTTCGTCCTGCGCCCAATGGACATAACGTAAGTACCGTATTTTTATTTTTTTTAATTTTTTTTTTTTGTTCTCATCTCCCCTTTGTGCCTAATATTGAAAATAATTTAAATAATTAAGTATTTATTACAATGTGATAGGACTGAGACCTGTTTATTTAGTGTATATGATATGTGTAACCTACGTACATATGTGTACCTGTCATAAAATTTAAACGAGTTATTTTGCTACGATATATTCAGCAAGTTTGATCTTGAATACTATGAAAGAGCTAACATTTATTTAAATTTAAGCAGGTATTTTGTTATATAATTTACTAAAGCATATCCTGAAAATATTACCTAAATTGTTCACTCAGATAGTACTGTTATTCATTGTTCTTAAAATTTATAGTTGAAAAAAAAACCTATTTCTACCGTCATCGTGGAAAATATATAGACGCTTTATGTTAACGATTGATATAAACAGTGTACTTTTGTCGCGTACATTTTATACATTTTTTTTTTTTTACATTAGTAAATAAAAATATCAATAGCATAGAATACAATAATTACGGGATGATTTTATTTGAACTACGAGTATATTCTGTAAAGAAAGGGAGAGGATCAGTAGTGAACTTGTTGTTACTACGCGGTCGTGGTAACCTCCGAGGTCACGTAGTCTAAGGAAGCGGGTTCGATCCCCAGCGGAGTTCTGTTTTGTTTGTTTACCCGATTTGTATAGTAGTAGGGTATTTCTCTATTTTCGCCTTGTCATTCACTACCATGATATCTAGATTTTTCCCCGTGATAGCGACGTTGACCACTGAAATAAAATAGTTTCATCTCTCTTTTCGTGGCTGCTGCTGCTGCAAAATAAAAAGTAGGGTACTTTTCGATATAACAATAAAAACAAAAATGAAAAATATATGAGGGGTATGAGTAGTATCTTGAGTAATGCTTAACATGAAAATATTGATTCCTTATTCAATAATAAATATATAAGAAAATAAAATAAACTTTTACTAAGCTGTTATTTTGTCAGTTTCAGTCATGGAGCGAAATAGTGAAAACCGAGACGCAGCCTATGATAGGTACAGTGCAGACCCAGGTGCACCCATGTTAGAGGGTCAGGGTCAGGAAGCGCTGGACCTAAGGCGAGGGACACGTAGTTGGCCAGGAGTGCCCATGTTCGAGGGTCAGGCTAGAGCGGGAGAACCCATGTTTGAGGGTCAGCTTAGATCGCATGTACCCAGGTTCGAGGGTCAGGTTAGGTCAATAGGACCCAGGTTTGAGGGTCAGGCTATATCAAGTGTACCCAGGTTTGAGGGTCAGGATAGATTAGAGAGAAGATATCATTCGGAACGACCAAGGACGTCGCGGGTGCGCGACGTCGAGGTCAACCATTATAATGAATATGACGGAAGACGTCGTGAGCAACAAAATTCACAACGATTTCGGGGAAGAACTCTTCGTACGCCAGTGCGAGGAACACGAGACCGTTCGTTTAGCGGTGACAATTTAGAACACGAATGCGTGAACCGTGTTAGTAAACGATGTCACCCAGACCATTATGAAATAGATGAGTTGCAAGCTTCTACTTCTAAACAAAGTAAATTAAATAATAACTGTAGCGATAATGATACTTTAAATAAGTTCCTTTCAATTTTGCAATTAGCCAAGAGTTCAGATAAGCCCAAACTAGCTTTTAATACTAACATTATTCCTGATTTTGATCCTATGTTAAAGGAGCAAACTATATTAACTTGGCTTACAAAGGTTGAAGAATGTGCTCAAATTTACGGTTGGGAGGATAAGGAAATAATCCACTATGCCCTTCCGAAGTTGACTGGGGTAGCTAAATCTTGGTACCAAAGTTTACCTACTATGTTGTTTTCGTGGACTGAATGGAAGAATAAATTAATTGAGTCATTTCCTGTTCGTGAAGACTACGCTGAGCTGTTGACTGAGATGCTAGCTAAACGTATTAAATACGGAGAATCACTGGAACTCTATTACTATGCGAAAATAAGCTTGTTGAATAGATGTAAAATTTATGGACGCCAGGCTGTAGATTGTTTATTGCATGGTGTTGACGATAGAGCCATAAAGGTTGGGGCGCAAGCCGCACAGTTCTCCGAACCTGAGAAAGTTCTGAAATATTTTAGGAATGTAAAAGTAGGACAAAGCCGTGAAAACCGTGAGTCCAGATTTCGGAATGAACGTAGAAACTTCACAAAACCCGACAATGTGAGAGCCGAAACTAAATTGACGTGCTTCAATTGTGACGAGCAGGGACACCCGAGCTTCAGATGTACAAAGCCCACTGCCAAGTGCTCCACGTGCAATAGATCAGGACATATGACAATCCATTGCTTCAGAACTAAAGCTAAAGACCGGTCAGACAAGGATATGAATCAATCTAAAGAAAGAACTGAAAAACAAGTGGCACAATTAAACCTAACGGAAGAGCAAACCTCAAACAAATATATAATCCCCATTAAAGTAAATGATAGCGTTGTAGATTGTCATTTAGATTTGGGTAGTCAGTGTTCTCTCATTAGAAAAAGTACAGTCCAAGAGCTTAATCTTGAAATGGTAATACCGGACGACCTACCCGTCTTAAAAGGTATAGGCGCTAATTTAGTTGTTCCCGTGGGCATGGTGTGTGTTTCCGTTGAGGTGCAAGGGATAAAGGAGAACCTAAATCTATATGTTGTTGATGACTATGTTATTAATCATCCTGTCCTATTAGGTCACTCATTTACTGAAAAACCGGATATAATTATCACGAAAACTCCCACTGAAGTTATTTTCAAAAGGATTCCAAGTGTAAAAATTCATTTAGTAGCAGATAAAGATACGGAAATCTCTCCGAATACGTTGTGTGCTGTTCATGTCATAGCTGAACCCGGTATTTGCGGTTTAGTGTTTGTAAATGGTTCCGTCAGGGGTCCGATGGGAAAAGAATACTATCTACTCTCTGGCGAATACGAGATTAAAAATGACCGAAGTGCTCTATTGATATGTAACGCGTCTTCTGACACCATCGCAATTAAAAAGGGGGCCTTGTTAACTCGAGTGACCGGCAAAGATTGTGGAAATTTCAACCAAAGTTTGGACTCATTCAATGTCACCTTCAGTGAAACCCAGAATAATGATACCCTCAACTGTAATAATAACTTAAGCAAATGCGAAAAAGAAAAATTAGAACATTTAATAAACGAGTACCACGATTGTTTTTCAAAGGGACTAAGTGACTTGGGATTTACAAGTATAAATGAAATGAAAATCGACCTCGAAGATACGGATCCAGTTGTCTACCGACCTTATCGTATGTCTTACGCTGATCGCGCGTTAGTGAGGGATATGGTACAAGAGATGATTAAGCACGACATAGTGAGAGAGTCGAATTCGCCATACGCTAGCCCGATCGTACTCGTCCAGAAGAAGACGGGCGAGAAACGTTTATGCGTCGACTACCGAGCGCTGAACCGAAAGACCAAAAAGGAACATTACCCTCTACCTCGTATTGAGGATCAACTTGACCAACTTTCAGGAAACAATGTTTTCACATCACTAGATCTGGCTTCGGGATACTATCAAATAGCGATAGCTGAGGAATCACGACATAAAACGGCTTTCGTGACACCCGATGGTCAGTTTGAATACAATAGGATGCCATTTGGTTTAGTGAACGCACCATCGGTGTTTCAACGCACAATTAACAAAATTCTACTTGAGGCGAAAATAAAATATGCGATTGCGTACATGGACGATATCCTTATACCTTCTAAAGACATCGCTGAAGGTCTGAAAAGGTTAGAAGAGGTATTGCAACTCCTAAAGAAGGGCGGTCTTACTCTCAAATTAAGTAAGTGCCATTTCTTCCTTGAAACTATTGACTTTCTCGGGTACGAAGTAACAGCTAAGGGCATCCGACCTGGATGTCATAAAATAGAAGCAGTAGCTAAATTTCCAAAGCCTAACAACCAACATGAGCTCAGACAATTTCTCGGACTGTCTGGGTACTTTAGGCGATTCGTTAAGAGCTATGCACTGATAGCAGCACCCTTAACTAATTTATTAAAGAAGGACGCAAAGTGGTGCTGGACTGCAGATCAAGAGCAAGCTTTTAATAAGATTAGAGATATGCTTGTCGACAGACCCATCCTCGCATTGTATGATCGGTACGCCGATACCCAGGTCCACACTGACGCCAGTAAGGATGGTTTAGCTGGAATCCTTCTACAAGCCAATTCGAGGGGAGTCTTCCAACCCGTATCATACTTCAGTAGGAAAACTAATACAGAAGAAAGTAAACTTCACTCATACGATCTTGAAACGCTGGCAGTTGTATCGACTTTAAATCGTTTTAGAGTTTATCTCATTGGCATCACGTTCAAGGTATTTACGGACTGTAATGCATTGCGATCGACTTTGGTTAAGCGCGATTTGATCCCGAGGGTCGCCCGATGGTGGATTCAACTTCAGGAGTTCGACTATACCATCGAGTATAGAGCGGGATCACGTATGCCACATGTAGATGCGTTAAGCCGAAATCCGGTAGAAAACTGTGATATAGAAACTCCAAAATTCTTAGATATACTGACCCTAGAAACTGCTGAACAAGATTGGATATCGACAGTACAATCAGCTGACGAAGATGTAAAGCGGATAAAAGAAATTTTGTCTTCTCCTGAATCTGAGCAAATAACAGAGGTATGTAAAAACTATAAATTAAAGAGTGATAGAGTATTTCGAGTGGTCGGTGAGGACATAAAGTGGCTTGTACCAAAAGGCGTGCGCTGGCAGATTTTGAAAATGAACCACGATGATGTCGGTCATTGTGGTTTTGAAAAAACTTTGCAGCGCATTCGCAAGAATTTTTGGTTTTCAAAGATGCGTAAATTTGTAAAAAAATACGTATCTTCGTGCCTCGAATGTTCACTTCATAAGGCACCAGGGGGAAAGCGCGAAGGGGAACTACATCCTATCGATAAACCAAGCATACCATTCCATACTATCCACGCGGACCATCTTGGTCCATTTGTAAAGAGCAAAAGAGGCAACACTTACCTTCTCGTCTTAGTAGATGGATTCACGAAATTTGTGAATATAAGACCTGTAAAGGATACGAAGTCTGCAACCACTATAAGGATATTCAAAGAACATTTAAGTTATTTTGGGGTCCCGACGCGCCTCATCACAGACAAAGGTACCAGTTTTACTAGCGGAATATTTAAAGAATTTGTAACGTCATACGGCATCAAACACATTTTAAATGCCGTCTCAACTCCAAGGGCAAATGGTCAAGTGGAGAGGTTCAACAGAACCATTTTGAATGCCCTTTCGACTTCAACACACGGTAAAGAGGAAAAAACTTGGGACGAAAATATTTTGGACATTCAGTTGGGATTAAACACTACAACTCATAAAACAACTCAAAAGACGCCGTCCGAGTTACTTTTCGGATTTAATATTAAATGTAGAAGTGAAGGTATCTTGAGCGCGGTCCTAGACGAAACAGTTAACGTTCCCTCTGAAGAAGAGTTATCAAATATAAGGGAAGAAGCCAGGGAAAAAATAGTCGAGAAACAGGGTAAAGATAGCAAGAGATACAATACCCACAGGAAAGTCGCAAAAAAATATAGGGAAGGGGACTTAGTGCGTATAGAACGACAAGTGCCTCATGATGGACAATCGCAAAAACTAGTTGTTAAATATCAGGGCCCGTATCGCATTGTTAAAGTCCTACCTAACGACAGATACGTTGTAAAGGATACCCCAATTTCCCGTAAAAATAATAGGCCTTATGAAGCCGTAATAGCGGTGGACAAAATACAGCCGTGGTTAAATTTTTCGAGAGATTTAGAAACTAGTTGTGAGGAAGAAAGCGATTCAGATAATAATTAGAAAAATAGTAGTAAAAACCAATAAATTAAAAATATATAATAATAGTAGTTATAATTGAAAACAAAAAAATATATAAATACTCATTGATATGAAATGCAGTAGATATGTGATTGTAGTTGATTTAAACGTTATCTTTTTATTTTCTCTTCTCTTTTTCTTCTCTGATGCTATAAATGTATAATTTGATATTAATTATGTTAGTAAATTAAACTATTAACGTTATATAATTGTACCTGTAAGTAATAATTAAATTATAAGTATATACAGTTATGCATTAATAATACATAACAATTGTCTTGAAGCGAAGGGTCTCGCTTATAGCAGGACGGCCGAGCTGTAAGCTTGCTATTATATATTAATAAGTAAACTAAATAAATATTAGAATAGTGCGTTTAGATGTTTATAATGACCTGTTATTTATACTAAATTTAAATATAATAAAATATAAAGTTATGCTTAAAACGTAGTAAAGGTTTAAATGTTTGAATATTAAGGGATATTGTATTAATAATATGATGTGATCAATTTCATGATACTTATATTAATAAAATAAATATGATTGCAAATCTGTTTACATATTAAGTATTAATAAATAATAATAAGAATTATGATTTATAAAATGTATAAAATAACTCACTGAAATTTATATCATTGAAATGAATATTTAAGTGGAAGGGTTGACTTTTATATTGGACCACCATTGTAGCGACAACGCTCGAGTCGAACGAACGTGTATTCTCTTTGTACTGTTTGAAGGTGAAAATAAAAGTGTAATTCTGAATATTTGGCTTGCTTATTATCCAGAAATCCCTTATCCTGAAGCTAGTTTATACGATAGAAGTGAAACTTCAGTAAATCGACAAAAGAATGAGATGAATATATATAATAATATAAAATAGTATGTATATTTCTGTCTCATTCTTTCCTACACATTTTTGTATTTGTGTCTCTTACCTGTCGTTTTGTATATTTCTGTCTCATTCTTTCCTACACATTTTTGTATTTGTGTCTCTTACCTGTCGTTTTTTCCGTTGCATCCGGTTTGAAATCACAACGATTCTAAAGAAGTTTCACTTCAAAAAAATATATTTTTTTAATTTTTATTGCATTTTAAAGTGAATCACAACTTTGTATATCGTTATTTGCAGTTGTGAGTTTGTTGTAAGTAAACATGTGTTACTATCCGGAGCGAAGAAAGAAATACCAATAACTGTATCTAGACCTTATTTCTGTTAGTTTAAACTGACTATAAATAGTAAGATTGTGTCTCCTGTATGGTCTCACAGTGGCAGTGGTGGCAGTGACAGTGACTGTGAGTCCTACTGGCATCGTTTACTGACACGTGATTTGCTCACAAAATACTTGAATTGAGTTTATGTTTAACTAGTATTGATTTATTAAAGAGATTTATACTTTAATTGGGTTTAAAACTCAAAAATGTACATTCTAAATAGATTATAGTTGAGCCATTGGAAATATTCTTACAATAAACCAATAGGATCTACCAGCCAATCTTAGGACATCAAAATTGTTGTGGGTTACTACTACTACTATTAGTAACAAATTTAAATACAATTTATAATAGAATTTAGAATTTTGAGTTTTGAGTGAATTGAATGTAATGATAGAGGTAGAGTGACGTATCTAGGTGATGGTTAAGTGATGCTGAAATCTAATTATACAGTGACCTTATAGTTTTTATGTAATGTACTATAGACTTATTTTATGTATTACTTGTCAACTTGCCTTCGCTTAGCCAAGATTTAGATTTTTTTCCTTTGTCAACCCTCTTCTTTATAACTTAGTTTTAATTATGTCTGTAATAGCAAATTCTCAGATAACTCAAGCTTTATATTCTGTATTTGTCTAAGAAGTCTTTTTAATCTGTTTTTGTTCTAAAATATTCTGATAAGTATTCTATGTGATTCCCTGAGGGAACGGGGGAATGTTTATACAAACCTCTCCAATAGTGATAAAGCTACGATTCAGCTCAGTACTCACTTATTACAAAATATACGAAATGAAATGAAATAGTTTATTTACCATACAGAATACATAAATGCCTTAATATATAACACTAGCTGCCTACCCTCGCTTCGCTCCGGGTATTTAAAGCAATATTATAATGGATGTCCTTAAATTGTCACTGTTTAATTGTGTAGTTTTTCATTATTTGAAAAAAGAGTGAGAAAAAGTTATAAAAAAAATAATAGTAAGAAAAAGAAAAGCAACAGATAATAAAAGAGGGAGGACAGAGCAAAAATAATATTGAATATGTAAAGGAGACTGATCATTCTGAACAGATAAAGATAAAAATTAATGAGAGAAAAAAGAGAGAGGATGAGAGACAATGATAGTATTATAAGAGAAAGAGAGACGGAAATACTATAGACTTCTCTCAGTGAAAGAATTTTTATATATAATATACATAATTTTTCTATCGGTGAAAGAATTTTTAAAATCGGATTAGTAACAACTAAATGGCCATATTCTATTAAAAAATGTATATGGCAACACTAAAACACCCCTGTCACTCACGAATAGTGTAGTTTTCTATCGGTGAAAAAAAATTTTAAATCGGATTTTTAGTTTCTGAAAAATTCTCATTTACAAAATGACCACCTTATGGCACTTAGATGGCCATATCTTTTTAAATAGAGTATTTATTGCAACATCACATAGCCTATGTTACCCGGAAAGGATGTAGCTTCCTATCGGTGAAAGAATTTTCAAAATCAGTTCAGTACTTTTCGAGCCTATTCGCAACAAACAAACAAACATACAAACAATCAAATCTTTCCTCTTTATATAATAGTATAGATTACATATAAGCAAGATTACAAATCACAGTATTACTATTGGCACCTAAGCCTAAGAAGATGAGACAATATGTTATCCTGTGAGTAAATGGTTTCGATAACGTTAAAAATATTATATTATATACTACATTCATACATATATATCTTAATTATATCATTAATATAATAATATGAGTAAACAGTTTTTTGGCGTCTACTTGAAATAAGTAACTGTAAAGTGTATATTGTGACATGTCACTCAATTATAATTTGAATACACATAAGGTCAGTTTATATAACCGCACGACCGCCAGCGCGCGGGCAGGAGCGCTGGTGCCTGGTGTCCGTGTCCGGTCTTAAGGCGAGGGTATAAGGTCCAAATCCAGGTAGTTGCTCAACACTTTCTAGACGCGCACTGAATAATGAGTTATCGGATAATCTGTGCCATTTTTGGACCATGCCACTATTAACACACATGTCTTCTGTTCTGTTTATTCACTACACATTCACGTTTGAATAAACCACTGTAATTTTAAATTGACAATAATTTTTGGGTATAAATAAACTATTCTCTGATTAATCCAATATGGGAGATACTAAAAATTTTAGGACATTCAGCTTACTTTACAACAAATATTATTGTTCGACAAGTAGTTGTAAAGGCTGTTAGTAATTTAATATTAATATACATTTTGAAGCTAAAAAAATACAAAATAAGTTTGAGATTGAACGTTTGTTTTTCATGCTTAATTAGAGCAAATTAATATAATTTATTATAGATGAAATTACTTCTATAGACAGCACTAAAAAGGATTTTTTTATTTTATTATAAATTCATACGTCTAAGAAAGGCGAAAAGAGGGTTCTATTTAAAGTGAAAACGGGTAATAACTAAAATGAAGAGACAAAAGTTCCCTTAGTTTTTCGATTTAGTCTAAGTTAACAAAACCTGATTTACTTATTATTAATATATGAATCATCTCTTTGTCTTTACGTTAATCTATAGTTTGTCATCATTTTGAAACAATGACAAGTAAACAATTAAAACGCACGCTCAGTGTTCTACATAAAACTACTTGTTGCTGTGATTCGATACAGCTGACTGTGCAAAATCTTTAATGATATTATACAATACTGTACATTAATAGGTAAATTATAGAATATTAGTTATTGTCTACGACTTTGCCTGCGTGGGGTATAGTACCTACGCGATATAGATTTGTTAATTTCTTACGGAAATATTGACAAAAAGGGGTCTCAGCCAACGTATCGGCAATCATACATCAAAAACCACTAAATAATATTGTTAATTCGAAAATCGGGACAATGAGTCCAGAAAAGGAGGATCTCGTTTTCCAAAAATGACCACGTGACCATCATAATGATATTTACTATATCTCTTCTCTTCAAATTTTTTATACCACGTTTTATTTTCCTAAAAAAAGTTGTTTACTTATCCAAGATCCCTTTTATCTTTAAATCCATCAAATTTGGTTCAACGATTAGGCCGTTTATGTGTAATACGCTGTAGAGAATTATGCTTTAATCTTAGTATACCTAATACCTTAGTTAAGTAGATCTTATTATTATATACACACAATAGTATATGTGTCCGTTATATATAAATGACATGTGTCCACTATGAATAATAGTATCTTTACATAGTATAAGACAAAGTCGCTACCCGCTGGAACGGGTTACCAATAGACAGAGCGATTCAAGAGGAAGGTTTCTGTGTATAATACATGCAAATTATAGCAGAGAAACCATGCGAAACCGGGGCATGTCGCTAGTCAATTCAAATCAACATAAAATTGAAGACAAATCCAGAGTGACCACACAACGTCTGTAGGGTGGCAGATGGTGAGTGATGGGTGATGAATGATGGATGATATGTGATGGCCGGTGACGCAACGTTCCGCTTTCCGGCGCCTAATTTAATAACGGCTTACTTTCACACTGCGCACGCGCACGCGCACTCATCATCGCTTTATGCCTTGTTTATATGCTAATTGCTTTCTTACTTCCGAATAAGAAGGATTGAGGAAGTATTTGTGCGATTATTTTATTGTTTGCGGAAAGAAAAGTTTACTTATTTTATTATAGTGTCATCGCTACTAAAAACTACAAAAAAGCACAAATAAAATGTTGTGATTATTCCACAGATCAAAAATTCAAATAAACTATTTGATATTAACTATAAGCTCTTAGTATAATGTATATTTCTATTTCTCTCTGACAAGCAAGGGTGGATTTTCTAATTATTTTAGTTGTCACTTTTAAATGGATATAGAAAATACTAATTACTATTTACTTTAATACTTAAACATAAGTAAAATCTATAACAAGATTTTTTTACGTATTTTCAATAAAAAAAAAATGTTGTAACCAATTATATTTTTGTAATATTAGGTATAGTAACCGGCAATTAACTTTAGGTCTGAGCAAAAAAATGAACTGAAACGTCGCATAAGAACCAATCGCGTGTAATGCGCTGCTCTCGCCCCTAATAGTGACTCTACGTATTCAAGGTCAAACCTATACTTACGTGTTGATAGCTAGACTAACAGTTCAATGATATGTCTTCGAGATCTTCTTTACATAAGTAATATTGTTGTCGTGTCCAAACACACACACATAAGTCACAATCAATAAACTCCAATCAATTGTTAGGTAATCGATAAATATGAAATAACTATCGATTTATTAGTTGAGGTGTTTCTAACAATATAATGACCAGATAATACTCGTAATTGACACGAAACATTCCTCTCAGTGACATAACTACGCTAAACCTTTCAACATTCTCATTACTTATAGTTTACTCACATATATATATATATATATAAATGTAGAAGCTGACTGACTGCATGACATATTAACGCAGGGCCTAAACTATAAGGGTTAGTAATATGAAATTTTGCACAGGGTTTCCTTTTATAACGTAGGGGAGCACTAAGTAAGGATTTTTGAAAATTCACCCCTTAACGGAGTAAAACGGTGCAACGTTAGTATAAAACTTTGCCGTTTTTGAAGTTATTCAAATGAAATTCAGTATGAAAGTTCTTCATTAAAAATCATGAAACATGTGTAAAATATATAACACACGATCTACTGTAGTCTAATATACCTCAATATAGCAAACTAAGTTGCGGGTAAAAGCTAGTGTGTAATATTAGTTGATCAGCTTTAGGGTCGCTGGGCTAAAACATTCCAAAATGACAGCAATTATTTTTTCATGTTATATGATTTACATGAAAAAATACTTTTATTTTAAGTTATATAGATGATACTCTGCACGCGGAGCAACAGCATTACTGCTGAATTTTTCAGGATGTAATAATAATTTGTGTCGTGGCGACTCATTTATTTGGTTACCTCCAATCTTTTTCTTAGCACAACCGTATATTCCTTTTTGTGCCAACTTCTAAAGTCAAATCCTACTTAGATTAGTGTTGCCAACATCATAATTAATACTAGTTTACCGTATGCAATTTTGTATATGGTATAAATTTGTACATAGTATATGTGTTTTAATTAATTTTGAATCTTTGTGCCGTGTACCGTGTACATGCATTTATTCCTTTAAGGGTTGCTTGAAAGAGATTGCTTTAGCAATACTTAATTTTATTTCTTATTAATATTGTGTGTGCAATAAACATTTTATCTATGTATCTACAGTGCGTGATATATAATATAAACTATATTCAAGTATATAAATTGAAATATAAATATATGTCGGAAACTAATTAAAATGGATATAGAATCTTTCAATAAGCATTGTATGTGCACAACGGATGGCCTATCATATAAGCTACATGTGCAATACGCTCAGGATATAACCAGACATTACGATCTCGAACTATTATGACAGGAACCCAAGCAGTACCTTGGACTGACCAAGGTGAAGGCTTAAGGAGCTCCTTTAAGTAATCACAACACTCGCCTCCACTGCCTAGACTCTCTATTTTAACTTAAGCTAACCTAACCTAACACAAGGGTATCCTAACCTAAAGCTAACTTACACTTTTCACATATATATATTTTTAATAAAAAAAAGAGTTAGTCTGTATGCAGACTAACATTATGACGGCTTGACTAGAATATCCTTCTAGGGGTTATACTTTAGACTCAGAGCTACAGCGTTACTCCTAGAATCATCATCATCATCATCACGACCCTTCAATCGCCCACTGCTGAGCCGGGTCTCCTCCTCAAAATGAGGGGGGTATTAGACCATAGTCCACCACGCTGGCCCAGTGCGGGTTGGCAGACTTCACACACCTTTGAGAACTTTTTGGGAACTCTCAGGAGTGCAGGTTTCCTCACGATGTTTTCCTTCACCGTTAAAGCAAGTGATATTTAATTTCTTAAAACACAGATAACTCAGAGTCAGAGGTGTGTGTCCAGGATCGAACTCGGACCTCCCGAGTAAGACTTGAACTCTTAACCACTGGGCCATCACTGCTCCTACTCCTAGAATACTCGTGATGAATTATTAATGATTTTGTCGCGACGATGTATTTAAGTTGTCCAACAATCAAGACGGTAAAATTGCTACTTATATCAATCCTACCAACATCATAAATAACAGGATGCTACTTAAATTAGTGTTGCCAACAATATCACATAAAAATAAATGTAAATAATAGAAATAAACAGTTGTATTCGGACTCGTGCAATGTAGTGTAGCGTGCAGTGCAGCGTTGTCCATATTAGGAAAGTGTAATTAAATTAGAAAATATATCGTGATGTAAACAGCTCGCTAAAAATGTAGTTAGTGTGCTAGTGAGTTGGTGTGCTGATGTGCACATGTGTTCGTGTGCTAGGCTAGTACTAGGAACTGGTAGCGAAAGCGAGGCTTACCAGATGCCTGAGGTGTAAACGAGGCTTAATAGTGACAGGTTTTTAATTACGATATGATTTTTTGTGTACGCACAGCATCATAGACTAAAAAATTAGATTTTTTTTGGCCCTTTCTCCTCCATAAAAATATTAAAATTTATAGCAATATTATTAAGACCAAAAAATTAAGAGTTTAGGTGTTTAATCTCGTAAAATATTAATTTAATAACATCCTTTCAACTTGGGCAACTCTGGTTACTATGGTCAAAATAACGTCATAGAATCACGCAGAGACCCATAGTTAGATTTTTAATCTAAGAACCGATTGAGTCATCAACTCTTAGCACGATCTCATTTAACAAAATGAAGTGAAATAATATATAAGAATTATATAATGATAATAAATTTAATTGCAACGATGACCTTACAGATCATGCTTCATTATTATCTGGCAACAATACAGCGGAACAATGCTATCAATTAGTTAATGCTATGTTAATGAGTGTTAATGTAAGACTTTAATTTTTATAATTACATTCTTTTATAGATATACCACTATATAGGAGCCAAATTCTACCTCTATACCTCGTCCAAGTTCGAAAGAATGTTTACCAACAAAACGTATCCTAGCAAGAGATTTTATTCCTGCTAATAATAACCTAAAAAATATTTATTATAAATGTGCTTATGTTCACAAGATTTTTTTTTTTAAATTGTGAATAAGGTGCAAACGAGCAGATGGTCCACCTGATGGTAAGTGGCTACCAACACCCATGGACATCGTTGCATCCTCAAAAATAGAGTGAGAAGGGGGAGTGAAGAAATAAAATGCTGCGGTTTTGGCGGACCCTGAGCAAGAGCCCAGACTCCACTAGATCCGCAGCATTAATGGGATGGGAGAGGGAGGCGGCAAGTGTGACCCACATGCGGCTCGACCGGAACGCGTCAATGACACATGGCGGTCGGAATCGCATACTGGTGGTCGCAAGCCTGTCGGGGAACAGATCCGGGTAACTCGGCTCTTACGAGATGCTCTCCCAGCGGCAGAGGGGAATAGTATGATTCCCAGTTTTTATGTATAAATCGTGATTCGATAAATCGAAAATATTTTGAATTATAAAACTTGCTTTTGTCTGTTTTACATGTTTCAAAGTGTTTCTATTGAACAAGGTTCAAAGTTCTTTGTAAATAGTAGAAATGGAGGCAAGTCCCTTTATTAGATAGATGAAATCTAAACATGCCATTCAGTAGTCAGACTCAATTATTTAAATACAATATATTGAAGTAGCGCGAGTGATTTTAGTGTCATATGGTGTTATAATAATTGTGATTATATATTTGTTAGTTATTATGCAGCAGTCAAGTGAATACATTTTATTTGACTCAGCGTTATGATGACCCTAAACCTGGTTAGTTTTGGTAAATACTCTCTTGAATTCAGCTCATGTATAATGTCTAATTGATATTTACATAGTTATGTATAAATTTTTAGTAGCAACTTTAAAGTTCCTCCACCCACATTCTGACATCATGATCACATCATTAGACGATAGTATTGTTACCCTTCATTACATATACATACATACTTATGATTTCAATACAACATTTATAATTGACTTACAACATTAATTAGGTTGTTTATAATACGAGAATAAATTCTTGTCTACCTATTATGATTCGAGTACGATACACTATCACACCTAATTTATTAAAACAATGTAACGTATAATATAAACATATAATATAATATAACGTATAATATGGTAATGGATTACAATCGTGACCGATTCAGAAAAAACTATGTCAAAAGCCTACACTAAGCTTTATAATAGAAGAATAAGTAATTTGATAGTAGACGTCAAAGCTAGACAAGAACTGAAAGTAGAAGATTATAACTTGAGTGAAAGAGATAGAAAGACGTTCTCCGTTCCATTCAAATACCTACCGACGTCAAGAGCGTTGTGACGGTTCAGTAATCTTAATATATACGTATCTATATCTATGGGTCATTTCATGCCAAATCGGCAAATTTTTTACCTGACCCCCTTCGATTTCGATAAAATCTTTTTCTACCCCCCAAAAGACATTTTTCAGAATTTTTTAAATTTTTTTTTCCGACTAAAAAAGTTACGAATTTTCAAAAAACATCGCTTTTTTTTTTTAAATGCTAGAACTTTTTCAAAATTGACCGTTTTGGGGCCTTTTTTGGCAGGGATCATTGCAGAATTAGTGGAAGTTTTTTTTAGAGTAAAAAAAAAACGTTCGGACTTTGAGAAAACGATGGTTTTTTCGAAAAAAAAAACAAAATATTTCATACACCTGGGCTTCTGAAATTTTTTTCATATTTTTTTAAACTACATTTGAAAACAAAAATTAAAAAAAAAAGTCTCAAACGGTCATTTATTAAAAAAGGTCTAGCATATTCAAAAAAAAAAGCGGACGACATATGTAACGTTTATGGCGTTTGACATGACAGTCAGTCTATTAACCAATATTTATAACTAAGACAGGACAGTGTCTCTCGGGTCAGCTAGTATACTTTTAAGATCTGATCGAAGCGAGGATATGAGTTACAAAACAGTTTGTAACCGTTTAGCATATTGAGCAGTTCGGTCGAGGGATTCAGACATTAGGACACAACGAACTCTTTATTGCGTATTGTTCGACACTCACGTTGTATCCTTGTTATATTAACCTCATATTTGTATAAAAGATTTATCGATTTTGAAACCATTTAATTTACAGACCTGCGACCATTGTCAATTAAACAATTTAATCAATCTTTTGTTGCAAATATTTATATCTTAGTTTAGAAAATATGTAACATCATCGTCTAAGGATGAGGAGGGATTAGGCCATAGTCCACCACTGGCCAAATGCGGGTTGGCAGACTGCACACACATTTGAGAACATAAAGAACTCTGAGGAGTGCAGGTTTCCTCACGATGTTTTCCTTCACCGTTAAAGCAAGTGGTATTTAATTGCTTAAAACTTACAAAACGCAGTAAATACGGAGGTGTGTACCGGTGTGGGGGGATCGGACCTCCCGAGTAAACATCAACGTCTAAACCACTGGGCTATCACTGCTTTTATTTAATTATTGGACAATTACGTCTTATTTTAACTAATGGATAAAGTGATAATGGTCTTTCGTTAATATTCTAGATCATAAAATATAATCAAAACCGTACAAAAAGGTTGTATAAGCCATTAGATAGAAGTGCCAGAACATCACACATGGAGTAATTGTTATACTTTGTTTAAATTATAAACAGCTTGCTATAAAAGATACAGCCTTTTTAGAGATCAGCTTATAGGGTGGGTAATTTAAAAATATAATGTAAGATGTTATCTGTGCATCGCAGAGTACATTAATGTGCGCTTTTCCCCAGCGCCAGTTATGTGCACATACAGACCGAAGAAAGAAAACTGCCTTTCATGCCTTTTTGATTGTATCTGCACATTATTTACATTATCACTTAAATATTATCTACTCTTACTAAAAGAAAATAGGATAAAACAGTCATTTTATTCATTACTTTATTAAATAAAATCGAAATAAAAAATACGATCTATCACAAGCGCTATGTTATATTCCAGGATAAAAAATATCCTGTTTTAAATAAATTAAATTTATATAAATAATATTATGCACGTAAATCAAAAAGTTTATTTATCAAAAATATACAGACTACAAAAATTTCGTTTATCTATACTAATACATATAGCTAAAGAGTATGTTTGTTTGCTTGAACGTACTAATCTGAAGAACTACTGGTCTGATTTGAAAAATTCTTTCAGTGTTAGATAGCCCATTTATCGAGGAAGGCTATAGGCTATATATCATTACGCTACGACCCATAGGAGCGGAGCTACACGCGGACGAAGTTGCGCGGGTTGAATAATTATCGATATAATGAAATTGATACTCACAATTATTATCCTATTGAATAGTAATAATAAACAAGATTCTATTTCTAAAAGAAAAATAATTATTATCAAGCTAAAAGATTCTAGACTGCGAGAAAAAAACTAAGTTGTAATTTTAATAAGATCAGCAATGTGTAAACATGATAATGTATTCAGACATTATTCATAACTCGATTATACATTGAAATTAAGTGAACGGACAAAAAATAGCCATATGGTCTCCATATATACAATACAAATGAATGTTTGCCCGACAATACATAATCGAATTTAAGACCATTTAACATGACCATAAGGTATCCATTATGTTGATGACGCCAACAAATAAAATAAACTCATAGTCAGCGCCTGAAAGTGTCTGAGGCAGAAGAGATCCAATTCCATTTTAGTCTCTTACCGATGGTCTTAGTTAAAGCACACGAGTCAAATCGCACTAAATGTAAAACATTGATCGAGGAAAGTATGACTCTCTTGTCGTGTTTGTATGACTGGCATCCGACGACAGCTTGTTATTAAGATACGACCTTTTATGTGCATTTTAATATTCATAAGCGAAGCGAGGGCGGGTTGTTAGTAGTATTTAGAATGATATTAACATGTGTACGAGTATAAAACATCCCACCCACATGCGCTACCGGAGATGATGTAACTACTCATAATATAACTTAATTGCGTCTTGGGAGGAAAAATACCTGATTATTGTATGAATAAATAGACTAACTGATTTCGATAAAATCTTATTACTATACGTAGTTATTGTTTAATATTATACGAGTATTTAACTAAACAAACATTCTTTTCAAAATTGGAGAATCATTCAGCTTTGTCAATTTCGTTTACCTTTTTTAATACATTTTTATGGAATATTATTTTGTAAGGTCAAACACAGACAGAATAAATTCTATACCTAAACATTTGTTTGCGTTATTTTTTTAAGGAAATTCGACTCTATGTATGTTATATATATTATATATGTAAACAAAGTGCGTGACACTTCATTTAGTTTGTACAGTTTAAATTTCCCGTGTATTAACTTTGATGTATAATCTGTCTGTTTGATTATACTATCGAGCTGTCACTTGTCAGCTGTCAAGTGTCATATTGAACTATTGATATAGCACGAGGTTGTTAGGAATTATATTATATGATTGTTTAAATAATAGTAATTAACACATATAAGATTATTCTTTAATCAGGCGAAATTAAAAATTTGTTGCTCTCTGTAAAAGGAGTTGAATGATATATTTACAAAATATTATCCGAAATATAATTTACTAATTATTACTCCAAAGCTCACCTGTAAAAGGAGAAACGACATTTAAAGTTTACTGTTCACCCTCTTTTAGATTATTTACTAAATATTATATTATTTAAGGATTTTAAAACATTTAGTTTTTTCTTTAATGATTTTTCAAATAAACTAAAAGTATTGAATATAACATCCGAATAATAACGGTGAAGGTTAAACTATTATATTACTGAAAGAAACATATTTTACTTCATGGAAAATACTCATTCATCATTCAACATTTGATCCATATTTTATATTTATTAGGATCATAGAAATGTCGATTGAATCGAATGTTCTCTTATTTACTGATAGATCTAGATGGATCCAGTGCTTAATAATAATCTAGTAAATTAATCGTTAGTGCTCAAAAAATATTCAAAATATTTCAAATTTTATCAGTTTTAATCTCAATATTTAAAAAAATTGTGGTTAAATCGTCTGATACTTATTAAATGGAATTAACACTAAAAGGAAAATTAAATTGATTTGTACAAAATCATGTGACCATAACATTTAAGTGGTAATAATAAAATAAAATACTACTAACTAACATGAAAGGTAGAAAGGTAAACATGAAGTGGGCGATGGGCATTTAGTATGCGGAGCAGGGGGCCAATTCTACTAAGTAAATTTTGTCTCTAACGCAACTAAAACGCAGCTGAATCTCAGCCGTTACGCCATTTCTTATTCTACTAATGAATAACAACGTTTGCAGTTCAGTTTACGTTGACGGTTGACGATCGATCGAACCTAATGAGCGATCCGCATTCTGCTAACTCAGTCGAACGACAACCGGACGATATGTGTTATTCCGCTACGAAATAGACGTACGAGTCGATCGCATTGAAGTCGAACCGCAGCCGTTCATCTGTCAAAATAGCGATTCAAACAAAGTTTTTGTAAACCTACTTTTTCGCGACTGCTCCTCGACTGTTCACGTTTAATATTAGTCGTTTTACGTAATTATCATATTGTGTTATAATGAATTTATAAAATACGCCCATGAAGAAGGTATTAAATAAGTTAGGAGTACAAATTTTTCAGTCAGTATCCTAATACGATCGATCGCGAGTATGTGAAAACCTATAAGCTGAAGGCATGATTATAATGATCTCGGAAGGTCCTTGTTTGCTGATATGAGCCTTAACATGACTTCTAAATCCTCGAGTTGACAGCATTGACGCAGAGAAACAAAAGTAAGTGTTAGATTATAACAAATGTTTTATTTCTTCGTAAAACTAATTTATACTTTTTTATTTTTCAAATTTTATTAGTAATGAGATTTTTTTCGAGTGAACAACAATAAGCCAATTATTTGGCTGTTGTATAAAATATTAATAATTTTATTTTAAATTGCTATTCACCTTAACCTTTATTATAAATGTGTGAACTTTGTCTTACAGATGTCTTTTGGTCGATTGATATCTGTGATGAAGATTAATCTCTACAGAAAGAGATTCATAATAAAGATCTAGACATTCAGCATATTATATCTATTACCTCATCCCACAATACACGGACAAATCGCCATCTACAAGACAAACCCAATTTAAATTAAATATGAAGATTATGGAGGGCCACACTAACAAGTTGGCCTATCTGCAATGATATTCTTTTATTTATTATTATAATAGAAAAGAGAATAAATTGTTAATATCTAATATATATTTGTATTTTACTATAATATGGTATATTTACTGTAGGCACACACCTCAGACTTATGTATATTTTAAGAAATTTAATATCTGTTGCTTTAACCTGCACTCCTGAATGTTCTCCATGTTCTCTGTCAGTGGGTGAAGTCTGCAAACCCGCACTGGGTCAGCATGGTAGACTATTGCCTAACCCTGGCTCAGCAGTGGGCCATTAACGGGTGATGATGAATAGGATATGTAGTAATGCATGTTGACTGTTCTGTTTGCTTTAATATGTCATTGTAAATTAGGTATAAGAAAAACAAAAGACTAGGAAAAAAGTTTTATTAAATCAACAATCAGTTAAGTATATATAAGTATGTGTACTTAAAAATAACATAGTGTCTCATAGGCTTCAAGTTATATTTGTAACAGTATATAATATCTTAACTCCAAACTGGTTATATCCTGAAACAAAATATGCCAATATAATGTACAGTCTGCATAAAATTACACTTGTCTTGATCAAAATGTGCTTTTATTATAATATTTAACTTACAGAATCTAAATACTCAACTTAAAACTCATACTTAGCTCTTATTGTTACTGTTATATTGTTACATATATCCTACTGAGCATGAATGGTGGATCTAAAAGCCATAGTCATTGTCTTAAATAAGATTTTTCAACTCGGAGACTCCATATTAGTACAAAATTATTTTTTTAACTATTTTAGAACTAGTTGATCTGCCCCGGGATCACACTGTTACAATTTACAATGTGTACTTAGATCTAACAAAAAAAAATATTTTATATGTTAATTCTGATTATAAAGTATCAGTGTGCCTAATTACATTGAAATGTTTTAGTGTGATCGAGTAACAAACATTGACATTTATAATATTGGTAAGAAGTAAGATTTATAATGAAATATGCTTTTTGTATATTAAAAAAAATATATGCTTCCACATTCTCTACTGTGATTCATTTGTATTGTAAAATTGATTTATTTCTTATTATAAATGTAATTCATTGGAGGCATCTTTCATCTGTGTACCTAGTTTTTGAAGAATAAATACATCACTAACCTGCTTGTTTGTTTGTTATTTCTGCTTTGGTTTAGGGTCTGCACCAGATCCACACTGATTCCATTCTCACTTTACTATTTTGAGCCATAGGCATGTTAACCTCTTATTTGGTCCAGCAACCCAGCAGGTGAATCCAGCTGCATAGTTGTACTAATAACTGGTAGGTATATAAGTGATAAGTCTCTGCAATTGTTACAAGTTAAATTGAATTCACTAAACTTTGATAAGATATAGACTCAATTTTAAGTTAAATATAGTTTATTATTCTTCATTTATGGAATACACAATGGTATAAACAATGTTGTTCAGTGCATTATATTGTTTCTTTACTCTTCTGAAAATGAGAAAACTAAGTAAACCTCTACTAATTTTGGCTTAAACTCTGCATATATAGTTTCAAAACTACATTAGAAAGTTAAGTGCTTTGTTATCTAATAAACAATATCAGGTATACATACTCGCGTTTATTCCTCTGGATTTCAGCGCATTCTGCTCGCTGTTGGCCTTGCAATTTCTCCCCTTCAAAGAAAGAAATTAGTAGGTCCAATTGTATTGTTTATGTAAACCTTCTTATACTCGATATTTCCATATTAATTCACAAAGGCTTGCATATTCACTCACAGTAAAGTTCTACACTGGTATAATCACAATACAATCATACTCGGTTTAATTTCGTACGGTAATAGGATACGCCACCGTTCAAAGTTATATTTGTTCATTCTTGATTTCACTTTATACTTCTTAAAAACCTCTGATTCATTTGGAGTTTGGACGCGGTTTAATTTTGCCGCCAATGTTATGTTTATGACAGTAAAGGTGTAATGAACACGAGCGTACAGCCAACCCTTGTTCTGTCAATCGACTCTTTTTTTGTATTACTTAACGATTCAAACAGAAAAACGCGTCAGGCATGAAATGCATTATTTTAGAAATTTCAATAATTATAATTACATTTAAAACCTCTATTTAACTAAGAAAATCAAAATAATTTGATCTTGTGGGAAACCTAATTTTTAATATTGCCACACCATATGAAATAGTATCGGTTCAGTTACGGTTCGTTTGCGATTCAGTTGCGTTTAAGTTTTGGTTTCGATACAGCTATCGATCCTATTTAGCAGAATAGCTTTTTGGACGTCGATCGTAACGTGATCGCAATCGAACCTTTGCAGTTTATCGAACGTTGTAAATTAACAGAATTGGCCCCCAGAGCAGAGCGGCTCACAGATCTCGTCCTCTTTCCATGTCACTTGTGACCAAATAAACCGAATAACCGGACCACTCGTGATTCGCATTTATGCATTATAACATGCTTAGATATAGGGCTATACGAGCTGGTAAAAAAGCAAAAAGACCGCATTCACATTTGAACTTCCACACAGCAAAAGTGATAATTTTATTAAAAACTAACTGACCCAGCAAACGTTGTTTTGCCACCGTGGGCTACCATTATCACTTAGGGATATAAAAAAGATGTTGACCGATTCTCAGACCTACCCGACATGTGCACAAAATTTCATAAAAATCGGTCGAGCCTTTTCGGAGGAGTATGGTAACTAACGTAGGTAACGATTGTTACAAAAAAATCGTGATTATATCAAAAGAAATTCAAGCTCACCGAGTATTTCGCACAATCTGGACAAACTTAACTTTTCCGTTGAAAAACATACATACATCAATAGGTTATAGTTAATTTAAAAGCAAAAAAAATGGGTGTGGCTATGGTATAGAGATGACCGTGTGTTGTACCTGTATACGTCTCGTAACGGGTAATAATTTTTATATAAAAAAAGTTATACCTACTAAATGACGTCAAAACGATGACGATGTGTCACAGTCCTTACTTAGCGTAATAAATTCTTTGATCTTTTAGGTATTATTCGTGTTTTTGGATTGCCTCCCTATGGCAGCAATTGTAAGGCAGACATATTTACGTAAAACTTTTTTGCTCAATTGTAGGTATAATTACGGGGAAGTACCTTAGGTTTCCTTTTCACTGCGATTGTGTGTGTTAGTGTGTTCTATAAAAACTTTGCATCATTATTAAACTAAATGCACACGTTATTCAGCGTAAAAGCAACACTGTAGTAAAAAAAATAAAGTTTATTACCACTACTAAAATTACAATTTGCTGTTAAACTATTAGTTGTAGTTGTAGGTTTTAATATCAACAATTTATGATAGGAAAACCATATAGCTTACAAGAATTATAATTGAATTTGATTAATATTAAACAATAGTGTGGACTGTAGGTCAAATATACATACAGTAAAGTTTGTGATGAAACAATTATTGTTAGTGGCTTAATATAAGGACTCCAATTAAGAATATTATAAAATAAAACTTGGTGACACATTATTGAATTCGATTAAACACTATTATAAAGTAATTGGCTCAACTGGTCGTCACTCGTCTAAGACTTGATTCAATTGAGGAGGGCACTAACTGTTTGATAGACCATTTCCCTCTGCAAATAATATAAGGCCAATGAACTTTACTTACGAGAAATACAAGTATTGCTAAACATTTTTCTGTTACAAACTCCATTTAAGACCCAAATGTAATGTAAAACTCTTTAAAACAATGAATTTCTACTCTGTGGTAAAACATTCTTAGTTTCGATTAAAATACGCGTATTTTTTTAAATAAGCAAAAATATTTGTATAAATTAACTGTTGCTGTCAAATAATCCGAACCGCAACTGTCAGGTAATATTTATGTCGCCGCCATCTGGTTGAATCTGCTATTTGATTGAATGACTAACGTGTTCAATGAATGACAACATTCAGTTGAATGACTAGGCCGATCGTTGATTGAACAAGTGTCACTCAACGTCCAACTAGTTAGCGGATTGTAACATAGGCCTTTGAACAGAGCGGACGTAAAATCAGTCAGGTGATTGAAATTTGGTTCAGTTTTTTCCCACTGCGGCGCTAGTAGTCACCTAAACAAATATGGCGTCAAACAGCTCGCACAGAGAGCACTGTGTGGATATTTTTTTTAATTAAATTAACTTTAAATTGCGTTATTCGTAAAAAAACAGCACATCACATCACAACAATCACACAATATAAAATCATAATAACGTGTGGCATGTCATGTCCTCGTTTTAAGTTACCTTTTAAGTTGCGAACTTAAAAGGTAACCCTAACCAAACATTACAAAGTCGGCTATATCCCATTCAACGGCTATGCTAAATGACGTTCACTCAAGACGTTGTTTAGATGATCCAATGGCGTTTTTGTAAACTCGCTTTACGAGAAAAACAGCAATACTATAGAAAGCGGTAACCATTGAGCCTTAACAAGCGATCATAAAGATCGAATAATATAAATTAAACTAAAAAGGATTCTTTTAATTTTAAAAGTAAAGTAATGATAATACTAATAGCAATTCCTTTGCGGAAACGCCGAAATGACTGTACTCTCGCTCATTTTGCTCTATGCACCACTTTCTCAGTTAAAAACGTACTGACCATCGTATCATACTCTTTATTGTTTCATTTTATGTAATTTACAAAATAATACGTTTAATATTTTGCTTAAAAAATTATCCTGCGGGATACAAACTACGTCACAAACTACGTCATCGCGACAAGACTAAATTATACAAATAAAAATAATACAAACTCTAGCTAAGATTAGAAGCCAAAAACTGTAGCAAAGAGGACCATAATTTAAAAAAAAATGTCTATAGATATATTATAAAGTTTTATATACTATACATTCTCAACTATTGAATACTTAGAATAGTGAAACAATTATATTATAATGCTCTATCTTTCGTTTTAAAATGGCGTCCCAGACGACGTGACGTTACATTGTGTCTCGTCATGTCACGTGACCATAACTTATATAAACAGAATTTATCATGTTGATAATAATTTCTTTTTGTAATTTGAAGTTATGATTAATCATAAGAAACTAGTAGATAATGAGATAATATCCTTATTCTCATATTTCCAATCTTAAACAATTATTTAAGTCATATTAAAATATTGCTATCAACACATAGCGATGAGTTTGAACAGTATAATAGTATTTATTTAGGAAATGCGTTACATTAAGAGTATACTTTACACTTCGTGTTGCGTCATTGATGCGCTCGTATGTAGTTTACTTGTTCACACGTAATCATTTCCCTTTCATTGTAAAAACAACATGAAAACTGAAAATGAGAACATTAACATATATTTAAATTAGCTATAATATTTTAATGGCGCAGCCGGTAGGACATCAACTGAATGGCTAGATTTTAAAAACTATACTTGTTTTATAATATACGAACATGAAGAGCCTTGTTTTATTCACTTTGAAATTGCTATTTTTAATATATTAAATGTTTTCAGTAAAATTTTTACTAGTTTTGTTTAAAAAAAAAACAGTTCTTCAGTTTGTTTAGGCTTTTAACAATGCATTTGATGGTTTTCTGCAGTGTTTGTATATTAACTAAGCTTTTGAATGTATAAAATTGCATTCAAATTTTATAACCGCAATGCTCTTAAAGCTCACTTTGTTTTTTTTTATCCACTGCTTTTTTACGAGTAAATGTGAATAGGAAATTTTTATTTAAAAATATATTAGAATACGAATATTATAGAAATCTCTTTTATAGATCTTTCAAATTAAAATTATTATTTTAGCTGAAAGTTAAATTAAAAATAAGTTGAATAATTTTATTATCTTTGAGTTATTTCGTTAAATCACTAAGATAGCAGACTAATATCTCAACAAAGTATTGAGGTACTCAGTTCCTCTTAATCTAATTTTAGATGTCCAATAAAATATAGCTACATTTTTTCATTAAGTATTTACAGAATATTTTCTACTATCAGAAATATTACCCTCATTTTTCCTCATGTAGCTGAGAGTTGACAAATGACCGCTATAGTATATTTAAAATATTTCCACGATTTTATAAGACTTAAAAACTGATATAGTTTATATTATTAAAACAAAGTCTTAAACCGATTGTAAAAATTAACCATTTTGAATTGAGTTGTCTCTGTTTTTTGCCGGCCCTTCCAACAAACAATTTCCGAGCTAGATGGAACTTTAGACAAACAGATTGATCGACCTATTCAGACTTATCTAAAGTACTACATTTACTAAAAAGTTTAGTAACAGATCATAAAACTAACCGAAAATGCATACAAATTAAGTTTGAAAAGCAAGCTCTAATTGGATTGCATCCATTGCTATTTTTCTTATATAATACATACGGCATACAAAACAGATTCATCAATGTACTGCGTACAATATATATCGCAGATGTGACGTGTTTACGGAACTCGTAGTATTTTTATCTCGTCAGTTCGCGCGTCGTGCGTTGTGTTGCGTTTCGTTGCGTTCCGTTGCGCCATTGACGCGCTCCTCAATGGATCGCGTACTTCCGTTGCGTTGCTATGGAACAATTCATTAGACACAGCGAATATAACATTACGTATATACGTACAATACATATTTGTCTAAAGTTTATTGTTGTAAATAATTAAGAACAAGACTCGTTGAAAAAAAAACTCAGTATTTTTTTTATAAACAAGAGATATATATTCTGTTTTTATGTCTGTGTGAAATATATAGATTACAACATTATAGAAAAATTTAAGCTTTCATTTGGCCCAAAAATAAGACTCGCAGATGAGGAATAGCGGAATGAAAGTTTATATTTATTTAAAAACTAACAGGAAGGAATCACGCGTACCATCTAGTAAGCTTTTTTAAAACTGTTCATTAAAGCAATTATTAACAGTTGTAACTGTCGTGAGGCTTTATATTACTTACATGTGGTCCCACAAAAAATCATAAGTCCCTGTTTCGAGGTGATCTGATGACGAAGCCGAGATGTAGAGACTAAAACTGTCTATCTAGCCTATTTGCAATCGTGCCTTACGGAAAAATGTTCCAAACTCCATAAAACAAAAAATATTCTACAAACAAAGTTTGAAAGCTAATTCGTTAAAGTTCATAAAGAAAAAGGAAATACTCCCCAAACTGTCATACCGTAAAACTTTGTCTTCTACCCACCTTTGTGATATTTATGAAGCGAGCGGTCTCCGGCCGTGCCTCAAGTTATAAATAGAAAAACTTAATACATTCGCTTTTATTTTGTAAGTAAGCTGGCCGACCTATTGTACCGCTGCGGCTCGCTCGGCTAACTTGCGCAAGCGACAAAAACAAACATAATAAAACTTCAACTCTGCACCGTAGGGTTCGTTTACACGATATCGGAAAGAATAATACAAATCTATGTAGAAGCGTCCAATTTTTACGATACTAATAAAAAATCACCGGTCTTAATCATATACATTTGTATATGTCTCAAAAAAATCTGTTTATAGGTATTTTATTTAACTTCATTTAATATAAACCAAAATCATTAAAATTCTTAAAATGGATTTTTGATCTATGATTATAGACAGTTTTTGATGTTAATAGAATTTTTGATAAAATCAAAGCTAACAGAAACCAAAGTAAACTTCATTTCAAAATACCTAACGACAATCTCCCTAAAGCGTGGAATTATATGGCTCTTTGTTTGATAAAAAGGATTATTAAGGTTTTAAAAACTTAGCTAATATGCAAAGTCGTTTGTCGTCTAACCAGATTAGAAAAAAATCTGAGTGAAAAATGTAATTGATGCCGCAAAACTAATTTTGCAATCGCGTCCTTTACATTTGAACACAAGACCGATGTTTAGACGTCACTGTGAAATATTCCCTTACTAACATAATCTCGTTATATGTAGAGTTTATTGACTAATGTCAGAAAGTTGTATATCTACCTGAACATATTATCGTCTTTTGAAAAAGACAATATCATTGTAAATAAAATTAGTTTCGTGTATAAATCGTATCGTATTCGTGTAACCGCGTCACAAGTGGTCGCAGCTCGCAGTAAAGCCCAACTCGGCAGCGCAGCTCTGTTTATGCTCCATTTTTACCATAAACCCGAGTCGTGTTTACTTCATCTATTTAAAGATCACGAGTACCTTTACAAATACGTGCTATACTTTATTTAGATTTTGCGCCCTTTGTTTAGTTTTATTTTAAATATAAAACAGGTTGCTTATGTATTTATGATAAGTAGCTGCAGTTTTATGTTGAAAATTGTATCTTGCAATGAAGACGTATATTAATAACATGCAATTTGTACATTTTACATTTTGTAAAGCTTTTTAAAGTTGACAAAGCTGGCCTTCGTTTTCCAAACTTCGTGGACAACAACTAGGACTCGGGTTATATTGTGATAGTTAAGAAAAAAAATTAAGGTTTATTATTAAAAATTTCTACATTTACCTTATCTTATAAACAAATTTTGGAAAACGTTATATTTTTATATAAAAAAACCTAAGAAAAATAATTGTGACGTCACAATAGGTACTCTTCTCAGCTTATGTTTCGACGCTCGACATGACGTCACAACGCTGATTTGGAGAAGAGACTTTATATACGTTGTTGGCTCTACAAGTTTACAGAATATTATGAATAATATATATTATATTATGTGAAACATGTATGGTGTAGAGCCCCATGGCAAAGTATCGCACGCAGTAACCTGATCTAAATGAAAGCGTGCGGCTTCGTGCAGTACGACTACTGCTGCTACTGACCGCAACACTGATACCACTAACTGATACTCTTTTCTACTATTCGCAAAATATTACTTATTGTTATAATTATTACATTTCCCACAACTGATTCATTAAAAGGCTCCAATTTACATCCATAACATCCAGGGACACATTCAAATACACAACAAAATGAATCACAATCGATCTTATATTTATATATATTTAGACGCAGACTAACAGTATTTTTTTACCCGTGAGGGGACGGGTTAGAATACTTTTCCCCTCTGCCGCTGGGAGAGCATCTCGTAAGAGCCGAGTAACCCAGCACCCCCTTGGTGGTAGGGGATCTGTTCGCACGTGGGCCGGACTTGCCCCTCTCATTTGCCCCTTGCCTCCCTCTCCCATCCTATTAATGCTGTGGGTCTAGTGGACTCTGGGCTCTTGCTCAGGGTCCGCTGAATCCGCATCATTTTTTTTTCTTCATTCCCCCTCCCCACTCTATCTTCGGGGATGCAACGAATCGACAAAACAAGAGGGTATCTCTTGTTTTGTCGATGTCAATGGGCGATGGTTGCCACTTACCATCAGGTGGACCATCTGCTCGTTTGCACCTTATCTATTATGACAGTATGACGACTTGACTAGAATATCCTTCGGTGGGTTATACTTTAGACTCAGAGCTTCAACGTTACCCGGCATATTTGGTTTGCTTTTATCCTTATTCTAAAATCAAATCAATAACTTACAGGAATGTATTTTGCATAAAAAAATTAAATAAGAGATTGCTTACAACATAAATAAAAAAGATTTTTTTAAATTGGACCTTTTAAAAGTACTCTTTTTATTTGACAGTATGTTGTCTACCAACTTGGGCATTGTTAGCAACACCGTTTATAAATTATTTTTCGCGGGTAGTTTTTATTTTATTTCAGTTATACCCACGTTTAGACAATATAACCTTTAGTGCTATAGTCAGTCTCTCTGGTGGTGTTGCGTTGTGTACATGGAAGTTAGTATTGTACTGCTGTGGATAAGATCACCCTTTTTGAGGTCCACGTAAGGTGGATTTACTTTATTATTTGTGCAGGTTTTAGTTTAAGTGTTTAGGTTTCATTCCATCTAAAAAAACTCGTATAATTAATTTTAACATTTTAAAAGTTATTATTTTGGTGATTTTTTGTGGTAACTTCAAAATTTAAAATGTATAATAAAACTCCGAAGATTGAAGGTAAAGTTTATCACGGTATATACTATATGCAGTATATTGTATTTCAGTGTAGGGTCCCTCAGGATTAGCGAGCATGTCCTCTATTGAGTACAGCCAGTCTTCCGAGTTCACTGAACTACGTACGACATAGGTACGTACTGATACAAATACAGCAATAATGTCACTTTATGAGCATACAAGTTTTATTAGTTTACATCCCCTAGTGATGCGAGAATTGGTCATTATTGCTAGTATTGATGTAAAACACTGATGCTCAAAGTAGGAAATTTCAATAAGGTGTTGAAGGGAGCCCATGAAATGTAAAAGGGGGGTATATTATATTGGATTTCATTTTCATGGTATAACAGACTTTAGGTTGCTTTTCCCTTCATATTATCTTCTTATATATAAAATTCTCGTGTCACAATGTTAGTTACCATACTCCTCCGAAACGGCTCGACCGATTTTTATGAAATTTTATATATATTCAGTAGGTCTGAGAATCGGCTACTATCTATTTTTCATCCCCCTAAGTGGAATATATATGGCAAAACAACGTTTGCCGGGTTAGCTAGTTTGATATAAAATTTGGTTTTTCTACTATTTTATCTCAAAACTATTTAAGTTATCACTAACATGGCTTTTAATGTAACTAAATGCAGAATTTAAAAGTACATTCACCTTTCTTTTAAGTGTAAACTCCCTAAACCTACTTCAAAAACAAAATGGTGGTTAAACAAATTTTAATTAATTAATCTGTGCATATAAATTACAGACATAAAGTTTTTGCACGAGCTGTTATGCTGCTTAAAAACTAGTTGTCTTAATGTACAAAAAATGCTTGATATTTTAATTATTTATATGACTGCTATAACATTACATTTTTTTTAAATTGTAGGAGAATAATTTAATATTTCCATCAAGGAAGTTAATACTTACCGACGAAGGCTTCGTTTCTTGTACAGTCTAACAGATAATAATTGTCTGATACAAATATGCTAATTTAAATTGAATTATAAGCTATAAATCATAATATAAATCTTTTATAATGGTTATAGTGTGTATGTAATAAATAGATTGGTTAGTCTCCGTTAAAAGACCAAATATAATTTAAGAAGGTAACTATTTAAACCTTAGAGGTATCCAGAACGATTTAACAGTGATCCATCACAGTTGGATGAACTCTGTTTAGAAAATGCTACCATGAAACAACTAGGAAAGTCAGTAGGACTTTCATTAACTTGGGCTGCAGACCTTCATCTCACAAACCTCATAATAGCTTTTCCAATATCTTTGGCTGAATAATCAATTTGTTAAATGATTTTAAAGATGTAAAAGAGAAGCTCTTGTACGTAAATTTTAAAAGAAATGATAAAGTTACTAAATGAAGCATTTGATCGAAGTTTCGTCATGACAACCAGCGAACTCTTGTCGCGTGATTCCCATCAGCGCAGCGTGGTACCAATTGCTCACAATTTAGATGTTCATAGATAAATCAATACCAACTGAACTTCAATAAAACTCTAGACTATGCGGGTTATAAAGGTTTTCTATGTACTTTCATAGCCTCAATATTTATTTATAATGGTATAGGCGTCTGGAGATTCATCTTAATCCTACAACCTCTAAGACAACATCCTTTCAAGACTTCTCGACCTCGTTTGGTCTACTGTTACTACTTTAGACTATGGGCTACTCATTTAAAGACGCTATCATTGAAACTACATTTCTCATTTTTGTCCTTTCCCTTATAAACTAGTTTTCATCTTTCAGTTTCACTTTCAGCATGTTTTTCTCCATTTTGTTCTCATCTTCAGAGATTAAGTTTGACCACGGGTATTAATATCTGTAACATCTGTAATTAAAAAAACCGTTTGTCGTACTAGTAATGTTTATATAACTGATGAAGTACAGTCACATGTGTCTGGGATATTAATTTAAAGTTCAATAGGTTTTATTTTGATTCCCACACTCTTTACAATGATGACGTCTATAAGTTTAAATCCTTTATTACTTGCCTAATGAATTAATTTGTTATAGATTCTTTTCTCATTCGTGTTTGACCTTAGGACCTGAATCATTAACATTTTCCCACTTTTGTGGCAATGTATCTGCTGCGACAACTATATAGGTATACGAGCAGTACAAAAAATACATTTTTAACAACAAATTAAAGAAAGTTTAAAAAAAATTATTTTTAATTCATGTAGAGTTTTCTCATTGTTCATTGATTTCCGTGTATAATTGATAGTTTAGGGCCAGAATCTAGGGTTCGGCCATCAAGCTCAAATATTCTTTGATATTGACAGGAAAAATAAGAAGACTTAGTTTGTTAATTTGTTTTTCTTCCACGCTGTAATAGAGCGATAAACATAACAATTTCCATAGATTGGAGTTCTAAAACCTACACGGTAGCTTTACTTCACAATTACACTTAAAAGACTGCAATAATACGCAATCCAGACGGAAACCGAGCAGTGCTGGCGATCCAGGTGCAGGAAAAAAGGCCTTTCTACTACCACTGAACACTCCTTCGTCGCTCGACCTCCTGATTAATATTTAACACTTCTTCTGCAAAATAGCAATTATACTAATTATTTTAATATTCAGCAAACCATATTTCACGAATTCCGAGAGTAGCTAAACCTTATTACGTAAAAGTAATTCTTTTTATAATACCAAATACCCCCTCATTTATTCCCACTATAATGACAGGTGAGGTCGTAGATCTGTGTCGCCAAGTTAATTTTCGATAATCGAGATGTTAATCACATTATTCTAATTATATTTAATATCGATATTTTATAGTATTAATATTTTAATAAAACCTAACAGGACCTAAAGTAACATAGTCTATGTTTTATATAAATAACTGTGAGTAGCCGGAGTGTGCGCTTAGTTTTATCATAAGTTGATTTAGTAAGTAAAGGCAAGCAAAACTTCAGTCAGGAGTGAATGCGATTATCCAATTAAGGTGTGTCGCCAGTCGCCAGTCCAGAGACTTCGGCCCCGGCTCGGGCTTCGGTCCGGAGCAACGCACTCGCATTGTCACAATCCTATCTTATAAAGGAATGAAGAAGTATTGCAATTATTATTATAAAGGGACTACGCTAGGTCGGACTAGCCTTAGTTTAGCTTTGTTCAATTTGTTCACTTTATCAAGATACAGACCTACTAGGGACTAAAAGATATATAATCTGTCGTTCCTTTTGCTGAACCTGGAGAGCGACCAAGTATATATACAGACTATATTACTAAGTAAAATAAACACACTGACATATAAATCTTAAACGTGTCCTATACCATAACGCAGTAATGAATTTTTTGAAATTGTAATTATCGAATTGAATTGAAGCGTTACTTTGCGAAAATTCATGATTTAAAAGGAATCAAAAGGTTACCTTGCTATAATCCGCGGCAATCTGAGCGTCCAAACTCGTACGGCACAATCCGGAAGAGCACACCGTTCACAGAAAAGTGTAACGCGCGAACCCGAACCAGTACACACCACACAAGTAGATCGCGATCGACAATCGACGCACGTTTCGCTCCGTAACCGAAGCATCTTCAGGAGGTGTTGACTCTACAAACGTCACTTGCTAACTGTAATTTAAAAAATAATAATAATAGTAGATTATTATATTTTGAAAAATAAATATATAGTATAAACTATGAAATCGTAGAAACAATCATAAAAATCTAAAAAAAGAACAGCTAGTACTTAACTTATATTTTTAAAACTACCAATTTTAAAAAGAGGATTTTTATTGTTATTTCTAGTTTACTACTACTTTATTACTACTAATCACAATTAAGTTTAACGATAAAACTAAAAATACGGTTATATGAGATCATTACTCCCTAATAACAACTAATATCAATATTATCCTATAAAAGACACATAAAAGAGCTTCTTAGATAACGTTTGTGTAAGGATGAGGGTAGAAGAAGAAGCGACCCTCTAATCCCGCTTTATTATACAAACGTAAGGGCTCTTTTATGAGTTTACGTTATGGATCATAAGCGATATGAAACGGAAGAGAACCACTTTTTCATATTGAAAATAAATGGTTTTATATTACAATGTATTATAGTTTTAGAAAAAGAATATAAAGTTATCAACGGTGTTGCTAACTCAAAAATGATGAAAAACTATTTTAGCGAAGATTATATAATTACAATAAATAATAATTAATTAGAAAGCCAAGCAGAGCAGGTACAAAGAAGTTTTTTAGTACATGTCTCAAAATTCAAATAAAATCAAATCTCAATGTAGAGTTAGTCATTTTAATATTTTAGGGGTTTCAGGTGGTCATTATAAAGCAGCGCCATCTTTTGAACAAAATATTTTTTTTAACTATTGCTATACATAGCGATATTACATTTTCAATCGATGACACAGCTCGGATTGCATTTCATCCGCTATTTCAACTTTTTTGAGTTTTTTTTCGCGATAAAACCTAACTTATGTCCATTTCTATGCTCTATTCTATCTCTGTACTAAAGCTCATCAAAATCGATCTAGTAGTTTAAGATAAGCAGACAGAATTATTTTTGCATTTATAATATTAGTTGGGATTTGTGGCACTTGTTAACTTTTTTGGTGATCGGACAAACGGATACATAACGTAATAAACCACGGGTAGCGCTTGTGTATAATGTAATGACAATAGAAAATGAAAAGTAGATAACCTTAAGATTAAGAAGCTGCTAGTGTTTCGTAATAGCCCTTAAACAAAAGTACAGAGAGACCCTGAGACGAATAGCGCTGGCGCTGGCGCTTAACTTGACCTATACGTGATTGCGTGGGTTCATAATTACCCAAAAACTACGAATTATTTACATAAGTCGGAGAATGAAGAAGGAGAGGGGTATACTGAAAACATAGGGGGGGGGGGGGGGGGGGGGGGTAATATTGACCATTGTTTAAAGGCAACATACTACTACTGAACCGATAAATAACAAAACATCATGATCTCTCAGTTCCTTGTCAACAAGTCTGTTGCCAAGGTGTAGGTTTAAGGACGTCCTTTTGTGATTGTGATTGGCTCGTGTAATCACTAATTTACTCTTAGTCTATACAATATATAATTATTAAATTAATAATTATATAATTGATGAATATAATGATACTCCAGTATATATAAAGACAATCTTTCAATTTTAATGCAGTAGTTTTGGAGGTCGTAGAAGATTGAACGTTTGAGCCCTTTGTATAACGACAGTGTCAGTCCCACTCCCACGCGTGGGTGGTAATGTTGACATTATACTAACTTATTAGGAAATGATTAACTATGATATATTATCTTGCTACTTCGTATTTCACTGGTAAGTGTTATTGTATTTTGATTTATTTGACTTTTAATGGAGTCTTATCTTCGATTATGTTTCAAGCGTAAATTTCCGAATGGATTTTGATGAAATTTTAAAGTAATATAATATGAGCATTAGTATAATAAAAACAACACATATTATGATTACATAATGCACATATTTACTAATATAGATATAGTTAGGACAAACATAAATTCTATAAATCCTATCCTACTAATATTATAAACGCGAAAGTTTGTAAGAATGTATGGATGTGTGTTTGATGCTCTCACGCAAAAACTACTGAATGGATTTTGATGAAACTTTACAATGATATAGCTTACGCATCAGTATAACACAAAGGCTATAATTTATAATGATATAGTATTTAAATATTACGTAAATACAAAAATCAATTAGTTATTTTATTGTATGTATAGATAAAGAATTAATTAATTAGTTTAGTTATAACTAAGTTTTTGATTTCCTCTCATTATAATGTCGTTCGTGAGTAACTTTAACTTTTAATAAGAATTCCTTCATTTTTGTTTCTGATATATCATACTTCCTTAAAGATGTCCCAATTTTCCTAAATCGATTTTTATGTGAATTCCGTGTTCGCGAGTGATTCGGTCGCGGTCGCTTCTCCATTTTGTTCGTTCAATTTGGATGTAATTTTTTGTGGTTGTAGTAGCGTCTTGTAAATTAACTTCGTGACATACTGTCGTAACAATTTGAAGTGTATTTTACTATAAAAGCTGGTAGGTTTGTAATTGAATAATTCTCGGAAATTAAGCAATTTAATCTTCTGTACAAACATTATTTAGAGATAAGAAATATCCAGGACTGCACTTAGTTCAGTAGTAGTAAAAAATATTTATAAATTAAATATAAATGACTTTAAATATTGAATTGAATCAGGCGTTACTTTGCGGAAATTCATGGTTTAAAAGGAATAAAAATGTTACCTTGCTATAAACCGCGGCAATCTGAATATAAATGACTGTTATAAATGACTTGCCTCGTTTATCACTTATTTCATTAGTGATTAACTATAGCCAAATTTGTTTATACTTTAGTAGAAGAGAAATGAACGGTGAATACAGACGAAGACAATGACTTTCTTCTACAAGTTACAAATCTCTATTTACACATACTCCCTTTATTATAAATGTATTGTAGATACGACCAATCTTCGCTTTACAAAAGACAACACATTTTATATCATTACCTTTATATACTTTAATATAACTGTTTCAGACATAAATAACTGTATTTTTTAAATGAATAATAAGAAACATTTTTTCTCATTCCATATATTGATATAGATGAATTGATAGGTTTTTTGTACGTCTGAATGTGGTATCTGCATCTTTTTTGCCCTATTTGGGGCAATATAGACTCATCAACTGATTGTCTAATGCGAATAATGAAAACTGAATCAGAATGTTTATTCGGTAGGTTCATACTGGGTTAGATAATGTTGATATTTTATTATTGTGATTTTATTCGTTATTTTCCGTAACGAATACCTGATTTGAATGTATTTTTATTGCATTCACCCCGTCCCCGTCTCTGCCTGTGTATGGTAACCGAACAGTCACGAGACACCGCCACCATGCACCGAACAATGGAGCACGAAACTCTGGAAATATTCATAAATATTTTGAATTCATTTTCAAATTTAAATACTGGTATGTTCACGTCACACACAGCATACAACTGCACTGATTTTATTTGCTATAATTTCTATCAATAATACAATAAAGAAGATGAGTTTTAGTACGTTTTGAGGAGTTCCTTTAATATCTTTTGGATCCAACGCTTGAGATTTTGCCGCACTAACAAAAAAAGAACTATTTATGAACAAACAAGGTTTGTCAAAACACCTATAAGAATAATATGTAGAATCGAATTGAAAATCTCCTCCGTTTGTTATGTATACATATAATTAATTGATAAACTTTATTTTAAAATTTCCCATAGAGGCTTATTTGCTTTCTTTGCATCGCTTTAACTGAAAATAATCAAAATAATTAATATATTATATAAAATTTAAGAAGGCATTTTTGTTAAAATAAAATCTTGCAATCTTCATTTCCTTTGAAACCTTGTCGTCAACTCTATTGTCATTTAATTGACGACCTTGTTTATTATGACCAACATTTCTGGTAAATATAGTGCTGAAGTTTAAGAATTGGATCGCTGTAAAAGTTGATGGTAAGGCCTTAATTTGACTTGCTAGCAGATTGAATGATGTATTCTGTCTGTATGTATAATGTTTATATGATGAATCTCATGGGTCACGTTCTCACGAGGCATATAAGGGTCTTGTGAAGTCGCCGCTCCGCTCCGTCCTCCACCACGGCTTGATCTGCCGCGAGTTCAAGGCTCCATTAAACCTGATTGTGGACTGTACTGTTGCCACGATACCTTTCAGCAAATATTACAATTCGTTAAGTTAAAATTATTATACGATTGAATTTAAAATACGCTATTGTTATGGAAGTCACGTGATCAGGCAATATTTTTTAGTGACACCTCTCTTCTGGTGAGATACATCGAGATTTAGCTCGACCTCCCCATGTCCCCTATTTTTATTAGATGCGTTAGATTTATTTATATAATATTTGTGGCTTTTTCACGAAAATTTAACTTTATTCTGCTTGACTAGAACGGCTAACTATTATACAAATTAACAACATTTCTGATGTATGTAGTTCTTCAGTTGAAATAGAATAAATATGTATCAGCTCCATGTGAACGTGTGAGCGATTACATCCCATACGGTTCCCATAGCAAAATGGTCGCAATATACAGATTTCACGGCAATAAAAACCAGATTAGATTACGCTGATAGATTCGGTATGGAAATTTAAACCTAGGGAAATATTTGAGCAAATTTCACATGCTTTAGCTTTAACGTTTATCTTGATACAACACAAATTAAACATTGACGTCACAACTCGCTTCGATAATGATAAAACTTCTGAAGACCAAAAGGATGAAAATAGTATACTGTTAATGTCGTCAGAAATAAGTCATATCCTTTGAAATTAGCAACATATTAAATACATAAAAAATCAAGTAAATCAATACTTATTTTAATAATAACTATAACAAAACTAATTGCCCAAGTAATTAGTTTGGAAACCTTTTGTTAAAGGTTGTATTACCTTGTGAGGTATCCTGTATTAATATACTTTTGTTTGTTAACAGATCATTGAGCCACAATGGCTTACTACCGCTGCGGGCCCACTGCGATCGGCAGCCGCGCTTCCTGGTCGGTGACCATGGAGTCCAAGCTGGACCGCATCAACTACGACAGGATCTTCAACGCGTTCGAGAGGACCAATGCCTTCGAGTACGTCAGGAATACATTCGAGGGGAAGCCGGAGGAGAGGCTCGTAGGCCACGGGGATATTGTAGTCAATAGGAAGATGTCGAGCAGCTTCGAGAGGGCGGACTGTGCGTTGGCTGCGCAGACGCCGTGCGATGATGATGAGGACTTCTATAGGGAGAAGATATTGTACTCGCAGGCGCGTCAGCTGTTCCCTCTGCAAGAGGATCTGGCTGACTGGATAAATAAGACTATTGGTGAGTACAATAAATACATCGTTATCAATTACTTGTAATATGTATCAAACTTTTATAATCGTCTGTGAAAAAATACTACTATAACTACTAGTGGTAAATAAAAGGACACATAATCACTCTTTAAAAGAGGCAAAAGAGTTCCAAAACACGAAAGAAGACGCGATTCGTTATTTATGTAGACGTCGCGTCCATACTATTATAGGTCATGCTTATTATGTTCTTCAGAGTTGGTCTCATTTCTGGTCTTGTATGGGCAATACTTATTAATTAAAATATCTGAATAAGTTTGTTACATCGCTCACACCATAAATCCACTGATTATCGTATCGTTAATTAATTAAATAGCCACTTATTCAGTCTTAGCTAATCAACTTAAATATAAACATTTTAAAATTTTTACTCATAATTAATATAATTTTACCGCCGCCGCCATACCTTTTATTTACTTTAGCTTTGTAATTATTAAACAATGTAATATTTTATTTGGTTGTGCAATAAAGACTTTCTATCTATCTATCTATAATTTACTGATTTCGGTTGAATTAAGTTAAGTGTTCAGATGTTCACATACTCTAAAAACCATAAATGTAAATACATTATCCTAATATCCCATTCTTTTAAAGGCTGAATCTATTTATACAACAACTGAACAAATAATTTACTAATACTTGTGTAGTAACTGGACGATATATATGTCGGGGTATAGTTGGGATAGGATAATAATGAATTTGAGAACAAATAATAAACTGAATCTAATGGAGAAGGCCGTATTTGAATGAATCAATTAATCGAATATCACGATTCTGTACTTTTTGGACAGGAACCCAGACAGTGCCTTGGACTTGTGACCAAGGTGTAGACTTAAGGATATCCTTTAAATGATCATAACACTCACCTCCACTGCCTGGTCTCACTGTTAGGATAACATAAGGATAACATAAGGTTAACATAAGGCTAACCTAACCTAACATAAACCTATCCTAAGGCTAACCTAACCTAAGGTTGTGTTAACACATCAAAATACAATGTAAGGACTAACAACATGTCCCCTTTATTACTATCCTACCCTAACTATAGCCCGGCACGGCCTTCATTATTATCCTATCCCAATTATACCCCGACATATATATATCTATTTATACTATAGCCGAATTTATAATATTTTTACGAGTATTTGACTATTAGACCTATAAGTCTGCATTTTATTTGGATTTGTGTGGAGATTGATTGTTAATTTCCGTTATAGACTTCTGTGATGTCATAGTAAACTACTAGTAATAGTTAGAAGTTATCGAAATTTCGCCATTACTTGGAACATTTACTTTTGTAGACTGGAAGTTTGAAAGGAGAGATAAAACTCTTTAAAATGACCCCAAATAAACGCGATATTAAAATAATTAGGTAATAGTCCAACACCAGGATAAATCATTTTGTATTTTTAAAGCTTGATCTGATGCTAGAATTTTCTCGCAAGCTTACTAGGTCAATAATTAAACGAACAAACAGATAAATCCTTGTTTCTAACTATTATACAGTTGTATAGGTTATGATTTAAGAGATTTGTTCCAGTAACAACAATAACTTAGTGTGTCATTACATAATTTAGTTTAAATAACAAGCTTAGCAGTTACGTTGACGTCTACTCAACTGTGTACAACTGTATACCATATAATAAAACAATATGGTTTCATTCAAATACACATGTAGAAATGTTTAATAAAAAATTGGTTGCCTGTAAAGTCGGTATACGGGCGAAAGTTTTACGTGACAACGACTTTGAGTGGTAAAATAATTTTAATGTGAATATTCATTCGTATAGTAGGAAGAAGGATGAAATAATAGTAACAATTTAAAACATGTCTGTCTCTCTCGCTCTTAGGCGGGCTAACCATGCCCGAGTGGAAGGGACGCGTGCCTCTCACTCGCTCTCATTGTGAGCGCATAACGTGAGCGGAGCGTAACGCAGTTTCTTGAAGTGTCACCCGGCAAACCAATTTATAAGACGTTGTCACGTCAATATTAAGTCTTCAAATTAATTTATTTTATCTTCTTTGTACTTCTCGTATATCTTAAAAATACGTCCTTTACTTCTTTGCGTTTTCGATCACAATCTGTCATTCCACATACGAGTATTGTCTTTTTTTAAATGGTAGATAAGGTGCAAATGGTAGATGGAACATCTGATGGTAAGTGGCCTCCATTGCCCATGGACATCGGCAAAACAAGAGGGTATCCTCTTGTTTTGCCGATGCGTTGCATCTTCGAAGATAGAGTGGGGAGGGGGAGTGAAGAAAAAATACTGCGGTTTCAGCGGACCCTGAGCAAGAGCCCAGAGTCCACTAGATCCGCAGCATTAACGCGTCTATGACACTTGGCGGTCGGATTCGCGTGCTGGTGGTCGCAAGCCGCGAGGAACAGGTCCCTAACACCAAGGGGGTGCTGGGTTACTCGGCTCTTACGAGATGCTCTCCCAGCGGCAAAGGGGAATAGTATTCTAACCCGTCCCCTCACGAGTAAACGGTCTTCTTTCAATCAAATCTTCGATTTCTTTGCATAATTCATTCTAAAAATGTTTTCCAATAGCCATTATAGAGTTGACCTTTATCAAATCCGTAAAGCAGGAGCTTGTTAGTATTATTACAAATTTTCTCACTTGACCTATTATGGCTTTATAATTATTTGGATCTTGACTTTGGTTGCTAGTTATTTCTAAGTCTGTTGTCTTTCCCATTTACATGAGAATCTTCTATTTTTGTGTGTTGGTTTGAAGAGATTTCTGTTAACAAACAAATTTTTTTTTTTTTTAGATTTAGACTTATGGCTTTTAGGCGTGCAAGTTGAGCACATTTAACTCCGCCAATGTCACGTGAGAAAATTATTTATCACTTTATTTTAAAGCTCATCTGTCAGTTGTCATACAATCTAGATACTATGTCATTAATATTAGCATGCAAATAGAATAATATTGTGAGTTTTTATTCTATGGAATATTTGGTTTTATGATCGTAAAACGTAATAAATTGTATTTAATTGATTATAATGAGCGTTTTGTAATATGATCAATGGTACGAGTACAGTGTTTAGGAAGTAGCGCATTGGATCGTAACGCAGTGAAGGCGCGGCTTGCGGCATCCTTTCAGAGGTTATTGACATTATTGATGTTATTATATTGTTATACACGTGGTTTTATAGATTTTCATTTAATATAGAATGTAAGTTCAAAATCTTGGCAGGATGTTGAATGAAAATTAGACTGAAAAAAGCGTTACGACAACAACGAGATGAAATATCTCGTAGTTACCTTTCTCATTATCTTTGCCAATCATGAAAAATATTTTATTTTAATTATATTAAAAAAATATTGATTTAATTTTAAATATATTGCTATGTAAAATTATTCAGGCGTTCAATAAATAACTTTTACCCTTCAGGAACCATAATTTATTACGGAAAAATCATTGTAATCAGTTTAGCCGTTTTTACGTGATATTAGTAATATAAACACATTTGTTGACACAAATTCTTCGACTAAAAATCTTGGCCATACTATATTGTATACATTAAATTCAACATACATATAATATCTGTGTCTGTATGATGTAGAAAATGTTTTAAATAATGCTTTACTTACCTTTATACCACAATAGCCAAAAGTATGAAAAATATTTCGTTTTAACATATTACGTTACTAGCTAATTAGTAAACTCTACAGTCTTCACATAATTTCCAAAGATTAGCAGACTGTACTCCATAATGTACACCATACATTTGAAAACTAGAAACAATACGTCAAATAACATCCGTTTTAAAGTTATTAGCATTTAGGTTTGTTTTCCATAAATAAAACGTAACATATAGGGGTATAGAACTGTCACTATAATATTAGAATCCTTAGCAGTAAATTAATCTTTTTAGAAATACTTAAATCTATACTAATATTATAAAGAGGTAAAGTTTGTGAGGTTGTAGGGGGTAATCTACTGAACCGATTTTGAAAATTCTTTTACAATTAGAGAACCACTTTATTAGAGAGTGTCATAGACTATATATTACCCCAAAAAATTAATAGACTTTTTCGTAGTAGTCGCATTTGCAAAGTAGGTAAGTCGGAGAAAAAATCGGTCGAATAATAAATAAACTAAAAAAATACGCTTTTATAGAAAATCCAACTAAAAAATAGAAAATAAATTTGAATTAAAAATTGTGTAATAAAAAATGATTTTATTGTAAAAAAAGCGTAGGGTGCATGGTATCAGTAGTTAGAAATATTTTATTTGAAAACAAAAAATCGTCCGATTATCCTAGTAAGCATAACGGATCAAACTGATTAAAATATTGAATTGTCATCGATCCTTAATAAGTATGCCAAATTTCGAGATAATCCGACGTTTTGAAAGGGGTCAAAATCATATTCAAAGTGAATACACCTCAGCATAGGTTATAGCTTCAATGCCCAGTTTCTTTTTGTTTAATTAAGTTGAGTGTAAGAAACTTATACTTTGAAAGAACTTTGATGACAATATTAGTCATTAGTAACAGAACTATTAATATATAGTATAGTGTAGTGTGTCTTGCGGTGTGTGGCGTGTGGTGTGTGGTGTACACCACTACCGCTACCACCAGAGACAGCGTGACAATTGATTTTACGAGTTTCACCGTCCTGAATAGCGCGGATATGAAACGTCTGCGCGCTTTCAATCAACTGTACATGACTTAATATTAATAGACACATAAACTGTGCTAATCTGCTACTCTCATGTACTGCTGCTATCCATGGGAGACCGTGTACATCTTCAGTGCCATCACTTACCATCAAGTGGACCGCACCGTCATAGCTTACTATATAGTTATAATCAGTCTCTATAGTTTGTGTGATTTATTGACTCGTGTCCATTCGTCCGTCAGCAGCTGTTAATCTCGTTTGTCTGCTTTACCCTTCTGAAAAGGAGGGCAAATCTTACTTAAATATGTGGGATATTTAAGTATACTAAAGCTGAAACTGGGTCAGAAAAAAAGTTCCAGAAAAGTTCTGTCTAAAGGCTGTATTATTTATCTTAGTCCTACTGTGGATAATAGCGTATTAATTCCAACTTATTATTATCAGGACGAAAGTCTGTCTGTGTTGTGTTTTCACGCTTAAACAGCGATGGTTTATGATGTTTGGGAGTTAGTCATATTATATAAATAATATATAGGTACATGTCGTAAATTACATACGAGCAAAGCCGGGGTGGGTCGACTAGTGGTTAATATATTTTCGGTATAGTTTAAAAACGTTGGCAACTGATTATGGTCGACATAATATATATTAGTTAATTAAGGTTTTGGCTACCAGGCTAGACTATTAAATGTCCTAGTTTTTTATACAATTGTGTGATGTCAATACAAGGTAATATTCATTAGAATAGCATAGTAGAGTAATATTTTAATAGTAAAGTCCATAAACAACACAATTAGCTGGTAATTGTCGCTGCTGTGTTACTCTAGTGACTATAAATTCTAGTTAATAGGAGTACAATAATATATATGGTGTTGTGACCTAATTAATAAATGGTATATATTTTAATTTAAAAGTCCTTCAGTGTTCAAGTTATATAAAATTTAATCTAAATCACTTGAATAGTAAAGAGTAAAATATATAGGTGGAAATTTAATTAAAAGGTTTTAAACTTTGTCATGTTGCTGTTGGTGTTGCAAGAATGGGTTCTTGGAAAAAGGAAACTTATCGTTTTAATCTCTATCTTTAAGACTAGGACTCACACCTTTTCCCTTATCTTAACTACAATATGCTTATGTTTTTTATATATTTCGACAAAACAAATAATTATACACATTCCGGATAAATGACAATAACAAACACTGTAAGTGAAGCGACGCCGCGCCCCGTCGCCCACTACTACACGATACGATTACTATCACGGCGCCACGTGCGTTAAGCTTAGGCCACGTACATACACAACTACACGCTTATAGATGCTCCAACTTAAATCTCAATTGATTCTTTCGCAAACTGAACAATGAGACCCAAGGACAGTTATCCTAACTAATATTATAATTTCGAAAGTTAGACTTAAGAAACGTAGAAAATACTTAAGAATACAAACCAAACAAACGATACTGCGACTTTATATACTACTTCCGCCATCTATTGACGAATAGATAACGTCTGTCTGTCTATTATACGATCAGGCTTAAATCATTGAACCGATTTTGATGAAAAATAATACAGAGATAAAGTAGAGCTTGAAGGAGGACATAGGCTATGTTTTATCGTGAAAAAAATACCTAAGAATATAAAATTAGTGTGCTCTTACGCCATCCATGAAGTGCGTGTCGAGCTGTGTGGCCGCCATGTCTTTGAGAGTTAGTTATATATAAATTAAACCTAAATACGCACGGTAAATTGCATCCAGGCGGAGCCGGGACTTGCACATAGATAATATTCTCTCTATAAAATTTCACTTTTCAAACTGCCTTCGATCTATCGGAACAGAAGTTATACTTTCGTCTTAATAGAAGTATTCTTGTAAAAGCTACTAGTCAAACAAAGAAAAAGAGAATGTTGCTAACACTGATACCTTGATAACTTAAACCTTACTAATTTTGTGTGCTTATTAATGAAACTTGTTAACTTAAGCGACTGAAGAATAATAAATGTAATTTAAAGCTAATTTATTCAATTACTTACACTTATTTCTTAGTGGTCTTAAAAAAAATTTAATTATAATTTTTAATTGAACAAAATACCAGTGTGTACAATTCCTATCAATGTTTATTTATTAAATGAGTATATGAAAATCCCCCGCCTACACTTCAGCTTAGCGATTATACTAAACAACGACAATATCGACGTGTAATAATCAATATACAAGGACTTTTGTGAATTATATTGCACAACTTGCCTTCGTCATTTGAGTGACGTCACTAAACTCTTTCCCATTCTTAACCTCCATACAAATACAATGGTTTTTAAGATTAATGTTGTCTTTTAAAAAGGCCGAAGGACTTCCTTTTAAACTGTGTATTTAATAAATGTTTTATGATTGTAGGAAATTGTGATCATAATGTCTAAATACTTGCTTTATTATAGTCATTAAATAACAATAAATAATTATTATAATATATATTGCGGAGTATGTCGTAAAACACCACTATCATTCGAATCAGTACTACATATACTTCATCATTTTATTCATGTTTTAGATTGAGCCAGAAAAACTTTCAATTTTTCTACTTTAATATTCACTCACTCACTCATTTATTCATTCATGTTCTACCCGCACTACGAGTCATATATCTCTCATCGTTAAGGCAGCTTTCGTAAATCCGACTACCACGAAAAAGTCTTTCCATTTTTCGGTTTAATATATGCCTAAGACACTCACTAATAATGTGACTTTCTATTGGTAAAAGAATTTTCAAAATCGATTCACTAGATCCAGAGATTACCCCCTACAACCTCACAAACTTTGCCTATTATTTATAGCTAGAGATATCACCAAAATTAAGTATCATGCAGCTTAAATATCTAAAGGATCTACATAAATATGTATTTATGTAATTTGAACTATTTAGTTTGTATTCAGTGATTTAACAAAGAAAATATTTGAAAGATTTAAAGTGAAGCCTACACTCACGACGAGCCCCAATTACTCAAACACTTGACGTACTCCAAAATATACCTTATGTACTAGCAATAAGTGTGATAATCGTGTCATACAAGTACATAATAAGGTAATAGATTAATATTTAGCACATTGTTATATTCACGCACTGAGACTGAGTGGCTCGTGAGTCGTGACCAGTGTCCGTGGAACTAGATTGGCCTGACTGTGATTATAAAACTTATGCTTAGTTAAAAGAAATGGTAACAATAATTATGATACAGTGCCTAAAACTTACAATACTCTGATATCATAATTACTATCCTAAAATAATTATTTTGTACATTTTAAATGACAAAATGTGTACTATTGATAATGTTTATAGTTATGTAGAATCTTTGCACATCATTGTATTGGAAATATGTACGTATGCTGAGGTTTCACCTTGAGCAAGAGCCCAGAGTCCACCAGATCCGCAGCATTAATAGGATGGAGTAAGAAACGGTCGGATTCGCATGCTGGTGGTCGGGGTATAGATCCCCTAACACCAAGGGGGTACGGTACGTTAAGAGTATTCTACCCCATCCTCACGGTTAAAAAGAGATGTATAGTCTGTGACTTTTCCTTTTTTCGTTTTGCTTTCTGTTTGTGATACCCCCATAAGTACTACCCCATTATGTACTGCGTGTTTACTATCATTATATTTACACATACTGTCACTATTTATTGTATTACCTTTTACCCTTATGTCTACCTTTATGTTAGGATGACTTTTATAGGAGGAGGTTTCTGACTAATACGGAAGTTGTCACAACGGAACTAATGTTTAGATGTCAAGCGCATGTCAGAAATTATACTACTTCTAAAAATCATAACTAACAATATAAATGTTAACGCAGTGTGTAATTGTGTAAGTTGTTACGCATTTACGTGTACCGGATACGCTGATGGACAAATTGTCCGATGTTTTGTATGTTAAGTGCGTGTTTACTGTCTAGAGGTCGACAGCGACGGTGGATGGTGGACGGTAGTGGGCGGTCATTTTCAACACGAATACGTCTTGGCCCTAATTTGTCTATTAACGTGTCTTAACTCATAACCAACTAACCTAAATAGAGCCGTCCCGAACGCCTGTGTTGTAATAAATTTATTAGCTTGAAAATTGCACAAATTGGTAGATTAGTGCTCCCATAACAACTATAAACAGCATCCTCAAAACATTTGGCGAAAGATATTCTAAGGGTCATTGTTCAAATTGACCGACGCTGACTTGAATTTTGACTGTAGAGTTTCTTACCAGTTCTTCTCATCAGAAAACCGCTTTCCGAACAAGTGGTAGCTTCAGACAAAATGACTGGCTGATCAATTTTGACATGTCAAAAGTCTAATTGAAATAAACTATTTTGAATTTGAGTATATCATGGTTTTATGATTCCTTAGAAGTACTCCATTGCTTATAGCTATAGATTTCAGACGTCACTGGCTGCTGTCCACTGCTAAGTTTAAAATAATTTATATCACTAGAAAATTCAATATATTTTGATAGAAACGATCTGCGACTACTTCTTCCGTGGTACCTTCTGTTTAATAGATATCTATCAGTGATATTAGCAACCAACAACAATAATCATCATCAACGTCATTTACCACACAACTTCTTTGTCCAAATTCAATGGATGAATGTGAAATTATTTCTTCACTCTCAATCCCCACTATCTTTCAAGATGCAACGCGTTGGCAAAATAAGACGGGTATCTCTTGGTGGCCACTTACCATCAGGTGGACAATCTGCTCGTTTGCATCTTATTTGTCATAAAAAAAATCTCTATGCATAAGACGAATCAGTGTTGCCACAATTATTTGCTCCTCATAAAAGTATATGTTTTTAGTATATCGTAAACAATATTCAAGTGAATAAACAGTACATTCTAAGTCAAGGTAATGCTAATAATCAATCGTCTAACGCTCATAGTTGTTGGATTCTCTAGATATAAATCTTTGGAAGTGAACTTAGGCTTGTTGCTTACCTTATATCTTAACTAGTTGATTTGGAGAGGGAATGTAAGTACCAACTAAAATGGCAAGATCCTCCGACCATTATCCTCTGGGCCAAAACCACAATAAATAGTGCCACTGAGATATATCGATAGGCCAATTGATAACTCATCCGTATTTGATCAGGCTGTTTGTTTTATGAATATTTTTAGTGTATGTTTACGTTTTGCGTGCGCTGTTTTTGGTAAGATGCAATCGATGTGAGAGAATGCATCCTAATTGTACAGTACCGCTACAAATTGCGGATGGATCGATGAATCATTGTGTTTAACTTGATAGCTGATAGTGCACTTATATTCGGAGTTGTGTGCGATATGAATATGCAATGATTGAAGCCATATGGTGCAAGTTACAAAAGCACGCAGTATGAAATGAATGTCAAAAATAATTACCAATAATCTCTGTTTAGTTTTCTACATATTAAGGATTTGTTTGTCCGTTTACATTAGATTTTTTTCTGACCCTCGTGAATTCATTTATATTGTTATCAGTAGCTTTTGAAAATATTATATTAATAATTTTTTTTATCCTTGTCCTACGATAACAATTATCCGATTTAGTACAGTCCTTTTGTAGTATACATAGAGGCGATTATTGTTTGTTTATAGTAATTAGAACATGGTTGTATTGTTTGTACATCGTATTATGTATATGTTGACTATGACAAGAAAATATTTCATTTACTTATACTGTATGTCAAATAGGTCAATTAGAATATTTCTCTGAAGCTTCTACAGAACGAGAAGGCAGAAACAGTTGTTCTTTTCATAACTATCATTTGAATTACTTAGTAATCATTTAAATTAAGGTTCAATTGAAAGATTTTAAAGAATCGATTATAACATGTTTCTGATAAATGGTCAGATTTAGAAAACAAAATCTAAAACGCTTCATTGTATACTTTAAGGCGCAACACGTTCATTATAATAATTTGATACAAAAGTTCCGTTGCTTTGCCTAAACTGATGATACTTAGTTCCCTCTCGGGCGACACTATTTGCAAATATTATTACCAGTGACCCATTATTATATGAGCGAAGAGTACATATTATCACAAAATACAAGAATATTTATATATTTACAACTAGCTGATCCGATCTCACTTCGCGAAGATATATTATGCTATAGGTAAAAGTTTTATCAAAATCGTTCTCGAGTTTAGTCGTCTCGTCAGCACAGTAAGCAAAGCCCTAACCCCCCATCTCATGCTGACATAAACATTGATGCATGCATTTTTCTTCCTCATATTCACGTTTTGATGTGCGTATTTAAAGGCAAAGACACCCCGCCCCCTTTATTGCTTGAACGGCCCCAAATTAATTTAATATATAAATAATTAATATTGATATGTCTCCAGATTTTTTGTGAATGTTCGTAATAATCTTAAAAATTGGTCTATCAGTTTTTAATATTATAAACGCGAAAGTTTGTAAGAATGTATATGATGGATGTATGTTTGTTACTCCTTCACGCTAACACTACTGAATGGATTTTGATGAAACTTTACAATAATTTAGCTTATACATCAGAATGACACATTGACTATAATTTACAATGATATAGTGTGAATTATCCAAAATACAACGGGTGAAACCGCGGCGCACAGCTAGTACAGTATATTATCATACAGTTTTGCTTTTTTTAATACTTTGAAACAATAAAGTAATAATCTACTTCCTAAAAATATGGTGCACTAAAGATATTATAGCGGTTCTCTCATGGTGACTGCCTAAAAGTGACTAAAACAGAACTCTTTTCCCTCGGACACTTTTAAAATGTCAGCCAATAAGTCTCTTAAATAAATAGAATATAACATAAGTTTATTATAGTAATGGCCTTACAACCTCGGAGAAGAATAAACATGTTTTAAAGCAGAACGACCGCGACGGGACGCGACGCAACGCGACGAAAGCTCGATAATTGCTTTACTTAAAACTATTAATTACATTCGTAATTGCGTGTAATTAAACGATCATTGTCATTTATAACTGAACGCTTTTTATTTTATTGATGTCATTTGTTTTTGATTAAATGATTAATTGCATCATCATTATCACAATCCGTTAATAGCCCACTGCTGAGCCGGATCTCCTTCTCAAAATTAGGATCGATTAGGTCATAGTCCATCACGCTGGCCCAGTGCGGGGTCACACACCGATAGAAAGCTTTAGGGAACTCTCAGGAGTGCAGGTTTCCTCACGATGTTTTCCTTCACCGTTAAGCAAGTGATATTTAATTGCTTAAAACTCACATAACTGAGAAAAGTAAGGTGCCCAGGATTGAACTCAAACATACAGAGTAAAACATTTTATGCATTTAAAAAACGTCATTGCTTCACGGTATCCATGGTCATATCAAACTGCCAAATGTCTTTGACACGTTCCGGTCGAGCTGCATGTGGGCTAGATCTACCCCCTCCCTCTACCATCCTATTAACTCTGCAGTTCCAGTGAGTAGTTCTTGCTCAAGGTCCACTGAAGCCGTAGCACACTTCTCTTCGCCCCCTCTCCTCACTCTATCTTCGAGGCGTCACTTTCCAACAGGTGGACCGACTGCTTTAGTTTCGTTTGTTCCTTATCTATCATTAAAAAAATATTATTGATATCAGGTTGAAGGATAAGAGAGACATAAGAAGAGTAAAAGAATTTAGTAGAGTCATTCATGAGAAAGCGATTATGATTTGAAGTGCAAGATATTTGACGAGATTCTAGGCTTTAATTAACTAGTTATATAATATTCTCAATATCAGTATCAGCAAGTATTTCAATATGATCATTTATCAATCCTTTAGCATGTTTTATTCATATCACTGACATCTCAAAGTCAATCAGTTTGCTCTTGATGGAATGAGATTGTGAACTAAATATGTATTAAGAATAATTGTTGCTAATTAATCTTTTAATAAAAAGTTGCACGGAATTTTTAATGTACACACAAAATTAATTTTGTACATATGTATTTATAGGTAACTTAATTCAATGCTGTTTCTCTCATGTAAGTCATAAATATTCTATACCTTGAAATTAACTTTAAAGCTCCCGCTCTCGTGGCGAGTACACAATATTATGATTAATTTATTACAATTATTGAGCAAAACTGCTCCACGATGAACTTTCCATACTAGCTTACATTCCCTTTTCATCCTCATAGAAAATCTTATTTTATGAAAGTTCCGTCACTGTTCTCGGGTTCTTATACAAACTTTGTAGTTTACACACATATAATCTAAACTATGTACGAATATCTTGGCACGTAAGTTAGGCTTAGGTTAGCCTCACCTTAAGTTTAAACAGAGAGCGTATACAGTAGAGGCGACTGTTGCAATTGTGTTGATGACTTCTTTAAACCTACACCTTGGTCACAAGGCACTGCTTAGGTTTCTGTCGTAATTGTAAGATTCAGTTATTTATCGGTTCAGTAGCAGTATCTACGTTACGTTCACCCGATAGTCCGTTCAGTATCACCCTTAATATTTTCAACATATCCCCTCTCCTTTTCTTCTACTTATGTATTATTTTTTATTAGTTGAAGAAAGAAATATAATAGAAATATAGAGAGCAAACCTATAAACAAATATAAATTTTAATTTACACGTTATTAATACATTTAAATTTTGTATAACAATTTAACCGAGTTCACATATGTATACTCGTCTTTATAGTAAAGTGCACTTTTATATTCAGCAATTGGCCTTGAGCGCCGCCTTGCGTCGCCGCAGATAGTTTCGATTATACTCGTACGTATACAGATTACAGGTATACTGATATTCTACTATTATAAGACCCTATCGCAATTTATACACTCTTTGATTTGTTTATAAATGTATGTACCATAATATAGTGGTTAATAACAGCATTGGTTAGCAATCCAAAACCAGTTGAGGTCAATGTCGCTTAATGCTTACTATTACATAGTAAAGAATTCAGTGTGGAATCGAGTATTTCCTTCGTCCTTAAAGATAGGTGAAATTTATTATTAGGACCTCGCCAGTAAGTAATCACGATGGTATCACAGTTTTCAGAGCTTATGTTGTTATCCACAAAAATAATGAAACTTCCACGGAGACAGAAATCATCCAACTTTGCGTGGATTTGAATAAAGCAACACCAAAGTAGCAGTAAGTCTTTGCAATTGGCGCGGACCTGTCCCTTCCGAGTGTGGTGGCGACCATGCTTGGGAGTAAGGCAGGTTGGCTGGTGGTTGCCTCCTTCTGCGAGTCGGTAATCTCGCTAAAGGAGGCCGCGGAGCGAGCCCGGGAGGCGGATGCCTCTTCGGATCCAGTCCGTAGAGGCCGACCGGGTGGGAGGCGGCGCAGATACGCACATCTCCTGCCTCCTGATGGCACCGGGTCTACGAGGATGACCCCATTACCCGGGACGCCTTAGAGCGGGCTAACCGTCGAGGTGAATCCAGTCGAGTGCGCTTAGCGATCCTGCATCGTCTCACCATGACGGGGAGGGTAACCGCGGAGGTTTAGTGGGTATTGCGATGGTTTTGCCGTAGGTGAGTCCCACATAACCCGACCAAATGCATTCCTCGATAACAAAAAAAGTCTTTGCAATATTAAAATCAAACAAGCGTATATATGTATAATATATAATCCTGAAAAATGATTGTACCAGTAATGACTAATTTTATTAAGCATCATGCATAGGCGTATTAACCATAAGTTTGTGCACACGTACAATTGTATGTGTGAGTGTCTATGCATGGTATGTGTGTATGCACGTGCACGAATTCCATGCATAGACTCCAAATATACGTGCATACGAGTATGCCATGCCTACATTCTTCATAATTATATCCATTTACATTTTTTTTATTTTAATAAACAGTTTGATAATAGTAGAGCTTTATCCGTCGACAAATGCTGTGCAGTATAGAAGAGTACAAAAGTATATAAGTTATTTTAAGGAAACAGTGATAAATAATAATAAACATAATCATATCAAATAAATAAATGAACACAAAACTTTTTATCGTAGAGGTGAACGAGTGCACGAGTGAGTGCATCGGGCAAGTTCAACACACGATCAAGTGTAACTCTGACTCGATCACAGGCCACAGTGTACTCCTGTCCGTGATCGACATCGCAGAATGAATATTTTATTAATTATTTTTACAAGTCAATTCGCATGCGTCTACAGCGATAGTGATTTCAATTCGAGAGCAAGAAACTTCAGTGTAGAACTTCTGGAGTCTGTTGGTCTGGATCACGCAGTTATCGGCTCATTTGCCGTTTGGAGTTCTTTAGCAACTGCGACCTTATGGGCTCAGGGAGAGTCCTATAATCAGATGACAAAAACAATCCTCCTACCGACCAATAGAAACAGTTTCATACAAGATTATGTGACATTGAGAAACGCTGTACTTGATTTTGAGCCAAACGGTACTGAGATAGTATTTAATAATTTTGTTGTCGCGGATAACAGTTTATCTCTATCCTCTGAGTTCAGAGAAACTTTGATAACACAATTAGAAACATACATTGTTAACATAGATTTCAAAAACATAGAAAGTATACGGAATACTTATGCTCAACTTCGTCAAAAATATAGACATTTATATTTTTATTTTGCTAATGATATAAAAGAATTAACTATGATCATGGTAAATATGATGAGATTCACCGGTTACTGGACCTCGCCATTTAATGCGTCAGATACAACTGAGGAAGTGGATACTGATGGCGTACACAATTACACAGTAAGAACAATGCATCAAAAAATCAAAATACCATTAATAAGAATACAACAAATAAAAGCAGATGTTATGGAATTATCATTTGGAAGAAATGGGAAATACTGTATGCTAATAATTAAACCATTTCAAGGAGTAAGAATGATTGAAACGTTCAAGAGCTTGAAGAATATTACTCTCATTGACATTATAGATATCCTGCAGGAAGACGTTGATACACACGGATTGAAGGAAATTGATTTGTCATTGCCTAATTTTAAACTGGATACGGTGCTTGATTTAAGTCAGCCATTAAAAAATATTGGAATGGACGAAATGTTTGAACCAAACGAAGGTCACTTTCCAGGGATTTCAGTGGATGATATTTTCGTATCGTCAGTGGAACATCAAGCTTATATATATTTCAGCGAGTCTGGTGTGTATCTGTATGAGACAACTCCGGGACCTTCGCAGCGTAGCCTACCTCCAAAACCAGACGGAAAGCCGAGAGAACCGTTTATATATTTTCTGATAGAGAAACCAACAGTGACAGTGTTGTTTAGCGGATTATATTCGCAGTGCTATAGTGATCATTAATTTATAATAATTTCTCATACATAATGTAAATGTTGGTGTTGCAAAATCCTGTGTGTAATAAATAGTAAACATTTTAGATTATTTTTTACCAACTGGGAGTCAGATATGTGAATGGGTTCAATGAATTGTAGTGCTGCTAATTTAGTTTCAATTCTTTATAGAGAAAAGTAATTTATAGGCAAGTTTTATGAATATCAGTTCAATAAAAACATGTTATCTGGAGTATTCGACGTTATAAAAAATAGAAAATATGGAAGAAACATGATGTCACATACGGAATGTAAATTACGATACGAAAATAGTACATTTTTAAGGATAGTATTATTATTGTAATAAAGTTTTGATTTATTTAGTGATATGGCTCCAAAACTATTGTTTAACAAGACATTTTATAAGAAGATTTCTAGAATCCCAATTACTTTTTCAGATACTTGCAAAAAACTAAACCCCTCTTTTTTCACTAATTTCTTTGCAAAAAAATTAGTGAAATTTTTGCAAAAAAAATCCGAGGCTGCTAATAAAGTTGAACAAAAAAGCACTTGTTGACTAGACTATAACTAGACGTTAATCTGCTAGACTGTAGATGCGCAGGCGCATGTAGTGTGAAGTCTTGGGTTTGTGAACTGTATAACAGATATATAAAACAGTAAGATGTATTTAGCCTCAAGTCATTTTGATACAGTACTTGCAATCAATTATTCATGAGCGCGCGACGCCGGAGGGCCAGCAGTCTATAGACTAAGCGGTACAGAGATTATCAAAAGAATACAATTATGCTGATACAATGAATGTAAAAAAAAGAAAATTTTACGATTATCTAAGTTAAGTCCTTAAATAATTTTGATCGAAATACAAACTAAAACTTATCAGGTGAAACAATTTACACAAAAATTCATATTTCCTCATATATTTGTTATAAAACATAGCCGGCAGCTAACTGTAGGTCTGAGCAAAACTAGTGGGGGAAAGTTGCGAATAGTGAGCGTGCTGCATGCCTTTTTTGGCAGTTCCATCCGTGACTCTGTGACTCTCGCCCCGCGCTTCCCACTAAAAAGGCCCTAATAGTGACTTCTGTGCATTAAAGGTCAAACCTATTTTTACATGCCGATAGCTATACCTATATAGATTCCTTAACTACTTATTCGATTTTGACGAAACCTTTGTGAAAAGATCTCCATTAGATTGAGAAAGTACCTGAACGGAAAAAAATATAGATTTGTCTTCTAGAGAAAATTCGTTCATCGCTTACAAAGCAAGGGTGTGACACGTTATAAGAGTCATGTAAAGTACTGCAAGAGAACTATCTATTTATACAGCATTAACACACGTTTGTATGTAACGAGTTCACCGTTCACCGTCCACCGTCGTCGCTGACCGTAAACAAGCATCTTTATGAGATCAACATTACCACCACAATGGGTTACAGCCACAAGTTACAGAATATAGTGACCGACTGCAGATTAGGATTGAACTACACAAGGATAATAAATATTTAAGCTATTAATTTCTACGATGGACTTACACAGTTTAGCTCTTTTGGAAGTTCGTTTCTTATGCTAATCAAAGGTTTAAGGACAATAATAACAATACCACGGTCTCTTCAAATAAAGGATTGGCCAGTGTATAACTACACCTACATACATACATAATTCCTCTAAAAATAATTACACTTTATTTACAATTCCGTGGTTTAGGGAAGGCGTTGCGAGACCGATTAATGGAGGAATCAATTTCTCGGACCATACTAATAGATCTTTTAAATCGATATATAGCATTGTTTCGATTAAGTGAATCGATACTGCACCTATAAAATTTGATTGTATTCTGTTTTTTTTAATCGACTGCCGATTTTGCTCTTCGTCTCAGGATTAATAGATCGATTTCTGATGAATCGATCTTTATGAACTCTTTTTTTTGTGAATCAATTAATCAGATTGCGATTTAAATCGATTTAAAAATCGAACTTTTTTTTTTTAAAGAGTCGTCATTGCTACCGTGGTTCACCGAAAGAATTGAATATATTAAGGAAAAGATCTTTTGTCGTAATAACGGATAGAAATCTGTAGAAACTCGTTAAGGTTTGTTTTAAGCGGACATAGCATCTGTCATAGCCTGTCTTCATCTCAAATCAATTTTAAACACGTGCGACAGCTTATAGATCGCCAAATTTTTCGTGACAAAGCTTTTTAATTACGATTAAAAATATATTCAACCCGTGAGGGGACGGGTAAGGAATACAATTACCCTCTGCCGCTGGGAGAGCATCTCGTAAGAGCCGAGTAACCCAGCACACCCTTGGTGGTATCTGTTCCCTGACTGGCTTGCGACCACCAGCATGCGATCCGACCGCCAAGTGTCATTGACGCATTCCGGTTGAGCTACATTTTGGTCAGAGCTACACCATCCCTCTCACATTCGGACTCGGGGTCGGATCGGCAATAGTCACTGTCTTGTATTATCGATGTCCATGGGCGATGGTGGCCACTTACCATCTGGTGGCCAGGTAGTCTGCTCGCTTGCCTCTTAAGTGCCATAAAAAAAAACACGCAGTTTAATATGTGCAGATATTTAAGTTGTTAATATATAAGGTTTAACATTATCTAGTTAAGGGCAGTATGAGAATAGGTTTCTATCATAGCTTAGCTACTACTAGCTACTACTAGCTTTAAGCGTTAAGATTTGACAAATGCTGGGACAAACATAAATATCTGCTTCATACATTATTTAGAACTTTACTTCAAACTTATGTGCAACTTACCTTCGATTTAGTTCACCTGATACGTTAAGTTAGTGAGCTAGATAACATAAACCATCTGGTATCTGACATCGAAGCGTAACTTAAATATTAGATTTGATTCTTGATAGTAATCGTTACTTAACTAATCAAATCAAAATTATTTATTTCAATTAGACTTTTTTGAAAAGTTCTTTTGAAACGTCAAAATTTGTCGGTCAGTTAGTTTGTCTGAAGCTACCACCAGCTCGGAAAGCAGTTTTCTGTTGAGAAGAGCCGCCCAGAAGTGTTTCTAGTATTAACATTATGTTTTGAATACAAATGAATATTCTGGTAAATGAACAAAATATTACAATATATGTATTGAGATGGGACTGTAAGAACGTCTATGTTTTTATATACATCTCTAAGGGAATCCCGCGCTCTCAAGTTATAAATAGCCCGAACAGCTCTCTTTTGAAGAATAAAAATGGATTCAATGTCCGCGGCCCTACCCCACAGTAAAATGCCATAAGACATAATACTGTGAAAGTAACTGAAGTAAACTAGCCTAGCAGTATTGATATCAGTCATTAGTCTGACTCTCCTTACTGCGTAGGCAGCTGAGCTGAGTCTTCCCACTAGTGATGATAGATGGGGGTTCCACTGGAGTTTTGAATCTAAAGTTATACCCCGAAATACCGTCGAGTCCGCCACATCTAAAATTTCATTATTTAAACGTAGGTTAAATTTTTGTTTTTTAACATTAAGTAAAGCAAACTCAACGCATTTTGTTTTTTTAGCATTAAGAACTCAGTTATTTACCGTAAACCATTGAAGAACCTGCGATAATGCACTGTTTACATCGTCATAATTATGTTTATTTCTGTTTACTTTAAATATAAGAGATGTATCATCAGCAAAAAGTACAATATCACACAAGTTCTTCACATAGTATGGCAGATCATTAATATATATCAAAAATAAAAACGGGCCTAAAATGGATTTAGGTATGAGGCAATTAGATCCAGAGAAACACCACATATACCGTAATAAATAAGTTTTTTAAAAAGTGTTTCATGTTGAACACAATCAAAGGCCTTGGACAAATCGCAAAATACACCAATCGCATTTTGTGATTTCTCCCATGCTTCATAAATATGCTTAAGAAGAGCAACTCCAGCATCTGTTGTTGACCTACCCCTAGTAAAACCATACTGTTCACTATGAAATAGTTTATTTTCATTAAAATATTCTAAAAGTTAGTTTAAAATAATCTTTTCAAAAACTTTACTCAGTGATGGTAATATAGAGATTGGTCTATAGTTACCGGGATCGTTCCTGTTTCCATTTTTAAATAGAGGTATTATTTTACTGTGCTTCATTAAGTCCGGAAACTTTCCTGTATCGACACATTTATTAAAAATATCAGCTAGATGTGGGGCAATATTATTGATTATTGTATTTAATATTTTTACTGAGATGTCCCATAAATCACCAGTTTTTTTTATATTAAGTGTCCTGAAATTCTTAATAATATCAAATGAAGTAATATGTTTAAACTCAAAGTAATTAGCATAGCCTGGGAGTTTATTTTTAAGTAGAGAAATAGCATCTAAGGGCGATGATTTTAATGCAGATGTTACTTTGATAGGTATATCAGTAACACGAACTTAAATTTAAAGATTGAATTGATTAACTATATTGTTACTAAAATTGGCATTTTAAACATAGGTATAGATATCTTCATCACGACCCGTCAATGGCCCACTGCTGAGTCAGGTCTCCTCCTCAGAATGAGGAGGGTATTAGGCCATAGTCCACCACGCTGGCCCAGTGCGGGTTGGCAGACTTCACACACCTTTGAGAACTTTAGGGAACTTTCAGAAGTGCAGGTTTCCTCACGATGTTTTCCTTCACCGTTAGAGCAAGTGATATTTTAATTGCTTAAAACACAACTCAGAAAAGTGTGTGTGTCTGTGTCGGGGATCGAACTCAGACCTCCCGAGTAAGAAATTGAAATCTCAACCATTCAAGGCCATCAATCACTGCTGTTTTTTATGCTGTACGTATATACATCACTAAATTCCTTAACTCTATTTTAATTAGGTTTTTTTTATACTTATGCAATTATCTGAATAGTTCTAATAGCTAATCTATTGACCTGGATCCGTTTGGTAGGTTTTTTTATACCAAAGGAAAAGTTTGCGGCTAAATAAATTGAATGGTAAAACTAACTTAATATTTAGATAGGTCTTTGTAACTCGAAGAAGAAGAAATAATTATTAATTGATTTTAAAAGTTCTATTATTGTAGTTGTTACTGGATGACTCTTCTCCAAGATGAAAATCTCGGCCACCCAAGTTTAACAAAAGACATAAATATGTATGTCTCCACTGTGGTGGTGGTGAATGGTGATGGTGATGAATTAACAATGAATTGCTTTTGATATAGTTCCATACCAGTGTTAGGATGACCATGTTTGGTGGTGGGTTTGGCACATGCTATCGCAAGTCATGTAGATGATACAACAATAAATCAATAAAAACTACATCCATACAAAGGAAGTGGCAAAAAATAACAATGAACAAGGAAAATATTGATTAAAAGTGTGACTTAAATTGTCGGTAACTTAAGCAATCGTCATTACTGAATGAAATGCAAGAATTACGTCCTTCAAGTACTACAAATTCAATTAGATTTTTTAAATACAATTCAAAAGCCAATAGATATGTCAAAACGAATTTCGTTTTTGTTTTTATGTTTCCGTACCCAAAGGGTAAAAACGGGTCCCTATTACTCCTCTGCCTGTCACCAGGCTGTATCTCATGAACCGTGACAGCTAGACAGTTGAAATTTTCATAAATTATATATTGCCCCAATAACAACAAATACTAAAAACAGACTAAAATTAATATGGGGAGGCCAAATATTGGTGCGGAAGCCTTTGTGCGCGAGTCCGACTCGCACTTGGTCGGTTTTTTGATTAGTCTTTTTGTTTTGCGCGATCTTCTTAAAAATAGTCAATAGAAGCTATCGTATTTGTTGTTTTTTCTGTGGTAGAAAAAGGGAACAGTTTATTTTTGAAATAATTAAGTGTTTAATTCATGGGTCTTTAATTCATTCATGTGAGTTAAAAAAAAAGTGAGTGAGGTATAAATGACTTCAGGATAAAGTATATTATTAAGCATTTCGGTTTAATTCTGACTCTACATTTATGTTATTTGTTCCTATTTATTATAATAGTTCTTTATGCAGATTATGTGATTGATGTATAAAGTAATATGTAAACGTGTTCAGGTATAACATATCTGTCGGGGGAGAACTTCCTGGACGCGCTGGACAACGGCGCGGAGCTGTGCCAGCTGGCGGGCGTCATACACGAGCGGGCCAGGGAGGCGCTGGACCAGGGACTTATTGTTGGGGTCAGTTACATAATAATTTAATATTTGTTTAATGCATTGCATATCTTCAGTTTAATATAAACTCTTAGTGAGTTATCCTGTTTCAATAATTTATAACTTCTCACAAAGATAACTTAGCCGGAGAAAATAGAATAAAAAATCAACATTACCGAACCCCCCGAGTATTCTAGAGTTCCTAGTATTCATGCAGCGATTGAATTTTTATAACCTACTACTGAACAGTCTTTTACTTGTTTTTTTATAACATTAAAAATAAATTGTATATCTACTATGTATTCTGAAATATTTTTATTCTTTTATTTTCTTTGACTGTGTTAGCTTGGTGGCAAACTCTTCCAATTAAGTTCGACTCCAGTAATGTATACGTAGTAATAAAAAAGGAAAATAAACGAACTGTAAAGGCAGGAGACAGGAGGGGGACAGACATTTTCATTTGATCATTTCTTATTAGTTTGGTTTTCGGTTCTTAAGAAGTATTTTTGAATATGAAACGTTTCATAGCCGGTGCCAGCAATCCGCGGACGCTGCTGGCAGCGCGCGGCGCGGCGCAGCTTCTTCTCCCGCGACAACGCGGAGAACTTCATCACCTTCTGCCGCGAGCTCGGCGTGCACGAGAACCTGCTGTTTGAGAGCGATGACCTTGGTAACTAAACACTCTAAATATTACAATCTTTTATCTATAAATTCCTCTATTCATAGTGATCATATGCTTAAAAACGTTTCCGTTCGTGGAACTGATGTGTTTGCTAATGAAACGTAGACGTGAAATGGATGTGTTTGCTAGTTTAGCATCATGCAATTATTGTTTTAGATTTTTTTTAATAATGACAACATAATAATACTAGTTACTAAAGAAACATTTTCACCATGAAGTATTTTGACCAGCAGGTATTCAACAAGAATATAACGCTTAGATATCATGATACTGTGCTGATTATGAGAAAAAGAGAAGCTACAGTCCCAATTATATCGCCATAGTATCAACATCCTTAGGAAGTGTAACAATAGTCAAATATATTTAATATCTGTGTTAATTATTCTGTAACAACAATTTTAAACAAAATATTACAGTTCTACACAATCAACCCCGTCAAGTAATCCTCTGCCTGTTGGAAGTCGCTCGTCTGGCCACAAAATTCAACGTGGAGCCTCCAGGGTTGGTCCAGCTAGAGAAGGAGATCGCGTTGGAGGAACGAGACTCTGGACTCGACTCTGCTATGTCTGGAGCGGCTTGGCAGTTTAGAGATAACTCCCCTTCACCCACTAGAGAAAAGTGAATACTCTTATCTATCTATGGACTGTTCCGAAATGAAAAACTTAATTTCTATATGGCAAAATTTACATTCTAAAATATTTTCTTCGCTTGGTTGTACTGGTTATTAAAAAATATTATTTTAAAATTAATTACAGATCAACATCAGAAGCTCGGCCATCTTCGCAAGAACCAACAGACGGTAAGCCGTACAATTTTTTAACACTTCCGCTTTCATAGCAAATTCGTTCTTCTCGTTGTTTATTTTCTTATTAACTTACTTGAATTGGTAAAACTTACGATTATCATATCATTTTCAGGTGAAATATCAGTACCAGATAATGTGGATGCAGAGAGCACCAAGTCTGGAGGCACTGAGAGCAGTACGGATACAGACGTGCCGCTGAAACCTACCAACGAATTGGATAAACGGGTAAGAAAATATCATCAAATCAAACGAAATTATTATTATATATGTAATTTGTCGCTCATCGCTTCATTTTTGAACAATTCTTTCAGGTTCAATTGGTAACACGTCTGATGGAGCGCGGCTGCAATTGCGGCTCAGGGAAGTGTTCCAAGCTGCTCAAAGTGAAGAAGGTCGGGGAAGGACGTTACAATATTGCTGGAAGAAATGTCTTTATTAGGGTAAATATCGTTGTGTATTTTAAGTTAAAAATTTTAAGTTCACATTATTTTTAAGCCTCGAATCTATGCGCTTACTTTTATTTTTTAATCGTAATCAAATATGTAACAATATTTAAAAACAAAATGCAATAACATAATTATTTTATTTTTCCTTATAGCTCCTTAAAGGACGGCATATGATGGTTCGCGTGGGTGGAGGCTGGGACACTCTCGAGCACTTCCTTTCCCGACATGAACCCTGCCAGGTGCGTCTTGTGACGCAAGGGCGCCGTGACGTGTTGCCCCTGCCACCCACGCCACAATCTCCCACAAGAGGCTCACCATCACCTGCTAGCAGCAAGAACTCTCTCACTAAAGAGCAATCATCACCTATTCCGCGGAAATCGCCTTCACCCAATCCTCGAACTTCATCCTCTCCTCGCTCCTCACCGTCTCCCAATCCGCGGACCTCTCCCTCTCCCAATCCTCGTAGCTCGCCATCCCCCGCCAGCAGCAAAACTTCTCTGACAAAGGAATCCTCTCGCACTGTATCTCCCGTAGACAGTAAAGCTTCATCCATTAGCGGGAAAATATCACCAATTGATTCTAAGCTTAAAACACCTAAGAAAAGCGGAAAGATTTCTACACCCGAACGACGCACCTCTACTCCCAAACCTGTTCCTATAAGAAATAGATCCGCTCTGACTCTGCCTTTGAACGATCAGAAGAAAGTAGAGCGAGCTAGAAAGCAATCAGCACCGGCCAGCTTCAGCACGCCCAACACCCCCACGGGCAGGTCGACGCGTATCCCCGTAGAACTGCGCAAGTCGCTCACTTCGAACGCCTTAGTCACGACACCTAAGAAATCGAGAAGTATGAGTCTCGCGATCCAGAAGGATACAAAGTTCTGCGGGACAGATCGGTTGAACCAGAAAAAGACCAGGTCGGCGAGTATTGCTAGCACTCCGACCGAGCTTCCCACAGCTCGCAAGACCCGGAGCCAGAGCCTCGCCTCGACGCCGGTCAACGAGCCTAAGAGATTGCTGAACGGTTATTCTAAAACGCGAAGTATGAGCCTGGCCGGCCCGGGGGACTTCTCCAAACCCATGAACAAGAGCTCCTCGGTGACCACTGGTCTCACTCAAGCCGCTATCGAGGAGAGCATAAGACTGTCCCTCGAGGCGACCATAGCTGACAATACTTCTCCCAAAAAACCATTTCTGCACATCAAAGCCAAATATCGAAGCCCCCCACCACGCGAGGTTCCCCCCAGATAATAAACGCGGTTAAATTCCTCATTCCATTAGTTTTAAACTTTGACTTTAGTCTTGCTAAGTAGAGCGCGGCTGCGCTGTGGCCGATGCGACTCAGCCCCGGAGCCAGCCCCGTGATCAGAGTTCAATTATTAGTTAAGTTAAAGCGCGTCGTTTAGATCTCCTAAGCAATCTCATATTTATCATCCTAACTTAGAGCCAGCATCGTTCGCTCCTTCATAGTCACTAGAGGAGGCTAGTCATAATGAATTTCGTGTAATTATTTAATATTAATGATAATCTATTCTATGATATTGTGTAATGTGTCATCTTCCAATTGCAATAATTTCATTAATTTATAATTGAGTTATGTCGTAGCTTATAAGTACTATATATTATTTTAAAGCATTAGGTAGTGTTGGTACGTTCATGTTTGTATCGATTTCTTCACATGTGATATCTCACTTTTATATGCAAAACTGTATCGCTTTCTTGCTATGTATTCTTATCACTTATCACTATTCTATTGTAGTTAGCTTAGTATAGTCTCGCACTCGGCGACCGTACAAACTACAAATAATGTCCATCGTCTATTTTCGTACAATGAAATGATATAAAGTATTTTTGCACTTAGATAGACAAGCACTAGCTAGACACTGATGTTAGTGAGCAAAACACACTGAGAGTACGAGAACACTCCACTCGATGCGAACTCGCATTCTAGCATGTTTTACTCATGATATGTCGAACTATTTTAAAAATATAAATTTCACTGACAAGCTAAAAGAAAATCACAGGATCAGTAAAATTGTCATTTTCATTGAGCTTAACTGTTACAATTAAAGTATTGTGATTTAACTTGACCATATACATTGTGAGAGTTAAGAGATTAAGGAGAAAACAGGTGATTTACAAACATACTGCCTCTACCGTTGCAATATTGTGTTGAAATAAATCTTTTGATATTCATTGCATTGTATTGTTTTACTCATACGCAAACCTCACTCCATTCATTACCATTTAAGTTGCGCTAAACCTTTAAACAAACATAAATATCATTAACGTTGGTTGAAAATGTTGTTTTAGATTTGATACTTGATACATATTGTGCTAAGTCCACGCTTAAAGCTTTTACAATTGTCAACAATTTAGTATAATCAATCAAGCTTTAAAATACACATAATAATAAAATACAAGTGCATCATTTAAGTTGTTAAACATACGAACGCGCCGTCGAGCGAGGTTGTGCGGCGCACAATCTTCAAGGGCGCCAGGGCAGAAAAGTCGCTAGGAAGCCTTCTGAGGGCACCAGACCGAAAATATAGTATGACATAATTCGATTAAAAAGATGGCTCAAAAGGCGCAAATATTTCTAGACAGGAGCGCACAATACAAAAACTATTGGAGGGGACCAACCTCATTAATGTTGGCGAGCCTTGACATAATTCCTTTTTTTGCTCTTCAAGCAAAGACGGCTCATAAGTATTTGGCACGCTGGCGCAGTAAGATGCTTGGCGCGTGCCGGGCTAAACATTACTATTTACGTGACATTTCGTCTCTTTCGTTACGAAGTTCAATTGAGTTCCTCATCTTCATACTAAAGGCTGCAAATAATGCGATACAAAGGTTTGACAGAAATAGCGATATCGTTTCATCGGCGTATTGTATTGCTTTTTTAGCAATTAAATAACCTTTCGGATCCACCATCACGAATAACGGCTTTTGTGAACCAGATATACGAAGAAGAATTGGAATGGCCAAGAGTGCCATGTCTCAGCTCCGTAAAACTTGGACAGACAGGGACATCTCGCTAAAAACGAAAATCAAACTCGTACGCACACTCGCCTTTTCTATTTTGCTTTACGGAGCTGAGACATGGACCCCAAGATCAGCAGACCGCAAACGGATTGATGCTTTCGAGATGTGGTGCTGGAGGAGAATGCTCCCGATCCCATGGACTGCATTTCGTACAAACGCATCTATAACAGCAAAGCTCAAAATCCAGACAAGGCTCTCTAACATCTGCCTCAAGCGAATCCTTGAGTACTTCGGACATATTGCCAGGAAAGATGGAGACAACCTCGAAAAACTAGTGGTCACTGGCAAAGTGAAAGGAAAAAGGGGTCGCAGCCCGATGCGTTGGTCTGACCAGATCCGCAACTCACTCGATTCCACCATCTACGATGCTCTCCGAGTAGCTGAAGACAGGACTAGATGGCGTACCATCTTAAAAGCAAAAGGTTATGGATGAAGGATATCACGACTCTCAGGCATGAGGAAAACGACTGAAGGAGGAGGAAGAACCTTTTTTATTAAACCCATAAATTTTATAGAGGTGACTGCCATTGACGCGTTATCACCGTACGCTTAGTTGATGTAACTTTCAATGCTATACTCGCGTAGTTCGCAAAGATCTGACAGATGGCGATACTATTTTTTTGTATTTAGGAAATATAACCAAATATTCAGACGAGTCTATCCTTATGTTCAAATCATTCAAGTTTGAAAAATGAGGTCGTTTCATTTCAACTAGGTAGGTATTTAGTCACAGATCGCTTATTAAGTATGCCGGCACGTAAGTATAGGTTAGACCTTGGATGCGCAGAAGTCACTATTAGAAGCTTTTTAGCGAGGAGCGCGGGGCGAGTCTGCTACGTCACGGATGGACCCACTATTTTTTCTCAGATTTAAAGGTAGCTGACGGCTACTAAACATAAGAGTAAAAGCTATAACTTTCTTTTCATAGTGTCGAAAAGTACAAGCAAGTGCCCCCGCAGTGAGCCCGGTGGCGGTGCCGGTGCGCGCGTCGGTGACCCCGCACAAGCGCCGCTACACCTACTACAATAAGATGTTCAAGCCCATCGCGTACATGTTGCCGATGCCGCTGAAAGTGTCACTTGTTTAATTATGAACAATGGTGCAGAATCCGTCCATTAATATATAATTGTTTTATATATAAATGAAGTTTTATTTATCATTTCAACGTTATAAAAGCAAGTTGTATTTTTGGCTTCATTATTCCGAAAAATTGACAGTTCTTAGGGTAGATAGGCTTAGAAAATGAAACTAAGCAGTGAAGGCGAGTGTTTCATTTAAATAACACAATTGGTCACAAGTCAAAGGCGCTGCTTAGGTTCCTGATGTAAGAGATGATAATGTTTAGTTGTTTATCAGTTCCGTAGCAGTATCTGCATTGCGTTTACCCAATACTCCATTCAGTATCACACCCCTCTTAATGTTTCAAAATACCCCTCTCCTTATTTTTTCTTTAAGTTTAATTTCTGCTTGCTGCTGCTACAAATACACCACAATAGAATAAAACACGTATTAAAATTTAGAATTTATTTAAATATGTAAAATAATACAATTTATTATATACTAAAGTACAAATATAATGAATACGGAATGAACGGATAAATGCAACTTATAGTGTACACAACATGTAGAGAGCATACTGACCGCTTGCTACTTGTTAGCAGTGTTCAATCAACACATCAATCACCATCAATCTCCCACAAACAGCACCGCAATACGCGAAGCGGGAACTACAACAGGCATTCATATTTTGATCCTAATTACAATTACGGAATACCTCAAATACATTTTGGATTGCAATTGAAATTTTTTATGAAATTCATCAGTTTATACATTTCTTTTTAACTTGAAAGAAGTGTAAAAATAAATGTTGTGAAAGCCAAGCTTTATAACCAGTGGTTTTTGCAAAATCTCCAAAAAAATATTTTGTGATAGATTGTTATGATATTTCATGTGAAAACATCAAAATAAAAATAATATAAAATGTAGTCCACATAACTCTTAGCGAAGCGAGGACAGGTCAGCTATTAGATAATAATTATATCGTGAAGCTGACGTGAATGATGACGTCACGTTAAATTTACAATTCATTTTGATATGAGATGTTTCATAGTTTTTTACAATTTAACACAATATGCAGTTTCTTTTTTAAAAAGTCAGCTGTATGGAAATGTTTATATTCTTGAACACTGTATTTATTACTACCTACAATTTCTACCTTTACTTGTTATACAGGACAAGGGTAATTAAAAAAACAGGTTTCCATACTTCACATGTCCGATCCTAGGACTCTCGTACTCATTATAAAATTATGCTTTTTTTAAACTAAGTGGCATTTATTAATATAAATACGAAATATACTTACAAAATAAAACCTATCCTAGGGGGGGTTACATAAATTAATTTTGGTATAAAATGTTCATAACTTATGTATGGCTAAGTGCAACTAATCAAATATGCGAGATATACCAATGTTGGTGTTATATCCTAAATAAATAGTAATGCAACTTATAATACTATGTTTGTATGTTCAATTAAAAGGATATGATTATTTGGGGTTCTGATGTTAACTCCAATATCCCCAAAAAAAACTTAAATATCCCCAGAGAGTTTATGTAAATGTAAAACTTATAAAGTGTTTTATTTAGTTTAGGGGGCATCCATTGATGGTGACAATTGAGGTGTTCTAAGGGGGGAGGGGACCAAGCTAATTCTTTCCATATCTCACTTAGGGGGAGCGAGGGGTTTAGCAGAAAACGATGTAAATTTGTGTGAATTATTTCTAGGATAAAATATGGCGAAATCTGACACAATAATGTTTGTCGTAATATTCATGATTGTAATTTAAAATTATTCATCACAAACACTTCCAGCGGGTAGGAAGGAAATAAAATACCTCCCACAGACCACGAGGCCGGAAATGGAAACTCTGCTATCAAACCCGCCGCCCCCCCCCAAAAAAAAGGAATAACCAACTTTTTTTTTTCCTTGTCCAAATCACAAATCCTAGCCTTAGCTAGTCTTCAATAAAAGTAATAGAACAAGTTGTTTTTTTCTTCTCAATATTCCAACATGTTTACAGCATTAAATTCGAAGAATCTCGCGTAAGATTAGGGGAGGGGAAAGAATTCAGAAAAATATTACGAAATCTCACCGAGTGAAAAATGCCTCACGTAATTAATGGACGCCCCCTTATATATAAAACAAGTTTATTTAGTTTAGTTGGAGTTAACAAGAAAAAAAAAATCCTTTCTAGGTTAACCTCTTGAATACTTGAATTTTGTATAAAAATTCCTTTTTATTCTGGATAAATTAAAAATGGATTCGACATTCGGTCGAACGTTTTGTGAAAAAAATTGATTTTAACAGTTACGAGGTATAACCAGAGAAGGCAAGGAAAGATCCTGTTGTAAGCTACTTCTTCTTGCTCTTGCCGAGCGTGAGGGTGTGGTGCGACTGCGCGCTCTGCTGCTTGCGTCTGTTGAACTCTACGGCGTCGTCTTCTATCTTCTTGCGCAGCTCTTCTAGACGTTTCTTTTCTTCCGTATGATCTTTTTTCAGTTTATCGAATTTTGCATGAAGCTGGAAAAATAACATGCATGCTAATTATTATATCGTCATTTTAAATATATAGTTTCTATCGTCGTCATCAATTAGCGATGCAGAATAGAAAAGTAAATTGTATTACATGATTTTTATAAAATAAAGCGGGTATACATGAAAATCAAGCATTTCCCCCACAAGACTCTTTATCTTCTCTTTGTCTTGCACGATCTCTCACGGAGTGAAGTAGTCTCTGGATGGTGTTCGTTGTCCGATTAAGCTAACGTGAGTACCTTACAATGTAGTTGCCACGTCTTGTGTAAGGTTATGTTTATGTTAACCTAACTTTAGGGCTTACAGAGATTCCTTTATTTTGCGCCGACATATTAATTACAATATAGTTGTTTCAATGTAAAAGATATAACATTGTGGTTTTCAGTCTTTACTGCAATTGATTTAGTTAGTTCTCCGTACTAAAGGTCACCCAAAGTATATTTCTTTATTCATGAAAATACATTACTATATTTAATTTCGTAATCATATCGCATTTTTAATTTTAATTAATAAGACGCGTGGCAGCGATATTTTAATACAATTATTGTATTTAGTCAGTAAACAAAAGCAGTACCTCTTTCTCAGCTTCCTTGAGCTCCGCCTCCTTCTCCTTGACGCGCTGCACGAACATCTGCCGCATCTCGTCCTCCTTCTGCTGCAGCTCCAGCAGGTGCGCGCTGCGCTTCTGCTCGAACGTTTGCTGGAACGAGACCTGCAAGAGATTCAATCATTTATTACACTGATTACTAAGGAATGGGACACAAATATTGCTGCCTTCACACACCTTTAAGAACTTTTAGGGAACTCTGAGGAGTGCAGGTACCTCACGATGTTTTCCTTCACAAATAAAGCAATTGATATTTAATTAATTAAAACACACATAACTCAGAAAAGTCAGAGGTGTGTCCAGGACCTCCCAAGTAAGACATTGAAATCTCAACCACTGGGCTATCACTGCTCTTTAACGAAATTATACGAAAATATAATCCAGAACAATTCTGAGATATCACAATAATCAAGAACCAAATAAATGCATGTTGAACTTGTTGAATGGAGTGACAAAGTTAACTTTGATACCGTTGTCACCCATAGGTTGACATGGTGATGAAAAAAATATAGTCAATACAAATAAAGAGCTATTATTACCTATAATTATCGGAATCCGGGACAATAAGACCTGATTACTCGACAATACCTAAAATTCGGGAACAATCACCACACAACAGTTGATCATAAGTTGATGTCATCAAGTAAAAGACTCCATTTAAACTATCGTTTTTTAAGACATTTTATAATACAATGTATCTGTATTTGTATATTTACTGGTTTATTGTCAGCGTCGACGTCGGAGAAGCCCATCTGCGCGAGGCGGCGGCGGCGGTAGAGCTCGTAGTGGCGCGCGTGCGTCTTCTCGCGCATGTCCTCCATGTTGGTGCGGATCAGCATCTCGCGCAGCTTCACGAAGTCGCAGTGAGACTCGTTTTCCACTGAATAATACCAACATGTACATTTGAGAACATCGGTTCGCTAATAATAAGCCTGTTTAATCCTGAACTACTAGGATTAAGATTCATAAACAGATAACTTATATCCAAACATTCATAAAAGCATATGATTGAATTAATAATCTATTTTTTTCCAATTCTGATTATTCAAAAAATCATTCTTTTAAACCCAAAAAACTCTTTAGCATTGAGTAAATCTTCTATTCTAAAAAATAATTTTATGAATAGAACTTTGTTAGAAATCCGATTTGGAGCATTTTTTTAAGAGAATTAATCTGAATGTAGGTGTAGTCTAGAAGTGTTATAATGTACACTCAGGATAAAATATTTAATATACTTGGGAAGAGGCTTGTTCTTGGTGCAAAGATCTCAGCAGAGAGAGCTAGTGTTTTTACCTTGCACTGTCCCCCAGGGATACTGCCTGGCGCGCACAGTCTTGTTTCCTATCTTAACGAAGTCGGTGCTGCCGACCACCGCGAAGGGAATGTGGCTGTTCATGCTGGAGTTCACCTCGGACACCGACTCATCATCCACCGGGAACTGGTATATCTCCACTCCATTGGCTTGCAGTTCTTGCATTATTTTTGACTGCAAAAACAAATAAATTAATGATATATTTCTGCTTTTTATTAATACATTACAATGTTAAAGAAGTCCATCTCTCTAATGGAGAACTTGGTCATTTTACTGCTTAAAATTCTTAACTCTCTATAGGAAGATAAAGGAGATATTATCAATTATAGTGTGATTTGATATAAATGAAATGCCACCTATTGACGGATAGATGGCGTCTGACTATCTGTTACACAATCAGGTTTATGTCAATGAAGCAATTTTGATGAAATATAATACAGAGATAAAGCAGAGCTTGAGGAAGGACATAGGCTATATTTTATCGCGAAAAAAATACTTAAGAATACTTAGTAAACAAACGAGTGTGCTCATACGCCATCTATCGACGTGGGGGTGAAGTGCATGTCGAGCAGTATGATAAATTAAAATGTAAAATATAGTGACACAGCAATATAACGATTAAAATGTGAAATGCAATCTAAATACATTGCCAGGTCGAATAGTAATATATAATTGCATGAAATACACAAAATAGCAGCCACTATTCTTTTACTTCTGTCTTCCTATTCAAGATCTTATCTTCACTATGATGAAGAATCTCTACCTTAAAAATAAGAATAGGGGACGGGTTAGAATACAATTCCCCTCTGCCGCTGGGAGAGAATCTCGTAAGAGCCGAGTAACCCAGCACCCCTTTGGTGGTAGGGGATACTTATAGCAATACCAAGATAGGCTAAATCTGGATTCTGTTGGTAAGTTGATATAGGATAGATCTGAATGTTACCTTGAACTTTTGCAGCTCAGTCTTAGAGATAGTGTCAGCCTTGGCAATGATAGGAATGATATTCACTTTGGTGTCCAGCTTCTTCATACACACTAGGTCGATTGATTTGAGGCCATGACCTGTAATGTAATTGCATTACAGTTAAAACTTTAATTCAAATCATATGTCATCGTAAACAATATTGTTAATTCTGTCTATAGAAAAACAAATGTTTTTTTTCTACGACAAAATTTTAATGTTTAAAAAACATAAATAAGATTATATCAGTAATCTTTGTACATGTTATTATACAAATATGTTCAAACCTTACAAATGTTTAGGACTCAAACAGACAATATATATAATAACATAACATTGTTTGAAACTAAAATATTTTATTTTGAAGCGTCAGTAGCTCAGTGGTTCGAGCGTTGGATTCACGATCAACAAGTCATGGGTTCAAATCCCGGACATTGGACTACTGGCGTGGCCCACTCCTGACACAAGCTATTTATTAGCTTACTAGAAGGGGTAAAGGGAATACTAGTAGTATGTGATCCATACTGCTAGTATTCTTTAAAAAAAAAAAATAATAAAAATAAAAATAAATAGATTTGTTTACAAAGAACGGTTGACATATTATAAAAAAATTGTCAGTGAGTTTGTCTATTTGTTTCTATCAATTTAAATAAAAGAACATTCTAGAAATGTTCAACAAATATTATCTGCTTTGCTAATTTATTCTGAGTCTTGAACATTCTTCTATAAAAGGTTGATCACGAAATATTGAAACATATCAACTTCATATGTGAAACCTGAATGAGTGGGACCTGGATGAGTGAGAAACCTTCATAACTGGAAGTCATGCAGAGGTCCCAATACTTTGGCACTGAATTACCTCTGTTAGTGGGACGAAGCTAACCTCTATAGCTGGAATTCATTCTTTCGATTTATCATCATCATCTATAACTGAGACAGCGAGTGAATTTTATATGCATAAACCTCTGTAACTGAGATAACATCGTTTTGTATGTTTACTTACTTATTCTTATTCTACCCGCATTCCGCACTTAATTACGTAAGCAATTTTGACCCTCCTTCAGCTTTAGTATCATACGGATTTTTATTTGAAAAATGTCAAAAACTGAACTGAAAAGCTGAAGTTCATATGCGTTTATGAAAAAGGGGAGAAACGCGATGAAGTCTGTGTCGAATTTAATGTGCCAAAACCTAATCTTAATAGAATATCAGGATTTAATTTGTTTGTGTATGATGGTCCCTTGATGTCTCACTTAACCAGGTTTCACTGTATATACATAAATATTGTTATTTATGATGTAGGCAACACTAAATTTAATAGCTTCCTATGGTAGCATTGATTTGAGTAGCATTTTAACTTTCTCGAATGCTGAACCATTGATAAACATCAATCGGAGAAGTAGAGATTGCAAAATAAATACGTCACGAGAGAATAATTATTATTACACTGCGAGTATTCTAGCCGTAGCACTGAAGCTCTGTATCTAAAGTGAGAGAGAGAATATTCTAGTCAAGCCGTCTTACTGTTAGTTTGCGTATATACTATAACTCCCAATAATTAACAGTATGTATTTTTATATTAATTATTTATTGTTTTCGTTTACTAATGATCTAACTGAAAAATCACTGCCGACAATGTCAGCATCGAAGTCGTTCAGGAATATAACTATATTAGTCAGTTAATACAATTAGGTAGAAACAACTTCGACAAGGAGGCCGACAGAAGAATCGAGCTTGGCTAGGCAGCAGCCTCGAGGCCAAAGTCTTCGACGAGTGTATCCTATCGGTAATGACGTATGGAGCGGAAACATGGACACTGATAGCTGGCCTCGTCAACAAATTAGCAAGTCCCTCAGCGCGCTACATAGCTCACAGAATTAGTTAGCTGAAGTGAAAGTGGGCAAGTCATGTGTATCGCAGAACCGAAGGCCGATGGGGCAGACGTGTTCTGGAGTGGAGACCGCGTACTGGTAAGCGCAGTGTAGGACGACCTCAAGCCAGCTGGACCAATGGAAGCGGGTGAATGAAGAAGGCGGAGGACCGTGTTTGGTGTCGCGCTCTCGAAAAGGCCTATCTCCAGGAGTGATCTAACTAATAAATATTTTGCAATCAACTATTTACGGTGCGTACGAGCCCCTACCGACGAGATATTTATAATATTCCTGGCGCCAGTAAGTGCATCGTTATATCTCCTTAGAGCGAGCGAGTGCTCGTAAGCGGCGTCAGTGCTCAGTGCTCAGTAGAAGTGTTATGGTCCGTTATAAGGCTATCGAAGGTGTTACACACGTATTGAGTTCGCCGTATTTTATCGCTCATATCGATGTCTCTATTCCGCACACATAAAATATTTAAAAAATTAATTATAATTGATTAAAGTTAATATAATGTAATGATCGATCTCACGTAGTAGTTAACGAACTTCTGTATAGATGTTTGTGTGATTGTAGGAACAATAACAATACATAACTATATTATTATTTACTTCGATATTTAAGTTTTTGATTAAAAATTTAGATTTTTCGGCATTGGCGATTGTCGAAATTTAATAGTAAATGTATTTGCCGTAGTCTGTGTGCGTGTTTATGTGAATCCACAAACAAACGCACATGCTTATCTAAAAGCGGCAGCTAAGTGTCAATTGATTATTTAAAAAAAAATTAAAACGAAAATTTAAAATAATACTTAATATAAACATCGAGACACTCGAAATTATAACTAAATGAATTGGTTTTAGTTAAATATTTACCTCATTGAAAATATGAATATTAATTAAGGTAAAATATGTAACGTAATACGTATTTATTTTGCATAATTAAAAAACTACAATTCGTTTTATAAATGACTATGTTACAAGTACTAGTATTACAACTGTCGACTGATCTTTAATTTAATGCCCTAACTATTGAATTAATAGGTCAATAGAGTGGATTCATAAAGTGGTCTATATTAATCCCCCCCAAGGATTAATGATAAATCAGCTAGAGAGTCTACATAGGAGAAAAAATCTCTCTATCTTCGAAATTGTACATATGATTTTGGTAGAGAAAGGTCTATCTAGAAGTAAACAATATGACAAGTGCACAAGTTTGGGAATGAATGGTTTAATAGTATTCGATTAATACAAAATGGCAGGAGGCAGTGTGAAAGCAGTGTTATGTGTGCCACAGTGTCGCGCGCGCTCTGAATACAGAAACGCATTTTGATTGAATGTCAAGGACACACAATGTTATACTGCATGATCGGAAGCAGATGACCTGCTTAGATAGAAAGTAAAGTACTTCCTCCTACTTCTACTAACTACTACTACTCACCAGTAGGACATATAAAGTAGAGACAGACATGTAACCGACTGTCATGATATGTAGGCAAAGCTCTCTTGATCTTCAACTCCTCTTGCAGATATGCTTCAAATTGGGCATCTATATAGTCTACGACAGCTTTGAAACTGTCCTCCTTGTTTACTTGGTCCCCATAGCCAACTGTGTCACAGATTGTTAGCTAAAAACATTGAAATTAAATTAATTAAATTGCATAAAAAATAGTTGGATATTTTATTCCGAAGACCTTAGTGGAAAGATAGTTTTATGTCAGGTATGCCTCGTTATGTATGCACTATTCATCTTTTATTTTAAGTCTGTATTTGGGCCCTTCTCATTCTGAGACTAGATAATGAGTGTTTCAAAAAGAAGGCCGGATTTCAAAGGGCTGTTATTAAATTTTTTTAATGCTGGTACCATCATTATCATTGAGGTTTTGTGTTGTCAAGGAATTTTGTTGTTCTTAGTGATTGTGTTGACCATGGAAAGGTACACATGAAACAATGAATTTTGATCTTTCAAACTTATTACAGAGTCTGTGAAAGTGTAGCAGCCACAGTTCGCCGACTCTGCACAATTCTTGGGCATCACAATGCTCCGAACGAATCCACTTTTTGATTACAAAATTTGAAGCAAGTGGATCAGTTGAAAAAATCGAAATTCCAGGATGCCCTCAAAGTGGTTGGAGTCAGGCAAATGTGGCTCTTGTGCATGATACAGTCCTTGCGAGTCCAAAAAATTCGCATCGCAGGGCTCAAGAAATGAACATGACAGCATCATCCATGCATAAGGTTTTGGTATAGAGAGTTTTTGCTTGTAGGGCTACATAGGGGATGACATGTGCTCGACATTGTTTTTCACGTTTAAACCTCAAGATGTTCTGAATTTAATGGTATGATTTTAGTGCTTTTTCATTACAATAAATTAACTTTACAGACTTTTCAGATCCAGCGTTATTTTTAAAGCACCCTATACATTCTTAGTATTGAGCTTTTAGTTGGTTGAATTGATCTAAATTACTGATAAAAAATGCAAAAAATAAATGTGTATACCTTGAGTCTAACACTGCTCTCCTGAAGTTCATATGTGTGTGCTTTAAGCTTAACTGTTGGTAGATTATGAGGGCTCGGTGTGGACTCAAAGTTGGTGTTGAACAGTGAGTCCATAAGGGTTGATTTACCAAGACCAGTTTCACCTATTGATAAATAAGAGTTTAATTTTCCTTAGATTATAACTTTTTAATCCTGTTTTTATCCTATGAATTATTATCTTTATAAATATAATATTCAAAGTTAGTAGTTAGAGGCATATTTAATGAAACTACAAACATGAAGCAAGATAACATGAGTTTTGATGAATAATTGAATAGGATCACCAATTATCTAAATGTAAACGTTAACAAGTTTACCTGCAGTGTCACAATAGTGCGGCAGTGAGGAGATAAGAGAAGACAATACATGTGTGGCGTGTGGGTGATTAATAGTGATTCATGCACTTACCAATGCAGAGGATGTTGAACACGAACCCATTCTGCACGCTCTTATTCACCAGCTGGTCAGGGAGGCTGTCGAACCCGACATGCCCCGACAACTTAAGTGTACGCATCGCTGTCTCGATCTAAATTAAATATCACAACCGACATTACAAAGAATTTGATTAAAAAAAAATTATTGTTTAGCAATCACTTCCTACTGTCCGCGATATTGTAAACAACTTTGTTTGTTTACTTTATTATTGCAAAATGCATTTCTACAATTCCGTTCCGATTGCACTTAACGTTTGACTAAATTTACATTATAAACACAGTAATTTCATAGAGATGAAGAACGCCCTGGTGTTCCATTTTAAATCACCTTACTACTTCGGTAATAAAAAGAAAACGAAAGACGAATTGAAAGTTAAACTATAAAACTAACAAATATTATAATTTCTGAGTAATAAATATAGCTATTTTTATTAATTTAATCTTACTTTAGTGGGCTCAACATCAATGGCCGCCATGTTTCCTTGACAGTCCGTGACTAACACTGAGTGAAGTTAGTTCGCAAATTATGAAACTACATTTGTACGAACTTCAAGTAACAGTATTGGCAACATTTTCCACAGATAATAATTTAATAACGATTTATTTCATTGAATTAAAAAAAAATATATAAGTATTTAAACGTTCTAATCTTATATTTTAATTAAACATATTAGTAAATTGAAATATTTTATATCATTTTTTATTATGGTATTACTGACACATTATTACTAGATCATTACTTTACCCTTTTTTGCAGGAACGCGTCAGGAATTCATGTGTGATTTTAATGAAGTTTTATGTAATAAACACTAATTATATGGATGTTTCATTTTTCCATAGAATATAAGAAATAAATAAAACTCATGAAATCAGTTACATTACTCAATCAAATTACCGTATGCACAAATTTTTCAAAGAAATATGACTGATATTGTAAACAAATATTTCCGATAGCTTGAATATATCCATGTAACTTTTGTGACGTTTAATTAGTTATTATGATCTGTAATACATTTTTTAAAAAATATTTATCGATTAGTGGTAAAGAATAACACATGTTATGTTTTAGGATATGGCAACACCGATGAAATCCAAAATGGCAGAAAGCGACATTGGTGCGTTATCATGTGAGCCGATGAAATGATGTTTTCTTGAATTATTTCGTCGCGAGTGATTTTTAAAATTGTGTATCAGTGAATTGTAACATAGTGAACCATGGCGGATCTAAAATCCCCACCGTTTAGTGACATTAAAAGACCTGAAGAAGTCGTCAGGATGACGACTAACGATAGTCTGAAATTTGCAGTTCTTATCGGGCTGATAGAAGTCGGACAGGTAACCAACCGGGAGGTGGTGAACACCGTTCTGCACCTGGTGAGTACGGACGAGTGTCCTACATTTATTGCATAACGATTACTCGTACAGAACACCTTGAATCTTATTAGAATCGTCTTGGAAAGGTTACTGCATGTCGACAAGATAGTATCATTAAACCAATATTATGAAGTTGTAGAGGGGTAATTCGTGGAATAAGGTTGCTGTTGAGTTAATTGATTTTATACAGTGTAATACGGATAGAATGTCGCGTCTATTTTCATTGTTTTTATCGATCGCGGTAGGTCGTGAATCGTAGGATCGTGTCGCGGGCAGTAGCGACAGCGGCCGGCGCTGTTTGTTTTGATCACTATTGGTATTTGACGCCGCTATTTACGGACTATATAAAAAATAAACAACATTAATATTTGCAATTTGTAACAAATGTTTAATTATGAATGTGTTTATTGAAGAAGTATGTTTATATTCCAATGCAATAGTGTTAGTCCGAGAGCTGCGTTAAATTATTGTTAATTCAGTTCAGTTAATATAATGTGTAACTCGGTGCGACTTATTATAATATTAAACTTGTTGGTGTTATTAGGACATCAATATTCTGTCAGACGCCTTCTAAATTTTGACCATCTGAGTCTGATAACCATTGCTACTTGATATCTCCTACAATTAAAAAACAAATTGATGTAAACAATGGCATTTTGAAAAGAGCGACTGTTGAGTGTCTTGCCAGTTATTCCCATCTGGAAACTGTTTTCCGAACTGGTGGTAGCTTCAGACAAACTGACTGACTGACCAATTTTGACGTGTCAAAAGTACTTTGTAAAAAGTCAATTTGGAATAAACTAGTTCCAGTTAGCCATTATTACTACTGAATATTCTAATGGTAATGTTTTGATATGTTTGTTTCAAATTTCCTAATTTGATGTAAGTAAGCCAGACGTTCGGTCTCTCAGCCTACGTCGAAAATAAATATTTCGCAAGACTATTACACAATACTTAAGTTTCTGTATAGCTCTAAGTGCTAAGTGATGCAGAAAATACAGTCGACTGTATACGTTATTTTCTAGAAATATATTTTTTACATGATAAGACGGTTTTACATTTACAGCCTTACATTACTTTGTTGTAGCCCGTAATTATGTTATTACATCAAAAGTGCGTTAAATAGTTTATCGTTCTTTTAATGATGTCCGCACTCTGCTGATTAGGTTATAGATAATGTTGACTAAAGGACTTTATTCAACATTTACCTTTAATCAAAACGTTATCATAGTTCAACGTAAATTTAACAACAATGAGGAACGGTTATATTTTACGCTAGTCAAGACTTACGAGAAGTATAAAATCTGAAAAAAAATCTATGTACGGACATTGTCCATTAAGAAAATCTGCTGATGGTAGTGGCTTTGGGAGATCCCATCAGACCCTCAGAATCAAAATTGTGATACTTATTAGAGATTTGGCTGGCTTTGGTTCTCATATTATGATGCCATATTAATAAAATAGAATTTTAACTGAATGAGGGAAAGTAATTGACGTGGGCACGAATATTTTTTTGATAATTTTTGGATTCTCGTTATCATTAAAAAAAATGTAATTTATAAATAAAACTTATGAAAAAGCGTTTTAAGTTGCGATTCAGCCAATTATTTCATTAATATACTCGTTATACATTTTTCGTTATAAAAATTGGCTTTAAAAACTCGCCATTAGATAAAAAGGTATATAAATTATCCCACCTAGACGTCATGTACTGAATCTAAAGAGGATTTTTACAGAGAAGTATCCATTGTGATGCAGTCCAATAAAGTTGTTATGTAATAGCTGCACACGCTATTGTTCACGCGAAAGAAATGTTTCTTAGTTTGTTGTTATTACTTCAGTTTTATTACTGTGAGAAAACAAAAAGAATTTAGTGTCCTACAAGATACCATATTCTATAATACCTTTTGTAATTTATATCGAAGGATAAACACCACGAGGAAAATTACATTTGATCAGATGTTGATAAATTTCCACTGTACTCACCGAATATATTTTCCTGTTATCGTTACGCTTAGATCTTTTAAATTACGCAACAGAATTTAATGCGGTTTACACCAATAACCTGGATGATTCAAGAGGAAGGCTATAGTTATGTATAAAATATTCAACTCGGAGAAATAGAAGGAGAGAGGGTATTGAAAAGCACGAAAAGGGGTAATGAATACACTGTTGGGTAAACGCAACGTAGATACTGCTGACTGCTACTGAACCGATAAATAACCAAATATGATCACTTACAATTACGAGAGAAACCTAAGCAGTGCCTTGGACTTGTGACCAAGGTGTAGGCTTGAAGAGTTCTTCAACGGAATTGCAACACTCGCCTCCTGCTGTGTTTAAACCTAAGGTTAAGCTAACTTAAGCCTAACTTATAACCGACACATATAATATTATATAGTAGAGAAACCTTGCGAGGTCCGGGCGGGACGCTGGTAATTTGTTATTTATCTATACAGAACACAAAAGAAAACCAATATACACATACACTATATCAACATGTAAAATAACTGTAAAAGAGACGACTCTTGCGAGTGACAAACGTAACGAAGTCGACACTTCGCAACAAATGTAATGGTAATGAGAATTATTTTTCGGTAATATTTTTAATAAGCGGTGATGGCCTAGTGGTGAAGACATTGATGTCTTACTCGGGAGGTTCGAGTTCGATCCTGGGCACACACCTCTGACTCTGAGTTATGTGTTTTAAGCAATTAAATATCACTTGCTTTAACGGTGAACGAAAACATCGTGAGGAAACCTGCACTCCTGAGAGTTCTTCATGTTCTCAAAGGTGTGTGAAGTCTGCCAACCCGCCCTGGGCCAGCATGGTGGACTATGGCCTAACCCCCTACTCATTCTTAGAAGGAGGGTGACTTAGCAGTGGGCCATTAATGGGGTTTGATGACTATATTGATGAATATTTTTTACAGAATTTAACCAAATTTTTAGCAACTTCATTTACTTATTACATCCATCTCAATTTTGATTTAAAATCCATAGATTTCTTAGAAGTATTGTGTATTTTGAGGGACGATAAAACAACAAATAGTTTTTTTTTATCTGTTTGTTTATGCATATGTGAACAGATTTTATCGCGGATTTGGTCAGAAGAAATATGCTTGAAGTATTTTTCTTATTTTTTTTAAGGATCTTTAACGGCGAAACGAAAACCGATGAATATTTAGTTTTTTTGCCAATGGAGCCATAGTATTAAAGGCCAAATGTCTAGAAAAGAAAAAGACGAATGTTCGCTTATAGGACGAAAATTCAGATATATTGCGAGGACGTGACGTAGATAACGATGTCGTCATTCATATTTGCCCTATTTATCGCGACATGTCCACCAACGATCTGTATAACTACAGTCTAAGGGTCACGTCAACTTAACCATCCACAAGATAAGAAGAAGAGGAACCATCACATAAACTTGTTATTTGGCTCTTGCTGTTGCCAACAGTATACTTCAAGGATTGTGTAGAGCAATTTATATTCAATGGATAACTTGCAAGTAACTTATTCGAGAGTTTACTTGGTAATTGTAATTAAAACAGACCCAAGAGAAATAATTTTTTTTGTTGTCTTAATTTAGACTAATAATAAGCTGTTTATTGTAGAGAAGTTTGTGTAGTCTCGTTAGCAATAACGAAGTATAATTAGTTCCGAACTCTCCTTACCAACAATCGTTATGGTTTTTCAACAAAAGGCTTTAGAAGTAAAACCAAGCAGCAGTTTACGAACTTTGATGATTTATATTTTAATGTTTACCCACCTACTCGTGCACCTATTTGCGTTCAGGTTTAAGACACTTTTTAGGCGTAGGCGAAAGTAACATTCTTGTCAACTTATTGGGAAATTTAGAAATACTAGTCCACCCGTCCCGGCTTCACCTGGGTCAATTTATCGTGTGTCATTTCTCAAGTTCTAGTGTATCTCTGTACCAAGTTTCATCTAAATCGGTTCAGTCATTTAAGCGTAAAGATGTAATAGATACTTTCACATTTATAATATTGTTAGGATGATTTTATAAAATTATTTCTCTTTGGATCTGCTCAAGATTCACGTAAGAAAAAGAAAAAAAATGGGGGTGCCTATGGTAATTATTAGGGTATATTTTTTATGAGCTTAATTATAAAAAAAAAAACAAACCATATTTGCTAATTTTAATAGGTTACTTAGTTCTTTCTAATTGTATTGTATTTGTAAAAACTCTAAACCTTGAATATAAAACTCCTGTTTGTATGAATATCTTTGTTGTTATAAAAGACTTACCTCGTCACGTGTATTTCCAGCTCTGTCAAGAAAACAGAACACGTGTAAGGAAAAATATGAAAATGTAGACGTTTATAGGTTAGACTACATAAATATGAGCGTGGGAGCATTAATATAAGAAGCATAGGAAAAAAGAAGCAGAGTTTTTATGTAGATATTATTTTATTATTGTTCCAATTTCTCTGTACAAATCAAATGTTACTTTTGTTGAATTTTTAAATCTATTATCTGAAATCATAAAAGTTTGATTTTGAATGGCTATTTCTGCATCCATGTGTTTGTGCCGAGTGATTCTAAATTCAATATGGCGGACGACTAGTAATGGCAAAATTACCTTTGCGTTTTAGAATATCGGAGAAGAAACAAATGTCAAAAAATTGGTATCATCCTTTTTTACTATCTGAAATTGTAATACTATATCAAAATTACCTCCAATTGATTTAATTTTTTTAATCAAGATATTATGGTCTTTTATATATAATACAAATTTGATTGAACTTTTGATCATGTATAATATAATAGCATGAAATGTTTTCTTTTCACATTGCATTGAAGCAGAAGTATAATATAATAGCATGAAACGTTTTCTTATCACATTGCATTGCAGCAGAAACTTTGATCGCAATAACTTTTATTTTATTATTTATCGGATCTATAAATAAAACAATGGTTTCCAAATAAGGTGTTGTTAACAGCGCCGCGAGCCGCGACATAATGATCATCGTTTACGTCACTCCATGCATCGCGGACAAGACATGAATGTAAAACAATATATTTATTTTATATTTTATGGCAACACTGTATACCTTTCATAAAATGAATTTGACTATAATTTTATAATAACCTTGTAAAGCTAACATTCGTCAAAATGACTAACACGTACACGTGGACACGTATGTTTTAGTGCCAACTTGATTTGTTAATTTGTACAATAGTAATTTTGATGAATGAATATAGTTTACTATCCAAAATTACCCCTAAACTGCATTTATATTATACGAAAATATTTTCAAGATCCTAAGTGTTAATTTAGTTATTATAAATTTACGGATGTTACTTTTTTTCTATGAATCATGTCCTCTTTTTAACCTATGTTATAGTATCAAAAAAGGATGCCATCGTAAAAAAGTCAAATACATAGATAATATGGTGATTAACGGCCGAAGTTAGCTATTAGATATGGCAACACTGTTGTTTCCACTCGCGTCTGTGTCTGAACTCATAAACTACCATTTTGTGCCTGTCTTGTTTCAACTAATAAAAGTCTTTGAAGTATATGAAGTTTCCATTGAAGCCTGACAGGAAAACCTCATATGGTGTCAGAAATAAGCAAGAATCCATGAAATTTGTGAAAGAAACATGACGGAAAAGAAAAATTCACACCGACGACGACGCGATGCAGACGCCATCAATAAAATCTCTTTGGGTTATGAATTGAAAATAGATTCCAAATTAAATTTTTTGTAAAGCAAATTCATGTGTGGAATCTATTTTTAATCCTAAATCCATGCTAATTAATTATTATAATTTAGTCAAATTTGATTTAAAAAATTTGTAGGTCAATCAAAATGTTTGTGTGTTACAAACACTCGTCCGTAGAAATTTATGCACCGCTGCTTTACTAGAGGGTTATCGCCACTGACAGAATTATCGAGGGCCCCTTTACTGTTTCTAGGGAAATTAATTCCTTTATGGTACATAATATTCTACTTCTTATCATTCTTGGTAAAAAGCGAAAAAATCAGACAAGGTGCTATAACACCTACATTGCAAAGAACCTCACTAGGATGTCTTAGTTATAACTTAATAAACATCTTACATAATATGTATTACTTAAAACAGATTTTAAATCATACTGTAGTTTTCGTTCAAGATGTCCAGAAGAAATTAACAACTCAGGATTAAAAAAAAACAATAGTTTTATTTACATTAATCGATATCAGATCGTCATATTTTGAATTGACAGCAAATTTTTTTAAACAAATATTTAAAAACTTAAGAAAATCATTTAGATCAATCCAACCGGTTTCGAATTTTGCACTTAGTAAAATATTTAGCAATTCATATGTAAGACCTAAATTGTTAAATCAGTCGTAACTAAAGTGTCAATTTTATTGTTCACGCAAAACGTGACAGAGACAAGCGGACGGAAGTTTTTCAGACATTCACTGGTGAAAAGACAAATGAAAATCAAATATAAAAAATTCTCCACGGGTATTTGTTACAGGCGATCCATAACCTTCCATTTTACCATACCTTTTGATAGGTGAAGTTATGAGGTATTCCTAGTATTCTAAAAAAAACTATGCAATAGAGATGGCTATTCCTATTACCGGCTGCGCAGTAATTTTTGCGCCATTACGGAAAACGAGACAGACGGGTACGTCCCGAAGCTTTCATTCGGGATAACGGGACTAATAACCGAATATAACCGGAGGTATAGTGACATTTATCATAACAGATTGAACAGAGAAATATTTATTTAATAAATAAAGCAGAGTCTATTGTATAGTGAAGTCATCATGATCTTAATGATGTTGTGAGTCCACTTGATTGAGTGCGAGTGTGTCGTCACGTCGTGTGACCTTGTGCTGCATCGATGTTTCATTCTCATCACTCGTGAGGCTTCTCTTTCAATAGCCTATTTAAAACTATCTAGCTAATGCTTTTTACTACTATAAAGAATATCATTGATTATAGAAAAATCATCGTAATATCTCATTTGCTATTATTTATTTGCTATTTTATGTATTTCTCGCAGAGTCAAAGATTTTTATATAAAATAATTTATAAATCAAACCCAGTCTTAATTCAAATACGCTTTTATTTGTGGTCTAGGATTGGGGTCTATTCTACTCTACCCATTCGGAAAAGAAGTGAATCCACTGTTTTTTATTTTTCTTTTATTGCAATTACAATAGTTTGACAAAATTTTCTAATTTTTTTTTTTTTATTAATAGGACACAAAAAACCTGCCAGCGTTTTCCATGTTAAGAAGAAAAGTAGAAAGAAGTAGAGAAATTGATAGAAAAAGAAAGAAAATATAAGAAAAATATCCTTACAAACTGTGTGTGTGCATGCGCGTATGTTTGGTTTTAAGGTATCTTAAATCATCTGGACTTCCGAGAGAAATTTTTAAAACTGATTTTCTTATGTGGATCGAATTCTTTGAATTTTGGTATAAATATTACTAATAATATTAAAACTTTAAAAGATAATTAATTTCTATTAAAATTGTTCGAGACTTCGTTATTACTAATTTTATTTGCATTGAAATCTTGTGTTACAAGAAATTCAATGCCGTTTCGGTTTATTAACTAGTGAGTTGCATGAAATATTATTAAGTCGAACTAATAAACTAATATCTAGGTCGGGTAAAAATCAATCCAGACTGTACTAGTAGTTCAACTAAAAATAATACATGCAAACGTCTTTCTTGCAAAGAAGTAATTTAATTAATATCCATTGTTTCTTATGTAAAACTAATATGAATTTGCAAGATAAATACAAAACACTATGCAATCAATTTGTAAGCCTGTCTGAATACATAGACAGACTCTCACGACAACTCCAATAAAAATAAACTGCGACATATCAGATTTGAAGAAGAAAGATAGAATAGAAAGCCAAATATTGAATTGAATCAGGCGTTACTTTGCGGAAATTCATGATTTAATTCAATAAATCGCGCGCTGGGTTGTGCCATACGAGTCTGGTTTTTCAGATTTCCGCAGAATATAGCAAGGTAACCTTTTTGATTCTTTTTAAAGAAAGCCAAGAAAAGTTCTAACTGAATAGAATTCTTTTATTAATTGTAAGAGAATGATCTTTTATTGTACAGTAATATGTATATAAACATGTATTCTAGATGGGAAGCCGAACCTGGGACATGTAAACCAGGTGAAAATTTAGGGACGTCTACGTAAAAATACATAAAGTTCATAATACTCGTGATCTTCGATAACGGAAAACTAGCCTCACGACTTATCTCTGTGGAATCACTTAACAGACTGCATTAGATCTATCTGGATACAAGGTAATTAACAGTGTTGCTAAGTATATTCACTGTTTAATTTCTAAAATACTACTCTCAATAAATTTCTCTCGCTCAAATTGGAATACTGCATAGAACATAAGTTCCTAGAAAGGTAATGACTAATCATAATTTCTCCAAAGTCGACCTTGTATTGCATCTAGAACCAGTTTTAACCGGTTCAGCGAGCTATCGATCGCCATCAAACTACAATATTACCACTTTGAGTTTCCGTATTGGATTTTTTGTAGCTTCATGCGATTGTGGTTTAGCGTTCATTATTTTTTCCGGAGCTGCATAATTAACTTTTGTACTGTTCAGTCATATTACTCTGTATTCTTATCATGGAATATTTGGTACCCTCCTAAAAAGAAATTTACTCGATACATTGTAATCTTTACAGTAAAACAACAAAGAATGCAATCATTTGCATTTTTTTACAATACAGAATCCAAACAAAGCCCTGTTTACTTTGTTTAGCACAAATAGTTGTTACCCGGAGATATCCGTCGTCCATGACAGCTACTGACGGACTAGAGAGCGAAGTACCCCCGCTTCTGTATTTATATCCAATAAAAATAATGTTGCACATACAGTAGAGATAATACCAATCATCTAAAAAACTTCAAATAAATATATTCATATTTCATAATAGCTTAAGTTTTAGTAAGTGTTCTTTCTTCCCTTAATACTTTTACATATCTAACCCACTTTTTGTGTACTTTATTGGCATAACTTCGTCTGGGGTTTGTTACGTCCTTGAGACTTTTTCATTATTATATTACAGAAGGGTACAGAACAATTTTATCATTTGAAAAAAATTATTATAATGATAAAAAACTTAACACACGTGAGATCTTTATTGTCATATAATATAAAATCTGCAGTAACTTGTTCATAACCGGATAGTCAATCCTTAAAGAGATCTAAGTTTCTTGTGATCAAACTGCATTACACTTGCTTGTTTGCGAACGTAATGTTCAGTTTAAAAAAATATAATAGACTGGAGAAAAAAAATCTTGTTAAAAAACATGGCCATTACTAACGGGTATTATTAATACTCAGTGGTGGTAGTTTCAGAGGATATGTGGTTGAAAAAACGTGTGGTTCAACTAGAATTCAACAGTCAGCTTGACGTCATTACAATTATGAAATTTTTAGAGTCTAAAATTTCTAATCTTAAAAGATTCAATCACTTGTTAGTATATCGGCTTCCAACTTAGAATAGTTGAAATTTTTCAGTCATAGTGTTTTTAACGTTAAGAGAGTTATAGTTAAAGAATCCCTGTAGTTATCTGTATTTTATATTATATATCTTCATTTTATATGTATCCCAAATTATAGTGGTAGAGGATCGCTTCTCCGAGTTCTGTATCGCTATTATGAATCAGAATTCTAGACTATAAATACACTCGTACTGATCTGCCGTAAAAAGCGTAAAAGAGAAAGTTTTACTAATTAATTATGGACACGTTATTTGAATTAATTATTCTATCTAGTTTATACAGACTCAAAACAACGGGAGAATAAATTATGAGTATAAACGCATACTCGTGTATGCTAATCTCGAGGGGTGAAATTTCTTTTATAAACATTTGTATTATGGACTTTATTTACTTAATTTTATGTTTTTATTTTAGTTCACTTCCATAATAAGTATTATCTCAGCTTTTCCTGTGTTTGAAAACTTTATAAATCCTTAATATAAAAGTATAAAGACAATAAATATTTAAGATGGTACCTATCCATTTGTATCTTCTGAAAGAACTGAAATATTTAAGGGAACGTCTAATCAGCTAAGTGGTTGCGTATTTAGTAGAAAAGAAAATTTATGAAATCGGGATCTTTTGTGGCAAACTAATAAATAGAAACACGCAATAAATAAAGCCATTATCACTATTAAGATCTCTGACTTAATAAATTAACAGGAACTTTTATTGTTCAATATATTGTGTATTATAATAAAAGAAAATAAGTATTTGAAGACTTGGATATTGCAAGTTGCGTAACCCGATGGGCAGCGCTTGTGCCATCATTGGCTCTTTGCTGAAATATCGGAATTGGGCTCTTGCACGATTGTTGCTATGCTGAATATTTTGCGATTATGTAAGACGATTGAAATATTTATTAAATGACGGCAGCTGGAAGAGTTTAAGAAAATTACCAACTTATTGCAGATTATATTATTCATATTGTTTGTTAAGTCATTATTCCTTAAGTCATAATTATTTCAATCAGACTTTTTTTACAAAAGCACTTATAATACGTCAAAATTTCGCGGTCAAAAACAGATTTTGTCTGATGATATTATCCGGCAATTATCTGTTGAGAAGAGCTACGAGCAAGAAATTCAATAGTTGCCTTTTTAAAAATAGTGATTGTTTACATAGTATTCCATGCCTTTTTATCATTTAAGTAATCCTGTACATAATAGTATGGTAAACTACCATAATAACAATAACATTAATGATTTTTTAATTTTTGAAATGGCAATTATAATATAGGCTGTGGATCATATGCATTATATAATAGGTTACCATAATGAGCAACTCAGTACTCACTTAACACTCACAGAAAATATGGCGTTAGTTTATTTTTGTTTAAATGTATTTATCTATTCGTTTTTTTTTCAAGTAATTCCGAATTTAAGAATACAAGAAGTAAACTAAACTTGAGACTTAAAAGGTAATCTAAAAGGAATGTTACTCAATAGTTTTTAAGATCTTATGCCACCACTTCATTCCTATATATTTCACAACTTTTTATCAGATTGATTCACCGAAGCTTCTTCGAAAGTTACTGGAATTTCTTTAAGAACTAAGAAATATTGACGTTATCCATAAAAACCAAGCGATGGATATATTGAATCCAGGAGTTTGCAGACAAGTTCGGAATACGTAATACTGATTCAGATACTGTAACGTTGAGCGCCTCGGCTGAACCCTTTATCATTGTTGTATGATAAATTGTGCTGGTGATAGGTTTTCTTTACAAGATTAATGTTTCTTAGACAACCTAAGTTATCAAATTCTAGGGGAGGAAACTTAATAAATAATATTCTTGATATTCTTCTGCACTGCATCTAGGTGTATATATGTAAATGTCCAAGTACAATAGATGCACAGTGAACTGAAATAATGTAAGGACTGCAGATTTAAATATAGGTCGATTTCTTTATCCAAGATTTACGCAAGAACATGTTTACAAATGCATATTATATTTTTTAATAAAACCAGCTCGTATTATGCAACGCTCTACTTTATTTCCATAGTGAATAACAGAGGATCTTTTCCCGAGACACGTGTAACACATGTTACTTTATTGTTTTTGTAATAGTTATCGACAAATATTATTCAAACTTAAACCACCACAACCTCGTTTGCATCATAGATTTTAATAAAATTGATTGAGCAATAACACAGTAGTACCTTTGTACCCTATTAATCTGTGCAGGTTAGTACTTCCTCGAGGGAAGAAGCCATTATCGTTTGTCGAATTAAATTGTTAACTGGGTTCGCTCAAAAGGAAATTGAAGTTCCTGTGCAGTTGCAAGTTGTAAATGTACTTACTGCTGAAATATATGATAAATAAAAACAATTATCGGTATGTGTTTAATTTTAGGTTACTAACGGTACCTAACTACGCTTCTTATATGAGCTGTAGTAAGATATTTTAATCTAAGTGGAATAAAAGTTTTATGAATTCAAATCGAAATCTTAATTTATTTGCCTGACAATATGATAAAAGTCTTCCATATACAATACTGGAGGTATTGGGGGTACTCTACCTCCTGTCCTGTATGTAGTCTCAATTCCTGAACATTGACATTTTGTTCTTTCATTCGGGAAATGGCGAATAATAAAATATCTCTGTTTTATGGTGTTTATTTACATATGGCTGATTCCCGAAAAGCATCTCCGTAATCTGTCTGTTTTTACGCCTTTTCTTATAGGCAGAAAGGTTTTCGCAAGTTTCCCTTCGTGCCCGTTAAACCGTGAATGGTTCTATTGTAGACCATTTCTTGCGACCGTCTGCTATCTTCGCTTTGTTCACTTAACAGATGCAAATAGCCGTGAGGAGAAGAGGTGAATACAAATAAAAGCAACTGCAAAGCCTAAGTTTGTAGCAGTTTTTTTTACTTTTAATAAAATATTCTATGCATTTTATTTTGTTTTTAAAGATTAGAATTGATTTCACTTTAAATGAATAGTTTTACACCATTAAACCTTCACTTTTTTGGGTTTGTCTGATTAAATAAGGATTGATACTTTTTGTGTGTTAACAATAAAAGTGGCTAATTCTGGGATATCACCAATATAATTGCCTTAAAAAACACTTCTGGTTCAGTCGCCCGTGAACCAAAACACAGAAGCCACAAACTGAACATAAAAATACGTAAAAAGATTGCATCCTTTTTACACAAAACACTTTTATTAACTACACTTTTTTTACTACAGTTGGTAATAAAAGGTTAGTCCAGACAGCTAATGGAAATGCGCTAGCGAATAAATCGTAGCGAAATCTAACGAGCGCAGCGAAACGTAACTACCTACTTCGATTGTAAGTTCTATACTATAAATACCGGTTGAGTTGTTCAATGAAACAGTATTTTATCGCACTTTACAACATTTTACTGGATGAGCTTTATTTTTATTCTGCATGTTTTTCAGCCGCAGAGACGAAATTGACATAATAAAGTTTTCATAATGGAAAAGGTATGTAAAGTGTCTTTAGTAGTTTTACGTAATAAAGTGAAGTTTACAAATAATGATACCAGCAGATAATAAAGTAGTCTATGTATGTACCACGTTTTTTTAAAAATGTAACTATGATATACCTAACTTCATAGTTTTCTATAAATAAAAGCGTTTTATTTGAAATCACATTAACACACTTGTTTTGTTGTTTTGAATTAAACAATGAAAAAAATGACGGTGCCATCTTTATTTGTTATAATTAATTAAATATCAAATTTATGTAATTAAGTTATAATTATTGGAGTCTTATATTTAAATTTTAATAATTTTTTTCTATTCACGACATCAGAGAGTTTTATTTTAATTATACTTAATGAAATAATTTACTTAGAAAATAACTTGTAAAAAATCGGTATCGATTTTATAAACGTTAATTTCTGATAGTAGTAGAAACATCATTATTTAAGAATTGTAAAAAACTGACAACACATGTAATGTCAATTTTTTTTACAACTATATGTATGTAAAAAAAATTGACATTACATGTACTATATAGTATAGTAAGGTGTTCTAAAGCTATTTAGTAGTTTATTTCGTTATCGCGTGAAGCTCGTCGGGTCGTCGTGTAGCTGTTGATAATGAAAATCGGGCGTGAAGCCAAATATCGAGCCAGAGTCATTGCACTGTTGCACTTATCTTGTATCAATTGCAATTTGCAGATGAGACCACGACCTACATCTATCCAGGCTAGAAGCGTCTACAATGTAGTTAACGGTTTATTAATGCCATTTATATTTTGCGAAAATCTTGGTTACAATAAATGAGGGAAATAAGCAGCAAGTTTTTCCCGTGCATCGGCAAAGTGAAAAGAAAATAAAGGTTTGAAGAAAAAAGGAAATATAGAATATTTTTAAAATTACAACAACAGCGTTTTGTGTATTTTATGTATAATAAAACTGGTAAGTAAATGTGCACGCACTATTGTCATTAAATATAATTAAGGAGTTATGTCTAATTAACCTGAAGTTTATGTTTCTATGAAGTTGACAAAATAATCTTCGAATATCATTTTTACAATGTCGTTGTTATTATTCTCTGAAGTATTGTTTTACATGAAATTTATTACTTAAAACTAGCAAGTTTCTGAAGGATCGTGCCAGTCCGGAAAACTAAAATTAAAAAGAATTTGCATGCAAGTTATTTCTATAGTCCAGTAAGTTACTTTTTTTTAAAAAATTAATTCTAAAGATGATTATTTTATTTTAAGTAAAAACTGTACTGCAATAACAAGAAGATGGCTTAATGTTTTGTGATTTTTGTATGAAAGTAAATTAAAGCATTAGCTGAATAGCAAAAAGAAGTCTTTGCTGCTGTCATGTTTACTTAAACCTTAGCTCGAATTACGTGGCGGATCAAAGGCGTTACGCTCTAAAAAGTGTTTGCGTTGAAATTTTGATGTTTAACCTTGTATTTTATCCGTGATGTCATAACCCAGTTCCTGTCAGAGTCGGAGTGCACTTCCGGCGCATTCGTTTATAAAATCCGATAGCTAAGTGCCAGTGCCAGGCGCGGTGGGGGGCGCCGCTGCCGCCTGCCGCAGCGACCTATAAGTTCTTGGCGCAAGAAATTAATGACGAAACTTATATTTTCCCAAAATGTGGAAGGAAGATTGAAGATTATATGATGAAAAAATGAGTTAAAGAATTAAAAAACATTGCTTTCATTTAATATTTATTACTTGTCTATACTCTATATCTTATACTAACATATAAAGCTGAAGAGTTAGTTTGTTTGATTGAACGCGCAAATCTCAGGAACTACTGTCCGTCCGATTTGAAAAATTATTTCAGTGTTAGATAGCCCATTTATCGAAGTAGGCTATAGGCTATATATCAAGAATGTTAAGAATATTAAATTTCGGATCTGGATACGGATAAAGGAATAATATTATATCGGTTTCGGATACGGATGTGAAATTATTTCGGATTATCCCGTAGTTTCTGGACAATTTCGGTTACGGTTATTAGATTTTGAAAGTAAAATACAAATAGGTTTGTACTCTTTTCCGTGAAAAGTTGTTGACATTTTGCGGAATGTAAATTTACTTGAATAAAAAAATTACAAATTACATTAGACTTAATACGCAATTTGCTGAAATACAAACAATTCTTAATAATTTATACTAATTATTTGTCCTCTAAGTGCACACAAGTAAGTTTTTAAATGTAAAATGTAGCGTAATCTCACTGTAACTGACTAGTAATGAACAATTAATAATGAATAATGCAAACAGGCGCATGGCTAATGGGCTATTTATTGGCTGGCTTGAACTCGAAAAAACTTTTAATAACATACATCATTTAGACTCCGTTCCTATCCAAAAATATCCGAAACTATTACATCGGATTCGGTTATGATTACGGATATTTATTTCGTTTACCCGAAAGTTTCGATTACGGTTATGAGGCTCGATAACATTCCTGCTATATAGCTAGCGGAGCTACACGTGAAGAAAACCGCGCGGTGCGACTAGTTTAAAATATTTGACTTTTCAAAAGAGAATTCACAACAGATATTAAGCACAAAGTGTATAGCCGTACTACAAGTCTAAGTAACTAAAACAAGTGTTCAAGTTTCATATTTAATGTTCCTAAAGTGAAATTGTTGGCGAGTGTAAAATGTAAATATTCCGTTTCATTACTAGTGTACTGAGTATGTGTATTGCAGTACAGTTTTAAAATTATATAGCTCGAGCTCTCCGTCTATTTTATGATGTCTATTTTCCTTTGCAGCGTACTTTTTTTAATTCTTTTTTTGTTGTGATTGTTATTGGTTCTTATGTAAGAAAAAATTAAGAGTTGCGTGAAAAATTAGAAAATTGAAGATAACTTAATAATCATAGAAACTTCTGAAGTAACGTTTATGACGTTTAACATAACTGTCAGTCATTTATCCAATATGATCATAGTTAAGACAGGACAATGTCTGTCGGGTGACGGGTCATCTATTAAAAAATAAAGCTGTACAATTCTTGTATGCCCTTCTTTCTTAACAGTAAGGGCATTGAAGCTGTAGATCGGGGTCTGGTGCGCTGGTCGGGTCGATACGACGACGCCGCTATAGCTCATTACGTGCAGCGACTCCATTAATTATTCTCATTAGCGCTATTGCTGAACAGATCAGATTATGTATTTTATTATAATAGGATCTATTATCTTGCTGGGTTATGTAATACATATAATAAATCTTTAAGGAATAGATAGACATTTAAAAAAATTGTATGTATGCAGATAACTTATAAACGACTGCATGAAATTTAATTCGGTTTTCACTGGTGTATTGCTGTAGTTTTAACTTAGGATTTTTCATAAATGCTTAAATGTAATATCAGGAGAAAAGTAATTGGTCATTTTGCACTTGTAGCTCAACTAGCTACTCTGGCCAACATGTTAAGTTTGGGCCGAATATTTCTGTATAAAAAGTAAAACTATATAACACGCCATGTAAAAAAAATTTGAATGATTTATTTATATTTTTGAGCACTTTCCAGATTGTTGTAGTTGATTAGGGATGAGTTTCCGTGCGGACAACTTCTAACATGACAGAGTGACGCATGGACTGCGATGTATCGACCTGCGAACTGTGACGCTATCGAACTACAAATACTTATACTCTCCCCTATTTAGAACTTTTGATTTTAGCTTTGTTAAAAGTAGGTAGATTTAATTTGTAGTTAAGTACGTGTAATTTCATTTGTAAACACTATAACCTACAAAGTAGTAGGTTTTTTTACGCTGAAAAATGCAGCTATGCATGCAATGCAGAACTCCCGGTGTGATGGCACCGTACTACCTGCTAAAAACTATCGAAGCCATCATCGTCATGAACAGGCGACACGGGATCACTAAAGTACTCCATCATGTTGCCCCGACAAAACCATAGTCTAGTCATGCAACACTTACTCAAGGTAGAAGGAAGGCACAGCGCCGTCTACGCTCACCTGACCTTCTCCTGCGTGGCAATCCTGCGACTGCTACGTTTTCACGTTCTCTCGCAGCTGTCTTTAAGTGTAATTACCGCTTTACAGAATGAAACCATTCCTTTCCAGCTTCTTTCGCTATGAAGCATAGAATTTATTATATTCGGCAGCTCCTACTATCTCTTTGAGGGCGTGACGCTGTGGACAAAGTAGTAGGTAGTCATCATCACGACCCTTCAATGGCCCACTGCTGAGCCGGGTCTATGGTCTGATACCCTCCTCAGAATGAGGACCAGTCCACCACGCTGGCCCAGTGCGGGTTGGCAGACTTCACACACCTTTGAGAACTTTTAGTGAACTCTCAGGAGTGCAGGTTTCCTCACGATGTTTTCCTTCACCGTTAAGCAAGTGATATTTAATTGCTTAAAACACACATAACTCAGAGTCAGAGGTGTGTGCCCAGGATCGAACTCGGACCTCCCGAGTAAGACTTGAAATCTCAACCACTGTTCCATCACTGCTACAGTAGGTAGTATGACATAATAAATGTGAAAACTTCAGCATAGAATATTTTAGAATTTTTTTTTTTATTCAGTATAGATTTTATATTGTATTAAACATCATTTGATTTGTATATCAATACGAGCAAGGGTATGTAGTATTACTAAGTAAACGTAATAAATCTGTGAACCTATTCATTCCGCGCAAAGCAAACTAATTGAGTGTAAAGCTGTAAATTAATTACAGATAACGAACTGTCTCCGCAATCTATCAATTTGTACCGAACATGTACTGACCTGTTCGCAGGCCCTAATCATTTGTGTGAATACAGGAGGGTCTTTCAGAGGGAGTTAATTATTTTATATTTTCTGTTATTGGGCATCACAAATATATTTGCTATGTACGTAAATTATGGATACATTCTATTTTGGTCTTTTAAAATTATCTTTATTACTATTATTATAACTGCATTAGTTACGAAAATGGACACTTGATCAATCAGGGAGGAGACCTCTTATTAACGAATGTCCTGCAAAATACAACTTGTAAAAAAAATTGTAAATTTAAAACATTGATACAAGTAGTAAAATTACAGATGAATTTCAAATTTTATTAAAGCAGTACATACAACTTATTGAAATAAGACGCTCTTTTCATCTATAATATATTCATGAATAATTATAATTTTCTGAGTATACTGGTAAATGTAATTAGCAGGTACGCTTATAATCAAGGGAGAATGTCAACGTGTTGTGCGAATGGATATTCTGTAATGTGTTCTAATTCAATCCAGCTTTAATTAATGATTTGTAGGTGGGGTTGCCGCGTGTGACGATGAACCCTTTATTACTAATTCTCGGTGACGAGACAATATAACGTTTTTATGTATGAACTAATTGAATACACAATCCTATAAGGGTAAATTTTTTATTCAACTTACACAAATATATTAATGTCAAGTTTAAATTATAAATCTAGAAAGAAAATCACCTTTAAGAGATATACAAAAAATTGACATCCTTGAGTGTTTCTTTTAAAGTTATTTAAATAATTAAATTTAATTGAGATGTTGATAACGACAGTGAAGAATAAATACAAAGGTCAGGTTTTTGTGTCTTATTTATTTATTTTGCATAAATATTTCCACATTTTTGTACAATTTGATAGTTACATTAATAGGCAGCGATGACAACCGACACTTTTAATAAGCATATTTGTCCTGAGGGATGAAACCCTTCTTATGTTTGAGGGTGCCATTAACAATTCTATTCACTGGTGACCCTATTGCCTCTAGTATCCTACTCAACAATTTGATTGATGAAACTAAGTGGCGCTACCGACTTGTCTCTAAATTGACAGAATCAAAAAATTGAAGTCTTAAAAATTTCGACTATAATTTAGATTTGTCTTATATCAATAGAAGGTTTGTATAAAGGATTTTTGTTTTAATGTATTTGGTATAGGAAAATATACCCTCCTCATTCTGAGGAGGAGACCCGGCTCAACAGTGGGCCATTGAAGGGTCGTGATGATGATAGGAAAATATACCAGACATATTAAAACAAAAGGTGGGTCAGATTGTTAATTCATCAAAAGTAAAAGGTTGTAAAATAGACAACGTTATATTGACAAACAGTTCCACTTTACTCTATTTAGCATGCCGGTCACATTTGATTGATGTGGTGAAGGCAGGGGCGCGCCCGTGAATGCCCTGCTAGGGCTAGCCGTTGGGTATGGTTGGGTTGTTTCACAGCGGTCAGCCTAAGCCGGCTCAGAGTTAATTGAACTTGTTCTAGAACAGTGATTCCCAAAGTGGTCTACATTGATTCCCAAGACTCAATGGCGATTTACAGGGATTCCACATAAAAGGAAAAAAATTGGAGTCGATATAGTTGTAAAAGAAGATCTACTTGAGTAAATAGTTTATTTTATGTTTGTCGGCCAATCAAAATTGTCAGTCTCGGTTATCCAATTTTTTTTCTTCCGAATTGTGTAATTTGGTAATATGCAGTCTGCAAACGAATAACATGCTAAGTGGTGTCATAGAATGTAAGAGGAATGATACCCATTACTGTACAGCAATATGTATAGATATACACGTGCAAGTCGGGCAGCGCCTTGAACTTGCGACCAATGTGTAGAGTTAAAGACTATATAATTATAATGCTCCCCTTCGGCGCCCAAATATTAACTACAGTAGATAATAATTAACTTAGGTACGTGAACCTCAAGAAGGGTAACCTTGACCACGACAAATTTCATGTACACTGCCCGAAAACACCAGAGAGACTGACTCTAATCTATCTCATTAAAGATTATATATTGAACACTAATTTATAAACAGTGTTACTAACAGTGGTCTACGGGTCAAATAAGTTTGGAGACCTCTGCTCTAGAACTTATACTGGATTAAATAGTCATTGTTTCTATTGGGAACCTTTCACTGAGATTGTCTTTTAATTAGTGTTATCTGTAATGGAAATCGACGACGCCGAAACTCGTAAAGAAATCCAATTGTAGGGAATGTTGTTTTTCTAGTTGTTCATTTTAAATAAATATCTTTTGTATTATATTTTTAGTTACCCTTAAAAATATATCGTAACATTTTAGATCTTATACAGAACTGCAACACTTTTGATAACTTTTGCGTGAATTGTTTCCACAGCTCCTTAGAATGGCGACAGTTAAGTGAGTAATTTCACAGCGTAGTTAAGTCGACAAGTTGAAAATTGTCTAAAATACGAGATACGGTTCTTAAAATTGTGTGAAAGGTCATTGGATCTGGATAGTTTCAAATAAAAAAATCACTACCTTAAAAAACTTATCAATGTATCGTACTCGCTTTTGTCGCCACACGCGCAACTTAAAATATCTCGCCAAGTCCCATTTTCAGCGTTAAATTAAAATAATAAATAATGGAGATAGAATTCCGGGAGTACGGAGTTTTTTTATTGGAAATTTCCTCCTCTTTAAGAATCTCTTTTGTCTATGAAATATTGGCCAAATATAAATGCCTTTTTTCATCTTTAATTGTTTATAACTTTAGCAATTTTCTTATGTGCTAATACACGTTTTTAGCATATTTTTCTTAGCGTCATTCCGGATTCAATGAGCTATCATGTATAATTTTAAGAGCAGTATCTCTATTTTAGACCAACTTGTCGACTAGATTAGTGGAAATTTTAACTGTCATATTAAAGTGTAAATAGTGCTATTTAAAGATCTCACGAATCATTAACTTTATTTCATTAGTTAGGTAACGATGTCGAGCAGTTGCGATAATTGTTTATGTTTGTTAAGACCTTGCTAACTTGCTCCTAAGTTACAAACGCTAGGTACTAATAGTCAGCTAATGTTATTATTATCCTATATATAATAAGTAAAGAGGTAGATAATATTTTCTCTTGTTAGGTAAAATCTCTACGGAGAAAGATAATACCACAAGTTCCTGGTATCGGAGGAAGGCATAATAAGCATCGTATCACGTTTCCTGTAACATTCACACAAACTTCCGTCATAAATAATTCGATAACACAAATGTATCACTTAGTAAACTTCGAACTTAGGAATCTAATAAGCATTATATTACTTGGGACTTTTTTTATATGAGTTTATGTAGATTATCAATGTTGTGAAATTTGATAGAAGTTGTGATTTTTTTTTGGTAACGGTCCCTAGTTAAATTACCTAAACTGAGTATAACGATTAATGTTTTTCTTACTAATAATTTCTCGTAATATATTAATAAATAAAATTGACCCTCTGTAATATTAGGTAAAATAAACTAAAGGCATTTAGGATTTTATACATGAAGAATATAATTGTACGTACATATGTACCTACTTAAGAATTATGTTTTCCATTTTCTTTTGCTTGGATGTGCTAATATTCCAAATAGAAAAAAAAGGTAGGTACTTCTGGTTCGTAGCATGTTAATTAAATAAGCGGTAAATGATACTAGTGCACAGGTACTTAGCGATCGATACCTGGCCTCTATACAATTGCACTACGTAGAGTTTAGAATATTATTCAACAAACGATATTTTACTGTATTTAAAATCTTGCACATACCTTGATTTGAACTATTCTTTACGATCATGAGAAGATGATATTTAGAAAAAGTAATTACAGCTATTTGTGTTTTAACACCACAATGTTGCTCTTAAGCGTTGCTGCTCTATGTCCGATTTTTTTTAAATAAACAATTTTGTTTTTGGCGATTCAAACTCAAACTCAAAATTATTAATTTCATCTAGACATTTTTTTAACTTTTTAAAAAAACTTTTGAAAAGTCAAAAATTGGTCGGTAGTTAGTTTGTCTGAAGCTACCACCAGCTCGGAAAGCAGTTTTCTGTTGAGAAGAGCCGGCCAGAAACTCAACAGTCGCTCTTTTCAAAAAGCCATGTTTACATAATCAAAATAATGATTTAGCTTGAGAGTCAATGTCACTTAGGTTCCAAGCATTCTCATCATTTAAGTAATCCTGTACATTATAGTATGCTTTAAATATTAATGACTTCTTGATACGAGTTTTAAATTGTTTAAGTGGCAAGTCTAATATAGGCTGTGGAATGAATCTTATTATAGATGCGAACACCAAGTCCTATGAAGTATTACTGACTTTGTGAAGACGATAGTAAGGCGTTACAAGTTTATTTCTGTTTCTAGTATTAACATTATGTTTGTCACTGTGTTTTGAATACAAATGGATATTCTGGTAAATGAACAAAATATTACAATATATGTATTGAGATGGGACTGTAAGGATGTCAATTTTTATAAACATCTCTAAGGGAATCCCGCGCTCTTAAGTTATAAATGGCCCGAACAGCTCTCTTTTGAACAATAAAAATGAATTCAATGTCCGCGGCCCTACACCACAGTAAAATGCCATAAGACAATACTTTGAAAGTAACTGAAGTAAACTAGCCTAGCAGCATTAATATCTGTCATTTGTCTGACACTCCTTACTGCGTAGGCAGCTGAGCTGAGTCCTCCCGCTAGAGATGATAAATGAGGGTTCCACTGGAGTTTTGAATCTAAAGTTATACCCAGAAATACCGTCGAGTCCGCCACATCTAAAACTTCATTATTTAAACGTAGGTTATAGTGTAAACGTAGGTTTTAGTGATATTATAAAGTAGGTTAAATTTTTGTTTTTTAACATAAGGTAAAGCAAACTCAACGTATTTAGTCTTTTTAGCATTAAGAACTAAGTTATTTACCATTGAAGAACTTGCGATAAAGCACTGTTTACATCGTCGTAATTATGTTTATTTCTGTTTACTTTAAATATAAGAGACGTATCATCAGCAAAAATTACAATATTACACCAATTCTTCTCATAGTTTGGCAGATCATTAATATAAATCAATAATAAAAACGGGCCTAAAATGGATCCCTGTAGAACGCCCATTTGTAACAAAGATCCAGATGATTTTATACCATTAATAGTAATCTTCTGGACTCTTTGATTTAGGTATGAGGCTGTTAGATCCAGTGAAACACCGCCTATACCATAATAATTAAGATTTTTTAAAAAGTGTTTCATGTGCCTTGACACAATCAAATACCTTGGACAAATCACAAAATACACCAATCGCATTTTGTGAGTTCTCCCACGCTTCATAAATATGCTTAAGAAGTGCAACTGCAGCATCTGTTGTTGACCTACCCCTAGTAAAACCATACTGTTGACTTTGAAATAGTTTATTTTCATTAAAATATTCTAAAAGTTGGTTTAAAATAACCTGTTCAAAAACTACTTAGTGATGGTAATATAGAGATTGGTCTATAGTTACCGGGATCGTTCCTGTTTCCATTTTTAAATAGAGGTATTATTTTACTGTGCTTCATTAAGTCCGGAAACTTTCCTGTATCGACACATTTATTAAAAATATCAGCTAGATGTGGGGCAATATTATTGATTATTGTATTTAATATTTTTACTGAAATGTCCCATAAATCACCAAATTATTAAAATTGTGTAGCAATTGATTTTTAATACTACACGGTACTGGCAATTAGTAGTATTTTTTTTTATAAACAATAGACAAGTGCTTGGCTGTATCTCACCTGATGGAAAGTGAAGATGCAGCCTAAGATGTAGCGCGCTTCTCTAGAAGATGCCCAAATTGTACGTATTCGGAAAAACTGACGCCGGTAAGGCGTTCCACTCCTGAGTTGTCCGCATTAGAAAAGAGGAAGCAAATCGCTTCGTACGAACAGGCGGTATGTCAACTACTACTATTGGATAAGAATCAACACATATCAGGACTCTACAGCACATTGTATGAGCAGCCTGACGCACTAGCTTTCATCTCCGCGCCTCTTACTCAACTGGCTTTCACCCTGATATATAATGAGCAAGAGACAGTGCGGTAGGATTATAAAATAATAGTTATTATAGTCACAAACACTACGAATACTATCGCCGGTATCGCTGAGAGCAATTAATCTTCTGACCGTCCGTCACAGTGTTACAGTCCGTTGCGTTTTCAATTTACTTCATTGCCATTCTAACCTGAAATCTCATATCAGCAGCGATCAGCAATTTAACTGATATACAATGTTAATTTATATAAACAAAATGTATGTATATGTATTATACAAAATGTATGTATATGTATTATACAAAATGTATAAATCTTGTTTTTTGGTAGAGGCATATTTTTTAAGCTGTACCTACGTTTAAAGTTATTAGGAATTTCACGCTAGATTTGCAATGACTTAATGGGCCAATGCAATAATGATAAGGCTTCTTAGTATTTTTTTGTGTAATTAGGTCTTCCTTTTTGTGGGCTGAGAGATTTCGATTTTTTTTTGTATATTTGAACTCTGAGATAAATCTAGATCTATCAGGGAGGATGAAATCAGTATTCTAGGTAATTTTCGCATTATAAACAGTGAATCAAAGTTTGGCGAAAACCTATTAAGCCTTTACACACCGAGCTTAAGCTCAAGTTATCGTTTAGATGTAACAGGTCAATTGTCACCCTAGTTGTAACTTTGTAATATATTCGAGTATTGAGTTTATAGTGCCTAGTGTAGAGCTGTTTTAATTTAAGTTTTGAGTAAGATGACCAGTTAAACTTGTGCATCAACCTATACTTTAGAAGAAATAACTTATAAAGCGATCGTATCATAAGCAATATGTAAGTATCGATTATGTTTACGTGTAACAGGTCAGTGCGAAGCGGGTATCGAGGACAAAGTTAACACGCCTACCGCCCGCCGCCGCACCTGTCGCCCTCGTAACGTCTCTAGTGACTATATTAATACTCGTACACTATCTACATCTACATATATGAAGCTCAATACACTCAAATTATATTGAGTTAACGCTGAAAAAAGTCTAGATAATTTGTGTTCAAACTCAAATTTATATTAAACCAACAGGCATCGTTCTTTGTATCGTTTTAATAATGTGTGTGCTTTGCTTAGGCAATGGTAGTAAACTATTATAGACTATATATATATTATAGATATGGTTATAAACATCATTAAAACAGTCCTCTATGAGAACTGTCTTGATGGTGAAAGATGCACGTTCGTGTGTAATCGTCTCGTGAGATTATACCCTTCGCGGGGAGACATGTCCGGGACTGTGCCCGCTGCATGTGGTGTCCTGTTGAGGTCGCTCTTAAACTGTGCGTCTGTCATGCGATTCTTCACGTCGCTGCGAGAGATCAAATCCCTGCCAGGTGAGACACTGTTTCCTGAGGGAGGCGGTGATGCACCTTTGATCTTGGTGCGATTTATATAGGGCACCGTTGAAGTAAAGACAGACAGTGTTGCTAACGATTGCAATTATGTTCTTAATACTTGTATGTACCTCGTAGAGTAGTACAACAAATTATTATAAATTACGTAATGTTTGTACCAAACGTCGAGATTAGTATCGTCAGTTTTTATGTACTTAATTAAACCATAAACTTTGCTCTTTTCTAGAATGTAGCTAACAAAAGGAATTTACAAACTTTTAATGACGTTTTCGGAGAACTTTGAAGCTCATATCCCAACGTGTCAAGGACACTTTAGGGTCAGCTGTATTTATTACACCAACATTACATTATTATTTTGAATTTTACAACCTTTTGACTTTGATTTCTATATTATGAATAGCTACATACCTTTTACTTTTTTCCAAGGCTGTATAACCTCTGTTCCGATAGACTTGAGCCAGTTTTCAAACGGCACTAGCCTGGTGACTGTTATGGTTGTGCAGTGGTGTGGTGCTTGGTCTCCATTACTGAGGTTCGGTGTTAATTTTTTTATATTGGTTACTCGGTTTCCGTTTTTAACACTAAGCGATGCTTGGTGTTCGTGTCTTCAGAATATTTTTAAGTTTAATGTTATAGTAAATTACGTTGTAACCAACTCCAAAGTCTAATGCCTGATTAGCGAATAAGAATAAGCGAATGTGGCTGACTAACGTCTGCCGCTCACTTCGAAATTTTGCTTCTAACGTTGGAGTTTAAAGTTTTTTTTAAAATCTTGAATTAGAATTAGGTAAAAAGCGATAACTTTAAGTTGTATCTTTCATTTTCAGTTATATTAATAACATAAGTATCAGGATTCGTTGAGTATCGCTGTTTGATCGTCCCAGAGACTAAATTTTAATATATATTATAAATTCTACGGCAGTTTCATATTTCTTACAAACGTGCACAGCAATCGCTTCAGGCTATTTTGTGACTGTCGAAGCTTTACAATGAGCATTTTGTATATCGAATTTTCCTTTTCTCTTTTTTCATATAATTTAAAATCAGTTTTTTTTGGCGGAAGTGTTAATAGAAACAAACTAGCTAAAGCTAGTTACATAGCGTTGAAAATAAGATTGTAGAAGAAAATGAGGTCTAATATAATTCCTATCTATACCCATACGTGTCTTTGCGTGTAACAAAAATTGACTTACATTTTAATATTAAAAATATTGCAGAATGTTCACCCATTAAAAATGTGAAAAAAAAAAATTCTGTGGAATTTCTATTCTATTATGCATTGTATCTCTATGATTTACAGTGGACATCGCCATCCTACCAACTGTCTTCTGTCTCACACACCTGACAATAAATAACAACAAAAAAAAAAAGAATAATCCATTTTGGTGTAGTCGTTCTGAAGTAACAGGCTTACATAGAGCGTATAATATTTCTGCAAAAAGTCTATACGCGTTCAGTGACTTTCTCATAGGGGTAACAAAGGGGTAGCTAGTGATGTTATCTTTAGGGTCCTTAAGCACGTGTTCATTTACAGACTCTACTTCCATATAGTATTTTTAAACATGTTTAGCATCCATCGGAAACAAAATAATACGTGTAATAAAACCTGATACTCCAGACTTTGTTTTAATAATATTCATGCGCTTACATAATATATTCATAAATGTCCGCGACACGTAGCGCTGGGACTTAGTGACCCTCTGCTTGCAGACTGGCAGACATGTTTGTAGTGTTGTATTCATTATTCTATACTATATATACTCTGGAATATCTTAGATTAGCTTTGTGAATACAGCGTGTTAATAATTACTATTCCACCCTGTTATACCGCACAGTAACACTCACAAGACAGTAATAATATGCACTTAAAACGGAACACCGAGTAATCTCAATATTCAGTGAAGTAGACAACGTAAAACTACGTTCTACGTTCTTCTTACAAATCTGCTAACAAAATAGTCTTTTGAATTCCTTTTAAAATATTTAAGACGTCTAATTAGTTTGCCAGTTAGTGAATAACTTACATTACATTTAGGTATTAATATTTAGGTATGTACCTAATTCTACTTTGTTTTAATTGTGCCGACCTCCCTTCGAATGGAGATCACAAGTATCGTAAACTTTAATGGTTTCTTGTCGGAGGCTTATCGTTATAATATGATATTAAAAGTGAATTATCTAATGATAATAGTATTACAAGATAGAAAACCAAACTAAAAAATAGAAAATAAATTTTAATAAATTTAAAATAAGAATAGTGTTAAAAATTTCAATAAATATAAATTAATAATAGTGTAAATAAAAAAAATGTATTTTATTTTTTTTTAAAATAAACACGCTTGAGAAACAGCTACCAGAACCAAGGAAGGCCGCAGGCGCGCAAATTACCCACGGAGAGTTACATACTGACATACTGACAGACTGACATACTGACATACAAGTGAAGCTAATAATAAAAAAAAGCGTGTAATATTTAAAATAATAGAAAGCGATTGTGAAGTTACACTCAACACGAAATTCGTTCATACATTAAACGTACAATGAAAGTTAGTTTTAGTCAGCTCAGCTCCAAAAGGTCTGGAAGAACAGAGGAATCAGCTTAAAAACGAAGACAAGTCACGTACGCAACCTCGTATTGAAAATATTTCTTTACGGAACTGAGACATGGATCCTATTGTCAGCTAACTAAAAGCGGATTGACGCATTTGAAATGTGGTGCTGGAGGCGCATGCTCCGACGACAGGCAGAGATGGAAGAAGACCATAAGATAAAGACTGCTGGAGAGGTGATGGTCACGACCCTCGGATATGAGGAATAGGACTTGAGGAGGATACCGAAAGGAGAGTAATTAATCCCGAGACATCCGACAGGGCTGGACGTGTAGCATATATATCATGTTTATACAATGTCTTGTTTTTACCTACATTTATATCATATATAATGCTACAATAATAATAAAATATACGCTTTTTTTAACCAACTGCTGAATAAAAACACAAATAATTATCACTGTAATATTAAAACAATGTAAGACGTTAAACTTTATCGGGTATTCATTTGTATTCTAACAAAAGCCCTTGTGATTATTTTTGAAAGGGTTTCTGAATAATTTCCTCGAGTGTCTACAGGAAGAGTGACATAACGAGGTTGTCAATCAGTTATTAAAGGCCGAGTCCGTTTACCGTTTCGGTCACAAACCCCTAATTAGATTGAATACGTGAGTGATTCAGTTATGTGAGTATGTTTGCTATAATGTTATTTTGTAAATACAAATGTTGATTTTGTTAATATATGTAGATAAAGATATTTTTTTTATGATAGATAAGGGACAAATGAGTAAAAGGCCTACCTGATGGAAAGTGCCCACCGTCGCCCACGGACATCGGCAAAGCTGGAGAGTATCTCTGTATCAGTAACTGAGTTAGAAGGGGAAGTAAGGAGAAGAACGCAACGGTTTTAGTTGACCTTGAGCAAAAATATAGAGTTCACAGGAACCGCATCATGAGAACATCGCAGGGTGAGAGAGGGAGGGGGTAGATTTGGCCCACATGCAACGTGTCAAAGACTGAACTTGGTGGTCGGATTCGCATGCTGGTGGTCGCAAGGCAGTTGGGGAACAGATTCTCTATCATACTAATGATACTTCATACATATTCTACATTTTATACATTCGTGTTTTTTTTTAACTGTAAATACTAAATATGGAAATAGTAAATTTATAGATAAATACAAAAATTCATGTACTTTAACAGTCTTACCAGATATTACATGCATAGTTTCATTGTCAAATGTTGTAATGCACTAGAAACACAAAATCTTTTATTATATTTAAAACGCAATAAGCGAAATAAGCTGTAAATTAAATTCATTTCACGTAAATTTGCAATGAAAAAGATTAGTAGTGGAGCTCTCGATCAGTACTTCAATTAAATACCAGTCGGTGCATCGAACAGTTCGTGTCCTGCCTACACTACTGCTGCAGCTATGATTGCTGTATATATAATATTTATGTAGTCTTTTATGGCGATAAAATTTCAGAAATTTGATTGCTTTAATTGTGTCTCAAGTATATTTTATTGACTGCCGCCTTTGGGCAAATAATGACGATACCACTAACAAAATTGATGCAAATATTACTTACTTGATTGATTTGGAGATAGAGTCTATGTTATATATACCTACAATTTAAATTAAGACAAAGCTATTCAGAATAAGTGCTAACCTCTGCCTCAAAACATAGTTAATATACAATTAATGTATAATGGAAATTAATTTCGATAACCATTGAAAATATATATCATTAAAGAATATATATAATGATTTTGCCTAAAATTTTATGAATTTGATAACAAAAATATTTGATCGCCACTAAAAGCAGTCATGGGTTGACATTAATCGCTCTCGGTAAAGTTCACACTGTGACCTTTTCCTCAGGCGTTCCGCGATAATGGCATATTTAGTAGGGAGCTTACATAATATCGTCGATATATTACACATATAACAAACTTATATATCGTTTACTTTCAGAGTTACGAGCCAACATCGTTTGGCGGCACTTAAATGTTTAACGGTCCGTTCTTAACACGTAAAAAGAAGATATAAGCTGAAATGAAATATCTTAACATCAACCAGTCCATCAACGGCACAATCACAAGCATTTATTATCATAAAAAATATTGATACTAATATAAAAATATGATGTATAAATTAAATCAGTTTACTTCAATGAAGTTCAATTAAGTGAGTTAGGTACAACCCATATTTTAATTATTAAGAAAAAATATATCAAAGAAGATATTTAAAAACAAATCCTCTAAAAATATTTATTAGTTATATTAAACTTTATAGTAAAGTATAATTAATGCCGTTGTTGAGGTAGTTACATATCGGTGTAAGACGAAGCCCGACGGTGTCATAGACGTCCATGCGGCATCGCCACAAAAGAATTGCTGACACCAATTCGGGTAACTGCAGCCCGTGCAAGCCGATTCCCGTTTTTTTTTCACTCACATCAAGATGTCTTTTCTAATTATAGGTTAGTTATAAGTAATTTTAAAATATAATTAAGATACATTAAATAGTTTCATAAGTAAATAGTACTTTTATTTACTCGTTTCGTTTACCAGTATTTATTTGGACCTTGCTAATACTTTGTGGCACTAATAAACTATACTAATTCTATCTTTAGGTTAGCAAATTAATATTACACCTGACTAGATGATAAGTTTGCGTTTCCAGTACCTAACAAGCACATTACTTTAACAGATAAAAAATATGCATCTTGAGTTTAGTGTTTCAGTAGTTTCTAATATTATCTTCTTTACATAGCATAAAATAAAGTCGCGTCCGCTGTCTGTTCGCTTAGATCTTTTAAACTACTCAACGGATTTTAATGTAGTTTTCAGCAATAGATAGAGTAATTAACACGCGAATAGGGATGGATTGCTATTTATATATAAAAATGAATTGCTGTTCGTTAGTCTCGTTAAAACTCGAGAACGGCTCGACCGATTTGTCGAATTTTGGTTTATAATTTTCTTGTAGTCTATACACCTCAGCGAAGCGAGGACGGGTCAGCTAGAGTGTTATAAATAATATATCAGTTTTTGATTTATTGCAACTAAAACATTGTCCTCCGTGTCGGGTGCTGCGCTATTTTCCTAAGTACGTATAAGATTAACTACTATTTGCTGTCGTAAACTATGTTGGACCAATATTACTTAGTAAGTGCAATCGATTTTGCATCTTAATATCTATTTAATAGAGACTATTTTTACTATACATGATTTAAAGACGTATGAAACTTGAGAGTAAGTAGTAAAGCTGGGAGAATTTATGGTATATCCTGATTTTGTCGCGGGAATGAGATCCTTTTAAAGCATCTGAAGGTGTTTACTTTCGCGAGATTATTATTCCTTTTTTCAGTCTTAGCTTAAGTGAATGAGAATCACTGAATATTTTGATATAACCTTTTGATATATAAGTAAAAAGAATCTAACATAAGGCTATTTATTCATTTATAACTTTATTCTATACACTAACATATAAATAATATTAACAACAATAAAAAAGTACATAAACGAAAAAAAATAGCGTACAAAGGCGGGCTTATTCTATGAAGGAATCGCTTCCAACCAACCTTTAGAGAATTAGAAAGGATAACAATTTTACAGTGAAGTGGGTGGGTAAATAAAAAATAAAAAAATAGAGTATAGAATACATATTCTAGTAATATAGAATACATATTCTATTTTGCAATCTGTATTACGACAATAACATTTGAAAATAATAAACGATGATGAGGGTTGTTAACAGGCTCCTGAAAGCTAAAAGAAACACGAGCCGTTAGGCTACCGCTAGTGTACGTCCAAAGCAATGTAAATTGATCTCTGGTTTCAGTTGTCATTTGTTTTCAGTGAAACGCGAATTGAATATTGAGCAGTTTCTTAGTAAATTTTGTTACGCTTTATATTTTTTCTGACAATCCAAATTCTGTTTCTAAATTAAAAATACTTTATTTTATAGGTTAGAAACATTGTTATTATCTTTGTATTTGCGAATAATTCCTTTTCCAGCCACGTGTCTCTATAGATTTATGGAAGTCATCAGTGATTTCGCACAGTAAAAATAAAGGTTGTTTAGTGTCCTGGTGGACGGTCTCTTTTTTGAATCTCGTAGGTGTTTGATATATTTATTGTGTTAGTTGTATTTTATGACACCATGTTCATTTAACTACTGTCCTTTGAGTGTTACTGTGCAGTTTTTTTTTATTTATTAAAATTGTATATTTTCAGATAAAATTTGCAAAGAAGTCATTTTCACGTAAAGTTTTTGTTAAAATATCTTGTGAATGACATGTGAAGGTAGAGATACTACATTAGGTAACTTCTTTCTGAAAATTTTATAGTAAAATTCAAAATTTTAATTTCCTATTTGGCCCAGACGAGTATATAAAACGTGGTCAACTAATTGTGCTACGTACTCTACGCTGTAGCACCGTAGCGCCGTAGACGCGTCCGTAGCTGCGCTTTTGTGATTACTCTACAGGCGCTACGAATCGTCCACCATTTTTAACGACCTCTGCGACACGTCTCTGTTCTCAAAGGTTAAGGCCCTGTCGTTTTGGAGGGACCTTTGTGTTAGATAAAAGGTAAAATACATAGCTTGCGTTCACAACGTCCAGCACCTGGAATATTTTTATAACAAATTTCCTGTTCACTGATTGAACTTTTAATTATAATATGTTCCTATTAAATATTTTTTTAAATAATATAATTTGACTTTACATACTTTAAAGCGAGCGAGGGCGGGCAGCTTATTGGATATAAAAAAATAATCTCAGAGATAAAACTTTCGAGTGTTTATTTAAATATACAATAACAATTTCATCTTCAATTTATATTCGATGAATAATACAAAGGCTATTTATTGAATTCTAAATCTAGAACACTTGAAACAGTTCTCTATAGAATCTTGTCTTGTTATGTTTATTTTGTTTTCGTATCGACATCCCACACTCGTCGCTTGTCGTTCGTCTTTGTTCGCAAAACTTTTGATAGCGAACACGAACGTGTCAATGATGTTAAAGCTTTATATAAAAGTGTCTCAGAATCTTTGATAATAGAAAGAAATATGTCTTGGAACTTTTATAACTACACAACTTACACGCGAAAGGTCGCTTTGTTACACTTTTATGAAAATTCATGTAATACGTTTTATATTTCAATACAATGGATAGGATTTGGTCAAGAAATAACTAAACATTACGATATCTTAATATTTTAAGATGAGGACATCCAAAAAATGCCCTTGAACTTAATACCAGACATGTAGGTTCTCCCTTCCACATATGTGAACACTCATTTCCACTGCCTAGTCCGTCAGTTTAAGCTTAAGATTAGGCTTACATAAGGCTAATCTAACCTAAAAAACATTATTTTTACGCTCGACCTTGACATATGATTGTGTATATAAAATATATTTCGACAAATACATACATACATAAAACTATTAATGATAAATAGTTTAAAAATGTTTATTCTAGTTTAATGAGCCACTAATACGTAGGCAACATGAAATGCGCATAAATTCATGAGGCAGATATTAGGGCGGTTAATCCAACACGTTACAGCTACAGCTACAGCTACAGCGGTTACTCATGCAACATTATTTCATTGTGCTACATCATAGGATTACTTTTATGTTATTACTGGGATATGTTTCATCTATACTAATATTATAAAGAGGAAAGATTTGTATTTTTGGATTTTTGTATTTTTGTATGTAACGAATAAACATAAAAACTACTGGACCGATTTCAAAAATTCTTTCACCATTAGAAAGCTACATTATCCCTGTGTAACATAGGCTATATTTATTACAAGAAAAAATTAGAGATCCCCAGAAATTCTCACTAAAACCAACACAAGGTGCAAAAAAATTAGCCATAAAATATCTTTCATCGCATGCGCTGCGAAAAGTATTGATGATAGAACAAAAAAATGTTGTACAATATTATAGAACGTATCAATATCTACAAAAAACTCCGCGAGACCATATGTCCAACTATTGTAGTTAAGTCACTATAACTACTTTTTTACATTTTAAAAGTTGATAAAAATGTCTATCAAAATCAGACCATGTTTTCCATAACTTTGTATTAATTCTTATCCAAAAAATTATTTCGTAATGAAGACTGTTTCAATACCTGTTAATTACTTTTTGAATTATTGAAATCGGACATTCCAGTCAAAAGATATTACGAAATAAAAATATCAAGATAAATAAAAAATAATCCCAGACGGGCCGCCGGCGCGGTGTGGAGTGCCTCCCAGCGCAGCGAGTAACGCGGCGATAGAGGGAGCGACAGAATGCGGGAGCCAAAATGTAAAAAAAAAAATATCCACACGTGCGAAGCCGGGACGGGCCCCTAGTTTATTAATATAGTAATGTAAAACATTATATTTAAATTATAAAAGTAATACAGTCGTTCATAATTGAACTAGCAGGTAAGAATATTAAAACATAGTTTTATGTAATAGCAGTAGTTTAGTAATTTTTCTAAATATAAAAATTACCTAAAGGTAGTGTTTGGTATGGAAAGGGAATTTAACAAAATACTTTTGTGTGTTTGTATACAATGGAATATAAAAAAATCATTAATCTCTTATTTTGATACGATTCTTACTCAGAAGAGTCATGACTGACCTTTAAGTATAGAGTTAGTTCAAAATTAAATTTCTACGAGGCGTCTATCAAATAGATTCTTTTATTATATTTCTGATCACAAAAGATATTGTAATTAGTTTTTTTTACAAATGAGAGCTAATTAAAAAAGCTACAATACTGTAATAAAAATTCATGCCCGAGATGAATTTCAGTGAACTATTTCAACTCAGATCTTTAAAATTTACAGCGACAATACAATTTGTTTGTTCATTACGAAGTAATACGAAACAATGATGTTACGGCCTAAGGAGATAGCTTTAATAAGGGCTTTGCTATATTTTATCTAGACGACCCTTTGTCACAGGCCGAGCGGAGACTTGGTGAATAAACTCATTTCGTATAGAAAATGTATCATGTCTTTCACGCCTGGCAGGTTTTTGATCTCAAATTTCGAGTTTTATTGATGAATCTATCAATGCAGAAGTAGCTTGAAAAAACGTTATTCTTTTTTGTTTTATTTTTTACTTTTATTTATTTATTAGCCGACCCGAGAGACTTCTTTAAAGCTGAATATAATTGTTTTATTTATTTTGTATTTTATTAGAATTTTCTTCAACCGTGAATAACTTTTTTTATCTGTTTTACTTTAAATAAATCATATATTCAAGTAAACGGGTAACACTAAAAAATATTTCTTATGCTTTGTTTCAGAATAAGTAATATCTTAACTTTCGTTCTGATCTATTTAGGTATGTGAATAAAATCCCTCTTTCCCACAGAAACTACATTTATCCAGACTAAAAAGTATCCTATTTTCTAAGTCAGGCTGTAAAGTATCTGTACGCTAACCATTCAAATCGGTCCATTTGTCAATTTGATACGCTATCACAATACACTCAAATACTATGTTTAAAACATATATCAAATGTTCGAACAGGCCTGTTCTTAATCATTGCTATAAATGCTATGCTATTAATTTTATAGCTTTCTTTTAAATTGAACCGAACTGTAGACGTATTTCTCGTTTTGTCAACTAACTGGATGCTTTTAGAGAATCCAATTTTCTATTTTAAGTTTTATTACTTTCAAACAAAGTCTTAGGACTCGGGAAAGGGAATGCAATATCTGTGTGCAATTAAATCATTCTGTCTTGAGCTTTCAGCGCTACTTTATATTAAAAACAGAATTAATACACAAGTTAATTAAATTTAAATATTGAATTCTAAGATAATTTTAGTATGTCTTATAATTCAATATTAATGAAGTAGTATTATATATGTAGTATATAATTTTTTCATGTAGATTTTATATTCGCGTTGAAATAGAAAGGTCTCTCTTGAAAGGTTTTATCCTCGCTCATTAATAGTAGGTCTAAACATTATTCAGGGACCAGGGTTAGGGAGACACGTACGTTTCCTATATTTATCCGTGTCCGATTTTGGTTGAACATCTTTTGCATATATTACCGAATTTGCAGATTTATTTTCGAGTCTACCAGATTTATGGAAATAGAAAAACGCTAGAAAAGTACACAATGCTAAACTACCTAATATTCAAATATTCAGAAATTTTAGACAAGCACAGCAGTATTTTCATTATTTACGAAATAATAATCGTTTAAAACATTTCTGGAATACACAGTCGCGTTAAGTAGCATTTTGTGATAAAATATCCGGCTCGAAGGACCAAACCGTTGTTTTTGTTTCCCCCTCGTAAAGGGAATCGTTCTTCTTGCCTTTTAAAATGATTGCCTTGTCCTATTTCTGATTCGGGTCGTGTCGCGGCCGTATTAACATTTCACGTTGTGTCGCACCGCCTCACCTCACGCCGCACCGCCGCCGCACCGCCGCACTACCGCTTTCAAAACTCTGAATGCTCTATGTTATATTCTTTACATCGCTTTCACTGTTAAAGCGAATATTAAAACAAAGGATTTCACGGTTTATGTACACGTACTTACTACTTAAATGATAATTCCAACATTTATAGAGGAAATTCAGTGGCTTCTGTATGTGGTTTATACACATTTGAGACATTTTATTACCACTAAAGCGCTCTCTTTATTTAAATTTTTGTTTACGACTATCTAGCTGCGATTAACCTTGACAAAGTGTTCTTTCTGTGATTTAATATATTTTTCGTTTTTAAACGAGGCTAAGAACTAAATTGTAAGTGTAGTAGTAGTAGTTTTATAAATCAAACTCAGTGGTAGCTCAAATACATATTTATATGGTACTCGATATCAATAATCACTTTATTTTCAAAAGAAATCTTTTTCCGAATCCTTAATTTGAATACTCTTACAAAAATACTTTCAAGTTCCAAATCATTTTTGGCGGGAAATGTTCAGATTGGCCAAAAAAAATAGCACGCGTCTGCGATTGTTTATGATTGGCCAAACAGATACGAAATAATGTTGCCACTAGAAGAAATATTAAATCATTGCTATTACTATATCACAAAATGAAATCATGACAGTAGTAATATCGATATAGGAGATACTGTTTTTTCGTCGTTAGTTTAATGCTAATATGTTTTATGGTTATTACAATATTTAGATTAAAAACAACAAATAATGTTGGTCGATCGACGGCACCCTTAATTCCAAACTGTATATCATTTATTGCTTATTAGCATACTCAATAGCGGCACCTTAACGTAAAACTTTACGAGGCTCCTTTTAGAATTAAAAAAATTGAATAAGTGATGTAGTAGACTTCTTATTAGCTTGGAAACCTGTTGAGAAGAGTCGACATGAAACAGTAGCTTCTTTCAAAAAAGGCCTTATTTACATAATCTTATCAACGTTATTTAACTTCCAAGCATTTCCGTATCTTGTGCGCTATAGAAATCTCTATTTAACAATGATTTATTGTATTGAATTTTCGAATCGTTAAAGTGGTAAATCTGTGAAATACTAATAATCTATTTATAGATACGAGCACCTTGTACTGTATCTGTGAAATACTAATAATCTATTTATAGATACGAGCACCTTGTACTGTATCTGTGAAATACTAATAATCTATTTATAGATACGAGCACGAGAGAATTACTCACTTTATGGAGAGAAATCAGAAATTATGCTAATTATGCTTATCGGATTATCCGAATATCAAAGGGTTATATATATATAATCATTTAACATTTATGAATTCTCAGGAGCCATCTCCATTACTGATCGTCTCTGTGACAGTTCTATTACTCGCTGCCCGCGTGCCCGGGTGCCACTCGCTTCATTTGTCACGTCGAACCGTCTACTCGCTTGTTACACTGATTTGTAGTATTTGTTTCACACTCATACGGCTTCATTTGTCACATTACAATTTCTTTATTTTGTAAAAAGAATTGTAGGCACGATATAGAACTTTAGAATAGCATTTTAGGGCCTTCAGGTTTCATTCGACGCTGGGCACTTACAAAAATCTAGTTGCGACGCGAAATGATGGTGGGAAGGTTCATAAATAGGATATTACTGTGTGACATACCTAAAAATAAATAAAAAAAATAAAATAAAATAAAAAAAATAAAAAGCTTTTTATTTCCTTACAAAATTGAGAGAAGTACAATTGTTATAACTATTAATTTTTATGTTTGTTAGTGCATTAGTAGGTAAACTTATAATTTAGCAATTTATTTATTTGTGTTAGTGTTACTATTTTTCCTCTTCTAATTTTTACTCTCGTGTGACATACCTACGTAATATTTATTTCTGTTTTAGGCATTGAATGATTTTTTTGTTTATGAAATTATTGGCGTTAAGTTTTGCATTTATAATATTGTCATTTGAACAATAATTTAATCTAAAAATATTATGTAAACAAAGCTTTGTATTAGCATAGGAATCAGGAAATTATTTTCAGTTTGAATGGTTTTGAAATCTACCATTCTTACACTATTGATTTTTATACGATTCCTCTACTCCATCCAATTTGTCCATAGAATAAAAGTTGATTTTGTTAAAACACCTTTACATGAGCTATGGTCTAGTCTACCGTAGTGTTTACGGTAATATAAATTCATAGTTATGACCAATATTGGTGACAGTCTTCACGTTACTTACCCAGTGCGTATAAACAGAGGTTAAGCCAGCATATTGTGGCGCCGATCCGCAATAAAGGTGTAACGACGTAAAGGGCGTCGGCTTTACTGTTTGTAGGCGAAAAACAATGGCTTGATGGCTCCATCATGTGTCTATTTACAGGATTAAACTTAACTTACGTATAGCAACAGCTTTCTTCCGACATTTTAAGTGACAGCAATTTTCTTATCTTTGTGTCTTTAAATTTCATGACTTTAAGGTCTATAAGGTTAGTTGTTAATTTATGTCAATTTAGTTGGGAGAGGATATCAGATGTCAATGCTTACTTTAAAAGCACTTAATAAAGAAGAAAATTACTTATTCAGGAGGGAGGAAAAAAGCGATTTTAATAATCTAGTTTCTGTCCTAGAGGAATTTATGTTATACATTTTACGCTTGTTGTTTAAAAACCACCTCCCAGTAATATTTTATTCCTTATAAATAGTTTATCGCGCCTTTCTCTCTTTAAAGGTTGCCAGGATCGTTCACGCCTTTGTGATTGAAAACAGTCCCTAGTTTACAGCCAATTTGTTGGTCACCAGTAAAGGGAATTGGGTCACAGTTTTCATATAAAAACACATTGTGCACGAAAATTTACTGTATTTTTCCTATAAAAGCTTTACTTTAAATTTGTTTTCTTTTTTAATAGTGGCTTTATGTAGATTTTTAATTAAGATTACGTTTAAACGGCCAAAAAGGATTGAATAAATTTTACACTTACACAATCGTGATTTGATTTTTTTTGTTTTAAGAAACACAAAATTCTAAATACTTTTGTACTAGCATGTTATCTAAAAAAAAAAAAAATTGTTCGATATTATATCTATCGCTTTATTCCACCTGGGGCTTGTGGCCCAGAGTTCTTTTTTTGAGGTCATCGTAACAATCGCTGACTACTTTTCAACCTCGCAGCCCTTTCTATCAATAAGGAGGACTAAGCTCTAGCACTATCACACTATATTCATAGCCCTTTTTTGACATTTCTTGTTCACTGTATGAAATCACTTATTAAACTTTTTACTTTTTTTGAGGCAGTAATTTTCGAAATCTACTAATAGTATTCCAAACTGTATAAATTCCTCTAATATGTCAGGCAGTGTATTTTGTAAAGTAATAACGTCTTATTGAAATTAAATTGTTACAACGTCGCACGCTGATAGTTCCATTTATTGGACTCCTAACTTTTATCTACAAATATTGCAGCTCCGTTGAGGTAAATTGGGTACTTTCTAAAATGTATGAGAAGTTGCAAGTGCACTGAGCTGTTCTACTCTATTAAAGTCTGCCAGACTAGACGGAGAATTTGTGGAATTGGATTCTACATAACTACTGTTATACTCGTAGGATTCAGCCATGAACATTTATTTTCAGTCGTCTAAGTACAGATATACAAACATAATAGTGGGCAACATTATATGTATAATTAGTATCTTTTCTTAATACCTAGTAAATACTGAAAAGGTTACACCTTTTCAGTATTTGAATAGTTTTTTTTTACTTTTAAAGATTTTGAATGTTTTGCCAAAATAGTAGATGAAATACAACATTTTACTATATTTTCATTAAGATCTTATGTCACAAAGAATACAAACTTTCATAAACTTTGTCTAAAACAAAATTAAAATATTAAAAAACTTACAAAGCTATCGGTAAAAATATATGCAATGGTGGCCTTATCACTCAGAGTGATCTCTTCCAGGCAACCTAGTTTTACGCAATGGAATAAAAGCAGGGTACTCTACGGTGCATAAAGTATTACTATAAGTGTATAAAATAATAAATATATACCTATATATAGATACAAATGAATACATATATACATACATTAATATTATAATCAAGAGATACCTTCCGACTATTTAATGAACCGTTGTTTTACAAACACTCACAGTGCTACCATCGACAATGGCGCCAAGATCGCACAATGTTACCATACACCGACATCAGTTTGTATGGTTGATTATTATTTATAGATAAAAACGGATTGCTGTTCGTTAATCACGCTAAAACTTGCTAATTTTAGTTTTGAAATATTTTTGGAAGTACGGGGAAAGTTTAAATGGTAAAACGGTTTTGTTAAAACTTTTACCTGTAGTCTAATACACCTTAGCGAAGCGAGGACGTGTCAGTTAGTTACATGATATGTTTCTTGATATTTTAAATAACAACTTTGCCGTGTCAATATGGTTTGAGATCACATGTTAGTTTTAGTTTGTTTTCTAATATTAAAAATACAAATATTCCATGATAGTACCATATTACTAGCAGGGTAAAACATATGAGCTATCTGAACTTCGATCAGGCGAGCATTCTCATTCTGGAGGCGGACTATCTGCCATCGGCATTGTGCTACCGCAGCTATCTAGATCTGGAGATCTGGATAAGCTGAACAATCGTGAGGCGTACCCTTTGATAAGTTGACCTTGCTTACTGAAAAGCAAAAGTAATTAACAGCATGATTACCACATTTTAATAGAATTGATCTATTCCTGTTTATGACACCAATTTACTCACTCACCCTTTCAGTTATTCACTCACCTACTCACCCAATAACACACGTTTATTTACCTACTCACTCACGGACTTTCTACTCACTCGATCTTTCTTTCAAACATACACAAAACAGAACTTCTAAGTATCAATTTTGAACTGAGAGAAAGGGCTGAAGATATTTTCACATGACAGTTATTTAAAATTAAAAATTTCTCTATCGCATTGAAGGTATGATAGAAAGAGATGATACTTACAGATACTTGCCAATAATGTAATATTATTTATCTAAATCACTTGAATTGTTAGATACGATTTTACTACGAACCTGCCTGCCCTTCATTCCCTGTGGTATTACTAATTTAGTTTGCATATAATTAGTTTCCTTACCAGTGGATTTTCATATAATTCTTTCTTGAAGGTTTAAGTAAACTTCAATAGACTTTTTGATGTTTATTTTTAAGTACTAAAATTGTAGGATCTATTGTAATGATTTTTAAATTGTATTAAAATGTGTGAACTGTTGGGGAATCTGTCTATACTCTTTATGTTAGCTCTTACTGAATGTCATTTCTATACACAGAAGTGCTATTTTGTGTACATATTTTTCAATTATAATATTAATAGTATTATCTAGATCGTTTATTATGGAAACAACATTAAAAATAGATTTTTTAATAAAAACTGTATTTTGAGAACTTTGTAGCAGAATGTAGTCATATATTGTGATGTTAAAATTAACGTTAACTTTAATTAGATAAAGATACTTAAACGTAATATGTTTTACAGGCAAACACCGAGAATAAGAATTCTAAATAAGTAAAGTACGTTGAACTCTATCTGGTTTTAATATATTGGAAAATGCGCTCTACCAGAAACAGTTAAAATAGTAAAGAAATGTTTTTATCTTACATCAGAATAGTTCTTCCCAGTATTTATTCAACTCAGTTAAGCCTCCGCGTTAAATATGCATACAAAGCGTCGCATGGTCTCGTCCATCCAATTATGTGGTTGCCGCTTCCACTTTAGGAAATTTAGAGTAAATATGTCGCTGCGTAGCTTGTCTCTGGAATCTGCTTAATGTATTGTATTCAAGTTAAATAGTTATATCAAGTTAAATAGTAACTATTAAAAATATCTTCTTCCTACAGCGATTTAAAGTTCACGTATAAAAATGTTTAGTATATAAAGCTTACTACTCTGTTCAGGATTACTTGAACGATGACAAAGGTTGGGTACAAAATGACGTTGATGCTCAGCTAAATGATTTTTTCAACAGAACACAGACCGAATGATGTACATGTCAAAGTACTTTGTTTAAAGTTTAAATGAATTAAACTAGTTTGAGTTTTGAGATTTTTCAGTATTGTAGGACAATCGTTTTGGTACGTCAGTATGTTTTGTGATCTGTGTCTACGAAAATATCACATTGTTATATCACGTCACGTGACACAATTTTAGTAGAATTTATTTCAATAAATATATTGATATTATAAACTGTCATCCATTTGATTAAAATCCATAACATTATAATCAGTTTTCAAAATACTAAATATTGTAAAAAACTTTGTTTCCAATTTGATGAAGATTAAAACTGTTTGTGTCATGCTAAAATAATAAAAAATTCATGACGTAGAAGCTTCAAAAATGTTATCTCCGTAAAAGTCACTATCAGCTCTGCTCTACAGTGATATATTGAATTTCGATTTTCTGCGAAACGTGAAATATGTTCATATTAAAAATTTTGTGACTGATGTTTTTAAATATTATATTATTTATTCAGAATCTTCTAATAATTCAAGATGGAACCAAAAATGCTTTTAGTGAAAAATAAGTCACATAATAACAAAAAAATGTGGTGTAAGGAATATTAGTATTGTGCATTATGCATGTATAAACATGTATTTTGTGACCCAAGAAAAGGTTCAAGACGGTCCATGACGTAATCATTATACTTCACTGGTCAACTTAGCTACTTAAAATTAAAATAAATTAATGACTGTCGTTTTCCTCCTTAAGAAAGAGCTTGATTTTTAACTACATTAATTTAGTCAGACTGTCCCAAATCTCTCGGAACAGATATTATATATTGTCGAATAAGTGATATTTTTTAAATAAAACAAAAGGTACTACTACTTGGCACTACAAAGTTATCAATTTAAATAATTTGTTTCAATTATACTTTTTTTTAAAGCGCTTTTGATACGTCACTTGCTCTCTATTATGTCCTTGCAGAGCTTCTACGACTGAATCTTGTACAAAGAACGTGTTTTTCAAAATAATTTGTTTCATTCAACTATTAGTAAAACACGAAACTATTTATTGGTTTACTATTGGTGTAATTTTACCTTCTTCATTGAACCCAATTCCGTTGCATTGTCCCGATAGCATTGTAACTGAGTTACTGGATAAGACAGTTCGGTAGTCTGTAACGTTGTTACGTTTGATGCAGCTCAACTTTGAACTGGGCACTATTGTTCGTCTCGTGGATAGTGCAGATCGTTTACCGTTAACACAATTAGTACTTAAACTGGATAAACGTTTAATGAATATTACTAGATCGTAAACACTGATATTTCGTCAGCGGTCTTTCTATTATTGTGTAAGGTAAACTAAGGTCGTTTCGATGTTGCTAATAAATGGTTTAAATATGAGATTATTTATGAATACGCCAATTTCATATAATAAGATTTGCCGTGTGTTTCATCAAAGATATAGGAAAAAATGTCTAAAACGCAGCCCACAATCTCATTCTCTATTCCTATACTCGCTAAGTTCAATAGGATGACATATCGATATCATAAGAAAAAGAGGTCTAGATTCGACATTGTCCTTATCAGATAAAGGTTAGGTTAGGCGATAAGTCTGCATTATTCTATCCAGTAGAAAAAGTATCTTTAGAGTTGTCCTTTCGGTTTCCGAATCTAAGACCTTACAAACGCGCTGTTACATAAGATGAAGGTTTATTCTATATTTTATTTTACCCCAAATTTTTGCCAAACTCAGAGGTTAAGCAGAATCGAATTACGAATAGGTATTCCCTATATGAGAATATTAGGCCTTGTATTACAATAAACAAGCAAGTATTTTCGCACGGAGCTGTTAATCAAGTGAACCTACTCGTTAGATCGTTGAAGCGGTGAGTACTGAGCGGTTGTAATTTCCCCTGCGAACACTCCATCTGATAGTTTCTTGTTATATATTTTATTTTTACTTCCGACCTAGCGATTTAACAATAAAGGAAAATCTACGTTTTAAAGTGATTTTTTTATTGAGCATATAAAAAAGTAAAAAAGTATTTGCAGTTTTGCAGTAACCCTTTTGATGATTGTGAAATAAGTTTTCTCTTAAGACATTCTTTTATGTGTAAGTACGCAACTTTTTAGTCATCGTCGGTGAAAATAAGGGCGCAAATGAAGGAACCAAATCGAGCACGATATTTTGTTGAAATTAAAATAGTCTTGTTGACTGCACTCATTAGGAATTATATTAGCAAGTGTCTGTCTCTGTACGAAGATTTTTAAAAACAACCCAAGGTTTCATGGAACAGAAAAAAATTCAGTACGTAAAAAATTTGTAAGTGTCCCTCACTCATTTCATGCATGCTAAAATACCCTTGTTAACATTTTTCGACTCTTCGAAAAAATAAGTCTGGCGCAAAGAAAATAATTATGGTTTCTTTTGAGGGACTTGATGTATTACATGAATACATTGAATGTTTGTTAAATTTCCCAGCTATGAATCGTATATTTCCATTCATGTCCGAAATTCAGAAACGCGTTACTTGATCTTAATTTCCCCAGCGAGCGTGGTCAGCCGGTACCCATCACATAATCTTTTGTAAAGATAATGTTGAACTATTTACTGACTACATAAACCATAGAATGATTATTTTATAGGTAATGGTATACCATCCTTTTTTATAACATCTATTTATCTTTTTAAGATTTTCATCTGCGTTGCGTGACCTTTTTGTCTTAAGTGTACTTGAGTTAAACTTGAGCTTACTTCCGGTAAATTTCCCATAAGCGTGCCAATATTACATCGCATTTGTGACCTTTCTTTATTGATTTATCATTGTGTGTATAAGATCTTTACTTGTAAAGCATTTTGGATATGTTTACCCATCCCCGATCCATATCTTAAATTATTACGTTTTCTTTACTTGAAATATTGCAATTATTTTGTTGAAGTTGAAAAACTGTTACAGAAAATGGAAATAAGAACCTTTTTTGTAGAAATTACTACTGCGTTCACATGCGGTGCGTGACTCAAATTAAATTGACTACATGTTATTTTGTTTTGTGCGTGAAATAAAGAGAAAAACCAAACATTTCTAACCTTAATTTGGGTTTTTGTTAGGTGTCATTCGCACGAGAGATGTAAAATAAATAAATATAGGGTATTTTTAAGTCTCACATAATTGTGTCGGATCTTTGGTATTTGTTTAAAATACATGATGCAAAATATTTACGTTCCGCGAAACTGTGGAACTATCTGCCGGAGCTGAGTCTGTGTTTCCTGATAGGTATTATAAAATTAATTTCTGATATTTTAGGTATTCATCGTAACTCTCGTACGAACAAACATAAAAAGGTTTTGTTACGTTCGGCTCGAAGGAGTTTCGATTCCTATCTTAGGGGGAGTTGGTTACTTAGTTACTAGTTCGTGATACTTCGTAACTGAGTTGAGGCGGTCGCGGTGTGATTATTTAATCCTCGAAAAAACTTTGGGCTTCTGGTGTGCGGATAGTGTGATATATGCTTGCTAAAAGTTATAGCTATTTAATCAAAACCTATTGGCAGGTCACTCATTGTATAAAGCTGAAACAGATTAGTTCTATGCCTAGTATTGATTCTATACCTAGACTAATAAATAATTGAAAATTACAGTATATGTTAAATAAATTTTAAAACATTTTTCTTGATATTCTAGCTTTATTTTAATTTTAGCTTAAAATCTGGAATACCACAGTTTTGTACGTATAAATTATAAAACAATGTTAAACCATATTCAAAACTGAAATCTCCACAAAGACAGGAACGGTACGTCGTTTCGTGTTCATTAAGCGGTAGACGGGTAATTGAATTTTTAATTTAGCAAAATAATATTTGAATGAAGCGGCCGCAATGTGGAGCCACTCGGAGTCTAGTCTTTGAATGAAAGGATTTCTTATACATTTGTAAGGGTACGTTATCTTCATAATTATATTTATAGTGAATGAGTAAATTATTTTATTCCAGGACCTATATAAGTTTAGTGAAGAACCTGGCTTACGGACGTAGAAAATGTCTCCAGGAAACGGTGTTTAAAATATCAATTTACAATCAAATAAAGGTTTAAAATAAATATGACATTTCGTATAATCGGTACGTATTTAAAATCAATTTTTATTAAAGCCTTAATTTTGATTGAGGCTAAGGTCATCGATGCGCTGCGTTGTTACATTTATATATATGTCGGATATAATTAAAAGAAGGAATGGAATAGATATACAATCATTTTATAAGCATTGTATGTGCTCAACGGATGTCCTATAATATAAGCTACGGGCGCAATAAGGTCAAGATATAACTTAACGTTATGATCTCGTACTATTCAGAGAGAAACTATTATGACAGGAACCCAAGCAGTGCCTTGGACTTGTGACCAAGGTGTAGGCTTAAGGACGTCCTTTAAGTGATCACAACACTCGCCTCCACTGCTTAGTATCACTATTTAATCCTACGATTAGCCTAACATTAACCTAAACTAACACAAGGTTAACCTAACCTAAGCCTAACTCACACCTCCGACATATATATAGTGCGTACGAGTTCTGACAGATGGCGCTACTATATTTTCAGACTAGTGAACTCTTCAGACGGCTCAGGCCTATCATTATTTTGAAATCTTAATCATTTTTATTTTATTTACGCGAACGGCTGGACCGATTTCGCTTCCTCTTTTTGTGTTGTGTTTGTTATTATCAGGAGTGCGCGGAAAATATGAAAATAAAAGAAAACTTAATGATCGCTAAATTATAATGTATGACATAACTGTCAATCATTTGATCAATATTCATAGTAAAGACAGCGTTTGTCAGGTCAGTAAGTTTCTTTTTTTTCTATATACTCGTAATTTGTAATATAAAGTGTAATAGAGCAACATCTTTGCATAAATTAGATAATATCTTGTTAGCATGATATTTATTACTACTGACAAGAACGTTAACAACGTTTTTACGAGCCAGTATTTATGAAGATATTGAGGAAAACATCAGGTTTAACTTTATAATTTTTTATTATAAGTTAACAAAAACTCATGTTTTTGAAGATTTAGGAAATAATTTTCAAATTACCTTACGCAACATTACATAGATACAAGGTGTAGAGAGGAAAAGAGTACTCGTATGTTATGTTTTATTGTACTGCCCAGTATAACTTTATCTGTATCAATAATCAACAAAATTTCATTCTTTAGGTCCTTAGATAAAAAGCTAAATCATTCTGTTATGATAGTTATGGTTATTACATATTTTTATTAAATATTATCTTTTTTTCAGGTAAGTAAATGGATGTGGATTTCGGTATAACTATAGAAGCATGAAAAAGGTATGATTATATGAGTGCTCCCTTGTGGTCGTTATATTTAAAATTCTAATCATTTGAAGTATTGCATGCTTGAAGTCTTTTTACCATATGACAGCAAAATGTTAATGGAAGAACTTTAAATTAGATTTTCAAATTACCTAATCGTTTGAGCCTTTCAACGGGAAATACATCAAATAAATGGTTGATTAGTAACACTATTGATAACTTTGCAGGCGAGTTAGAAGCAAGAGAGAGCTCTTTGTTTTATTTTAAGTATACCCACATGTCGACAACAAAGAAGCGTCATCTCAGTGGTTCAGGCGTTGGATTCGCGATCGATGGATCGTGGGTTCAAATCCCGGACATTGGACCACTGGCGTGGCCCACTCCTGACACAAGCATGCAAGCTTACTAGGAGGGGTAAAGGGAATACTAGTGTCATAGATATAAAGAGAAATGGTACCTATTACTGTACAGCAATACGTATTCACATGCAATTTAGACTGAGGCGAGCAGTGTCTGGGGCTTGAGACCCAGGAGCAGGTTTAAAGAGCTCTTTCATAATATATTAACTCTCACCACCACTCGATCTCGCCATATACAATAGATAATAAAGTAAATTTACGTGGACCTCGAGAAGACGACGCTATAACTGACTTCCATGTACACTGAGCGAAAACACCAGAGAGACTGAGACTATCGTAGTAAAGGTTATATATTGTCTTCACGTCGGTATACTTGAAATAATATATAATGATCTACCCGCTACTACTACTTTATAAACAGTGTTGCTAACACTTGTAGTATGTGATCCATACTGCTAGTAATCTTAAAAAAAGAGTACTTATCTCGATTTATTTGAGGTAATATGTTAAGTGATTTCATACACTAAACATGATCATTCATTGTCACCCTTTAATGGCTCACTGCCGAGCTGGGGCTTCTCCTCAGAATGAGGAGGGATCTATCTGACACAAAAGTTGTTGCAGCATGTTGTTTAGCTCATTGATACCTAGATGCCTTCCCTTTACGAAAGTTCTGAGCTGAATAGTATAACACCTAATAGTTTAATGTAATGTGTCTGAGAAGTAACGTCTGTTAAGATAAATTACAACTAAAACTTAGAAGCAATCACAAACACTATTTAAAGTAGTTCAAATAGGTTCGTTAGTGTCGTGATGTATGTTTTTTGTATCAAGGATCATATGTGTTTGTTTAAACATTGGCAAGCGAGGTCAAGGACATCCTTAAACCTACACCCGAGTTAATAAATCCAGGCACTGTTCGGCCTGCATAAAATGCATGTTTATGTGTATTCATCTCAAACATTCCAAGAACATGTAACTCATCGGATTTCCGATACTCCGCAGTTATCGAGTTTCGATATTGCGGAAGAGGCTTAATTTAATAAAGCCGATATGACCGTTCGGTTGTGCCGCCATTATGTACGTAATTAATACGGATACACGCTCGTTATATCGATCGAATCAAGCAAATTGAGACATTACAGCCGTTCATTTACATTATTGTATTATGACTAATGTCTTAATAATAATAAATGGTGTGCTATGAAGAGCTAAGACTGTACTTGAGATGTATAAACTTTTTAGTTACATCTGGATTTTATTTCTTTCTTTTAAGATCAACTAATACTTTATGAAGTTTGTTTAATGATGATGAATTTACATTTTGTGTAGCCAGGTCTTGACGCGTGTAAAGTTCATCTTTCATTATTATTATATATCTATATATCTATATGTATGCTTAGATCTTTAAAACTACGCAACGGATTTTGATGCGGTTTTCTTTAATAAATAGAGTGATTGAAAAGCAATGTTTATATGTATAATTTAGAGGTTTTGAATGTGATGTCGTAAATTAAGACATTTTTGTTAATATCGCTTATATTGCAAACGCTGGCTGAACCCTACGAGATAGATCAAAATAATATACTACAGTCTTGTACACCTTAGAAAGGTCTACAAAAAAGTCCGCCATGGTATATGTCTATCTCTTAGTGATAACCCACAATAACCTTTTTATATCCTTTACTTTTTACGATAAATAATGTCTTATTTACAAAGCGATTTTAAACAAGACAGATCCTTATCTAATTAAATACCCTAAATACATTGTGCATTTAATATAGATCAGTATGGCTCTTTAAAGCATGAAATTTAAATGAATATTTTGGAAGATATTACAGATTTAAAATGCAGAGACATAGCAGTTACGGCTAAATACACGTGTTAAATTGCAACTGGGCGAAGCCGGGACGGGTTCACTAGTATATAATACAAGATAAAATAACTAAACAACAATAAAACAAACATGCCTGAACCCGCTTTAAAAATTATTTCTTATTCGCCTAATAATGTTTGTATAACATATTTCGTAGCAGAATTATACTAAAACATTTTTATTGGTTGTATTAACAAATATGCTGCTTATACTTAATTTTAAGTATATTTATAAAGTAAGTTATAATGATGGTTCGTTTAGTAAGTTCTCTCATTTATTCAAAAACATATTAAAAATTTCTTTAACTTTAGAATTAATGAGCTAGCCCCAAAGTTTGTATAAGACCGTTAGGATAATTTGTCCACATTTTTCAGAATTCAATCATACTTAGTGTAAATTATGCCCGACACAACTAAAAGATGAAATTGGGAAAACGTTGTATCAAGAAATATAATCATTTAAATTACTTCATTATTGATGGATATCTTAAATACGTAACCATGAACTTGCATACACCGGATAAAGGAAATTTTACAATGGCATCAATCGATAACTGTGTCTCCATAGTGAGTAATTGTTTCACTTGGGGATCTTGGGACTTGGTGATCGCATCTTTAATAATTCTACAGTCTATACAAGATTAGCCTCTCGGACGATTCATAACTGGGTAGAAAAATCTTTGATAAAGTCTTCTATTTTGTATAGGGCGAATAAAAATTTAAAATACTATACAATTTAAATAACGTTGAAACACAAAAGTTCCCGAAGTATTAACTAATTAAAAAACCATAACCCGACTACGTAAAAAAGTGGTCTGAAAGGGACGAAAGAAGAAAATAATCAGATAGAAACCTAGAAATGTATCGGTATAAAAATGGTCAAGGTAGACCCGTGGTCGCACCCTATAAATCAGCTTTGAGCTGATTCACAAAAACTTCTTAGTTTTAGTTTTGGACACTTATTGACTTGTCATATGCACTTTTGTGAGAAATATTTTTATAAAATCTTTCTCACAAAAGTGTCACGAATCTTTGTATAATCTTTGCCATAAAATAATAGATATTACCGGGCAGCGCCTTGGGATAACGACTAAGGTGTGGGATTAAAGGCCTTTTATATAATTACAACGCTTTTCTTCGATTATGTGGATCTCATGAAGGGACCGTAACCACGACATTATAACACTGACTTCCATGTACACTGCGCGACAACACCAGAGACACTGACTCTAATCTATCGCACTAAAGGTTATATATTGTCTTAGGTTAAAAGAAACTACCCGAGAATACTAATTTATAAACCGTAATGCTAAAACCTTTAAAGTGTCTACGATTGGTGCCCTCATCATAATTTAAAAACATTTTGCATTGCAAATAAAGTGAGGGTCTGGTGTGGTATCCAGTTTATAGCTAAAAGAGCAACATTACAGCGCCTCTCGCAAGTAGCAAAGCTAATATTTGCCCATTGATCCCAGGGGTGTGCACAGACTATTATGTTGAGAGGATCAACGGTGCCAGTGAAAAAATTGGAACTAGAGTGGTGTCAACACGGTTGATCAATATTGGCGGGATCATATTTTACCTCGAGCACCCGAAGAGGGTTGTCTCTGATACTTAAATATTTCATATTTGAAAAGGATTTCACAATTTTAAAGAATCCCTCAGATAAAAATTCATTCCATACACAATTAAATTTTTTGGTGCCTTAAAAATATTAAAATTTCGGCTTTTATTTTTTAATTATGGTTGTGAGAACGGTTTGCCCCGTAATAAAGATTACATGAACCTTTGATATTGTGGCGAAACTTTCGGCAATCCCTAAAGGACTTTTAAACTTAAATCAAATATAAGTAATATTTCTTGATTTTACATTTCTTGTCAAAGATTTAGTTTAAGTTTAACAGGAAAGATTTGTATTTTTGTATGTATGGAATAAACTAATTTACCGATTTCTTACTAAAACCAACCCAAGGTCTAAAAAAATTAGCCATAATATGTCTTTCATCGCATGCCCGGCGGAAACTATTGATGATAGAACAAAAGAATGTTCTACAATATTATAGAACGTATCAATATCTACAAAACACTCCGCAAGACCATATGTCCAACTATTGTAGTTAAGTCACTATAACTACTTTTTTACATTTAACAAGTTGATAGAAATGCCTGTCAAAGTCAGACCATGTTTTCCATACCTTTGTATTAATTCTTATCCAAATAAATTATTTCGTATTCAATACTGTTTCGATACCTGTAGATTACTTTTAAATAATTGAAATCGCACGTTCCATTCATAAGATATTACGAAATTAAAAATATCAATATAAACAAAAAAATACACGCCGACGCGCCAGTGTGGCTCCACGCAGAGTAGCGAGCAACGCAGCGAGAGTGCGAAGCCGGGACGGGCCGCTAGTATAATATAATATAATAAGTTACATAATATATACGAACGGATGTTGCAGATATATATTAAACGAACGTTTGATTTCCAGTAGTACCATCGAACGCTGAATTAACACGTCGTCATACATTATGTATCGACTGGAGGGTAGGCTGGCAGTTCATGTTTCAATATAAATGCCATTGTATCTCATATTCGGCTTACCACTATATCTGCAGGATTTGATATCTCTTCATATAGCTTTACTCGCATTACACGATACTGCTATGGATTATTGAATAGAGTATCACGGCTTGTTCACTATATAGAATACTAGTTGACCCGCCCTGACTTCGCAGGACTATAACATTATTAATGACTATAACTTACTTAGACTGATCCAATATAAATTAATAAATCCTATCTTTTAAATTAGACTTGCAAAAACCGCCTCCAATTTTGTACTGTACAGTAGTTTTTACGTAATGCTTGTCCTGTCATAGTCATTTAGCTAAGTTGGAGGGGTTTATTAAATATATAGTTTTTTTTTTAAAAAGCTAGGCCCTCATATTAATTTTTGCTAAATAATATTTTCTAGGTACAAACATTCGATAAGGTACGTTTTTACTATATTTGGAGATTATTTGCGACCCAGTTATAATTGTATGTCAAAATGTGTAACTGCAAACAAAACTGCAAACAAAAAAACGCAATCCACATAAATACTATTAATTATAACTAATAATAGATTCTCATTTTATTTGTGCAAACGACTGCATATTTTCTATAAGTATATTTATTTTTTACGTTTCAACGGGATAATACTAGTCGACTTGGCCCGATTTTGCCTGAGTGCAATGTATCATATTCGATCGATTCAGTGAGTTAAGCGTGATTGCGTAACAGACAGACAGACCAATCTGCCAATAGATGGCGTAAGTAGTATATAAAATCGCAGTTTACGTCTCTTAAGAGTTACTTTCAAAATTATAATATTACTAGCTGACCCGACAGACGTCGTCTTAATTATAAATATTGGTCAAGTGAGTGAAAGTTATGTCAAATGCCATTACATTAGAAAAGTTTATATCGTCGTTAACTTTTCATAGATTTTATAATTTTCCGCGCAACTTTCTTAATTTTTTCTTACATAAGAACATTCTCCTGACAATACCAACCACAACGAATAACAAATTAGCAAAATCGGTCCAGCCGGGAATTAGGGATTCATTTTTATATATAAGATGATTATTCCAATTCCTTTATTTAGAAATCAAATCTTTAACAAAATTAAGTAAAAGACAAATATAAGTTTTACAGTTTTTTAGCATAATTTATAAATCCTGCTGTTGTGTAAAATTAATTAAAAAAAGTTATTAAAAGAAGGAATATAGTAGTGGTAATATTATTAGCGTGTTACTTCGAATAATAGAAGTAAGTGCAATGTTATCGTGGAAATTGGTATTTTTCACGCATTCATTACACAATTGCGGATAAAATATAACAATAAAGCGAAGTATTATTAACCACACACCCATACTATTATTAAAATATAACTAATTAAATATCTGTTATTCATATATAGTATAACATTGAAGCTGGTATACATTAGTTCAGAAAGACAGAAAGAAGTTAAACACCCAAATTTTATCATTGCTACGTACGTGAATGCTACATTGGGAGCTTCACTGCAGAATTATTGTTAAAAGACTATATTAAAATATAAACTAGACGAAAGGCGTGCAGCGCCTGGAGTTTGCGACCCAGAAGCAGGATTAAAGAGTCCTTCTACTAACAGTTAAGACACTCCTTCACCGCTCAACCTCCTGTCCCTAATATTTAACATGTCTTCAGAAAAACAGCAATTATACAAAAATATTTTTTTAATAGATAACACTTTGAAGTATAACTAAACTCTCTCGCGTAGCAATCGTCCTTTTTATAATACAAAATACCCCCCTCATCTCTCCAATATAATGACCAAGTTGTTTTCTAGGCCAATGATTCAAAACATGCAATCCTTTAAATAATTAGTAAAGTTAACATTCGGACTTTTATATTTAACCAATCAAAAATTAAAAAGAAATTTACTTTTTTAATTTTTGGTAACATAAGAACATTGAAATGTATAACAACATCAATAGTTAGTATCTAAGTGTGTAATTTGGTGTGAGATGTAAATGAGTTGGTTTGTTAGGGATCTATTTGTCAACGGATTGCGCTCCGTCCGCAAAGCTTGTGTCTCCAATCGGCTTTACCGTTCAAACTGTACTTGTACTGAATTGATAATACACTCTTACTTTGATAAATATTTACGATAAATGTAAGGATTACGTATAAACAAAGCTTGCGGCTTGTGCCCAAAGTCTACGAGGTACTTAAAAATAATTTTTAAATGATTCTTTGTCCGTGTGTTAGTATTGTATATGGTTTTCACAGTTGTCTTGATGATAAATGGGATGTCAAGAAAAAGTCGATTAGTACTCAGTAAGGAGGATCTACTAACAGTGTTCACTGTTTGTAATAACTACTAGTCAAAGTTTCTAATTCAGTAAGTTTCTGATGTTGTAGAAATTAGTTTCAATTTAAACGTGATTGACTTTGTGATAGGTAAAGTAATTGTGGCTTTATGGATTTAGGCCGAGAAAATCAATTCCAGAGCTTTAGTTTGTCCGGCTAATGACATGCAGTGTACAGAGAGAGGATGTATACACATCATTTTAATGGGGTGGATACCAATGGGAATTTATTAAGTTACAAATCGATCTGAGATAATCGTCCCAGTGATTTCTTACAGTTAATATTATCTGAAGTAGCGCTAGTGGCGAGTGGAGGATGTAAAGGAGCTTCGTCATGGGTCGCAAGCCCCAGGCGCTACTTGATCTAATATACATGTTTATATTAGTCGTGGTACTGTAATAGGTTAATTAAAAATGATTATCGTGGAAATGAAACGAGTAATTTGAGTTGTTATTTCTGCAGAGGTTGTACAAACGATTGTGTTTTTGTAACTTTTCTAAGTAACTTTAATAAGAAATCTCACTTTTATTTCCTTCGTTGAACATTTGTTTTTGTTCAATTAACATATTTTATTTAGTTTTCTTTCTTAAATAACGTATTATGTCGTTTGAAGCATCAGTAGCTCAGTGGTTCGGGCGTTGGATTCACCATCGATAAGTCGTGAGTTCATTTCCTGGACATTGGACTACTAGTGTGGCATACTCCTAACACGAGCATTTAAATGCTTACTAGGAAGCGTAGTATGCGATCCATAATGCTAGTTATCTTTAAAAAAAAACACACACACACAATCCAGACGAAAGCCCAGCAGTGCCTGAGGCTTGCGATCAAGATTGTCTTTCACCACCTGACTTCCTGACTCCAGTATTTAACACTTTAGTAAAATAGCAATATAATACGAAATACCCCCTTCATCTACTCCCACTATAATGACAGGTGGGTAGGCCTGTGTTGCCAAGTTAATAATGGATAACCGAGATATTGATCAAATTATTCTAATTAATATCGATATTTTATAGTATTATTTTTTAACGAAACCTAACAGTAGCATTAAACTGTCTGTTAAATATTTTAAAAATTAGGAGTATACTTACGTTTTGTAATAAGATTCATCAATTACTTTTTGTCAGGCTTGTTGTAGTGACATCACTTAATTCCTACCGTTACCCTGATGAGGGTCAACTACTTGTGCAAGGGTAGGGCAGAGTATAATAGTGTTGACCGATGTAATTTGCTAGCATAAGATAGATTATACTCTCTATTCTGTGCTGTCATATACTGGAATACGTAAAAGCTTACAATACTATAGAACTTTTGATAAGGAAGGAGCAGTGCTTGGAGATTGCGGCTTAGGTGCAGATTCAAGGGGTTAGGGATAGTCAGAGACATGAAAAAATAAGTTTTATGAATAAGTAATCTTGTGTCTGATCGAAGGATTGTTTTTTTTTAATTTGGTTTTTTTATAAACAATTAACTGTTGATTTTTTCCCGACAATATAGCAAAAAATCCTAAGGCCGCCATTTTGTTAATTTTTGAAGAAAGAAAAGGTTGGATCCGATTAATTTTCGATGAATCTCCAAGGACTTATGATGGTCACCAAGCAAGGACCTTCTGTTGGAACTGGGACAACACAAACAGCTATAACTTTTCAAATTATATTTTTTTTTTAATTTTTCGTGACTTTTCGTGACATTGTGTAATGGTGCCATATTATTAATTTTATAAAATTAAATGATTTAAGGGCAAAAAAAAGTAATGAATATTCTCACCTTTTTCATGTCTCTGACTACCTCTAACCCTTTAAGGGGCTTCTCTTCTACGCTTGCTCGCTTGATCTAATGCTCAACTACACTTAATTACAAACCCACTATAATTTTACTATGAAAATACTTGTCAAACAGACTCAAATCTATCGGGTCAGGAAGCTGATGGGGATATCTCTAAATTAAACCAACGAGTAGTACAATAAAACGAGCAGTACAATAAACTTGTAAGCTATTAATCTTCCTAAAACCCCCAGAAGTCTCCAACAAGCTGACGTCACATTGTGAAAACAATCTTCAAAGTCCGTATTTTACTAGGGCAATGGGCACGGCATGTAATGAAGGACATAAGGTCGCCAGTGTTTTCAAACTATGAGGTAAGCTTGGGGGAAATAACTTTATCCCTGCACTTTATGAAACAATTAATGGTCTTTTTTTATTGGCAATTTTTTTTAATATTTATTTCTATATCATTCCAATATATTATTCACAACTTTTTCTGATAAATTTTGGCATGACAAAAACTTAATTTTCTCCTTAATTACTTAGATTATTAGAGATTCGATCAAAATGAGTATATAAAAAGTATACCTTACATTCATATGGAGCAACCGAAAATCATCAGAACTAGAGCCAATCCATTATTTTCATTAATAAATCCGTAATCTGTATACTTCGAAATCTAATTGTAATTGGGGCAACAAACATTTTTTTTTGCTGAGCTGGGTAAGATGTGCTGGAATGAAATATCTGCTAATCATTTTAACATTCAGGTAAACAAATGTAAGGAATTAATGTATTAATATTCTCGCCGGAGATTAAAAGATTTCATTATGTAAACAGCCTTACTGAAGGTCTTACAATCTCATCGTGGAAATTTATGTATTAATACAAACGCTTAACTCCTCAATAAATGTTTCAAGTTTGTGTAAACCTCAAGAAAAATCCGAGCAAGGCTGAAATTGATGGTTTTATTACGAGTTTAGCGACGATAGGGCGGACCCTTACAGGACCTTCGAGATTTCTGAAATTAATCACTCTTTGCTCACCTTTTTGTAATTCGCAGATTCATCTTGTTTCTCTTACATTATTTCCAGAAGTTAAGAAATGATGGATTACTAAATACCTTTTTTAATACCGAAGAAAACATATTCATTTTGCAGAATTTGATGTAACAAAATCAAGAATCATTAGACCTTCTAGCAAGTATGAAAATACTTGTAGCACTGTTTCTTCAAAAAAAAACTTTGTTTAAAAAATTTACCTGCGCTTAAAATAGAATTTATTCTTCTTCTTAAAGCGACATATTCTTTCGAAGGTCAACTTGTATCTTTGATGCCGCGACTCTGAATAAGGAACAAGTGCTTTTTCCAAACCATTGGCGTAGGTTTTTCAGCCAGGATGTTCTTCTTCGACCCACACTTCGTTTTCCTTGGATCTTGCCCTGAATTATGTGTTGTAACAGGTCGTATTTTCGGTTTCTCATTATGTGGCCGAGAAATATAATCCTAAACACTTACAAAATCGTTCACAACTTCTGAAGTCCAAGCATAACGACACCACACAAGTTCCACATTCGCTTATGTCAGTTGTCAAGCTCCGTTTGACAACTGTTGAAGGGAACTAAAGGGATCTACTCGTGTATCAAAGTTAGTTTTAGATCAATTTTAAAAGTACCTTTATAGAAATATTAGAATTTAGGTTAAAAAATCAAACTGGACCCAAAAAAGAATTTCTACATCGTCGTTAGTCATTGATTTGGAACCTTTGGTAAGATTTTTTTGACTAACACAAATTAGGTCTAATTTGTGTATCCTACTATCCCACTAATATTATAAACGCGAAAGTTTGTAAAAATGTATGGATGTATGTTTGTTACTCTTTCACGCAAACACTACTGAATAGATTTTGATGAAACTTTACAATAATATGGCTTACACATCAGAATAACACATAGGCTATAATTTATAATGATATAATGTGAGTTATCTAAAATATAGCGGGTGAAAGCGCGGAACGCAGCTAGTCAAATAATAAAAATAGCATTCATATTTATATAACAAGAGAAATTATTTGAAGAAGGATTTATTTGGAAAGTTTTGAGGATAAGGAAGGTGTGGGCGAGCTGGCGCCGTACACAAACTGCCGAGGGTGTTGTGTTATAACGACATGTCAACCGACACCCGTTTATTTCCATAAATAGGGGGATAAAATCATGGAAACTGTTTTCTTATTTTATTATAACAATTGAATTATATATCTCGTATCATTTACTATAAGGAATAATATGTTTAAAATCTATTTGAACTTGTTAACAACACCGTTTATAAATTAATATTCGCGGGTTATTTCGAGTAGACTATATATAACTTTCGTTTCGATAGGATTGAGTTAGTTTGTCAAGTGGTATTGCGCAGTTCATATTAAATTAGTACACTAATTGTGTAGTGTTGTTTGGTGGCGTGGTGCTCTGCCTCCGTCGGTTTCCACGTCTGGATTAAATTCATGAACTACTTAAATGAAATCCAATGTGTTTCTCACCCTCGTTTACATTTCACGGACCCCCATAAATTCATCTTGAGATTGTAAGAAATTGGACCAATAAATCCTAGTATTGTGTACTTAAGATTATACAAACAACGTAATATAATCATCGCATCCTAAACAGAGTGAGGCAGTATTTAACGCCCGAGCAACTTGCAACCTTATATCAAGCCCAGGTTCGTTCGTGCATGGAGTACTGCTGCCACCTCTGGGATGGGTCTGCCAAATATCAGCTTGAAGCTATAGACTCGGTTGACCGCGCTATGAAACTCATAGGAGATAAGACACTAGTACGGCGGAAATTCCACAGTCTGGAGAAGCGACGAAAAGTTGCTTGTTGTCTGCACAACCTTATCCCCGCTTCACCGTTTTACCACCGAGCTACTAGGTGTCGTAAAGGTCTCCACCCCTTCGTAGTCGACACACCGCCAGTACGTACGAAACGTTTTGCTTCCTCATTTCTGATGCGGACGACTGAGGTATGGAACTCCTTACCGGCGTCAGTATTTCCGAATTCCTTTCATTTGGACTCATTTTAAAGAACAGTGAATAGGCATCTTTTGGAAAAGCGCGCTACATCATAGACTACATCAATTACCATTAGGTGAGATCGTAGTCACGCACTTTTCTGTCGTACATAAAAAAAATACAATTCTAACTTCTTGTATATTACGTATATGAATTTTGATTATAAATGAATTAATAGTAATCGTAGTTAATATGTCATATATTGACATGCTACTAAAAAAGTCTTGTCTACTTCGGTCAAATTGCCCGTTGCGAAGCATAAAACCTGCACAAGCTGGTTGTCGTAGACAAGATCGAAGAGAAAATACCACGTGGCAGGTCACCGAGCCGCAGGTGTGACCAAATCACGACTAAGAAGAAGATGTTATTGATAATAATTTAAGTTAGTTATTCGTCAGTCATTAGTAGTCAGATGAACCAACAGTTAAACATTTTATCATAATAACGGAAAAAATAATATTTCAATACGTAATAAAAACTCGTAAAACTGTAAAATATTGTCAGATTTGTAAAGAACATCAATGTTGTTTAACAGCTTTGTGTTTGTAATACTTGTCACTTTTTAACTGGCTCCGCTACAACGGTCTCCCCTTTTGTTTTAATTCCCGGTACATTTTTTTAACTTGTCAACTGTTGGTAGAAGAGAATATAGAGATTCTTTTTATATTCTTCATAAAGTTGCTTTATTTTGGCTGATATCTACGACAAAAACTTTAAAAATAATTTTTACTTTTAAAGTTTTTGTCATTAAATAATAAATTGAGTATTATTTTTAAGCATTGATTTGAATTTTATTTTTGTTGTTTCTTTTGTAACTATATTAATTCACTCTCTAAATGCCATCAAGCAACCCAGGAGAGCCTAGGGTAGGGAACCTATGAACAGGTTTAAGACGCCTTTGATGACGCATTAACACCGTTTGAAGACCTTATTTACCATTTAAATTAGAAAATAAAGTTAATGATCACGTGAACCTTATTAAGGGAGACCTGGCTCTAATTACATGGTACATTTGATCACATTTTCACTTGTAGTTTTAAAAACATTGCAAATATTTTACTGTGTTTTTGTACTTAATGAACAATTAATGATAAATTAACTTTACCTTGCACAATTATTGCTCGTAGTTTGCAATTAATCATAACAGGATAAAGTCATCAGTTCACGCCCTCTCGATCTCACTCGGCATTAACAGCGCGAGCTAATTTTGATCCTCATCCCCCTTTTAATCCCCGCGTTGGCATACGCCTCTCTAATTCCAGCCAGATTGCATTTTACAGTTAAAGGCATACTACACATATAGCATGTAATGATTTGCATTAATAAATACGCACATAATGATCTATATCCACTAATATAATAAAATGTAACAAAACTTGGAGAATAGAAAATATTTAAGAAAACTAAAAAGACCAATTGAAGCTACTACTACACTAAAAGAGGGAAAAGACTTTGGTAATATGCATTTTAGCCAGGGAGCCGGGAATGTACCTGGGGTTTGAGATCCGGTTACAAGTTTAATGAGCTCTATTAGTAGTAGAGCTCACCGTCTTGTAATACAAGACGGTACCTGACGACGGTAACAGCTTGCCCTCGCTTATATTGGACACATTTAACTAAGTTAGTAATAATATTAAAGTCACACGTGTTCCTTAATACGACGAGAGAAGAAAAAATGTACTGTCTTGACAGATAGATAGTAATACAAAATTTATTCTTGATTGAAATTTTATTCTATTAATTATTTATCGATACGAGTATTGATTTTTAGAGAATCCATACTCTCGGGCCCGTAAGAGAATTTTAATGCGTGTTTTGTCTATGAATTAAAGCGTTCAGGGCCGACTAAACAAAAAAAAATGAATTAATAATACTGTTATGGTTTCCTGTAAAAATATTTTCTCGCTGACAGACCCTTAAAATCTTACTCGTAGCGCTGTCAAATCGCTACGACACGACACGACGGGTTTATCTCTGTAGTTGTACCTACGTAGCATCTCGTAGCGCTACGACTTGTGTTTATATTAGCATTATGCTGAAAGGTTTTCTGACTTCCTTGTTTGTCATACAGAAAAGGATATAAAGTAAATATACTTTATTGACAGTTACAAAGTAAAGAATAAAGTAATATACTTTAACTTACTGGAAACAATATTAATATGTTGGGCTCGTTATTGTCAGGACAAGCTCTGTGTAAAATTGAATTATAGTACGTATGTATCGTTTCTTACGCTTTTAACTGTAATTTGGCAATAGGTGGCCGTTTTATGAACATCTAAATATGTTTTCAATTTGACTGAAGATTTCTAAATAAAATTTCTTTCGAGTATAATAGTGTATTTTTATGTTTTAAAATGTCAGTGAGTTTCAACGTGATATTTTACGTCTTCCGCTACTGTGTTGTCGTAGCGCTGTCAATGTGCTACGACTCGTAGCGGTCTACGAGCGAGCGTGTGAGCGTAGCATCTCGTGTCGTAGCACGCTACAGCTCGGATTTATTTATGCATTATGTCTGATCTCATGATTTCCGCTTCTTTGCAAATTAAAATATCACTTTAAACATCCATGAGACGTGTTATAGAATTTTAAATGCAATTCATTTTATATGTAAATTAGGTCGAGTGTTTATACTGTTTTTTTGAATTATTTAATAAACTCAGAACTTTGAAGGCGTCTAGTATGAGATTGGAACTATGCAGTATCTAGTCATTAAGCACGTGAATTATAATTATATTCTACGGGATATACCTAATTATTATTCACGTGTTTGTATATACAAACGATATGTTTTTAGCGTTTTAGTAAGAACATTTCTACAACGTTGCAGAGATGTATACAGAAGGCATGTATGTATCTACGAGTTACTTAGTGGGAGTATTCCAGTTTCATAGTGAGCTCGCTGGAACTTTTAACTGAATAATAATACTAATTGTGGTGTAGAGTACAAGATCTAGCGATAATCTAAATCTAATAAAAATGTGTCGTGATACGATGGTATTCACTACAAATCAGTGACATACTATGCATTAAAGAATGGGAATTCAATGAAAAAGAGGGATAAAATAGCATATTTACAGTTACGGGCGACAGAGTATGAATGAATATACGAACGAGTGTGCGAGTAGGTGCGCAAGATAGTTAGTGAATGAGCGAACGATTTGACTACACCTCAGCGATGTGAGGGGGCGACGGCAAATATTTAATAACTAAACAACAAATTACATTAGTTTTAAAAGTCTAGTAAGCAAAAAATAATTAGGGGTTCGTGATATCCAAAACGATATTAAAAATAGAGGGTCTTGTAAGAATTTGACTGACTGACTTTCTTAATTTCTAATCATAGTTTTTATTTGAAATCTTATTATATATTAAATTCTCGTGTCACAAGGTTAGTTACCATACTCCTCTGAAACGGCTCGACCGATTTTTATGAAATTTTGTGTACATGTCGGGTAGGTCTAAGAATCGGTCTACATCAATTTTTTATACCCCTAAGTGATAACGGTAGCCCACGGTGGCAAAACAACGTTTGCTGGGTCAGCTAGTATGATATAAGTTTCAAATTATTGTCAGCCCATCGCCCACATATTACTTGACTAACCATTATTATTAATGCTTTGAATAACCAAATGCAAACCAACGTTGGTGTAAACTATATTTCTGGCTCGCGTTTATAACGAGCCCGGCGCAAATGTTTTAAAGTTAAATGGCCGGCATGGCATCAAAGTAACGCAAAAGAAACACCAGCTTTATTGACTTTAATTGCTAACGTTTGTGTTTCAGACTGTAAGTGAAACCTGCACTGTATTTCTAATAACTACTTCATTATGGTTAATTTACGGATATTTTTTTAAATTAATAATATGTTCTCTTTTTAATAAAATTCCTCTATTGCAAGGCGTAGCACGTGCTGATTTAGTATATCATCACAAAGCTGAATCGTTCTCGGAAATAAATTTGCAACACGTGTGAAACATGGTGTTATGAAAGCTATTGAAAAGTTACATTATGTAAGCACTAAAACCTTATACTAAATGGTAATAATATGTAAAAGGTTCTATGGAGTTTGCATACAACCATCACAGTTATCATCATGATCACTCAAAGCTTGCGTACATTGCTAGATCTCGTTACCCTAGATCTTATTAAAACATACACTATTGCTTTTTCAATTCGTTATGAGGTCAATATTCGTTCTATGGTTACTCATCATATGGCTGCTGATATTTTCAACCTTCGACAAAAGAAATCGGCGTTTTATTAAATTAATATGTTTATTTGGGTTTATTGGTGGTGTTAAGCTTTTAAGATATTGAAAACTCATTATAAAATTAACCAATAATATCTACACGAGAATGAAAACTTATCAACGGTATAGGTAACATTATAGTTTATGGTCTACGGAATATTGCCTTCGAAATCAGATACAGTGAAATAACAAACAGTAAAGATTTGAAGGTATATTAAACGTAAATGATAAGTAAGCGATAAAGTTCCGCTTCGAGGAAACAGCCTTCAAGCCGTCAGCTCTATATTTACATTACGGTAACTTCATCAATATTTCATCGGGAGCCAATAACCTGAGCTAATATTCGACGGTTTTTTACGCCCCGAGGCTTGGAGCACTCTTGAAATGAAGTTTAGTTAGGGGAGAATTAAAAAAATGGCTCCCTCCTCTTCTTTTCTCGTCCGTACTTTAAATAAAATTAATAGCAAGATTGATTTGCAACTAATAGTACTGTCGGCCATACAACGAATAATCAGTTTGTTTTCTGAAGGATTACATGAATATCAAGCATAAGCATGTGATTGTATATTTAGAAGAAAAATAACATTTTTATAATACAGAAATTAGACGCTTCTAATTTTTTTGCTATATGTTAATATTTGAAATTTGTTTCTAGAAGTTGATTACTTAAAAATTACTATTGTTAATAATTATGTATGTATGAATGATTTTTATATTTTTTTACTTAATAGTAAATATAACCAACTTTATAAACGCTGTGAAGATTTCAGCATTTATAAAACAATTAAAGTGGATTCCATTTGAAAGATGATTTAGAGGCAACAAGTATTTGCTCTCAGTACGCTTCCGCTCTCCGCCGCTTCAGCTAATAGCAATTGGTTACCGTCATAATGTTTTATATTCAGTTATACGGTTATAAACTAGATAAATGTATTATTTCACGTTCAAAGAACATTCTACTAATATAGAAGTAGAATTTAAATAATATAACAATATATTGTGACGTTTAGATAGTCACTATGCTGAGCAGAAAGTATTTTTAACTGCCAATAACCTTTTCCTAACATCCGATCTAAATGAAAAAAAGCCTATATTTTTAGTTAGCATTATAACGCTGAAAACCGTATCCAATTTTGTGAAGGATTTTTTGCGTGATATACGTACAAACATACGGACAGACATATATATTTTAAGTACAATAATTTATTGTTCTATTGGTACAATAATTTAACTTAAATTAAATATATTTCAGGTTTTAAATTTTTTATAATTATTTTTTGGATTATACAAATATTATGCGTACTTAAATAAACAGTGAAAGTGCCCTTAAATTTATTTACGTAAACGGTATATTTGTCATTTCCTCTGACGTAAATTTTCATGTGTAGAGTAGCGAAACTAGAGTTTTAGGTTTGATACGCCTTATGACGTGACGTCTTTATAAAAAAAACATTTAGGCTAATTTCTGTTTTGACTTAGAATATATAACTGGGAGAAAATAGAAAGGGGGAGTTAAGGGTATATTGAAAACATTAAAAGCGGGTGTGATATTGAAGTGACTTTTGGTAAACGCAACATAGATACTGCTACTGAACCGATAAATAACTAAACACAGGAAACTAAACAGTGCCTTGGACTTGTGACCAAGGAATCTCTAAACTAACCTAAGCCTGTATAGTGCCAGTCACTATGCCAGACAGCGAATAGTCTATGAATAGGTAAAGAGAGTGTTTGATATAACCTACACCTACAGCACTGTCATCACTCATCACACAGTCACAGTCAGCTCTACGGATGACGCGTCGACGGGAAATTCAATCTCTTACCTGGATTGAGGAAAATACGTTTATGCTCATATAATATTTATTTAAATAAAACTAGTTACTCGGTCTTTGCGTCTTAAAGTGTTATGTATTGTGCCCCATAATAACACAACACGTTATTTCTTCTCCACTCAGCTTCCTTTTTCAATATCTTTAATAAGGCTTACCTTATTAATTGATTTAGTAATTTATACAAAATAAAAGATTTGACAATAGATAGAACGATAGTAATAATTAGCGTGTACAGGATTTAAAAAGATTCTAACCCTATGAGAAATAAAATTTTAAATACAGTCACGATTTCATTTGTTGATTATTGTGGTATGGTAATCGCAATGATTTAATATTTCTTCTAGTGGCAATATTAGTTCGTATCTGATGAAATATTCTTTTGGCCAATTGACCAATGTGACGTGTTGGAATATGAAAGTATTTTTGTAAGAGCATTCAAATTGGGAATCCGGAAAAAAGAAGATTTCGTTTGAAAATAAAGTCATAAAGAATGTATTTAAAATCCTGATTATTATATTAATAGTACAATATATGAAATAATAATAATGAATTTGAAGTGACACTGAGTTTGATTATTAAAACTTTAGAGATTTATTTGTCACCGGGGATAGCAATTTCGTTTTTCGGAACTAATTCGAGTCTGCTGTCATAAAAATATCATTATTTTGATATTTTTCAGATATGCATTACAATTCCTCTGCTAAATTTCATATCCGTAATTAAAGTTTCAAGAAGCAACGTGTTGTAATTTACAAGTGAAGTTTTTACGACATTTTCGTCTCCGTAAATATAATTCAATCATAAAAATATTTTATTTTATTCCAGTAACTGTTAAAATAAATGAGCTGGAATGGAGTCTGCTTCCACAACAATTATAAAAAGTTAAAATGGAATCAAGCACTTTAATCTGGAATTTTAGTATTATTATTGTTTGCTCTTTCCTCCTGGTATACTACATCTTAGGACGAAGGTATAAGAGTGTATGTTGAGTGACGATGGATGGTCGAGTTAGGCTGGTCACCTTTTTAGATTAAGTATAGTATTTATTTGTTCCAAAATATGCAGTTTTTACAAGTTTTATCCATTAATTATTGCATACCTCATTTAAGTCACTTCCTGATATCCTATTAAACTGATATTTTGTCTACTTATCCATAATAATAGAACACATTGATAGCTTTAAGCTGATCTGATGATAGAGCCAGGATGTAGGGAAAACAACTTAATATCAACGGCAGGATAGTCGAATTCGTCCTGATATATTTTTTATTAATCATCATTATCATCAATAAATAAAAGCTTTTATATATTGTTAATTTTTTTATAATGTAAAAAAATGTTTTTTATTTATTAATCGTTTGTTTCATGTATACAATCAAAAATCTGTTAATACTATTTCCATTTTCTCGCTATTTTATTTTCATAACTTAAAGAAATTTTAAAATTGAAACCACTTTTTGACTACTTTGAATTATTTTGATTTACCATAATTATTGCAATATGAATATTAAAGAGAACAATGAAAATATTGCACTATGTGAACACATAATATATATTAAAGGGGGGTGGCAACCCTAAGTAGAGCCCTTAGTAGACGCTATTCCACAAGATGAGATTTTATACGGGATCCTATTTACTTTCTTTCATCCAGGCGAAATTTATTACTCGCCTAAATTATCCTTTGATAGCTCTGGTCCGGGAGGATTATTAATTTTTTCATTATGCGCTGTTTTTGTATTCAAACGATTGAAAAGGAAAGGTTAGCAACTCTGTTGATAAATATTTCAAATATACCTACATGTAGACAAAATATAACCTCGGTTCCGATAAAATTGAGCCAGTCTGTCAAGTGCTTTCACGCGGTGAACATTTTAATAGTTAGACTAATAATTGTTGTGATGTTACGACTTCATGTAAGTCTGACATATTTTTTTTGTTTCCTAAGTATAGGTTATGTTAATTAAATATTCTTTATCGAACTCGAGTAGTCTAAGCGAGAGTTTCTGTAATGTAAAAAACTGTGTTTCGAGTGTTGTCTGCATAGCATTAATAATTTAATGAAGTAGGATTGAACGGTATGAGTACGGTCCGAGCAATTCCAATATTGTATTGTGCTTCATCTGACGTATTTGTTGACATCATTATTGTTCATCTCTCGTATTATTGTAAAATATCGGAACACAATTTGGTGCTATATTGCTTTATTGACTTACGCAGGAATATGTATTGATTAAAGTGAACCAGATAATGCACTTTTGTCAAACCAGCTTACAACAAACATTTAGGTAATATGGAATAGTTTGTAACCTAGATTGATGTAAAAACCTAAAAGTAGTAAGCGAAAGCAATCAACAAATACGGCCATGTATGCCCCATATTTAAATATTTTGACCCTTGCACAGGAATCAAAACTTACAAGTACTTCCCGTTGACCTTAAATTTAAATTCAAGAAGAAGTGTCTCATAGCGCATATAATTTATTTTTCTATGATAAGTTTCACAGTTTTAAAACAATAAAAAAAATTGATTGCTAAGTGTCAAGTTTTGAAAACTAAATTTGTAGTTATGAAGTTCAGAAATGAAAATACATATTGTGTTTTACCGCGTCGCCGCTGCTGAGCGCGCTTGACCGCAAGTTTAATCATTCACACACTCTTTTGTGCGACACGTGTCACGTGGCTCAGATGGAGCTCTATACGCTGTATATAAACTACACGTGTTTTCATAATAATACAAATACATCACGTATTACTTTACCTTTATTCCCATTTTAGCGATGTATTAGATAGTAGTTCAAATAGCTTGGGGGCTTAACCAATAAAATTCGATTGCTGGACGGGAACTACTAGAGTGTGTGTTAAACTACTCATCGGATTGTGATAAAATTCACTCGGTATTTAATTTTTTGTTGTCTGTTTGGAGGTATGTGGAACTACTGGAATGATTTTGGATTTCATTTTATTTCACAGTAGCGAAGTGAGGTTTTAAGTTCTTATCGAAAATTTCATCAAAAAAACTTTGTGCATACAATTTGTTTTTATCATTTGTTAGTTCCCGGCGGCAATTAGAAATTTGTTTCAATAGATACAATGTAACGCGTGCGGCGCGACTCGACTTGCTACTCGCGGTTCGCTTTCGCACTGGAATTATAAAAACTTTAATTGTGCTTTGCCTTTTCCAGGACTGCAATACTGCCGTGAAATTTTTATATTGTTCATTACGTGTTTAATTAATGGCGACGAGTAATTCGTTTACATTGTCCTGATGTTATAGTAAGCAGATATAAAAATTATGTTCATTATTTTGAAATATTTACAAGAATAATAATTATACAATGGAAAAACATTGCGTTAAAAAATACATCGTTGCTGGGAAATGAATCATGCTCTTTAAAGTTCCTGCAGGATAACGCTATGATGGATATATCATATTTTTAGTTACGTAATTTTGAGAGCTGTTCCATAAATTAAAACAATTCATTAGTAGGTATTATAGTAGGTATAGTAGTAAGGTATTATAGTTAGTATAATAATACCTTTAATTATTTCATTGCTTATTATTTGTGCAAGAAACACTGATGATACAGTTTGATCAGCCAGTAAAATAGCTTGTTGTACCAACTCGACAATTAACAAACTCAGTGCCAATGGTTCACTAAAATACGTTAGAAAAGTGTAATCCATATAAGGAAGGGTGTCTTTGATATATCTATACTAATATTATAAAGAGGAAAGATTTGTATTTTTGTATTTTTGTATTTTTGTATGTAACGAATAAACATAAAAACTACTGGACCGATTTCAAAAATTCTTTCACCATTAGGAAGCTACACTATCCCTGAGTAACATAGGCTATATTTATTACAAGAAAAAAATTAGAGATCCTTAGGAAATCTCACGAAAACCAACCCAAGGTGCCAAAAAATTAGCCATAAAATATCTTTCATCGCATGCGCTGCAAAAAGTATTGATGATAGAACAAAAAAATGTTCTACAATATTATAGAACGTATCAATATCTACAAAAAAGTCCGCGTGACCATATGTTCAACTATTATAGTTACGTCACTATAACTACTTTTTTACATTTTAAAAGTTGATAAAAATGCGTATCAAAATCAGACCATATTTTCTATAACTTTGTATTAATCCTTATCCAAATAAATTATTTCGTATTCAAGACTATTTCAATACCTGTAAATTACTTTTTGAATTATTAAAATCGGACTTTCCATTCAAAAGATATTACGAAATTAAAAATATCAATATAAACAAAAAATACACGACGACGCGACGGGCCAGTATAGCGACGCAGCGCAGCGAGTAAAGCGGCAAGAGAGGGGGCACCGAAATGCGGGAGGGCCAATATATTTTTAAAAATAATATTCCACCCGCGCGAAGCCGGGACGGGCCCCTAGTAACTTATATACTTACTAACTTTGAGAAATGTTAGGTAGCTAGGTTTATCAGTAGAAGTCTCTAGTCTTTATGTCTGAGTTGCATTTTCGTTATATACATATATCTGAAACAGAGCCTAATATTTTTTTAAATATATTATAGACATTCATCATCGAAAAGTCGCAGTTTCCATCCCAGTTATAACATAAAGCAGCTTTCGTCTTAAGGTAATGACGTACCTGCGATCTATCCAATAGTTGACTATTCCAACTATTGCAATTGACGAGTTAGTAAAGTGGTTAGGTAGTTTCAAATACCAGGACTGTGCTCTATTCTATACAGTTTGATACAATGGTTATGATGGATCGATAGTGAGGTATGACGTGTCGACACCAACCTTACGTGTCCTCATGAATGATGCACCATTGTGTCCTGGTGTATTGTTGTCTGTAAATTGATTTTATTTTGTCATAGAACGAGACAGGAATGATACTCATTACTGTACAGCAATTTGTATATACATGCAAGCCGGGTAGCGCCTTCGACCTGCGACCATGATGTATGGTTAAAAGCCTTTTATATAATTATTACTAACTACAGTCGATAATAAAGCTGACCTCCATGTACACTGTGCAACAACATCAGAGAAACTGATCAGACATCAGAGAAATTGTCTACAGGTGGGTATACTTGAAATAATATATGACACTATCCGCAAATACTATTTATTTATATTATTACTCACAATTTCTAGCTGCAGATCCAATGCTGACCTAAACTGCAATTAAATTACTATATTTTTATAGTCATATTAGTCGACCCGTGCCATTTCTTCCGCGTGTAGCTCCGCTCCTATTGGTCTTAGCGTGATGATAAATAGCCTATAGCCTTCCTCCATAAATAGGTTATCTAACACTGAAAGAATTTTTCAAATCGGATCAGTAGTTCCTGAAATTAACGCGTTTAAACAATCAAACTCGTCATTATATATTAGTATAGATAATTAGTTCGGCCTCGGTGTTGCCAGAAAGAGAGTAGAGTAAGTTTGGCAATAGTTTAGTTTTTTGGATGTATGGATTGTAGAATGAGAAACAATTGAGGTAGCTCGCCTGTAATAGTCCCAAAATGACCTTATAAATATGCTCCTGGGTCGCTACTACCATTTTGGTGTTATCAGTTTCTACGTGAACAAAAACAGGGTATTTTGAATCCCAGCACGCTGGTCAACTACAGAGAATTCGTTTATCTGTGAATTGTGATGTAATCATGCAGTCTGACTGTACGGCCTCAAAGGTTGAGCTTCTCTGATTCTTCTTGTGCTTCACTTTGTGCAGATTGGATTGCTAAATTGAAATCCGATTGGATTCGCGATTTTATTCCATGGTTTCATTTATGACTATGACAGTGGTATAAAATGGTTATCTTTAATCTATATTTAAATGATAATTGCAGTCAGTGGTTAAGAATTCCATTCATATACAGGCCGTTTTATGTAACGGTAAAGTTAATAATGTTAATTATGATGTTGGCAACACTTATAATTTGAGTAGCATCCTGTTATTTGATGTCGGTACGATTGATATGAGTAGCATCTTGTTACTTGATGTTGGTACGATTGATATGAGAAGCATCTTGTTACTTGATGTTGGTACGATTGATATGAGTAGCATCTTGTTACTTGATGTTGGTACGATTGATATGAGTAGCATCCTGTTACTTGATGTTGGTACGATTGATATGAGTAGCATCTTGTTACTTGATGTTGGTACGATTGATATGAGAAGCATCTTGTTACTTGATGTTGGTACGATTGATATGAGTAGCATCTTGTTACTTGATGTTGGTACGATTGATATGAGTAGCATCCTGTTACTTGATGTTGGTACGATTGATATGAGAAGCATCTTGTTACTTGATGTTGGTACGATTGATATGAGTAGCATCCTGTTACTTGACGTTGGTACGATTAATATGAGTAGCATCCTGTTACTTGATGTTGGTACGATTGATACGAGTAGCATCCAGTTACTTGATGTTGGTACGATGGATATGAGTAGCATCCTGTTACTTGATGTTGGTACGATTGATACGAGTAGCATCCAGTTACTTGATGTTGGTACGATGGATATGAGTAGCATCCTGTTACTTGATGTTGGTACGATTGATACGAGTAGCATCCAGTTACTTGATGTTGGTACGATTGATACGAGTAGCATCCAGTTACTTGATGTTGGTACGATTGATATGAGTAGCATCCATTTACTTGATGTTGGTACGATTGAGCTGAGTAGCATCCAGTTACTTGATGTTGGTACGACTGATAAGTTATGATAGTATTGTTTGTTACCTAACATTTCTCAAAGTTAGTAAGTATATAAGTTATATATCAAAGACTCCCTTCCTTATATGGATTACATTTATCTAACATATATTTCACTAAAATGAACTATTGGCACTGAGTTTATTAATTGGTGAGCTGGTAGGATTAGTTTTTGCCAATTTTAGATAAGTGTCTAGTACAATATGCCGATATTTCGCAGAGCTATCTATATATAGTTATCGTATAGCTAGTTTACTCATAATGACGTCATAGATAACGATAACACGCCTCTTAATGAAAATATGTTGATCATATGTTACAAACTGTTATCTTATCATAATCAGATATCGCGAGTGCAGCTCCAGAAATGTTATCACGTTTTCTATATAGAGCGACTTTTTATATGTGAGCCATACAATATCTATTTGATATATTACGACCTTCCTTTCGCTTATCTGAGGTATCTATATGTTCCAGTCATTGAACTATTCTTTTACCTAATATTTGTCCAATTAATCTGTCAGAGGCTTCTTAAATAAACAAATTTTAAATTTTGTAGACTAGTCGACCAGTCCCGGATTCGGATGGGTGCAAATTACCACGTGTATTTAGGCTTAATTTTACATTTTAAATCTATGTCACTGCATTCACTATTTCGGCGATAATGGCTTACACATACACACACGGACACAAACACGCAAGCACGCACGAGCCTACTTAGCACTTACTGCACACTTATCCTGATATTTTGGACAATTCACACAATATCTTTATAAATTATAGCCTATGTATTATTCTGAAGTGTAAGCTATATTATTGTATGTAATTTCATTAAAATCCATTCACACACATCCATACATACAAAGTTTCGCGTTTATAATAGTAGTAAGGATGTTAGAAAGAGGAAAGTATTCTAAGATTATAGAGGCTAATGTAAAGTAGTACTAAACTGATTTTGATTGATATACTTTTACTAATAAAAAGGTACACAAATATTATAATTGAAAAGATTCTATAGGTGCATGAATGTTATATTAATGTAGAAGTAATACAGCAATAAGTTTTACGATGAAAATAGTTAAAACTTAAAGTAGAGAAAATTTCACAAGTTTTGAAAAGCACTTCTTTAGTTTTTACTGCATAATTATGTCTAGAGTTATGCTCGAAGTATTTTTCGTGATCAAATAAGGAATCGGGAAATCTTTTGAGGAACTCACTGATATAGCTCTCCGAAACGCCCGAATATCTTTTGAGGAAAAAAGGGGCTGGAATGTTAATGTGTATCAATTTATTTGTATCCATGAAGTATAAGATGACTTCAGATTTAAATCTTTGGGAGTCTCGTCATTAGTTGTGGAGTTTTGCTCTTATTCTTCGTCAACAGAACGTGTCAAGTTAGCATACCGATGATTAATATCTTCATCAAAGCAGTGATGGCCCAGTAGTTGAGACTTCAATGTCTTACTCGAGAAGTCTGAGTTCGATCCGGGGCACACGCCTCTGATTCTGAGTTATGTGTGTTTTAAGCAATTAAGTATCACTTGCTCTAACGGTGAAGGAAAACATCGTGAGGAAACCTGCACGAGTGAGAGTTCTTCATATTTATTAAATTGAATCAGGCGTTACTTTGCGGAAATTCAACGATTTAAAAGGAATCAAAAAGGTTACCTTGCTATAATCCGTGGAAAGTTTTACTGGGTCAACGTGGTAGAATAAGGCCTAATACCCTCCTCATTCTGAGGAGAACATCCAGCTCAGCAGTGGTGGTGGGTCGTAATGTTGATGATGATGACTGTATATAACCTCTGTTCCGATGCACTTGAGCCAGTTATATAACTAGATTACTATATGTAGAAATTTCCTGAAAAAAAAACGTCTGAACTTATTTGAATGAAATTTGGTATACCTACAGATAATTTAGAAGGTCGACACAAAGAGTTGTTTTATTCCTGAATTTTTTGTAGACATAATTATACTTAATTTAACATACAATTTCGTCTGAAGTAATTTTGCCCTTAATTCTAACAAACGATGTTATTAGAATTCCTGAGCAGTCAGTTGTCATGTATATTGACATAATATTCCGAACAGAGGTGTATTGTCTTGTAATGAGACGCTCGTTCGCGACGTATTGTGCTATTGTATGTAAACAAACACACGACAATATCGCGAAATGACAGCGTTCTGCTAAACATTTTGCAAATGTGTAAATATTATTAATATAGACTACTCTAGGATATTATTGAGACAGCACGGGATAAATATTTCGCGGGTTTGTTTTAATTAAAATTTTCGATGTAATAAGTTTAGTTTAATCCACACAATTTTAGAAAATATCTTGTATTAAATTAAATACTTATTTATTCGGTATTTCTCTTTTGGTAGGGGAAAAACCTAAATGTATAAATTCTGTTCTCGATAAGATGCTAATAACTCTTCGAGGACTTGTTTTAGGGATTTAAAATATTATTAAAATTTTGTTTTAAAAATAGTTTACTAAAAATAACTGTGTTTGTGAAGCTTTCATGCCTAAAGTATTAAATCGATTTTGGTAAAATTTCTTAGAGATAGACTAGACCTTGGGATAGGACGTAGGCGTATAGGTTACGAAATAACCTGACTACGTAAAAAAGTCGTCTGAAAAGGACGAAACAAGAAAATAATCAGATAGAAACCTAGAAATGTATCGGTATATAAATGGTCAAGGTAGAACCGTGGTCGCACCCATGTATACCTACTGTGATTATATATATATGATTCGAGGAACACTACCATGAAACGGACATAAGAGTAAATAACTGCAACGACAGGACCGCGCGAACTATACAACTGGATTTTAAACATATATGTTGACTTAAACAATAAGTTATATATACATATTTGTAATGTGCTCGTCAAGACCTTTCTTTTGACACCAAACACGTGATAATCAGCTCAGTTTAATTTTTTCGAAGTTAGAATCTGGGGTTTAAATCCCGTCATTATAAAAAATCATAAAATTGTATAGCCTATGTCACCCGCGCCATTATTACGAATAGATTGACACCTCACTCATGAAAATGGGTTCAGTAGTTTAGGCGCTAGAGTGGAACATGCAAACATACATACATAGACTGCCAAAATCATAACCCTTCCTTTTGGCTTCGCCGTAGTCGGGTAAAAAAAGAATCGAAGGGCTTAAAATACTGGATTTTTGTTTGTCTTTGAGAGATATTCAGATATAAATAAAATGTACGTTACACGCGTCTGTACTAAGCCGTAAGCCGGGGGGAGGGGAGGGGGAGGACAAGTATATAATATTTGATGTATCTTTGGCAATAATAATACCGAAGCGAGGGTGTACTACTAGTTTGTTTATGAAGTGAATATTAAACCGAGACTATGTATTCCATAACATCGGAATTTGTAACATCCTCATTAATATAATTAGCAATATGTGATGCGGTTTGTAAACCATATCGCCGATATTATATTATCTGATTCACGATCTCACTAATATAACTAACATAAGTTATGCTTATGTAGGATTTATATTGATTGATATTACTACGTATTTGAAATTGATGTTGTTCAAGATTGATTCTAAATAACTTGGCAACACAGGCCTATGACCCCAACTGTCGTTATAGTGGATAGATAAGGGGGTATTTTGTATTATAAAAAGGGAGACTTACGCAATAAGGTTTAAATGCTCTTGGAACTCGTGTGACTCAGTGTTGTGTTTAGATACATTTTGCTGAATATTTAAATAATTAGTGTAATTGCTGTTTTGCTGAAAAAGTGTTTAATATTGTGTAATATTGGAAAGGCCAAATATTTAAAGATCTGTCACTATCACCATTCAATCTGTTTACCTTATGTCATTCCGTTTTTAGATTAGACAAAACCTGTGAGGGGACGGGTTAGAATACTACTCCCCTTTGCCGCTGGGAGAGCATCTCGTAAGAGCCGAGTAACCCAGCACCCCCTTGGTGGTAGGGGATCTGTTCCTCGACTGACTTGCGACCACCAGCATGCGAATCCGATCGCCAAGTGTCATAGACGCGTTCCGGTTGAGCCGCATGTGGGCCATACTTACCCCCTCCCTCTCTCATCCCATTAATGCTGTGGGTCTAGTGGACTCTGGGCTCTTGCCTAGGTTCCGCTGAATCCGCATCATTTTTCTTCTTCATTCCCCCTTCCCACTCTATCTTCGGGGATGCAACGCATCGACAAAACGAGAGAGTGCTTCTTGTTTTTCCGATGTCCATGGGCGATGGTGGCCACTTACCATCAGGTGGACCATCTGCTCGTTTGCATCTTATCTATTATAATAAAAAAAAACTAGAATTACTCTATTTTTCTTTAACACTTAAGTATGTCTTAATCAAATAGTCGTTAAGTGAAGCAAAAAGGACGTGTCGGGACATCTCTGACGTGTGGGTTAAGTGAGAGCTCCACTAACGACCCTCCACACGCCGCACGCGAACTATTCATCACCACGAACGATCTGTAATGATACAGACAGACGGATACTGATAAAGGTGTAGTTGGAAAGGATGTACATATATTACTATATACCAATATAAAATAACTATAGTAAAATTTTATACATTTATAAATTTATTTACTTATACTACATATATTAATTATACATACAATACGTAAAACATGCACTAAGTGAGATATAAACAAATATAATATAAAAATGAATATATTTTCTTGAAACTCCTTTTTGTTCTGGCAGCGCTTAATTTAATATATATAATAAACATACCGGAAGGGAGCAAGTAAATATTCGTTATATCAAACAATTCGTTCAACTGAGGTTTGTTTTATTGAGTTTGGTCAAAAATTTGTTACAAAGAGGTAAAAAAAAATAACCATTACAAAAATCACATACTATGGGATTAAGGGTTATCATATATTGGTGGAAACGTTATATAAAGGTTAACACTTTTTTCGATGGTTGAAAATTCGTTATTTAAAGAGGTTGTTCGTAAAAAATGTTGGTATCGTAGAGGACACTCTTATGGACAATTCAAGGGGATTATGTAGAATTTGTTAAATCGAGGAAGTCATTATATTGAGGTTGCACGGTATAAACACTTTTTACCCAACACTACACACCATTTTTTATTTTAAAAATAATATAATAAAAATAAGAATATCCATAGATTATAATAGTAATATTTATTTAAACACTGAAACCTACTTATGTGAAATAATATCGTCCACGCCCACGCCCACGTCATGTATATCCGTATTCAGGATAGCGACACCCACGCTGTACCCTGGTGATATTTATGTCGCAGTCATCTGTTATGTATTTATATTTTATTAGGGTTCCGTACCCAAAGGGTAAAAACGGGACCCTATTACCAACACCAGCGGAGTCTTCCTTCCGTCTGTCTGTCACCAGGCTGTATCTCATGAACCGTGACAGCTAGACAGTTGAAATGTTCACAAATGATGTATTTCTGTTGCCCCTATAACAACATATACTAAAAATATAATAAAATAAATACTTAAGGGGGGCTCTCATACAACAAACGTGATTTTTTTGCCATATATATTGGTCGTACGAAATTGAAATTCATTTTCGTTTCGTTGAAATTCTAACATAAAAAAGAATACCATATTTATTCCATAAAATACCATATTACTCTTTCATATATGTTATTATAATTAATATCAACAAGTAATGCTTCATATACATTTTTAATCATTCTACTCTTTTTAAAATTTACCTCAAATCCTTTCCTTTCTAAATTTTCTCTATTGCTAATAGAGAAATCACTGATATCGCAGGTAAAAGACCGCAAAATAATAATGGCATAATATATATAAGACAATATTTGACATAGAGCAGTGATGGCCCAGTGGTTGAGACTTCAAGTCTTACTCGGGAGGTCCGAGTTCGATCCCCCACACACGCACACACCTCTGACTCCGAGTTATGTGTGTTTTAAGCAATTAAGTATCACTTGTTTTAACGGTGAAGGAAAACATCGTGAGGAAACCTGCACGAGTGAGAGTTCTCTATGTTCTCAAAGGTGTGTGAAGTCTGCCAGCCCGCACTGGGCCAGCGTGGTGGACTATGGCCTAATACCCTCCTCATTCTGAGGAGGAGACCCGGCTCAGCAGTGGGCCATTGAAGGGTCGTGATGATGATGATGATGAATATTTGACAATACATATCGGTACATTATAACTTGTTTATTAAGTAAAGATAACATTACCCCGTAGTGCCAATGACCTTAATCGTTACCTGTGTTATTAACACCGTTTATAAATTAGTATTCGCGAGTAGTTTTGTCAAGTATACCGACGTGTAGACTTTATATAACCTTTAGTGCGATAGATTAGTCTCAGTCTCTCTGGTGTTGTCGCGCAGTGTACATGGAAGTTAGTGTTATAGTGTCGTGGTTAAGGTCACCCTTCTTGAGGTCCACGTCCACGAGTGGTGAAGTTAATATATTTAAAAACCTTTAAACCTGCACCTGGGTCTCAAACCTCAGTCACTGCTCGGCTCCGTTTAAATATCACGTGTATTCTATGACACTCCACACAATGGATCGACGTTTTATATTAATTACTAGTCGCACCGCGCGACTTCGTTCACGTGTTGCTCCGCTCCTATGGGTCGTACTGAAATGTTAAATAGCCTAAGTTACTCCGTGTTACATCAGCTATCTGCCAGTGAAAGTTCCGTCAAAATCGGTCCAGCCATTGCAGAGATTAGCCGGTTCAAACACACAAGACAGACAAAAATTGTAAAAAATGTTGTTCTTGGTATATGTACCGTGCGCATGTATACATTCATATGCACTTAGTAAGAAGTGGTTATTTTAATATTACAAACAGACACTCCAATTTTATATAGTAAGATATTTTCTATAATTTCCTCCTGAAACGGATTCTTCTTTTTATTATTTACCCAAATGAAAAATATATTGATGCCGGACACATATTACGGTCTAATATATCGGCCACTCCAGTAATGAGCCTCCATCACCTGTCCCCGGAGGGATCGCCCTCTACAGCGACCTCCATCACTTATTCACATCTATTTACACTTGTATTCGTCGTACTATTCGTTATTGACAACTACAGACAGATAAGTTAGTGTTTTGAATACCCTCATTGTAATTTTGTCAATATTGTATAATATAACATATGGGAGAGACTAGTAATCTAATATACAGGCTCGGCATAGTTTAGATACTAGATAGAAATCTAAACAAATTTTGAAAAATTAATTGCTAACATAATATTTTGTTAAAATTATTTAGATCCATATTTTATGTGGTTAAACTTCTAAGTTGCTTATTTCTTGTATTGGTCATGTTAGTTTTAAGTTCTATAAATAAATTGCCTCAATACTTAGGATGTATAAATTGTTATTAATTAATATTTAAATTTATGATAACTAAATTTTATTATAATTTCGGAAACTAAATACCTAGTAGTTGTAAAGTATTTCTATACTTACATTGTTTTAAATTTAATTTTCAAATACGAAAATAAATATCACATTGTGAACCCACTTATTTTTCAGTAATGTAATAAATCAAAATTTTATTTTCAGGTAAGTGACCGACTTCTGCCAATATCATATCATCATTTCACAATCATATGTGACTATTATGTGAGTAATTTAATTATTTAAAAAGGTATTATATTAGAATGTTATTTTTGGAAAATTAAGTAATGATAAAAGTTGTCGATGGTTTGTTAAAAAATTTTCAAAGTGGCGCCATCTAGTAGAAACTGCCTGAACTACGTTGTCTCTAGCGAACCAAGAGGATTCAACGCGGTTCCATCACTAGTGAAGAGATGGCGCTGTTTGCTTACTTAGCTAGTAGTACTCTATTTTGTGTTATAATTTCAAATAAGTAACATAGATGTCGCTATTCAAAATTATAACAATTTAATTTACTTGAAAAATCTAATTCAAAACATTTTCGGGAAGCTTCGTTAAAAAAGTAAAATAAAACTGCGTCGTATAAAAACTATAATATTTAGCAAAATGTGTTGTAAAGGACTCAAGTGGCACACTTGTTTGTTATCTTTGTAGTTTTTAGCCCGACGTGCGTGCCTCGTACGTGCTCCTTTACTATTTGTTTACTCTCTATTTTCCTGCTGGCAACTCATATACTCTTGACTATGTACGTGTTTTCTGGAAATTAACTAGCTGACCCGGCGAACGTTCGTGAATGTCGTGTTTCAGATTAGCTGAACTGTTGACAACCAATATATATGTCAATCATTTTAAAATCATTCTACATTTTAAAATCTATCTTGTCCATTCGAAACCTTTAATTAAATACGTACTTGAACATTAAATGTTTGAAAGTTACAAAACATTAACATTTTGTATGGAAAAATGATTTTTCTTTTATTTTATTTTTTGTCAATTTTCTAATTTTTTTAATCAATAACCATGAAAATCAGTTTAGCCATTCTCGATTTATAAGTGTTCAAAGAAACCCGACTTTGTTTTATAGATATATATGTATAGAAGATTACAATGTACCTACAGATCTTAAGTACTTTATGCGACTACCTCTCGCAGATAAGTTAAATATTAAAACAATGAAGTTGTAGCTTTTACTGAGGAAGTATTGGTCGAAGATTGCGCTAATGAAGAAACTTTGAAAGCTCTTTAGTTTACTTCGCTATACTTAATTTTATACCCATTACTGTACAGCAATACGTATACACATGCAATTTAGACTGAGGCGAGCGGTGTCTGGGGCTTGAGATCTAGGAGCAGGTTTAAAGAGCTCTTTCATAATATATTAACCCTCACCTCCACCACTCGACCTCGTTAACGACAATAGATAATAAAATAAACTTACGTGGACCTCGAGAAGGGTAAGACACTATAACACTAACTTCCATGTTCACTGCACGAAAACACCAGAGAGACTGAGACTAATCTATCGTACTAAAAGTTATATATTGTCCTCACGTCGGTATACTTGTAATAATATAAAATGATCTACCCGCTACTACTACTTTATAAACAGTGTTGCTAACATTTCAAATTATACTAGTCGACCCGCGCGACTTTGTTCACGTGATGGTCCGCTCCTATTGATCTTAGCGTGACGATATATAGCCTATAGCCTTCCCGATAAATGGCCTATCTAACAATGAAAAATTTTTTCAAATCGGTCCAGCAGTTCCTGAGATTAGCGCGTTCAAACAAACAAGCTAAATTTTCAGCTTTAAAATAATATATTAGTCGACCCTTGCGACTTCGTCCGCATATAGCTCCGCTGCTATTGGTCCTAGCGTGATGATACATGGCCTTCCTCGATAAATGGCCTATCTAACAATGAAAGATTTTTTCAAATCGGTCCAGCAGTTCCTGAGATTAGCGCGTTCAAACAAACAAGCTAAATTTTCAGCTTTAAAATAATATATTTGTCGACCCTTGCGACTTCGTCCGCATATAGCTCCGCTGCTATTGGTCCTAGCGTGATGATACATGGCCTTCCTCGATAAATGGCCTATCTAACAATGAAAGATTTTTTCAAATCGGTCCAGCAGTTCCTGAGATTAGCGCGTTCAAACAAACAAGCTAAATTTTCAGCTTTAAAATAATATATTTGTCGACCCTTGCGACTTCGTCCGCATATAGCTCCGCTGCTATTGGTCCTAGCGTGATGATACATGGCCTTCCTCGATAAATGGCCTATCTAACAATGAAAGATTTTTTCAAATCGGTCCAGCAGTTCCTGAGATTAGCGCGTTCAAACAAACAAGCTAAATTTTCAGCTTTAAAATAATATATTAGTCGACCCTTGCGACTTCGTCCGCATATAGCTCCGCTGATATTGGTCCTAGCGTGATGATACATGGCCTTCCTCGATAAATGGCCTATCTAACAATGAAAGATTTTTTCAAATCGGTCCAGCAGTTCCTGAGATTAGCGCGTCCAAACAAACAAACTCTTCAGCTTTATATATTAGTAAGATTGGCATAAGTATATAAGATTCTGCAGTGAAATTGCGTCGATATTTCAGTTTGAAGGTTTCATTAAATTTAGGTACTACGACTAAATTTAATTCTGCCCAACTCCCTCAAGTCCTTAGGGAGAATGTTGGAGGCGAAGTGTTAATAAGAATGCCATTTTTAATATAATATTTCAGGACGCGCAAAAACAAATTTCCATTTCGTAATTCAAACCAGAATGATTTTTTGCACTCAACATATTTTAATACAGCGCCATCTATCAGATGGTTACCTAACTTATATGACAAAACACTGAAGGGCTGTTTTATCATACTTACAACGCCATCTATTAGAAAATTATCGAACTTACAACACTTAATTTTTAATAACGAAATAATATTGATTTATAAATCTATCTTAGTTTAGAAATTTCTTATTCTAGAAATTGATTTTTTAAATATATTTAACTAGCGACCCGCTCCTATTATACATATAAACCTTCCTCTGGAAAAACTAAAGATACGAGCATACAGACAGACAGATAGACGGGAAGCGACTTTGTTTTAAACTATATAGTGCTATAGAATATAAATCTCTGTATAGTCTGTGTGTTTGTTTGATGATATAAATGCAATGTTTGATGTCGCGATTGCAACTGCGGGCAAGTCTCGTTTCTTAGGTAAATGAGAACTGGCGGCAGTTAGCGGTCTCGCTTCGACTTAGTTACGACTAAACAAATTAAACTCTCCGACTTATAGCAGCACAATAACAGACGTACTAACGTTCATTTATTTATTATCTAGCGACCCATCCTGGCTTCACACGGGTGGAAAAAGGTTCTTTTAAACATTTTGATTCTACCGCATTTCAGTGCCCGTTGGCGTTTTTTGTTTATATTGATATTTTTAATTTCGTAATATCTTTTGAATGGAAGGTCCGATTTTAATAATTCTAAAAGTAATTACATGAAACAGTGTTGAATACGAAATAAATTATTTGGATAAGAATTAATACAAAGGTTTGGAAAACATGGTCCGATTTTGATAGGCATTTCTATCAACTTTTAAAATGCAAATTTATAGTGACATATTTGTCGGGGATTTTAAAATGATGAAAAGGAGATGGAAGGAGGAAGAGGGGGAATATTGGGGAACACTAAAAGGGGGTGATGGTATTGAATGGAATATTGGGTAAACGCAAAGTAGATACTCCTATTGAACCGATAAATGATCAAACATGATCTCTAACAATTGTGTTTACTTAATCACGTGGCAATTACATTGAAAAGACTTACGTGACCTTAGTTGGATAGCACTTCCACACTACACTGCACTTGACACTATCACTAGCACTAGCACTACTTAGATGATGTTCACTTCTTGAAAGACCGTGCACGACTAAAACTTCAGTTAGACTGTCAATCGCATATAAAGGGTCGAGGGTAGAGACTGTCAAAACAACGGAAGTGACTACTACCCCACTCCAACGCGAGACGCTGGTCTCTCAGTGTTTTGTAGATATTGATACGTTCTATAATATTGTAGAACATTCTTTTGTTCTATCATCAACACTTTCCGCGGCGCATTCGATAAAACACATTTTATGGGCAATTTTTGTACACCTTGGTTTGGTTTTAGAGTAATCTCTGAGGATCTCTAATTTTTTCTCATAATAAATATAGCCTATGTTAGTCAAGGATAATGTAGCTTTCTAATGGTGAAAAAATTTTTGAAATCGGTCCAGTAGTTTTTAAGATTTTTCGATACATACAAAAATACAAATCTTTCCTCTTTATAATATTATTATAGACATAGATACATATATAATATATTAATATGATATAATAAAGAGCAAACGAAACCAAAAACGTAAATGATTTTAATAATATTAATATTTCCACTGTTCACAGCAATCTTGACTTCAAAAAATCAAAAAAAGGAGGTTGTTAATTCGGATAGTTTTTTTTTAGATAAAATACTTGACCTAGATAAAATTATTTTAACTTTAAATAAACAAAATGGTAGAACACCTAGTTATTTAATTTACTTGAACTATTTTTCAAGTCTTTAGATGATTTGTGTTAAGTTATATCAATTAAGGAGCAATTTCCACTTCTCTGGAGAACAAGTCTTAATTGAACAACTTTTAATTATTTTTACAACGCAAGTTTGTATTTTATTATTGTAATTAAAAATTTTCAGTATAACTGAAGAAGTGGAATGCTCCACAGTTTAAATTGTACAGTTGTTCATAGATTTATCAGTTAATTCTATTAAGAGTATGGGAGCTATACTGCGGAGTAACACAAACAACAAAAATGGAAACCGAGCAGTGCCTGGGGCTTAAAATCCAGAAGCAGGTTTAGAGACGTCTTTTAACCTTCAATCTCACTACCAAATACTAAAATAATAAAGTACATTACTCACGTGCTCTTCGATAACGGAGGCCATCACGCCATTACAACATTAGTCTCACTACTTTAATATGTTCTGCGCGACACCACTAACTCAATCCTATCGGAACGAAAGTTATATATTGTCTAATCGAAAACAAAAATGAACTACTCGCGAATATTAATTTAAAAACGGTGTTGTTAACATTGCTTACTTAAATAACTGGAAATTCTTATGAACATAAGAAATGATGTAAAAATCAGAAAGCCAATAGTTAGTAGGTACCACATTACCCATGGCATCACTCGCATTATACTCGCTATTGTTACCATCATCTTAAACTGCATTATATTTATCACATGTATTTAAATTTTCATCCTCACAATATTTATTATTATATATGTCAGAGAAGAAGACCGTATTTGAATGAATCAATGAACCGAACCTTACGATTCCGTAGTTTTTGGACAGGAACCCAGGCAGTGCCTTGGACTTGTGACCAAAGTGTAGGCTTAAGGAGCTCCTTTAGGTGATCACGACACTCGCCTCCACTGCCTGGTCTCACTGTTTGTCTTAGGTTAGTTTAACATAAGGCTAACCTAACCTAAGGTTGTGTTAACACATCTAAATACAATGTAACTCACAATCTAAGATAAATAAGACGTAAGAATTCACATGATCCTTAGTCCGAGAAGTCCAGTATCCGTGATACAGCGACACACTATTTGTTACACTCCTTCACAAATCCAGGTGATGTTCATTCAAAGAGACTTGTCGAGAGACTAAAGTGTACTGCGTCAGTCGGGGAATATAAAGGGACTAGACAATGGTAGCAATGCCCCTCCACTAGTTGGGAGAAGTAAATCAACAAAAGGGAAATATGGCGCAGGCGTTCCGAATAATCGATAATCGATTACTAGTTGGAAGCTATCAAAAATCGTTAAATAAAGTGCCGATTATTCGGTAATCGTTTACTCGCTATCTAAAATCGTCAAATATTAAAATGACGCGATGGAAATGACAACAAGTCCTTTTTATTATTATTCTACCCCAACTATAGCCCAACACGACCTTCACTATTATCCTACCCCAACTATACCCCGACATGTACAAACTTTCTTTTAATCTATACTAATATTATAAAGAGGAAAGATTTGTATTTTTGTATTTTTGGATTTTTGTATTTTTGTATGTAACGAATAAACATAAAAACTACTGGACCGATTTCAAAAATTCTTTCACCATTAGAAAGCTACATTATTCCTGAGTAACATAGGCTATATTTTATTACAAGAAAAAATTAGAGATCCCCAGAAATTCTCACTAAAACCAACACAAGGTGCAAAAAATTAGCCATAAAATATCTTTCATCGCATGCGCTGCGAAAAGTATTGATGATAGAACAAAAAGATGTTTTACAATATTATAGAACGTATTAATATCTACAAAAAACTCCGCGAGACCATATGTCCAACTATTGTAGTTAAGTCACTATAACTACTTTTTTACATTTTAAAAGTTGGTAAAAATGCCTATCAAAATCAGACCATGTTTTCCATAACTTTGTATTAATTATTATCCAAATAAATATGTTTCAATACCTGTTAGTTACTTTTTGAATTATTGAAATCGGACATTCCAGTCAAAAGATATTACGAAATAAAAATATCAAGATAAATAAAAAATAATCCCAGACGGGCCGCCGGCGCGGTGTGGTGTGCCTCGCAGCGCAGCGAGTAACGCGGCGATAGAGGGAGCGACAGAATGCGGGAGCCAAAATGTTAAAAAAAAATTATCCACCCGTGCGAAGCCGGGACGGGCCCCTAGTGTTTAATAAACATATACATTTTTGTTACATTAATGCGCTGTGTACTGGAGATTCAAAATCACATGCCATTATCAGAAGTATGGGTGCCTTCTTTGTCACAATAAGAACGTCCTGAAAGTTCTAGAACCGCTAGACATAGATGGAACTTCACAATGGAATACTGTAAGTGTTTACACTGTGACGGCGGTTATATTAGTTGGAGCTCTTTGTCTTGTTTACTGTAATAGAATGGCCTGTTGCACTGGATATTAAATATTTCTCTAATTAAATACAAAAATGACTACAACTAAATGAAATTCCATCCTTTGTAGTTTTGTATTTTCAGTCATTGTTTTATTCCTTACTTCGGCCATATGGAAGTTAAAGTCTTATATCATCATTCTGCTGTACCTCATCTCTAATTTATCTATATAAGTAGTACTACGATCTCTATTTATAACATTTTTTGAATGTTTTATATAAATAGAATATAAATAAAAGTCTTATTAGGGAGATCCGAGTTCGATCCCCCACACAGGCACACACCTCTGACTCTGAGTTATGTGTGTTTTAAGCAATTAAATATCACTTGCTAAAAATATCGTGAGGAAACTTGCACTCCTGAGAGTTCCCAAAAAGTTCTCAAAGGTGTGTGAAGTCTGCCAACCCGCACTGGGCCAGCGTGGTGGACTATGGCCTTATACTCTACTCATTTTGAGGAGGAGACCCGGCTCAGCAGTGGGCCATTGAAGGATCGTGATGATGATATAAATAGAAATGTCGTGCTGCTTAGCTAACATTATTCAACGAATTATTAAGCAATAGTTTTATGATTTACTGTCTTTTCAGATTGTTTAAGGCTAATATCGAGGTTAATAAATATTGTTAAAAATCCAACGAGAAGAAAGAAGTTTTTATAATTTAAAAGAATAATTTTACTCACATTGTGTCATGAGAAAAAAAAAAAATAAGAAACTTGTGACAAAATTAGTTAAGAAAAATATAATGAAAATAAATTGTGGCATAATCTTACATAAATTTAATAATATCCGTTAAAAAAAAAATTTTTTTGGAGGCGCCGGGTATCGATCCCGGTACCTCTCGCATGCTAAGCGAGCGCTCTACCATCTGAGCTACGCCCCCTGATACTTAATACATCGAAATTGTTGATTGTATTGAAATATCTTATCATAAACGATACATGCTTCTAGTGAACCTTTCTCTTTATATTACTCGAACTTATTAAACCTGCATAGTGTAATACATTTTACTCGTATTACACTAGCGACTAGCCCCTGTTTCGCTTTAGAAAATAAATGTATAAAAAAGTTTTTTTTTTTTGGAAAAAGCGTCGTTTTTACTCAAGAGATTCTTAACAGTAGTTATCGGGTTACGCACGTTTTCAATAATATATATATATATCCTTCATTTTAAATAATAATGTATGACGGGTAGCTTTATCTATAGAATCTTTCTATTTATCGTCGAGAGGACTAACATCTTAATAAGGAAAATACTTACATGAATATTTTTAATTCATTTCATATCAGTTCTACAAAATGTATATATATGGTAGAAATAAACAATATTTAACAAAACTTTAAACTATATTCTACGTCACCCATCAAAGTAATATCATTTCGTTTGACGTATTGCAATGTGTTTTGGTTCTTATAAAAATTAAATGAGTATTTATTATAAAATAAATCCGTTTTCAATATTTGTTTTCTTTTATTATAAAAATTATTGAGTTTATTGTTTTGGAAATTTTTTCGCAACACGAAATATTTTAAGAGACCCACACAGCTGAGAGAGGGAAACTTATCTATCTTTTAATAGATATAGTTAACAGTTCGAAGATAGCGATCATCTACGATTTTAGATAAATTATTGAAAATGGGCGTAAAGAATAACTTTCCGAGCTGGTGGTAGTTTCAGACAAGGTTACTGCTATTTCGTTAAAAACTCTAATTAAATTAAAATATTATATTTTTAAGACGTCGTTTTCCAATGGTTTAGTTTTACATCTTGCAGATGTTTAAAATTTTTATACAGACATAACATCGACATTCTGAGTAGATTTAAATTTTCTTTCATACAAATTGTCCTGCCTAGGAATTATAAGCCGAATATTCATTGCATGTCTAGTTCTAATACATATGGAACTGAGCGGTGTATACAGCAGGATGAATCACAAAAGGCGTTCCCACGATAAGAGCGAACAGAGCTTTGGTTGCATCAAATTTGCATACACTGCACACCAGCACTACCATCTCGGTTATATTCTAATACCGGAGGCTGTGGGAAAATATTCTTACTTCTAATTTAACCAACATAAATGTAGTCTGAAGAATGTAGACTATGTTAGATACATATACATTTTACCATATTTTAAACCTTTAATACTAATTCATATCAAATTTTTAAAATCTGCGAGTAATTGTATGACAGACATATTTTATCTCCTATCTAATCCTAAAAGTATCTATTTTAAACTTCGACGTTACAACTAAGGGGGTTATGAGTTTAACGTGTGTATGTAAGATAATGGACCGATTCTGATGGTTTTATTTGTTTGTTAGGGACCATCCATAAGTTACGTCACATCATAAGGGGGAGGGAGGAGGTTGACGAAGTGTGACAATGTGTATCGTAATGTGACAATTCAAAATTGTAATAAAATCATTCAAAACCAGAAACTTAAACAATTAACGAAATGAATAGTTTTTTAAGATGTTGGATCTGATTTATTTTATTAAAAAATAATTAAAAGGACTTGAATAATTATTTCAGCCTTTTGTTTTAATTTAATAATTTCTAAATATGTATTATATTACAAAATATGTAACAAGGAGGGGGAGAGGTCAAAAAACTCATGAAATTAGTGTGACGTAATTTATGAATGACCCCTAGGGTAATTTAATCGAGATGGTTCATATCTATTATTTGTATAGGTCTGGTCAGACGTTTGAAGACTATTAGCTCATTGCTAACTTGAGTTGCCTCACAATATTAATATATTGACATTTATAACAATCTTGTAACCATGGCAACACACTCACATTGCTTACATAGCTTACACATCTATAATTTGTTTTATGCATTTTATGAATACTTGTTGTCTGTATTGACTGCAGTTTTATGATTAAACAACAATACAAAAAGATCGACTTATACAAATTAAAATCGATTATACTAAATCGATGTCGTGTGGGTATCGAGTCTTGGTGACTGTATTTAATTAGTTTCAGTTGGGGGTCATTTAAAATTTTAATTTAATAGTTATTTATTTAGTTTAGTTTTTAGTTAATAATCAAGGGATTTTTGGAAGATTGGGTTTTTAATTCTGTTTGCATATTATTAAGATAACATTGAATAACAAAATACGCTACAAATATTCAAATAATATTTATCAATCTATAAGATAAAAGAGAAAGTTAAATGTGACAACGTAATTGGATTAAGGGCCTTTGAGTCGAGCGTCCTTCAGGTCTCGTTCCGTTGCCGGGCTCAGATATAAGTTACCAGGAATTGATGGATTTCTATTGATACGCCGTAATGAACATGTGACCGATGGATATACAAGAGACAATTTTTTCTCTGTGACCGACAAAAATGGTTCAAAGCAATCATCTGACTATTAGCAACAACGGTTAAAATTTAGTAGTCGCGGGTAGTTCATTTTTTTGTATTTCGAGTGTAGTGTTTTTAGGTGGCGTGGTGACAGGCCTCCGTTATCGAGAAGCACGTGAGTAATGTTCTTTAATATTTTAATATTTGGCAGCGAGGTCGAGCGAGTGTAGGTGAGATATTACGGTTATAAAAGACTTCTCTAGACCTGCTCCTGAATCTTAAGCCCTGGGTATTGCTCGACTTCTACCTATAAACCTTTGATAGAGTGGGTATACGCAAATTATTATTATTATTATAATAAAAAGAACTGCGATCACTCGGCACTTGTGTTTTTGTAATGGTAGTAATCAGACGTACCTTTGATCGTATACAAGTGTTTTACTTCTTATCAACCGACTTAAAAAAAAAGGAGGAAATCAATTATATATGGGATATATATAATTGATTAGGTTTAATAGGAATACTATAAAATGCGTAAATACTGTTTGTGTTACGGCTGGTAAGTTAAACTAAAAAATTGAGCGCTCTTACTTCTGTCTGAAAGAATCGTCTACATTTTCACTTTCATATTTTGCTTTTTTTCAGGAAGAATTTTATGTATTTGGAAATTAATATTTTGATGAGAGGTATAAAGGTCAAGGGTACCGTGGATTGACATAATTAAATTGAACAGTAAACATTTAGTTACCCGCTTAAGACTTAGATATGGACACATTGCTTTAAATAGATTCGTCTTTTTCATGGGAAAAACTAATTCGCCTAATTGCGAAGTGTGTGGTACCATGGATTCCATAGTTTTGTGGAATGTGCCTTGAATAGGTCTGTAAAACGTCAATTGTTGCCTGATATCTTTTTTGTTAATAATATAGGAGAATATAACATTATTTTGTTACATTGATTCACCATCCACCAGATATATATGTCGGAAACTAATTAAAAAGGAATGGATGACCTATAAATATAAGCTACGGGCGTAATACGGTCAGGATATAACTAAACGTTACGATCTCTTACTATTATGACAGGAACCCAAGCAGTGCCTTGGACTTGTGACCAAGGTGTAGGCTTAAGGAATTCCTTTAAGAGATCACAACACTCGCCTCCACTGCTTAATTTCACCGTCTAAACCTAAGATTAGACTAACATAAACCTAACCTAACACAAGGCTAACATAACCTAAACCAAACTCACACCTCCGACATATATAAATTAGTGGAGGCTAGAATTCAAAGGTAGGGTTTCTTAAAAAGAATGCAACCTTGTTTGCTGCCTAACAGAATGACATGGCCCAATAGTAACGCTCTTTAATTTAGAAAAAAAATCTGTGGTCTACTAACATAATGATATATAGTCTTATTTTAATAAAATGTAGGGTAACAATAAATAGCGTCACGTTTAGCACGTTTACAGCAAGTTCCAGCTGCCGCGCTCAGGTATTGCCAATCGTATACTATACGTGGGCACGTGGGCACGTGGGCTGAATTTTAACATGGCGCTCACGTTTAACCCACTCTACTTTGTGATTGTTCAAAAATGTTATCGGTTTTTTAGGTTAGCAATATTTCTAATAAATGTGGCTTAATTTCCTATCTGTAGTATTCTTTTCGATATTATACATTTAGTTTGTATATTTGTTAATCAATCACACAAAAACAACTAAACAGATTTCATTGAAATTTAGCACATAGGTACTTTATAACCTTAAGGCTAAATTATAGGATACTTTTATCCCTAAAATTATCATAGTTCTCGCGGGATAATCATAAAATATGTTACTTTTTAAAGTGTAAATCCGCGAAACGTACTTACTATACTTTCCCCATGAAGAGACGAAGAATACAATTCCCCTCTGCCACTAGGAGAGTATCTTGTAAGTGGCGAGTAACCCAGCACCCTTTGGTATTAGGGGATCTGTTCTCCTACTAGCTTGCGACCATCAGAACGCGAATACAACCGCCAAGTGCATCCCATATGTGACAGATCTACTCCCATCCCATTAATTAATATATTTATTTATTAATACTGCGGTTTTAGTGGACTCCGGGGGTAATGCAAAGGGTTCGCTGAAACCGTAGCATTCTTCTCTTCTCTTAGCATTCCTCTTACTCTATTTTCGAGGTGGCAACGGTATTGGCAATGCCAGAAAAACTCTCTTATATTGTCTATGTCCATGGGTGACAGGGGCCACTTACCGTGAGATGGGCCGTCTGCTCTTTTGTCTCTTAACTGTTTAAAAAAAAAACTTAATTGCAATTTATCTAAAATATCGCTTACAGGTATTGGAGTACGTGAGCAGAGTCGACATAGAGCAGCAGCGGAACCTGTGTAATGGGCTTTCGATACTGTTTTCGAAGTGTTTGAAGTCTACTTTTTTTGTTTTTTTTACGCTCTGAGTCTATCCGATGTTTATATTTGTTGGGCATGAATATTGGATACATGTTTTTTATTATTTATCTTCTTTTATCGTGATGATGCTCAAAGTAGTCTATATCGACCCTTCAATGGTCAGCAATATTGGTAGTCTGCGGTCGACTTAAACTAGAGTCAAACTCTTTGGGAACTGCGAAGTAGTGAACAGTATATACTTATATTAAATAAAGAATAGAATACTATACGCTATATAGAATTGAATATATAATAGAAACACTATACATGGTGAAGATTTATCCACAAGCGAACAACATGGCATGAATTGGGTTTGGAAATCTCTGATCTAGCTTAATAGTATTTTCATAACTATGTACTAGTTAGCAGTTGTAATATAATTTAATGTAAACGACAGCAGAATGGATAGCGACATCATGTTCAGCTCATGAGATTGGACATACATGTAATCTACAACTGTGCTGTGAATGTGTAACTTAGATTACCTTACGTGCATACTGTCTACGTTCAGACAAAGATAAGCTTGATTTAATTGGATGTTTATCCTTGGCAACTCACCCTCATTAAGCCGGATTACAATTAAGGAAAACCTTCCCGTACAAAATGTTTAAATATTTCAGGAGATATGCCTTTTAGTGTCGAACTCCAAACAACTAATGGAAACAACAAACATGTTTAAACATCTAAGCTTCATATTTAATTTTAAAGAAAAACTGGTGTGTTATATAGTTAGTAATCTGGCTTTTAGGATATAAATATTATAAAGCTAGACTATCAACATAAGAACATCAGAGTACAGAGTCAATTATTCGTGTAAACAAGTTCTTTGTATATATCGGGTCAGAGAGCCAAGTTGAATGAATGAATGAACCGAATCTTAAGGTTCCGTAGTTATTGAACAGGAACCCAAGCATTGCCTTGGACTTGTGACCAAGGCTTAAAGAATTCATTTAAGTGATCACAACACTCGCCTCCACGTCCCGGTCTCATTGTTAAATTCTAAGGTTAGGTTAACATAAGGCTAAACTAACCTACCACAAACCTAACCTAAGGTTGTGTTAACACTAAATACTATGTAGGAACTCACACAATAAACGAGACGTAAGAACTTACATAGATTAGTTGGAGAGGTCCAATGTCCGTAACAAAGCGACACACTATTGTTACACTTCGACTTCAGGTGATGTTCACTCAAAGAGACTTGTCAATAGACTAATGTGTACTGCGTTAGTCAGGGAAGTGATGTTACCAACCATTAAATATTACCCGCTCCGTCATATATTTAATACCTCATAAAATATGTTAATCATGTCACTGGAGAAAATGTTAAATGTATAAATACGATTTTCTTAAAATAACTTACTTAATTTTTTTGGAGTGCCGCTAGCCCAATCATTAGATGGTGGTCCACCATCAATGGTACTACTTCGTATGGTAATTTAAACGAAGGTAGAATTAACAAAATCGACGTGTTAAACATAGATACCTATCACAGTGCAATGATCATAAAAATTGATTAAGTAATCCTATATCTTTATAGTTAAAAACATTGTGTCACATAGAATAATTATAATAATTATATTTAGTTTTTTCTATTATCATGTGCCATCAATCTCAACCAACGAAAAGCTCACTCATCAGAATGATTCTGCTCAGTTAGTAGTGAATCAAACGCCTTTAACGCACTCACTGTTACATTACACTAGCATAGATCGAGTATTAGAGAAACTACAGATTTTTCATAACTTTGATACATTTATTAATTGCTAGTGCCTCGTTACTCATCAATTTAGCACAAAACTAAGATGACATACAAGTTTTTTTACAAAAAATGCCCTCCCACTGCACCTTAATGACCGTCTCTCGTGAAAAAACTTTAACGTTATATTTTCAAATATTAATTTTGAAACATGAGACGACAAAACGTAGCAAAGTCGGGTCTACTATGTCTAGTGTATGTATGTGGTATAGCTATTGTTTGTGAGGCGTCTCATCTTCACGACGCTTGCTTTTATATCTTTCACAGTATTGAATCCCGCCTTGATGCTTTTAGCGGAAAGGAAAACTTCTTCATAACGACTACTGACAAATTAGAAACACCTTAAAGGTGTTTTCCAGAACTTTTTAAAGCCTTTTTTAAGTAACGCGAGATATTATATGAAACATCATCTGTGTCATCCTAGCGCCCAAATCAGATAAAATGGTATTTCTTGATACCTTTTAATCGAAGAGAATCAAGTATTATACTTTCTTAAAATACATAAACATATTTATATTTATTATTTAATTCGTTTTATGAATATTTGTTTATTCTTTATTGACTTCTTGTAATTTTTAATTTAATAGTTGTAGTATATGATAAATAAGTCTCTACTAAAGTTATTAACTACTACAATATATTTCTTTTTATAATCTTTTGGAAGAGTAAGAAGACAGGAAAGTTTGTTGGATAAAAAAGAAGAAAAATTTTATGCATTTTCCTTTGAGGGCTCGTTCAAGTATTATGTAAGCAATGGATGGTCTTTGTATTGCTTATTTTTCCATGACAATATTTATTTATCTCAATATAATATTTTATAAATAACGTCGTGTATACGTATGCAGAATAGTAGTGGAGATTTGAGCTTTGCTTACTTTTGCTAACAAGGAGGACGAGGGGCCATAAACCCCAAAAATCCACCTACGTACGTAATACTTGAGTTACTCTTTGTGAATAAATAATTGATTTAAACGATGATTGTTAATGCTCTTTAGATATATGGAAAATAAGATAAAGATTGATAACATTTGTCATTTCATAAAAATGTAATATATTCCTCTCATATATTAATTATTGATTTTATTATAATTATAAATTGATACTTTCTAAAGCATTAATATAGAATTAAGATACAACATTTAATATTAAAATTTCCTTAATTACAGAGAAGAGAAACAAATTTGTTTGGAAGTGTTCGTAATGCGATGGTTTGGTAATGAGTTCTCATCTCCAGTCTAACTGAACTTGGAGGAAATTTTTAATGAGCTCTAACAACGGATTTATATAAATAAACACTGACAGTTGTATACATAAATGAAAAGTATTGTCTCATCATTATAAACTTACAGCTTTCTCAAGCTTGCTTGGTATTTAACGTAAGGCAACTAAACCTTTAATGGCCTTCGGCTGAGCCGGGTCTCCTCCTCAGAATGAGAAGGGATTAGGCCATAGTATACCACGTTAGCCAAGTGCGAGTTGGCAGACTTCACACACCTTTGAGAACATGGAGAACTCCCAGGAGTGCAGGTTTCCTCACAATGTTTTCCTTCACCGTTATACCAAGTGATATTTAATAGTTTAAAACACGCTTAATTCAGAAAAGGCAGAATTGCCGATTGTACCTTTTATTTGATTTCAAGAACTGTATATAACTTCTGTTTCGATAACCTTGGCCCACTTGTCAAACGGAGCTCTCCTGGTGACCATTATGGCTGTGCAATGGTGTAGTGTCGTGAGTGTCTCCATTACTAAGGTTTGGAGAATGTGTTGCAATATTGGTTACTCGGTGTTCCGTTAAGTGCATATTATTATTGACTTGTGTGTGTTGCTTTTTGATAGTTAATACAGACAAATAATTGACATCGATTGCAACTAAAAAGTTGCAACGTTGCGCAGGTTCTTATACAAAATGAAGCAGAAAGACAAGCATGTTATCTATGTAGAACTGAACATTGCCTCAGGCTAGTCGCTCATTACTCTCTAACGAGACCGAATGATATTATACATGGAAACTTCTTGTATAACTCTTAATATTAATAATGAGACAGCTATGAAGCTATGAAATACAAATACTATGTTTACTTAATAATTTATCATAAGCTAAAATATTAATTAGAGGATACATATTATACTAATTGCTGTTTGGGGCTTTGTTTCTGTGTTTGTTTAGTTAAATAATAAATGTTACATTAGCAACAAAAAGTACTAGTCCCTTTAACATCAAAATAGGTTTAGCGATAATCTAGCAGACAAATAAGTTTACTTCTTATAATCAGACAGTCAGTTTCAATCATTTGAAATTCAAAACGAATAATTTGAAAGTTCAAGCTATTATAAAATTGACGATTATTCGAATTTATCGTGTAATAAAAGTATTTTTTTTTAATTTTCTAATATTTTCAAATAATTTAAGTGTTACTTTACAATCTATGACGTTTATTTTATTTTTTTATTCATAAAAACAGTTTTGCAATAACAAAACTTTTTCTTAATTATAAAAGCCACACGGTAACTTAACTGCACAATTACAGTCAGAAAACTACAATAATACACAATCCAATAAAGGTCTTTCTTCAGTAAACACTCTCCTTCACCGCGCGACCTCCTGAATCTAATATTTAACACTTCTTCAGCAAAATAACGATTACACTAATTAATTAAATATTCAGCAAACTATCTTTAACTGCTCAACACTGATGTCACACGAGTTCCGAGAGCAACTAAAATTTATTGCGTAAAAGTCATTCTTTTTATAATACAAAAAACCTCTCTCATTTATTCCTACTATAATGACAGGTGGGGTCGTAGGTCTGTGTTGCCAAGTTAATATTTAACACCCCCTTTAAATAATTTATTCACGCTTATTTGATCAAATTATTCTAATTATATAAATAAGATTACGACTACGACTGACCGAAGTTAAGTTGCGTCATTTTTCGACGTCATCTACGTTTATTGTAATTTAATTTTATAATAACTAGTTATTATTTTAGTAATAACTTATTAGTAACTTCATACGTTACTTTATTTAGTTAATTAATTATATCTTTACTGCTTAAGTAAATGAGATCATCTGTCTACCGATAAACTGCTGAGCAGTTTCGCAGGAAATATATAAATGTATTCCAGTAAGTTTGTTTATATTAAAAAATAAATAAATAAATATATATTTAATATCGATATCTTGTAGTATTAATATTTTAATAAAACCTTATAATTATTTTCGAATTATTGAAAATCTAGAACACTATTCTGTACGAGTATAAGGTCGTAAATAGTTTAACAATAGTTCGTGTTCTTTTCGCAACATTATTTTTCTCTCATTCCGTAGTTGTAAAAACCATTAATTAGTTTTGGTTTTATAATATTATACTTATTATAGTGTATCTTTATTATGCACACAATTTTGGTACACATTAACCTCTACTTTGTTTTTGTAACATTGTTTACGGAGCTGGACGGCGCGGCGCTCGTAGCGCATTGCTAGTTACCTCATATTCGTAAAGTTACCTCATATTACCTCACTTTATACAACACATTTTCTTTTAAATTATATATAGTCAACTAGTTTAGTAGTAGTTGAGTTTGAAAAAAATATATTAAAAATGGAAGGGTTATGTACGTTTAAAAAAGATTTATCTTTAAAACATCCTAAGAAGTTATATTTTTCATTATATGAGCAGTATGCACATGCAATAATTATGTATTAAATAGAAATATTATATAATAATATAATAAGCAGTGATAGCCCTTACTCGGGAGGTTCGCGCACACCTCTGACTCTTGAGTTATGTGTGTTTTAAGCAATGAAATATCACTTGCTTTAACGGTGAAGGAAAAGATCGTGAGGCAACCTGTACTTCTGAGAGTTCCTTAAAGGTTCTCAAAGGTGTGTGAAGTCTGCCAACCAGGACTAGGCCAGCATAGTGGACTATGGTCTATTCCCCTCCTCACTCTTGACGAGGAGACCCAGCTCAGCAATGGTCCATTAATAGGTTGTGTGTAATAATATTTCTACTAATAATAGTTTTTTAACATCCTTAGGTATTAGAAGTTTCAGACAAATTAACTAATAGAGACTACTTCGACGTGTTTAAGTTATTAAATTTATCAAATGTAGAATAAGCATTTACGTATTCAAAAATGTAAAAATATATTGTTATTAAATTGTTTTGACATAGTAAAGTAAAATGTTGTTAAACAAGAAATAATATTACATTGTCAGTATTGAAGATCTATCCCACAAAGTCAAAGTCCTCCTCAGTACTTTTTGCCATTCTAAAATAAACTAACCTTTACTTGAAATTAACCTTTGCTTGAATCGTCTATAGATAAATACAAAGTTAATGTTTCTTTCTTTTTATATACATAAGAAAATCTCTTAGTCGTTATTAGATTTTCTTTATAAAGATTTCTAAAAAAAGCCTAAACATCAGACTGTATTAGTTGAACACGCTGCGTATTTTATTACTGTCTTACTAGTAAGGGATTGGCTAATTAATGTTAAAAGAAATATGTCAGAACAGAGAGACTATTTAAATGAAGGAAGTGATCGAATAAAAGAAAGAGAGCCGGTTTTAATAAATTAAGTGATCGAATATCACGATTCTGTAGTTTTTGAACAGGAACCCAGGCAGTGCTTTGGACTTGTGACCAAGGTGTAGACTCAAGGACGTCCTTTAAGTGATCACAACACTCGCCTCCACTGCCTGGTCTCACTGTTTGTCTGAGGTTAGGTTAACATAAGGCTAACCTAACCTAACATAAACCTAACCTAAGGCTGTGTTAACACATCTAAATACAATGTAGGGACTCATAATAAATAAGACGTAAGAACTCACATGATCCTTAGTCCGATATGTCCAATATCCGTGATGCGACACACTATTTGTTACACTTCAACTCCAGGTGATGTACACTCAAAGAGACTTGTGGAGAGACTAAAGTGTACTGCGTCAGTCGGGGAATATCAAGGGACTAGACAATGGTAGTAATGCCCCTCCACTAGTGGGGAGAAGTAAATCAAAAAAAAGGAAATAGGGCGCTGGCATCCCGATTAATCGATAATCTTTTACTCGTTCGAGACTGTTAAAAATCGTTGAATATTAAAATTACGCGACGGAAGTGACAATTAATTTTCTTAATCATTATCCTACTCTAATTATAGCCCGACACGGCCTTCACTATTATCCTACCCCAACTATACTCCGACAAATATAATCTAGTATCTAGATTAAGGTATATAAGCTATAACGTTTTAAAACCTTATAAATGGTAGCAACACCGTTTATAAATTAGTGTTCGCTTATATCGAGTAAATAATATATTACTTTCGTTACGACAGGATTGTTAGTCTGACAAGTGATATCGCGCATAAAGTAGTGAGAGTAATAGTGTAGTGTTGTATGGTGGCGTGGTGCTAAGCCTCCGTCATCGCGAAGGACGTGAGTAATGAACTTTATTATTTTAATATTTGGTAGCGAGATAGAGCGGTGAAGGTGAGTTTACAGTTATAAAAGACAACTTTAATCTACCTCTTGGGCCTAAGCCCCAAGCACTGCTCAGATTTCATCTAGATTACGTGTTAATATTGTCGTTTGAGTGATACTGCACAGTATAGCTCCTTTACTTTTAATGTAAAATACAATTGCAATTTTTGAGACTTTTTCCGTAGTATTGACGTATAATTTGTTGAGTAATATCCTTTGCTATCTTCTTCGGACGTGATTCGGACTTTGGAATTCTTTTAAATCGTTTTGTCCAGCATTTTCTGGTTCCTTCCGAAAACGGATTCTACATTTAATAGAATACCAATTATTGTATTTTATATTATCTCAGTTCTTTGCACTACTTTTTTTCTTTGGAAGAAACCCAAAGTTAAATGAAAGTTATAAGTTTTTATGAATATAAACAACTACTGTCTCATAAGTTTGAAGCGTCCTCCACACCCACGGTGGTGGCCACATCTGGTAACCATGGGGATATCAGACAAACTGGTCGATGACTCTCGTCTCATTAACTTTCCCAATAAAATAATTGAGAGATTCTGTAGCGGGGTGAACGCGGGCGGATGCGGCGTAGGGGCGGAGTGGGGGTGGGGGGTGCCCGGGACGCCTTCAGTGATCGGCCGCCCGCCCTGGCGCCTGCACGACCCTGTACCGTGCCCGCGTGTGCTCGGGACGAAACCTTTAGTGATTCCTGCTGCCCTGTGTACGTGAACACCGGTCCTATTCGTGTAATGGATATGTGACAAGCTATACATGATGCGTGTTTGACCTTCAGCTTTTGAGACATACGAAAGCTTTTAAACAAAATCAATCCATCATTCTGTCAAGGTGTCGGGCAAAGACTTCGATGCCTCGCTGACTTCGTCAACCTTTGTGTTCTTAAACTTGTTTTTAAGTTTTCCAGTATCGGATTACATAATGGATATTTACTTTGAATTTTAGAAAACGTATACGCCTATCGCATAATATTTAGCCACGGGGGAGCTTAGAGCACACGTGATTCGGAGATCAAATAGGTAACTTGAAAACTAATTTAGCCGCATGTAAATGTGGTAGACAAACAGAAGTATTAATATTCGACGCTTCAGGTAATTGACAAGGTCGTTTATCAATGGGGAGGGTTCAAAGTCACGTTTTATATAAGGCAGAACGTTAGGCGGAGTGATGCCCCACATTTGTCGCACGTCGTAATCAACTGCGCCGGTTTTTTTTACTCTATCTTTCTATCTATACCTGAATGTACGATTAGTATAGCAGAAATTAGAAATGACAAAAATTAAATACTGAGCATTCGGTCCACGATTCCTACTTGCATTTGCCCAGTTTTTTTATTCTCCTAAATCCTGGTAATTGTGTTTGCTCCTGGTTCTGTTTGTTTGCAGTTGAACGATGCCCGGGCTAAGTTTCGAGTATTAAATCGCCTAATGAATATTAATCGGCGTGCAGATTTAAACGGTTTGCCTTTTAAATTGAATCGCTATCGATGGTTTGGGAAATTTGTTTTTTATGTTTTCGTCCGTTATAAATTGCTATCGCAATATGTCTCATTTTATGAATGTTATTCATAATTATTCATTTGAAATCGATAGACGGATTGTATTCAAAGTCGCAAGCATAAACTATTATTCAACCAAGCAATTCTTAAATATTTGATATGATAATATAATAGATCGTGAGGATGTTTAATTTTAAACTTAGAGAGTATCTATCGCTTTACTTCTTAAATATACTTTGTTTACTTCAACTTTATTACTTGTCTACTTTAATTTAAATTTTCTTTCTCATTTATAATAGCTGTATTTAGAAACACTTGTGTAATATTTAATATATCTTAAATATCTGAAAGCAACAATTAATTGATAGTTCAAAAGGTTGTCTAAAGTTAATTTTCTGACTGATTATGACAAAGGTTAACGGCTTCTTTCTAGATGACTAAATTACTTAAATTTTTAGAAGATACCCAAAAATATTAATGAAGTTTTATACTAAACTAACCGACCCGCTCTCGCTTCGCTGAGGTGTATTTAAACTGTTTACTTACTCTACATGCAACAATTAATCATAAAGTCGTTTTATTTTTCGGGTTAATATATGGCCTAAGGCACTCACGAATAATGTGGCTTTCTATTGGTAAAAGAATGTTCAAAATCGGTTCAGTAGATACAGAGATTACCCCCTACAACCTCACAAACTCTACCTCTTTATAAAATTATTATTAAAGTATATATAGAGAAACTAGTTTGGCGCGTGGCAGCGCGGCCCGCTAAAGCGGACCGCGTGAAGGAGTGACTAACAAATTGTCGGACTCCGGATGGCGGAAAAATGGTAGACAGGGGTAGAAAGTAATACAAAATGGTAGTTAGTGATAGGCAGTGTTAGACAGTGGTCTATTATTTTACGTTCATTAACTTCTACTACCATATCAAAGTCTTGCATAGTTCCAACTTGTAGTCTCTTGAAAATTTCCCATACATTTAGTATGGAAAAATAAATTCCGCCATCTTGATTTTTTTTCTATTCATCAAATAGACCTTGAGGCCCTGATCATCTTTTTCCAATAAACCAATCTTCCATCTTGTATACTTTCTGAGGTAGACGCCGACGAAATTTGTATGGCCGCCATCTTAAATCCGCCATTTTGAATTTTTTTCAGCTCATTGCCAATTGGATAAGGTTTGGAATGATATTTGTTTGAACACCTCCCACCTATCTTAAATATCCTGGCTGTGCTTTTCCCCCGTCTCTGAAACCCTCAATCATTAGCTTTCTCCATAGTTTTACTCTGAATGAATTTTCGTCCTCTATACGAAACCATGAGTGAAAAAAATCTTTCATACAAAAATCTACAGGAGAGGTGATAAATCAGTCAATCAGTGAATCAGCACAAACAGCTATATATATATACATATATATTAATAATGTTATTTTCGCATCTACCTTTCTTTCTAATTACTAATTACGCTAGCTGCATATATTACATGCTATTCATCATCACGACCCTTCAATGGCCCACTGCTGTGCCGGGTATCCTCTTCAGAATGAGGAGGGTATTAGGCCATAGTCCACCACGCTGGCCCAGTGCGGGTTGGCAGACTTCACACACCTTTGCGACCTTTAGGGAACTCTCACTCGTGCAGGTTTCCTCACGATGTTTTCCTTCGCCGTTAAAGCGAGTGATATTTAATTGCTTCAAACACACGTAACTCAGAGTCAGAGGTGTGTGCCCAGGATCGAACCTCGGACCTCCCGAGTATGACTTGGAGTCTCTACCACTGGGCCATCACTGCTTACATGCTATTACTAGTTACTAATTCTTTACAAAGTAATAATTCTTAGATTATTTTTCGATACTGAGTAAGGCTTTATTAACTTTTTTCGTTCGTTGAGGGCGAACACAATATAAACTAATTCATGTACTAAAACAAACCGTACGTTCGCTCGTATATTGAGTTTCACGTAGAACAAACATTTTGAAAAACAACTTGTTTTTGTTCACTCCACGCGTAATCGATCTATGTACCTAAGGTGTATGAACCTCCATATTGTTTCTATGAAAACATGGGATTTTGTTTAATAAATGCTGCAGTCGAGTTTTGTGCTAGCTTTTTGTTTGCACTCAAATAAGGCCGATGAAGTTGTTCGTGCATCACAAACGAGCTGATGTATATTAAATCAAAATATTTGGATATAAAAATATAGTTCGAGTGAAATTTAGTTTTTTTTTGTGATATTAAAATTCCTATAAATCTATATATTTAGTAACACTGAAGCGACAATAATAACATGTAATCTAGATAAAGGCCGAGCAGTTCCTGAGGCTTCAGGCCCAGGAGCATGTTGAAAAACGTCTTCTACTATGCACAAACTCATCTCCACCGCTCGACCTTATTACCAAATATTAAAATAATAAAGTAAGTTACATGCACTGCTCTATTAATCTCATTAGTACTGCGCGATACTCCTTGACAAACTGACTCAATCCTATCGGAACGAAAAGGATAGGATAAAAAGACCCGTTTATAAATTAATATTCCCGGGTAGAATATTAATTTATTAACGCTTCTTCCTTTTAATAATGTAATCGTTTGATTTTTGTCGTTTCTGACCAACTTTTTGCCCTATTAGCTACTTTGTTCGTTAGTAGATTATAACGCCTGATTTTCTTTACACTTTTAAAACTATTTCAAGAAAGATATTGTATGATATGTTGATGGTATGTAATAGATATGATAGTATATGCAGTGAAAAGATTCGGGAGCGTATATCTGTAGCTGGCTGTAGCCGGCACGTCTTAGAATAAACTCCGACATGTGTTTTCTTGGCGAAGTAGAGCAGATGGTGGGGGATTAAGCTGCAGAACCTTTTGTTCGTAGAGGCTTTGTGTTGTGCAGCTTATATAGCTGGTCTTATACTAATGAAGTTTTCTTTTTATTGTTATTTTATTATTATCTAGATAGCTGATAGTTCCAATAGAGCTGATGGTTTTGGATAAAACTCTTGAGCGAATATAACATGATAAAATACTAACAAAATTACGACAGAAATGAAAAATAGGTATCATAGTTAAATACAAAGTTAAATAAACTAATTTTTACTAAACCAATAATTTTCATAGTGGCAACGACCGTTGACGACGTGATCGGTAAAATATAAAAATATTTGTGAAATATCTTTTTCTCGGAAGTAATGCTTCTTAGATTAATTTATTTTGAAAGTTCTAGTATTTTTTTAATACACAAAAAATATATCCTTAGTATAAACAATTTCCCTTATGTTATATTTATGTTATTATATACTTTCCGCTCGACTTTCACGACTCACTCTCTCAATTATATCTTATGAGATATTGTTTCCATAATGGAGGTAATATTTTACGATGACGACGCCAAAATATCAAACAGAATTTTGAAAACGTGTAATAACTGAATTTAATATGTTGTAGTTAATATAAATATTTAAACAATCTTAATTAAATTTAGTAACAAACAGATAGTAATAGTGTAATTAGACTAACATGGAAACCAGAGTTATAATCGTTTAATATTCATCAGCGTTAAATGTTTGTGTAAACATATCGATACACAACTACGAGTATATAATAGATATTGATTAAACTACGTTATGATTATATAGAAGATGAAATGTATTTAGATTTGTTAACTCTAGGCTTTTTTTATTGATCGATGAAGATTGGTTTACACGATTTAATCGTAAAAATTTAGGCGGAACTTGGGACTAATTAATACTTAGGGCTTGTGATCCAACTACATGTTTACAAGGTCTTTTTATATTTATCACAACATTATTTGTAATTCACGCATACCATCAAATTATCTTTAAATTCTAAGAATCATAATTATCTATACATTCACTCTATGAAATTACTAGACATTTTAAAGCTTTTAGAGGCTATTTAACATGTTGCTATCAGGAGAGGAGCTTTCTGATCTGTTTCTTTTATTAGACTGTAGTTAAAAAATTGTAAAATATTTAAACTTGCTGTGTTTCCACCAGAGATGTGGAACTATGCGTTGCGAGGGATGTGTTTATTGAGAACCAATAGAATCGCTTCATTTGACACACTCTGAGCAAGGCTAGATAAATAAAGTCGCAGCCTATAACCCGTTTTTTGAATTGATTAAAGTTTGCAATTAGTTTTTCTGAATTAACTAATACTATTCACGTTTGTGAGCAGTGATAGCCAGGATCAAGACTTATTCAAAATGTCTTATTCAGAAGGTCCGAGTTCGATCCCCCACCAGGCACTCGACGACGAATTTTCTAATTTATGTGTTTTTAAGCAATTAAGTATCACTTGATATAACGGTGAAGGAAAACATCGTGAGGAACCTTGCACTCCTTGGGCCAGCGTGGTTAGACTATGGCCTAACACATTCTCTACTCTATGAACGAGACCCTAGTAGGCAGTGGGCCCTTAACGTATAATGAAGATGATTCACGTTTAGCAGGCAAGTTAATGATTTTAGAATTGATCTTCTCACTCTCATGACTTTGTGCTACCATTATTTCATCTGACACCCATTGAGACTCTCATTCGTATCACGTAACTTTAAATAAAATATAAACGTATATATTTCACGTGAGGCGTGAATAGTTTAAATGTAAACTGATGTAAGTTCGTTAGTGTCAGTGTGAACGGTTTACGCGACTGCAGCCGATGTTCCGATTAATTGCTAGTGACGTGTGACCCCGTTGCTGATGTCAGACAGATATAAAACTGGATAAAAGTTTTAATGTATTAAATATCTATTCCCTTGTTTTCTGATAAAACAATTTTAAAGGATACTATCCAACTTTCCTGACAACAAACAATACCTAACCTAGACTATTTTACTTTAATCTTAACTGACACAACTGTGAGTGAAAACTGAGTCCATTTTGTGTAGCTTGTGCGTGATACGGATACAAACATACAGATAGTATGGATATATTTTATATTTATTTATTTATATATATATATATATATTTATCCTGTTATAAAATCATTAATATTACAGTACAGACTTTCAATGAATCAAATATCTGAGTTATATCTGAGTATTGAAGTACGCGTAGATATACGTAACTCTATGCTTTTTCAAGTTTTACCTAATCTCACAGTAAAATTACTTGTCAAACTGTCTCTACTGTCTATCATCATAAAAGTATAATTTTTTTTTAATTAAAGATTTCAGTTCCAGCTAAAATAAAACAATGTAAACTAGTAAAGAATGTTTTGTATGATTGAAATAAACTTGTATGACTTTTTAATATTATATATTTTCGATCAAAAATGTGTCGTCACAGTATACAATACAATGTCAACAATGGCGTTGCGTGTTGAACATATTTCATTGTTTTTGTCATCTTATCTAGGTTTAAAGTACATTACAGACAAAGGAAAGACTCGCGTAAAATTTTCCATAACATACTGAATTTTATATATCTTGTTTTGTGTTGTTCATGGAAAATATAAACAATATAACAATATAGTTCAAAGAATACAAAGTACACCATGATACTCGTAACAAATCCGTGCATGCATGAGCTCGGTGTTTTTCATCACCGTGTGTTTACAGTGGACGTGAAGTGATTGACAGGTCATCGTATCAGATTGAAACCTGAACTGTCCACTCGTTATAACGGTTTGTTGATAGCTACTGTTTTAATTGAGGAGTTTAACACTCTACATGTTTAATGACGAGCAATAGATACTTTGTGTAGATGAGTCGAAATGTATTTCATCGTCTAAAACATTTTTTTGAAACATAATTATATTCACCAAACTTGTTACTCCATCATAGCCTAATTTCTTCACGATGGAAAACTTTGTCATATGTCAAGGAAGAAGTGATCAATCTGACAACTTTGTATATCTCTCAAAGTTGTGGATTGTGAAAAGTATTTTGAAAATATATCGAAATATCTACCAAGCATATTACAAAACAATGTTATTCAGTTTTGTTATAGAAACTTACGTATAATTGGTTATTTTAATGTTTTACAAAATAGTGAGACTCATCATTGTTTTGGTCACATGGACTATAGTTTTTTACACTCTAGCCGTCACTGCGCGCGCGTGTCCACCAGCTGAATGCGGTTGAATCTATAGTCCATGTGATTAAAGTCACATGGACTATAGATTCAGACGTAAAATTTTTTTTTCAATTCTTGCCTGTATGATCTATAGTTTTTCCACAGGGATATGCGGGTCAATAAGGTATCAAGAATACACTTATGATTATGGCATATGTCTCAGAGAAGAGATAGATTGGTTGGATATAACATTAAGTTATTAGTAAAGTTTGCCTAGAACAATTCGCAAACCATTTGATCAATTAAGCTTTTAGCCGATAACATCTATCAATATACTATTATTAGACCCTTTGTCTAAACGTTGTATTATTCTCATACGAAGAAGGGTTCAGGATTCGTATTGTGAGATTCTGCTTTATGCACGGGACGGGGTATTGATGGAATTCATTCAATATCTGCTATGTTGCGAGCATATCATCAAATATTTCTACACATATTGTTTTAATAAACAAAGGATGATAATACGCCATATTTTGGTGAAATATTATAGCAACGTGTTTATTTTAAACGTGAAATGTTAACACTGATTTTTTGAACTTCTTATCCTCAACCGATTGAGCTGAAATATTCAATAGGTACATGTTTTTGGATAAATGTTTAGTTATCAAAAGTCACTTTATTCTAATTGCAATATGACGGTTTCCCAAATATGAAGATGTTTCTCTAACTATATCAACTAAATTGGCTAACTTATTGTAATTCTTAAAATATTGTATCTCACTCCGTGTGTACTTTATGATTTTTATATTTATAGTCTAAAAGTAAACCAAAAAGGCCTATTTTAATAGAAGTTATTCATTTAAATACGAAAGAAGCAGTGATGGCCCAGTGGTTGAGACTTCAAGTCTTACTCGGGAGGTCCGAGTTCGATCCCCCACACAGGCACACACCTCTGACTCTGAGTTATGTGTGTTTTAAGCAATTTAATATCACTTGATTTAACGGTGATGGTAAACATCGTGAGGAAACCTGCACGAGAGAGAGTTCCCTAAAGTTCTCAAAGGTGTGTGAAGTCTGCCAACCCGCACTGGGCCAGCGTGGTGGACTATGGCCTAATAACCTCCTCATTCTGAGGAGGAGACCCGGCTCAGCAGTGGGCCATTGATGGGTCGTGATGATGGTTTAAATACGAACATTGTTATGCGTCTTTAATATAGTCGTAGAACAAATTATGAATATCTTATTGTGAACTGGTACACAAAGTTGAACTCTGCGCTAAATAGAACTTTTCCTTATATAACTAAAATATGAAAACAATATAGTCTAACTAAATTGAACTTTGTGAGAGTTGTGAGTTTGACAATCCGGCAAAATGAATGTTTTTATAGCGTGTTATGAAATAGGATTCAATTACGCGTGTTCTGCGCATACCAAATTACTTGCAAACGACGCTTTCGAGTGAACGAAGTGTGGCTGATTGACGTGCCTTTCTAAGCTACACATCTTCAGTTTTAACTGCGAGATTTAATTATACCATCTAATTGCATATACTATTTGTTAGCAACACCGTTTATAAAGTACTATTAGCGGGTAGATCATTTTGTATTACGTCAAGTATACCGACCAACTATAGTTATAAGCCTATATAATAAGGTATAAGCGTCAGTAGGTCAGTGATTCAGACGTTGGTTTCATCATGGATCCTGGGTTCAAATCCCACTCATTGGATTACTGACGTAGTCCACTCTTTACACAAGCAATATAGCTTAGTTGGAGGGGTTAAAAATACTAGTAGTATGCGATCCATTTTGATAGTAATCGTAAAAAAAAATAACAATCTTATCTTAATTTGTGAAAATGAGATGTAGAAATGTGTTGGGCTGTGTGTATATATGTTTACTAACAGAAAACATACGATTTTGTTTTATCTACAAGTTTATTTTACAATTATTATTAATCGTCATCATTTTATTTAATATAAATAAATTGATAAGTAAAATAGGATATCCGTAACGTAATATAAATATAACGTAATAACTTAAATAAATAAATCGCGCTGTTAAAACTGAAAGTATGTAGCGGTCTCTGATTTTGGTTATAATGAACTATGGAAATTTACACACGACATAAATTTATTTCTGCTGTTAAATTTATGTACCAAGTATAAAGTTTTATACTTCTAGAATTTGTTTCTGACGTCTCTGTTATACTTTGTAACTATGATGGTTTTGTAAATTTAAAAATATTAACTGTAGTGATGTACGGACAGGTCGCTAATATATATATTTAATTTGTTTACAGTTTCAGTAAAGCAGAACGTGATGTCGTTACATTGACACCTCATTTATCAAAGTCGATCCCCAACGAGCGCAGCTACGGTTAAACATCCTAAACATACATCATGTCGAAACCCCAACCCTACCTCAGCTTTGCCAATGTGTATGTAAATCCGTACGTGTAAAGAAAATATTGGGCAGTACATTATTTTCAAAAAAGATATCGCCATAACATTTTGCTAGCCTTCTCCCAAATACTTTTTGCAGATAATCCGATGTGTCTATAAATAAATCATAACCGACGTGAACGAGCTCTTTGTCAATTCGAAATTACATCATCCTTCCTGTACTCCCCTTATCCGTTATTGTAATGACTTTATTTGATCTTGTTTCCACCTCGTCACTGCTTATCTATCGAGAGATTGATAGGAATATTTTGCGACAGCTTGCGTTGCTTTTGGTGATAGATTTGTAGATGTAGTTTTGTATATGTATACACCTCTTTGTATACGATGGAGAAAAGATAGAGGATCTCCCCATAGCCATATTATGGAGGTTTCCGTTCTAAAACCTCTTCAGACATAGCAAATGCTTTATGATTTAAGTCGTCTGTTAAAATATCTTTTATTTATTTGGCTGTTATGGTTAAGTTCCATTTTATTTATCTCTTTTACTTTCTTAAATAGCACGACACTCGTCAATGACCACTTACAATAGAGCTCTAAATTAACTACTACCTAATATGAGTAAAAAAAAATACTTTTCCATCAATATTTATTTCAATATCCTTAATTTAATTTTATTAATGTTTCTCTTACCCTTTACAAAAACCTTCGTCAACAGAAAACTTTAGGGTTTCGAACTTTGTGATTCTCTCGTGTGTCGTCTTTTCCGTAAGGGTTGTGTGTTTAATCGTGTATGCAATTTTCTTTAAATTAATCAGTAAGGGATTTGTCATTTTAAGTTAAATAATATTATAAGTATATTTATAGTAGGGACTATCTACTGCAGAAAATAAAGTGAAGATATATTATGAATTACTCCTATCAAACGATTGTAGATACATAAGCTTCTTCACGTGTAAATTTATTGGCACGCAATAAGCGACTAAGACCGAAGTAACTTCAACATATCTCCAAGGCAACACTATAACCAGCAAGTACGGCTTAGTCTTAACTAATGGGTATCGTATTAACCGAGCGAGGTGGAGGCAATACCGCCAAGATGATCCCAGCTACAATAATCTGAGATTTGATACCCTCTCGTAGGTAGTTAGGACTTATGCGAACTTTGTCATTGCTGTTTGCGTTAAGTTTGTGTCTATGGACTTTATTTTATTTCAATTATATTCTATCGCTATATTAATTAACTACTTCTTCTTCTTAAATGTTTTTGAAAGATAAATTTTATCTATTGTTTGTAATTTCGATGTGTCGCTTTATCTTATCTTTTATCTTCGGGAACAAATTATTTGCTCAATTTGTTTAGAAGATTAAATTATTTTTCCGACATGTTCAATAAAGCCGTGAATCTTTTACGTTATACCCGAATAAATCAATTCCCACACAAGCGCGAAGCATCAAAGTTAGCACTAATCAAGACATCACAGCCGAACGACATCAAACAAACCGCTGCTTATTTCGCTAAGTACTTCTTAAGCGAGATCCTTTTCTGGTGCCACTTCACGTATGCCGAATTAAATATTCTCTTTGATTTGCTTTCATTCACCTAAATCAAATGTTTTCATTTTGTTATCCCGTCTGTCACTTATTTCACTCATTTCATTTTTATTGCCTACAGGAAAAGGAAATCTCATCACGAATTCATATTATATTATATTAATTTAATTACGAAAAAAATCTAATTATTCTGGATATGAACAAAGTGTATAAGAAATTAAATGTTAAATTAAAAATAGTTGAGGCGGAAGTTGAGGTAGCAAGTAATTAAATATTTGAGTGTTACCCATCGGCGGGAAACTTAATAAATCCGGAGACGCACAAGATTTGAATAGTCAATTTGAATGTCCAACAGATCCGCAAGTTGGGATAAGTTTTTCCGAACATCGTCGCCATGGCGCCGGCCCTCTGGCCCTAATTGAGAAAGTTTAGCGGAGCGGGAAAATTTCTTTAAAGGCCACCCTAACTGATGTCCTTCGGTGTTCGTCCCTTCGAGATTACGGAACGATGGGCTTTCTCCCGCTTGATGTGGATTTCATTTTTCTGAAGAAATACGGAAAAAATCTAAATAAAGACAATTCTGGAATTCCATGTAATTGCCGTATACAAAATAAGCCGTCGGATCTTTTTATTTCAAATTTTTTTTACAATATACAAAAGAATAAAAAAGAGATAGCTATAGCAACTTAATGAGTGGAAAAAAATGGCGTGGAATATTCGCGTTTTAAGTTATGCAGAGTTTAAGTAATTATTTTTAAAACTGTTATCAAGAATCAAAATAATTTTAGATGGTGATAAAATGAGATAAAATTAATTCATAAAATCAACATTAAATCTCCCGTTAGATGACACTAGAATTTTATTAAACAGTTTCCTGAACGAAGATCCGAAACAAATAACAAAATCCATTAACGTTAACGACATTGTAATCCCACAAAGCGTTCTGCAAAACAAACGCAAATAAAAAAATATCTCGCGTACATAAAATTAATCAGGTAACTAAAGCACCAAGCAATATCGAAATGGATCCATTAAAAATGACGCCGGTGAGGATTAATTGAGGATGGCCGGAAGTTCGGAATGGATTGCCGTGATCAATACCCGCGTCCGCAGCGGCTATGGGTTGCGTTTGATTTACCCGCTTACCCACGCTGCTTCCCGTTACCCCGCCCGGTTACCTGTCAACCATTGTGACTTGTTCTTAATATGACGTTAATGAGGCCAAATGAAAAATACAGTATTTGTCTATCAATTCTTTTGTTTAAACAGTAAATTTGAATTTATTGTTAAATTCCGTATCTGTCTATTAATTTTTTTGATATTATTATTCATAATAGACAATAGTTGTAATTTTTATGGATCACGCTTAAGATGTGAATAAAGAAGGTTTTAGTATAGCTTTGTTTTTAGGATTATAGTGTGAACAAGTCTTTACCCATTACCCATTCGCTGAAAGGACTGTAACAAAGTAGCGATCGAACGAGTTATTTCAGTGGAAATCCACTGGGCGGAAACCCATTAAGTAATTATTAATTTAGGTCATTAAAATTCTGGGTGGAAACAAAGGTTCTAAAATTGGATTTTGAGTAATATTCGTTCAATTAATATAAAGAAAGAATTGGAAAGGGAAAAATATAGCTGACAGTTCTTGATGGTTACCATCCCTAGGATTTCTCTTGTAATGTTAAAAGGTTGGGATAGTGATTTTGACGGACTAATACTACAACAGTCTGCATGTGTATGGAATTAAATAATATCAGCTTAAAAGTTAAAATGTTCAAAATTTCAGTTTTGTTTATTCCTATTTCCGAGTTAAACGTGGGCCGCGGCATTTGTCGACTAAGCGAGCAGTTGCTTTGAAGCCTTTGTGACCGATTTTAGAGTTCCTGCCTTTAATTACGTGTTCTGAAAGTATGTTGGACGATTCAAATATGTTTATAGCTTCGTTTTGTATAAATGCTGTAGGTAATAGAATAGACGATTAAGCGTTTACCAGTTTAGGAAACCTGATATAAGGTTGTGGTTTATTACTCAGAACTCAATGCAAGCAGCTTGTAAAAATAAGAAGAATTTGTACAAGATACTAAAATCGTTTCTACCGGGGTTTGTTTTATAAAATACTACTTAATAGTGGTTATTGTTCATCAAAATACTTTCATTTGTGTATATTTGTTCTGATGGATGTCGTCAGAGCCGCCCACTCCAGTACACGTTTTCATTTGTCTCATACCCAATACATTAATATTCGACGACAGATTCCCCGCCATCTACTCGTTTATACGGATTGAAGAGAACATCGACACGAACGGTTCATTTATTATCTGCGCACTTGTTTATTATTGTTATTACTGTTTTTATTGTCTGTTATGAATAGCGTTTTGTATGGAGATGTATTGTCATTCTCTATTTACTAAGTGAGTCGGCGTTATGAGAACCTATTGACAATAAACATGATAGGAAATGCAAAACAATGTATTCAATGTTGTTTCGATTCATTGTTAAGGTTTTCATAAATCTATAATTTTAACGTTATTTTATAACGCGGCGTTTGAACATCATGTTGATATTTTACTTTATAAGAGTTCCGATATATTAGTTAGAAAATTCTTCCGAGGCGAAGATTGGAAAACTTTAACTTCTCATAGAAAAAGTCACGATGCGCTTTAATCATATTCGAAGTGCATTGATGAGAATATTATTAAAAAATTGCTTGCACATAAGATTATGAGTTTTAAACTTGACTATATTTAGTTAACAAGTTCTCAAATATTTAATTTATGTTAACTACGTCTACTAATAGATTTTTTATTATTAAATTCGTTGTTTTGGCTAGTATATAGTATAGTGTCTTATGTTGTTATTCTAATAGTGTTTACATATATTTTATTCATTACTTCTTTTAACAGGAATATTTAAAGGTAAGTTTAATGTACTTGTCAATGATTCATTCTGATCTGACTTGTAAGCCCGTCTAACCTTTCACCCACGCTGATAATTCTTATTCGTTAAAATCGATCAGTCATAAATACTTTAATACAAAGCGCAAATCAGGTCGTGTATGGAGTACTGCTCTCATCTTTGGGACGGCTCTGCCAAGTACCAACTTGAGGCCTTAGAATCGGTTGAGAAGCGCGCCAGAAGGCTAATAGGCGACGACACTTTGCTCAAATCTCGGCTGCAAAGCCTCGAGCACCGTCGGAAGGTTGCCTCCTTATCGGTGTTTTACCGGATGCATTTCGGAGAGTGCGCTGAAGTACTCCATGATTTGATCCCACCTGCCCCATTCTACTATCGAACACCCCGGCAAACGCGACCAAAGCGACATCGGTACATGGTGGAAATTCCCAGAGTGCGTACCAAACGCTTTGAATCCACTTTCATTATTCGCACTGCGAAATTGTGGAACGATTTGCCGGAGTTTGTGTTCCCAGATACGTACAACGTTGGTGTCTTCAAAAGCAGAGTAAACAGGTACCTTCTAGGCAAGCGTGTTACATCCTAGACCGTATCGTGCTTAACATCAGGCAGATTACGGTCAAACGCTTGCCTATAAACGATAAAAAAAAAAAAAAAAAAAAAAATACTTAGGATACAAAAATGTGTTTCTATTTATGGAAAACAAAATTAATAGGACTTTTTAAAAGGAAATACACGCCACTAGTTATGCTCTCATTCAGACTAATCGAATATACGCTACAAAGACATTCAATTACGCTCACAAAAATAGATATATCTAAAATATAAGTTGTCAAAAGGGTACATGATTAATTCCACTAGAAGGTCAAATACATACACAATAGTAACGACCGTAAGATTGAAGTCCTCTCGGTTATTTCACATTCTCCCCGGCCCTTATTTAGTGGCGTTTTTATTTGTCTGGCCTTTTATTCTTTATATGACGACTCTATTTGTATTATATTACAGACAACTTTACAAGCCTCTTGACTTTTACAATTGTTTTAGACTGGAACTCGGCTCGCTAACTGTTTATTTAGGACTCAAATTTTGCCGAAGCCTTTGCTACTGGTAGGTTCTAATTAATGAGTTGGTTTTGGAAAGTTTTTGGATTTTGCTATAGAATTATACAGTCGGTTTTTCATATTGAACTCTTAGAATTAATACATACTGAGTGAATATCCCACTCGGTTGATTAAAAACAAATTAAGCGATAACGTAAATCAAACTGGGTTGTTGTTTTGAAATAAACAGTACCAAATGAAGAGTCAATTTTCATTTGGGATTTTGTATTTACAAAACCATTTTAGAGGAACTTATCAGCGATTCAGGCTTCATGAAAGGCATCGGAATGAGTTATTTGGGGCGGCTGTCGATAATTTGATTTGTCGTACAATGGCGGGTTTAGCGGCGCGGGTGCGGCGCGGGTGCGGCGCGGGCGCGGGCGCGGGGTGAATGCGGCGTGATTGCGTGGATCGGAACAATGAGGCCAATCAGACACCGATGAGTTTGCTTCTTACTCGTTTCCTTGCTTCGTTTTGCTGGACTTAGGTTACTGTGTTTATGGAGAATTTTTATCAAATCATCTGTTGGTAATATTTGTACGAGATTTATGTACTTGCGGGGATTTGTGTTTTATTTACACACAATCATTACAAGTGATATGAAGTTTGAAATATGATACCATTGAATTAAGACATTTACAACCTAAATTAAGTCTAATTCGACCGTCTAAGTACATAATATAGTAAGTAGAATCGAAGTATCCAAGGGGATTTGTGCTTCAATAGAACAGATACATTAGTCTCGACGGCGATAACTTGATTTAAACTGACAATGGCGCCAAGTAGCGAATTTGGCGTGATTAAGCTGCGTGTGGAGATGGGATCTGCGATTTGGTACAAAGAAGCCACTCGATTGAAAACGTTTGTGAATAAGCTTTCGAGTCGCATCTGTAATCATTATTGAATCCGAGTTTTACTCTGACAAGCTTTATTTAATAATATTTTTATGTATATCCGGGTTAAAACTTGGAATTTTAAAAGAGTTATCCTTAAACGATTGAGATGTAGACATAGACATACAAATTGGATGACAATACATGGTCATGCTAAATGCTGTCAATCTAAATCCAATATGGTAGACGGCCTTGGATGGCGGAATAATAATTTTTTGTGCACACCCGTAATATGGGTATCAAATGAAAGGATTTGCTGAGAAAAACGAAAGAACAGTCAATAAACTCGAGTCGATTTTTTTATCATATCAACCTATATGAGATGAGCTCCAATTTTAATAAATATGGGTTGCTATGGCTTTATATAATATACAATAGTGTTATGCACATTTAATATATAATTAGCATGATGTAATCCTATTACTCTGGATGTATTTTAGCACGCACTGGTGAACTTGATAATGAATAAATTAAACTGTGGCAACCAACTAAATATTTTTGTTTGTGATGTATCATTAATCTACATATTAAAAATACTGATTAATCTATTTTAATCGTGATAAAATTAATAACATTTTGTTATTTAAATTGACTTTACGTAGAAAGTCAGAGAAACAGAGAAAGTAGCCAAAGAAGAAATAGACAAAGTCATAGGACGCGTTTATTAATTTTACTTTTGTTAGTACACTTGTTTCTATCTTCTTTAACTACCATTATCTACTCGTATATGGGATCTATACTGCGTAGTATTCTTAGTATTGTGTTGTGTGGAACAATGTCCTGCAATGCAGTGGCTTTGGAAATATATGCATCATGTGACCTATACATAATTCAACAGAAATTTCATAAAGTACAATAGCATGAATTTAGCAATTAGTCCACGCAAACTACACGCTTGAATATCACGCAGCTAACAATTATTCAGGTTTCGATACAACTATAAATCCTTCAGTAAAAAGATAAAAGGGTTTGTATGCAAAACACCAGTCACTGGTTAGATTGATGTAGAGCCGAACGACGGCTTGTAAATCATTGTAAACTGTCGGTGATTTCGTATCTTATTTCTTTATATTTATTTTTAATAGAAAACATTGATTTATGAAATTATAGAAACATACATGTACATAAATAAATATATATGTTCTGTTTTGCGAACTTTCCTAATGTTCGTAATTTATCATTATCATCATCACAGACCCATGAACAGACGACTACTAAGCCGGGTCTCCTCGTCAGAGTGAGGTGTAATCCACCATAGCCCACCACGCTTACCAATTGCGGGTTGGCAGATTTCACACAACTTTGAGAACTTTAGAAAACTCTTAGAATTGCAGGTTTTTTTACGATGTTTTCCTTCACCGTTAAAGCAAGTGATATTTAAAGCACTTAAAGCGCACATAACTCACTAAGAAACACAAAACACGCAGTAAAAAAGTGTGTGTGCATGTAAGAGGGATCGAACTCGGACCTCTCGAGTAAGACATCAATGTCTTAACCACTGGGCTATCACTGCTTTTAATTTTTGTAATTGTCCAAACGAATATATGTTTGATATGTCTATTTCTGATCAATTATAATGAGAAAGACGAGTGTAAATATCAAAAGTGAAATTTTCTCTTAAATGGTGAATGCGTAGGTAAAATAGTAAAGAATAAAAACAGAGAGTATTAGTGATCGGTTGAGTAAATATCAACTTACACGTATAGGATGGGTATATCGGAGTTTTTATGTAAAACAGTTGTCGATGCTCGTGAAGGCGCTCCGTGTTGTGCTCGCGTCGTATGTAAATCAGAGACGTACTACGTTATTTACAGACTCTTGTTGTAATAAGGTTTATAGTGCTACGTGGTTTCGCGTTTATAGTTGAGGGTATTCCTATTTTTGAAGAGGAAATTATTATTTTGTCTAGTGTTACTTCAGAAAAGGTAGATCTGCGTGGTTTAGCTAATAGCGTAGAGGTCAATACGGTAAATATCCATTATGTAATGAAACAAACAAGAGAAATATTTTTACAACGTCTCTGTCATAACAGATTAATAACAATTTAGGAATATGAGTGCCAAATAAGTTAATATTATGCATGAAGTAATCTCTTCGAGTGCCAAGTCTAGGAGTGCAGGATGGAAATATACCTAATAGTTGGTATGGCGGTGCTGATCTATATGCTGTTGACTTTCTTTCTCAACAGTGAGTGCTGGAAACAGCAAAGCGACAAGTGTCGGTGCGAGGAGTGCAAGAGCTTGTGTCACAGCACCCGCACCGTCACACCTTCAGTCACCTCCGTGTCTTGCCGAGTAGACGTCATCGATCGATCTTAACTAAAATTAAGTGCCAAGTTTATTAATTAACTATCGAATATAAACAAACCCCAAGTGTTTACAAGACTTACTTAGTGTACGAACTCAATATTAAACTTAGTATCTAAAGTTAAAATAATTAGAGTAAATTCAAGTTTGTATTTTTAAAGTAATTTAATTTAGAAAATATACAAGTAACTAGTACTCGTAGTGCCAAATCAGTAAGGAATTTGCTCAATCTAGTGTCAAATCAAAACTTTTAAATGAAAATGTGTTTAGTGTTGTGTTAAATACGTCAAATAGCATTTACGTTACTCTAATTGGTACACAAAGTGTTACACGAGTGAAGGATGAGTGTAATGTAGCGTTACCGGGCGATGGACCCGCTCGCTCGGTTGATGGAGGGTGCTCCTCTGCCCGGCGTCCTGGGGGCAACCAGGGACGCCAGACCTCGTGGTGCTCTAGTGCACGCGAGCCTGGCTGCTGCGCCCCACCTGGGAGATAAGAAAGGGAGACACTTGACTGGCACGTTCTGTCTTACCGGAGATACGATGGAGGGGATTATACAATGCTTGGTGTTTCTGAAGGCATTTTCGGTAAGTGTAGAATATGTAATCCATATTCATCCTAAACAGCACAATACTATGTATCTGTCCTTTATACACAGCTCAATTGTTTATTTTTTAATTTATTGAATTGAAATTTCTGTAGAGTCCTCCCAAATGAATAATATTTTATTTAGGTCCAACTAGTCTTGAAAGATTCGCTATAAATGTAATATTTCCAAAGGAATGAATTGATTGAATATGCAAATTCGTTTGAGCTACACCAATTATAATTTGCCTATCCAGGATAGATTACATCGGCTTTTTTCGAAATATATTTCTTTTCTTATTTTGTGTGTCCAAAAATGTACTTCATTGATGAATAGTCCTTTACTTCTGTCCTATTGTTGATCAGTCTAAGTACATTAGTGTTAACAATTGTCTTATTACATCAAAACACACTTCTTTATTACAGTATCATCTACTTACCACATACTAAAAGTCGTTAATTATTTTAAGTATATATCCTATGTCTTAACAAAGTAATAACTGTAACCTCATATAATAATGATAAACGAATTAATTTGTCAAATAAGATAGGTTCATTTTATATGAAAGACGGCGACGTGCGACCAGCGAGGGATAATCATTGTTAACGTTACGAGCGGGATGTAATATTTCGCTTGTCTTGTCGGATTATGATCCAGGTATTTACGCTAAACATATTAGCTATCAAATTTCCTATTATATTCTCGTATTGAATAAATGTATCGTTATATTATTTTGTGTGACTCACACAGTATAAATACTAGAAATAAAAATAAACCTGTAACGCCTTACTGTCGTCTCCACAAAGTAATTGTTTGATGGGGCTTGGTGTTCGCATCTATAATAAGATTCCTATATTAGATTTGCTACTTCAACGATTTAAAACTCACATAAAACACATCTAAAGAATTACTTGAACGATGACAAAAGGAATCAAAACTGATGACTGAAGTAAACAATGGATTTGTGATGCGAGCCACTGTTGAGTTTCTTGCCAGTTCTTCTCATCCGAAAAAGCTTCAGACAAACTGACTGACTGATCAATTTTGATGTGTCGAAAGAACTTTGTAAAAAGTCTAATTAAAATAAACTTATATGAGCTGAGTTAAGATTCAAAAGAAGATGGAATATCGTATCATTATATAACAGTTAGATAAACTAATTTTATTAAAGTAGATTGCGATGGCCCTCGAGGCGCCATCACTGTACGTGAAGTTCAACAATTTTTTCAGTACTTTATTCACTTAAAAATTTAATTAAAAATATATATCCGTCTAAACATATATTTTATTTTGAAATCATTTCGGTAAAATAAATTATTACACGGTTATTGTATATTTAAATTTCGCTCAAGTTTAATACTGATGATTTAAAAATGCGCAATAAGTTCAATTTTAAGCCGTAATTTTGTATTAAAGTGCAGTGATGAGGATAATTAATGTCAGACAAATCTCATCAGCGTGCACTCACGTTTTTAAATATTCGTATAACGTTCAGAAACATATTTATAATTTATTGGTGGTATTTATTTTGTTAAAATATGTCTGCTTATGTAATATTTTATGATATTTTAAATATAATTTTAAGCGTCAGTAGCTCAGTAGTTAAGGTGTAAGGTAAGGTTTAAATCTCAGTCGTTGGACTACTGACGTGGACACAAGTAATTTTGGTTACTTATGTGATCCATACTGCTAGTAATCTTTTTTTTTAAATTCTACTAGTAAACATTTAAAAAAGTTTAACTATATATTTTTTTTAAAGTTTACGTTACTCAAGCACGACAAGCATTTCTATTATTTTTCCTCATTTATTTTTTTTACATTAAAGGAACACACTGTTGACAGATTTCTTTGGAGGCGAGTGTCTTTATCACGACGTCCTTAAATCTGCTCCTGGGTTACAAGCCGTGTTGCTCGGTTTTCCATTAAAATTAGTGTTTATGTTATTGTTTTACAGTTCAAATCCCCTCTCATTCTTCTATTTATTTTTATAGTTATACATAGATTTAGAAATTTTAGAGTAAGTAAACAAATTTGTCGTTACTTCCGGGTATGTTTCACTCACTAAAAGGATTCGTAACACAATCCGCAAGCTAAACATTCAATTGAAAGTAATTAAGTTCAATTTAAACTGAGCTCCGCGGCCTCGGCGGTATTCATTCGCGGATCTTATTCAATTTGTTCAGCGCTTACCAGTTGGTATGGTATACAGTTCAATATGTATCGATTAAAAGATTTGTACCACGTTTAAATGGAAGATTTAAGATACAATCTGCTGATGAATGAGAATTTTGTATTGCTGATTTTCGAGATTTCTTGAAGCAGAAATTCCCGAGAAATTTAGCTTGAAACGAGATTAAAAAAGGGGTCGAGAATATTTTGTACTGAGCTTATCTTTCCTTAGCAGACATACATGCTGTATCAATACGTGGTGTCATATATAAAGTAGTACAGTTACATGAATTGTAGAGATTCATAGTTGAATTTTTTTTATTAAATAGTTGCATAGTATCATTTTCAAAAACTGGAACAATTATGGTCAAATCAATCACTGTTACTTCTATAGTCATGAAAAATTAAAAAACACTATACATTTTACTGTAAGTAGAGCTTCAGTGGCAATCGGTTTAACAAATTATAAACAACTATAAAGAGTAAAACGTAGTTGCCGTTTTCCTTCAAATATTTAAAATTTTATTATAAGTTTGTGTTAATTAAGCTTGGTTTATGCGAGAGTAGCTTAGCTCAGCGCCAGAGCAGAGCATTCGTCTCGGATCTCATTTAATTCCCTTTGCGAATGCCGTTCAGCAGAACGTTGCGTATCGATTAAGGGATTTCTCACTTTAAAACAATTCTGTCTTTTACTAGCTCTGCCGGTTACTTTAATATCTTAAATTTAAACAATCTAGTGTTTTTTGCTTATATGTAGATGATTTTATTTTATTATTTGCAGGATGGTAACCGATTAACCAATTTTCCACACAGTGGCAATTTCTGTCAATAGTTTTGATAAGTAAATCTCAACATAGAATCACAATCGTAACAAGCAATTTAGACACGACGTTAAGTATCTATTGCCTAAATATAGTGATTCAGGAGCAGGTTTAAGGAGAGATCTTTGACATGATCACAACACTCATCGTCGTCTGCTCGACTTCGCCACTAAAGATTTGATTAAACTAAGCAACAAAAGCAGTGACTTGCGTGATTCGTATAACCTGTGAAACTACTCGTTTTTTAATTTTTTTTTTAAATTTACCTGCCACGAATCTTAGAGCTTTTACAAACATCAGATTATAACAAACATTACGTATACAAAAAATATAGATAGCTTAATTAAGAAATTTCATGATAAAATCAAATTAAATTTTATAAGTGCCCATTAAGTATTCCGACCTACCTACTTTTAAATAAGTTTCCTGTTTATAAGATTTCCCTGAAATTCTGAAGCAAGACGCCACGCGTTTTAAGGAGTTTTTTATTTTTATATTTTAGTATAAAATTACAATAAAAAGCCCTATAAAGCACTTAGGCAAGTTTTCTGTTAAGAATTTGTGTGATGAATTAAAGAGACTAATGTTTTTCAGATTTAATACCTACATACACTACAAAAAACACTACTTTAGTTTCGTAAAATCTAACTATATCTTTTGCATTACCTGTGGTTTGATAATTGTAAATTAAGCAGCAATGATATAGTTTTAACATTACGATTTCATTTTCCCCCCGATAGAAATCTCGAGATCATTCAGTATCATTACAGTATTTAAGGATATAGAAGTATCATATATAGTCAAACAGTTCTTGGCATCTTCCTTGTCTCCAGAAACCATAACAATGCAAATCTTGTAGCTATTTTTAAAATGGATAATAAAACCTTAATAATTGAAACGAAAAGGGCGAAGGATAAATAATATTAATGTTATAGATACGAATAGTGAGAATAGTACATCGTAGAAATATATGGATACAATACACATTGATGAATTTTATATATTAAATAATATAAAGAGAAAAAATTGAAAAGAAAAGTAAGTAGGAAAGTTTTTCATTACTTTTGTCGGTGCTCAACAATTACGGTTAGCGAGGGTAGGTCATATTTTATTTTTCTTCGCGGACGTGAATATTCTAGAAGCGAGCCACTAAAAAATTCCTCTTGTACATATTTAAACGTCCCTCCCTTCCTCCTTGCTTGAGAGGTCAAATCCGTAATGTAAATATGCTCTCTTTTAATTAATCGTTCGACATCAAACAAAATGATTATTAGAAAGTAATGTAGATTTTCTTTAATGTTAGTAGGTACATACTTTAAATATCGTACTAAATTAATAACTCTTGATTGCTGACCAGTACAGAAGGGTCTTTATAAAATATCACAAAAACAGTGTCCAAGGCTCGCATACATAAAAACGTTAACAATACATTTTGTCTATTTAATTCAATATAAATAGTTTCTGTCTGAGTGCTAAAATACATAAAAATTATAAAATATTGAACTACAAATACAATTTACACTATAATTTTTCTTATGTTATTCGAGCAGTATTTAGAATTTAGCATAACATTACGGTCTCATCACTAAAGTGTTAGCAACACTATAAGCGCGGCCTGAATCAAGGTTGACAGACGTCATGGCGTTCTGACGAGTGAGGGAGACGGATAGTTAACTGGCACTTTTGCTCCAGGTATCTTATGTGATGTTTCAGAAACTTTAGCTCTGCTTGTCTTTAGCTCTGCTTGTCCTACACATTTCTAAGCACAACTTAAATAATAAAATCCATTATGTGTTAAGAATAATTACATTCTCATGTAAGTTAAGACCCATTTGTTCAAGCTTGTTTCCAAACATACACTCTCGTTTTACAGATAAAGTTTCCATGTTAAAATCTTTCAGAGTTGCCAGTCAATTTGTAATTAAATGTTATATTAGATCTACTGGCTTTAATTAACAAAACATACTTTTATGTACCGGATGATTGCAAATCAGATCGATGTAAACAATGTAATTTTGATGCCAGTGACTGTTGAGTTTCTTGCTGGCTCTTGTCAACAAACAACTGCTTCAAAAGGTAGTGGTAGCTTCAGAAAATCAGACTGATTCACCTATTTTAACATGACAAAAGTACTTTGTAAGAAAGGGTAATGGAAATAAACAATTTTGAGTTAGGTTCAGGCCTAGGAAATTGTATTAAAAGCTGAGTCTTAGTAATACTGATGTCATTAGAAAGCCATTAATTCCGTAATGACACCCCCTCTTTCACACCCTTATTTAGATCGCTATGTTTTATTCATAATTTAAGCAGGAGGCTCAAAAACAGCGATTTGCTGAAGTCCATTAAAATCCAGCCGCAGTGAATTTTAATGGTTATGTCGACTTAATAACCTAAATATTATTATGTTTACGTGCATTGGGATATTAAGAGGTTCATGTAACGAATTTATCAATTTTAATAGTATTACTCCCTATAGAGTAAAATTGTTAGACTACTTAAGATTCTCATATCCTACCGCCTGCGCCATGTTGTGTTGTGCGCATTATTCAACCTTACATGAATACGTTAGTACAGATAGGTAAATATTATATAATATAATAAAAACATTTTATTTTGAGATTTTGTGACATCAAAGTAAATCATACCAGATATTTGCAACCTTTTATAATAATTGATATACTTAAAACATTCTATAAAGTATATTTTGTAGGTTAAAAATATACACAAAGTTTTTTGGTAAATTTACAAGTATTCAAATCTAGGTTTTTGTTGTAGTTCCGTCGCTTTTTGACCCTTGTGACCTCGTTGTGTGGAACGAGTTTACAACCCGCGGCTATCTGCTACACAGAGAAAGCTGACGTCATATCTTGTTATAATATTGACACTGTATTTTAGGAGTCATGTTAAAAGAAGAAACTTATCTTATACTTAACCAAACATCTAACCACACTAACTAATATACTCACGTGATTATCTTTATTACAAAAATCTATTAAAAGTGATGCTAATATTGATGTACTATATAGGCTCTTTATGTACAGAATAAGTTAGGCTCTTAAAGATCCTTTTCTCATCATTTCGATTAGTAAAGAGTTATCTCGAAAATGGATTTTCTAAATAAAATTAAAGATAATGGATTCTCTATTATTCATAACATGTTGATTTCTATTTCTACATTTTCTAGTTCCACTCTATTCACATCAAACGATTGCGTATTTTCTTTGTATGTTTCATGCATGTTATAGTTAAGTTTTGCTATGTCTATTAAAAACAAAGAGAGCTTAGTATACCATGCTTTAAAGTACTACACACAGAAATACATTTTACTATATTAGATATGTTTCAGTTTAAAGATACTTAATTTTGTGTTATTAATACTCTAGCCTTACCTTTTCTTAAAGGTGTTATTTGTAATATTCGTAAGTCCTAAGGCCTATAAAAAATTAAGCAATATCTAACCTTAACAATAAGTCAAGAAGTTCTTTGACTTAAATATTTAGGAATCCCAAGCAAAAGAATAGAAATCAATGTATACGTCTAATGTTCTGTTTAATCTATTATATATAGAGCCAAATAAAGATCCTATTTAGCAATTAATTATTCTGTAAGAGTATCCTATTTAAAAAAGATGCACCGTATTATATTTAGTTGGAAAAACTCTGATTAAAACTTTTTAGAGCATGTCTTGTTTAGCTGAGTCTGAAAAGAGCATTCAAGTTCCCCCATTTAGGATAAAAGCTGCCAGACAAAGAGATATATTTTATATAGAACTATAAACTTGTTACAATATTAACTCATTTAATGTATATATACGTTCCGAAAATTGATGTGATATTGAAAACAATTATAATTAGGGTTTTAGACAATATTGGCAAATGTGTTTTTAAATTTGTGACTATTCAAGAGTATCTAGAAATATTTTAGATTAGTTCTATAATAATGAGATGGGCTATACATGTATATAGTTGCGTAAGTATTACAAAAATGCAAGTGTACTGCAGATTTGAGAATTTTTGCCCAACTGGTTCGTGATAATGCCAAGTTGACCATCAAGTATTCCCGATACGATCCAACGACTGTCTTGTACTACTAATGTTCGTGTATCACGATGAATACTAATCTTCTGGTCGTTAAATTATTTCCTTTCAAAGATGGAGGTTCCTATAAAAGCTTAATTATAGCCTACAAATTTTACAATACCATCAAAATGTAGTTAAATTTTAAACGAGCATTATTACGAGGCCATATAATATTCAGTGAATGTTCAGGAGCGGTGTTTTATTGAAAGTAAATCAGTCTCGTCTTGGCATTAGGCAGTCCCAGCGGCTTTGTAGCCCGCGGGCCTGCTACCGAAGCCCGAGCCAGAACCGTTGGCCCACTTCTGAGATTCGTATGCCATCAGGGAATAATTATTTTCTACTAAGTTTTATATATTATTTAACTTGGCTATATTGGATATAAAATGTTTCACTATATATTTTCTTAATATGTTAACTTATAACTTATTCCTTGAGAAACGGTTCTATTTGGTAAATTTATTTAAATAAAAATCCCTTAACAAAATAGACATTATCATAGACGTTCTATTCTCCCGCCGGACGTAAGTAACGTAACGTAAGTGTGGATTCGGACAATAATATTTCTCTAAAAGTAGTACTGATTATTTGCTAATTTAATTTTATAAATTTCTAGAGTGAATTAACATAAAAACATAATTAATTCTGTGCTGTATAGCACAGAATCTTTTGTATGATACCTATAACTGTATCGTTGGATAACTGGCAAATAATTAAATTGGCAAATAAAATAAATATTCATTGACTTTCAAAACAATAAATTGTTTACAAATTTTCTTAATATTCGACAATTTTCTCAGTGTTGCCTGGGGCGCCTAAAATTTATTACTAGACAATCCGCTACAGTTTTATCGACAATATCCCAATTATAATGGTAATAAATTTAAGCGTCAGTAGTTCAGTGGTTCGGGCGTTGGATTCACGATCGACAAGTCGTGGGTTCAAATCTCGGACATTGGACTACTGGCGTGGCCCACTCCTGACACAAAGAGGGATAAAGGGAATACTAGTACTATGTGTGTATGCTGCTAGTAATTTAAAAAAAAATAGAAAGCCGCCTATTATGCAGTCAAAGCAATTGAATAAGATGTTTTATCAGTTTATAGTAAACTTTAACGAGTTTAGTGTTAGTGTTCCGTCGATCAACATTTACAGTAAGCCTCTCACTGTTGTAGAGATAACCTTATGGCCAAGAAATAATTAGACCTCAATGTTATTACTTGTACTGTGCCTTGGTGCTGCAACTTTGATAAGTTATTGCAATTTTGAAACTAATAATATTGTAAGTATTTCTTGATTTATTACTTTTAGTTTTTGCTTAAGAAATTCACGAATTCATTATTTATTTACTTGTTCTACAAGTTATACTAAAGATGAGCTTTTTCGTTTCAAGTTTAGTATATTTAACACTTACTTCAAACTTATTACTATCTGGTAGAAATCTCTGTTCAGAGATAAGTCATCCTGTGTGCTATAAAATTTGTGTAATAGATTGTGTAACTATATTTTTTTTTTGTACATAAAGAAATAGAATTTTCATAGAGTGAATATTAACTATCATACTTATAATAAAGTAAAGAGCAATATTAGTAAAGATCATGAGTCGTTCATTTAACTGTTTAATTAAATTGTTATTATGTAAATCAGACCATGTGAACCTCAAAATAGGTCACAAACTCCAAGCTACACTATTCGATTCACTACTTTAATATAAACTGCGCGATATCACTTCACAGATTCAGATCAACTTTATCGGAACGAAAGTTATATTTTGTCTACACACTACAAAACTAAAAGCTTTACTTCTGTACTCAAATAATTTAATTGATACAATGAACAATACCCTCGGCAGGAGTAATTGGAAATAAAATATCAACAAGCGCTTGTTACGGACAAATGCGAAGGAGGAGAGTATAAAAATTCTTTCAATTAGTATCGTTTTACCCGATCACCAATAAATCGGTACACTGGTTTCTTTTGAACAAGTCTCATATTGTTAATAAAGCTTTAGATTGCTTTTAGTAAAAGTTATTTGTTCATTTTTATACTTCTCTGATTATAGAATATATAAAAATAAAGAAAACTTTTTTTATAACTGTTGAAGGTCCCCATGTCAGCAAAAGTGAGCAAAGCCCTAAACCCTTCACCCTCGTTGTTACGTAAACATCAATGCATGCATTTTTGATGTGCGTGTTTATTTTTTTATTGCTGATGTAATCATCATGCAGACTCTCTTCATCCTCATCAAAAATAAGCAATTTAAGGACCCTCACCCCGTAATACGAACGGCTTTTGGTATTATCATTGATATTAGTTGTAATTTTGCAACTAACCCCCTAGCCAACTAACCTATTGTGTCACTAACTATGAGCAGATATTCTGATTTAAAATATACTAAGTAACTGATCTACTCCTACAGATAATACTAGTATTGCCTGCGGAAGAACCAGGGACAGAAATATTAGATGTTTTTTATTGAAAACGCGTAAGTGATTTAAGACAATCTACTACAGATCTAAATCTACTAGAAAAAAAACATTGATAGGTTAAGAAATTGATTACTTACTTGGGAGGTCCAAGGTCGATCCCCCAAACAGGCACACACCGACGACTATTTTATTTATTAAATATCGCGTGCTGTAATGGTGAAGGAAAATGTCTTGAGGAAACCTGCATTCCTGAGAGTTGAGACTCTAATGTTCTCTTTAGGTGTGTAAAGTCTGCCAATCCGCATTGGGCCAGCGTGGTAGACTATGGCATGTCCCCTCATTCTGAGAAGGAGACCCGACTCAGCAGTAGGCTATTAATTAGTTGTGATAATGATGAGTACAGATCTAGATCCAGTGATCCTCGAAATATATAAAAATTAGGTTTAATTAGTATTAAGTACCCAAAAGCAAGGTGATTTTAATTAAACTTGCCGTTGAAGGTTTCAATTATAATGTTTTCAACCCAAAACGTAAGTTTCAACAATTTTCGCATCACGGCCCATGAAAGTTAATTTAGGAAACGGGGTCGGTGGTCCTCATGGTTGATTTTAATTCCTCCATTTGCGGCTAGCGGCGTCGATCTGCTGTTAGCCCGTCAAATTTGGTGATTACAAATAATTTAGGCCTCTCCAAATGAAATTACGGAGCTCTACCCTCGTTCATGCGTATGCTATAACGTTTGGTTATAAATCATTTGCCGTTATACATGAACTACACTGTGCAATCACATTAAAAAGCAATAGTAACATGGACTTTACACGAAAGTCATGCAGTATTCTTTTAATAATTAAACTCTTGCCTATGCAGTTCAACTCCATATATTGATATTCTTAATAGATGATATTATTGATACATCGTTACATCGATAATTAATAAAAAATTTTCACTTACTACTTATTGATATCTGTGACATACCGAACAATACTCATGTGTTGCATAGTCACGTAGAATATATTCATCATTACGACCCGTCACTAGACCATTGCTGAGCCGGGTGTCCTCCTCAGAATGAGGACGGTATTAGACCATATTCCACGACGCTGGCCCAGTGCGGATTGGTAGACTTCACATACCTTTGAGAATATGGAGAACTCTCAGGAGTGCAGGTTTCCTCACGATGTTTTCCTTCACCGTTAACTCAGAACATATGTATTATTATGTAGGTCTTGCCTCAACATAAGTTTTTATTATTATTTGTCAATTATACCTCAAATATCAATGTCACCTGCACGTGCTTATAGAGAACCACTTTTCTTTTTCGAATTTATTATATATGACGTATATAAAAAAATCAGTAATTTTTTTATGTGAACAAGCCAGTGTGATAAAAAAGTTTTGGTTGGTTATGACGTCTCGATTGCAGACCGTTTCAACACCGACGAGCCTGACATCTCAATAATTATTTGATATGATCCTTGCTAAGGGATTCGATTAATTTGTACTTGAAACGAGAGCTTCGATCTGGCAAAAAATATTTAATATTTTTTACCTAACGAAGACAAATATTATCCAAAATTCCTTTCATAAAAATTTACTATAAAATACATTATTGTTATGACTCTTTAGTTAAACTGTTACATGTAGTTTTTATTGTATTCGACTATATCAAACTTTAATAATTAATATTATTTCGTTACTGTATAAGTTTACACATATAAAAAAGAAAAAATGAACAAAGTTTTATTCCACTTAGTAATATATATTTCAATATAAATAATATGAAATAATGTTTTTGATTAAAATCTAGATTGTTATTAATGTGACCAAAACGTTAATCACGTGTGTTAAATTTTAATCTCCATTGGTAGGTTATAAAATATTTCATTAATGTGGTTTGAATATAATTTGGTTCATTCAGGCATTTTATATACAATAAAATATTAATATTGAAGAGAGCTATGTATAGTTAATAGTGAAATATTTGAAACGTGTTTTGTAAATAAGTTTTAATTGTAAATAATTTTAATACACTTTATTCATAATGAATTACTTTGTTTCAGGTAAGTCTGCAATAAAGGGGAAACAGGTAGAGTTAAATGCGCTGTAATGATGCTGCAATCATTTTCAATATTAACTTCAATGAAGTCCATTTGTTTTAATTTATAAAATCAGAACTTTTTGTGATAGTAATGAAAATCTACACGTCAAACGTTTAGTGTATGTTTCATACACTAAATGTTCATAACATGATATATTTTTCAACCCCCGACGCTACAAAGACAGGGTATGTAGTCTATCTATGACATTGTAGCGCCCAAGATATTGGACCGATTGTGATGAAGTTTTATTTGTCTGAAAGCTAATTTTATCGAGATAGTTCTTAGCTATGTATTATGAAGATCTGATCACCCGTTTGGAGACTATCAGCTCATTGCTAACTTGAGAGCTGCCTCACTATATTAATATATTGACAAATTCAAAAATCTTACACTGAGTACAGATGAAACGGTATTTCTCAATACCTGCAACCTCATGCAGAAAATCGACTTACACAAGCTAATATCGATTCTTTTAAATATGTGTCGTGTAGGAATCGATACTCCTACTAACTAACCTATGACTATTAAATTTGAAACATCACTTTGAAGATTACGTCAAACTTAGTCAACCTATTTTTAAAAATATCGTTCTCAGAACTGTATGCTAATATGTTGTATATTATATGTTAGTGGTGAAAAAGGTTTCAAAATAATATGTGGGCATGTGAAATAAAGCGACTTTCATAGTTGGCTCTAATAAAACTTGACTACTGAATGAAATACTTTGCTTTAGAAGCACTTTGCGTATTCGTTTAATTATTAAATGTACTTTTTGTCATAAAATGAGAGAGTAATGATACATGCGCTTTAGACTCAGGTGAGCAGTGCCCCAGGCGCTTGAGACCCAGGAGCAGGTTTAAAGAGCTCTTTCATAATATATTAATTCTCACCTCCACCACTCGACCTCGCTAACGACAATAGATAATAAAGTAAACTCACGTGTACCTCGAGAAGGGTGACCTTAACCACGACACTATAACACTAACTTCCACGTACACTGCGCGACAACACCAGAGAGACTAAGACGAAATAAGAAGTAACCTAGACCTAGACTTACTAGTTAAACTCAAAACATTTATCAGGAAATGAATCCAAAATTTTTAAAGGTGGGTAATTAAAAACAGTGAAATAGTAAATGAAATAGTCCCAAGTCTTCACGAACTGAAGATTGTTTATGGTGGCAATTGAAAAGTTCAACTGCGTTTGACTCTCGACCTCAATTACTTTGATGCTTAAACAGTTAATATTATATTTAGTTTCGTAGTTAAGTTTTCGTATTTCGTAAATGAAAATAATGAAGTAAACTTAATAAATAGCAGTTACTTACTAATTTCAAGAAGCATGAGAATTGCTATATAGATATCGAGTTAGCAACACCCTTGATTACTTTATATTCGCGGGTAGTACCTTTTATTTTATAGAAAGACTGTATATAACCTTTGCATCGATAGACTTAGGCTAGTTGTCAGACGGAGCTTTCCTGGTGACCATTACGGCTGTGTAGTAGAGCAGTGTCGTGATTCTGTGTCTCCATTACTAAGGTTTGGTTTGTAAGTGTTTAATATTGGTTACTCGGTGTTCCGTTTTAAGTGCATGTGGATAACATAGAATAACAAAGTATATTACACGTATAAAACACATCCATCACCATGCAAATGCGTAAACAAGGTGTAAATTCATTTTCCTCACCATGGCTCGTCCTTGGCGTCTCCAATAACATGCGCGAGGGAGCCTGGAGGCAGGGATCGAATTAGGGATGGATATTACGATACGTGTAATAACTTACGAATGTGTAACGAGATTTTGTTTAAAGCTCTGAAAGTGGAATTATACTTAAAAGCTTATGTGGTGTAGTAGCTTCTGTTTCTCCCAACCCGTTTTACTTTACCTTGGAGCTGTATCTGGAACATTGCGCATCGGAAAGACAGCCGGAAACCATTAAACTAACTTGCCGAGATCCTTTCAGTAATAATCATTCAAACATTTAAAAGGTCATTTTATTGAGTAGAATATCCGTGTAACCCGGTTATCACGTTTAATCCCAATCCAGTTAAAATGAAATTACATTTTTCGTTACATCCACTGTGTCCACTGTCTACGTCCTACTTTTGCGGATCTATTGTTTAGAGACACTGACATACCACAGGTAGTTCATATATTTACGAAAATTCTTACATTATACGTATTTTGGTCCATCGATGACAATTCATTGCTAGTTTTTAATCTGTCTTGTTAAATTATAAACTTACACTTATAATTTTCTGAATATTTAAATGTTAAACAACGACCCTTTCTGTCTGTTTACTACCACTAGACTGATTAACATAAAACATATTTGTTAAAGTAAAATGTGATTTGATTTTCATGACCTTTTGCTCCATCCGTCCGCGGCGCGTCGGTGGCGACCTGGCGATGTAGCTTCAAATATTGAATATATAATGTAATGGAATTGATTATGCCAAAGTTCAACGAATATTTATTAATATACTATATTATTTTATCTATAATTATTAGCATTATTTTATAAATCCATAATTTATCGCTTACATAAACGTCAGTATTTCAGCAGTTCAGGCGTTGGATGCACGATCGATAGGTCGTGGATTAAATCCCACTCATTTAACTACCGACGTGGCCCACTCCTCACACAAGCATTTTAGCTTACTTGGAGGGGATAAGAATACTCCATACATCTGTTTAGTATGCAATCCAAACTGCTATTAATCCTTTTTTTTTTAAATTGTTGTTAGCATTGTGGGTTTAGAGAATCATGATGTTCCAATTATTTTCAATGTTTGACAATATTACAGACAATAACATGTCTTATATAATCTGTACTGCCGCAGCAATACATGTATGGGGATGGAAATTGGGCAGTAGCTGATTTGCATAACACATACATTAATAAGGAAACAGCTATTAAAACTAATAACCCCAAAGGATTTAACTTGTACAAAAAGTTATAAAACAAAGCATCTTTTATTTGAACAAATGAAACACAAAAACATGAAGTTTCATTATTTGTGTGGGTCTGAATGTTGGATGAGGAAAGTTATTCTATTAGTCGGTATTCTGAAACCAATTCGGACCCTTTACGAGTTGGATAATTGTTATCGACTAGGGTGTACCGTCTACCCCCGTCCTAAGTCCACAATACGTTGAGGTGCATTGAGATCAAAGAGCGGAGGTCTCTGAAGGAAATACAAACTTTCATTTATTAGGTGTGCTATTTGTTTCTGGATTTGTGCCGCTGAACAAAAGGGCAAAGGTAATTTAATTATATAGACTGAAAAATAGAGAATAGCAAAAATTATCTAAGCCGTGATAGCCTAGTTGTTTAGACATCGGTGTCTTACCGAGGTCCGAGTTCGATCCCTCACACATGTACACACCAACGACTTTCCTGAGTTATGTGTTTTTTTATGTGTGTTTATAGAAAATATCGTGATGAAACCTGCTCTCCTGAGAGTTCCCTAATGTTCTTAAAGGTTTATTCCCAATCTACGACTCGCACTGGGTCAGCATAGTGGACTATGGCCCTCCTTCCTTGTTCTGAAGAGGAGACCCGGCTCAACGGTCTGAATACTGGCAAACCAACCACAGGCTTGTCTCAGGGTTTTTTCTACCAGTTTGTAAGACAACGTATTAGTTAATGCCTAAAAAATAAGTTTGATGCGTCTATCAGTCGGATCTTGGACATTTTAACTAAAACTATAACGTCTTAATTCTTCAATAATGAATTTGTTGCCCATTGTTGCGAATACATTTGTAATAGTATCCTCCCACAACATTACAAAGAGTCGTAAATCTCTCAAAACGTTGACTAAAAGGGGGAATATCAAATAAATTATAGTTTATTATTGGAAAAGTTAGACGTTAGGCAGCTGTTAATGTGACCAATAGGAATCATTATTAAAGAGTTGGAGTATCAATTTGTTGCGCTACTGTTACTAAAATCCTCAATTTAATATCAATGATAACTTCATGGTTTCTACCATTTTATGTCTGTTTAATGGTTTTTATTACAAAGCAACACCAACGGCTGCAAATACAAAAATTGGGTCAACGAATAATTATAACCGTAACGATGCCTTGTCGCTAGAGGCGTAAAAATTAATGGTTTTAACCGACAATCCGTATTTAAATTTTAGGGATATAAATATTATTTTGGTAAATATTCGCGTTATATTTCTCTGCTTAAAGAGATGAAACAGATTTTGAGATTTCAGTGTCCATTCTTAACGCCGAGAACTTCTCATACATTGTCAGCATTTAGCCTAAAATTACTGTCTCTATAATAATTATAAATACTTTCGAGGTTTTATTATAAAATCTTTGCCATATTTTTCACTAAAAACTAAGTCTTAAAAAGTATTAAAATTAAAATAAATATCGATATCTCAAATATTATAAATATATCCATTCCAACATCTCTACTTGATTGTAAGATATACCCGCTAGACCTTTATCTACGTGGAACTATATTGATAATATTTAATATTTTATAGACACCATATCATATTCAAGGAAAATTGAAAAAGAAGATTAATAAATTCGGAAATAGAGACATAAATAGCGCATCGAAAGCGCCACCGTGCAGCGGCCACCGTGCAGCGCCAGCTCAGTGTGCACAGTGGCCGTAACTCGTAGGTTTTGCGTAATGTTGCAGAGGATTTGTGAATGCAGTGCAAATTGAATCTTGGCGAGGCGCGTCGGCTATTCATTATTTTGGCGATTTGCCGGCGCCGGCCTCGACTCCGGCTCCGGCAGGAGTCCGGTCATACCATCTGTCCGGTTATTTGGTGGTGAGAAATGCATTAGAAATATTCGATTCTTGGATAATATGCGAGATTTTCAGATTTATATGTAGCTTTCAAATTCGTTCATTACAAGTTTTTATTTAACTTGTTATCATCATCACTCTAAATCAATTTGTATATTTATTTTTTACTTATATGAAAATAATATCAATTTTTCCTGAAAAGCTGAAAAGTTTGTTTTTAAATTAATATCTTATATTTTTTACTCACCAATCTTTCATATTTGAAGACTAAATTTGTGTTCAATGATAATTCTTCGGGTCTAAGAACGACGCGGAAACTTAAACTTCGGATTCCAAAATTCTCAAGTAAATTTTTTGAAAAATCCTTTATTATACAGGTAATAAATTTATGGTATTCTCTCCCACTCGGGATAAGATAATCGGAAACGTTTCACAGGTTCAAAAGATCAGTTAAGGATCACTATATAAATAAAAAGACGACACCATTAGTTATATCTATTTATTAAATATATTTATTTTGATGTAATATATAGTTAGGAGACTACCCTACGACAACGTCAATATAAGCATTACTGAATTGATAGCATCGATTATTAGTCAGGACAGAATCGATTATAAGTCAGAACTAGTGATTGACGGTTTCGATCCCCACTACTGCCTATAATAAACAGGCACTCAGTCGCATACAGGCTGATTAGCTGCTCAGTCGTCCGCCGGCGCTGGTTGTTTCGATACTGTGAGTCCGTTCCATGTATTTATTTTACCTTATAATTGTTTTGTTATTTGGAAAATTGAAGGTTGTTTGCAATTCTTTATGTTGTTGAATTTTTGTCGATTTATTATTTAAAATAAAATTGGTTTATAATTAAAATCAGTTTTAAGGTCTTGAAAGATTGTTTTTATATTTGATTAGCACTTCTGGTACCTAAATTCAGAAGTGGGATAGGATTTCGCCCACAATTAGCCTTTAAAACGTAAACAACCGTTAATTTTCGCCAAGATGTGACGTGTTTCGCGTGAGAGATTAGTAGAGACAACGTCTCGCTGAGGGTAGCCGTCGTGGTGAATCCTTGCGATATAATACGTATCACGGCCGCCTCATGATAGATCACGAACGTAAAAAAAAAGTAGAACGCGTGATCATAGCCATTCTGGAAGGAGAGATCCTACTCCTTTATCACGTAGACACAGTGAAAGTTCTTATCGCCGCGACCTCTTTGGAATATCGTAATGTGTCCATGTAGTGTAGTTTGGTTACAATTTTATTTGCGGTTATGTGTAACAACTTAAATAAATTCCCCGTTTGAACCGAATATACCCGCAGGTTTTTTTTGCGTCTAAAATTGTAAAAGGTCTTGTCTGACGAGCTGAAAGTTGCAATACTTTCGCGAGGTATTACAGATTTATAAATAAAGACGGTGGTAACCAATGCGAAACATCAAATAAAAGATTTAGTTTATTTTTATTGTTTTGGCCTGATAATTCGTAAGTACCCACTTTTTGTCTTAATCTGTCATTTCTTCTTAATAAAATGTATGATAGCGAAAGCGTTCGGAGTCGCAGTAGTAACGTAGAACAATGGACATTACTTTTTAATTTATAAACTAAGCTGTGTTATTCTCATGTAAGTGACATATGTTTTGTTTTTAATGAGAATAAATGATCTTTAAATTTAATTTGAAGAAGAGTTCGTTTCTGGCCACCAGGATAGAATACTTGGGTCGTACAATTAGTGAAGGTCAGGTTAGGCCGAACCATGAGAAAGTTCAGGCCCTAATAGACTCAGTCGAATCCAAAAAAGTTAAGCAAGTTTTGGCAGATATTGTGTAAACAGTGTTATGAAGGTTGGTCTATGGCATACTTGTGTGAACCGATTCGCACACGCAATGCCATACCTCGTGTAAGTCCTCGTAGGTCTCTGACGAGTCCCGCTCCAGGTTATACGTAGGATTCTTCGTTTACAGTGGCTATTTCCGATAGCTATGATTACTAAACGAGCTTTCAAAGTAGATCCTTTCGTGTTTTTCTTTTTCTGTTGATACAGATGCATATGACAATAGGGATAAGTCAGCTGAGGACGTACCAGGCGAGCGCACCGCGCAGCCTGTGCTGCGCCACCCATCCTGCTGGCCGCAGACTCGGTGCTCAGTGAGCGCGATGAAACGGCATTGGAGGGTGAACCGATCTCCTGCTTCAGCGTGAGCGGTGAGCGGCGCCTGTGCCTGCCACAGATCCTGACGTCGGTATTGACGGACTTCAGCTTGGAACAAATCAATCACGTGTGCGACGAACAACAAATCTACAGCTTCCGTTGCACGCCGGAGCAGCTGCACGAGTTGAAGTCGACGGGAGTGCTGTCGCGGTCGTGGAGAGGCTGTGCTCGGCGCTGCTGCACGTCCTGGGCGCTGCCGCCCGCAGGTTGGCAGGGTTCCACGTGTACCATGAGTGCTTTGGAGGCGCGCGTGGCGTGTGCGCATCGAAGCTGGCGCTAGTGCAGTTCGTGGAGTGTCGAGGGGCGTTCAGTGCTCGACGGTTCGTGAGCCACTCGCATAGCACAGAGAAGTTCGATTCTGACATGCGGGGACCCCTTATAAGGTCCTGCGTGTACTGTCCTATCATCACGAGTTGGAACCACTGGCTGGTTCCTATGGCAAGAAAACTCAGGGAGCTGCAGAGCACATGGCGCTCTGGTGTGGCGTGTGGACGCCTGACACGGAGCGTTAGAACGGACTACTATTTCTCTGTCCTTCGGTTTGGTAACATGACTATTGGGCTTAAGGTCGTTACTTTGCCCAATAGTTCCTTCCTTTTATTTGTAGTTCGCTTTGTATTTCCTGAACTGTCTAATGTTAGAAGTGAAGGTTAACGTTGACCTTAGCCTTGTGTTAGACTAGGTTTACATTGGCCTACCACCGCTGACTGAAGAGGGCAGTTGGACCATGGTGGTCAAAAAAGGTAAGGGGAAAGGAAAGAAGACCCCGGTCCCCAAAGAGGCGTCCGCTCCCGCAGCGAAACCGGCAAAACGGGCAAAACCAAAGCTCTCGGCCCCCAGCACGTCGGCAGTTGTAATCACACTGCAGGCGGAGGCGGCCGAGAAGGGTGTGACATACGCCCATATAATGGAGCGGGTGGAGCAGGAAGTCTCCCTTGAAGAGATCGGCATTGCGGCGGGTATGCGAATCCGGCAGGCTAAGACCGGCGCTCGGGTGCTTGAGTTGCCAAAAGGGCAAACACCCGAGCAAGCCGAGCTGCTCACCGCAAAGTTGCGCACAGTACTGGACGGGGTCGCCAGAGTCGTCAGGCCCATGAAGACTGCGGACCTGCGGGTGACGGATTTAGATGACTCCGTCACCAAGGCCAAGCTGGCAACTGCCATAGCTAAAGCGGGTGGCTGCGAAGTGGAATCCGTCCGAGTCGGGGACATAACGTCTGGCCCGTGGGGGATGCTGGCGGCACGAGTGACGTGTCAGGTGTCAGCGGCCAAAAAGCTAGCTGACGCCGGAAGGGTCCTGGTCGGGTGGAGCTCGGCTAGGATCAGGATCTTGGAGGAGCGGCCCTTGCGGTGTTATAAATGCATGGGCCTGGGACATACAAAGTCCCTCTGCTCCTCCGGGGTAGAACGGGGTGGCCTTTGCTACAGATGCGGTGGCGAAGGTCATAGGTCCACAACATGCACGGCTGCGTTTCGATGCGCGATCTGTGCGGATCTTGGGAAGCCGTCCGGACACAAAATGGGAGGAAGAGGCTGCAAGCCCTTCCCTTCCAAGAAGAAACCGGCCAGTAGATCTCAGGTCACAGCGGCGGTTGTGCGCACGTCTAGGCGCGAGGAGGTTGTAATTTCATCTTAGCGGTGGGATGAAACACATCAGCTTCCTCCAGGGGAACCTTAACCACTCCGCCGGCGCGCAAGATCTTCTTCTGCAGTCGGTGGCGGAGTGGTCGGTGGATGTGGTGGTGGCTGCCGAGCCATATTACGTTCCCCCCAACCCTCGCTGGGCCGCTGATCTGAACGGATCAGTGGCGATCTTGGTCGGAAATAACGCTGGCTCTCCCCTCGATCCTATTGAAAGAGGATCAGGCTACGTCGTGGCGGGATGGGGAGAGTATGTGGTAGTGGGGACGTACTTCTCCCCCAACCGTGTCCTGGCGGAGTTTGAGACGTACCTCGAATCCGTCAGGGCTGCGGTATGCAGGCAGGCACCGAGACCAATAATTCTCCTCGGTGACCTGAATGCAAAATCCCGAGCGTGGGGCAATCCCGTCACGGACGCCAGGGGGAAAGCTGTGCAGGTGTGGGCTCTGCTCTCCAATCTGTCCCTCTTAAATAGGGGGACTGCTTACACTTGCGTCCGACATAACGGTGGATCGGTGGTGGATGTGTCCTTCGCTACCCCCACTGTTGCGCGCAGGGTGCAGAATTGGAGAGTGGAGGAGGGGGTGGAGACCTTGTCGGACCATCTATACATACGGTTCGAGGTCTCCACTCGCTCAGGGCCGACGGAACCCCAGAGGGGCCCTAGTAAGCTCCCGCGGTGGGCGCTCGGCCGGTTAAATAAGGAGCTTGCTGAAGAAGCTGCTATAATGCAGCGCTGGGGTTCCACGGGAAGGTGGGAGGGTGCCGGCGTCGAAGAGCTGGCAGGCCGCATGCACACAGCATTGCGGGAGGTGTGTGATGCGGCCATGCCACGTGTTAGGCGGAGGCCGCCGCGTCGCCACGTCTACTGGTGGTCGCCCGAAATAGCGGACCTTCGGGTGGCATGTATCAGGACGCGGCGAGCATACACCCGATGTCGGAGACGGAATGGCCTAAACCCGGCGTTGGAAGAGGAGCTGAGGGGCATCTATAAAGATGCGCGTAAGTCCCTGCAGCTTGCCATCAGCCGGGCAAAGACGACGGCCCGCATGGAGCTACTTGCGGGTCTGGATCGTGACCCATGGGGGCGTCCGTATCGCGGTGCGCGCGACAAAATTCGCGCATACAGCACACCCGTCACGGAAACGATGCCGCCTGGGCCACTCCACCGGCTCGTGGGGGAGCTGTTCCCTCCGGCTGTGGCGGATTTCGTGCCCCCCTGGATGGCACCTCCTTCGGGAGATGAAGAGTCGTCAGCCGCTCCCCTAATCACAGAGGAGGAAATGGAAGTGGCCGTCGACCGTCTCCGGGGGAGGAGAACGGCACCGGGGCCCGATGGTGTGCCTGGGCGAGTGTTGCTGATCGCCCTAAAACACCTCGGGCCGATGCTCCGGGAACTGTTCAACGCGTGTCTCAGGACTGGGCAGTTCCCGAAGCAATGGAAGGAAGGCAAATTGTGTCTGTTGCCGAAGAGGGGCCGTTCACCGGGGTCGCCTTCGGCATACAGGCCAATTGTGCTGCTGAGTGAGACGGGGAAGTTGCTGGAGAAAATTCTCGCAGCACGTCTCGCTCAGCACCTGGAGACGGAGGGTCCCGATCTAGCTCCCTGCCAGTTCGGGTTCAGGGCGGGCCGTTCCACCTTGGACGCCCTGTCCGAGCTGAAGAGGGTGGCCACAGAGGCGGTGGAGGAGGGGGACGTTGTCCTGGCCGTCTCCCTCGATGTGGCCAACGCTTTCAACAGCCTCCCACACACCACCTTGAGGGAGGCACTCCGCTATCATGGAGTGCCGTTCTACCTCAGGAGGCTGTTGGAAGCATACTTGGACGATCGGGACGTCCTCTGGGAGGGGGCCGACGGGCGAATGGCTCGGCATCGGGTGGGCTGCGGGGTTCCGCAGGGCTCGGTTCTGGGTCCCGCCCTGTGGAACGTCGGCTTCGACTGGCTGCTGCGAACGCCCCTCCTCGCCGGCATGAGGGTGCTCTGTTACGCTGACGACACCCTGGTGACGGCGAGGGGGAAGGACTTCCGCGAGGCAGCCCGCCTAGCCGAAGTCGGAGCCACGCTCGTGGTGGACCGAATCGGAATGTTGGGTCTGAGGGTCTCCATCGGCAAAACGGAGGCCCTCTTGTTCCACGGTCCACGGAGAGGCCCCCCACGGGGAGCGTCCATCTCCGTCCAAGGTTCGGTGGTGGAAGTGAGGGCCCAGATGAATTACCTGGGCCTCACCCTGGACGGCAGATGGAGCTTTGGGCCACACTTCGAGGCGCTCGCTCCCAGGCTCGTGAAGGCCGCCGCGGCGTTGGGAACGCTACTACCCAACGTCGGGGGACCGGGCTCGCCGTGCCGGCGCCTCTATGCCGGCATCGTGCGAAGCATGGCGCTGTACGGTGCTCCCATATGGGTGGACGCTCTCACCGAGCGCAACATGGCCCAGCTGCGGAGAGCGCAGAGGGTCATCTCGGTGAGAGCTATACGGGGGTACCGTACAGTGTCATGGACGGCGGCGACACTTCTCGCGAGCGATCCGCCTTGGGCTCTTCAGGCGGAGGTTCACGCGGAGGTGTACCGGTTCCGAGCGAGCCTACGGACGACCGGTGTGCGGCCCAGAGAGGAGGAGGTTGGACGAATCAGGGCTCTAGCCCAACGAGCCCTGATTCAAAGGTGGAAGGAGGATTTGAGGTCCCCCAGTGCAGGCCTGGCGACGATCGAGGCGATCCGCCCTCACATCGTGCGCTGGGTCGAAAGGCAGCACGGCGTCCTGTCCTATCGGCTGACGCAAATGCTTACCGGGCACGGTTGCTTCGGTAAGTATTTGTGCCAAATTGCCAGACGGGAGGTGACGCCGGCCTGTCACGAGTGTGGTGCAGCGGAAGACACGTCGCATCATACTCTGGCAGAATGCCCTGGATGGGGACCTCAACGCCACAGCCTGGCAGCGGTCCTAGGTGGAGACCTCTCTCTCCCGAGCGTGATTCATTCCATGCTCGAGAGTGAGAGATGCTGGTCGGCCATGGTCGACTTCTGCGAGGCTGTAATCTCGCAGAAGGAGGCCGCGGAGCGGGAACGCGAGGGTGACGCCTCTGCAGACCCGCGCCGCCGAGCTCGATCGGGGAGGCGTAGGCGACAATTCGCCCACCTCCTCCCACCACCCTGAATGGAGCCGTCAGGCAAGGGGGTAACCACTCTCGGTGTACCCTGAGAGCCCCCTGGCGTGCAGGCCCGCTATAAGAGCGGGCCGACCCGCTGAGGCGTCACAGTCGTGTGCGTAAGCGTTCCTGTGGCGCCTCCCTACAGCGGAGGTATGGTACCGTTGGTTTTAGTGGGTATGCCTTGAACCGCCGCTCGCCCAATGGCAGACGGCATCAAGGAGAGCCCCACATAACCTCCCGCTCGTCGGCGGGGGGTATGCATAAGGCGCATTTCCAACGCAAAAAAAAAAAAAAAAAAGGTTTACATTGGCCTAGCCTTAACTCACTTTTCATCAAGTTGTAAGAGTGGTAGGCGGGTGGTAGCTTACTTTAGTAAAGTCACGTCAGTTAGAAACGTTGGCGGTCAAGTTGGGGTTGTCAAGGCACTGCAATATTTTCATCATTATTTGATTGGTGTAACTTTTAATATAACACTATTACAATGCCTTGATAGATAGTGTACGTAAAATGAACCTTCTACTAAGAGTTGCCCGTTGGTGAATTTATCTGCAGGATTTCAATTTTGATTGAAACAACATTGAGTGATCTGTGAGCTAGGCCGTCCGATAGTAAGTTCTAACTGAACCTTTTAATGTGTGTTTGCGTTATAGTAGCACGATCAACATGTGTGTCAGTGTAAGGCAAGTGTTTGCCTGATTGGTTGGGACGTGCTGCCGATGTGACCTGGTTGCTGCTGGCTGGTTTCGGCGGAGGTGTGCCCTCAGCGCGTGGCGGGTGCTAGAGTGGCGCAGTGGTCCGGCAAGTCGCAGGCCGTCATGCAGTGTTCCTGACGGGCGCGTAGAGTGCTCAGTGTTCCGGACGGGCGTGAGGAGTCGCGCTGTGATCCAGGCAGGCGCGTGGAGTCACGCGGTGATCTGGGCAGCTGGGAGGCATGATGCAGTGATCCAGCTGAAGCGGAATCACATGGTGCTCCAAGCGGTGGTCCGGCCGAGCGCACGAAGTCACGTGGTGTTCCGGGTAGCCGGAAGGCGTGATGCAGTGATCCATCCGGGCAAGCGCGTGGAATCCCTCGGTGGATCGGGCAGCAGCAGGGAGTTGCTGTGGTCATAACGGACGCAGTCTCGGCAGACGTGTTGTTTGAACGCGTAGGTAACGGGCGCTGTCCCGGCAAACGTGTTGTGTGAACACGTAACGGACTCTGTCCCGGCAGACGTGTTGTTTGAACGCGTAACAGGCGCTGTCCCGGCAGACGTGTTGTGTGAACGCGTAACGGGCTCTGTCCCGGCAGATGTATTCCTTGAATACGTATCAGGCGGTGCAATAGCGGGCCCTGTCCTGATTCTCGTTTCCAACTTGTGAAGTTCAATCAAGATTAAGAGAGACTTTTGTAACAAGATGTGTGCATATCTATGTAAGAGGATGTGTGCATATCTATGTAAGAGGATGTGTGCATATCTATGTAAGAGGATGTGTGCATATCTATGTAAGAGGATGTGTACATATCTATGTAAGGGGATGTGTGCATACCTATGTAAGAGGATGAGTGCATATCTATGTAAGAGGATGAGTGCATATCTATGTAAGAGGATGTGTGCATATCTATGTAAGAGGATGTGTGCATATCTATGTAAGAGGATGTGTGCATATCTATGTAAGAGGATGTGTGCATATCTATGTAAGAGGATGTGTGCATATCTATGTAAGAGGATGTGTGCATATCTATGTAAGAGGATGTGTGCATACCTATGTAAGGGGATGTGTGCATACCTATGTAAGAGGATGAGTGCATATCTATGTAAGAGGATGAGTGCATATCTATGTAAGAGGATGAGTGCACATCTATGTAAGAGGATGAGTGCATATCTATGTAAGAGGGTGAGTGCATATCTATGTAAGAGGATGAGTGCACATCTATGTAAGAGGATGAGTGCACATCTATGTAAGAGGATGAGTGCACATCTATGTAAGAGGATGAGTGCACATCTATGTAAGAGGATGTGTGCATATCTAGGTAAGAGGATGTGTGCATATCTATGTAAGAGGATGTGTGCATATCTATGTAAGAGGATGTGTGCATATCTATGTAAGAGGATGTGCACATATCTATGTAGGATGTGTGCATATCTATGAAAGCGAAGCGAAGTGTCTGTATGAGGGGACTGTTGGTTTGCTAAGTTCAATTGGATACTTGGTCCCATTGGATACATTTTGTGTATGTGGCTATTGGACGCATGGTCCAATTAACACATAGTTTCTATAGACGATTGGTCTCAAGAGGCGCTTGGCCTTAGAAATGATCTTGAAGGGTGCGTGGCCTTGAAAGATTTTGTGAAGGGCGCTTGGCTCTAAATGACGTATGGTCATTGTGATGGACGCTTGGTCCAGGGCGCTTGGCTCTAAATGACGTATGGTCAATGTGGTGGACGCTTGGTCCTTACAGACAGAAGGGATGCCTCCTGACTGTTCTGTTCACAGGATATTCAATTACAAGAAGTCAAGAAGTTGGTGCGTTAACAGGACGATGAAGATGGTGGGTGTGATCCTACTAACTGCAGAATCTTCATCAATACAGCTGCGGAACAAAGTTGACGAGTTGGGCCCTAATCGAGATGCCCATGTAGCAGCAAGCGATCAAGTAACTGCACAATAACTCAACTACGTCGGGGACGACGTAGGGTCAGGAATGGCCGAGTTAGGAGACTACCCTACGACAACGTCAATATAAGCATTACTGAATTGATAGCATCGATTATTAGTCAGGACAGAATCGATTATAAGTCAGAACTAGTGATTGACGGTTTCGATCCCCACTACTGCCTATAATAAACAGGCACTCAGTCGCATACAGGCTGATTAGCTGCTCAGTCGTCCGCCGGCGCTGGTTGTTTCGATACTGTGAGTCCGTTCCATGTATTTATTTTACCTTATAATTGTTTTGTTATTTGGAAAATTGAAGGTTGTTTGCAATTCTTTATGTTGTTGAATTTTTGTCGATTTATTATTTAAAATAAAATTGGTTTATAATTAAAATCAGTTTTAAGGTCTTGAAAGATTGTTTTTATATTTGATTAGCACTTCTGGTACCTAAATATATATATTTTTGACCATTTATTAGTATTTTATAAAGTATGTTTATCTCGGAAGTGTAATTTAGCCTTGTGTTAGGTTGGGTTTATGTGAGTTTAACTTAAACAGAGAACCTGGGTAGTGGAGACGAGTGTCGTGAACATTTAAAGGAATTCCTTAAGCCTACACCTTGGTCATAAGTCCAAGACACTGCTTAGGTTCCTGTCATAATAGTTCTTGTCAGAATAGTGCGTGATAGTACTGTTTAGTTATATCTTGCCCGTATAGCTTTTGAGATAATATTTTCCGACATATATATATTGCTTATATTACTAGTTTGTAAGTTGCTTATATTATATTTGGTTGTAAGTTATTATTATTAGTATATCCTATTGCTACACCACTCACTCTAGTTTAACCTCCTTCTCTTTCCATGTCTGGGTTGTCTGGATGAGATGGTTACTTAGCCATAAGACCGCCCATTGTATATCACTATAAATCTATGTTTGTGTATCGTTTATATATTTAAGTTGTTTGTGGTATTTAATAAAGATAAATAAATAAAAATAAAAATTTTGTGACCATTCCTTAGAACTTCGCTTAATTTTTTACCATTTTCCTTATTATTAATATATCATATTCCGCATTTTCGAGCACGAATTCACATAATTGATCTCTAGCAATAAAAAATGTGACATTAGTTTTAGTCCAATCAATATCTGACCGTCGGCGTCGGGTCCGTCACGGTCCACGGGTCGATCCGTCACGCGCCGCGTAATTGGCCCACGGCTACGGAGACGGATGGCGGCCATCGCTCTCCGGCTACGGTACGGCTACGGCTACGATGGGATATATATTAGCTCGAATGTCGATTTAACATGAGCACCCGCACTTCGGGAGAGTAATGTGTGACCCAGTTTGTGTTGACTTTTATTTATTTTCAATAGAAATATTATTTTTGGTACATTTTGTTTTGCAGGTTCGGCTCCTGCCGGAACAGATATTAGTATTTGGTGTTCAGATATATTCCATAAATTTGTTTTTTTTTTATATTGAGATTGCAATGCTCAATAATTTAATATTTTTTTTTTACTGTAAATCTCCTAGGATATAAAATGAGAGTAAGTCAAAATGTCTGAAATTTATTAGTCAATTTATACTGTGACAATGTCAATTTGTCTTTTAAGAATATTTTATATTTTGCCTTGACAACTTAGCATTTACTTAATACTCAAAGCTTCAAAGGTCTAATTTATCGAAGATATAAAAAATAATCTTTTCATTTGCGTCAAGCATGTCTTTAGCTGCCCACGTTTTTCTTGGCACTTTTTATGATACGATTTACTTTTGAATTTTATTTTTGGTAACAAGATAAGCCTGTTTTTGTTCGCAACATTTCACAGAACTTTTTAAAGAAAATTCTTGTAAGATATATATTTTTACAACTTATTCAAAAACATTCCGGGATTATATTTGTACTATTGTTTTAAGTAAGTTTAGTTTTAAGCAGGGATGTTTTGGACTTCCGCAACCGTAACTTTCGGATATCTGAAATAAAAGAATGTCCGTAATCGTAACCGAATCCGATATAACACTTTCGGATAATTCCGGATAGGAGCGGAGTCTAAATGATGCACTAGCCACGCGCCTGCCTTGCATTGTTTATTATAAATTGTTCATTACTAGTCAGTTATTGTGATATTACTTTACATTTTACATTTTGAAACTTACTTGTGTGCACTTAGAGGAAAATGGCTAATGATTAGTATATATTATTAATAATTGTTTATATTCCAGCAAATTGCGTATTCAGTGTAATGTAATTTGGAATTTTTTTAATCAAGTAAATTTACATTCCGCAAAATATCAACACTATGGAAAAAACTTTTCACGGAAAAAAATCAAAACCTATTAATTGTATTTTATTATCAAAATCTCGTTGACTCCCGATTGCATCGTTGGGACTTTTGGAAATCTGCTTTATTAGTTCCTAACTAACTAATAGTTTCCAATTTACTAATTTTGTATGATTTCTATAAAAAAACAATTTAAGTAAATTTAGTGGCTTCTTTATAATCTGCAGAACTTTTAGACAATGTAAGACTTTCTTAGACGTTGAATAATTTAATTAAAAATATACTCGTACTCTCTCGTCATAATATCCAGGGAGGTATACTCTGGAGGCTTGTTACTAGCTCTTAATTACTTTAACTCTTGTCAGTGGCTTTGTCTTACCAGTCAATTCCCTGTACTTTGTCAAGTTCTATAGAATTTCTTTGTGTAAACTGCAATAATTGGTTCTCTTGGGAACGCTAGTCTAAATGCAGATATTTGCAGAGCTACTTATGTAGGTCGTTAGCTAATGATAGAGACGGTTATATGCAGGGGCAATTTGTATGTCAAGAACCTACGTAAATATTATATAGAGGAAGTACGTTTGTTTTGCTTATTCAGTTTAAAAAATATTTATATTGATAAAATATATTCCTTAACAAAAGAAATAAGCTTCCTTATAAGGACCGTGATGTATTTAATATACATTCTTTACAAATTATTGATCTAAACAAAAACTGTGAGTTATCATAAGGTATCATACATAGGGCCAGTTAGCAACACCGTTATTAGCGAGTAGTTCCTTTTATTTTATTTATACCCATGTAACAATTTATATGAAGACAATAAGCATGTTCAGATATACATATTTGTGTTGTTTGTCAATCGGAGCTCGCCTGGTGACCATAAAGTCTGTGAAAATTGTGTGGTGTCTTTATGCTTGGTCTCTTGTGAAGGTTTTTGAGAGTGTTTGTAATTATATTTCCCGGTTTCCGTTTAAGTTGCATATTATTATTGCAATTGACGTGTTACTGTGCAGTGTAGTTTCCATATACGTAATTTTGGAGAACGAAAGCTTCGAATAGATTCCCTGTTCAAACAATATTAACGAATTCCTATCGGGATTGTTAAGCCGACTCTAGTATTTTGTTTTTATGATTAACAAAGTTTATCTAATTATTTAAATTAAAATTGATTCCCTATTAGATTTGAATTTGAAAGCAAATGTTTTTGCAATAAAAAAATCTCGTAAATCCACTTCCAAACCCTAACCATCTATCCAACTGTTCGGCTTCCTATTTATAGTGTATGTCACAGTTGTCATTCACGAGTTAGGGGCCATTCTAGTACTAAGTACAAATGGTGGGTGTGGGGGATTCTGCATGGGGATTACGTCACGTAAAAAGACTGAAACGAGAGTAAGACCTTTAAGACTAGCTTAATAACAGATTGAAAAATAAATGTACCCACCAATGTTTACTTTCACCACGGGGGGTTAGTGCTTTGACTACTTTTCCTGACATGGGGGACTGGAGGCGCATGGTACAGATACATCAAAGTGTTGAGCGCAGTCACAGTCAGTTAGCGTCGCGGCGCTAAATATGTGAAGACAGATGAAATGAATGGGAATTGCGAAAGTTGCAAATCCTCTCCCGGGAGTGTCGCACCGCGCGGCGACAGGTGATTGACGACTTCTGTTTTTGCCCACTTTATCTTAATTTTTTTTCCCAATCTCATTTAACTTATTCTTAGAATTCCTAAATTTGCTGTCGTATAAAGTCTCCAAAGCAATTTCGGTATTATTATTAAGGGACAAACGAGACGACTTTCCACCTGATGGAAAGCAAAAAAAAGAATGCCGCGGTTTCAGTAGACCCTGAGCAAGAACCCCTTGTTCACTGGGACCGCAGCCTTAATGGTATGGGAGAGGGAGAGGTAGATCTGGTCCGCAAGCGGCCGCCGGAACGCGTCAGAGACGGCTTGGCGGTCGGATTCGCATGCTGGTGGTCGCAAGCCTGGCGCGGAACAGAACCCCTACCACCTGGGGTGTTCGGTTACTCGGCTTTTTCGAGATGCTCTCCCAGCGGCATAGGGGAATTGTATTCTAACCCTTTCCCTCAAGGGTTATTACTGAAGGTTAATAACTTTCTCCTAAAAGCGTTTTTATCCTAAACTATAATCCTAAAAAAACTGCTACATTTTGATATTGTATTTATCAAAATTGGTTTAGTATGCGGAAGCTAACTTAATAACAAAATCAACAAAACATAAAATAATTCTTTTCTTCCCTTCTCCTTTGTTCGTAACACAATATTTATGAAAAAATATGCAAAGTACTGAAATGGGTTATAAATATGTTACGTAAGTATATTGTATAGGGTTGGGAAGTGAGTACGTTAAAGTAATAATAATAAATAGCGAGTGACACACACTTAGGGTATCAGACGTTTGGCCGCTCCGTGCATTAGCGGCACATCCATCACGTCGCGACTTGCGGCGACTGCCAACTGTACCAACACTAGTGATAGCTTGCTTTATAGTTTATACGGATTATAACTAGAATTTAAAATATCTATTAAAATAATCTATACTAATATTATAAAGAGGAAAGATTTGTATTTTTGTATGTAACGATTAAACATAAAAACTACTGGACCGATTTAAAAATTCTTTCACCATTAGAAAGCTACATTATCCCTGAGTAACATAGGCTATATTTATTACAAGAAAAAATTAGAGATCCCCAGAAATTCTCACTAAAACCAACACAAGGTGCAAAAATATTAGCCATAAAATATCTTTCATCACATGCGCTGCGAAAAGTATTGATGATAGAACAAAAAAATGTTATACAATATTATAGAACGTATCAATATCTACAAAAAACTCCGCGAGACCATATGTCCAACTATTGTAGTTAAGTCACTATAACTACTTTTTTACATTTTAAAAGTTGGTAAAAATGCCTATCAAAATCAGACCATGTTTTCCATAATTTTGTATTAATTCTTATCCAAATAAATTATTTCGTAATGAAGACTGTTTCAATACCTGTTAATTACTTTTTGTCATTTAAATCGGACATTCCAGTCAAAAGATAATACGAAATAAAAATATCAAGATAAATAAAAAATAATCCCAGACGGGCCGCCGGCGCGGTGTGCGGTGTGGAGTGATAGAGGGAGCGACAGAATGCGGGAGCCAAAATGTTAAAAAAAAATTATCCACCCGCGCGAAGCCGGGACGGGCCCCTAGTAAACAATAACATAAGTCCAGAATTCAAATGTAGATTATAATAAAATAATTAGCCTGTATAGAACTTAAACATGCCAGATATAAATGTGAAGAACTATAATATTCTTCTTATAACTTTATAGACAAAACAAATAAGGAAATCCTCTAAATTATCTTAAGTATTAAAGCCCTACAAAAATCGATAGCGAATCAAATATCATCTTACTGTTCTGATACTCGTAGTTGCTTCTTAAGAATCATCGAATTACTCGTAAATGTTTATAAGAGCCATTTTTAATATTCTTTAGCTCTTGAATATTCTAATGATACTCGAATATAAAAACCCTCTGCTATAAATCTCATCTAATAAAAGGAATTTAAATAGCAGTTCTATTAATATTGTGAAATAAATGTAAGTCTTTTATATAATCTTATTGCAGAAGAAATGATTTGTGGCTAGAAACGTTTTAAAATAGCTCTCATCTTTTTATTTAAAACACGGTTCAAAAACATTCAGTTCAATGACTAACCTCCTCCCCTTTGTTTTTAATGATGCTTTTTGCTTTGATAGCAGTATCACTTTTGTTTTGATTCCTCTGTCTTTAAACGTTTGGTATTTCAATAACAAAGGCCTAAATTTTTAACAAAAGCTTTTGTCTTGAAGAAGAATCACTTAAAAATGTTTTTATTCTAAACAACAGGAAATGAATATTCTGATGTCGAATCAAAAACATGACAATTCAGCGTCAATACGTTTATTTAGATCATCGTTTTGAATAACAAGGCTTCGCTTTTGTCTTCGTGTGTTTCTATCTTATATCGAGTTTCTATCTTAACCTTTGTTCGTTCGTTCGTGAATAGTAAAAAGGTTAAGCAATGGCTAAAGTCAAAAGCAGCAAGGTCAGTAAATTCATAAGTCTGAATAACCAGCGGTAAATGTTTTATTCAAGTATGTACAAAGGGCTTAACTTCACTAAGAGCTCGAGAATAATTTCAAAACAGGCTTTATTGTCTAAACGGGTTTTCTTTGATCCTGGGAAAGCCAGTGTAATTGTAGCCCGAAGTCAGGTGCGGTCACAGTGTGAACGTAACAGTAGTGTCTATATTTTTGCACGCAAATGTCTCTTCAGATCCCTTTATGACACATGACGAGGGTCAGGCTCGGAATGAGGGCCGGCGATGTTTTAAGTAAATTATACGCTCGAATATCCTTTAGGCTTCCGCTGACCTGATGCTGGATCACACGATGAGTAGTAAAGCTCAGTCAGATAAAGGGATTCGTAGAAATATCTTTGTTTCATTTTTATGATATCCCGTAAAAAGTAATTTGTTACTGAAAGAAAATATATTGCAGTAAAATTGTATTATATCGGAAAACATATTAACTTTCTGAAACGTTAGGATTGGAAATTAATAATAAAGCTATACGGCTATAAGTTGCAGTTGTTTCAGACTGTATAATCTCAACGTCTAAACCATCTGTTATAATATTTTGAACCAAATACTCGATGTTTTATTTAAGAACGTTGAAAGTAGCTTGAAGGATGCTCTTTGACTAAATGTTCTTTCAATTGATTTTCCTGAAAACTTTTGATATAAGCTTAAGAAAGATTTAATGTATTTAAGACTAAAAATCAAACCAATTCATACTTTTTTCTCATGGCTTAAGTTATTAAGGTATATTTTTAATATTGCTTCTATATTTTGGCGTCTATATGTGTGTATAAGTCCACAAAGCGTAATGGTTGGTAATCGCAATTAATTGTCTCAAAGCAAGTCTCGAATAGTTAGCGTAATCACTGGCTCGTTACAGGAATATCAGAATCGAATCGGCAATCCATTCGCATTCGAGTGTAATCTTGTAGGGTCAATTAGACACCATATGCATGCATGATCTATTTCAACTATTGGATTCCTATTATCAGCTCTTCTAATCGAGTTCAATAAAGTTATATTACACAAAAATATTTTTGCATTCTTTCCTCTATTCCTTAAGTTTAATGTAAAATTATCGATCCTTACTTGGAGATGTTTAATATTATTTTTCAGTAAAGTCTACAATTAAAGGATGTTAATTGTTCAGTAACTGTAACATCAATGCGCAAAAAATCAATGCAAAAATTAATATTATTACAGTTATTGACATCTATACTCCCGATTATATTCGTATTCACGTAGGAATATTCTGCGTTATTTCTTAAATCTGAACATCCGAAAGCCTTTTGATATGAAGCGACGTCAACATTATTTTCTCTTATCCATCGACTTTGCGTGTTATACACGTCTACGATTTTCTTTTATTAGAAAATATTACGCCTAAAAAAACTTAAACTAATATAAAACCTTCAGAGTACAATATTTAAATTTTTTAATTAATTTTTGTTTTATGATAATTAGTGAGAATCCCGTTGTTTTTCGTTTTCATCGAATGCATCTGCGTCTGACCAATCTCCAACCATCTCATCGCAAATTAATTTACTCCAGACTCGCGCTCTGTCTGTCTTAATAACTTTGCTTTGTTTACATTTCAAATTAGATTTTCAATAAACATATTATAACTTTATAGGTACTATATTTAACCAGTAATTTCCTATAATAAAGACCAGTGAGCATAGTAGCTGGCAGCTAACTTTATGTTTGAGAAAATATAGGGAAAGTTGCGCATTGTGAGCGTGCTGCATTTCATCCGTGACGTAGCAGACGCGCGGGAACTGAAACGTTTCATAAGAACCAATCGCGTGTGACGCGCTACTCTCGCCCCGCGCTGTCCGCCTAAAAGCCTCTAATAGTGACTTCGGCGCATTCTAGGTCAAACTATTTATTAATAGACATCTGTTTATTTGCCCCCAATCCGTCATAATATATTGAAACATATCAGACAGTAATACTGATAGTAATAATTATTAAAGAAAAATTGAATCTATATATCATTAAAATGAATAAATTCTACACAAAGTTAGAAACAACTTTGATTTTAAAATTTAAAGTTGGTTTGCTAAAGAGGTGCGAAGTCCAGAACAGTCCCGTAGGGAGGAGTAGAAATTCTGAAAGCCATTTGAAACAATTACGTGAAGAGTTTCATAAGAATAAAAGTGTCAAAATCATGAGATCGTTATATTCAAATATTTCCGTCTAATAAAGTGGAATTTCATCTAAATTATTATCATATTTTGCTATGGCTTGTTTAGTATTGATGCTGTCTGTTCATCCTACTAGTCATAAGTGTCACTAAACTTTGGCCGTCCAATTGAAGGCGCTTGGGATGAGGACTCTCCACTTGATCACTTATACCGTGAAACCAATTTACAAGTACATCTGTGGCAATCGTTTGCTGTATTTGTCTTTTTATATTATACCAATTTACATCATGAAAGATAAGAAGAAGAAGGGTAAGTAAGTCAATGCTAAGAGAGTATTAGTGATTCTTCATCAATGGATTTTCAGTGAAATATTACAGTAATATCATACTGGTAATGGCGCCCAAATGTAGAGACTGGAACGTTCTAGAGGCAAATATTAGGAATTTTGACTAATATTTTGTTATTATAAGTTTAATCCGGGAATAATCTACTAGGACTCTTAATTGACAATTTACATATGACAACGAAGATCAAAAAAGGTGTAAGAATCTTTCTACATAATGTCTTTACGCAAATAATTTTAATTTCTTGATACCAAAACCGAATACTTTGGGGAAGTAATTTATTCCATCAATTTGGTAACAATTAAGTCAAGTTATCAGTTATTCATCAATATTCACTCTGACAACTGACCTATTTAAGTAGAATATCACCTTCTGGTCGTTATTGCGCGCTGTATCGGTGTCGGGTCAACAGCACTAAACTTTGGTGACCAATTAAAGGCGCTCTCCAGTTCCATTCGGGTCCACTTGTTCTCTGCAACCAGTTTATATCTCTTTTAGTCTAAAATAACCATTTCGTTGCGTATTTCGATTGGATACTCTTTCAATTGATCGACTTGAAAAATTTCGAATGTATATTAATTTCTTTATGGTTTACCACACAGAACTTATTTTATGCAACAATTTAGATGGTTTTTGATGTAGTTTCCATGGACACACACCAACATAGAACAGGCTCTCTGCTCATGGTCCTCACTATACTGATCCACCTGATGGTAAGTAGCCACCATCGCCCATGGACATCGACAAAACAAGAGATCTCTGAGAGAGTCTCTTGAGTTACTCAGTCATCAGAGTCCACTGGATCCGCAGCATTAATGGGATGGGAGAGGGAGGGGGTAAGTCTGGCCCACATGCGGCTGGACCGGATCGCGTCTATGACACTTGGCGGTCGGATTCGCATGCTGGTGGTCGCAAGCCAGTCGGGACTCAGATTCCATACCACCAAGAGGATGCTGGGTTACTCGGCTCTTACGAGATGCTCTCCCAGCGGCAGAGAGGAATATTATTCTAACCCGTTCCCTCACGAGCAAACAGGTGGTTTGCAAGAGAGCTTACTGCTTTTTCTGTATGTCGGCGCAAAAAAAGGGAATCATTGTAAACTTTAGGTTAGACTAACAGAAATCTAACCTTACACAAGACGCGGCAACTATATTGTAAGGTACTCACGTGACCTTAATCGGACAGAACTCCAAGCACTAATATAACACTGCACAACACTAACACTATCCAGAGACTACTTCACTCCTTGAGAGACTGCGCAAGACGAGACGAGACTGTCAAAACGACAGAAGTGACTCTACTCTAGCTCCATAGATATCAATGACGATTCGATTATTCGGTAAATCTTTATTATACTCCAACATATAATTATTACTAACCTCAAATTATGCAAAGATACACCAGGGCAATCCTCAAACAATAGGAAGTGTATATTGATTGATGTGTGGGTAGGTGGATAGTATGCCATATTAGGAGTAATCCATTATGAACTTATGATATAGAATGATTTTGTGTTTTATACATGGACTCTTATTACAGTAAATTCTTGTTTGTGTGGCCACTATTATTATATTAGTACTGTAGCATTACGATATTGCTTTATACAAAAATATTCATACGAAATATAACGTCCAAATAACTTCTTTTCATGTCGTATTCTGGAGAACGATAAAAGAGGAATAATATAGAAATCCGATCCTAAAAGGATTATTCGCGTATAATAAGATACAAGTATATCGGAATACCAAATAATTGGAATAAACATTTTGTAAACAAGTTGTAACGCTCAGACATCTCAGTATTTTTAAAAGGCACTCGGAGGCCTTTCCTTGGGAGGTTGAGATGGGTATAAGCGGATAAATGAAAATCCTCTTATACCCTCTTGTAGTCCCTCAAGGCGTGTACTTATTATATAGCTAATTAAAAGAAAAATATAAGAAAATAATGTTTTGTTAATAGAATACTTTACTTTACGTAAGCTACACTTATTTTTTTTAGCAACACTGTTTATAAAGTAGTAGTAGCGGGTAAATCATTTTATATTATTTCAAGTATACCGACGTGAAGACAATATATAACCTTTAGTGCGTTAGATTGTTCTCAGTCTCTCTGGTGTTTCCGCGCAGTGTACATGGAAGTTAGTGTTATAGTGCCGTGGTTAAGGTCACCCTTCTTGAGGTTCACGTAAGTTAACTTTAATATCTATTATAGTTGGCGAGGTCGAGTGGTGGAGGTGAGAGTTAATATATCATGAAAGAGCTCTTTAAACCAATCCTGGGTCTCAAGCCCCAGGCACTGCTCGCCTCAATCTAAATTGCATGTGAATACGTGTTGCTGTATAGTAATGGGTAGCATATCTCTCTCATTTTATGACATTTTACAGCCGTAATTAATAAGTGATCTCTGTACAAAATCTTAGGATTATGGATAGAAAGTACATTCCAAATTTGAATATTCTATATACAAATTTAAAATTGGAATCCATTTTTAATCGATTAATTCGAGAGATTGATTATTAATTTAGGCCGTTAGTCCGTTTTATTGTAGATCGTTTTATATGTTATTAAAATAAAAATATGTTTATTTCGTTTCCTTATATTACATATGTTATCGCGGTTGAGGCCCCCTAGTAAGTATGAAAATACCCGTGTCAGAGGGCCTCGCTCTTCCGTTACATTGAGATTCTTGGAAACTTATTGTCTATTTATCTGCTATTTCTATTACATTGCAAAATTTGTGTGTGCGTGCGTGTGTGTATATGTGTGTCCGCGTGTGTGTGTGTGTGTTTGTGGATGTGGGCATGGGTATGGGTGTGTGAATGTGTGAGACTGTGAGCGTAAGAATATATATTAGTACTATTATTATACTAGTTATATTCATATTCTGTTAATATTATAGTTGCAATTATTACACTAATTTTAAAAGTCCTTCCGTATCGTAATTTAAGCTTTTTAACCATGAAACTATTAACTTCTTAACTTCGTACTTTTTAAGGGGATATATATTTAGGGTTGTATTGAGTTTATTGTACAAGTGTCCAGATTGGTTTACAAATTGGTTGTTGGCAAAGACAGTTCTGTTTCTGGATACAGATGCTACAGCGCAATTTCGTCTTTTATTGAGAATTTTGTGATCATATGGTAATTTTTTATGTTTTCTTATAATTGTATGAATAATGTATAATTTACGTACGCTAAAAACACAACAAAACACAGGGTTTGTTAGTTATTATTTTCAGAAGAAAACGAGATCTTTTCAACTCAATTATTTTTGTTTTGAAAGTGCCACCCCATACTGGAATACCATAGCTAATTACAGATTCAGCCAAAGCGTTATATATTCTAAAAAGTAAATTTTGAATATCCATATTAACCTTTATATACATTTATATATGTTGGAGTGTATGTTAGGATTAGGTTAACCAAACCTTCCGTTTAAACAGTAAAACTAAGCAGTGGAGGTTATTGTTGGAATTCTGTTAAAAGCCCTTGCAAACCTACACCTTGGTTTCAAATCTTTAGGTTCCTCTCGTAATTGTGTATCTTTAGGTTCGACTCGACAGTCCATTCAATATCACCCCCTCTCCTTCACCTGACTAAAACTAAAATCAATTTTTATTTTCCGTCGCTCCTGTACATGAACCCATCAGTTAAATTACACGGGCAGTTTGCAAGTCCGGCTATAACGCGCGAAATGTTGCGTGTTGTTTATGTCCGGTTAACCGTGTCGTGCTCATGTTGCTTGTTTTCTTGCCGGCTAATGGTCCGAGCAGTATCGGCTGTGTACTGATCGAGATCGAAATTGGTTTATACATCGTTCGTCAAGTGTTATGGCAGACTGTTTTAAGGTCCGCTAAGTTAACTTGTTATTGAGTTCTTTTAAGGCTTTTAGGTTAAGCAAAAAGCTAATGATATCATGGGTCTGATGAGGGAGCCTGGTGTGTGGAAACATGTGATGTTTACACACTTTTGAGAGATGTAGACAGTTACAAGTTCACTTATGAAGGCTCGTACGTAAGTGTTTAGAAGGGAAGCAAAGAAAGAGGGGTAATAGACGAATCCAGTGGGCTCTGGGCTTCTTGTTCAGGGTCCGCTGAAACCGCAGCATTTTTTTTCTTCACTACCCTCTATCTTCGAGGATGCAACGTATCGGTAAACCAAGGGAGTATCTCTTGTTTGTCGATGTCCATGGGCGATGGTGGCCACTTATTCAATATCTAAATATAATGTTTAAAAGCTGAGATTTACCTTTGTGCCTCTTATGCATTAACACTAGTCTTCATTGCTCCAACTAAACTAATTATGGTAACTACTCGCGTAATCCGTTTTATAAAAATATTAACTTTTCATATGAAAAAAGTTATGTGCACATTTTAAATTAATAACTATTGAAGTGCTAAGTTTTTATACTTAACATGTTGCAATAAATCTTGCAGAATAACGAAAAAGTCGGCAGCTAAAAATTTGCTCTAATTTAGCATTGTCCTTAATAAGAAGATACCTATTACATATATATCTTTACATCTTTTTACACCTACACAATAATAGACTCCATTGATTCTGTAAAAGTCTTAAAATAAATCATAAAGCACTTCTATCAAAATTTATTAAAATACTAATAAAAAACATAATATTTTATAACTAACTGCATTACAAACTTCCGCTATAACAGTTCATCTTTGTTATACATTTAATGTATAATTTTTTAAAGACAAAGTTCCTCTTACTCGATCGACACTAAAAAGTGCATAAAAACTTTTCCAAGTGGCGTTTTTATAAGCTCTCCTTTCTTATATTAGTAACGCTTGGATGAATAAGTTTTTCGACTTACTGAGTAGAAAAATTTCAAAGGATTTTATCCTTGAGGCATTATGCAAATGTTGATATTTTTTCGTAATGGTTTAAGGCAGTGATGGCCCAGTGGTTGAGACTTCAAGTCTTACTCGGGAGGTCCGAGGTTCGATCCTGAGCACACACCTCTGACACTGAGTTATGTGTGTTTTAAGCAATTAAATATCACTTGCTTTAACGGTGAAGGCAAACATCGTGAGGAAACCTGCACTCCTGAGAGTTCCCAAAAAGTTCTCAAAAGGTGTGTGAAGTCTGCCAACCCGCACTGGGCCAGCGTGGTGGACTATGGCCTATTACCCTCCTCATTCTGAGGAGACCCGGCTCAGTAGTGGGTCATTTAAGGGTCGTGATGATGAATGGTTTGTAAGCTATTAGCTCTTAAACTGACTGAATGAGTATTGTCTAACGTAGTGCAGTTAGCGACACTGTTGATAACTCTATATTCGCGGGTTATACCTTTTATTTTAATCCAAGACTGTGTATAACCTCTGTTCCAATAGACTTGAGCCAGTTACATAAGGTTTGAAGTAAGGATCAATATTGGTTACTCGGTGTTCCGTTTTAAGTGCACATTATTATTGTCTTGTGCGTGTTACCATGAAAATAACAGTGTAAAAATATAGTTCAGCAATGTAGGTTCCTCTGCTCGAGGTACTTGAAAAGTTAAACTTTATTACTCAAATTATACTCAGCTTACTTAGTTAGGGTCCGAGAACAACAGTGGAGGTGAGCGTCATGATTATTATAAAATGGCCTTTCTACGCCTGTACCTGGATTGCAAGCCCTATGCCTTTGTGCCCTATTTCTGTATATGATGATAGTGTAATGTATACATACTATTTGACTGTTACAGGCACCAGCATGTCGTTCTCACTCGACTTACATGGTGTGCACGAGATTGTATTTGTCTGTAGACTGTATATATTCAAATGTATAAATGAAAAAAATATCAAAAAATGCATACATAAGAATACAATAATGTGAATAAAAATTCGAATTTTTATATGTGTGCTTGTCAAAAGTTAAAACGACACAAATCCAAAGCGAAACGTATTTTAACTAACTCAAGTTATATATAAGGGTTAATTTATACTTGTAACTCATTAACATAAAGTCTGTGAATCGTGGCAAGTTTGTTTTGTTTACAGATTTGTGTCTTGTTGAAAATTAATACTGTTTTCGTCAAATCACTCGGAAGTGCGTCCGTACAAGATGCGGAGAACTTTATTTGTTATGGAACAAACTTACTCTTAACGCTATAAACTGAAATCATATCAATATCTTGAAAGCGACGCGAAAGCTTCATTGCACAAAGACTACAATATTATACAAACTTGACGGAAGCCGAGTAGTGCCTGGGGTTTGCTACCCAATAGCAAGATTAAAGGTCCCTTCTATACCAATAAAGCGTCAGTAGCTCGGTCGTGGGTCAAATCCCATTCATTGGACTACTGACGTGGCCCCCTCCTGGCACAAACATTAAGCTTACATGGAGGGGTTAAGGAATACTAGTAGTATGTGATCCATACTGCTAGTATACTTACTTTTTTTTTAAAGTAAACACTCCTGATATTTAATACTTTTTCAGCAAAAAAGCAATTTACATTCAGAAAATATATATTTAAATACACAGCACTTAGATGTCACATGAGTTTCGAGAATTAGTAAACCTTGTGTTTAAATCATCCTTTTTATAATACAAAGTACCCACTTATCTCTCCACTATAACGAGCAAGGGTGGGGTCTAGACCTGTGTTACCAAGTTAATCTCCAACACAGCCTTTTAATAATTATTAAAGTTAACAGTCGGCCTTTTATACCTAACATGATTACTGTATGTCTGTCGGCGTCGTAATATGCAATCTATCGAATCAAAGATTAGAAAGAAATCTACGTTTGTTTCTGATTAAAACGCGTTTATGTCTCATTTTTTATCCAATACCGTTTGCATCCAAACAGATGGTCTTTTAAATTATTATTCGTCTGTCTATCACTACGATTTGTAAAATAAAGTCCCAACCCGCGTTTGTCAGAAACTTAAATATTGCTGAACAAATTTTCATGTAATTTTCACCAATAGACAGAGTGAGAAAGCTTTTTGTGTATAATTTGTTAGGGTGTTATGTAAATTGGTTGAAATATTATGATACCTCTTGAAAATGTCCGAAAAACCCAACCTCTCCCTTCTCCTTCTATTTTCTCCGAGTTTATAATATAAATGTGGGATTTGGGAGGATAAAAACGTCCTCAATTTTAATTTCCTTTATTTCTCCTTATCTTCTTAATAATAAAGAAAACTGATCACGCGCACAAACACACCTCGCTCGTCGTTTCTAATCATTCTGCCGCGCTCCCTTTCACTCGAGACACATACATTCATCATTCTTTCTTTCTCTCTCACACATCTTCGTTCAAATATGTTATTACATGTTTAAAAATTAACAACACAAATTTAAAATAAAAAAAGATTCTGCATAAATGTGAAAGGTAGAGACCATTTGACATTTCATGAAACCAGAAACACAGCGTGGGTGAACATTTAATGTAGAGTAATGATATTTCTAATAAGTCAAAGTTCGCTCAATTCACAAAGCAACTTGCAACGTATGTTCTTCATATATTAATCCACGACACCAATGACAAGGTTTTTCTTGGATATTTCATCCTTCCTCCACAAGTAATAAACTTCAGATAAACTTTCCTTTTGATAAGTTAAAAGTTTTTCTATGGACTCGCTTTGCTCGTGTATCTGTGTAACTTGAGGACAGTTCTATTGGTGAATTACATATTTTTGGCTTAATATTTATATTTTAGTAACATAAGCTAACAATACATTAATTTTTTAAACTATTATCTTAACTGAATAGTTTACAATTTTCCTCAGAGAAGCACAACTAAATCACTAGCTGCTCGTTAACTACAAAAGATTTTAATATGGTATACTTATTTCTTAAAAAAATAAAAGTTTTGTGATCAGGTATCATATTATCATCATGAGGGCAGGAATTCCTCTAGTATACAAATAATGTAAATCAAATTTAAAACAAGCCATAATTTCCTTTGCAAAATAAACATGGTTCATTAGCGTTCCTCGTCTCTTGTAAATCAAAGCCCTTGGTATATTTGTAGCGCAATAATTCTCTAACATAATTTGGTCATTGTTTGTCCAAAGGCAGAATCAATTTAGGAAGGGTCCAAATGGAAATGAATGTTCAGATGTTTATTGTGTGTAGGTGAAGTTAGTTTCAAGTTTCAGGAATGTTTCTGGATGAATTGTATTGTAATGAAACAATTTTTAACGATAAACAAATCTCAATATAATGTTTATTCCATTTTGAGGATTTTTTATTCTGTCTTTGAGGTCTATTGAAATTAAAATGAAAATACCTTTTCCAACAAAATAAAATTTGAAGTACGGCTAGGAATCGTGCATCGAGGGTTCTGAACATACTAGATTGAAGGACTTGTAACTTCAAGATGTAATTATTATAAATTATTAATGTCTGTCTTTCCTTATACTACAAGACATTACTTCTAGTCTGGGTTTTGATTTCCTCGCAAAGGTAAAAATATCAAAATATGCAGAATAAACCGTCGTAACTTTTAATTGCGTTATCTAAGAAGTTTCAGAACGAAAAAAGTGATCCAATAAATGTTCTTTTTGGAACACGAGACCCTAGGAATCAATTCATAAACAGTGAAATTAAATCGTTTTGCTACCAGACGAAAGATAAATGATACCAATTACTGAACAGCAATACGTATACACATGCAATTTAGACTGAGGCGAGCAGTGCCTGGGGCTTGAGACCCATGAGCAGGTTTAAAGAGCTCTTTCATAATATATTAACTCTCACCTCCACCACTCGACCTCGAAAAGTGTAACCTTAATCACGACACTATAACACTAACTTCCATGTTCACTGCACGAAAACACCAGAGAGACTAAGACTAATCTATCGTTCTAAAGGTTATATATTGTCTTCACGTCGGTATACTTGAAATAATATAAAATGATCTACCCGCTACTACTACTTTATAAAGAGTGTTGCTAACAGTTTTGATAACCTTCTTTTGAATGTGATCTAAAATGTACTTTTAAATCTATTTTAATTTTTTAAATCAATTATGTTTTGTCTATTTTGAAGCGTCAGTAGCTCAGTGGTGCGGGCGTTGGATTCACGATCAACAAGTCGTGGGTTCAAATCTCGGACATTGGACTACTGGCGTGGCCCACTCCTAACACAAGCATTTAGCTTAGTTGGAGGGGTAAAGGGAATACTAGTAGTATGTAATCCATACTGCTAATAATCTTTTAAAAAAAAAAAAATTACTTACTCTAAAAACTTGATGCGGACATGACATAACATTTGGAATCCGAAGAGAATTTCAAGGAAAGGTCATTTTCTTTTTGAATTACACGTCCTTTAAAATTTGTGAAACGAAAAAAGGAATTTCTTTTCTCTAATAAGGCGTTTGCTGTCTTATTTCATGGCACTCGGCATTTTTTCTGTCTTGTTCTATTGTCCAGAAAGATTTTCCTTAATATAGAGATCTGCAAAATATCTTTTTTGTCGTGAGTAATTGTTTAATTAAATTTTGCTTCTTATTGGTGGCGTTTGTTATGATATAATATTATTGTTTTTCTTAAGTCTTAAGACATTATTTGTTTTTTTTTGTTGTAATTTATAGTTCAAGTAATGAGAAAACCATAATTATGAGTGATGAGTTCAGCCACTCAATATTGGAATAGTTTATTAATAATAAACAGCGAAAAAATGGTTTAATCTATGTATATACATATAATAAAGTCGTAGAATTGCCATGTACGAGTATGTCCACGCATCAAGTTAAAACTAATGATCTGATTTAAATGGAAATGAGGTACACGGATACTTAAGAAAGTAGATTTAACACATAGGGTTATCAAAAAAAAACACGTCTCCGTGGGATAGATTTTGTGCACGTATACTTAATTTAACGTATAATTTTACGTGGACCTTCGTCGACGTAATAGTCGCGCTCAACGCTCGTCGATTAGTTGATAATGATCATCTGTCTTATATATATATATATATGTGTCGGAAACTAATTAAAAAAAAAAGGTTATAGATGGATGGCCTATCTCAAAAGCTATACGGGCGCAACACGGTCAGGATATAACTAAACATTACTATCACGTACTATTCTGACAGGAACCCAAGCAGTGCCTTGGACTTGTGACCAAGGTGTAGGTTTAAGGATATCCTTTAAATGATCATAACACTCACCTCCACTGCTTAGTTTCACTGTTTAATCTTAAGATTAGACTAACATTGACCTAACCTAACACAAGGCTAACCTAACCTAAGGCTAACCTAACCTAAACCTAACTCACACCTCTGACATATACATATATATTTTATAAAGATTACTAGCAGTATGGATCACATACGACTAGTATTCCCTTTACCCCTCCTCGTCATCTAATAAATAGTTTGTGTCAGGAGTGGGCCACGTCAGTAGTCCATGTCCGGGATTTGAACCCACGACTTGTTGATCGTGAATCCAACGCCCGAACCACTGAGCTACTGACTAACAGAGTTATGACAAATATGCTAATATTAATATTATTTAATATAACTTATGTAGTTTGGTATTAAAGTTTCCTTGCACGTTTATCTGACGTTACGTTTGAACTGCTCTCGCTACGAGTATTCCCTCTCAAGCATACTGCGTCATGTTGAAGTTAATCTTAGTTTCAGATTCCAGCTTCAGATACCTTTGGTTACTCACCAGTAACTCTTGTTGCATTCCTCGTGCCACGTACTGAAAGAAGATTATAGTGATTTAATTATATTACGTACGGAAGATGTCCAGGACAGATAGTTGCGAAAGTACTCTTTACTTGTTGTACATAGTTTACAAACATACAGTTACGTCAAGTGTGTTTTTTAATGTGATTCTCTGAATGTGATATACTAATTCGAATATTTGACACCAATTACATAATTAATTTATACACAGCATTAAAATGTAGATATGAATTTCTTCAGTCATTTAATCATCAAAATTGTTTCAGTATTCTAAGCAAACACGACACGTATAACCACATTGGGCGCTTGCTGAATATTCACTTAGTGCATATCTTTTGACTATTTCTCTTCTTCTTTTTAGTTCTACCATTTCTTTACTACTCGATTTCGCATCTTCTTTGCATTTCAGCTTGACGTGTACAATTTTTGTGTACAAATGATCGTCACAATTACATCTTGTTTAGTGGATATTTCTCCACTTTCCATTTTGACACTCTCAAGATGTGATCAGATGTGTGGAAACACTTAAGTCTAATTACAAATCACTATTTTATTAAATTTCATGCATATCTACAATTGAAACTCCTTTGAATACAGATCAGGATTGAAGTTTATTTTTATTCAGTGCAGTGGAGCGGTCGCTGTCTGTGTGTGCACATTTGTCTTTGAGCACAGATGCTCCTTCCCATCGGACAGGTGAACTACTTGGAATAGTTACATAAAACAGGAAATTTAACAAAAATTTGTTACCATCTATCTATATGTCGGAGCATAGTAAAAGATTATCGATTAATCGAATCGTTATCGTTGTCTATGGCGTTGGAGTGGGGTAGTAGTCACTTCCGTTGTTTTGACAGTCTCTACCATCGACCCTTTATATGCGATCGACAGTCTAACTGAAGTCTTAGTCGTGCGCGGTCTCTTAAGAAGTGAACATCATCTAAGTAGTGCTAGTGCTAGTGATAGTGTCAAGTGCAGTGTAGTGTGGAAGTGCTGTCCAACTAAGGTCACGTAAGTCCTTACAATGTAATTGCCACGTGGTTAAGTAAACACAATGTTAGGTTAGGTTAGCCTTAGGTTAGGTTAGCCTTGTGTTAGATTCGGTTTATGTGCGTTTAGCCTTGGGTTTAAACAGAGAGCCTGAGCAGTGGAGGTGAGTGTTATGATCATTTAAAGGAATTCCTTAAGCCTACACCTTGGTCACAAGTCCAAGGCATTGCTTAGGTTTCTCTCGTAATTGTTAGAGATCCATTTGATAAATTATCGGTTCAGTAGGAGTATCTACGTTGCGTTTACTCAATATTCCACTCAATACCATCACCCCCTTTTAGTGTTCCCCAATATTCCCCATCTTCCTCCTTCCATTTCCTTTCACATTTTTAAAATTCCCGACATATATTATATATTTTAAATAAGCTTTTCTTTTTAAACCATTTTTTCAACTTATTTTCCATATAATCTTAATAATAAGTGGTATCGGTATTGGTTAATGTCACAGTTAACAGTTATAAAGTCATTTTTTTAAACTACATCCAATATTATTTAATATAGAGAAACTAGACTATTAAGCATGAGCTTAAATGCGGTAATAAGTCACACTAATCATTCATTTTAATCGTTTTACTTAATATCCTTTAGATGCAGTTTGACAAATAACTTGCTGAAGTGAATGTTTTCCTTATAATATAAGTGAAAATAAATTAAAATGTAGTTCAGTGTAGTGTAAACTGGTGACTCCCTTTTAGAGGATCACTTGTGTTAACTTGATTGTATTGTTGGGTAGCTATGTAAAGTTAACTTGCACATGGGTCTCAAGCTCTAAGCACAACTTTGCTCCTGTCTAAAGTTCATAGTATTGTTATCTTTTATGTTTTTGGAACAAAGTTCCTTATGGGACGATGCGGAGGGGTACCCTAATCGGGAAAAAACGTCCGTAACCTAAGATTATTCTTTTGTTTATATTTACATTATTTATTTCTTAATAATTTTTGAATGAAATGTCTGATTTCAATAATTCAAAAAGTATTTAACAGATATTGAAACAGCGTTGAATACGAAATATTTTATTTGGATAAGAATTTATAGAAACGTATGGAAAACATGGTCTGATTTTGATAGGCATTTATATCAACTTAAATAAAAACAAAAATAAAAAAATGTTATAGTGACATAACTACAATAGTTGGACATATGGTCTCGCGGTTTTGTAGATATTATATACGTTCTATAATATTGTAAAACATTCTTTTGTTCTATCATCAATACTTTCCGCAGCGCATGCGATGAAAGACATTTTATGGTTAATTTTTTTACACCTTGGATTGGTTTCACTATGATGGCTATACAGTGTCTAATGTATAGTCTACGTGATGACTGTTATTATTTTTATAAATCACTGTAAATAAAATAAAGTTGATAACTTTGTAAAGTAGTTCTTTTTAATTTTTATCAATAAAAAAAGTATACCCGAATAATTATTTTCTTTATACCTCGAATAGAACTTAAAATTAATATTTCTATAATAAGGAACTTCGTTCCTATCCAGTGTCCCACGACACCATTAAATTTATTGTACATATGAGTAAAATATTTATATCAAAGTGTTTTTAAATAAATTGTTTTAAGAAAAAGGTATAAAATTGTTTCAAAAAATTTGAATAGACACATTTCCTTCCAACTTTTCCAGCAAATAAATGTTTTATTTAAAATGGCTTTATTACTCGCTTTACTCCAATATTATAAAATCCAATAAAGGAGCGGCTTCCGAGGTTAATAAAACGTAATCGAGAGCTTAAAAATCGATTTTTAGTCGAGTCGCGCTAAAGGGATTAGTGATGTAAACGGTAACATTCGTTGAATACGAGAATTCCTACAATATGACTTTTAGAAACTTTTATATTTTCTATGGGGTTCCTTACCATACAAACTTTCATTTTAGGCAATTCATTGTCCTAAGTCCGTGTCCTTGTTTAAGGAACTTTTTTTTAACCTACTAAAAACGAAACTAAAGCTATCTTTTGGTGGGCACCACAGAATCGTTTATATGCATTCAACTATGGTGTCCCGACGGAAGTCCACGTGAAGCTCCAAGCCTGTGCAGTTCGTCGTGGTCTTATCCGAGACTACTAGAAAGCCTGGGCCATCCGTAATGCATATTTGTGTCTACGGATGCCCGTCCTCCTCCTATGGAATGAAGGTGCCGATGCGTCCGCCTCTCATCTGCGTTTCGCCACCTCCTTAACCCTTATGACGGACTCGCTGAAAGGTGACTCTGCCTCCCATCTCCTCTTATTGGCAGTCACTAAGCCCACCACTTCGCTCAGTAAGGAACTTTTACCTCAACGATGTTTTATAAAATCTAGTAATGATTATTTATTAAAAAGATAGACTATCGTAGTGTATTAAAAGCTTTAAACCTAAAATAAATAGAGTAATCCCGCTGAAGGGATTACAGTTCCTACCATTATTAACTACCAGCGCTTAAATTAGACTGTACAAAATGGCGCCTACAATGTTTATATTGTTTAGCTAAATCTTACTAAAATTTATTAACAAACAATGTTTAATTACGGCTCGAGGCTATTTGCTTTCTAGAGTTTTGTTGCAGATTTGAATGTGTTTTCGTATTAGAAAGTAAATAACAGATTGATTGTTTTGCTTTATATATATAAGCTCTTAAATCATTTTTTGTTTGTTGTGTTATGTTTTAAATTCATTTTTTAGCCTGTGTTACACCTTTTTTATACATTCAAGAACAATCGAACTCAGCGATAGTACACATCCATGGTGAATAAAAACTAATATCTCGCGGTCTCCGTGACCACAAGTGATTGGTGTAGGACTGAAGTAAGGGTTAGGTGGTAAAAAGTTAAGTAAATAACAAACATAAAAAAATACAACCGAATTGATAACCTCGTTTTTTTGAAGTCGGTTGAAAATAAATTTTAATGCCCAAGAAGTCATATCTCTTAGTGGCGTTTCATCAACCTTCTCAATATTTTTTTTATAAATAAATAAAACAAGTATCGAAACTATAGTTCAACATATTATATCATTATGAAATTATATATTTTGAATATGTATTGAAACATAAAGCTAAGAGCTCATTAGTCGCGCTCGGCTCGGTCCGCACGTCTCAGAAGTTGAGAACCTCGCATCAGTGCATTGTTACTTCGTGATAGATCTATTATAATAATTCCTTTGTTTATTCCTCAAAGTCTAAAAGGACTACTAATATTATAAAATGAGAAATTTTGAATGTTGGATATCTGTTATACCCTGATTCCATATTGGCAATTTGTATCCCGAAAAAAAAATAGTATGGGAATGTTAGCGGAATAAAATAATTTATATTTACTATATAAACTAGAATAATATATAAGATAATTTAAAAAAAAGCCTGTGGGTTAGAATTCTCATTGTCTTTTAATTCAGTCACGAACTAAAATGATCGCTGATGAAGTCACAGACAAACACTATCCCTACTGATATTATATTTAATAAACATATGTTACATATGTTACACATTATACGGTAACACTAAGATTAAATCGACTGAGCTGAGCGTGGCTCTTCTTATTAAAGTATCAGCAGAGGGGAATTGCTGGGTTACTGGGTAGGTACTTCATATATTAACTATATACTTCATATATCGCTATACGTTATGCTTGGTCAGTATTAACTTTGTCTATTTTTAGGCATGTTGTTATATTCAGAATATTTTTCCGAGTACACATTTTTATCTGATTGAATGCTTCAATTCGATTGTATAAAGCTATTTTTTCATCCTTGTTGGAGTACTATGTCGTTTTATCCCAAAATAAAAATATTAGTTCATCATCACAACCCATTAATGGTCCACTGTTGAGCCAGGTCTACTCCTCAGAATGAGGATGCGGTTAGGTTACAGTCCACCACGCTGACCCAGTGCGGTTGAGAGGCTTCACACACCGTTGACAAAATTTCAAGATGTTTTCCTTCTACGATACAGCAAGTGTTATTTAATTGCTTAAGATATTAGTTAAAATACCAGTTACTTTATGACAATCCACTTAAAATCGTTTATTTTGTTTAAATTGTATTTTTCCATCATTAATTAGGTTAAGGTAAATTTAAAAAAAAAAAGTAAGATATTCGTTATATTTTCAATTTGTAGAGCACTTGAATAATAGTGAAAACTACAACATCAGCTTCGTTAGCTTTCGCACCGTTTCTACTTTTATCAAAACTGAAAATGAACGAGAAGTAAGTTAGCGCACTTGAGTTATGGTTTATTGAACGCGTTGCAATTCAGTTTCATTTCCAACTTGTGAGTTTTTGCTGGTTTTTGGTATTTACTTGGGATTTGTATTCATGCTTTACATAATACTCATTTGATTTTTTTTTACAACACAGTAAAAGAGAAGCTCTAATTTTTGAAATTAAATAAAATTTGATTTTAGGAAAATCATAATACGATGTTTTTTTTTATGGTAGATAAGGTGCAAACGAGCAGATGGTCCACCTGATGGTAAGTGGCCACCATCGTCGATGGGTTGCATCCTCGAAGATAGAGTGGGGAGGGGGAGTGAAGAAGAAAAAATGCTGCAGTCTCAACGGACCCTGAGCTAGATCCCAGAGTCCACTAGATCACAGCATTGATGGAAGTGGGAGGGGGTAAGTCTGGCCCACATGCGGCTCGACCGGAACGCGTCTATGACACTTGGCGGTCGGATTCGCATGCTGGTGGTCGCAAGCCAGTCGGGGAACAGATCCTCTACCTCCAAGGGGGTACTGGGTTACTCGGCTTTTCCCGACCCTTCACGGGGATGGTTTTTTGTGGAGGGTTGCAGAGCTTAGACAGGGGGGCGCGGACAAAAAAGTGTAGGTTAAGACCGACTTTAGTGACAAACAAGAATTTTTATTGACAAACTAATGAAATCTCAAAACTTACTCTAAAAGTTTTCCCAAAGGCATTTTATGTTACAGCTAAATCGTTTTACCAAAAGCAATACAATCGCCAATTGTTTCTGTCTGAGCCGATATTAGCATTCGATAATGTACTCTAAAATCGAATCAACTCGATACATCGGTACGTTTTACGTTGTCTCGGTAATCCCGTAATGGGAATACCCTGGGACAGCCAATTCCGATAAGGCAACGTTACTCTCCTAGTTTTTTCTTTTACCGCTCGTTATTGATACGGGATAAGGCAGCTTTAACTGTAGGAAATATAATCTATACTGAAGTTTATATAAATACTACATCGTTTGCCTGCATTGCCCCTAGCTTCTATATAAAATATTAAAGTAAATTTAACGTCTGCTATGATTCTCAATGAAGAAACCACTTTCAACTTACAATACTATAGAAGACTCTATATATGCTATCAATGACATGTGATCTATAAGGAATGAATATTACAGGTTGTCCAGCCGAAGTAGTGTGCCATCGCACCCATAATATTATTTTTGAATTTATTCCTGCCCAGATATTAATAATTAAAATATGACTAATAATTCAAAGCATCGACGAAGGCTATTTACGACTGCATATTATGCTTTTTTTAGTTTAAATATGTGCATAATATCATTAAGTCAAGTTTAGGAAGTCATTAATAAGCTAAATATTTTTTTATATATGGATTCTTATTAATTATAGTTATTAAAATAGTTACATTATTTTATCGTGCGTGGTAAGCCTTCGCGTAGGCCTGCAATCGATTGCATGCAAATGTAGTAGTCGAACATGTGCTCCATTATTGTGATGGAATTTTCTCTTACGGGCTTCGGCCCCTTTGCCTTTGTTAGCTACAAACTAAATGGGACATCGGCTTTCTTTTAAATAAATACTTTTTATTTTTTATATATTGTGGCGACTTCTTTGTTTATTCTAATATAAACTACGTATTTGCATTTTACGTCTTCAACTATGCACACTTTTACCTGCACCGCTCGATCTCGCTGCCAAATATTAAAATAATAAATATAATTATTAAAATATGGACGGATAATAAACGGAGGCCTAGCACCACGCCACCAAACAACACTACACTATTAGTCTCAATACTTTAATATGACAAAAACTAACTGACTTAAATTTGAGATTTTTTTCATTTTTTGTGTGATTGAGTATTAAATATTTAAACATCCAAACAACCAACAAAGATTTTTTTAAACTTATTGCTCATCATCCTTTTGCCTCCCTTTTCATTCAATTTAATTTGGTTTTTATCACTGCATTTAGTTTTTTACACTAATTTGTTTTGAGATTTATACCAAGTAACTTTGTGATCATTATATTTAATTATGTTTGTAGAACTGTTTGTTTCCCTCACAAAAATCTTTTATCTCAGTGTCTAGCTAGATGTCCTCATGAAATTCTCTTTTCCAGTATGAAGCGTTTGTGGAAATTGGAAAAGTTTTATCATCGAGAGAACTGGGAAGCGAGGCGGTGCGGCGTTTATCGCGATCTACCGTCGTTTGATAAAGATATTTAACGAGTATCGGTGAAACCGGTCACAGGATATTGTCAGTTATCTCAGATTTTGGAAATTAGATTTGAATTAATATTTCTGGGACCGAATTTACAATGATGCCAAAATCACTTGGGAGCATACATTTAATTGAATTTTTGTTCTTCACACTATACTTAATTCACACAGACTTAAACATATATACTTTATATTTTTCCCGTGAGGGGATGGGTTAAAATACAATTCCCCTTTGCCTCTGGGATGGCATCTCGTAAGAGCCGAGTAACCCAGCACCCCTATTGGTGGTAGGGACTGGACCAGCTTGCAAATCCGACCGCCAAGTGTATTTGATGCGTTCCTGCTGCGGTTCCAATGAACACCTGATTCTTGTTTGGGGTCCATTGAAACCGCCGCATTTTTCTCTTCGATACAAGAGATACCCTCTAGCTTTGTCGGTTTCCATGGGCGACGGTGGCCACTTTCTATTAGGTGGACCGTCCGCTCGTTTGTCCCTCATCTACCATAAAAAAATATATCACGAAGTTGCGACCCGGCGACGTCCGTCGTCCACGACAGCTGACGGAGATAAAAGAATGAAATACTGTTGCTTCTTATATTTATATATATCCAATTATTGGTTTGGATAAAGTTTAGTTTATTTTCATATACACTTTCTCTACTCTGCACTAACTCTACAATTTATTAGCAGTTTCACTAGTATTATTGGAGAGTAAGTAGAGTAGATATCGGATATCATAGTATGAATTTTAGATCTATTATTAAAATATATAAATTAGGTTTTAGGCAAGTAGATCGTGCAGTGCGTAGTAAGTGTTATAATTACTGTAAAAAAGCTCTTTAAACTTGCACTTGGATGAGCTTCGAGCACTTTCTCTCTATAGTCAATAGTAGTTTGAATTTATAATATTTACAGCAGAATTAAGTACTGATAGTTAAAAACGAAAATGATCTCAATATTCTCTGTTAAAATGACAAAAATAGCTTTTCATAAAACAACTGAAATGTCGTCTGATTTTTACGGGTTTTTCATTTTGAGCCTCCGATGACATTTAAAGCGGTTTGCAAATAAATAATGAGATAGAGGCATCCAGCTGGACTATGTGCGAACAAATGATTTAATTTTACCCTTATTTTTGTGGGAATTTCTTTTTCATCTTCATACTGAATAATGTAATTAAAAATTAAACGAGATCATAAATATTTTAATAAGCAATCTGTTTCCATAATCGTTAAATTCGCAGGTTTTCAGTGTTATCCATTCAACGATAGATTTTTATGAAATCTGGAAAAAGCTTGGCTTTTTTTCTTTGCATGAGCTTAATTTGTTGGTTTATAGTTCGTGAGATGCCATGTGGAAAGCTCTAGCAAGCAATAGTAGAGCTTAACGCATGTTGAACCGAACATGACTGGACGCGAAAACAAAATATCGTTAGAAAAGCAACTTTATTCGCAGAAAAGCTGGGGAATAAGTCAATACGAGCTTGTTTACTGTTGCTACACACATCTCATATAAAACGACTGTTATGTTGGTATAGCAACTGTATTGTATGCTTTTAGGATGAATACGTAAAAAGGAAATTGCTCCAAATATGTTTAAGAATATTTTGTAAGGAATGATGGTATTGTACTGCAATACGTATAAATACTGTTAAGTAAATAGGGTTATTGTCTATATGCAGACCAACAGTATGATGGCTAGTTGACTAGAAGATTCAGACCAGAAATTCAGAATTACTTGTTAAATATTCGCGATGTAAGAATCATAATTTCTGTCGTGGGGGCGTATTTATTTCACTATCCCCTACTTCTCCAATTGATGATTATCAGTTTTCCAACATTCACACAAGTAAAAATGTCAACTATTAGGAAGCTACTCAAATAAATGCTACCAACATCATAAATAATAGGATGCTAGTCAAATTACTGTTGTCAACATTATTATCAACAATATGTAAATTAGATAGGAAGCCGAGATTGTGCCTTGTGACCTGTTTGTAACCACTTAGACTTCTGCCTCAGAACTATCAGGTCATATATTATATTTTATTGTGACGGTTAGACTGCTACTGCCATTAAAAAACTATCAAAAGTGTGTTATCTATATGAAAGTTATACTGCACAGTATACGGCACCACATCCCCTGTACAGCCACGATTGTCACCAGGCGAGCTCAGTTTGACAACTGGCACAAATCTAACGGTAAAAAGGTTATAACGTTGGTATAATTTAAATAAACTACTCGCGAATACAAAGTTATAAACGGTGTTGCTACCAATACTGTCATATCTGCGAGCTTTTCAAATTGGAAAGAATAATAAAATGATATTTTAGAGACACTTTTGTTTACAATAATCTACTTTACGATTGCTTAATTAAACCTCGCTCCGTGTACGCGTACGACTTCATAGTAATTTATATTTATGTACCTACATAAAAATTAATTACCTTAAACCCGTACGCTTATTCATTAAAAGCAGTTACTTAAAGCCTGAACTTTTTGTTTTTGTATAACAAAATAACTTTTCTACGTCTATTTTAACCTATTTTACAGTAATAATATGATTCAAGCAGTGATGGCTCAGTGGTTGAGACTTCAATGTCTTACTTGGGAGGTCCGAGTTCGTTCCCATACACGGGCACACCTTTAACTTTGCTGAGTTATGTGTGTTTTAAGCAATTAAAAACATCACTTGCTTTTACGGCGAAGGGAAACATCGTGAGGAACTTGCACTCCTGAGAGTTTTCTAAAGTTCTCAAAGTTGTGTGATGTGTGCCAACCCGTACTATGACCTATCCCCCTCCTCACTCTGAGGAGGAGACCCGGTTCAGCAGTGGGCCATTGAAGGGTCGTGATAATGATGATGAATAATATGATTCAGTCTGTTAGAAGTGAACGTTGGAGTTTATCTGTTATATATGTCGACACGTAAGTTAGGCTTAGGTTAACCCCCCCCCCCTCCCCTTCCACTCCCCTCTTAATGTTTTCAATATATCTCTTTCTCATTTGTTTCTCCGAGTTATATTAGTTATCTTCCTGTTTAGATTAAATTTAAATTAATTTTCCTTACTTCGCTATCTTCTGTATTAGTTATAATTATATTAAGAATATTCAACAAATATTACACAGGTGGTATGTGTATATATACCCGATGGGTTTGAAAAGTAGTTTCACACAGTGAATTTTGACTATCGTAGTGCAAGTGTTCATTTAATATAGTGTAGCGCACAAACTGCTTTTAGGTTTTCCTTGTTGATGATCATGTTTATCATAAATTTACTTTATTGTTAGACTTTATATATGGTCAAGCGTTGAAGAGAAGTCTGATTGGATTGTTAAGGGATTCCATTACCCCTCCATTTAGATCATAAGTTCCAAACACTTCTTAGCTTCCTGTGTGATTCCTTCCTTTAAATAATGCAATCTCGTGTGGATGACCTGGTTTAACAGGTTCGTGAGGATCATCTGTTTCCATCTTTGTCTGTCGACAGCCATTCTTGCTACAGTGTGAAATTTACCGCCTTTGGAGTCCCTCAACTGACCTTCCTCAGTATAATCTGCTTCCACGTATTATTGTTGAGTAACTATGTTTGAAATTTGAAATATCTGAATTGCAAATGTAAAATCCGCAGATATTTGTACAAGAATAGTATGTTTATAGAGAAAACTATGTTATCTAATAGAGGGAGTGAATATGAGAGGCTGGTGTCGCCGACGCCGCAATGCAGCTGACACTATCAATATCGTTATGCGAACGTTTTATTTGCGGATTCACTTGATATTGATACCCGCCTGCGCCTGTCTATCTGATGCAGATCCAAATGCTGATATTACATCACTTTGTTTATATGACGCTTTATTTGGAACATGTCCTTGTAGATTTAGTTTAATTGTCCACTATTATTGCAGAACTATATTATTTTAAGGCTTATTAACTACAATATTATGTTATTATCAATGTAATGCTCTACTCTATAGATACAAAATTATTTTTTTTATATTATACAATATAATATAAAGGAGCTTTGTAAACCTCTTGGATTACAAGCTTCAGGCTTATTATCTTCAACGGCTTACTGTGTGCTTACTGTATATACTATCTATAATAATATTATAAACAGAAAAGATTTATATTTTTGTATGTAAACATTCTTTCACCATTAGAAAGCTACATTATCCATGAGTATGATAGGCTATATTTGTTGCTAGAAAAAATTAGAAATCCTCAGAAATTCTTACTAAAACCAACCCAGGGTGTAAAAAAAATAGCCGTAAAATGTATTTCATCGCATGCGCTGTGGAAATTATTGATGATAGAACAAAAAATTTTCTACAAAATAAAGCGTATTAATATCTACAAAAAACTTTGCGAGACCATATGTCTAACTGCTGTAGTTATGTCACTATAACTACTTTTATACATTTTAAAAGTTAATGGAAATGCCTTTAAAAATCAGACCATGTTTTCCATACCTTTGTATTAGTTCTTATCCAAATAAATTTCGCATTCAAGATAGGTTCTATACCTGTAGATCACTTTTTGAATTATTAAAATCGGACATTCCATTTAAAAGATATTACGAAATTAAAAATGTCAATATAAACAAAAAATATGCCGAAAATAAATAATGCCGAAGGGCCGGTGTGCTTCACGCAGCGCAGCGAGCAACGCAACGAGAGAGGGGGCACCGAAATGTGGGAGAGCCAAAATGTTTAAAAAAAATTATCCACCCGTGCGAAGCCAGGACGGGCCGCTAGTAGTTTATAATATATTAATATTAATCCGTTATTGTACAAAGAGTATTTTTCACATTCTCTATTGATATGTAAATTGTAGTCTCGTGCAGTCTCAGATATGGGTGAGAGGTGAGATGGCTTGAATTGAGGAATTTTCCGGTCGGGTGCGCGGGTGCTGGTACGGATGCGGGAGCGGGTGCGGGTGCACGGGTGCGGGACCAAGTTAGATGAGTTTTTCGTGGCGCCTCGACTCTACGTAATTGGAATCCGGCTCCACGTTCCTCCAGCCCTCCACTGGTGTTGTTTATTACTATTTGTCATTTTAATTTTTAATATGCATGTAATATGTGGGTTTTGTGGTGCAAATCATGACCTACTTATTACTTACTAGCGACCCCCGCTCCGACTTTGCGCGGTTACTTGCTCTACTATAATATGCATGTATTAGACACATAAATCTTCCTCTTCAGTCACTCTTATCTATTTAAAAACTGCAAAATCCGTTGCGTATTTTAAGGGTCTAAACATATATGTGGACAGACAGATGGGGAGCGACTTTGCTTTGTACTATTTAATGATTTCAGTCACGAGAAATTTTTTTTATCTAAAATTGTATTGCTTGCATTTGGCTCTAGAAGAATTATTATATACTTGACTAAGAGAAATAGAAAAAAATAAAAGAGGAAATTCTGGTTTGCTGGTATGACATAAATCACACATAACTGTTCGATTTACAGTTCTAAGTCTTCTTTACAAGTTTTTCTTCATAAACGCTCTATAAAATAACTCACTCGCTTAATAGTTTAGCTTTCTAGTAGTGAAAGAGTTAACAAAATCTGATCCGTAGTTCCAGAAATTTCCTTATATAAAACCTTAACAAAAATTAATGTTTCCTCCTTACTTTCGAATATAGATACTACAAACTTAAACTTAGTAAGAGCGCCGCAAGGAAAACTAAAAGTGTAGTGTAATGTAAACAAAAGTAAATAGCCGCATAAGCAAATGCCACATCAACGTCGCTCGTATATTTCGCATACAATTTCAGTAACTACAGCTCTTTATGTTCCCCGGAGACTAGCAGAGCGATGTCCAAACACTAATAAAAGCTGCCTCTGGGGGGATGAAAATGTATTTCATCGCCGTAAACTCGCGCCTTATTAATTTGAAGATCGTAAAATAAAGGCGTTCGTTATTAATCTGTTCAATCAGGGGAGGAAAAAAGCGGTAAGAAGTTGCGAATGTACAGAACGGCTCCGTATCTTTTTTTAGGAGAAAAAGAATGAGTTTAACTTGTTGAAGAAAGGAAAAGCGGAACGGAGAATAATACGCTGGTTGTGGTGACAGGCGTATATTTTGTACAAAGAATTTAATATAGTCTACAACCGGATATGTGCTTCCCATTATTCTCTCAGGATGTACTAGAAAATCTGTGATGGGTGTGTGTCGTTATGTATTATTATTAAAAAAATTTTGACTACGAAACCTTATTTGAAAGTACTTATAGATTATTGTTAGAAAAATTGAGTAAAATGAATTGCTTAATTTTTGTAAAAATTCAAGAGTTTAATGCAAAATGGTTGAAAAATAAAAATGTAGGTTGTTCTGGGCGCAGTGCATGTGCGGTCTGCACTGCGGCACTGTTACGTGACGCTGCTCTGTGGCTGAACCACCGTGTTCATGCTTTTGTTATACCAAAATACATTATTGGAATTCACTATAGTCATTACATAGTATAAAACAAAGTCCCTTCCCGCCACAGACAGACGTCTGTCCCTATGTATGCTTAGATATTTAAAATTAAGCAATGGATTTTGATGCGGTTTTTTTTTTAATAGACAGACTAATTCAAGAGGAAGGTTTACATTGCAAACGCTGGTTGAACCCTACGAGATAGATAAAATAATGTACTACAGTATTGTACACCTTAAAAAGGTCTACAAAAAATGTCCGCGATGGTATAGGTCCATCTTTTAGGGATAATCCACAATAACTATTTTTTATTCCTCCTTACTTTTTATATTTTTATATACAATTAGATACCATAAATATATTGTCCATTTAATATAGATAAATATGGCCCCATACAGCATGAGATTTAAACGAATATTTTTGAAGATATTACAGATTCAAAATGCAGGGACATAGCGGTTACGGCTAAATACATGTGTTAGATGACATATAAAAAAATTAAACAATTTTGGATGCAAAAAATAAAATCAGTATATTTCATTAAAGGCATTTTCAATTTTGCGTAATAAAATTGCATTCATTATTTTAAAACAATATTTCATTTATATTTTAAACAGTAAAATATTATTTCCAATCAAAAATAATTCGTTTATAACATTGAAAAAAATTATTTATATTGGTTCGTTAAACTAATAGTTCATCCGAAATTTTTTAACTATAATAATTTTTAAAACTCGTTATTTAATTGAAAATCAGCACATATAACTTTAAAATTTGAGTAGTATTAAAGGATGCTGGAGAAAAGGTGACGAGAAGAAGAAATGGTGGACCAGTTTCCTAGTAATACTTCTGCCAGTATATCATTTCAAGTAAAACGTTAAGAATGTCTTTCTTTTTTTATCTTTATTTATAGGGCTTGTTCCCAAGATAGCGAATATTTCGCCCTTATTAGTAATACATAATATATAATAAATAATACATCCTTAATTATTAACTAAAGTAGACCCATTATCTAAGGCTAACTTAACTAGATTATAAATATCTTCGCCAAAGATTTCGGAAATCATTACACTGCAAAATAATGTTTTCGCTCATTGATTCGTTTCGGGTAAACTTCATCAAAACATGAGATAGGTCCCCCTTTACTCCACAAACTGTGCAATTCGGTGATTGTACTTTTCTCATCCTAAAAGCAAATTCGTTTAGTAGAATGTGCCCGAAACGAATTCCTAACCCCATCACAGTAGAACGTCTATCCAAACTAGAAGTCTCAAACCAAGGCGACATGTATGGATCCGTTCTTAAGCTCCTATATCAAATTCCTTTATCTAAACCTTGTGAAACCGTTCAACCCATAGATTATAAATATATAGTTTGAAGACAAGTAAAATTTCCTTAAAAGAGGGAAATACAGTCAATGGAATACCATCTGATATGGTCTCTCTTCTTTTTTTGGTTACCTTAGAAAACTTAGGCCGGTTTTATCACTATGGAAGATAAGGTGAAATTGATGCTATTAAAAAGTAAAATATTACTTTTCATTTGTTAAATAAAATAAAATAAAATATTTGTTGTTCTAGATTTCATATTTTAAGTTTGGCAACCCAAATAGCATCATAATAATAGTATGTTTTTTTTTTATTTCCAGGTAAGTCGTCGATACAGGGTATGAAACGTCTCATTTTTGCAATAAAACTACCAGGAGCGCATAACTGGTAAGGAGTAGTAGAACATTTTGCAAAGCAACCCTCGCTGCAGGGGCTCAGGGGCTCGGGGGCTCGGGGGCTCGGTGGTGGGGGTGCGTCGCATCGGGTGCGTGATTGAATTGCCGCATCTCTTACGCTTTGCCGCCCCTGCTATTGAGTTAATTTAGATACGGATATTGTATCGATTCTTTAAATTGCTATTATTTAGTTGATGTAGATAATACGCAACAAGCATCTTTATTCCGTTCGTGTACAGTATAAACATAGTATGATAAATAATACAGAATAAAAGTTCTCGTGCGATACCAAACTATTTATAAATCTGTAGATGCTTTATATTCTGCGCACTTCAATGGCAATAAGGCAACAAACGTTAGATCTTCTACTACTGCTGATACACTTACATTTTATACATAAATATTATAATATATTTATTAATTGTTTTATTTAGCTCTGCTTAGGTGAGTGGTGACCATTATGGAGTGGTGTCGACGACTGCTGCTGCTATTATATTCATGCCTGATAAGCAAGCATAGCTTGCTTGATATAAATATAATTTTAGTTCGACTTAAGTGCAGCGTGCATGTACAATGCGTCTATTTACAAAATGTCTTTGGAGCATAATTAATTTATCTCACCATTACCCTGAAAACTTAAATTTCAAAATTATGTAAAAGTTTAAAGACGAAAATGAATTAAAATCTTATGTGAATGAGTAATTTCAATTTGAATTGTTTGGAAAGAATGAGTATGGGTATTTGGCGTGATTCCACTGAGTGCGGTTTACTCACGCTGGTGCTGGTATTCATCGTGGAATGTTCGTGCATTAGCAGCGCCGAGCGGTACTCCGAGACGGGACTTGACAAAGCCCTTTGATTCGCTGAATCCTCATACTGAATCATGTAATTACCTGTCTCACATAAACAGAGAGGTTCCTAATAGAGTGAGAATGTTAAATGCTGCAGACATTTTTCATTTTTGGTAAATTTTAAAGCTAAATTTTTTTAGGTTCTTTGATGAAAATATAGCATAATATTTCAGAGTTGAACACAATAATAATATTATGAAAATCACTTCACTCGAGAAATCCCCGAGACTGACGACCTAGACGCAGATTTACGGGGTCCTTTTATAATGACCATATACATATGGTACAAGAGCCAGATTCAAATTCGGTCAATTATTTCGTCTCGAATCAAAATTCGTATACTGCATGAGGAATATATATTATGATTACTCGTGACCGTCAGCTGCGATTCCGTGGGTGGGGCGAGCAGTGGCAGCCTTACAAACATGTAGAAAAAAAATTTTTTTTTAGTAATTTCTTCCCATTTGAAAATTTGTCGGATTATAGTTTACCTACTATTTTGAAGGAAAGATAAAGTAAGCTGACCATATCGTGGTGGATTATACATTAGCTGGTTGCTTGACCATGTAACATTTTGATTTTTTATAGCAAAATCACAGTTACCATTTTATTAGCTTTTTACAAACAGAGTCGTAAGTTAATGAACGGAGTCGAAATCGAACTCACGAAACTCCAGTTCTTCTACATGTTTGGGAGACTGCCACTGCTCGCCCCACTCACGGAATCGCAGCTGACGGTCACTAGTAATCATAATATTATGGATTTCACGAATTTTTGCTTGGGAGGTCCTTGGTCATGAAAATCTGTCACTGGCTCCCGCACCAATATACGCCTCCACTGCGAGTTAACGACTCAAGTGCTCAATACTACAATAGATAATATTATCTCAATGAAATTACTTTTGAAACTGCCTTTGAAATATACACTACAGTTAATTCATTAATGTATTTATTTATATTATGATTTGCATAGCATAAACAGTTTCCATTACCATGTAATTTACTCCTCTCAATAAATCTCAACGTAAATATAATTTTCATTTAAACTCTGAATTTAAAATCCTATTGTTTTATTTATATATGAATTAGACACGATGCTGCGACAAACAAAGAAAGCTAGTGTTTATAATAAGCTGAAATTGTATTTGCTAATGTATTTTCTGTTGTCTCCGACGCTTCAGCAAGTGCTTACTTATTTAAGCTTCTCGTTTCCTGAGAGAATAATGGAGTGGTCGGAATACGTTCCTTCTTATATTTTAACATAACATGACAAAGAAAATACATGTTGTATTAGATGATATGTTTATTTAAGATAAACAAAAAGTATTACACATTTTTCTACTTCTTTAACACATAACTCAACCCAGGGGCATCACTTGATGAGTTTTAGTACAATTGGTGTACACATACAGATTCTTGTTTATGCATATTTTGAGTTTTTTTACCCTAACTATCTTAAAACTTTACCCTAAACTCGCTGTCGAAGATTCTTTTGCATCTTGGGCTCAGTTTAAACGATTATACAAGGGAACCCAGCCTGCAAAAGACAACTTAGATGAAGAATAAAGTCCTAGCTTAAAAACTTACACTAGTTCGGGTGTGTCGTCAAAATGTTCGTCAATTGCCGCTAAGACACGATAATACAAGAAAAAGAACTGAAATACTCGTACTTGTGGTATGTGGACGTCTATTGGAAATACAAATGATTATAAATGTGTTTCATATTTGATTATTAAAAATTCATATTGCGGTAATTTCCCATTTAAATGTATATGAATTAAAGTTAATAATTCATCTCATTTTAACGCAGCTATGTTACGAAATTCCCCTTTCAATTGCATTTAAAAGTGTAATATATATTAAGGTAACAGAATTAGTAAATGTATAATTATGTAAAATGTATAACCTACAATTCATATCGTGATAAATACACCGGAACAAACAAAAGGGCCGTTGTGTAAGATACAAAATCAGCCTTTTAAAGGTTTACAAAAATATCGGTAGTCCTTTGTTCGTACCGGACACAATGTCCATTGTTTACTTAATTACTCCCAATACCCGTAATTGCAAAAAATATCTTTCATTTCAGAAGAATCGGAGGAAATATCCGTTCAGCTAGGACACCTCGGTGACGTCATAATGCAGATGAGTCGGTCGCGGCTCGTTCACTCGATAAGTTTTCTAGTCTGCTTTGCCAAAATACTCATTTTTTGGTTATTGTTTTTTTATGAAAGTTTTATTACAGATAATTAGTGTCCGAACGAAATTGCTTTTAACGACCGAAATCGAATTTCGGCAACGATCTCAATTTCGGCCGAAAATAGAGAAAATGTTATTATAATCAATCAGTCGTTATTTTTATATCTTTAAATCACATATATGTTATCTTTAAGTCACGATATGATTAGGCACGAGGACGCGCAGTAATAGTTGATCTTCCTAGAAAAAAGTGCTCAGGAAAAGGTTAGGCTAGAAAAAAGCTAATAATATAATTATAATTGATGGCGTCATGGTGCCAAAAATATACAATGCTGCTAGCCGCTGTCTGTTGGCACAAACGATTAAAGTACTTTTCAAAGATTGAAAAAGTTTTTAATTGAAAATAATATATTAAAAGGAAATAAATTTTGTTAATAAATTCTGTTCTAAACTCTTTTTTAATTAAAAGTCTCAAAACAGTAAATAATAATTAAAAGTAATACAGACTCTTGTATGTCCGAATTGTAAAGTGTTTCAGAACGATGGCGACTTCTCTATGATATTGAATGGTCCACATTCATATTGAAAATTAATAGCTGTGCCGATGACAAATAATGTAGTAATAACATAATGAATAACGTCATCTCCATTTCGGTTCTGGGAGACCGAATTTGTTGCTCTTACATTATAACTGTTATTACAGTATTAGATATAATCGGTTTCGTTCCTGAATAATTTAAGTATTCAATTCCTGTTTATTTATTTATTTTCTCCTTGTCGTGAAAAAAGCAGTGATGGCCCAGAGGTCGAGACTTCAAGTCTTACTCGGGAAGTCCAAGTTTGATCCTGGGCACAAACCTCTGACTTTTCTGAGTTATGTGTGTTTTAAGCAATTAAATATCACTCGCTGTAACGGTGAAGGAAAACATCGTGAGGAAACCTGCACTCCTGAGAGTTCCCTAAAGCTCTCAAAGATGTGTGAAGTCTGCCAACCCGCACTTGGCCAGCGTGGTGGACTATGGCCGAATACATTCCTCTTTCTGAGGAGGAAACCCGGCTCAGCTTAAGAACATTATGCACATGTCTTTGCATTTTTTTTGCTACGGCTTACCCTACTACAGCAAGATCTATTAGGTATTTTAAAAAATATCCGCCACATCTCAAAAGAAGTTATCATTACTCTAACCAAACCACTATCAAAATCAGTGCTGCCAAATATTAATTCTGTCCGCCATATCATAAAGCAAATTATAATTTACGCGTTTTCTTCAGATGTGTATCAGTTGCGTAACCTTTTTTTATAATATCTTTATGAAGATCATATCATAACAGTAGAGTTGGATATTATAGGAGATATAATATTCGTTGTAGGCTCGACGTACGATAGCGATGGAGTAGCAATATCAACTCCATTACTCATTCAATCGTGATCCTTGTAAGCCGTTTGCAAAGAACTTGCATCGCCCTTTATTAAACCTACATCTGTTGTCGTCTCATTTATATTCGTTCCGTTTTTCCTTACCAACTTTGTTTGTTAAGTTTATGCCGAACTTGGAACAGAAACTTTTTCTGGTTGATTTTCAAAGTATTTACAAATGAAATTCTAACAACTTTTGCTTCATCTTTAATATTTCCCTATGGAGTCTAGTGTAACTCCCGGCTAGGGCAATGTGAAAAAATTATTCCATTACTCTCGTATTTATAGGACTATTTTGTTATACTTAACCTTTGCGAGTTTTTTGTGTTAATATCAATTATCATGATATCAGCTTTTTCTTGCCGGACTCTTCAGTCAAATACAATTACTGACTGACATTTCTTCTTGTATCATTGTACTATTGCTACTAACAATTCACTTGATAATATATTTCAGTGCACTATAAAGCTGAAATTTGAGCATCGGGTGTGGTGAGATACTAAAATTGATGTTAAATTCAAAATGAGTTGTCTAGCTTGTTGTGAAGTGAGCGTTGATACTCACGTGCAGTCGTAAAGCATATACCTACTATTTTACTAAACCAGAGAATCGACGCCTTACGGCTTACTTAGTACTTACATTCCTTACCTTACGTTGATTTTATGTTCTACTTATAAACAAATTGTTGAGACAGGAGTCAAAATAGCAAATATAAGATATAACTTTATCCTTCACTATTTAACCTTGTCACATTTGACTACGATAATATAAAATGGAAATATGTATACCCATTGTCCCCACACATGAGGGGACGGGTTAGAATATTATTCTCCTCCGCCGCTGGGAGAGCATCTCGTAAGAGTCGTGTAATCCAGCACACCCTTGATGTTAGGGGATCTGTTCCCCGACTGGCTTGCGACCACCATGCGTTGTTGCATGCGAGTCCGGTCGCCAAGTGTCATAGAAGCGTTATGTCGAGCCGCATTTGAGCCGTACTTACCCCCTCCCTCTCCCACCCCGTTCCATGAATGCTGCGGATCTATTGTACTCTGGGCTTGCTCAGGGTCCGCTGAAACCGTAGCATCCTTTCTTCACTCCCCCTCTCTACTCTATCTTAGAGGATGTAACGCATTGACAAAACAAGAGGGTATCTCTTGTTTAGGCGATGTCCATGGGCGATGGTGGCCACTTGCCATCAGGTGGATCATCTGCTCGTTTGCACCTTATATACCATAAAAAAAAAATATGTACTTATATGCATTATCCTTATTACAACTCTATTGTATTTTTTTTTTAACATTAATTTTTCTATACAAACTCATTATTATTTATTGGTTATTTCATCAATGGCTGAATCGTCTTCGAAATGTTGTTAGTAATGGAGTTAGATGCATTATGTTTAGTCATATTTTAATAGTTTTACAATTCAGTTTCCTAGTTCAGAGCTTATGGCAGTATAATATCTCTATCGTAGTGTTCGTGCGGGTTGCAGCAATACTTCATTAGGAACAAAGGAAATATGGCCAATGCTGCAGATATCTCAGCGCGAGCTTACAATGCAGTGTGACAAACGTTTTGGCGGTTGTACTGCGAAACAGGCTATTAATCAGAACCAAACTTGCAACTGCTATTTGTTGTTTGTTGCCTGGAAGTCACAAGAAATTGTAAGAAAAGAATATCGCGCATTTAGTGAAATTTACTAGTCAAAACATAACATTTCCATAATATTTTTGTGTAAAAATGTTCAGGATCTCCCGTACAGTAAAATCTTATTATCCCACAGAGTATTAACTGTAATTTTTTACGGAATGAAAATAGATTATGTTCCTTTCAAGCCCTATTACAGTGTAAAATGTTAGAAATTGTAGTTCTACAACTAATTTATTATATGGATTTTAAAAATCATTATTAGAAATACAAGAATAAAACAATTACATGTACTTGATACTTCCCAGAGTTCCAGAGTAAGCTGTCTACAATTCAATAGACCAATACACGAACATATATCTGTTAATCCTCGAAGTACGTTTCTGATGTTCCTTGATATTCGAGCTAATATAACTGACGCTTGTATTTGTATTATGTTCAGAGAGAGCTCGACGAGGATTGACTTATCATATATTGTGATTAACAGAATATTACAGTGATTAACCACTAAGAACTTAATTAAATATCCAATTACAGGTTTAATGGCATTATCTATGATATTAGTGACATATGTAAGTAACAAAATTGGATAAATTCTATTATATATTGATTCTACTGACACGACAAACTTATAAGCTTTGCTTCGTTATAGTTCAGTGGCAGTGGTTTGCTGAGTGATTTTGTTTGGTAAATATTGATTATTATTAAAGTAGAGGATCACAAGTTGGTTTAATTAAATTGTTAGATGTTTGTTTAGATGTAATAAAATAAGTTCCGTAAACTAAGTCGTGGGCCTCAACCTATACACAGGCTTCCTGTCTAATGTGCAAATGCATGTTAAGATTGTCTTGTGTCTATGTGTGTGTGTGTGTGTAATTAAAAAAACACAATAGAAGCTATTTATATATTTTATGCTTATTTGCGTGCTTATCAAAGCAGCGGGTTTGTCTTGTTCGTATTGTGTTTCAGATTTTGTATGATTTACAATATAAGTGCTATGTTATTTATAATATATATATGTCGGAAACTAAAATAAAAAAGGATATAGATGGATGGCCTATCTCAAAAGCTATACGGGCGCAACACGGTCAGGACATGACTAAACGTTACGATCTCTTACTATTATGACAGGAACTATTATGACAGGAACCCAAGCAGTGCCTTGGACTTGTGACCAAGGTGTAGGCTTAAGGATATCCTTTAAATGATCATAACACTCACCTCCACTGCTTAGTTTCACCGTCTAAACCTAAGATTAGACTAACATTAACCTAAACTAACACAAGGCTAACCTAACCTAAGGCTAACCTAACCTAAACCTAACTCACACCTCCGACACGGCCATTCTGACGCACGACCGTCCTCGGGTGATACCGAATTTCTAAACCAACTATCACAAGGAAATCCGTTCGTCTTTCCTGACAATACTTTATTCAACGCGAAGTCACAAGAATTAAAATTGGTAAACGTACTAACTGAACTGGATAATTAACTAGTCATTAGTCTACATCGAACGACATTAAAGGAACTTATTTCAAAGTATCACAATCGAAGTAATATCGTCTTCATCTTAACCGATGAGCTGGCTAAACGTTAATTTAAACGATTAATCAAGATTTAAAGCAAGTCTGTATCTTCAACGTACCGAACGCACACGTTATACTCTCTAGTCTTTACTTCGCACCGATTCCTGTCAAGGTACTAAAGGAACTAATTCTGGCGAAACTAACACTGTGTCTTTGGCCGGACTGCTATCAAATTAAGATAATGACAATTTTCTACTACACGAAAACAACATCATCAAGTAGAGCCATGTACCAGAACTGTTTATTCCAACTTTCAAAAGCTACACACTAACTACTTCTACAAATCCTTGAGTGATACCCTCCATCACCACGGCTCTCACAGCCACCCGGTAATCGCAACTACCATCACACGCGCATCCACCTCGTGGATCGCAACTCTCACGCACATCCATCACATGGACTGCAACAAATTTCAATACGGTCGATAGATTCTATCACTCAAGAAACCAAAATCCATTTTACTTATCATGATCACCATTAACTTCAACTTAATTTGGTAACTGGTACATGATCTACAATCATTCTTTTTTTATTCGCACGGGTTTTTACATTTTCTAAAAATCTTTCAACGTCATAATCTAATAACGCGAATGCTGATAGACCCCATGTGAAGCGAAGGTCTATCCCACTTCTGATGTCGGAAACTAAAATAAAAAAGGATATAGATGGATGGCCTATCTCAAAAGCTATACGGGCGCAACACGGTCAGGACATGACTAAACGTTACGATCTCTTACTATTATGACAGGAACTATTATGACAGGAACCCAAGCAGTGCCTTGGACTTGTGACCAAGGTGTAGGCTTAAGGATATCCTTTAAATGATCATAACACTCACCTCCACTGCTTAGTTTCACCGTCTAAACCTAAGATTAGACTAACATTAACCTAAACTAACACAAGGCTAACCTAACCTAAGGCTAACCTAACCTAAACCTAACTCACACCTCCGACATATATATAGCAGTCATGATACTCTACCATGATCGTGGTTTGCGAAGAAGTGAAAGAATTTATCTGGCTACTGATTTAGGATGATGATGGCTTGTGTTATTGATTATTCTAGTATCCTAACTGGAAAAAAAACCTAAGCTTTTCAAAATTTCTCAACATAAATAGTCTAAAAACTACTAATAAGTAAAATATTATTGAAGTCACATTAACTCAGAGACTAATTTCGATATGTCTTAAAGTCAATTAATGTGTGTTTGACGGCGAAATCCCGCGAGGCACTGTAATTGAGGGGTTAATTGACTCTATATTATATACCAGAATATGATATGATAATAGTAAAGCAAGTCTATAAATTGAACATGAATTAAACAGAGAAAGAGTAAGACTTCTATATGTTTATCGGAACCAAGTTTTTCCAAAAGTTGTATGAGAAGTTAGATTTTCAATCTGTAATCCAAGGATTTTGTATTTAGATTGATTATTAATTGTGACTGTAAATGTGTCAAATAGGTGCTGAAATTTTTCATTAATTTATTTCAGTAGCAATACAAGGAAAAAAACAAGAGAAGAGAAAGAGAGGGGGATATTACTTCCTCTCCTACGCCGCGCCGGCGGTCTACTCTCCCTCCATTTTACGAATTTTCGATCAGGTCACGTGTCCTGATGCGAGTTTTACATTTTTACCCATCCCAAAGTGCACAACGCCGCTAAAGAAGTTTTACACTTCAAAAATTCCTTAGCGAAGAGATGAATGAGCTAGTTTTAGGTAATTAAGTTTTTCAGTTCAGTTTTCGGTTTTCCGTTAAAATAATTAACTGGATATTAACTAAATTAGTGCTAATATCCAATATTTAATGGCTATTATCGCGTCATGAACATGTGAGCTTGTCAATGTCATTCCCTCAGGAATTGGCCTCTTAATTGAACGATAGCTGAATTATATTGATGATCATCGGCTAGATTTAGTTTAATGGAAATTTAGATAAACTTTAAAATGATCTAATAAGGACTTTTGTATTTAAAGTACTTTAGATTTTATTTTACTAACACTTCAACGTGTAAACGTTTATATATATTCAAAAAAGTCTTCCATTATTTAGAAAACGAGTATTTTTGATTGTTACATGGAACTGAAGTAAGTGAAATATCATTTAATTTAACGATTTAATTACGACGAAACTAGAACTAAATTTGATGAGTTTATAAATGTGAACTTTTGTGTATTTGGATGTTTGTTACTCAACTACGCGAAAACTACACAACGGATTTTAATGAAATTAAGCCCATAGATAATTCATAACTTGAATTAATATATAGACTAATTTTTATCCCGGAAAATTCAGATTTTTTACGGGATAATGATAAAATATATTTATTGTCATAAGCGCCTAAATATGTTTATTTAGCAACAACGTATTGAGAATTAAATAATTAAATTTTTTTTTTTTATAAATCTAAGTTAGTATATGTGGTAAATTGCACCCGTACGAAGCCGGGACGGGGCGACTAGTTCTTATATAAAATAAAGTTTATTTGTTTCATTTTTGTGATTTGATTTTCCTGACTCCTGATTGCGATAAATTGAGAGACTTATTTTATTATGTATCAACATGGTAGAAACGATTCGGTTTGTAATAACGCATAATATATATAGTATTTATATCTCCATAGGTGTAAATTCCATCAGAATTTTATAAAATTGTGTGTTCGGGTGATGTAAATCAATTTGGGTGGCTCCAGGATACAAATTCGATTCCTGTCCTGCGAGGAGGATACGGAAACCGTGAGTACAGCGACGCGTTGCAAATCTAATCAAAAGCGATATTTCCGAAAATTTCTGTCTACCAATATTTACTTTTGGAGGTTTAAAATCACATTTTTGGTATAGTACCTTCTTTATAACACTACTTAAGACAATGTTTACTGTGTGAAATAACTTGATAGACGGTCTCAGATCTGTTAAGACAAAAGCTAGAAACATCAAAAGTATTGCTAACTTTTTAAAATGGGATTACAACAGCTCTACATCAGAATTTAATCTATAAGTAGTAAGACAATAATGGTATTAAAAGTTCAAACGTCACAGAATACCTAGAGAGTTAAAATAAACACGTCTAGACATTAATTTGATGGAACATTTTGTGATATTCTTACACAGCTAAATCTTCTCAGAACAGGGTTATTTTTGGAATATAATATTATGAATTTTAAACACTTTGTTTGTTTGTAAATTATTCTATTATTATTAAAATATTTATTTATTAAGATTATGTCAGCTATACTGCGCAGTAACACTCAAACGACAATAGTAACATGTAACCTATATGGACGCCAACCATTGCCTGGGCCTTGAGACCCAGGAGCATCTTTAAAGACATTTTTTATATATACATCGTAAACTTTCACCTCGATTACGGAGGCCAAGCACCACCCCACTAAGCAAAATTACACTATTAGTCTCACTACACAAAGAACCGAAAGTTATATAACGTCACTCGAAATAAGATAAAATGAGCTACCCGCAATATTTATTCATATATTATTCATATAAGGTGTTGCTAACATATTTGAATTCAATTGGAGGTGTTTTATAGGATACTTTATTTTTTTTTAAAAAGTCTGCAATGGATTAATTTAACTGATGACCCAAGATGCCAGAATTTACTAATTGACTTAATTTTTTCAATATTACTCATTACCATAAAGATATACTTTTTAAAGATATACTAATATATATAATATAAAAACTGATTTAAAAATACCTTCGAAAACGCTGAGTGATACACATTATCTTCGGTCTTTGCTTTAAGAAAACGTCAACTATAATAAAGCCCTTCAAGGCTTCAGGTCACATTGTGTTTTCAATCCTGTGCTGTGGTAGAATATAAGATTGATATGTAATCCATGAGTAATGATAATTCATACGAAACTGTCGTCCATCCTGTAGGTAGTAGTTATTGCAGAAATCCTACTTTAAACTAGATTTTTTTAAAGCCTAGATTTGAACCTGCTCTCAGACAACTATCAGAACTATATAGCCTACTTAAATGATATTCAAATAACACGTTAACACGTACCGTCTGTCACGTACTCGCATGTAGAAATCAGAGCAATACACAGAGCTTAATGAATAATCATTATTCCGACTTCGTACCTCCTCACTCTTCACACTTGACGTATAACTCGCTATCTGTAAGGTAATTAATTCTGTTTTAATTTAACTATTCACACATATTATAAATCATACAGCAGTCAAATAAACTTCATTATGAGCTTCAATAATAATGTCGTTGAAGCAAAACTAGACTTCGCTAATGTAAACCTATTTACAGCTGAAAATAAATCTATCTAACAAAATATTACATATACTAATCTTTTATACTTTTATATACTTTTGATGTGTGTAAATAGGCAGCAATGATATCATAAGTAATTCTAATTAATATTATATTTTCGAAAGTAGTCCTTAAGAAACCTAGGAAATACTTAAGAATACAAACTAAACATACGAAAGTGCGATTTAATATACTACATACGCCATCTATGGACTTGAGATGGTCTGTCTTGTCTGTTACGCAGCTTAAATTATTGAACCGATTTTGATGAAATTTTATACAGAGGTAGAAGGACATGGGTTATGTTTTAATTATTTTGAATGTTAAGTTAAGAATTTCCGACAAAGATTGGCCCTTAAAAAGACTTTGTCTATTGTCTTCTGGTAATTAGAGCTTACGACAGCTAGTCACTCATAAATCCTGCTATTGCAAGCTTCCACAAATTAAATATGATGTTTTCTTTAGTCCAGTTTACTTAGGACAGTACCATCTGGTAAATTAAGGCAAAGTCGGCCAGAACAAAAACAATGATTCGATTAGCATGAGAAGCGAGCGGACTACAGATGAGATGATAAACATGGTTTGCCTAAATTGATTACTACGTTCACTTGCTTGGAGACTGTTTTCGTTGTCAATTACGAAACTCAACAAAAAAATATTATTTTAGGCCTAGATATCTTTAAGGATTTCTAAGTACATAGATTACGGATATATTAATAAAAGTTCTGGATTGGCTCTATTTTTTATGATTTTAGGAGGAAATATGAACGTAATGCTTTTTCTATACGCATCTGGATAGATTTCCTGATAATCTGGAGAATTATTAAAAAATAGAATGTCAATATAATAGATTAAACGTTTCAATAAAATATTGTTACTGAAAAATGATGAGTTACAGAAGGAGAAGGAGTGCATTGCAAACATTAAGAGGAATGTGATATTAAATGGACTATCGAGTAAACAATTAAGCATCATGTGCAATTACGTCAGGACCCTAAGCAGTGCCTTGGACTTGTGACCGCGGTGTAATTTTGCAAGGCCTTTTAACAGAATTACAACACTAACCTCCACTGCTTAATTTCACTGGTTAAACCTAAGGTTAAGCTAACCTAAACCTAACTTACGCGCCGACATATATTTTAGTAAAAATATTATTTTATAAAAAAATTATTAGTTTCTCATAAGCTACTCTTTTTGTAGTGATATGGAAATAAAAATGTTTAAAAAAACTAGAGCCAATTTTCTAAAATTATTTATTGTTTGATAAAGTTAGACGTTAAATTATTCGAAGCTACTTTCATATCAAAGGCAACAAAACCACTGTTGCTCAGCTATGGACGTCATTGCTAAAAACAATTAATATATTTTTTAAATCAAGTGGAGCGTAAATGACTGTCAATAACATCAAGTAAACATTGCAGACTGATGTTTTTAAGTATTCGTCTTTCACCGCTGCGTCACGTAAACTGTTTTAAGTTGATTTCCAGGTTTAGAACAAGATATTAAATTTGAGTTTTCTTAGCATATCTCAACACTACATTAATGTATGAACTACATTACATATTCAAATAATTTACGCGAAAATATGCGGAGTATTCCTCTCGCTCTTGCTCTAGAACTCTTTAAAGGATAATAGTAGAGTACGTGAGTGAAAACTCCGCAAGTATTCCGTCGAACTTGGAGCCGGCTGGCGCTGAACAATGTTTCTTAAGTTATTTGATGTCATAAACTTGTACGTTACCTTGATGTATTGAGATTGGATGTTTTGCTAGCTAACTTTGCTTAAACATCGCTCATTTTTATAAGTTTCTACCAGGAAGTCCAGTTTGAGATTAGCTGACCTACTTTTCTAGTCGCTGTTATGAAGAGTTTTAACTAAGAACTTTAACATACTTCCAATAATGAAATTTCATTCGAAAGAAATCTAACACTGATTATTTCTTAATCTATTATTGTCGCTTGTAATTGCTTGTAATTTTGATTAGTTATATTTTTTATGGTGTGTAAGGCACAAATGAGCAGAAATCAAATTAGTTGAAAGACGAGAAGGATATTAAATTAATAAATAAATAGTATAGCAGTGATAGCCCAGTGGTTAAGACATTGATGTCTTACTTGGGAGGTCCGAGTTCGATCCCACGCACAGGCACACACCACTGAATTTTCAGTTATGTGTGTTATAAGCAATTAAATATCACTTGCTTTAACGGTGAAGGAAAACATCGTGAGGGAACCTGCACTCCTGAGAGTTCCCTAAAGTTCTCAAAGGTGTGTGAAGTCTGCCAACCCGCACTGGGCCAGCATGGTGGATTATCCCCCTCGAGGAAGAGACCCGGCTCAGCAGTGGGCCATTAATGGGTTGTGATGATGATGATGACAACTTACAAAAAGCACGGAAGAGATTAGTTAGTGATAAAAAACATGTGGAAAAACAATCAGCCAAACATCGATCGTTAAAATTATCATGCTGTGATTCTGTAGTAAAATTATTAAAGTCTCATATAAATAAGTTTTGAATAGTTGGCCGTACATCTCTAAGCTCACATCATATTGCGATGTAGTTTGTAAACTGCGCCTCGTAATAAGCTCTCATATTATTCAATATTAGGCATCCCGGATTACCTCGTCGTAATAGTTGAGTCTCTGCAAATTCTGAGTGTTATGTTGTTTTCAGGACGGGCGCATTTAAACTAATTATGAGTTGACTCTTGGAGTTTCCTAACTCTATTCAATAAAGGGGTTTATGAGATTCAAGTCCCTAATAGATAAAATTAACTGTTTTAGAATCTGTAGAGCTAACTGATAAATAATATTATAAGACTAAAATCTTTATTCTATTTTCGTATAATGGATTTGTCTGGCATTAAATGTAATCTCTTTTCTTTCACTCTATATTATACCGTACATGGTAGGAGGCTGGTCGTAAATCTTGTCAGATTAACTACAAATATCAATGTTGGAACAAGATACCTTAATATCCACTGATATTAACAAGGGTATAATCCCCACTGAGCAGTTCATTACTTCCAAAGACAAGCTACAATAGTGTTATTATATTATAAGCTTTTGGTGTTTGGTCTAATTAAGAAATTATTACAAGTATTCAATTTCTTCTCACATTTGAAAATCATAAGAATTTCAGTTCCTAAATACTATTGGACAAATCCTTCTATTACACTAATAAGTTGTCTTATTAGAAAGATGTAAGATTTTGATTTAGGTATAAGGATTCAGGACTACCGCTAGTAAGAAAGATCCCGGTAACTATAGACCAATCTCTATATTACCATCACTGAGTAAAGTCTTTGAAAAGATTATTTTAAACCAACTTTTAGAATATTTTAATGAAAATAAACTATTTCATAGTGAACAGTATGGTTTTACTAGGGGTAGGTCAACAACAGATGCCGGAGTTGCTCTTCTTAAGCATATTTATGAAGCATGGGAGAAATCACAAAATGCGATTGGTGTATTTTGCGATTTGTCCAAGGCCTTTGATTGTGTTCAACATGAAACACTTTTAAAAAAACTTAATTATTACGGTATATGTGGTGTTTCTCTGGATCTAATTGCCTCATACCTAAATCAAAGAGTCCAGAGGATTACTATTAATGGTGTAAAATCTTCTGGATCTTTGCTACAAATGGGCGTTCCACAGGGATCCATTTTAGGCCCGTTTTTATTTTTGGTTTACATTAATGATCTGCCATACTATGTGAAGAACTTGTGTGATATTGTACTTTTTGCTGATGATACATCTCTTATATTTAAAGTAAACAGAAATAAACATAATTATGACGATGTAAACAGTGCATTATCGCAGGTTCTGCAATGGTTTACGGTAAATAACTTAGTTCTTAATGCTAAAAAAACCAAATGCGTTGAGTTTGCTTTACCTAATGTTAAAAAACAAAAATTTAACCTACGTTTAAATAATGAAATTTTAGATGTGGCGGACTCGACGGTATTTCTGGGTATAACTTTAGATTCAAAACTCCAGTGGAACCCCCATCTATCATCTCTAGCGGGAAGACTCAGCTCAGCTGCCTACGCAGTAAGGAAAGTCAGACAAATGACTGATATCAATACTGCTAGGCTAGTTTACTTCAGTTACTTTCACAGTATTATGTCTTATGGCATTTTACTGTGGGGTAGGGCCGCGGACATTGAATCCATTTTTATTCTTCAAAAGAGAGCTGTTCGGGCCATTTATAACTTAAGAGCGCGGGATTCCCTTAGAGATGTATATAAAAAAATAGACGTTCTTACAGTCCCATCTCAATACATATATTGTAATATTTTGTTCATTTACCAGAATATTCATTTGTATTCAAAACACAGTGACAAACATAATGTTAATACTAGAAACAGAAATAAACTTGTAACGCCTTACTATCGTCTCCACAAAGTAAGTAATAGTTTCATGGGGCTTGGTGTTCGCATCTATAATAAGATTCCACAGCCTATATTAGACTTGCCACTTCAACAATTTAAAACTCGTATCAAGAAGTCATTAATATATAAAGCATACTATAATGTACAGGATTACTTAAATGATGAGAATGCTTGGAATCTAAGTGACGTTGACTCTCAAGTTAAATGATTTGTATAACAGACTATGTAAACATGGCTTTTTGAAAAGAGCGACTGTTGAGTTTCTGGCCGGCTCTTCTCAACAGAAAACTGCTTTCCGAGCTGGTGGTAGCTTCAGACAAACTAACTGACCGACAAATTTTTGACGTTTCAAAAGTACTTTTCAAAAAAGTCTAATTGAAATAAATAATTTTGATTTGATTTGATTTGAAAAGTCTATAACATCTAAGTAAATCTTAATACTGTTTCTTAATCCTCTGGAATACAATTTGCTGTGACTCCATGAGTGTTATCAGTAAGCCCCTTGAACCGTTCGGTCGTTATCAGAACGACGCAGTCCGGTTGAAACAGTCGGAATGGGTACCCGCTCGTGAAATGAACCTGTGGCCCATCGTGATTGGACATCGACATTAGGCTTATTGTTTTCCACCTCGTCCACATGTCGAGCTGTGCCATTGTTTGCCTTCGATATCATGAAGAGACGTCTTAACTTTATCAAGGAAAGTTTTGTTAACGACCTCCATTTATTCCTAAAAAGTTCAAATTCTTAATTGTACATTTCTTATGAGTTTTACATTATTTATAGTGCTCTGCTATGTTATCATGATTTGAAATTAAAAATATACTCATTATAACAAAATATAATCCCAAACTTCCTTCAATTTTTCATCAGATCAGTCCCTATCTTCCAGCTCCATTACAGATAAGCTAAAAGCTATCATAACGTCATGGTATTTATCTAAGCATGTCAAATTTTAGCTCCATTGAGAACTAACAAAAAACTTTTTTGTTATTTCGACGGAAAACTTACAAATATTGAAGTTAATAAAAAGCTTGTAAAAATAAAGGGTAAAAATTAAATAACGACCAGCCTACAATTCAAATACTGATACAGTATAACGACGTCCAACCGAAATTATCGGACAAATAGCATTCCTGACTTAGTATTCGTGCAGCGGATTGTTAAGAATTCGATTAGCTAATACCGTCCCACGTCCAGCAACGGACTAAATGACTTTGCTGGCAAATTACTCAATCAATCTGATTTATAACAGACTTATTTCCTTTTAAATTAACTCATATAGTAGGTATTGTATTTATCTTCTTTCACATGACTTATTAAAGCCTGTTAATATCTATTTTAAAAATCTTTTGTACGTCAATAGTTAAATATGGTTCTCAAAGATCCAATCCTATTAAAAAGAGAGTACAGATGTGATCATAGCATTATATAGGATTGTGCGTTGAGTCGTGAAACTTACATCGCGCCTGCCTGCTGGCTCGTTTCGTACGTGCGACTTATTTTGACAGCCCAATGCCTCCTGAATCCTGTACGCGCTCTGATGAGTTCTTATGAAACAAAATTCTGTAGGATAATCTTGCATGACAGATTTTAAAAAAGGGGGGCAAATTCTTTAAAGAAAAGTTTAACCCACAAAAAGTTGTTTAGCTAAAAGATAAAATGGTAAACGATATTATTTTAAGTTATCAAGATAGTACTAACAGGCTCAAATTCGTGATTAACGCTCTGTGGCCTGAACCCGGGGACGGCTACCCGGAGCTCATTTGTCACGTTGCGGCCTATCCCTGACGCCAGATATAAATCATCCCTCGACACTATTTATGGAGATAACTTACCCCCGGGACGTTCATTTCGAAGACCAACGGTGGGTAATACTCTTTTATTTTTTATCGCTCTAATTCAGAAAGCGATATTACGTGAAGGATATCGTGATGGCTTAAATGAAATCCCGCGTCGGCTTTGGCCCGTAATATTTGATTCAGCAACTATTAGATAAAGGCTAGGGACAAATTTGTTCCACTAAATCATTGCTCTATGAGACGTGGTTAAACGATTCAATGCTTCTTTGTGAGCAAAGTTTCAACTAAGTTTGGCAGAATTAATTGGACGTCTAGGAAATTTTGGGAAAAATAACGTGAGGATCCAATTTGTTACTAATAGTATTGGAAATTGTAATTTTATTAACGTTATCGACCTTTTTCAATGTCTTCGTGTTTCGGTTCATGAAACTTATGTTTTTAATTTTTATAATATTTTGTTAAGTTTAGCGCGATTATCTATACACGGGTCATGCGTTACCCTCTCAGGTGCTAGAAGTCTCGTGGTCTCGATAAAATCGCCATTTTTACAACCGGTTCATGGCTCATAACGTCCGCCACTCTTTATTTAATGCCTCGCCCATCCACGGATTTACGGGCTCAGGCAGTTTCATTGTGATTTCGGTTTTATTTCGCGGTTTTATCTCCTCCACAAATCGATGTTGTTATTGCTTCTAAGTTATTTGTTTCGCGTCTTATTTTTAGTGGAGTTTTTAATGCTGTACTTTTAAATTAGCAACTTAAGGCTGCGTATTCCATCAGAAATGAGCGAGGATGTGTAGTGAGAAATCTGTTTGTTAAGAACGAATAGAATCGCTTTGTTTGCCTAGCCTTGTGTAGCGATACACATCCTCGCACATCTCTGGCACACAGCCTAATAATCAAGTTTTACAACTTCAATTTTATTAGTCAACGTATCTCCGCTTACGAAATATTTATGTTTAAATCAAATTTCGTATCATCTTTTAGGTTTAATATCAGAGTCTAGAAATTTGTGAGCGTCTGATCAATTTAACGTTTTAATACTTAAACAGAATTTCAAGAGAATTTTAAGCTGTGAGTAATTGGAGATGTTCAATCAATTTGAAACTTATTCAATTGCTTGGAAATTTATCTAACATGCTTTTGAAGATTTCAATTTTCATATTATAACGTTTGCTTTTAAAAAGGTGTTTGTATAAAAGCACTTTGGTATAAACTTAAAGCATATTATAAAAGCTTTCCTCGAATACAGATTACGTTAAACTATAACTCGTCTCCTCAATGATACTTATCCTACAGATACGTGCTGATAAAACTGAGATATTGCCCAGTCGTTCACCTTTATGGGCGTTTCGATATATTGATAAGGATTATTACTCGAGATGGAATCGATAAAATAGTATAGGTAAGCTTAGTGGATAATAAAGAAATGTTTCCATCTGCTTAAAGGATTTGTCAATTTTAATTAATTTTTCAGATTTTTGAAGTAAAAACTTTTTAGCGACGTTGTGCACTTTTGGAATGGGTAAAAAAATGTTAAACTCGAAAATTCGTAAGACGGCGCTTGCACGTTTAATTGGTAGCACGTTTCATACAAAATTGAATTTAAATTTGTGTACGACAGCGCAATAGATGAATATTGTATTTAACCACATAAATGATCGTACTTTTATACTGATAAATAAAGCAATACCCTAACTATTCCAAAATATTCAAAAATGCACGTTAATGTTCAAGTTTTCTCTTCTGCCGGCACTTCTACTTTTAATGAAACACACACTACATACAATTTAGTATAATGTTAATTAAAATATTTTGTTATTAACGTAAAATCGATTTTAATATTCACAACAGTCAGTTAAAAGGGGATATTGAAAATAAAATCAAGCAAGCCGCAGGTCTCGTGTGCTATTTAAGCTTCTGTCTCACAACTAAGTGTATAAGTAAGTAAAATATTCATATAATTTTACGGCGTAACGCTGAGACTAATACATGATATGATATGTATAAACAGACATTCAGACAGACAAACAAAAATTATAAATCTTCTAAACTGTTATCTACATGGGACCGATACCGCACAGTAACACGCACAATATTATAATAATATGCCCTTACAACGGAAACCGAATAATCAATATTAAACACATACTCCAACTATAGTAATGGAGAGCCAGCATCACGACACCACACCACTACACCACCAGGTGAGCTCCATTTGACAATTGGCCCAATCTATCGAAACAGAGGTTACATACAGTCGTGGAATAAAATAAAAAGTACTATCCGCGAATATAAAGTTATCAACGGCGTTGCTAGCTTTAAATTCGCGGGTACGACAAAAATGTACATATAAAATGAGTGTAAACAAAACGAAAGCTACGTGGGTAGTGTAATTAATCCAGACCGTGAGCGTTCCGATCTATTTTTGCTGTGTTCTATTTTAAACTTGACACTAAAGACTGCTTTTAAAATAGATTTTATTAGATTTTTTTTTATAAGGGAAGAGGGAGTACCGCTTATTCAAGTGTGGAATTACGTGGGATCATCACATCCCATCCCATCACTTTTACATGATGATGATGATACCAATGACCTATGATATTAATCTTTTACGAGATACTTATTCAGATACTTGTAAGTTATATCTACGAGTAAATAAGAAATGAAATGAACACCAGTTGGAACAAAGGGGTGCTAGAGTGGAGACCGAGAACTGGATCCATAGTCACGGATAGGCAACAGCGATGGATCGATGACCTGGTTAATATAGCAGTGAAGGACTGGATGCGGAAGGCTCAAGACCGCATAGAATGCAGTGCAATGGAAGAGGCCTACTCAGTGTTGGGTGGTGATGAGCTGAAAAGAGAGAGAAAGAGAAATAAGAAAGTGTGTTTGTCAGTGTACTGTCACGTTTTATTCGAGAGATATATGATACCCATTACTGTACAGCAATAAGTATACACTGAGTATTTAGACTGAGGCGAGCAGTGCCTGGTGCTGAGACCCAGGAGCATATTTAAAGAGCTCTTTCATAATATTTTAACTCTCCCCTCCACCACTCGACCTCACCAACGACAATAGATAACGAAGTAAACTTACGTGGACCTCGAGAAGGGTAACCTTAATCACGACACTATAACACTAACTTCCATGTTCACTGCACGAAATCACCAGAGAGACTGAGACTAATCTATCGCACTAAAGGTTATATATTGTCTTTACGTCGGTACACTTGAAATAATATAAAATGATCTATCCGCTACTACTACTTTATAAACAGTGTTGCTAACATTTATACGCTTTATAAAGATGATCTATTGATTGACTTGAAACTTAAGTATATATATGTTAGCAACACCATTTATAACTTTATATTCGAGGGTAGTACTTTTTATTTTATTCCAAAAATGGTGTCATGTAAATGACAATTCATTCAAAGGGTTACAAACTTTTTATGTAATTTTTAATAATATGTTTAATGGTAAATAGCACCCGAGTAAAGTTGAGTAGGGTCGCTAGTAAATGTTAGTAATAAGTGGTATATGTTTCGTAGAGTCCGTATATATAAATAATTAAAGTACTGTTGGGAAGTTGTTTTGACTTAATCGTCGGTTTGCTGTTCTTAGTGCAGACAAACTCCAACTTGCTAATGAGTTCGAGAACTTTCTTCCATTTCATTTCACTCACAATTGAACTAATCATTGATTTTGTAGATGTTTTTCTACCTATATAATTAATTATTACTATATTATCTGCCTAATTTTGTTTCGTAATTTTTCTTTTTGTTATATTAGATGTCTTTTTTACTTTCTTCATATAATTAATTAATTCTACATTCATTTAGAGGCAGCAAGTTTTCTAAGATTTGTAATTATCATGAACTGTCTTACACTTCTGAGTCGTAGGCTTTTGTAAAAATGAATAAGATCTTTTATTTCTTAGTCTTAATTATTCGCAGAATTTTAATAATTTTTATAGAAATCTTATCTTTGCCCTCGCCTTGCTAAAGTTTTATTCATATAAGCCGGAAGCTATTAAAAAGGATATAGATGGATGGCCTATTTCAAAAGCTATATGGGCGCCATGCTGTCAGGATATAACTAAACGTTACGATCTCTTACTATTCTGACAGGAACCCAAGCAGTGCCTTGGACTTGTAACCAAGGTGTAGGCTTAAGGGATCCCTTTTAGTAATTACAACACTCACCTCCACTGCTTGGTTTCACTGTTTAAGCCTAAGATTAGACTAACGTAAACCTAACCTGACACAAGGCTAACCTAAGCCTAACACACCTCCGACATATATATGTCGGGGATTTTAAAACGATGTGAAAGGAGATGGAAGGAGGAAGATGGGGAATATTGGGGAACACTAAAAGGGGGTGATGGTAATGAGTGGAATATTGGGTAAACGCAACGTAGATACTTCTACTGAACCGATATATGAGCAAATATGATCTCTAACAATTACGAGAGAAACCTAAGCAGTGCCTTGGACTTGTGACCAAGGTGTAGGCTTAAGGATATCCTTTAAGTGATCACGACACTCGCCTCCACTGCTCAGGCTCTCTGTTTAAACCCAAGGTTAAACGCACATAAACCGAATCTAACACAAGGCTAACCTAACCTAAGGCTAACCTAACCTAACATTGTGTTTACTTAACCACGTGCCAATTACATTGTAAGGACTTACGTGACCTTAGTTGGACAGCACTTCCACACTACACTGCACTTGACACTATCACTAGCACTACTTAGATGATGTTCACTTCTAGAGAGACCGCGCACGACTAAGACTTCAGTTAGACTGTCGATCGCATATAAAGGGTCGAGGGTAGACTGTCAAAACAACGGAAGTGACTACTACCCCACTCCAACGCCATAGACAAAGATAACGATTCGATTAATCGATAATCTTTTACTATGCTCCGACATATATAATTTTTATTACCTTAAAGCATATTTTTAAAAACAACATTATAGTTCGTAATTGTTCTAGTTAAAAACAAGTAAAGAAATACATAAACCTTGTATTTAAATCTAAAAATAATCTAGGAGCATTATCTAAACCCTTATATACTTGTTCATAATACAGCAAAAGTTTTAATTTTATAACGATTGCTTCCAGAACAAAGTGAATTCAAACTCGGCTTTTATTCCGTGTTTATAGATTATTATAAAATTGTCCGCGAATTTTGGAAACACGGAAACTGTACCAAAGGACCTTCGATAAGCCCAACGGCATAATTCCCTAAGAAACAATAAGTCCTTGCAACTTAGTAAGAACAGTCTGAACAAAGAAACTTCGTTACGTGCAAAAGAAAAACTAGATAGGTATATCGGAAATTGAGAAGTTCGCCTCGATTATTCGATATTGAACAATATTATATTACAATCCTCCTCCGACTTGCTAGTATTATTTAATTATAAAATACGAGTACATTCCGCTGATACAAGATACATTGAAAATCAAACAGAATAAAATATGCATCACCACCCTTTAATGACCCACTGCTGAGCTGGGTCTCCTTTTTAGCATGTGGAGAATGTTAGGCCACCAGGTCCACCAGGCTGGCCCAGTGCAAGTTGGCAGAGTTTACACACCTTTGAGATCTTTGAAAACTCTCAGCAAGTGATATTTAATTCCTTAAAATACACATAACTTAGAAAAGTACTCGGACCCTTAGAGTAGATATGAACGTCTTAACCACTACGACTAGGCTATTTTTGAAGAAGTTATTATTATATGCTATATATACGATTTTCATATATTAGTAAAGTTCCTTATGGTACGGGAGCCAGATTCAAATTCGGTCAATCATTTCCTCTCGAGTCAAAATTCGTATACTGCATAAGGAATATATATTATGATTACTCGTGATCGTCCGCAGCGATTCCGTGGGTGGGGCGATCAGTGGCAACCTCCCGAACATATCGAAAAATTTTTTTTTTCAGTCATATCCTCCCGTTTGGAAATTTGTCGACAAACAGGAATTTTGCGATTTAATGAACGGAGTCGAAGTCGAAAATATTTCAAGTTATTTTTTTAAGTCAACGGATATGTTACTATGAAATCAAAATTAAAAGCTAAATCAGCAATATTTAGTATCAAGGCAAATTATTAACTACACTATACTAAACTCTAAATATTAATAATATTGATTGAACTATAATCCGACAAATTTTCAAAGGGGATGAAATGACTGAAAAAAAAATTTTTTTCTACATGTTTGGGAGGCTGCCACTCCTCGCCCCACCCGTGGAATCGCATTTGACGGTCACGAGTAATCATAATATTAACCCCTTATGAATTTCACGAATTTTCGCTTGGGAGGGACTTGGTCATGAAAATCTGTCACTGGGTCCCGTACCATTATTTCTTCACTAAAATTAAAAAGTAAATCAAGTAAAGAAATTTCATTTTAGTGACTTTTAAGGCGACCTAAAGTCTAGTGGTAATGGGAGAGACACAATATATATATTATATATACCATAATTATTGTATTGGTTGTTGATTAATATTCGTAGCAAAAGGCGTATAAAGGGGTAAAAAAGTTATTTCTCGAGAAACAATAAGTTTTCGCAAGTTGGCAAGAACAGTCTGAACAAGGAAAGTTGGGAACGTGCGCAAGTCGCAACAAACACTAGATCCGGCGGAAATAGAGAGGTTCGCCTTAATGAAAATAATCTCGAAAGTTTTTTAATTACGCGACCGGATCGCTCTGATGAGCTTCCACGAAATCATTTACTCCTATTGTTGAGCCGCAATGCTTGAGCCTGTGACGTCACTATTAAAGCTCGTTTTGTACTTATATTCGGAAGTCAAAACGAAGGCATTCCTTTTTATTAATATTTAAATTGTCTTAAAAATTTTCTGTAATACTATTAATAAGTGGAAACTTTGTTGGTTCATATTTATATACATTCGTTTATATTTATGTTTGTTTTGTATTTAAAACTACTGTTTCTTTTCCAAATGAATTAAATTAAACTAAATATATTTTTTGCACGTTATCTGCAATGTTGGCGACTTTAGACGACGAAAAATAGAGATATCCTAATGGTTATGACCTTGGAGTCTTCTTTGGTTGATACCAATCACCTCTGAATCTTCGGAGTCATTTGCTTTAAAGTTGAAGAATTGAAACCTACATGTCTGAAAAATTTACATAAACGAGACCAAGTTCAATAGTAAGCCGTTATTGAGTTAAGATGATAATGATGTACTTTAAAAATAATGTCTTTGTTGCTTTATTTGTTTTATTTAAGCAGTATGTTGTTTGTATAGCAAAAGCTGTCTTGTAAATTTTTGCAATAAATACATTAGAATTATCTCGTTTTCGATAGGCAAATAAATATTCGTAAAATGATAATATAACCGGATATGGGTCAGTATGAAGTAAACAAGGGTTCCTGAAAGGGTTGAATATATCATAAAACCGTATACACATATCTATGCGCATGTTTTCAAACGGACTCTCCCACATAATAAATTTTTATAAATAAAAATTATTATGACAACTTTGGACAATGTTAGAATATACACTTCATCATGTAAAGTTATGAATTATTTTGTATATTTTCATAATAAAAATATTTTTGTAAGTAAGTTTGTTGGAAACTAGCACTGGCTCGGAAATCGGAATCCGTTGTCGGACACTCACACACACGCACACCTACGCACATGCACAAACACACACTTACACATACAAAAATATATATTTATTACTTTTATATAAGGAGTAAACTAATAAATTTAATGTTTTGCTATTTTGCATAGACAATATTATGTAAAACTTTATTCTGGGAAGTCACTAACCTGTAATACACAGTTTTTACTTTTTTCTAGATTAGAGGTTGAAATACGTGTAACAAAAAAATTATCACTAAAGACTTATTTTTATTATTACTAAAGATCAACAGTTCCTCTTTTCAAAAAGCCAAACTCTGTTTTTCAAATAATTTAAGATTGAGATTCAAAGTTATTTAAATTCCACACATTTATAGTTATAATATTCAGAATAACGTGTTTAGTCTATCAATGATATTTAAATCCGAGTATTTTTTTTTATGAATTAGTATCAAATTTAATATAGTCTGTAGAATCTTATTTAGTTGTACGTTGAAGTATATATTTAACATAACATAAAAGATTTTTTCTCCGAATAACGTGAAGAAAAGCGAGCTTTTATATTCAGAGAAACCTCACGCGGTGTTGATGATCAACAAGGAGTGGAGACGGAAGCCCTCCACGCGCCTCCGCGACTCTCGAGAACAAACACGCTGAGAGCGCACTCGCTCAGACAAACATCATTAACACTTATATACAAGAGAATTTACATTGATATACTTATTTAGTTTAACTATATTTAAAAAAATTCATTAACCTACTAAGACATGGAAATCTTAGCTTAGAGCTTAGGTTATGGGATCGTTGATCCCACTTCTGACCAGAATCCTCTTTACACTAAAATCACAAATCGATAATAGTCATCTGTCTTAATCATCATGGATTTACCACCCTTATAACCATATTAATTAAAGGAACAATAGATCCACTGCTTTCATGATTATTATGTGACTGGACAGTAAACTCTTTTTTACATCTCACAAAACCCCAATTTTATTCTCTACTTACTTGGACCCCCTAAAATTTGTTGTCAACGCCTAATAATACGTGGGATATATAGATCTTTTAGGCAATCTCTAATCTAAGGTATTTTCTTTCTTACTAATCTCATAAAAATATTGTACTTTGTTGCTTTTTGAAGAAAAAAAAATAATGAATTTTATTATTTCCTTAAATTTCTTGTAAGTTTTTTTTCCTATTTTTGTTATTGGAACTTTCAGTAATTCTGGTGAATTTGTGTAACTTGCTGCTTAAGTGTGCAGTGTGTTGGTAAACATCATTAATGTTCACTTTGTTCCAACAGAATATTCAATGATATATGGTTTCACTTGAGAATTAATTTGTAACTATGTACAAACGAGTTCTGGAGTAAGTAAAGGAAAGGTGTGATTGGTGTAAGGATAGTATCATCTACGTTACAGCGTTACGTAAAAGATGATAATAATGAGAACTTTAGTTACACTTAACCACGTTGTATAATGTCCGCTCTACCAAATAATTGGCCAGATAGCTTGTGATCTATTTAAACAGATCTTATAAGTCTAATATCTAAATTATTAACACTAGTTTTTTAGTTTGAATTGCGAAGTTGGTACCTTGTTAAAAATTGATAAAGTAATCTTGTTTTTTAAATTTTATTTGTCAAATTTAGTAGATCCTCGCTCTTTGTCGACATTTGACCTGCCGTGCCCCCGTTACAAACAAACACACGGTGAGTGGCTCACTCTCAGCAACTACCAGCAGGATAGTCGAGACAAGCACTTACGTGATACGGTGGAAATAATAAGGATTACTTACGTTTACGTGCCAATGGTTTGTTTACCTTTACAAATTGCTTCTCTTTGCGAATTGCGTATAATGATTTTGTCATTCAAGTATACAGTAAATATTGTCGACGTAATCACTCACTCCTTACTTAATATAACTCAGAAAAGTGAGAATAAGAGGAAGGGGGTATATTGAAAACATTAAAAGGGGATTGATACTGAATGGACTATTGAGTAAACGCAACGTAGATACTGCTACCAAACCGATAAATAGCGAAACAGTATAATTTCTTACAATTACGACAGGAACCCAACTTCCCAAGCAATGACTTGGACTTGTGACCAAGGTGTAGGTTTAAAAAGTTTTTTCAAGCAAAAGCAACACTCGCATCCTCTGCCCAGGTTTAAATTTAATAACTTAATCCTCCAAGTCAGCAGTACGAAATGTATTTAGCCTATTTTTTATTATAACTCTCATAAGGTGGATAAACGTGCGGTGTTAAAGTTGTATGAAAGTTTGTGACACGTCTCAACATAGATTTGGGTCATAAGCTCCAGACGCTGATTGGCGTCCTGTCTAGTATTCATAGTATTTTTTATACATTACAGTTCATGGAAAAAAGAAATATTACTCTCAGGTCCTTAAGCTATAGAGAAATAAATATCATATCAGAACGTCGTCGGTCTATTATAGTGTGACATTTTTTTTATGGTAGATAAGTGCAAACGAGCATATGGTCCACCTGATGGTAAGTGGCCACCACCGCCCATAGACATCGGCAAAATAAGAGATACCCTCTCATCTTGTCGATGCGTTGCATCCTCGAAGATAGAGTGGTGGTTCAGCGGACCCTTGGGATAGGACAGGGAGGGGGTAAGTCTGGCCCACATGACTGGAACCTGGGAACAGATCCCCTACTACCAAGGGGGTGCTGGGCTACTCGGCTCTTACGAGATGGTCTCCCAGCGGTAGAGGGGAATAGTATTCTAACCCGTCCCCTCACGGGTAAAACAAATTTTTACTTCTGCATTTATAATATTAGTATTTTAGGATCTACTATAAGAAGCTTATACATAGATACTTTCGTTAAGAGCTTTTTACCCAAAAGTACTCCGTGAAAAGTGTTTAAAGTGATCAGTGAAATGATGTTACCTTCGATCCGAAACTCCGAAAGAAGCAACACTTCACAGCTTATCCGGAAATCTGTTTAGGCGCGCGGGTGACACGTTCCGTCATATTTGTCTAGTCCTTGTTATTTTTGTAATACTAGTCGATCCACCCCGGCTTTGCTCGGATCACACTCACAGCTCGATATGCACTTCATCGCCACGTCGATAGATGGCGTAATCACACACTCATTTGTACTGTTAAGCTTTTTTTCGCGATAAAACATACCTATGTCTTCCCTCAAGTTCTACTTTATCTCTGTATCATATTTCATCGAAATCAGTTTAGTGATTTAAGTCTCTAATCGTTAATACTTTCGTTTGTTTAGTTTGTATTCTTAAGTATGTCCTAAGTTTCTTAAGTGTTACATTCGAAATTTTCATATTAATACGGATTATCCCGCGGGACCTACGCATTTTTCCGGGATAAAATACCCTATATTGTAATCCAAGTTGTAAAGTATATGTGTGCTAAATTTCAATGTATTCCGTTCAGTCGTTTTTGTGTGATTGAGTAACAATCATCCAAACATAAAAACTTTTCACATGTATAACATTAGTAAGAAGTAAGATAGTGACAAATCTTTTCCCGTATAGGGAAATAATCTGAAGCTGAGCGCCTGAGCCCGTACCGGGAATAATTTAGCGGGTTTGTCGCTTGACAGATGTTTCAAACGTTTCTGGCATAGTTGCGAGATGAAAGGTTTTATCATTTATGGAGGGAAAGTATTTTCGTTCGCATCGACGCAACATTATATTATGAGTGTTATGTTATAAAAAAGTCAGAGTTTAGATTTATTATACCATTCTTCTCCTTTGCCTTATTTTTTTCTATCAATTCGGCATTTTCAGTGGATACCTACTTAAATATCCTTAAGATCACAAATGTTTTAATCCGCCGATCGCGTGTAGCTGTTATAGACGACGGACGTCTCTAGATTGCAACAGTATAATAATATTATTTGTGTATATGTGTATTTTATGTGCATGTATATGTGTGTGTGTGCATGCTTGCTTGCGTGTGAATATGTGGTGTTGTGTAACTTTAGTGTTGTGTTATTATTATAAACGTATAGTCCTTTAGTTTTGAAATAGAGTGATTAAATATTAAAAGTATTGTTTGATTATAAAAATTAATAATAAATGTATTGAGTTATCTGTTTGCCTTTTACACAACAAACCATCTGTCATTTGCCTCAATTATGACTTTTAAAAATAAAAACTTAATCATAGGTAAAGTAGGGTAAGTTTAATTAGAACAAAGTTCATAATCTAAACCTTCAATTTTGTGCCGCGGTATCAAAACTTCATTCTGTTTTACTCTAAAACGAAGTAGTTAGTGAGTAATTGTTTAATCAGTGAACAGTCTAATTAAAAATTTATTTCCCAACTAAAACATTGAGTTCTGTGAAGCAGAGCCGAGCAGAGCAGAGCAGTAAGCCAGATAATCTCGTTAGTGGGAATGCGGTCGTTTTACAACGGCAACCTCACCTTCGTTAAGTCTAATTAGCTTTGTTTCGGCGTGTATATATTTAATTCTTAATGTTGGTAAGGCAAGTCAAGGGATGTGTAGGGTTTACGGGTTTTAAAGCACTTCCCAACTGATTTCCGGGATGTCAAACACGGAATAGGTTTGTCAAGCCAACACCGCACCATATATAATTATTGTGAGATGAAAATGAATAGATGTCCTTTCACATATAATAAAAAAATCATATTTTAATAAGAATATAACATAACTTGTTCCTGTATTGTAAAAAAATAATAAAATCCATTACAATATTTTTCTTACTAACTGTCTATCTGTTAGTACGCGTGTCACGCAAAAACTACTGCATTAAAATGAATCATCATTATCACCCTTTATAGGCCCACTGCTGAACCGGGTCTCCTCCTCAGAATTAGGAGGGATTAGGCCATAGCCCAGTGCGGGTTGGCAGACTTTACACACCTTTGAGAACATGAAGAACTCTCAGGAGTGCAGGTTTCCTCACGATGTTTTCCTTCACCGTTAAAGCAAGTGATATTTAATTGCTTAAAACACACATAACTCAGAGTCAGAGGTGTGTCCAGGATCGAACTTGAACGTCCCCATTAGATATCAACGTTTTATTAAAATGGATAAGAATGGATAAATTATATATGTCGTTTCTTTTAAAATGGATTTTAGTAAAAAGTTATTGCTATTTAAACCAGATATGAATGCAAATGGTTGTGAAAAAATAAGAAAATGACCCAATATAAAAGTATACTGATAATTTTGAAAGCAATTTTTAAGTATAGGCTTCTTTTACGACGAAGATCTCTACTAAAGATGTAATAAAGGATATTGGGTGCGACCCAATGAATTGAACGTTTCATAAAATGTATTATCAGTAAGCTCTACGTACTCTTGGGAAAATTAGCTCTACATTGTTCTGTTTCTGTGTGTAAGGAACTTTTATTAACAATTCCATTACTCGCTTCTTTGTTAGATTTAGGGTGACTTCCGTTTTTTTATTGCGTCGTAAGTATGGAAAAAGAATCATATTTTATCATCAGACATAATCTCTTTTTAATCTTGATTTAAAATTTTACGATTATAGAGTGCAAACTGTATAATACAGATCTCAAGAGGATGACTATCGTTTTAAAAAAGTTTTTAATTTTATGATTTTCTTCACAGAGCTGAGTTAAAAGCGATATATAGCGCTAGTTATCAATTTTTTTTTTTTTTTTTTTAAATGCACTGTAGTGCATGGGCTATATTTTGGCCCTCGCTATGGGATGCAAGTAGCCAAAAGCCAATTTGTTGAGAAGAAACTGTTTCATTAGGAAGAAATGAGTCAATATGGAGAGAAATATTTACAAGTAACTTAAATAAACCTAATAGTCTTAAGGACAACTTATATATACATAACGTTACAAGTTATCAATATTTAAAATGGTTAATTATTATTATAAATTATCCGACTTATACAGTAGGTATATGTAACAATTTTTAAATTATCACAGACATCGAAAATTTTACGTTTACTTTTAAGTGTCGGGTCCATCCAGGATTCACTAAACCAGATAAGTAAGTGCTGTCTTATGGAATCAATATTCAAAAGGTATCACCCCTAAATCTCATATATCTATAGACACACAAACATTCAGATATATCACGACGCTACCGAAAGCCTTTGTGCATCGTAAACTTGTTAAGCTATCGATAAACCAAATTGTTCCCACTCTGGATACTATCCTATGGATTACTGGTGGAATCTGGAAGTCTCCACTCAGTTCGAAATGGATGACAAGTTAAATATATTCACATGTTTTCTACTGACATAGATTTTAAGTATTTAGTTTAAATGAAGACTAATGTTTAAATGAACATTAATAATATAAAATTGAAGATCATATTTTTTAAGTTTATAACAGAAAATGCAATTTAAGTGTATGCTAAGTTACTTATTTGTAAAAGAAAACTTATGACTTGGGATATTTAATCTAACATCATTAATCTTTATGGATTCAGATTTATCTAGATAAAGGATGAAAGATCTTTTAAAACAATTTTAAGAACGAAGTCCTATTTTATTTGTAGCGACAAAACAATTATGTTTGTAAATAATTCCAAACATGTGAAAAGTAATGGAATTTTTCACTAAATTAATCAAAGTTAATAAACTTAACAGGAACTTAAAAATTTTCTATTGGTGTGTTCGATGCACATAACAGATATACCTTATATGATTATTCATGGTCTATATATTATGCTTGATTTAATCAAGAACTCATTCTAGTGAGATTATTTTTCTTCGTTACATCGTAATAGTTATTCAATACTTAGATTGTTAACTCTTATAAACAACATGCAAGTCAGTTTTAGCAAGAACGAATAAGTGATAAATGATGGGTAACAATAAAAGTGTAAAGTTTAAAGATCGGAGCTTACGATGGCGGTGTCTGTGCTCCGTAGCCGGCGTCGCGACGGCGCCGCGTCCCGTGACGCCACTGTCAATACTTAAAGGGTGGAAGGGAATGGGAAATTGAACACTTATTTATATCTGATACATATTGTAACAAATATGTTAGATATGACATTTCTGTACATAGAAGATATTTAAAAAAAAATTACTTTGACTTTGTCTGTCTTTCAGTTTGTATGTGCATCACGCAACTATTGCATCAAATTAGATACCGCTTAGACAGTTGAGTTGATGCTAATTTTATTTAAAATATGGAAGGAATAAGGCCATAACACTTTGGAACAATTTACCACATAGCATAAGGTTATCAAAGTCTATACAAATTTTTAAGAAATCCCTTAAAGACTTTTGTCTTGTCGGAAAATCGATGATGACAGTTAAGTTATTTATGTATCTTTAAGTATATTTAATTTGTTTATTTTTATTGATATTAGTGTATTATAAATATTTATGATATCTATAATATATATATGCAGTTATGTTTATGTATTAGAATTTAGATATTTCTATGTAGTTTATGGTTGCACCACCCTATACCCTTCTCTAGTAAAATTTTCCTGAACTAAAGGTTGTCTGGAAGAAATGGTTATTTAGCCATAAGTCCGCCTTTTGTTTAGCCACTATAAAATTTTAGTTGTAAGATTATTATTATTATTTTTTTTTCCTGTATAATGTGATGTACAATAAAGAAAAATAAATAAATAAAATAAGATTATAAAGAAATAATGTTATTGTCATTTTAAAAAGTTTTGATATTTAGGGCGCGTAGTTTATAAATAAAAAGGAGATTTAGATGTCGCTGCTTGCTTTTGATTTTACATCATATTTTAACAATAATAATAATAAATATACTTTACTTTACACCAAATACAACAAAAAGAAAAGAAAAAGAAACCAAAAATTAAATCACAAAAGAAAATAACCTGGCAACCTTGGTTTTTTATCTTAAAATATGTTTTTAATTTCTTCTGAATTCATTTTGTAATTCAAAATTATTTCAACCGTTTTAGCTGTTTTTTTGCGATAAAACGTAGCTATCTCTGTACCAAAGTTCATCATCATCATCATCATCAGATTAGTGGTTTAAGCGGAAAACCGTAACAGACATAAATAGTTACATGTTCATTTAAAATATTAATTTGCCAAGTTACTAATATAATATCTCATCACAGAGAAACATGTACTTTTAATATATATGAAGTAGTTCAGAACTGTCTTAATAATTTCCAAGCTAATTGTGCTGGAAGATATTTATTGCGATATTATTTAACGCTATGAAGTGTAGTTATTTACTAAGCAGTCTCAAGTATAACTTATGTTATAAGAGTTATGTACAGAGTAAAATTTCTCTATACTCATGATAGAGTTTAAGAAATTATATGAAATCTCGAATTTTTTTTGTCAGAGGTTCGCTAGTAAAACAATAAACCTATTAAAAGTTTGTCGGACCACAGATTAGGAAAATTTGATTTATTTTTAATTTTTATTCTCCATTTCTCGAAGTTTAAAGAGAAAACTTTGATGTCCGCATTAAAATTCATACCAAAATAAAAGTGTCTCGCTTTGTTTTCTTATCAAAATATTTAAAGTACGTTTAGCATCTGAATTAGTTAGGAGTTTGTGAATCATTGATATTCTTTGTGGGTTGTTCGTGAACTTGCTTACCTGTCTTCTAGCTCTTCCCCTTGTGCTGTATAATTTATGTAATTTTTTTTTGACTAAAATATTATCTAGATATGTTTTAGTAGAATAATCAGTGTGAACAGTTGTAAAGGTTTCAACATTAATGCAAATAATATTCAAATGCATTTATACATTCATATTTATATTTAACGCACAAGACATTAAAAACATGCGCTTAAAACGGAACACCGAGTAACCAATATAACACTTACTCCAAACCTTAGTAATGGAGTCCTTGCATCACGGCTTAACAGCCATAACAGTCACCAAGCGAGCTCCGTTTGATAAATGTGTCAAGGCTATCGGAAAAATCTACTTACAAATGTTAGCAACACTGTTTATAAAGTAGTAGTAGCGGGTAGATCAATTTATATTATTTCAAGTATACCGACGTGAGGACAATATATAACCTTTAGTGCGATAGATTAGTCTCAGTCTCTCTGGTGTTTTCGTGCAGTGAACATGAAAGTTAGTTTTATAGTGTCGAGGTCCACGTAAGTTTACTTTATTATCTATTGTCGTTAGCGAGGTCGAGTGGTGGAGGTGAGAGTTAATATATTATGAAAGAGCTATTTAAACCTGCTCCTGGGTCTCAAGCCCCAGGCACCGCTCGCCTAAGTCTAAATTGCATGTGTATACGTGTTGCTCTACAGTAATGTGTATCATATCTCTCTCATTCTTTAGCACAAATATAAAGTTGTCAAGATTAGATCGTTTGTATCAAGGGGTTGGGGGGTACGTGCCAAAGTCGCGGCACCGTCAAATTAAATTAACATGAGGGTTGGAACCCCCGACCCCGTGTCTGTATATTTCACGAGCTGTCATCACTTTTACACCCCCGTGTCTGATCATTGTTATTAAAAATAAAATTTCATAATATACTGATATGCTTTTCAGGAATAAACGTTTATGTTACTGGAAACAAAATTTTATATGTTCAAGCTGATTTTCAAGCCATTATAGAAAATGAGTTCTGTTTTTCATCGCCCTTTATCCTTCGTTGGCAACACCAATTATAAATTAGTATTCGCGGGTAGTTCATTTTATCTTTTTTCGAGAAGAGAGAAGAAAATATATATCTCTCGTTGCGATAGGATTGAGTTAGTCTGTCAAGTGATATCGCGCAGTATATATTAAAGTAGTGACACTTTAGACGGAAACAGAGAAATATAACCAAACTAACAAAATCCTTCACAATGAAGTCCAAACATAACGATACCACATCAGTTATCCAGCTATTACGGTCACCAGGCGAGTCCGTTTGACAACTGGCACAATCCTACCAAAACAGAGGTTGTATATACAGGTAGATAAGGTGCAAATGAGCAGATGGTCCACCTGCCATCGCCCATGGACATCGACAAAACAAGAGGATATCGTTGCATACTCGAAGATGTAGGGAGGGGGAGTGAAGAAAAAAACGCTGCGGTTACAGCGAACCATGAGCAAGAGCCTAGCGTCCACTAGATCCGCAACATTAATGGGATGGGAGAGGAAGGGGGTAAGTCTGGTCCACATGTGGCTCGACCGGAACGCGTCTATGACACTTGACGGTTAGATTCGCATGTGCGTGGTCGCAAGCCAATCGGGCAACAAATCTCATACCAACGTGGGGGTGCTGAGTTACTCGCCTCTTACGAGATGCTCTCACAGTGAACCGGGACGGGTTAGAATACTATTCCCTATTATATTATATATTTACGGTAATATATTGTCTAATAAGGCGGATGCAAAGCTATTAACGATGCTTAATTCCGTATGCCTTAAGATAGAACGAGTTTATTTTTAACGTAATTAAAAATTAAATGACAATTACCAGCAACATAGATGTGCCGCAAAGTGTTTATCAGTATAGAACAGCAACGATACGGCATCGGCATCCAGCCAAGTAATAACGGTAATCCAGATCCGAACGATTTACACCCTGGACCGTCTCCAAGCGATGCGGTTCAAACTACATTTAAGTTTAGATTTACATTTGAAGTTGTTCATACTTATTTTTGCTACGACTTGACTGGAGTATTAGATGAATCAACAGACTACTGTATTATTACAATATTAATTTGTGCCATGAAGATATAACCTTCCTGACATGTTCACTTGAAATATTTATCCAAAATGTTAAATATTTTTTCTTTACATTAAAAACATAAAAGATTATTATTTTTTATTAAAATAAGGAATTTGTTCTTGACCTAGATCGCTCATAGTTTGTGTAGTGAAATATTTTTTTAATAAAATACCATTTAATATATTAAAATTAAAACAGAAATGTTTTTCATCCATCGGTTTGACTTTGACTGCACTGCCCTTTTGATAACTAGCACAATTTAACCTGAACAGAGATTGTATATTGTCTTCTTAAAAATTGTTATGTGAGTATAAACGGTGTTGCTAACTGTATTAATTGTTTTCTTTTATATTTCAGGTACGTATAAACAACACAAAACTATGCGAAGCTGCAAGTACGTATGACATTTAGCTGAAGTAAACAGAAACGCCTTTGGAAAATTTTACTTCTTTCAGTTCTCGGAACAAATATAAAGGAAAGCGATGCAATTTTCTCAATTTCGTCGGTTTTGTCGTATTCGATTGCGGCGGTCTAATATTCGCGTGTTTATGACGCCGGAATTGCTCACAGATGGCGCCTCGGCCCGCAAACAGTTCCACTTTTATTGGAAACTACAAATTTGTAAGGCTTTGCCGTCTTCCTGAGATGTTGACTTCCTTTTGATCTTGTTAACACGAAGTCAATTTACTGCAGAATTTATTAAATGTTATAAAGCTATAGTCCAACAATCATTTTAAGAAAACTAGAAATTCTAATTATTATAATCCAAAGACTAGCTGCGCCCCGCGGTATCACCCGCTATACTTGAATAATTCACACTTTATCATTATAAATTATAGCCTATGTATTATTCTGATGTGTAAGCTATATTATTGTAAAGTTTCATCAACATCCACTCAGTAGTTTTTGCTTGAAAGAGTAACAAACATACATCTTTACATCCATATATTCTTACAAACTTTCGCGTTTATAATATTAGTAGGATTTGTAGGATAAATATATAGGACTAACATTGGTAATCATATTACTTTTGCTCTCCAAAGATCACCCCCCAATAGATACCGTATGTTAAATATTTTGTTCCGTTTCGAAATCACCGAAGTTGGCGGAACGTGCGGATTGCGCGGGGGACGGCTAGTGCAGTATGTTTGGCTATTTCAAGCTCACCCGATTGTCGTAGTGATGGGACAAGGATATTTAATTGTCGATATATATTAATAGTAATGTTCGCTAAGTAAACTGTGTGACTACAACTTTCTAGCTCCTTTTTTATTTGTCACTAGGGGCCCGTCCCGGCTTCGCACGGGTGGATAATTTTTTTTTAACATTTTGGCTCCCGCATTCTGTCGCTCCCTCTATCGCCGCGTTACTCGCTGCGCTGCGAGGCACTCCACACCGTGCCGGCGGCCCGTCTGGGATTATTTTTTATTTATCTTGATATTTGTATTTCGTAATATCTTTTGACTGGAATGTCCGATTTCAATAATTCAAAAAGATTAATTTGGATAAGAATTAATACAAAGTTATCGAAAGCATGGTCTGATTTTGATAGGCATTTTTATCAACTTTTAAAATGTAAAAAAGTTGGACATACTACAATAGTTGGACATATGGTCTTGCGGAGTTTTTTGTAGATATTAATACGTTCTATAATATTGTAAAACATTTTTTTGTTCTATCATCAATACTTTTCGCAGCGCATGCGATGAAAGATATTTTATGGCTAATTTTTTTGCACCTTGTGTTGGTTTTAGTGAGAATTTCTGGGGATCTCTAATTTTTTCTTGTAATAAATATAGCCTATGTTACTCAGGGATAATGTAGCTTTCTAATGGTAAAAGAATTTTTGAAATCGGTCCAGTAGTTTTTATGTTTATTCGTTACATACAAAAATACAAATCTTTCCTCTTTATAATATTAGTATAGATATAGATAACAAAAATGTTCAATGATAAAGGATTCAAAATGAAACCACAACTCTCACTGCAATCAATCAATATATAATTTAAAAAAACTCGCACTCTTTTTTGTAATTGAACTAATTACAATTTCAAAAAATTAATATTTCATTTTTCAAAACTTGTATTAATTTTTATTTCAAATTGTACTTCGATTTTGAAAATATCGATACTATTCGACAAAAGTTAAACTTTCAGAACGCTAATTATTTTGCAAGGCAAAGACAAATATAGCATAAACGCAAATGAATGAAAGAGACTTTTCAAAAAGACATCAACGAGTGTAAGGCTCGCTTTTTATGATTTACTTCTAAGAATCCATTATAACTTGAGCTCTGCATGGATACATGTTTTATAATTTCTTAACTTTCCTGTGAAATGTTATACCATCTTTTTTTATAACTTGAGCTCCTTGAAGTTTTCCCACACCATGTAACAGCACAGCTAGTCACTTTTGTTAATTTGTTGTAAATAAAAACGATTTATTTGTATTTGTGAAACACGGAAACATACATCGTCACGGGTCTAATGTCTGGTTGACACTAATTAGTAAATTGTGATTTGTGGGCGTGACGTTTTTATAAGTGCAAATACACATATGTGTGGTGAATACATGTCGCCTTCAATGTGGAATCTATTGGGGGTGATCTGTGCCGCGCTCACACGATACCAACAATAATTCACTTACACGGATTAGAGTCTATAGTCGATGGAAGCAATGTTGCAACTGCAGTGGCTATAATACTTTATTTTTTCTTTTTTTTTAAAATGTATTCGTCTTTGAGTGCTTTAAATAAGTTCTATAATATTGATAAAATCATGTGAAAATGTAGCCTATGCGGGAGCAATTTATATCAATAGGGTTTGAAGGGGGTTGTAATTTGGTAGGTATGTAATCTAAATTTTTTAAATAATACTTACTAAGCAATTACAATGCAAAGGCTATTGAATACCTTAACATGTAAAGCACAATGGAAATAGTTGGCACTCGGCACAGTGGGGTGGATGGCCGATATGCAAAGCGTCTACTATCAATTCGTATCTCCCCGCAGCCGCAGCGGCAGCCGCAGGGGGGCGCCAGGCACGAGCTCGGCCTATATTCTGAATATCACTAAGACGCCGCCGGTGGCAAGCCTTGTGCTATGTGCATACTTAGTAGACGGTATACCGAGGCTTCTGAACTATTTTATCACTGTTAGGTTATGTTGCCTAAACCTTCAGCTATACAGCTATAGCTCACATAGGAGTGACAACGTTGAAAAATAACAAATAAGTATAATTCGATCTATTCTTTATATTTTGTTTATGTTTACTACATATGGGGTTGTTAATAGATTGATATACATAATTTAAAAATGATCTACAAAATTTAGTGCGGAAATTTCCAAAAAATCAGAAACACGAAATAAGGTACAGTTTTTTGTAAATTTTCACCAAGTCCGTGACAAACAATCTAGTCTATGATGATGAGTATTTATTTCTCTGTGATCATTAAGAAGGTTTTATCTTTTTTAGGTGTATACAAGGTACAGGTAAATGCAATGCAAAACCCAACATAACACCGAAAATATCAAGATATTTCATTTACGATAGCTAAGCGATACATATGGACTAAACTTTTAAAGACAGAATTATAAAAAAAAAAATTTAAAAAAAACCGACTTCAGAGATGTCATAAAAATATTAAATATTTTTTTTAACCGATTTATTTGTTTTTGTTTTAATTAATATTTAAATTCGTACTTAACAAAACAAAAACTCGTTTAATAATAGTTTATAATAAAAGCTTATTTTTTATTTAAATATCCTTATATTCTCCTTACTTAAAAATAAACCCGTTAAATATTTATGTTATTTATTACTAAATTATCATTAATAACTCAAAAGACTTTTATACCGAAACAGGGGCCTCGAATTTACCAACTTAGGAGGAGAGTAAAATTTTATCACGAAATAGGGTTCAAATAATGAGTCCGCAAATAAATAAATATAAAAAAACTTTGAACTAAAACTAAACCAATAAGCAAGATATGCTTTTTAGTTTTAATTCAAGTACGTTATACTAAGAATAAAATAGGCATGTATCATTTTATTAAACTAGCGATTTAACCTAGCTATGCCTATGTATTTATTTGGTCTTACTTTGAGTTATAATATTTGTAGTTTAAATAATCTTATACTAATATATAAAGCTGAAGAGTTTGTTTGTGTGAACGCGCTTATCTCAGGAACTACTGATCCGATTTGAAAAATTCTTTCAGTGTTAGATAGCCCATTTATCGAGGAAGCTATAGGCTATATATCATACGCTAAGATCAATAGGAGCGGAGCTATATGCGGACGGAGTCGCAAGGATCGACTAGTAATAAATAAAGTTAACAAAGTAATGCATAAATTCTTGCAAGTTGACTCGGTAACGGAGAGTAATTTTGTTCTTGTAAAGTAAAATGATGATATTATTATAAAGTAAGGAATATGTTCACAAACGAGGAAGGAAAATGAATGGAAAGCCGGACGCCATCGATTTTCCCAGGGAGAGCAAACAATGGCGTGTCACATCACTTAATGGAGTTCCCGGGGTGCAGATGCTGTCGCTCGCTTACTACATATTGAGGTCATCTTGTTATTACTAAACATAACTAAACATTTATTAACGGTTACTAACTGCCCGCGACTTAGTCCGCAGAAACTTTTGCTCATTCACTCACGCAAAAGTATACTTGACTCGCGTGACATCGTCCGCGTGATACTCCGCTCTTATTGGTCTTAGCGTGATGATATATAGCCTATGGCCTTTCTCGATAAATTGGCTATCCAACACTGAAAGAATTTTTCAAATCGGACCAGTAGTTCCTGAGATTAGCATGTTCAAGCAAACAAACAACCTCTTCAGTTTTATATATTAGTATAGATGTTATTTTAGCTTATGAAATATCTGTATACAATATTTAATACAATACATTTTTAAGCAAATAAAACTTGATCAAAATCGGTCCATTACTTCGGGAGCTACGATGCCTCAGACAGACAGACAGATACAAACGTTAAACTTAGAATACCCCGTCGTTGTAGCGTCGGGGGTTTATAAATAGATGATGACATTAATGATACCAGAAACATTCAAATAATTTGATCGTAAGGGTTTCCAAAAAGAGTAATAAAAATTTGAATAATAAAATGTTACTTAACTCTATATTCCGACGATCACACAAAAGTAACATTTAACGAACACATTATGTATGAAAATTATAAACAATATGACTGGTATTGTTTAATGATAATAATATCCCAACTAAACCCAATTAAACTGAAAGTTTCTTAACCAACAATTAATTATTAAAAAGTCGATTCTATATAGGAGTAGTTTTAAAGTGATCAATACAGCAATACACTAGAGGAGTTGAGGATACTTACCTCAGGAACTCCATTACGGGGCTTGAAACCCCATTGCTTGCTAAGCGATTCAAAATCGATGGCGTGAAGTCTCACCTCTTGATAGCTTTTAGAGTTTATGACTTCATTAACAACTGACGGTTTTGATCGATCTACTCGTTAGGCAGGTAGGGTAGTTGTTAATTTCAAAATTTACTGGTCATTTAAATTTTTTTTTAAATTATTATGACTAATTCGAATCATCGGTTTGACATGCACTCCGCCGATAGATGGCGTAATCGCATACTCATTTGTTTAGTTTTCAAAAATTCTTAAGTATTTTTTTTTTTCTATAAAATATAGCCTATGTCTTTCCTCAAGCTCTAATCTATCTCTTTAGCAAAATTTGTTAAAATCGGTTCAGATATTTAAGCGTGATTGCGTATCAGACAAGACAGACCATTTATCCGTCAATAGATGGCGTATGTAGTTTAAATCGCAGAATCGTTTGTTTAGTTTTTATTCTTAAGTATTTCCTACGTTTCTCAACTCTTGAAATTATAATATTAGTTAGGATTTGTAGTTAGGTTTTTAATTATTTTACAAAGGACCTAATAAGATATTAGATACATTACATAAATTAATGTAATATTTGTAGAGTTCTTATAGTTTATTTTACGAAAGCCTTGCAACACTATAGCTTCTGTCGCGAGTTATCTGATGCAGTCTGATGTGTGTTTTCATATAGAATATTATCTAAAATAGTGCAAATAGTGTACCTAGTAGTAGTAGTGGTTTAAGGGTAATTAATTAACGGTATTGCTTACTTTAGTCAATTGTTAGATTTACCTGAATTAGTAACTAATGAATGAAAATTGGATGGAACTTCTACCAAAAAGTTTGAAGTGGTAGCTAATCTATAAAATCTATGCAAAGCTAAGGTTGATCGGTCGTATGATATGTAGATGACTCTCAAGTTTCAAAATTGAGTGCAATCTCACAAACTCAGTGCAATCGATTACAATGCAAAGCGTTTATAACTTCGTGCAGGGTATCGTGTGTGCGGTGTGAGTTGCGAAGTTATGTCATTTTGAACTTACGTTGCTCTACATTAGTTTTGAGAGCAGTGACTATCTAGTTTGTTGTATTGTTGATACAAACTAGCAGTTTGTTTTACCATTGTATTAGTTTTTACCCAACTACGGCGAAGCCAAAAGGAAGGGTAATGATTTTGGCAGTCGATATATGTATGTACTATGTATGTATGTTCCACTCTAGCGCCTAAACAACTAAACCAATTTTAATGAATGAGGTGTCAGTAGATTCGTAATAATGGCGCGAGTGACATAGACTATATACATTTTAAGACTTTTTGTATGACGGAATTTAAACCTTAGATTCTAAACTCGAAACTCGAGATAATTATGACGTGTTTGGTATCAAAAGAAAGGGCTTAGCGAGCACATTACATATGTATGTATATCATATTGTTTAATATAAAATATATGTTTAAATTGCGTTCGTATAGTTGGCGGGATCCTGTTGTTGCAGTTATCTACTCGTTTAAGTAAATAAAAACCCACATTACGTTACAATAATGTGAGATTATAATGGTGATTCCGGTTGTGAAACGGAAAACCATTAAATAAAGAAATAAAGTTTAAAAAACTATTACCAGACTACGTAAAAAAGGTGGTCTAAAAAGGACGAAACAAGAAAATAATGCAGGTAGAAACCCAGAAATGTATAGGTACAAAAATAGTCAAGGCAGAACCGTGGTTGCATCCACTGTATACATACCATGTCTTTTTCATAAAGGTGTTTCAATATGGGTGCGACCACAGTTCTGCTAATGAAGAGAGAACAATAGATAAAATAAACAGAGAAAAGAAGAAAATGAAAGAGATAAGATTAGATATAAAAAGATAAAAGTGGATGGAAAGAGATAGAGAGTAAGAAAGATAGAAGAGAAAAATTAAAGAGAGAAAAGAAGAGAGATAGAAAAAAATAGATAGATTGGAATAGTGTATATTTGTGTCAGTAAAAAAATGTTCAATATCGGATCAGTATAAACAAAGCGGCCATGACATGTCGGCAACACTACTCTTCAGATCAAAAAAAATTAAATCAAATCAGTATAAAAAATCGACGCCTCCTCTTAATTTCAATATTAAAGTAAAATTACATTACTTATTCCTGATTTATAATAGATTTACTTATATTTAGAGTAAGAGATTTTTTACGATCTTCCCCTGAATATAAATCAGTTCTATTTTAGGGATGAGCTGTATATATCAAGTATTCGTGTAAGCGGATATCCTATTGTTAGTATATTGTCGTGGTTTGTCGAATTGCTGGATTACGGTTCAATGAAGCGCTTTGTATTCGACGATTATGCTGACGGTGTGTTTTCGATTTATATTTAGGTACATATAAAATGAGCTATATGTTGTTATATTTTAATTGTTCTAACTGAAAACACGATGGTGTCACAAAAAATAACATTTTCCTTAGTTATAGGAGGAAGAGTCAGCTTCTTTAATTGTCTATAACAATGAATAAGTTTTAGCAGAATACGTTTCTCTAGTATCCTTACTCTGAGATTCCTGACCCATAACTTACAAACACACACCTAGACATACTAATAGTCTAGTTAAAAACGCTACATAATGATTTATTTCGAAAGCTGCTCCTAGGCATTGCTCTACTTCTTAACTAAAGTACATGTTACTATTAACTTTTGAGTGTTACTACTAGTATAGCTCATACAAGTTTAATAATATACACAAAATCTGTAATAATAAATTAAACTGTTTAATTTACCAAATTTTATTTGACAAATTTTGGTTGGAAATATGGATCCCGCCAAGACGAGTCGCTACCGTCTTATATATTTGTATGTATTCAATTTATCGCTTTTCTGTTATACAACAGTTCTTGTAGATGCCCCATATATAATGGCTAAGGTGTAGAGTTTGTGAAGTGAGGGCTTGTAGAGGTAGGCGATCTGATAAATTTTTGAGAGTGCGAGGAATATGGTCTCGTCTTGGCTACATTTTACATGAAAATGTTTTTGGTGGCATACAATTTTCAACTAGGCATTTCACGACACACTGTAACGATATTAAAGGCTGAATAATGGTTACCCTTATCAAGTGTGACCTATACGGCATAGGCACTGAGTGACCGTTAATATTCTAAACCCTTATCTGAAATTAGGATTACATGTGACAGTATCTTAAATTGGTGGTACATGGTTTGTGCTTGGGGCAATGTGGTTGAACTCGATTTAGGTTGGGTGAACTGGAATAAATGATAGATTTGTAGGAATAGAAATGTTATACAGCAACTAACAATACAAATAAATTACAGCAACGACTTGCCTTCTCTTTTCTATTATGTCAATATATCTATAATTACATTCCCAATCCTAACTTCCTGACTTCCTTAATACCATAATTTTGAGATTAACTCTTAAGAACCATAGGTTTAAAAATATACAAATTAAACAAATGAATGTGCGATTTAATATACTACTTACGCCATCTATTGACATATATGTAGATAGGTCAATTTGGTTTGGAATCACGCTTTAATCACTGAACCGATTGTAATGAAATTTGGTTCAGGATAGATTAGAACTTGGAGAATGATATAGGCAATGCTTTATCGCGAAAAAAATACATAAGAATACAAAGAAAACAAATTAGTGTGCGATTACGCCATCTATCGACGTGGAGGTGACGTGCATGTCGAGCTTTCATTTCGTTGTGTTCGGGAATTAGTCATAAATAAACTACGTAGGCGTTGAAAATTATAATGTAAAATATAACAATACATGATATAGGTATACATATGCTTAGACTGTTATGGTATGTTTTAAAACGTATGTTTTCCAAAAATAGTAGCAAAATACAAGGAGAAAAAATATATATATTTACTTAAGGAAGACTGTGAGCCTCAATGTCTTAATTTCTTTTATCATCGTTTTGGTATTTTATTTCTTTCAAAACACTTCCTTGTTGACGTATGGAGCTTTAAATGTTTGTCGGCATTGTATCTGTATTTCTTTAATATTTTCATTATTTAAACAAAACCCTTAGCAACATAAAAATGCCTTTAAAGAAAGGTTAATATTCATTTAGTTCAAATCATACATCATAAACCAAGAAATATAACCCAAACACAAAATCCTTTACAATGCAGTCCCAGCATAACGACACCACACCATTTGTACAGCTATTATAGTTACCAGTCGAGATCCGTTTGACAACTGGCATAAATCAAGAGCAGAGATTATATATTGTCTTGCTATAAATTGTTACGTGGGTATAATTGAAATAAAATAAAAAGTAATATTTTGAACATTAATAATATATTATTTTGTATGTGTATATAAAAGACACGTTGCAAAGCTAACAAAGGAATTCTAACACGAAATCCTGTCCCGGTCACATATTGGGTTGAAAAGGCGCTATTTTCTGATGTAGAGATAGACGCAGGAAGCTGTAGTGGTGTTATTGATGACCGGAAGCCAGCGTGGCCGGATGTGGCGCCATCTTTGTGTACCTGGCGTGTGCGTGACACGTGACGGACCTTCTGCGTATTATATTGTGACCCGAGGTATAATAAATATATACAGTATTCACTTGTATGTTGAGCTAAATAATACGTATGCGCTCCAGATATAGTTGTACTATATAATGCCATCATACAGTTCCATATTTTTTTTAATTCAGTGATTCCCGAAGTGTTACAAGTGTAAAAAAAATCAATTTAGAGTTGATTATATACATTCAAAGTCTATGGTCCGGGTAGAGTATTAAATGTTTGTATTCCAGTCCAGACAATTACAGAATTCTGTAAGAATTTCATTGTACGACTGAACAATCTGCAGACACTTTTTTTGACTTAGAAAAAAGGAGATCTATCTACAAACGAATTACATGCTAAATGATCTACTTTTTTAAATAAGTTTGGAAACTTTTGCTGTATAATATATACAATTTGTTAGAGGAAAGGCAACCAAAGTCAAACATTTTAACTTAACTTAAGCTGCCTTTAAAACAAGCTATTTTACAATTTATTTACAAAAGGATCTACTTGCACTTAAAAGATAAATTTTTGAAAAATTAACCAATATCATTATAATTAAATTGATATGCGATGATATAATATCAGAGCACAAACAGCATAGTATAATAAATTTTCTATTGTGAAGAGAGGAGAGCGGCAGACGCTATCACCTCATAAGTCACAATGCGCTTTGTCTGCATATTTCCATCCTCCAATACTGAAAGCACTTGAATGCATTATTGATAGTCTTCAGGAAATTCATATTCTCAATTTTCTTCTTTTGATATTAATAGAAAATAACTATTTTTATTATATGTTTGTGCGTCTATTTGTATTCAACACTGAGCACGATATTGTTTTAAAAAGTAAGTATTACCTAAGAAACGTGGAGAGTCGAGAGAGAGCTGTAAAATCTAAAAAAAAACCTAATAAAATATGGATAGACAGAAAAGCCACTAGTCATTATGAATATTCAGTATTTGTAACTTAAAAACATATCAGGTAAAAAAGATAACAGTCAACTGACGTCAAAGTTTAAAGCAAGTTCAAAAAAAATCTAGTTTCATGTTCTGTAATATCAAAGATTTCGTAGATATTTCTGTATCGCCATCATTACTTTTTCAAACCTACTACTCATCTTTCTGTAACTAACAGACATTCACCTCAATTCATCTTAATCTTTTTGGTATCCATCGACTGTTTTTGATTTTGAAAATTTGAAAATCTCCGAATGATGAACAACTGTGTCCAGAGATCTGGAACGCGTACACTTAGATAAACTGAAAACCCAAGATAATTAATAATAGTTTAAAAAAACTAAAAAAAATACGCTTATATAGAAAATCCAACTAAAAATAATAAATTTGAATTAAAACTAGTGTAAGAAAAAATGATTTTATTGTAAAAAGCGTGGAATTGAATGAAATTATTTAATTTTTCGTTCGTCCTGAAAGACATCTTAACAAGAGTGGTGTCGTTAAATATGAAAATGAAAAAACACTATTCAAGGATATATAAACGAGCGATTTCCGGATAAACTAATATTACTATTGTCTACTAAAAACTTGATTTTTGAACCAAATTTTGTTAAAATTTAACTATTTTATTGAAAATTTCGATAAATTTTCCTATAAAATGGGGGTGAAAACTACTTTAGAATATAGGGGGATGATGTACGTATAAGATAGGGAAAGTATAAACATAAAGTGTCTTGACGCAGACACTTCGGGTCTCAGGAAAACAAAAAATCGCTAATCCTGATTATCCTAGTAAGGATAAGGGATCAAACTGTTTAAAATATTGAATTGTCATCGATTCTTAATAAGTATGCCAAATTTCGAGTTAATCCGACGTTTTGAAGGGGGTCAAAATCATGTTCAAAGATTCCGTTACATACATACCTAGATACGTATGAAGCTCATAAAAGCGTATTAAAAATACTTAGTGCCTGAAAACGAGGAGAGCCGACTCCAAATAAAGGGATAAAGTTAGGAAGAAGAGAAGAGAATTCTTAAAGGAATTCTTTTATTACTTATTATTAATAGTGTAGCAGTTTGAGATGTGTAGCGTTGTTACATAGCAATAATGGCCTCGTCTGTTATCTCGCTAGTGGCAGTGGCTAGTGTGGCATCAATATTGCATGTGTCACCCGCAAACTGCCCAGTGCCCACTGCCGTTTAAACCGAATCGAGTTTTAAATGTATACGAGTACGCTGCTGTCGAACACAAACACGTCAACGGGTTTTGTGATTGCATTTTCAGTGGTAGGAAATATATAACATTTTTAAGGTTTTGTACGTCGGAATTAATGAAATGGAATAAAAAAAGAAACCATATAAATGATTATTTTGTTGTCCACCTGAGTCTGTCAAGACCGTTATCTCAGGAATCCTTTATCTCCATAAAGTGCAGCAGACTCCTTCAGCTGTGAAAAAAAAATCATACTTCTAATCAAACTCAATCAAAAGATACGGTCGTTTATTTCGTTGCTCATAGGGTTTTTAACTAAAATCATAAAATGTGCCAGAAAAGTGTGTCAGAAAATTTCACTTGTCTTAAAAGATTAAATAATGATCACGATATAAAAAAGAAATAGAAGAGATTGTCCTCGCAAGATATCTACAATATTTAACGCCACTAACAAGAAATGCTCATGTTTAATCAACGTTTCACGCAAAAATGGAGCTGCATTTTAACTCTTAAACAGCAAAACGATTAAAAACTACAGCCAGCTACTGCGGTGTAATTTGTATCTTCCGTCAGCGATCCTGGCTGACGCTTATAGTATATTCGCACGAGAACAAAAAAACGATATACTATGGTGTTATGGAATAGACAATTAATATTGCTATACCAATGTATCGTTAGGAGATAGAGAGATGCTACTTAACCAATGTGGTATAATGTGTTCTAGTATTAATACAATTGACTTGACTTATCCACAACTGTTCTTAACAAACCTCATCAATAAAAAGGTAGTACCTTCCAACTAGGCAAGAGACAAGTCGAAAATCTTCGTAAATGTTACCTAGCCACAGGTGAACCTTCATGGCGTTGAAGTCAACGTGAACGTTTTAAGAATTAATTTTTCTATAAAGGTATAATTTAAAAGCAGAAAAACGGTCACTTTAAGGACTTGTGCGAATAAGCTCTTAAATACTCTGTGAAGGATCCGTCTAAGTGGCCACTGCCGCCGCTGCGCCTCGGACGGCCATGTATTATAAATTCAGTACTTACTCGGTAATGAAACCCTCGCTAATTGCTCGCTCTTTATAACAAACTACTTTTTTTTTAATTTTGATACAGTTTTAAAATATTAACATAGACTAGCGGCCCATCCCGGCTTCGCGCGGGTGGAATGTTATTTTTAAAAATATTTTGGCTTTCTTGCATTTCGGTGCCCCCTCTCGTGCCGCGTTACTCGCTGCGCTGCGTCGCTATACTGGCCCGTCGCGTCCTCGTGTATTTTTTGTTTAAATTGATATTTTTAATTTCGTAATATCTTTTGAATGGAAGGTCCGATTTTAATAATTCAAAAAGTAATTTACAGGTATTGAAACAGTCTTGAATACGAAATAATTTATTTGGATAAGGATTAATACAAAGTTATAGAAAACATGGTCTGATTTTGATAGGCATTTTTATCAACTTTTAAAATGTAAAAAAGTAGTTATAGTGACATGACTATAATAGTTGGACATATGGTCTCGCGGAGTTTTTTGTAGATATTGATACGTTCTATAATATTGTAGAACATTTTTTTGTTCTATCATCAATACTTTTTGCAGCGCATGCGATGAAAGATATTTTATGGCTAATTTTTTTGCACCTTGGGTTGGTTTTAGTGAGATTTCCTGAGGATCTCTAATTTTTTTTTTAATAAATATAGCCTATGTTACTCAGGGATAATGTAGCTTTCTAATGGTGAAAGAATTTTTGAAATCGGTCCAGTAGTTTTATGTTTATTCGTTACATACAAAAATACAAATCTTACTTCTTTATAATATTAGTATAGATAAATTGGATAGGATATTTAGGACGTTGTTATTTTGTTAAGTTGTATTCAATACTCAAACGTCAGGAAACACTGTACATTCTTTCTCTGATGTTGTTACTCTTTACTCAGTTAGTAAGTATTATTGTAACACTAGCTGCGCCCCTCAGTTTCACACGCTATATCTTGAATAATTCACACTATATCATTATATGTTACAGCCTATACGTTATTCTGATGTGTAAGCTATAATATTGTAAAGTTTCATTAAAATCCATTCTGTAGTTTTTACGTGAAAGACTAACAAACATCCAGACATCATATTAATAGGATTACCTGAAGCTTGTCAAAAATAATTTTTGACTTGCCACCTCGAGAAATTTATTTTATAACTCACAAATCTTTTTCATGCTTGGAAATTAAATTGGCAACCATTTTTCTATTTGCATTATTTTTGATAATAAAACTTCATTAAATTTATGTTTCTTTTGACACTTCCAAGTTTCTCTACTCTATATCAGGTTTATCAATTAAATTATCCAAAAAACTAAAATATAATACACATATTTTCTCATAAATTTAACAATTCATACACGTTCATTCTCCCCTTCTATTTAGTGATGCTATTTCATTCAACAAGCCCCGCCCTTATACAACAAGGGCCGACCAGCTGTTATTCTATCGCTTTATCGTTTATGCTCTCCTGGTAGGCGCCAAGAAATGTCAATACATTTTTGTTTCATAAGATTTATTGTTTTAAGAGCTTGGTTTTTTTTAAGACTATGCCTCTCCGTAGGGAAACCAATGGCATTTAAACAAACAATGTTATGGTTAACGTGCGTTACGCTTATAGCTTAAATATATGAAAATCCTTCTGAAAAATTAGTTTAAATATGATATATTCATTGGGTTTATGTTTTTTATGATATTAAATTAGTTAGCAACACTGTTGATAATTTGAATTGAGCAGCAGTTCCTGTAGTTTTATTTAATTATGTCACGACATTATGTCCTTATCGCAGTCTGTCAAATGATTTCGAATAAATATTGTCTTAAGTAGTGTAAGTAGTGTAGTCTAATCTCGTGCCTCCTGAATGGCGTCTTGATCACGTCAAAAATTTCAGACTCAGCTTCCTGTCAAGACTGTATCAATCTAACTGTCAAAAATTTTGAGCGTGCTTTGAAAAAGGCACTAAAAGTGACTTCTCCGTATTCAAGGTCAAATCTATACTTACGTGCCGGCTTATCATATTTTCTTACAAATTATTAAAGACTAAAGAGCATTGTTTTCTTAATTCTGCACGTCTGCAAAATGATCCCTAATAACCCGAGGCGTTTCAGCCGAGACGCACTCTGTTCATTATTCCCAAAACAAGCGATCTTTGACACTCAAACGACGTATAATTATCGTAATTGACAGGTGCCCTCGGCGTAGTCAGCGCGGGTTGAGCGAGTTCAGCTCTACAATATCAGCTCTCAATCGGTTTAAATCTGAATTATGTCAGATTGAAAGGAACTGACGCATGGCATAATCGGTTTGGACCTTGATAAAACAATGTTTTACTTGGTTGTGCTTTGAAGTTAGATGAAAATTTTGCTCGTGTAGATTTTGCTTTTTGTAGCTGTCTAAAGTATTCGCGTCTTTTTAGCTAGCAACACTCATAATTTTTGATTGCCTAGTACTTTTTATTGATTTACATTAAAATACCCTACTAGACAATATCTAATGGCTGACTAATATGAAATCCACGATAGTTTTACTGAACATGAACTTATGATACACATTAGTGATTAGTGAACTGTTCTTCTTAATGCAGATCACGTAAGTCTTTGATGTACCTATTGTATTTGTCACATGTTAGGTTAGATATGTTAGTAAGTATTGCTGATGTGGTCAAGCGGAGTAGATAAGAATTTAAACGTAAGGACATCTTTAAATCTGCTTCTCGATCTCAAGCCTGTAAGTTTTTGTGATATATAGCTATGTAGATAATATGTTCTTTCATAAATTTGTGATATATAGGATCAGGTCAAATTACCCACTTATCGTAACTTTGATACACATAAGTGTCTCCTGGGAGCGACACACGCTTTGAGATAGTGGCGGTAAATTGGCACAAATTGCAATAAAGTGTCCGGGGTGTGCGGACTGTGCCCTCTCGAACTGCGAGTAAGTCTCATGGCGCGGTTTAACTTTAACTCTATTGTAAGTAATCGACAATTGTTAGCTATTGAATTTTACACGCTCACTAGAATACATTATGTTATTGTCTGAATATTTTGTTCATTTACCAGAATATCCATTTGTATTCAAACCACAGGGAGAAACAGAAATAAACTTGTAACGCCTTACTATCGTCTCCACAAAGTCAGTAATAGCTTCATGAGGCTTGGTGTTCGCATCTATAATAAGATTCCACAGCCTATATTAGACTTGCCACTTCAACAATTTAAAACTCGGATCAAGAAGTCAGTAATATATAAAGCATACTATAATGTACAGGATTACTTAAATGATGAGAATGCTTGGAATCTAAGTGACGTTGACTCTCAAGCTAAATCATTTGTACAACAGACTATGAAAAGAACGACTGTTGAGTTTCTTGCCAGTTCTTGTCAACAGAAAACTGCTTTCCGAGCTGGTGGTAGCTTCAGACAAACTGACTGACCGACCAATTTTTACGTTTCAAAAGTAATTTTAAAAAAAGTCTAGTTGAAATAAATAATTTTGATTTCATTTGATTTTGTCAACAATATTAACCTTTAAATTCGTGATTTTATATCATTACGTTACTAACTCTTGCTTGACTTGTAACTCTCTACTGTTTGATCTCGCTAGCTAACATTAAATTGTGCCATAATTCACATGATGGCAACTAGAATCAGTATAATATACTGCACTATTCTTATTTAGGTGTTCACTTGGACTGCGATAGACAATATTCATGTCAAACACATTAGGGTATTTTGTACGAAATTCTATTAATGTTATATTGAAAGGATATCACTAGTTTCGCACACGCAATCAATTCTTGAAACTAAAGTCAGACCTTCCGACCTTATAGGCAAAAAAGGGGCAAAAATTGTTGATTTTGCCAACATTTTGCAGATATAAGCCGTAGCGTAGCTCTTTAATTATAGTAATTATATTATCATGTGTTAATCAACGTGCTTGTAAGAAGACGCTAGCAGTGGTGGCGTCTGTGTACATGTATCGTTAATAATGAAGGGTTCATAATGTCTGCTCGCAAGCGCAACCCTTCCCCTTTGTTCGATAAATCCAGACCACTTTACGTGCCCACTTGTCTTGTCTTCTATGATTAGGGTCTCCGAGATTTACCTTTAGGAATTTATGATGCTTTCTTAGATATTCATTATTAGTGTTACGTTCTCGGTTAGATTTAGAAGCTTATACATGTAATTTTCCTTGCTTAGTATACGAATTATTCTTAATGACAAACGGAAACAATTTTTTGGGTAAATTTTGGCTTCTTTGTGCGCTATAGTATTATCGAAAAAAAAAAACATTTTAAGTGATTCCGATCGCACGTTTTTAGACTTTTAAATCTTTAAGGACTCGTCAAAACTAAACCAAACTCAATGTCATTTCGTCTTTTTATGATAGTCTGTTATCACGTATATGTCATAGCCTGACCACGGCTGAAACTCAATAACGTGTAATATAAATAATCCAAAAAAGTATTGTGGTTCTATAAAACTGAAAGAAACCATAAATATTACGTTTATCAAATAAGCAAAAATATATAAAGCAAAACCCTCCAATAAATATAACAACGTCTCCTTTATACTCGAGTTCGACGCAATTCAATCATGAAACCGGAAAACGTCGTGAAATGATTACAGTATTTTTTAAATTCCGCATTTACGAATCGTATCCGGTTAGAAAGAGTGGAGTCGTTTAATTACTGGCTTCGGGACGGACGTTCTTCCCTTTTTCGGTAAATAACAATTTGCTGGCTAAATCATACGCCAGTCAAAAGCTTTGCAGGCGGTTTTCAGTGATACGTGCGCATAATGATAGGTCGCTTTGAAATTTTTCATTACACCGATTTTCATTTAATACAAACGAACTTTATTCCAATTTAAAAATTTTTGATTTGGTTGTATAACTGTTAAACTTTCGTTGGAAATGTGTTTGACGTTTGAATTTTAACTTTCGATATGACAAGGCTGACGTTTGGTAAAATAGCTTTTAGGCGGTAGGCAAATAAAGAAAGTCAAATACTATTATCATGATCATTTTGTGGATAGATTATATAACAGGGGACTCAAGACTGACCCTTGGGGAAGGCCCTTCCAGACAAGTCTGGGAGGAACATTTAATTAGCTAGTTTCAATTAGTGTATTTTAATATATCATTTACATACCTACATATGATTAAAGAGATCCTTCTCCAGGATCTAAATCCCTAAACACTGCTCAGCTTTCTTGTAAGTTATTATAGTCTTTTACGTGTTATATGAATTACTTATCTAAGTACGAAGTCGCATTAAAGTAATATCCTTTTTTGTATAAAAATCTGGTGACCTAAAAATAAGTAGGAGTCTTAGTAATCTTTTAAAAGATCTATGTCACAGATAAAAAATTGGGCGTCTCGAGCAAAGAAGGCCGACAGTTTGCGAGGTAGGTATAGTAATTATATATAACGACACACTCAGCTTTAGATCCTTAATCATAGTCTCTACTTTATGAAGGATAAAAAAGAATATATCTCGGAAGCGGTACTTAAAGGATTTAGAGCTAAGAACCGACTTAGCTTAAATAAATTGTATTTGTTATTTAACAGCAAAATTCTATGAATAATTTGTATTTTGTAATCAAACAGTTTAGTTAGTTTAATAATACAAATTGGACAAAATATATTTTTGTACAAACCTTAGGTCAAGGTTTCTAAACTTAATTGAAATATATACTCCATCTCTCTTACCATTTTTTCACTGGTTGATCTACTTTCTTATTATTTTCTATTGTACATTATTCTCTATTTTATATTTGTAAAATATTTAAACAAACACTTTCTACCATCAACATTAAAAAATACTATAGACATAGCTCCTTTTTGATCCTGTTAAAAGTGTGTTTAGATTTTTAGTTTCTCAAAGCAAAAACCTAATCCTTTGTACCAATGATTTATTTTATTGATGAATAGAAGATGGATAATTCCTTTTCATAAAAATCAATCCTTTCCTAATGTACGAAATGATAGAAGTCATAAATTTTCGATTAAATACGTGCAGACAAGATCGTAATATCGATTTACTAGAAAAGTTTCGGAACTAAATTATTTCAGCGAAATATATATGTATGTCGGAGCATAGTAAAAAATTATCGATTAATCGAATCGTTATCGTTGTCTATGGCGTTGGAGTGGGGTAGTAGTCACTTCCGTTGTTTTGACAGTCTCTACCTTCGACCCTTTATATGCGATCGACAGTCTAACTGAAGTCTTAGTCGTGCGCGGTCTCTCAAGAAGTGAACATCATCTAAGTAGTGCTAGTGATAGTGATAGTGTCAAGTGCAGTGTAGTGTGGAAGTGCTGTCTAACTAAGGTCACGTAAGTCCTTACAATGTAATTGCCACGTGGTTAAGTAAACACAATGTTAGGTTAGGTTAGCCTTGTGTTAGATTCGGTTTATGTGCGTTTAACCTTAGGTTTAAATAGAGAGCCTAGCAGTGGAGGCGAGTGTCGTGATCACTTAAAGGAGCTCCTTAAGCCTACACCTTGGTCACAAGTCCAAGGCGCTGCTTAGGTTTCTCTCGTAATTGTTAGAGATCCATTTGATAAATTATCGGTTCAGTAGGAGTATCTACGTTGCGTTTACCCAATATTCCACTCAATACCATCACCCCCTTTTAGTGTTCCCCAATATTCCACATCTCTCCTTTCACATCGTTTTAAAATCCCCGACATGTATGTATCGAGTTTAATATTAAAGTAATTCGTTTAAATATGTCATTTTCTATATTGATTTTTCACTAGTTTGTAATGATACCAGTGGGCACGGGGTGTGGGCATTAGGCAGTGGGCAGCGGTGAGAGCAATAAAAGCTCTGATGATGAGAGGCGCTTAGCGTGTAATGGGTAAGCGAGGACTACGAGCGTGTCGTTACATATAATTGCTGGAACGTGATAGAAGAAACTAATGACAAAATGGGATATACATAGTTCCGTCTGTGATGTAGGTACTAGGTACTTGTGATGAAACAGCATTCAGAAAAATTATGTCTAAGCAGCGATAGACCACCATAGTGACAATGCTTTAAAGCCGTTGACATTAATAAAATTATCATTTAAATTTATATAATTGCTAGACAAGAAGTAATAACCAGATTTCGTGGACATCAATTCGTGGAGACACATTTTGCGTCCATTACCCGGATTACCTTACGTTAATACTTGTACGTACGAAATTAATAATCAATTTCAATCCAAAATTATAGATTGTATATAATTAAGAACTAAATTGACATATCCTTAAACAGGAATGTCAAAAACATAATTTGTCGATGTAGTTATGTAAAAGCATAATCTATAACTAAACTACATTTAACTTTTTTGGCAAGATTTACCGCTCAGTCTCCTCCGTGTTTTTTTTCATTACACGTGACACAGGCAGAATGTTTTGTGCATACGCAAATTTAATCTATATCTATCTATACTATTATATAAAGAGGAATGATTTGATTGTTTGTATGTTTGTTGCGAATAGACTCCAAAAGTACAGAACCGATTTTGAAAATTCTTTCACCGATAGAAAGCTACATCCTTTCCGAGTAACATAGGCTATGTGGTGTTGCCATAAATACTCTAATAAAAAAGATATGGCCATTTAAGTGCCATAAGGTGGTCATTTTGTAAATTGAAGAGTTTCTCAGAAACTACAAATGCGATTAAAAAAAATTTTTCACAGATAGAAAACTACACTATTCGTGAGTGACAATGGTGATTCAGTGCTGCCATATACATTTCTTAATTTAACGAATATGGCCATTTTGTCCCTAACTAATCCGATTTTAAAAATTCTTTCGCTGATAGAAAACTAAACTTTTGTTGAGTGACAAAGGTGATATAGTGTTGCCATATTTATTTTTTAAATAAACGAATATGGCCATTTTGTTGTTACTAATCTGATTTTAAAATTTCTTTCGCTGATAGAAAACTAAACTTTTCGTGAGTGACAAAGGTGATTTAGTGTTGCCATATTTATTTTTTAAATAAACGAATATGGCCATTTTGTTGTTACTAATCTGATTTTAAAAATTCTTTCGCTGATTGAAAACTAAACTTTTCGTGAGTGACAAAGGTGATTTAGTGTTGCCATATTTATTTTTTAAATAAACGAATATGGCCATTTTGTTGTTACTAATCTGATTTTAAAAATTCTTTCGCTGATTGAAAACTAAACTTTTCGTGAGTGACAATGGTGATTTAGTGTTGCCATATACATTTTTTAAATAAACGAATATGGCCATTTTGTTGTTACTAATCCGATTTTAAAAATTCTTTCGCTGATAGAAAACTAAACTTTTCGTGAGTGACAAAGGTGATTTAGTGTTGCCATATTTATTTTTTAAATAAACGAATATGGCCATTTTGTTGTTACTAATCTGATTTTAAAAATTCTTTCGCTGATTGAAAACTAAACTTTTCGTGAGTGACAATGGTGATTTAGTGTTGCCATATACATTTTTTAAATAAACGAATATGGCCATTTTGTTGTTACTAATCCGATTTTAAAAATTCTTTCGCTGATAGAAAACTAAACTTTTCGTGAGTGACAAAGGTGATTTAGTGTTGCCATATTTATTTTTTAAATAAACGAATATGGCCATTTTGTTGTTACTAATCTGATTTTAAAAATTCTTTCGCTGATTGAAAACTAAACTTTTCGTGAGTGACAATGGTGATTTAGTGTTGCCATATACATTTTTTAAATAAACGAATATGGCCATTTTGTTGTTACTAATCCGATTTTAAAATTTCTTTCACTGAGAGAAAACTACACTTTTCGTGAGGGACAAAGTGATTTAGTGTTGCCATATACATTTTTTAATTAATAGAACACGGCCGTTTTGTTACTACTGATCCGATTTTAAAAATTTTTTCACAGAGGAAGTCTATAGTATTTCTGTCTCTTTTTCTCTTATATACTATCATTCTCTCTCATCCTGTCTCTTTTTTCTCTCTTTAATATTCTCTGTTCAGAATGGTTAGTCTCTGTTCGGTTTTTTCTTTCGAGAGTCTCTTTCTCTGTTTTATTTTTATTTTCGTACATATATTCTTAATATAACATATACTTTAACGTAGACGAAGTCACGGTAGTCGACTGGTATTATATAAAATAAAAATGAAAAAACTAGTCTACATTATAATGTAAGCTTGGTATAAAATGGATGTTTCTGCGGCACGTAGCGAAGGGATGCGCAAATGAAAAAAATGTATCGATATATAACGTATCGATATTTTAAAAATATATCGATTTGTGTAGAAATCAAATATCAATGTTTTACCGTGATTATATTGTAGTTGATGTGATCGGAGTTTGTCGCAGTTCTCGATCAAATACATGTAATAGTGGAGCTACTGAGAGCTTATTCTTTCTACTAGTAGTGGGGGTGAGGAAATCGAAAAGAAAGGAAATGATTCAGTAGTGCTGTTTTATGTTTGTGCTGAGCTTTTAAGAAATATCGCATATAATACTACTTTGATACTTCGAAATAAATATCGATTATCGAAATTTTGAAATTTAAAATATCGACGATATATACTTATCGATTATTTTTTTTTTAAATTATTAATACTTGAATAAAAAGTTTATTAATGTTTTGTCGTGGTGGGGCGGATAAATACTTTTCAATATTCTGTTTCACACGAGTATAATATTTTATTTCAAATGGAAATTCTATTGCAGTAATTCGATATGAAATATTTTGTTATATTTACCACACGTCCAATAAACATTAATAACACTTTTAAAAGCGCTATTAATGCGGATAGTTTGAAATAAACTGTTATAGCCGCCATTACACGTAATGAGCCCCAATTAGTGTAATCTCTCAGCGGGTGTAGTGCTTTTGTTTTTCATTTCCAACACTAATACTGTTCGGATTGAATTTTAATGATATAATTATGATACTTTGTATAACTAAATAAACTCCCTCAAGTATTAGTTATAATGGAAGTATTAATTTGGGTTGCGGTTTATTATTAAATTTTGTAATTTTTTGAACATTCCTGTTTGTATTCTTTTCTCCTCCAAGTAAGCTAAAATGTTTGTAAGGAGTGGGTCACGAGAGTAGTGAGTAGGATTTGATAGTATGTGTATGACTGTATTGCTGTTTTTTTTATTTTTTTTTTTTCTTACCTATTTATCGTGAATCCAACGCCTGAACCAGATACTTAATTTCCTTAGTGACGTGGCTTATATCACTCAATAATTTCTTTTTTACTTTTTGTCTGTCTGTAATAGATTGTTCTGTAAACTACAGTAGGATTTTTCTAGATTACATCAGGTAGACTATAACATTTCGTTGCTTTTTATTATTATATATTAAATAGTAATTTTATTTTAAGTAGCTATGGGTAGGTCTACGAAAGGTGCCGCGCGCCTTAAACTATATAGATCCCGAGAAACTGAAACGGCAAGAATGTTCATAAAATGAAAACTACTGGGCTAAATTATTTTAAATTTTTATAGGACCAAATTTAAACAATTCCGCATTAAACAAAAGAAGAATCACGTAAATCGGATCAAAAATCTCAGCGTAATCGGTACACCAATCATACCAATCGAATTGAGAACCTCCTCTTTTTTGAAGTCGGTTAAAAAAAATTAAATAAAATTAGTGGCTTCAAAAATCAACCTAAACAAGCAGTTTTTGAAATGAAATTCGTCAACTGGAAATTGCTTGGTAGAAATCGTCACATAACGAAAAAATCACCTCATAACAGCGCTAATAAAATTTGATTATTGATAACTAAAAAAATTATTTAATCTTTTTTATTAATATAATTAATTCAATTTGTATCAACTTGATGAAGAAAATATACTTTTGAAAAGAAAACGTATAGTTATCATCTATATAAATATATGTCGGGGATTTTAAAACGATGTGAAAGGAGATGGAAGGAGGAAGGTGGGGAATATTGGGGAACACTATAAGGGGGTGATGGTATTGAATGGAATTTTGGGTAAACGCAACGTAGATACTCCTATTGAACCGATAAATTATCAAATATGATCTCTAACAATTACGAGAGAAACCTAAGCAGTGCCTTGGACTTGTGACCAAGGTGTAGGCTTAAGGATATCCTTTAAGTAATTACAACACTTGCCTCCACTGCTAGGCTCTCTATTTAAACCCAAGGTTAAACGCGCATAAACCGAATCTAACACAAGGCTAACCTAACCTAAGGCTAACCTAACCTAAGGACTTATGTGACCTTAGTTGGACAGCACTTCCACACTACACTGCACTTGACACTATCACTATCACTAGCACTACTTAGATATTCACTTCTTGAAAGACCATATTCTATTAATTAAAAAATGTATATGGCAACACTAAATCACCCTTGTCACTCACGAATAGTGTAGTTTTCTATCAGTAAAAGAATTTTTAAAATCGGATCAGTAGCAACAAAATGGCCATATTCTATTAATAAAAAAATGTATATGGCAACACTAAATCACCTTTGTCACTCACGAATAGTGTAGTTTTCTAACAGTGAAAGAATTTTTGAAATCGGATCAGTAGCAACAAAATGGCCATATTCTATTAATTAAAAAATGTATATAGCAACACTAAATCACCTTTGTCACTCACGAATAGTGTAGTTTTCTAACAGTGAAAGAATTTTTAAAATCGGATCAGTAGCAACAAAATGGCCATATCCTATTAATTAAACAATGTATATAGCAACACTAAATCACCTTTGTCACTCACGAATAGTGTAGTTTTCTAACAGTGAAAGAACCTAAGGACTTATGTGACCTTAGTTGGACAGCACTTCCACACTACACTGCACTTGACACTATCACTATCACTAGCACTACTTAGATATTCACTTCTTGAAAGACCGCGCACGACTAAGACTTCAGTTAGACAGTCGATCGCATATAAAGGGTCGAGGGTAGAGACTATCAAAACAACGGAAGTGACTACTACCCCACTCCAACGCCATAGACAACGATAACGATTCGATTAATCGATAATCTTTTACTATGCTCCGACATATATTAATAATAGTAATACGTATAGATCAACAAACAATCTAAATAATATTGTTTGTTGATCTATTAGATAAGCTCTCTATTATACAAAGAACCACATTCACGTTGCTTATAATCGTTTCATTTCCTTTATAGTATTTTATTTTCCTTCTTGCAAACTTACATTTTTATTTTAGGGGAAAATAAGCAACGTATGAAGGTTTGAAGGAGCTTTTGAACTTACGAACACGTTGCGACAATAAGATTAAATGGATTCAGGGAAAAGCACTTACAGTCACGATTCACGCACCTCTCTAAAAACTATTTTGTTCCCATTCCAGAAAAGTTGTGGAAAAGTAAAAACACGTGGAATACAGGAGCTTTCTTTTGTTGATATAAAACTTATTTCATTTCGCTTTATTCATCTATCAAACATTCATTAGTTATTTGAATTTATTTCTCAATGGTCTTGATATATTAATTAATTATTATATAACATAACTAGCGGCCTGCCCTCGCTTCGCTCCGGGTATTTAAAAAATATTATAATTGATGTCCTTAAATTGTAACTCTGTAATTGTGTAGTTTTTCATTATTTGAAAAAAGAGAGAGAATAAGAAAAAGTTATAAAAAGAAAAATGATAGAAAATAAAAGAAAAGCGATAGATAATAGAAGAGGGAGGACAGAGCAAGAGAGACGGAAATACTATAGACTTCTCTCAGTAAAAGAATTTTTAAAATCAGATCAGTAGTAACAAAATGGCCATATTCTATTAATTAAAAAATGTATATGGCAACACTAAATCACCCTTGTCACTCACGAATAGTGTAGTTTTCTATCAGTAAAAGAATTTTTAAAATCGGATCAGTAGCAACAAAATGGCCATATTCTATTAATAAAAAAATGTATATGGCAACACTAAATCACCTTTGTCACTCACGAATAGTGTAGTTTTCTAACAGTGAAAGAATTTTTGAAATCGGATCAGTAGCAACAAAATGGCCATATTCTATTAATTAAAAAATGTATATGGCAACACTAAATCACCTTTGTCACTCACGAATAGTGTAGTTTTCTAACAGTGAAAGAATTTTTAAAATCGGATCAGTAGCAACAAAATGGCCATATCCTATTAATTAAACAATGTATATAGCAACACTAAATCACCTTTGTCACTCACGAATAGTGTAGTTTTCTAACAGTGAAAGAATTTTTAAAATCGGATTTGTAGTTCATGAGGAACTCTTCAATTTACAAAATGGCCACGTTATGGCACTTAAATGGCCATATCTTTTTAATTAGAGTATTTATGGCAACACCACATAGCCTATGTTACCCGGAAAAGATGTAGCTTCCTATCGGTGAAAGAATTTTCAAAATCGGATTTGTAGTTCATGAGGAACTCTTCAATTTACAAAATGGCCACGTTATGGCACTTAAATGGCCATATCTTTTTAATTAGAGTATTTATGGCAACACCACATAGCCTATGTTACCCGGAAAGGATGTAGCTTCCTATCGGTGAAAGAATTTTCAAAATCGGTTCAGTACTTATCTAGCCTATTCGCAACGAATAAACAAACATAAAAAAGAAGCTACATCCAGCCAAGGTGGCCATTTTGTAAATTGAAGGGTTTCTCAGGAACTACAAATCCGATTTTAATTTTTTTTTCACAGATAGAAAAATGCACTTTTCGTGAGTGACAAAGGTGATTTAGTGTTGCCATATGAATTTTTTAATAAATGGAATATGGGCATTTTGTCGTAAGTAACCCGATTTTAAAAATTCTTTCGCTAGTTGATAACTATACTTTTCGTGAGTGACAAAGGTGATTCAGTGTTGCCATATACATTTCTTAATTAAACCAATATGGCTATTTTGTCGTTACTAATCTGATTTTAAATATTCTTTCGCTGATAGAAAACTATACTTTTCGCGAGGGACAAAGGTGATTTAGTGTTGCCATATTTATTTTTTAAATAAACGAATATGGCCATTTTGTTGTTACTAATCTGATTTTAAAAATTCATTCGCTGATAGAAAACTAAACTTTTCGTGAGTGACAAAGGTGATTTAGTGTTGACATATTTATTTTTTAAATAAACGAATATGGCCATTTTGTTGTTACTAATCTGATTTTAAAAATTCATTCGCTGATAGAAAACTAAACTTTTCGTGAGTGACAAAGGTGATTTAGTGTTGCCATAAACACTTTTTTAATTAATAGAACACGGCCGTTTTGTTACTACTGATCCGATTTTAAAAATTCTTTCACTGAGGAAGTCTACAGTCTTTCTTCCTTTTATATAGTATAATTCTCTCTCATCCTGTCTCTTTTTTCTCTCTTTAATATTTATCTTTATCTCTGTTCAGAATGGTCAGTCTCGGTTCGGTTAGGATTGGATGGATTAAGGGTTACAGAAGGCCAAGATTAGTGATGGATAAAGAAAAATCAAATCAGTTTCTACATTCTTTGACTCCTGATACTGTTTGTATTGAAATGCCAAGGTTTTTTTCAAATAATACCGTGTTAGAATCTGAAATCTCTATTCAGGAGCTAGATAAATGTATCAAATCAAAGGATACATCTCCTGGATGTGATGATATAACGTATTCGATGTTAAAACATTTGTCTTATAATGGTAAAGTAATTTTAGTGTTACTTTATAATAAATTCCTATCACTAGGCTTTGTTCCTTCTCAGTGGCGTGAAATTGTGGTTATGCCGATCCCTAAACCAGGTCGAGATCTTGACCTCCTGTCATCTTTAAGACCCATTTCTCTTATTTCATGTGTTTGTAAAATATTTCATAATATACTAAATAAAAGAATGGAATGGTATGTTGAGAGAAATAATTTTTTTTCGGTAAATACAACAGGTTTCAGGAAAAAACGATCATGCTTAAACAATTTATGTTCTGTCATAACTAGAATTCAAATAGGTTTTTCTCATGGTTTAGAGACTATAGGTTGTTTTGTAGACTTGGATAATGCCTATAATAATATTAATATTGACGCATTACTAATAATATTGGACAAACTGGGTGTCGGCTCTAATATTTGTAGATATCTTGCACAATTTTTATCTAAAAGAGTTCTAAAGATACAGTACGGGAAGAATAAATATTTGAGTCGATTAACATGCAGAGGATTAGCTCAGGGAGATCCGTTATCTCCACTATTATTTAATTTGGCAACTTTACATATCTGCAAAAAGTTAGAAGGTAGTATTGGCATTTCACAATACGCAGATGATTTCGTGCTTTACTATACATATAAAGACTTAAATGAAGGTGTTTCAAAATTACAGTTTTCATTAGAAAAATTTAAAAATTTAACTGTGGATCTTGGGTTAGATATATCAATAAATAAAAGTAAAGTTTGTATATTTAGAAAGAGAATTAATTTGACCAGAAATGTTGACATTAAAATTGATAATACTTCATTACAACTCATTGATAATATTAAGTACTTAGGTTTTTGGATAGACTGTACTTTAAAATGGAATAAACACATTAATGAAATTATTAATAAAACGGTTAAATTTATGAATGTATTTAAGGTCCTCGTTGGGTCTAAATGGGGAATACATCCAAAATATTTAAGACTTTTATATTTTTCTATTATAAGAAGTCGTATTGATTATGCTAGCTTTTTATACGACAATAGTTCAATAACACTTCTTAGTAAGTTGGATAAAATACAGAATCAGTGTATGAGATTAATAGGTGGATTCATTAAAAGCTCGCCAATCCACGTGATGGAATCAGAGTTGTATATTGAACCTTTATATATTCGAAGGCGATTCCTAGCTGGAAAATTCTGGTTGAAATGTAAATCCTTTGACGAAAATACAGTTAAATTATTGATTAGATTAGGTGATGAAATGTCGAGTCCATTCTGGAGGAGAAGAAAGAAACCTCTTTTAATAAGTTATGTAAACTTTCATGAAATCAATTCTTATAAAATATGCAATGAGCTACTTATGTTTTCATTAGATACTTGGGTCAGCAATATCGATTTAAGTAATATAATTATTGTTAATATAGATATCATTAATAAACCTAAATACTGTTATAATGTAAAACAAGTTGAAAAATTATTTAACCAATATTTACTCAATAAATTTAAAGAATTTTACAAAATATATACAGATGCTTCAAAAAGTTCAACATCCAGTGGAGCTGCCTTTTTGGACCCGCAAAATAATAATAAATTATTAATTTGTTTAGATGAAACTCTCTCTATAATGCACTCTGAACTAATAGCCATATCGGAAGCTTTATCTTATGTTGAATCTCTCAGTGTAACTGATGTGATTATATTTTCGGATTCAAAAAGTGCTCTCCAACATGTAATAAAATGTACGTCTAATTATCAGGGCATTCCTATTGCGTACACTATTATTAAAGATATATATAAACTAAAGGCTAATAATGTAAATATTTTGATTCATTGGATTCCTTCTCATGTTGGTATCACGGAGAATGAGGAAGTGGATAGGTTGGCGAAAGAAGCTACTTTTAATGGTATAGTAACGAAGTATACTATGTGCTTGTCAGACTTAATATCTATTATTAGGAGTGCTTGCCGCAGTATTTGGTCCGAATATTTTGACGAACGTTCGCGTAAGAAAGGTATTTGGTATAGTACGATCCAGCCATCTCTTCCTTATTTTCCGTGGTTTTATAAAGGTAAATTAAGTAGGAAAGATATTGTTTTAGCGTTAAGACTTCGTTGCGGGCATATTCCATTAAATAAGTTCGCATACATGATGGGTAAGGCTGAATCTCCCGATTGCTCTTTATGTAATGTGGTTGAGGATGTGTACCATATATTGATGGAATGTCCCCGCAATGAGTGTCGTCAAATATATTTAAATTCTAATAGCAGCAATATAGGCTGGTGCAACAGTCTTTTGGCGTCTCCCTTGTCGGAAGATACGGTGGGGCTCTATAGGGCTGTTCATTTAGCTTTATTAAAAAGATGTATGTGAATAATGTCTGTGAGTGTAATTATGAGGGTGATATAATCAGTCATGATTAAACCCTCTTTAAAATATAATAAAAAAAAAAAAAAAAAAAAACGTGGACGAAGTCACGCTAGTCGACTAGTAATTTATAAAATTGAGAAATGAATTTTTCTTAGTAAATTGAAAATCAGTAGCAGCACTAGACGACATATGAACGTTTTTGAAATCAGTTTTTCCTAAAGGAGCCTCAATCATTTACCAAATATGTAACTCTGAGAAATGAGGAAGGGAAAGAAAGGGAAAGAAAGGGGGATACATTGAAAACATTAAGAGGGGTGTGATATTGAATGGACTATTGGGTAAACGCAACGTATATACTGCTTCTGAATTGATAAACAATCAAACATTATGATCTTTTACAATTACGACAGGAACCTAAGCAGTGCCTTGGACTTGTGACCGAGATGTAGGGTCCTTTATTCGATTGCAATACTCGCCTCCACTGCTCAGGTTAAACCTAATAAGTCAAACCTAAGACTACCCTACGCGCCGAAATGTATAATCTTGTCGGTGAAATGGGCTTTATGATGTCTTTTTTTACTTTCCAGTATTCTTTTTCTTAATGTTGCTAGACGACTATTTATACTCTAACGGATTTTAATATGTAGAAGTAAGTAGATAAGTAACGTATCTTATTAAAATGCATACCTCAACAGCTATACCATATTAAAACGTGATCGTTAATTCTTTCCCCAAGTTCCGTATCATCCATTATTTCAACTATGATAATTTCCCTTGACGCTTGCCGTCGAAATAATTGAGACATGATTTAGTTGATCCAATCTTTGCACTTTAGATTAATTCGTTCTGACCGAACTGCTTTACTTGCATAAGGATCTATGAATAGATAAATCCTTTTCTTTAATCAAGATAAAACTAATGTGATCTTTCAAATTCGTTTTACGTTTCTGTAAGTAATTTCTCTGTAGGGTTGAATTTTTGGAAAGGAGAATTTCTTGTTCAATTCGGCTTTTTCCACGTTTTAAGCTATTAAATTCAACAATATATGCCCTTGTTTATTTCGTTAGGTCTAGTACATTATAATATAAGATATTGATTTAGAAATAGAATAATTAACACAAATTTATTTATTATTTCCCATGTCTTCAAAAATAACAAAGCAAATACCATTGAAACGGCTGAACCGATTTGAATGACATTTGGTAAATGGTTACTTTGGAAGGTGGATTAACACAGATTATTTTTTATCCTGACAAGAAGCACCGTTCTCGTGAAATAGAGGGATAGGATAATTATAAAAAAATCAAGCTAAAAATGTTGTACTTAGCTAGTCTTCAAAAGATATAAAGACAAATGAGAAAGTTATTGATGAGTGCTTTGAACTCGGAAATTCGTAAACTAAGTGCAACAAATGTGGCTTTAGTTGTGAATATACTTTATGTAAATACTATTTTATGAGTTTGGATATTCGGTATATTGATTATCTGTAGTGCTATTACATGCTTTAGGTTATTTAGAATCATATCAGAAAGGAAATTATGAACGTCTTTTAGAATCCGTTTTATTAATAACGATTTTCTAACAATGAAGATTGTTATTTGAGTTCGTGGTTTGAAAATCAAAATCTTGGGTCTTATTCACACAGGTATTTATATCATCATTCAGACATAATCGCGCGGTTACCTCCACTTTACTGCTAGAAAATAGAATCGTGCGGCGTCCGCTTGATTCTATTACTATAGAGTTCTTCCTCAGTATACAGTAGAGTTGCGGGCACCGCGCGATTAACTCTCTATGGATCGCTTCGACACTGAGTTATTTATTGGTGAAGTGGAGAAGAGACCTTCAATATGAAATCTTGAGTGTGCGGTTTATTCAGACAAAATTGCAAAGAACTGAGCATGGCAAGAGTTAGTGGAGATATTTGGAAATGGTGACGACACGTTGGGAAAAAAAAGCTATTTTAGGTTACCACAGACCGCATCGCTAACTAAACGCCGATGTTTGAACAGTCGAAATTTTTGCGGTTCAAATCGCACGATCTGACAATCGCGCGGTTATCGCCATGTCTGAACTAGCCCTAAAATAAAATTTTCCTCAATATTGGCGAAAATACATTTAATTTTTAATTCAATAAAAAGTTTTTATAGAAAGCACTCACGTGACGTAAAGAGTGATAAATTTACTGCCCCAGAAGTTCCCGTCTCGGTCATAAAGTGACGCGTTTATGATATAAGAGTAATACGACCATCATATGCTTTTTAGCGGCACCTGCTGTAAAGGATATGTTTTATAAATAGACTGAGCTATTTAATGGTGCTTTATTTTTTAGCAGGTTATGAAAATATGCTTAGGGTGAGAATAAATTATTATTTCAACTTACAAAATGGTTAAACTTAAATAAGGTTTAAAAATAATCCTGTCACGATCAGCTTTTACATTTGCTTATTTTTATTTTTATTAAAATGGCATACCATAATGAAGCTATTTATATACTATTAGCAACACTGTTTCATAAATTAGAATTTTATATTTTAATCGTTATATCGCTATCTAACTATTCGACCCGAACTTCTTCCGCGTGATGCTCCGCTCCTATGGGTCGTAGCGTGATGATATATAGCCTATAGCCTTCCTCGATAAATGGTCTATCTAACACTGAAAGCATTTTTCAAATCGGACCAGTAGTTCCTGAGATTAGCGCGTTCAAGCAAATAAACAAACTTTAGCTTTATATATTAGTATATAAATTCCCAAAGACATAACGGTCACCCAGCTCGACGAGCACTTCATCGCCACGTCGACGTTTACTTAGTATTCTTAATTATTTTTTTCGCAACAAAACTTATGTAACCCTATGTCCATTTTTAAGGTCTAATCTATATGTAGCAAATTTCACCAAAATCGGTTTATTGGTTTAAGCGTAGTTACGTAACAGACAGACCTAACTATCAGCAAATAGATGGCGTAAGTAGTATATTAAGTCGCACTTTCATTTGTTTAGTATGTATTTTGAAGTTACTTTCGAATTTATAATATTAGTTAGGATTTAGAATTGTACCAGCACGAACGCCAGGTCACGAATCCCACGCACTATATGAGTTCCTGTCATGGCACTTAAACTCAAAATAAATTGTATATTTTTTCTTGAAATTACATACATTCCTATCGGACGAAATTAAACGATCCGTTATGTCAGGATTATGGATTTAAAATAGATTTTAACTTAAAATTTGTATCTAAAAAATGCGAATTTGAAATCTGTTTTCTATCTATTAGTTAAAGATTTTGGAATACAGAATGAAAATACATCTCAAGTTTGAATTTGGATTCTATTTTCAATCCATAATCCATAGATCTAGAGTAGATATAGATTATTAATTTCATTTGCTATTTGGTATGTTTTTTTGCCATATTCATCATTTACATTTTTTGGATGTATTGAATTAGTGTTCGCGGGTAGTTAAATTTATCTTATTTCGGGTAGACAATATATAACTTCCCTCAAGTGATATCACGCAGTACATATTAAAGTAGTGAGACTAATAGTGTAGTGTTGATATGAGAGAGTGAGAGTTTGTCCTTAGTAGAAGACGTCTTTAAACCTTCTCCTTGGGCTCAAGCCCCAGGCACCGCTCGGCTCCGTCTAAATTGTATAATATTATCATATCTTAAGTGCTATGCTACTGCGCAATATAGCTCACATATCCTTAACATTCTATGAAGCTATAAAATTCAATCAATCAATCTTTACTTGCATGAATATATATTCTGCTTAAGAGGCGTGCAATTTATTTTTACATTGTTTTTTACAAAAGCCAATCAAATATTGAATCGAATCAGGCATTACTTTGCGGAAATTCTGAACAAAACAACCCACTCGTACGGCACAACCTAGAAGAGCACACCGTCCACGGAAAAGTAAGACGCGCGAACCCGAACCAAGACACACCATGAGTAGTTGACTCTACAAGCGTCACTTCTGGGTTGTGCCGTACGAGTGGGTACAAGTTCTTCCATCTCTACAACACAATATTCACATAAGCAAATATTGCCACATCCCAATATTTTTTTTTTTTTTTTATGTAACTAGGTTGGCAAACAAGCGTACTGCTCACCTGATGGTAAGCGATTACCGTAGCTTATAGACGTCTGCAACACCAGAGACATCGCAAGCGCGTTACCGACCCTATCCCCAATTCCCCCCAGGAGCTCTGGTCACCTTACTCACTAAAAGGAACACAACACTGCTTTAGACTAGTGTTATTTAGCTATGATCTTCTGTAAGGTCGAGGTACTACCCCAGTCGGGCTGCTCCATATTTGAGCAGGAAATTTCCTGCTGTGCCCTACCTCAGTTAAGTTTAATATATAAAATTAAATGAATTAATAGTAACTTTAAAGTAATTTCTAGGTATAGAAAAAGAAAATAACTTGGTCAATAAATAAAAATATTTTTGATTAAAAAAAGTAATTGATTGTAATGGTAATGTGATAAATTCATAAATAAGAGGTCGCTAGCAGCTAGCAGGCGAGCAGCTAGCAGGCGAGCACCGGGTAGCGAACTGATGCAATATTCGTATTCATGAGATATTTATCGAGTCTCCTGTTTAGCGACACGCTGTGCAGACCCATCAATAAAGATGGAACGATCTCATAAATTGTGCTCTCTTTGCTGTAAGGTATTGATTACATTAATAACTTCTACGGAGGTTGTTAAAATGATACTGAATATTAATATGGTAACTATAAAGTGATTCAAAATTGCAATTTGTAAGCATTGGGTGGAAAAATCTTTATAAAGTATAAAATGTTGAGTAATTTTAAGTGTTTTATTATAATTCTTATTCACCCATATAACCTATGATTCTGTCTTTTATTCTATCGTATAACAAAATCATTAATGAACAAGAATATTGTATTAGGTCAGTTTAATTTTGAGGGATCACCTTTAGAATGAAACTGACTTAATTCAAAATTGCAATTTGTTAGTAATGACCAAGAAAATCCTTATGAAGCGTACTATTGAGTAAAAATAGGAGGATAATACATATTAAAGGGTTTAAAGCTAAGCTTGAAACTAGCTGACTCGTCTTCGCTTCCCTTCTACATTTTACATTTTAAACACTATTACATTTTAAATACAATTTTGTAACTCTTCTAATCTTAATAACCTTTTTTAGATAAAAGAATAGTCGAAAAAAAAATCTAAATGGTTTTAACAATTCATTTTAGTTTAGATAAATTAATAGTTATTAATAGAAGCTGCACATAAAGCTGCTAAATACCAATATCAAATAGACAGGGCGCAAGGGTGAGCAATACATTACATTGAATCATATCGCAATGCTCCTCCGTATATTCTATGAATATAAACGCTACGTGCAATGTGCATTCGAATTATTTCCAATATCGCCTTTGGCTAGATTCATACGAAATATGTTACTATTGCATCATATAAGCATTTCTAAAATATTCTAGATCTTTTGCACATTTTTATTCTATAGAAATTTTCAACGATTTCTTCACAGAAATGTTAACACTTTTTTCGCGTATATTGACACGCACATGACAATTATAATATGCACTTAAAACGGTAACCAAGTAACTAGTGTTACCTATGAGGGGATGTGTTATGCCGCTGGGAGAGCATCTCGTAAGAAGCGAGTATCCCTGTATTACCACCATCGGTGGTAGGGGATCCATTTCCTGATTCGCTTGCGATCACGAATCCGACGTGAGTGGGCCATGTGGGCCAGATCTACCCCCTTCCAACCCCCATCCAATTAATGCTGCGGTTCAGTTCAGTTCAGTAGAACACCGGGTTCTCGTTCAGGGTGAAACCGCAGCATTCTTCTCTTTGCTCCCCGTCCTCATTCTATCTTCGAGGCGGCAACGCGTAGGCAAAGCAGGAGATTAGTATTCTCTAATATTGCCGATGCCCATAGGTGATAGTGGCCACTTTCCATTAGGTGGACCATCTGCTCATTTGTCCCTTATCTGTAATAAAAAAAAATAATTACCCCATTCCCTTGAGAATGTATAAACTCTATCAATCAAGATAACACAGTCTGAAAAGTGATTTCATACTGTTAATATTGTCTAAAGTAGCTCAAATAAAATATCCAATAAATAGTGTAAATATATCACAATTGTGTAAAATAGCCTTGTAAACCTACACATTAGTCACAAGCCTCAGGCATTGCTTTTTGACGAACGAAAGTAGGTAATAGATATCTTTCTCTGCAGAAACTGTGAAGGAATATAAATACTTTGTAATCATTCAGGAGAATATAATATAAAGAAAAAGATTACGAAATAATCAAAAATAACATAAGATTTCCTTTATCCTACAAAAATGTTAATATTTTTTTATTTATAAATAATGACCTACATTTCATACAATAAATCATAGTCACAGTATTGTGTCAGCAGACAATAGCTGTAGTTTGTATGGAAAAAAAATTAATACAATATTATTTATACAATGTTTTTAGTGAAATTGCAAAAAAAGATTTTTTGCAAAAAAGGGTAGAAAAATCTGTTCGCCATTTTGTGAACTTTAACAAATTTCGTCTAATAATTTAATTAGTTATATGATTATATGATTTGGTTATCTATATTAGAGCTATACTGCACAGTAACCGTAAAAGACAATAATAATTTTCACTCTAGACGGAAACACAAACGAAATTCTTCACAATGGAGTCCAAACTATTTGTGCGAATTCGAAGCAGTGATGGCCATCACGTTGATGTCTACTCGGGAGGTTCTGAAGAACCCTGGGCACACGCATCTTACTTTTCTGTGTTATGTGTGTTTTAAGCAATTAAATATCACTTGCTGTAACGGTGAAGGAAAACATCGTGAGGAAACCTGCACTCCTAAAAAATCTCCATGTTCTCAAAGGCGTGTAAAGTCTGCTAACCAGCACTTGGCCTGCATGGTGGATGGTATGGTCTAATCCCTCCTCATTCTGAGGAAGACCCGGCTCAGCAGTGAGCCATTAACGAGTGATGATGATGACTATTCGTACTGCAATAACGGCCACCAGGAGAGCTTCGTTTGACAACTGACTCAAATATATCGGAACAGAGGTTATATATTGTCTTGTTATAAATAGTTACGTTATAAACCGTGTTGCTAACTATTCATTAATCTACTAATTTTGTGTACAATGATTCATTATCTTTAGTAATATAATATTAGGTATTAATATCTAAGCCCAGTGTGCTTGAGATGGCATCATGTTGCGGTCGGCGAGGCAAAACAATAATTACAGAGCAATCAAAGCGATATGCTACCGACAATCTGATGAGACCGAAACCGCATACAATAACATAGTATAATATGTTATGTACATGTGACCGATACTGCACAGTAACTAGCACAACACAATAATAATATGCAAAAATGGAACAACGAGTAACCAATATTAAATACTTACTCCATACCTAAGTAATGGAGACCTAGCATCACGACACCACATGCACAGCCATAATGGCCACCAGACGAGCTCTTGTTTGATAACCGGCTCATATCTATATAACAGAGCTTATATACAGTCTTGGTATAAAACTACCAACGGTCTTGCTAACTAATACGTGCTTTGTTTTATTTATTACTAGCCGACCCGCGCGACTTTGTTCGCGTGTTGCTCCGTTCCTATGGGTCGTAGCGAGATGTTAAATTGCCTAAGTTACTCCTTGTTACATCATCTATCTGGCAGTGAAAGTCTCATTAAAATGGGTCCAACCATTTCAGAGATTAGCCGGTGCAAATAGACAGACAAAAATTGTAAAAAAAAATGTTGTTGGTATATGTGGTGTGTGCGTGTATACATCCATATGCACTTAGTAAAAAGCGGTTATTTTAATATTACAAACAAACATTACAATTTTATTTATTTGTATGGATTTAATAATAAAAATCGACGGTCTTGTGTGAAACACATTTAGAGTAAGAAATCAGTATTCCCGCTCCGATAGTACCAGGCGAGCATAAAATTAAAGGATAATGAAACGGGTCGCACAATGGGGCGTGTCCTTATTATCCCTACTATTGTCGAACACGTTAGTCGGGATAGTTTTTATTTGGTCTCTTAGCCCCGTTCTGTGTGGTGATAATACATGTTTACTTTGGAGCTTACTTGGGATTATTTGAGCCATATTTCTTGCGTCGGAAAAAAACTATTAAACTATTATAGAGTTTTATTTTTAAGTTGTAATATTTGTTCGTCAAATTTTGTACTGTTTTCTAACGACATTCATGAATTAATATGGATGATCTAATGTAATGACCACTGAAGTGACCCACTCCTACTCGTTAGACAAGCTTAGCTTAGTGGAAGGGTTTAAAAAAATACTAGTAAGTAATATGTGATCCAAACTGGTAGTAAACTTTTTTTTTAAGAAAAGAAAAGAACAAATGGCAAATGGTAACATGATTGAAACTCTTAGCTTATGTGTTTTAGCTGAAAAAAAATTAAAAAGGAGAAAAGTTACATCTCTTAGTAGACAAAAAATGATATTTGAAAATTTCATTTCAGAAAAATTATCATACATAACGATGCAATTTGAACGTACCTCACACGATCGGCCTTCCCGTAATGAAGATTTTGAATTTCAAATACCGTATCAAAAGTGAGTTTTTAAATACAATGACGGTATTACGGCGTCAAAACGTTAACGAGTCTAACCCGTAGAGCGCTTTTATGAGCCACAATGACCCGAGTGCCACTTAACGCTGAAGGGTTCGCCTTTACCCCGACCTTTATAATGAGCTCGGATAAATCGCAATAAGCACTCCAATTTTCTTGCTTTGTCATTTTTTAATTTTACTACCCTTTTATAGTTGAGGAAAGTTTGACGGGTTTATTATTATATTACGTTGTGTGCGTTAAGGCTCTGTTAGTAGTTTACTCAAGAACATCCGAGAGAACGACGAGAGCATTTCGTAAGAGGCGAGGAGCCCAGCACACGATACATGGTGGTAGGTGATCTGTTCCCCGACTGGCTTCCGACCGCCAAGAGTCTCTGACGCGTTCCGGTTGAGCCACATATGTGCCAAATCTACCCTCTCCGTCTCCCATCCCACTAATACTGCGCTTCCAGTGAACACCAGGTTCTTGCTCAGGGGCCACTCAAACCGCAGGCAGATACTCTTTAGTTTTGCCGATGTCTATGGGTGACGGTGCCACTTGCCACCAGTTGGTCTCTTATTTGTCATAAAAAAGGTATATGTCACCTAATGAATACTGTCTATTATTGTGATCATTATATACGTACGTCAACTAAATTATCGCTCATTATACTGCTTGCTTATTAAATTAAAGTTCTCTGTTATTTTCAGTAAATGAATATTAAGAATTTTACTCATTAAATAAAACGTGAGCTTGTTAAGAGTACTAATTACCCAAGTTAAGACAAAACGATGAAGGGGTCGTTACTACCCCTAGTCAGCAACGATGGCAGGTGAATTTTAATGAGATTTTGACTTATCAAGAACTGTCTTAACTGCTTAGAATAATGTTGGAGGTGACATGCCCTCGCTTCGTTTCGTCTCCTGTATGAAGCTACTTTGCCGTTTTTTATTGCCTTTATCAAGATTTAGCTTGACACATTATGTTATAATAAAATGAAAAGTGAGGGAATCGAGTCAAGCGCGCTAGAATGTGTTTTACTTAGTGAAGATTTAGTCACGCAAGTTATCAGTATGCTATTTATATAACTGTTAAATTTAACCTACAAAAATATTATATTACTCACAGGTTAGTACAGTCGTTACAGTTTTCGGTACTCCAAGGTATATTTCTCTCAAAAAAGTCGGCAAGGTGCCTGAAGAAGTGAGAGCTCTCTTGTAATGAGCCGCGGTGACCGTAGTTAACACTCGACACTAGGAAACTCGCTAGGCAAGGCTTTGTAATGAACCTTGACTTCAAATTTTATATTTAAGTAAAGGGTTTCTTAGTTTAGTGCTGGATTATAATGTAGAATAGATTTTGGCACCGTATCTGATGTACTTAGCCCGTAAACGTCTCCAGAAGTTGATTGCAGAAGTTTCGCGCTGTTTCTCAAATATTTTCATACATCCCACTACTACCTTGACACGTATCGTTTTCCTTTTTTCATGTATATGTGGTGTTGTGGCTTTGTTATTTTTTGTGGTTTGCCTTCCGTTTATAATGAAAACATATTCTACAGGAAATTTTAAATGGAATATTTTCTACAGAGCACTCAGTCTATTTTTAGCTTCCCTTTGTATGTTTAAATGTTTAAAATTCTTTTTCCTTTGACCTTGTTTTGTAAAATTAAAAATGAATAACAGCTGTTTATGATTTAAACTCTTTGTACCTGTGCTCTGAAATTTTATCTATTATTTAGATTATTATATAGGAATATTATTGTTTATAGTAACAAGCAATTCATTCGTAAAATTGAATGCAAAGCTTTCGAAGGAACATACACACACTTGAGCTTAACTTTAGTCGTTATTTAACTAAACAGATAAATTTTCCTCATTACAAGCAAGCGTTTGTTATTAATTACAACCTAAATCTTTATAAATGACTTAAATTATTTATCTTGTATAATCTCAGAGACTTTACCTCAGCAAATGTTTATCAAGACAGATGAATGTCACTGTGAAAATTAGATCCTGGAAATAATAGCATAAATATTGTCCCTGACTACAATGCACTGTTTCCTTTTTTATGGTAGTACGCAATAAAGTAGATTGTGCTCAAGAGCACCCCTTGTAGTCGCACCCTAACCGCAGGGGGCAGCATCCCTTGCAAAATATCCTCTCGCTTTTATGAAGACCTGGTACTTTTATTGCATATTTATGCTCGTTTTAGTTTTCGCAAGGTTTGTCACGCTTTAAAGTTTAAAGGTATTTGTTGTTTTTTTATTGTTGTTGCAAACATTTTCAGATCAGATAGATTTAATATAAAAAAAAAACACTATAAGTTTATTTACACAAAAGAAACCTGTCAGTAAAATTCCCTAAGCAAAATCTATGATACCTCCTTACAGACCCTGCTATCCTAATGGCTGTGTGAATATATAAAACTCCCGAGGGAACCCGATCCCATACAAAGTGATTTAAAATCGGGATCCCATTGCAATGACGGACCTCCTTCAAAGTGATGTTGCCTTGTTACTTGGTATCCCGGTTTAACTCTTTGATGCTGCGAGATTTAAATATTACTTTTTTTTTTAATGCGCACGTTAACTCTAAAAAGCATACTCGATAGAAGATAGATTAATAAGAAGTAATTTCAAAATACAAGTCTTACAAGTGCAATAAATAATAAAAATATTTTCGGCGACGTTTATGTTGAAAGATTGCGGGATTGACTTTTTTTCTTATTGTTTTTTGTTTGGCTTAGAAAATAAAAGAACAAAGAGGTTTTCTAATCGCACTACCAGGGTCTCATGACTGGGCAGGAATTAAAAAGGTTAAGAGACGTATTATTTAACCGAGGAATATAAAAAGGGTCGGCACAATAGGCACCCTCGGCTCACCCTTGTTTAATAATGTACACTGAAAATGGCGCTGTGATTTATACGGATAAACCAAATACAAGTACATATTTGTTTATTATTTAATTTAATAATAACATATGCATTTTTTTAGGATAATAATGAAGTAAATTGTTATCGTAAGGTTTAGAATAATTTGATAAGGAGGATGATTAGAAGGCACTTTTGAAAACATGGAGAACTCTCTCTGTCTCTGGAGTGCAGGTTTCCTCACGATGTTTTCCTTCACCAATAAAGCAAGTGATATTTAGTTTCTTAAAACGCACACATAACTTAGAAAAGTTAGAGGTGTGTGCCCAGGATCCTCCCAATCCTCCTGTGTAAGATATTAATGTCTTAACTAATAGGCTATCATTGCTGTGCATTTTAAATATGAATGAATGTAAAAATAAGTTCAAGTGAAATATTTTGTTTTAAAATGCAGCAATGATACCTGTCATATACATAAAAAATTAACTTAAAATCCCGCAAAAACAAAATACCGCTTAGAAATAGTTTCCAGAAAATTTTATATTGATTATAAAATTATTTAAAAAAATTCAATACGAGGATAATTTTGTACGAGTCTCACAAATAAAGACCACAAAGAAATTCATTGCAAAAAATCTAAAAGCAAATATGTCAGGTTGAAAGGCTTTTTCGTTTGAAAAATCGTGGTGTACGAGAATCGTACGATTTGTTGCACGGCGCGGGGTTGCGGGGTCGCGGGGTCGCGGGGGGCGCGTGTCTGGTCCCGATTTTACGACCACTTTATCTCGCCGACCGAAACTAATGTGCGTGTGACAACGCCTTTTTTCGCTCAAATGGCAACGTTCGTGTTGATTTTTTTCTATATTTACAGAGTTTGGCTAATCGAGCCGCAATTTGTTGTTTTTACTCCCGAATTTTTCCTTTAGGGATGTCAAAAATTGCTTCACAAACGTTTACCATCCTTAACTCTCCTTCATATTTAAATGGTACTTTTTATTAAACAATTAAAATTTTCATAATCGTATTGCATGTTATTTTTAGATGCTTTTCGAAATGCAATATTTTTAACGCACAGAGAAGGTACAAGCATTCCCATCGCAACAACGCTTTTAGTGTTAGTAGATGCAGTGTATCCCTTTCTCAAAATTTTCGCACTTTTTCTAGCACAGTGCATCTTTCAGTCATTACTCTCGTTGCATAAAAGAACGAGGTGTTGTTTACGTGTCGTATTTTTTAGTTCCGAAAGATAAAACGCGTTCAATAATCAAAGTGTGTTCAAGATTTTCATTTCTAATATATTGAAATCGTGTAGACTAAACTTGGCTTAGCTACTTTAGTATGGACAAGTGACTAACTTAATACAACTCCTTCAAGCGTATCGCATCTTTATCTCCCTTCTGCATAGAAAATGAGGTGCACGTTAACTGGTACGTGACGTATTTTAATACGTTCCGACGTTTCCCGACGGAGGCTTCCCGTAATTACAGTGAATGTTAATGCGTAATATCCACTTACTTCTGCCACCTTGGTATTTTTCTGTACGACAAAAATGGCCGTAGGCTTTTTAATTTTGAATTTCTTTTTATGATATGAATTTTAATAACGTCGAATTATTCAATGATCTCATATTCAAAACCACCATGAGATAAAGCATATAATCCATTATTGATAAAAGCGTTTACCTCCTATCATTCTGTCCTTTTGTCTTATTCATTTTATCTTGTAAAATTATATTTTTATGTTTAAATTACATGAAATAAAATTTGAATTTCAGTATTAAAATAATAATATTTCCAGTGGCTTAATAGCTGACCTTATTAACGTTTATGACGGGATCGGGCCGGATAAAGAGCCGGGAGCAATAATAACCGGATGGGGATGGCAATCGAATTACCGGTGCACGCCTCCACTGCACGGGTGTGATCGGGGTTATCTAAGTGACGTCTGCCGGTAAAACTTGATGGAATTATGACTTGACCTTAAAGATATCTTTTTAATAAATAAAATAAAAAATGTGTTTATTTCGTTTCCTTAAATTACATAATATATTATCATGGTTGAGACCCCCTCACTCTTCCATTATACTGAGATTCATAGAAATTTAATGCTATCTAACTGCTAACTCTAAATTTTGACTTTGACTTTGACTTGTGTATATGCGCGCCGCGCGCGTGTGTATGTTCATACGTGTGTCTGTTTGGGTAAAATATACCCATTCTAATAATTACCTACTATTATTAAATTAACCTTAGTAGTCCCTCCATAATATCGTATTTTAAGTTTTCTAACTGAACACTTCCTCACTACACTCAACCTGAATTCTGGTGACCCCGAAATGAAACCAGTGAATTTTTGTAGCAACGAAGGAACTTTATTTGATGTTAACAATTTTTGCAATGCGATGCAATTTGATCACAGCGCCATCTAGCTGTGATTTGCACAAACAAATTATACACTAACTATGAAAATAATAACTTTTTGACTTCGTAATTTTTAAGGGGATATATATTTAGGGTAGTTATTTGTGTGTTTGTTCTCTATACGTTCTTAAACTTTAGTTTACATGTAATTTAATGGACAAAGCGTTTTAACAATACCAATATATCTTGCAACATAAATATAATAACTAAAATATAAATGATTCCAGAAGATTTTATCCCTTATTTCTCATCATACTGTAGACAATTTCAACGTTTACACACATAGAGTATTTGTTCAGTATCCGCTGACCACTAGAGCTCTCAATGAGTGGATATTCAAGCTCGCTGTTAATACTGCCTGCGGTTAGGGGCTTGTAAAATGCTGTATGTTTTATTACAATTGTTCCTACACGACTACGGTAAGGGTTAGGTTTATTGTTTTAGAAATATGTGGAATAAGCAAGTTTTAATGAGTAATAATTTTCAATGGAAGTTCTCCAACTGCTCGTTGGATTTTGATAAATATAATAACCATGTTTTTTCTTGTTCGATTAATTTATAATTTAAAAAAAAATATCAGTAACCGATGGCATGCATCTGTCATTTACTCCCGATCCAGTTTTCGAGCTCCGCCCCCTTTTAACTGCTAACCAATGAGTTGTTATAACCAGCCCAGTATAACTCCTTACTTATCGTAATCTCCTGGTACTAACCATGAATAAGTATGACACTAATTTTTGCTTGTCGTTTCCTTTTGACGACATTGAGGATGATGTAATCAAGATAATTAATGATGAACATAAATTATAAAATATTTTTAAAACGATTAAAAAACTCCAAGTTATCGACAAAAGTCGTTAATAGTTTATTCTTTTTTTTTTATTCAAAGGAAACAAACTATCTGCACTAAGCTTTTTTGCTAGTCACGAGTACATCATTTATTCTGCAGGTAACAACTACTTAACTAACGCTTCTATTTTTATATTCGCCTAGTAAACTCACCCCATGAGGGTGGAATTCCCATTGTTCTCACATACCACCGTTATTTATGGGGTTGTTATGGTGCAATAGAAAGAGATAGAAGTTGTTTTTTTAATGTACATAACACCAAATATCTTATACGTTAACAGTAGAGTGATTAATTAACAGTGAACTTTTTATTTGATAGAATGATAGAGTGATTGATCAACCAAGTTTGACATTTTGTATTCAAATGTATTCATCGAGGTATTTTTGTGAATACCTAAAGAGTTAATAGTAGTTGGCTTTTGTCCAAAACTAATGATTGTTCTGGGTCATACAAACGGATCGCGTTGTAACTCGAGTACGACAAGGGCTGTTAGTTATTTTTCATGTTCCCCGTCGACGCCATTGTTGAGGAACACAAAGGGCCCAGGCACCAGGCACACAGAGGCTATACAGAGATTGACCGATCGCGCAAATTGAATGTCCGTCGAACACGGCGGGACAAGTCCCCATTGTGTTGCTCTCAAGATACAGCCAATATTTCACTCGCCCAGAAAATATTCTGATAGAATTGAATTGTACGTGATGGGTAAAGGCAAATGAGGCGTTGAATTTCTATTATTAGAATTTTTGTATAAAAATCAATAACTTTGATATTAACGCATTTTCTGCAGAATTAATAGCAATGGAGCTCGATGATTTTAATAACTATTTTTGTACATTACTGTAATTTAAATATCTGGAAAATATATTTTCCGTATATATTGCGTGGAATGCAATTTTTTCAATATTTTTCCTTTTATATATTTTAGACTTCATTATAAGTTTGGAGATGAAAAAATCTTTAACAAACATTTTTCATTCGGTAATTGTAATGAAAATTGTTTAATGTAACCCTTTCTATCTACACAATGTTTCAAATAAGATAATTAGTCGATTACTATAATCAATGAATATCAAATCTATAAATATATATAAAACCTAAAAATAAGACATCTATGTACATTAAAAATCGATTAATTAATAGTGAAAGTGGTATATTTTTACCATTTTTCAAGCGTGGCTCAAAGTTGTAGGAAAGTGTATCCATTTCCTTTCATCTCAAAAATCAACTCTATTTCGAGTACCAGTAGAATTGAGTTTACGTTTCAATAGTATCGGCTAACAAGTTACAACCTTACCGTTATCCCGTATACAGGAACTCGGGATCCCCTATTCAATTTGTACGGGATTAGAATCCCGCGATACGCTCGGTCCGGATACCAGGACGGCATGAGTGTACGAGTGCTCCACTCGGCCGTTGTTAAGCAAATAGGGACGGTTTCCTACGAACTGCTCGTTAGAGTCGTGTATGCATGTCTTCAATAGTAATATTGAGATATGTGTGTGTTTTTTGAATTTCTCGTATGTGAACAGTGTGCAGTAATTCTAGACATGAAAACTCTTGTTATAGTTATTTTTTTTATGGTAGATGAGTAGCAAACGAGCAGATGGTCCATCTGATGGTAAGTGGCCACCACCACCATGGACAACGGCAAAACAAGAGAGTGGGGAGGGGGAGTAAAGAAAAAATGCTATGGTTTCAGCGGACCCAGAGCAAGAGCCCATAGTCCACTAGATCCGTAGCATTAATGAGATGGGAGAGGGAGGGGTAAGTCTGACTCACGTGCGGCTCGAGCGGAACGCGTCTATGACACTTGGACGTCGGATTCGCATGCTGGTGGTCGTAAGCCAGTCGGGGAACAGATCTCCTACCACCAAGGGGATGCTGATCTTACGAGATGCTCTCCCAGCGGCAGAGGAGAATAGTATTCTAACTCTAGAATAAGAAAAATTATGAGAAAATATACGTACACATATTGACCCAGATTCCCTAATGCATATTCTTCCAAGAAAAGAATTGTGTAACGAAGGAATTCTCCTTTCACGTTGTTTTTCAAGTGCTTCTGTAAGTGACAGCCTCTAGTTGCTGCGGTGCTTAGAAGGTCTATTGTTTTTTTTTATTTTGTAAGCCGGGTTTTTAAGTTTGAAATGCGCTCGTTACTTAGCAACTACTACTATTAGAATGAAAGTTCTAACTGTGCATGATTGACACAATATTATTGAAAACATATAATTATTTTTGACAAGATAATCATGTCCCTTGAAATTTAATAATTTAGATTTATTTAGATGAGACTATAAGATGAGATGAGATGAAATTACCCTCATTTTTATCAGGCAGTCGTCTATAGATAACTGTAGGCAATTTGCATATAAGATTCTGAATAACGAGCGATTTTATTTAACTTTAACGAGTTTGACATATAACGTAGGGTTATTGTTGCCATAAAAAATATAGTAAATTGTCTATCACCCACCTACACTGAGAATTAATGAGTTAAAGTAAAATTTTATCTCTATTTGTTACAGCTGGTCGGCGGCGAGTTCGACATGGAACTGAACTTCGTCATACAGGATGCGCAGAACATACAGCACATGCTTGAACTGCTAGACCATTGCCCGCCAAGCTTACAGGTATGATATGTACAAATTATTAAATAAAAAACACCATCAATTTAAAACGTATAGATCGTAATGTTTTAAGGAAAAAAGACAGGAACGAATTCACTAAACCTTACTTCCGCATCCGCCCCAAGGATAACGGTCCCTCGCGTGCTAGCTAGCTACCCCATGGTGAACAATACTCCTCTATTTTTATGTATGCCTGGTACTTTTACACCATAGGGGTAGGAATCCTATTGTTCTCTTGTTTGTAAAACCCGCCTTAGAATATAGTTTACCATGTTTTTTTTGTGAGAACCAAGTACCAAAAATTTAACATTCTTAAATAACTTGTAAATGAAACTATTTTCAAGACAATTTACATATACAATTATACCTTGATTTATACTTGTTCTTGATATACTAGAAAAAAATCTAAAAGATACTTATTAATATTTCTATAAATCATTTTACGTACGTTGAACTTATATTTGTTTAAATATTAACATAATATGTATATTTTACACGTTAAGGATATAAGAATAACACGTTTATTGAACACAAACACAATAAACATATATTTCTCTGTCATTCAATCATTTGTCCCGCCTCTGCATTCTGTCTCTTTTCATTACACATGCATAAAAGGGACAGCGATAATGCATTTTTTGTTTTTATACAAAGTGCGTCGACTTGTCGTTTCTTTTTGAGTGCATTGAGAAGGTTCAACTGCCTCGGGTCTCATGATGCCCTAGTATCAAAGTGGAGCAAGTTAACCCTTTAGATTTTTCGCATACTCTTTTTTGTTTGCAAAAATAGCCCTTCCTAATTTATCTTCCCTTTCGATCATAATTAGTATGCGCATGTGTGTGTATTTAATTTATATGGAAGTTACACATGTTGTTGATGTTCAGTTAAAGTACTCTTTATCGCCTTCTTGGTCATGGTCTCCTGGTAGCGAAGGGACTTTCTTTGAAGGGTTAAAGTATTTTGTTTTCATTTTTGCCTGCGAATACTTATTAACCGGTAGGGCTAAAGTTTTTAATGTCGGTGTAACTTTAATTGTATCTTATTTGTCGTAAAGTGCAATTTACATTGTTCAACAGTTCCAACAGTTTGTCGCTCATTTTTGCAATAAATCGCGAGTTACTGTGCTGAGTGGCGTAAATAATCGCCTTTACAAAGTATCAGCTTAACATTTCATACTATAATTTCATACTATATTTCGAACTGACCTGAAAGTAGTATTGGTTTAGGCTAGTGTACTATTCGATAAATTAATGTAATGTTTCTCAGACATTCAAGGTCGGGGAAAATACTACTCATGATGGCACTTAACTTTTTGTAGCAATTTTTTCGTTACAATAACATTCGTGTGTAGTGCGAAATATTATCAATGTAGGGGTGTTCTTTAATATGGCAAGTGGGTGATAGACGACGCTGACGTGACGGGAATCCGGGAATCCGCTGAGTCACCTTATCACTGTGATGTATTAGGCTACAAATGGGAATGGTAAGCCGGTACAATCTTGTGAATTTTTTTACTGGCACAATTTTTTGTGGAATTAACCTCCATATTTTGCCGAAATTATTTCGTACGAACCTACAGTGTATTATTGTAACAACTTATCCCTTTAGAAGTTTCGTATTTAATAAATGTTTCTAATTCAGTGAGGGCTTTGTAAGCCTGGTCTGAGGATTATCCATTGTGGATGTGAATGGCACAGTCGTAATACAGACAAAACTTTTCTTTCCTCTGTAGACAATTTTTAATTTCCTTGTGGAATATAACCTATCAAATAAAAATTTTAATATCACCATTAATGTCATAATTTTTATAAAACTGAATGTCGAAATTACAACGAGGTTCGAGTCACCCTCTAAAGGGCAAGTTAATAGACTTGAAGGGTACGTCACCTCGAGATCAACGTTATTGGTTGCATCGTTAAGGCTTTAAGAAGATATTGCGGCGAACGGAGTAGACAATTAATTTTTATAATGGTAATTATCATCTTTTTAAAGTTCCGTACTCAAAGGATTCGTATCTGCTTACAGAGATAGATTAAACATTTAAAATTTGGGTTAGGAATATTGGTTAGTATAAGTAGCATAATGCAAGGTAAATATAACATAATATTCTTTCTAATTTAAGCTTGTATATTTAAAATAATAATTTCATTCCACCGTCCTTACTGATTTAAATTAGAATGTAGCTTTGTATGGAAGTAATAGGATATCTACAACAATTTTCAAAGATGTTTTACATTGTTCAAATAATAATATTAGCAGTATATTATTTCGTATACATTCTTCGTGAACAAAATACGTCGCATCAAAGAATATCCAACCACAAGCATTTCTCCTCGATTGCCAAGCTTCAGCGTTGGTATTCCAAATCGAATTCCTTCCGTACAATTACTCCAGTCGGGACGTTTTGCTGCTGAGGTTAAACTAAGAAAACACGAGTTTTTCATATATTAGATTAGAAAATGTTGTGTATTAGGAAATCTCTATGTTTTATTTTATGTAACTACTTACTCGAAATTAGTTTTGATAAACTAAATTACGCCCTGGTTTAAAATAACTGATAAATACATCTGAATAATATCGATACTATATTATTTAGACGTTTAATATTTGGTTATAATAAAATGTTTGAAGGACTGAATAAGGACTGGATTAAATTTTTTAGTTATTTTTGTAGGTATCTACTGTTTTCCCTAATTAACATATAAAAGTGACAAGGTCAACAGTGTAATGAGCACAAATTTACCCTTTGTCATAAAGTTTACGATGTTGAGTATTAAGTATTCCGTCGCAGTTAATTACTACTCAAAGGAGGACATCGCATATTTATTTTTAGTCCTTTAAAGTAATGTTAAAAAAATATATATCTAACACACATTATAATCATCACTACATTTTTTGTTAACAATGGCAACATTGTAATTTTTTATCTAATGAGAATGATAACAGCCCTATTCCGCATCAAACAAAAAAAATAATCATATAAATAGATTCATAAATGTCAGCGTAATCGGTGTACATAAATTAAAAAAAAATGTACAAATAGAATTGAGAACTTCCTCCTTTTTGAAGTTGGTTTACAAAAACATAAAGTTTACGATGCTAAGTAGAAAGTTCGTGACCTGATCATTATAATTGTTTGACTACGGAATTTTTAGTAAAAAGTTTATTACTAATAAAAAGGAATTTGGGTTTTATACAGCCTCAACTGCGGTGTTTCGAGATATTTACTAAGAACATTCTATTTAATTGTTTTTGTAATTTATATAAGGTACACAAGTAACGTTGGCTTTTAAAAGTGTGTTTTGTGTTTTCTATATGTACTTAGTATTTATTTACTATTTAGTCGTAACCGCTATGTCCCTGCATAGTGAAGGATAAAAAATGGTTATTGTGGGTTATCCCTAAGAGATAGACCATCGGGGACTTTTTTTTTTGACCTTTTTAAGGTGTACAATACTGTAGTACATTATTTTGATCTATCTCGTAGGGTTCAGCCAGCGTTTGCAATGTAAGCGCAAAAAATGTGTTTATTTACGACATCACATTAGAATCCTCTAAAATTATCAGGGTTTCTCTACTATATTATGCATGTATTATACATATAAGCCTTCCTCTCGAATCACTCTATCTAATAAAAAAACCGCATCAAAATCCGTTTCTTAGTTTTAAAGATCTGAGCATACATAGGGACATACAGACTTACGGACAGCGGGAAGCGATTGTAAAGTATCTGACCTTTCACAGAACTTAGTACTCGTAGAAGTAATTCTAAAGTAAATGTTTATCTTATTGTGATTGCTGGAAGTTTCACAGTTGTGTCTGTTTCCATGAAAGTTTGGTCTCGATGTTTGCAGTGAAGTTCGTCGAAGTGGCGGCTCGTATGCACCGCTTCGGAAGTTAGATCGTCCACTCGAACAAACCTAATGGGGGGAGTAATCAAGATGAGTCGGAGGTTGCGGACATTTATTATCAAAACTCCTGCTTCTAAGTTGTTTTTAAGACATAAAAATAAAATTAAAATAAATTAATTATAATTAATTTTTTATATTTATGTTATGAACAACACATATTTCTCTTTATTTTCTTATTCGCACATTGGTGTTTTATGACGTTTTGATGACGTGCTAGGTATTAACGACCCGTCTTCCATACAATTATATATTGTCTGCGATAAACAATAATTTTACATACCGAATAAATAAATATTCTTTTTCTTAAAAAATTATGGAGCAAATTAGTTGCTAGGTAGGGCGCGTAACCAGTACGAAAAAAAAATTCATACAATATTTCATATGGCAGTAGGAATTTAAAATATGATATAAACATTATAACGTGTTCGAGTTCGAGGTTATCGTCGAAGGGCAATAAGATGCGGCTCCCTTCGGTGCGGCGCCGCGCAGGGCAGACTTGTTGCCTTGAGTTGAGCGCGATCAAGGGATTGATGAGATAACTTCTTGCCGCTTATGCTGCCCTGGTATCGAGGTAATTGGTGTAGGCGTTTTATATTGATTCTTATCAATCAAAACAGTTAACCACGAAGTTAATTCTTATTGTTTAACGGATTTTTGTTTTGTGTGTTTGGAAATATTTCTAAAGATACGAAGGGAGTTAAAGATAGAATAATTATATAAAGATACATGTGAAGTTTTAGGGTTGATATGTTTTATTTTCTCTGAAATCTAATTTTCAAAACTATGCCCCAAACCGTAAAAGTTTACCACTTTAAAACTGTTTTACGATACGCAATCAACGTCGAAATGAGACAGCGGCGCGTCTCAACAATCGAAGTAAAATTCTTTATACAACATTCCAAGGTTTTAAGTAGGGTAACAACTACCTACACACGTTTATGTGTTTAAAATTTGTATCCTTGTATCCTAGTAAAAACACAAATGATAAAAGAAGCCAAATCTCACATAGTATCTTCATATTATTACAAAAAAAAGTTGTAACATCTTATGTAAAACCAAGACCATTATTTTAGTATCTACCGAAGCATCAATTCCAGAACTTTGATTACATCAATAAAAAGATTGTCATCTTTATGCGTAAAATAAGTTAATAAAGTAGATACCTTAGTGATGTAAAAAATAAGTTAATAAAGCTGATACCTTTTATTATCGATATTTTATGAACTAAAAGATATAACCAACTTTTATTATAAGTCCTTCTGATCTCCGAATTCTGTCTCGAAGTTTTTTCGACAACTAAGTCACAGCTCAAAAATGCCCTAAATTGCTTTTAAAAAACAGATGTTCCTTAGCTTGTTTCGGTGTTCCAAATTAACAGTGATTTTATTATAGAATACTTTCGTGGTTATTAGTCATTTTAAATCATTATTAAACGGTGACACTCACATAATGTTCTGGTAACTTGGTACTATAGTTTCAATTGCATTTGGCGGTCTTCCTCAGCTAGTGGACGGCTTTAGTTTAGTTACCAGAACAATACGTGAGTGTCACCGTTTAACAAAGCTTTAAAATAACAGTAATATTATCTGTTATGGAACTTTAGTAAATGAAAAGTAATAAGTAACCTACGATACATGTAACTGGTAAGTGAATTTCTCCAATTCTCACCAAGCTCACGTAATCTCGCTGCGATTGTTCCGCTAACGGCTCGAGAATGTAATGTAATTACAGGCCTTGTTAGCGACCGAGCTTTGTTCTTGAGCGGTTGGTATTACTGGAGTCCTGGACTCAAGTGCTGACCGCTTAAGAGTCAATGCTCATCTTTCATCTTAAATACTCGTAGGTATTGTACTATTATGCTGTCGTTGCTTCCATATATTACCAACATGTAATTTTATGATTTCAAATTTCATGCGGTGGATTTGAACCAATATGATGGAATCTTATATAGTGTTGAATAACTTCACTAATATTCCTAACTTGGCATACTCAAGCACTTTAAGCACATGTTAAGGGCATACGCAATTTCACTTTTATTAATTGGTGGTCCAGTTAATGCGCTTCCACATAAACTCAATTCCAGAGCAGGTCTTATGTGATTTTTCTAGGCGTCATTCTGGGTCCAATGAGCTATAGTGAGTAAATTTTTCGGTATCTTACGATAATGATCGCCTCAATTGGTTTTTGTTTCTTTTTGAATTTATTTAAAGATTAAAAGTGAAGAGCGCACTATGATTATGTCGCTCAGAAAGTATATTGTTATTGTATAATTTATATTAAATTTGCTTTTTACCCGACTACGGCGAAGCCAAAAGGAAGGGTTATGATTTTGGCAGTCTATGTATGTATCTATTTATGTATCTATGCATGTATCTTTGTATGTATGTTTGTATGTTCCACTCTAGCGCCTAAACTACTGAACCAATTTTCATGAATGAGGTGTCAATACATTCGTAATAATGGCGCGGGTGACATAGGCTATAAAAATTTTAAGTTTTTTTTATACCTCAGATTATAGCCAAGAAAAAAAAATAAACAGATAATTATCACGTGTTTTGTATCAAAAGAGAGGTCTTGGCGAGCACATTACAAATATGTATATATCATATTGATTGAGTCAACATATATGTTCAAAATGCGGTCGTTTAGTCCGCGCGGTCCTGTGCAGTTATTCACTCTTTTAATAAATACCAACATTACGGTTCAACATGAGAATATAAAAGTTATCTCGCTCGATCAGGAAACGGAAAACTATAAAATAAAAAAATAAAGTTTAAAAACTATAACTCGACTATGTAAAAAAGTGGTTTAAAAAGGATGAAACAAGAAAATAATTCAGACAGAAACCGAGAATAAAAATGTTCAAGCTAGAACCGTGGTCGCACTCATGTATACCTACCATGTCTGTTTAATGGAGATGTTCCTTTAGTCATATAAATAATCATAGTACTTTTTTACGTTATCGGTTTATAGTTTTTAAACTTTATTTTTTTATAATCAAATTGATTTTATTTCTAGTTTCATAATATAGAGATGTTTGAATTAGTAGAATCCGAATTCAATGATGTAATATAATTTTTAATTTAGCATCGAAATTTTATTATTCTTATTTGATCAAAGTACATCAAATATATTTAAATGAAATTCTCTTAACTGTAGAAATGTCTATTTAATTCGCTCCACGCAACAATACGCTATTGGATATTAACAAATAGCACAGGTATTCTGAGAGAAGCGGAACGCCTTTGTGTTTCTAATAACGTAAAGTGTGCAAAGCAACCTATTCAGAATGAATCTCTTTTGATGTTATTATACCCTAGTATCAATGGGAAATGTTTAACCCTTTAAAATGACCCAAGGGTTCTCACAAAGTGATATTTTTATAATGTAATATAATAACATAAATAAATAATGAGTAACGTTTCTTGTTCTTTTCTAAATCTTAGATTGAAGAGACAGATATTTTTGAAAGCAGAAAATATGTAATAATCTAAATATCTTTGAAGGTTATTATATCCTGGTCTGAATGATAATATTAATTGTAAGAAATACACAAAAGAAAAAAAATATTTTAAGTATCGTGTTGAGAAACTTGAGATTTTTAATCAATCTCAGGTATTTTTGGGAGGAGCAACGTCTTTGATGGAAAAACCCAAGCTTTTATAGGTTGCAGTAAAATAAAGTTATACTCTTTTAACGTCATCCTATCCTAGTATCAGTGGGATATATATCCTTTATAAAACAAACTGTATGGTGTGCTTTAAGCGACAGGTTTAGTTTGTATCTTGGTAAATACTAAATATGTGCTTCTGAACAAAAGAGGACCTGTTTTTGTCCTTTCTGGTTTTCTGTTTTTACCATGGTAATGGCCACATATACTAAAACTCTGAACCAGAAACCCGATTTTGCATAACTTAAGCCAGGTGCATATTGTTATGTAAAATTTAAATTACCGCAAACGCTCTGCTAGGCCGCGCCGCTAACACAGAGAGAAAAGAATTTCATCAAAAATATTTTGTAGGCTTCCACTGCACTGTTTACAGCAGGCTCCATTAAACGAAAAGGTTTGAAATTGAACATTCTGGGTGATGCTCACCGGCTCGGTGTGGATGAACGAACGCACCGAGTGGATTATATTTTAATACGCGGCCATTGTTCCAGCGGATCTGCAGTTACTTTTCTGTTGGATTTGTGTCAGCTGTTCTTTATGACAACGGAACTCGTTGTTTTTTGAGTTTAAAACAAAGACAGAGTGCGCCGTCGGCACAAAATGCCGGGTTGTCACGTTTTGCAAAGCACTTCGTAAATTAAAAATATTAATATAACGACTTGTACACTTTTTAATCTGCGAATGGAAAAAGACATTTTTGAATATAGTTCCATGAATACTTTTCTAATTTTAGTCGTACATTTGTAGTAGTTTACTTATGTTTTAATATATTTATTTTCTTTTTATAGGCGGAGATCTGGTCGGTGTTCATAGCGATATTACGCAAGAGCGTGCGCAATCTGCAGGCCTGCACTGACGTCGGTCTCATACACCATGTGCTGCAGCGATTACCGCGAGCAGAGACAGTTGTTGCAGGTTAGTATGCTTTCCTAACTACCCATATTATGCAAGAAAAATCTTTCTAATATTATAAACGTGAAAGTTTCTATCTTTGGACATTTGGATGTTTAGATGATTGTTACTTAATCGCGCAAAAACGACAAAGCAGATTTCAATGAAATGTGGCATACAGATACTTCATAACCTGAATTAACGAATAGGCTACTTTTTATTCCCGAAAAATACAAATTTCATACGAAATAACAATAAAATATGTTTGCCATCGTAAACGCCTGAATATTCATATTTAGTAATAACAAATAAAAAACTAAATATTTTTTTAAAAATTTAAGTATTAATATCATGGTAGTTTATACCCTAGCTAATCTGGGATAGATCGACTAGTAGTCTATACTAATATTATAAAGAGGAAAGATTTGTATTTTTGTATTTTTGTATTTTTGTATTTTTGTATGTAACGAATAAACATAAAAACTACTGGACCGATTTCAAAAATTCTTTTACCATTAGAAAGCTACATTATCCCTGAGTAACATAGGCTATATTTATTACAAGAAAAAATTAGAGATCCTTAGGAAATCTCACGAAAACCAACCCAAGGTGCCAAAAAATTAGCCATAAAATATCTTTCATCGCATGCGCTGCAAAAAGTATTGATAATAGAACAAAAAAATGTTCTACAATATTATAGAACATATCAATATCTACAAAAAAGTCCGCGAGACCATATGTTCAACTATTATAGTTACGTCACTATAACTACTTTTTTACATTTTAAAAGTTGATAAAAATGCCTATCAAAATCAGACCATGTTTTCTATAACTTTGTATTAATCCTTATCCAAATAAATTATTTCGTATTTAAGTCTATTTCAATACCTGTAAATTACTTTTTGAATTATTAAAATCGGACTTTCCATTCAAAAGATATTACGAAATTAAAAATATCAATATAAACAAAAAATACACGACGACGCGACGGGCCAGTATAGCGACGCAGCGCAGCGAGTAAAGCGGCAAGAGAGGGGCCACCGAAATGCGGGAGGGCCAATATATTTTTAAAAATAATATTCCACCCGCGCGAAGCCGGGATGGGCCGCTAGTAGTATATATAATTGTACACCTTGAATATCCTAATGCATTATTTGTACAATCCAACCTTCTCACAGTTATGTCGGCCCACTATGAATAGTAGACATTGACACGCCCTTGTGTTTGTAAAAAACCCTAATATGTTTGCTCCCTTCAATACATTATGGATCTTGCCTCTCTATTTTTTAACTTCTGACGTTCACTTATATCCTGGTACTAGTGGGAATTATAAGGAAAAGGATTATATTAAAAAGTTTCAAGATTCTTTAAATTTTGCTCGCTTCTATTAGTGTGTGTGTGTGTGTGTGTGTGTGTGTGTGTAGAATATAAGCCTCGCCCCGTAGATAAAAACTTCTTATAGGTTATGCTTGCTTGGTGAAGAAATGAGTCGTTATTAACTCTTTTCTCAAACGATACAAAAGAAGAAATTATGCTTAGAATACGACGATACGATATAATCGTAATCATCATCATCATCACAACTCTTCAATGGCCCACTGCTGAGCCGGGTCTCTTCCTCAGAATGAGGAGGGTATTAGGCCATAGTCCACCACGCTGTCCCAGTGCGGGTTAGCAGACTTCACACACCTTTGAGAACTTTTAGGGAACTCTCAGGAGTGCAGGTTTCCTCGCGATGTTTTCCTTCACCGTTACAGCAAGTGATATTTAATTGCTTAAAACACACATAACTCAGAGTCAGAGGTGTGTGCCTGTGTGGGGGATCAAACCTCGGACCTCACGACTAAGACTTGAAGTCTCAACCACTGGGCCATCACTGCTCTGCAATGCAATAATCGTAAAACGTAACCTAAAATTTAATCTACAACAGTTTTTTGTGCTTTAATACATAGACAATTTTTTTTTTTTGCTCTGATTGGATTCAAAATTTTAAAAATTTAAAAAAGTTTTAATTAACAATATAATTGATAACACTACAAAATAAATTGAAAACTTCATGTAACAGTGTTTTTATGTATAATGAGAAACAAAACATACAGGTACATATTTCAAAATTACGTGTAAATTTTAGTAAATAATATAGATTATTTGATTTTTATTATTCTCAAGATCAATATTAAACAATGTCTTGTTATATATATATGGATTGTGGCGATTATGAAGTTTGATTAAACTGATAAGTAAGGCCAAAACGTCATCGTCTCAATTAATCTCTATTATTTTGATTAAAGGTATTGTTAATGCGAATAGTGAACATCGATGAGTCTGTCTCAACAGTCTGACTATTTCTTTTATTATTTTAAAGAAAAACAATATTAAAAGTACTTTTAATATTATATAATATAACACGAGTATCGCGAAACGGTTTGATATATTGGATCAAAGTGAAAGGCATAGATATTTAATATCTGATTGTCCTCGCTGTCGGCATTTTGTCATTCAATACAGTTGTAACACTGCCTTTATAAATTTATATATAATGTAGTACAAATAAGTTCTGAGTTTCGATGTATTAAGTATCAGGGGGCGTAGCTCAGATGGTAGAGCGCTCGCTTAGCATGCGAGAGGTACCGGGATCGATACCCGGCGCCTCCAAATTTTTTTTTAATATTATTAAAAAAATAGGGAATCAATCAGACCACAAAATTTTAAAATATCTGTCTATATATGAAAACATAAAACTATCGTAGATTAAATTTTAGATGACGGTTGACGATTTTAAAGGACTTACTTCATATTTCTTCTTTTGTAATGTTTTGGCAAACGCTAGCCTTACCAGATAGGTGAACAGACGTAGTAAGATAGAATAGTAATAGATATATCTATTGAACGAACGTGTAACGAAATGGTATGTACGTTTGTACTATTGCTGGCACCGACTCCAAAAATAACAATTATTGTTCTAATAAAGTGAAGTTAATAAATAAATAACGGAATTGTGTCTTACTTTTTAGCTAATTTTTTAGTTTTTAAAGTCGATTATTTGAATGTCTATAATAGGTTGTTCTGTAAACTACAGTAAATTTTTTTTAGATTATATCAGGTAGACTATATTATTTCGCTGCTTTTTATTGTTATATATTAAATGGTAAAGTTTTAATTAGCTATGAGTAAACAATATAGACCCCCAAGAAACGGGAACGGAAAAAATGTTCATAAATGTAAACTACTGGGTCAAACTATGTTAAATTTTAATGGGAACAAATGGCAACTATTCCGCATACATAAAAAAAAACCTCCTTTTTGAAGTCGGTTAATGAAAACAAAAAACTATCATATATTACATTTTATTTCGTATTCTAACATAATTTCTTCTTTTGTATCGTTTTGGCAAAAGAGTTAAATGCGTCTCATCTCTTTACCAAGCAATCATAAACTATAAGTAGGTTTTAAACACGGGCCGGGCTTATATTTTATACAAAAAAAAAACATTGTGAAGGACAAGTAAACAAAATTCTTTATCTTCTGTATTGCAAAAAGATAATAAAAGCAAGCAAAATTTCAAGAAACTGAAACTTCTTAATTTAATCCTTCTCCTTATAATTCCCACTAGTACCAGGATATAAGTCAACGTCAGGAGTTTAAATAGAGAGGGAAGATCAATAGTGTAGTATTAAAGGGAGCAAACAAATGAGGGTTTTTTTACAAACACAAGGGCGTGTCAATATCTACCATTCATATTAGGCCGACATGACTGTGAGAAGGTTGGATTATAAATATTGCATTAGGATATTCAAGGATATATCCCACCAAAAACATTTTCATGTAAAATGTTGCAAAGACGAGACCTCACACTGTCAAAAAGTTATCAGATCTTATATAGAGCCAAGCATCTAACTTTACACGCCTTACCTCTACAATCTCTAACTTCACAACTACACCTTAGTCAATATTGTAGTACAGTTGTATAACAGAAAAGTAAATTGAATATATATCACTACATAGTATGAAAACAAAATCGCTTACCATCTGTCTGTCCCAATGTATGCTTAGATCTTTAAAACTACGCAACGGATTTTGATGCAGTTTTTTTTAATAGATAGAGTGATTCAAGGGGAAGGTTTAGACGTATAATCCATACATAATATAGTAGGGAAACACTGAAAATTTTAGAGGTTTCTATAGTGATGCCGTAAATAAACACTTTTTTGCGCTTACATTGCAAACGCTGGCTGAATCCTACGAGATAGATCAATATAATGTACTACAGTATTGTACACCTTAAAAAGATCTACAAAAAAGTCCCCGATGGTATATGTCTATCTCTTAGGGATAACTCACAATAACCATTTAAATCCTTTACATTTTAAAAGAAATAATAGCTTCTGTACGAAGCGATTTTAAGTAATTACAGCATTAATCCTTATCCAATTATGTACCTTAAATACATTGTACATTTTATATAGATCAATATGGCCCTTGACAGCACGTAATTTAAATGAATAGTTTCGAAGATTTTACAGATTTAAAATGCAGGGACATAGCGGTGTCGTGCCTGTAAATGATCGCATGCATCAGCATTGCACCCGTGCGAAGCCGGGCGGGTCGCTAGTAAATATATAAAACGGTAGCCTCCAATTAATATTTTTGGGATTTGTATTAAAAAAATTATTACCAAATATCGCCTCATGTTTTATTTTCTAGTAAATATTAGTGAGTGTAAGAAAATGGTTATGTATTTTGTATAAGTTAAATTAATGTTGTTATTATATATTTTTTTTAAATATATATTAATATATTTAAAAAAATATTTATCCAAATAATGAGAATTGTAGAACGTGACGCAAATGTCTTTATATCACGTACTCTCGTTTTACGCAATAACCGCAACATTGAACAGAAAACTGGTTGTATATTGAAACTATTAAGTATTGAAATTATTCAGAGAATTATACAACAGGGGGCGTAGCTCAGATGGTAGAGCGCTCGCTTAGCATGCGAGAGGTACCGGGATCGATACCCGGCGCCTCCAATCCTTTTTTTAGTCTTTTTTTCAAATAGGGATTTTTATTTCACGTGTTCACTAAATCTATCTCCTCTTTACCCATGTTTTCCTGGTGAAAAAGGGCAAATAACACAACCCTTTACCGTACCATCTCTATCGCTATTAATAACCGAAGGTAAAGTAAATATGACAGCTGTAGTGCATTTTTTGCGCAATTCTTTAGCAAACGTGATGGATGGTTCTTTTATACACACCCTTGTGGTTCATACTTTCCTGATGTATCTGGGAATATCAAATAAGGAATATTGATTTGTACGATGAAAGAGAATTTGAGTGCGAAATTTTTTGTTGGATAGACAAATTTAATGATGCAGCGAACATTATTTTGTATATTGCCCTTTTTAGATTCTATTAGTAAATCGTTTTTATGTTATCTGAAAATATACATTTACTTTCTATACGATTCATGTACTTATCGATTAAAAATTTATTTTTATACGACTACTATACGACACATTGATGATAAAAATTTAATTACGTAAATTAATATAAATTTTATGTGGCTATTCCAAAGTCATATTCTTCATGAGAAATAGGAATCCATCCTTAAATCGTGTATTAAAACCTCTTAGAATTTTATAAAACCCTGGTGGACGTGAGAATGCGTAAACTGTCTGTTACACACCTTTAATAATTTTCTGTGTAAAAGATATATTTTTTATTTTGATCTATAAAATCATAAGGAGTAAGAAAGCGGGTTAGGGTAAGAAGCATAACTATATCGCTTTGTCGCCTATATAGCCCTGGTAGTCGTGAGAAAAGTTATCAACCCTTTGGCGACCCTTCGCTGCCGGTTGACTACAAGATGGTTTTTCTTACCTGAATCTAAAAAATATTAAAAGGAAGATTCACATCTTTATATCATGAACCTTTTTGTACGTTTTGCTACCCTGGTGTTGGTGGGAATATTTAATCAGATGTGAGTGAAAGTTACTACCGGGGTTTTAAAGTTAGCGAGATAGGTACATGTTTGATTAGTAAATGTATACATGACTGAATATACTACAAATAATACTATAGAATAAACTGATTAATATGTAATTGTGATTAGACTAAATAAATGAACGTGTTAGTCAATACTAATTTAATTTAATAATTTATTTACATTAAACGCATGAAAGCAAAACACGCAAGCGTTTCTTTTTTTAATTCTGTTGCTGTAAATTAGAAAACACGCTCCTTTTTGCCTATGAAATCCTGGTAATCATGAGAAATACTGTCAACCCTTTTAACCCTCTACGATCAGCTGTTGTTGGAAACCTTTGTAAGTTAGACAGTTTACGAACAAAAAACCATAACTACTTTTTAACGTTATACGAGTTTCTCGAGAGTTTTGCTACCCTGGTATTTATGGGAATATTAAATAAGAGGTGGAACAGAGATTTTATTTGAGGCAGGAATCCCCTACTGACATCACCCCTGAGGTACCTATATTTAGTAGTAGTTTCTATACATATATCAATATTATTGACGTTTATAATGGACCCGGAAAATCAGTTTTCAAAGCAACCATAACCCTGGGCGGGTGGTATTGGGTAATAATAAATGCCATCATTGTCAGACCCTTGTCAAAAATACTTGTTAATTAGTAATGTTGAATTAGAAATAATTATTTTATATTTAATCTAAATTGACTTTACTTGTTTCACCTGCTTAACAAAATTTATTTTGTATACTTCATCATCGTCATCATAATTACAACCCATTATTGGTCCACTGCTGAGCCTGGTCTCCTCCTCAGAATGAGGAGAGTGTTAGAGTATAGTCGACCACGCTGGCCCAGTGGGGGTTGGCAGACTTCACACACCTTTGAGAACTTTAGGGAACTCTTAGGAGTGCAGGTTTCCTCGCGATGTTTTCCTTCACCGTTAAACCGAGTGATATTTAATTGCTTAAAACACACATAACTTAGAAAAGTCAGAGATGTGTGCTTGTGTGGGGGATCGAACTATGACCTTCCGATTAAGACATTCAAGTCTTAACCACTGGGCCAACACAGCTTACTGCTTGTAAACTTTATAGATATTTTTATTTATCTATCTTAGCTTTAACAGGATATTTTGTGTTTAATCATCACATATTTTCCAATAAAATGACGTAAACCGTGGATTAACGGGGATACGAGATATCCTAATATAGGATCTGAAATAATTCCTAACGAAATTCTTATTTATTAATATTCTTTATGAATGGACCCACAGAGAAAGCAATATGTTTCATAACTTATACTTGTTATATTGCTCTAAATTATCAAACCGCCTGTGGCGATACAAGTCGAAGGCTTTTGAACGTAATGTTATTACAATATTTGGCTAACCAACCAACAGGGGGCGTAGCTCAGATGGTAGAGCGCTCGCTTAGCATGCGAGAGGTACCGGGATCGATACCCGGCGCCTCCAAAATATTTTATTTTTTCATAAAAGTTTTATAGAAAAAATACTTTTAACGAGCCGCTTTTATGATGAGGAAGAGCTACTAATATTTGAAAATCTTTTAGTGTTTTTTTTTTGAATTTAGTACTATTACGTAAACAATCCAACAATTACGAGTATATTTAATTATTTCTTTTGTTTGTAATCACAAAGACTTGTGCGCAGAGTCCGCGAGTATTTAATCAACAGAATAACTTCATTTGCGTCTATTGTTCGACGATGTGTCGTTAAGTATGTTATTATCTTACATCACTATAATAAATATGAACATAAGTATAATAAAGTGTAAATGTAACTTATCGAAATAGTACTTAATAGAAGCCAAAACTAGCGATTTAAAAGTTTTTGGTTATCTGATATGTTTTTACGCTCAACATGTATTGTGGCAGATCTGATTTAAGGGGTTGGGAGTAATCAGAGACATGAAATAATAAGACATGAATTTGTTTGCCATTAAATTATTTTATTTTATAAAATTAATAACATGGCATCATTACACAATGTTTTGACTTCATGTCATGAAAATTTGAAAAAAAATTATAATTTCAAAAGTTATAGCTGTTTGTGTTGACCCAGTTCCAACGAGAAGGTCCTCGCGGTGACCATCATAAGTCCTTGGAGATTCATTTAAAATCAATCGGACAATAATAATAGTTTTATATATAGATAATCTTGTGTCTGATTGAAGGATTTTTTTTAATTTAGATTTTTTATAAACAACTAGCTGCGTCTCGCGGTTTCATCCGCTATATTTTGAATAATTTACACAATATCATTATAAATTATAGCCTATCTGTTATTCTGATGTGTAAGCTATATTATTGTTAAGTTTCATCAAAATTCACTCAGTAGTTTTAGCGTGAAAGAGTAACAACATTCACACATCCAGACATCCATACATTCTTACAAACTTTCGCGTTTATAATATTAAGTAGGATGAACTGTTGATTTTTTCCGAAAATCTAGAAAAAAAATTCCCGAGGCCGCCATTTTTTAATGTTTGAAGAAAAAAAAAAGTTTTAAATCAGATGTTAGTAAAAAAGTAATTTTCAATTAAACATGTTTTAGCCCAACAAAACTAGGTAGGTCGGGTCGACTAGTTAGATACTTTAACACAAACATTTTTCAAATTAATATTTCTAACTCGCATTATGTTTGGTGTGTTTAATATTTTTATATTTTTATATGTATGTTTTAATTCCGTATTTAACTTTGTAAGCTGGTCCCAATCCCGATCCCGGTCTGTTTCGCGATTTACCGGGATTAGTGGCGACCGAGGGATTACTCCGGGATACAATGTGGACGACATTAGATGACATTCGTTGCGTTTTTAGATGGATTTGATTTGTTTTTATATTTGCTGGTTAAACCACGCTTTTTATCAAGTAGTGTTACTTGTCACCAGGGTTGGCATGATTAAAACAACTCGTTTTAAAACACATGTTTAAATCAGTGTTTAAAACAGTTTGAATTAAAACCGTGTTTTTTATAATGTATTTAAAAACAAAGATATGTCGACACTCGGCCGTCGAAAGAAAGTAATTCACTGGACTACTGGGTATTCCCCTTATTTAAATATAAAATGAACATTAGTTAGAGCATACAGGATGAATGTAAAGCGTTTAGTACTGATTAGAGGTAGGTACGCAAGCAACATAAAATAAATGTTTATCCATTGATTTAATTAATATGGGTCTATTTGATTTTAAATTAATGGCCTAAACTAAAAAGTTTTAAAAACTGTTTTATAAAATCTAAAAAAGAACTGTTTTTTTTTCAACCCTCCTTGTCACTGTAGTGAGTAGAAAATTAAATTATGCATATCTAATATAATAATATAATCTAATTTATAAATAATCACAGGATTTTAAGGCTAATTTAACTTACCGTGAAGTTCTACATTTACGTTAATTAAGCTCAATAATTATAACAAACAAAAATAATTCATACTCGAATTTCAAGAAATTCAAACATAAGAAACAAAAATGAAATGTATAAGAAACCAATTGTATTTTCTTCGTTAATTTCATAATTAACATGATATTATTCATCCATAAACATTTTTGTTACATTTCCTAAATCAAAGAGGGTGAAATGGAAAACATTGTAGAGAGACAATGTTGATCTTGCTAATGAAGTCGCAAGAGACATTTTCTAAAGATATCTTCAAGGCCTTTATAATTTCACTTATAATATAACGATTTCTGCATAGTATATATAATTATTTCTACATTCGTTTAAAAATTAGTGTAAACTTTAGAGAGAAAGCAGCAGCGCCTGAGGCGTGCAAGTTGACTTGACCTTTACAATGCTCAATAACGGTTACATTGGTGTAGTAATAACTAATTAAACCTAAAAATTACTCTCTACTACTACTAAATAATTCAATAAATGTTACCTCAGAGAAGTACGTCTTTTCTATTATTTATGCTAATTATTTTACAAACAAGACACATACGTATAAAAATATTCACATAGACCTTACATATTTCCATACAAACTTTCATCCCCTATTCCCTATTGTTATTTTATATCCTTGAAGGTAAAACTTTTACAAAGCTTGAATGTCATATTTATGTATATCGAATCAACAGCCTAAAAAATAAATTTTAAGCCTCTAGCTTTAAAATGACGATATTTCCATACAACTTTTTATCCCCCCCTTTCAACACCTTACAACTCTTTTTTCGCATTAAAAAGTAGCCTATGTCCTTTCTCAGGCTCTAGACTATCTGTATACCAAATTTCATTTAAATCACTTGCATCACGAAATTGCAACAGAAAGACAGAGTTTTTTCGCATTTATAATATTGGTAAGGATAACAAATTGTGCGCCACGTGACCGGACTGTAGTCGTAACGCAGTTGCATTGAATGCAACCCCGCCCACGCGATTCCCGGACGTCAAGTGTTGAGCAAGTGAATATCCTCGCTCGCTATGAGCGCCTGGTACTGTGCGTTGTTGGTGCGTGGGCTTACTTTTGTGGAATGTGATGTATTTTCACGCAACAATTTACATTCACAATGTAAATTTCTGTTTGTAATGTAAACAAAAATTATCATTATATAATAATTTAAAAATTATTTTCGAATGTAAGTTAATATTAAAATTACATTCTCTGATAAATTTAATTTAATGATATAATTAACAACATACATCGAATACTTCTGAATTGAATGTTGATTAATCAATTCATTACTACCGTCGTGCAAATATTATTTATCATAATTTAGTGTAAATATTTCTAAGGGTCATGAGGAAGGTTAGGCGTGCGTAACACAGGATTTTGTTTTCCTAACACACTCGTCTCAGCACTCCTTTTTCTCAACGAAGTATAGCATGTTTTAAGGTTTTATTTCTAGATAATTAAGGAGAATTTTGTACTATTTTAATATTTGGTTTAATTAGGAATTATTATTAAATACGTTTGTATTAATATTGGTGCTGCTATCTACTGTAAGGTCATTCGATAACTACGAGGACCTGTGTTTTTATTAGTTCTTATGTTCCTGATTGTGCATTTATATGCTTATCTCTATACCGTTTTCGTAATCGTCTAATATCTAGAATGGATCGATTCAAATATCGATTACAAATTCGACTTTTCGTGTTCATAAGTTAAATTATCATCTTTTCTTGATGGCTCAAATAGAGTTTTATTGTATTTGCTATATAAACACTTTTACATAATATACGAGTATGATGGCAGTGGATAATATGTTGGCTCTAGAACTATTAATACAGATATTAAAGAAAAACACCAGCACTTACACACATAACCACTTTAATAGCACTTATCACATCAAAAATCAAAGAAATACTGCACTCTATCATCTTGCATCATCTTTTTATATCCTACCTTAGCCTAAAAAAATAACGGAAACAGTATCAATGCTGACAGTTCATCACTAATATGACCTAACTCGTAGACAATTCATTTCGTGTACAATAAACAATTTATCATACACATAAAATGAATATATACCATAGATAATATTCAAGCATTGTACCGACATATATACTATAAAATTAAAACGGATGCTATCACAGATAACTAAATAAAGAGGTATTTCTCTACTTTATATGTTAAGCGCAGAACATACTGAGTGCGTGTGCATTTAAATTATAACATATAACAACCATTTATATAAAATTATAACGGATGCTAACAAATGATATTCACGATACACGACTTTAATAATTCTTAAATAGCAAAGAGACATTGATATATGTTTGTTTTCATCTAGGTTAAGTTGTGATTGTGAAAGAAAGTGAATTTGATTTATTTCCATAAAAAAATGTAATATGACAATGTAACATTAAATATACAGTATTTTAGCATAAGTTAAGAAGACGCGAATAGAAGTTTGAGTGAGCGCTAAATATTCAGATATGTGCGTTACACCCCATTTACCACGAGCACGAGCACGAGCATGAGCATGAGCCCTCATTTGGTATTCCGATTAATGTTTCACTTCAATTATTAATTCGACGGGAATATCTACGGGAACAGGAATCTCGTGGTGAAACTTAACGGCATTCGTTTTATATTTATCATTTAATTTATATAAATATATTTTCATTTATTATTGTAATAACTTAACCTACATAGCAAAACATTATGATCTTTCATAAACTTTGACTTTTCATTGCTTACGCTTACTACTAAGAACTTTTAAACTTAAATACTAATCCACGTAAATTATACCAAAGCTAATTTTATAAGTGAAAAATGGATATTCTGACTGTTTTCGATCGAGTATGCATCCTATCCCTGGACTAGGATCAAATTACATAGGATCGATTAAGAAAAACAAATAATTCCTTACATTATAGATAGAATATAAGAATATAGGTATAGTTATGAGATGAGATCGTTTGTATCAGATTAAGTGTTGTCTTAACGCGAGTTGTTTTCCTATAATATACTCGTACGATTGATTGCGATTTGCGGGATTATTGTTTGTCGAATATGGACTATATTATTCGGTTTGTTTGTTATTGAATAATGTATGTATATGAATATTCAACAGGGAACGTGGTATAACATTATTTTGATTTAATATGTACGCAACACGACAACTTTATCAGACCTATAATTTTCATTACATTACAACTCTTGAATATGTTATATTATCTAGGTTGGATAAACATCTAATAGATGGCGCCAAGTCAAAACAATCTTTTTTTATTTGTTTATTAATCAGTAGATCCTATTCTCTACAAATTCATATACATATCTTATTATTTGCTAATTTTATAATCAGTTACTGTCTTATACAAAATGTCCCTAAAATATACTCTCATAGTTAATTAACTACATTTTAAAATAAATTCTGATTAATAATGTGTTGTGTATTGTTGCAGATCTTCTCATAGAAATGCTGGGTGTCCTGGCTAGCTACAGTGTTACAGTGAAGGAACTGAAACAGTTGTTCAACGCTATGAAAGCAGTAAACGGAAAATGGGTAAGAATTTTGTTGTTCTTGTTAGAGATAAATAGTCTATTTAATTTAAAACTATTACTAGGTATCGACAAGCAAAGTTAAACTTAAATGAATATATGTAAAGAGCTAATAACAATTATAAATAGGTATTTTTTGGCTTAGAGCTGTTTGTTTCGGATTTACTGTACTTTAGTCGACAAAAACGTTCCTTTCATACTGCCAGCTGCCGGACAAAGCTAACAGGAGTAACAAGGGCAAAAAATATACGAAAAATGGCGGACTCGAAGCGTAAACACAGGAGTTGTGCTGTTCCTGCCAGCTAATTACTGCACAACGACTTCTTTATACGACGATCTCTAAAATTGTTCTCAATTCATTTTGATTTTAGAGCTTTCAACAAACTGCTATCAGTATTTTTGTAATGTGCGTAGAAATATAATAGACTGACAGACAAATAAATATACCAATCTTAAAATATAAATAACATGGAAAATAACAATTTTTTACATTATATAAATATTAATGATTTTTCTAATAAAAAAACTGTATCGCAAAGTGTCTCACTGTGAACAAGCAGCCATGATGCAAATTTGAAGAGCGCTTCGCGGTTCCAACTAATTGAACGTAAAACGGCACCCTCCGTATTTAGCCGCGTTTTAATATCTCTTCCCGTCCATGATGCCCTGGTACGCGAGCACGACAATGCGGGGGAGGCTGCGGAATTTATCTCGACTGCTAGCTACTACTGCAGTTATCTTGTTTATAAGCGTGATTATGAAATTTCGTACGAGATTGAGCTTTTACCGTGTTTTGGGATGAATTTAAATGTATTTTAGTTTATTTATAATTCTAATATTCTTGGGATAAACTGATAAAATAACTTTAAAAGTGATATTACGATATATCACAAGTCAGTTTTAGTAACTCTACCTACTAACTAGGGAACGTAGGTAATACTCAAGAATACAAATTATTGACAGATAGATATAGGGTCTGTCTGTTACGCAATCACACTTAAATCGGTGAATCGATTTTGATGAAATTTAATACAGTGATAGTTAAAGCTTGGGAAAAGACATAGGCTGTGTTATCGCGAAAAAATACTTCAGAATATAAAGTAAAGAAATAGGTGTGCAATTACGCCATCTATCAACATGAGGATGAAGTGCAAGTCAAACTGTCTTCGAGGATCTCAAAGATTTACAAGATGGCGCTTACTTAGCATGAGAGCATATATAATATTTCTTTTTTATGTGATATTGCGTTTATTCAGGAGGTACAGCTATTTAGATAAACCTAAGAAGTTAAACCGCATTTAAATAATAAGTTTTATGTAAATCGTTAAAGCAGTTTCCGAGATACACGAATATATATATATATATTTACAAGAATGACAATTTGAAAACTAGATCCATATAAGTAAGTAAAACACCTGAGTTTAGAAGTAATCTATTATAATGAATGAATATTACTAATTTCAAGTTAGTAGTAACTGCAGATAGACTTAGACTACTGATATGGCCCACTCCTAACATAAGCTTTTTAACTTAATTAGAGGGATTAAGAATACTACTAGTTTGCAATCCAAACTGCTAGCAATGTTTTTAAAAAAAGAGATAGAGACCTACTTACTTATTTTTACGTATCAAATGTACTTTTGCAAAAAAAAAGTACAAAAAGAATAGTAAAAAGAAATGAACTAATTTAAGTTTCAATAGGAATGCACCCAAAAATATTCGAGCATATTTTATGTCACAAAAATATATACTAAATCATTAGTTAGGGTGCAAGAGACCTTAGCCAAGAACTCATCAACCATTATTAGCAGTATATAAACGAGCTCGTTTACTGGACATTGCCAATTAATTAGCGAAGCCCTTCAGATACCACTTTATTTGACAAATTAACGCATCTGCTATCATTTTCCCTGTGTATGATACTTGACTGAGAATTATACAGACAAATACTTGTTACCTTTATGTGTTCCACTCAGTATCTGAGATCTTTATGCTATGCTTTATTAATGCACCATATTTATACAAAACATCTTAACGACTATCTCTTCCTTAAAGTAAACAATATGTCTTAATCATTTTTTCTTTATAAGAAAATAATATGTCGGACAAAAATACGCTAAATAAAGACTCAATCGTCACAGTCATACAAACAATCTTCTTCTTCTTGTACTTCATTACTGAAGGTCATGACCATCCTGATAAGCTTTCACGGCTGCTTTTCTCAGCGCGAAAAGAATAGTGAGTCCTGTTAGTTTGATCAGACCATCGAGTAGGTGAACGCCCTCGTGATCTTTTGCCCTCGATCTTTCTTACTACAAATAGTTTATCCAGGCTTTCTGGTTGTCTCCGGGAAATATGACAAAAGTAGATGAGAACTCGTTTGTACCTTCAGCACCACATTTCAAAAGCCTCTATCTTTTTCTGGTCAGGTTCACGAATAGACCACGATTCAGAGCCGTATAAAAAAATTGAGAAATGTGAGATATTTGACACTCCTGCTTTGCTAGATTCTAGTAAGCTTACTCTTTGCTGCTTTGACCATATGGGTTCGTCTTTCTCTGAATTTCTCAATCACAGCCTCCCTGGTTGCTGATCAGTGATCCCAGATACAAATTCGTCTACGAACTCCAGGTCTAAACGTTCTCCTGTTCGAACGATTAATCAATGAGCCCAAAATCGAAAGGTTGATGAGTTTTTTACCATGTTTATAGTATATATTGGCAGCGCTGAGTGCGCTGAAAACTACACTATTCCAGAGTGACATAGTTAAACTTATCATTTACATAATGAGGAACCATGGGATTTATTTGATATACAATGTTAATTGTATTAAATTCATGTATATTTAATTAGAAGATATATTATAAAAGCGTCACAAAACATATACTAAATTTTTTTTCTAAAATTTTTTCAATTGTTTGTTAAACGACTTTGCAGCCCATTATGAGACGAAAATGAGATGAAAATGTTTATCTTAAATACTCCTACAAAAACACCAAACAACCCGCGACTCCATATATTTTTTATGCGTAAGTCAATATCCGATCCTGCGCAAACGAAGTCGCGGGCACCAGCTATAACTCATATATAAATTACGTTGGTGTTACAAACTAAAATGTAAAATATTGCGATAAAAGATACTAAAATGTTAAATTAAACCTATATATACGTGGTTTGCATCCGGGCGAAGCAGAGCCGGGTCGACTAGTTGTATATTAATAACTTAAGCAAAGAAATACGTAATTACTAAAGTTACAATACCCTATTGGTAATTATGACGTTGGCAGTAGATGTAGGGCTTTTTGACTTTCTTGAATGTTGGCCAACTGATAAACACAAATCAAGCAAGTGGGGATTGCAAAATAAATACGCCATCACGACAGAATAATTATCCATTACATTGCGAATATTCTAGGAGTAACGCTGAAGCTCTGAGTCTAAAGCATAACCCCAGGAGGATATTATAGTCAAGCCGTCATACTGTTTGTCTGCGTTTATTACAACAACTTATAATCTATTTTCAATCTGAAATTGTAGCAACACTACCTTTATTCAAATATATAATTTTTCTGCTGTTATTATTTATGACATGACGTACATACATGAAAAATAATACCAAATAACAATACTATAGATTCAAGGCAGAAAGCCGAAAAGTACCTCAGGCTTGTGACCCAACATCAAATAAAATAGTAATAACTTTATTCATTCTTATTTTTATTTATTTACGGCTGAAATTAATACTCCTGAATCTCCGGTTTACCGATTGAAAATAGAATTCAAATTTGGATGATACTCCCAAAAATATTAATTTGGAACATTTTAATCATAATCCAAAGACCTAAGATTGAGATTTATTATTAATTTTCACAATATATAAATTAAGTGGTATCTTAATTAAAAGAGAAAAAAGATTGACATTGATTAGAAATCACAATTCTTAAGCAAAAGAAAAAAATATTCTACTAATACTAACAATTAGAAGTCATTTTATAGTAAAAACTAATTGATGTGGTAAACATTTTTTTGCTATATAAATTAACTAGCGGGCGCCCGCGACTTCGTCCGCGTAGAAGTTCTGATTTTCTATAAGATTATAAAAAGATAATTTTTCCCGCTGCTGTATAATCTAAATGCCAATTTTCATATTCCCGCTTTTTTAACCTCAAACTTTAAAAGCATAGGACTTTCATATAACCTTCAAACCCCCATTCCACCCCTTAGGAGGGGCACCCCCGTAAAAAAAATCTTAGATGACACCACCCTCTAGAGAGAACCTACTTTCCAAATTTCAAGTTAAGTGACAATAAATTAAACTTTCCCATACAAACTTGCATCCCCTATTTTACCACCCTTAAGGGGGTATTTTGCAAAATAAATTATACAGATTTTTATTATTGTAAGTTATTAATGTAAATACCGATTTTCATAAGTCTAACTTCAAAAACATAGGACTTTCATATAACCTTCCAAACCCCATTTTACCCCCTTAGGGGAGGATTTTCTCAAATCCGTTTCTTAGTGGACACCTACGTCCTAGAAGGAACCTACATTCCAAATTTCAAGTTTGTAGGTTTTATAGTTCCTGAGATTTCGTGATGATCAGTCAGTCAGTCAGTCAGTGACTTTTCGCTTTTATATATTAAGATTAATTATTAATTTACATGGCCATTCTTATCATCTAGGGGTATAAATATAGCCTACGACCTATGCTGAGACCTACCAAATATAAACAGAAATTTTATAATTTTAGAAAAATATTTCATTACGTATGTATGTATGTAACAACACGTTATATGAAAGACGATAATTTGAACTCACTAAATAACCTGTATAAGTACAGAGGGGACTCGAATAGTTAATATTTGCAGTTACAATTTGTTGGATTGGTGTTACCAGTGTTACCAGCTATATATATTTGGAAATCATTACATCAAAAAACTAACAAATATTTCGTCGTCCTATAGTGTTAAACTATCTAAACATTTTCCGTAAATTACAACAGATATTTTCCTCAAACTTATAATAATAATAGAAATGTAAAAGTGTGTTCGTTGGAAGGAAAATAAATTATTTCTATTCCTAGTCTAGATCTAGAATTAGATATCAGATATCTATAGCTATTAATATGCATAGTGAATTTAGAGAGTAGGTAAAAATTTATTCCATACACAAATTATATAATATTTTTTGAACCCGACGATTTTGGGTTGAGACAGATGAAACGGTATTTCTTGATACCTTTCTTTTGATATCAAGCATCAAATCGATTAATAAACTTTCTTAAAGTACGTAATAGTGTATATTTTATATAAAAAATATATATTTTTTGAATATTTGTTAAATCTCTATTACTGCTGCTGTATTTATATTTTGTATTCTACAACACAAAAAAATCGACTTAAACCAATTTAATATCGATTCTTCTAAATCGATGTCATGTGGTCATCAGAGTTTCAGTCGGGAGGTCATTTAAATGTTTAATTTACTAGTTACATAATGAAATATAATATTGTTACAGCCTCGCCACTCTGCTAAGTTGTTGAACGTGCTGCGTCAGATGCCGCACAGGAACGGACCGGATGTGTTCTTTAGCTTTCCCGGGAGGAAAGGATCGGTAAGTTATATAACTTCTTAACTTTAATAAATTTGAAATTACAAAATGGTATTAAATATCATGCAAAAAAAAAATAATATCTCATTAAACTTTAGTATTCGTCGAATTATTGAGTTACTTATTTTTGACTCCAATAACTGTTTTTGTTATATTTATAAAATTATTTTTCTTTAGTAAAATTAAAATTATCGGATTCTATATATATTCTCTATATAATAGGTTGGGGAAAAAGTTTCATCGTATTTTTTAAGAAAATTCAAAACATTTTTTAATATAGTTTATTTGCATTTAACTAAAGTATGTAGGTACCATTTTGTTCGATAACTTTTTGCCATCTTGTAGGTAGGGACATGATTTCATTGCTATAGAAATTTTGGGGCTTTGATCAAAAAACCGCGACGAGTAGTTTTGGCAGTCCTCTCGTGATGTTAACCTGACACTGCCTAAATAATTCTTAACTTCTTGCTTTAATCTCATCAGTTATTCGCAGTAGAGTTCAGAATCGATGGTCCTGCCTGGTGGTATCAGCTCATAATGAATAATGCTCTTCCAATCCCACCACACACACAGCATCACCTTGTTGCGAGTTAACCCAGGTTTCGCCACAGTCTGTGAAGCCTGACCTGCCTTTGACCACGACTTTTTTCGCACGTTCTTGTCGTACGTGATCCACTTTTCTGCACTGCACTAGGTCCATAAACCTCACAATTTTTTTTCGCGGCTTGCGTTGCATTTTTACCTTTGTAGTAAAATTTTATAATGTATCGAATTTCTTCATTAGACTCACTCACCTTCACAATACGAAAAACAAATAAAAATCACACATTTTCCTAATTTGAATTTGGAAATATCTTCTTTAAAATGTAAACTTGTAATGATACCAAAACCAGCCAGATACAAATAGTATTTAGCCAAAGATATTTTATTACAAGTTCATACATACTATAATGCGAAAAATCGGAGAAATAATTGTAATGGTGGTAATTTAATTTATTTGTATAGCAACACTGTAATGTCACAGATTCAAACTCTAACTCATGTGTCAGTCTGTGTCATATATTATGTCAAGTTCAGTCGATATAAATCACTTTTATCTGATCTAGCGAAGGCGCAAGACGCACGTACTGACAGGCAAATAACGGAAATAATTTTAATACATATAAATCTTTTTTTTTCACCTCAAATCGTTAAACTTCAAGGTATTGATATCTTTTTTCCAAACCCAATTATGTTGATCTTACAAAGTTTATCTAAATAAGTGGCTTCTCAAAAAAATACTTAAACCTGAACTCTAGTTCTCTATTCAATATTGATGTGAAATCGTGTAAGAAATATTTTTTTTAATGAAATTTCTATAATTTTATACCACGAAAACAGTATAAAGAGAATAGTAAAGTTAGTATGTTTGCAAATACTTAACTAGTGACCTAAAGCAACAATAACTCGTTCTGGAATTTCGTCAAAAGCGCCTTTTCATTCGGCAGCGCTCTACGACTACGAGGTTAAAAATATTCTCTGCCAAAAATAGAGGTAAACAAAATTTTTGAAGCTGTGGAAAGATTTGCCTCGTAAAATAGCATGGAAATGGTTCGAAAGATTTTGCAGATTTTTTTTTATTCCTTGCTTTTCTCTGGTTTGCGTTGTTTTATTCAGAGATTTTCAGTTAGATTCAGAAATTCTGAGATAACAAGATGGTAAATATTTTTGATGATATTTTTACGAACTTACTAAAAATATAAATACTTATTCTACTCCTTTTATAAATCTGAAAGTATAGGAAAATTAAAATATTGGATTTTTGAAAGATTTGGATTCAAACAGTTAGCTCCTATCGTAATATGAAAATTTATAAATATTTGGATTTACTTCCACGGACAAAGTTGTGGGAAATTTGTATATATGGTATATAAACAGTAGATTACATATTTACATGATAGAATTATATGTTTGTTAACATAATGGGATTTAATAATATCATATGAGTCATGTCGTATGTCGTCAACAGGAAGGTCTCCCATGGGAAATTAATTAATTCCACGTAGCGTTTGAATTGTCGTGGTTGTTAATTGCTTTGATTTGTATATGTATATTATGTACATAGGTTTCTTATTAATTAAATATATGAATGAGTATATAATACATAACTCCCGCAATGGAGTATTTTGATTTTTTCTATCTATCCCTGATAGAAAGAGTTTCGTGATTTTTTTTCAGTAACTTATTATGTCATCTTAAATTTATTGTATAACAAACAAAAACATAAAACAGTAAAAAGAACTATAAAAATAAACAAAAAGACATTAAATTTAACGATATCGGCTAATTGGAGAGTCGACTAATGAGTCTGTCCTATATCGGAGCTTTGTAAGTCTCCGCTGCTAGCGGATATTTTTTTTATTTTTTAATTCCTGTTTCTTAGTCTGCATTGTGTATTATTGTGGTCTTTTGAGCGTAATCGTGTAGTTAAGCTAAAGTGGGTTCGCGTGGTGGCATTCATTTTATATGAAACACTGAGTCGTAAAAGTACACGTGACCATTTTTTAATTTGAGTGAGTGACACTAAATACAATTTTTTTATAAGAAATTAATCGAATATTTCGATACGGCGTTGTACAAGTTGTGCCATCTTCTGACATGTTTTTAAATAATTTTGACCAAATTTTTATTTATTTTTGGTCGCTTTAATTATCGCTTACATTGTAGACCCGCCTTACGTCATTCAGTGCTATTGACAACCTCGTTTTCTAGAGAGTATTGTATTCACGTTGTTGATATTGTTGAGCATTGATATTATAGATATTATTGTTTCAACATGGCGTATTGTTCGTAAAGGGTACTTGTATACTTTGATATTTACATTTATTGAACATATTTAACTCCATATTACTCTAGCTACCTACATATTACTCATGTATAAATAAGTAAGTATGTCAATAAACTGATATATGATGAAATTTTTGTGTATATTTGAGTGGACCCTTAAATGAATTTGATTAACAGTTTCAAATGATGAATGTAGCCTTCTAATTGTAGAGCTGTCTAATAATTTCTTTAGTATGTCGTATATTCTAACAAATAATCAAAATATAACAAAGAGTAAATTAAATGGATTAATGGACGTAAAACGTGTGGAAACCACTGTAAGACTGTACGTGAGTCCTACTCACTTTACTTATTAGGTTTTTTCTTTGAAATAAAATTACATGTGTAGGTGGAATCATTGTCCCATTTGTAAGATTATAATAGAGTTGTTCGTTCGGAAGTTCTGGCACGAAGTGAGTTAGCAGAGTAGAATTGATTATTTTTAAATTTCATCATACATTATGTAATACACAAAAAAAATGTGTTAAAATATAAATAAAAATATTAAATTTGGAGGCGCCGGGTATCGATCCCGGTACCTCTCGCATGCTAAGCGAGCGCTCTACCATCTGAGCTACGCCCCCGATATACGCACTATACGAATTTCTACTCTAAATATAAGAAACTTCATTGAACCAGATCACGTAAGACGTTTAATATGCTTTTTACGAGGTCACGTACTGTTTTTATTTTTAATAATAATATGCATTTTAGAGCTGTAGAATAGAGTCTGAATCGCACTGAATATAATAATAGTATCTGCCCAAACACTTTAATACCGCAGACTTTACTTATATATAGGATGAAATCTATATTATACTAGTCTAACTTATATAGTATCTATATGTAACATGATGTTTTATATAAATCATTTGACTTATTTTCTATGCGACCATATATCCTACAGAACCTTTTCTTTTTTCGGGATTAAAAGTAGATTTGTATACTTAATATTCGTGTACTAATATAAAACGTTGAGCCATTTTTGAGTGAGTAATATTATAAAAGGGTCATGCCATGCCAAATCGACAAATTTTTTACCCGACCCCCTTCGATTTCGCTAAAAACTTTCTATCTTTTTCTACTCCCCCCCGAAAGACATTGCATACAAACTATTATATATGTGTATATATGCATGTAAGTTTATGTATGTAAGTTTATGCAAGTATATTTATATTTATGTACTAATATTAAAATATGTATGATATTATTTTAGTCTATGTAAGAAATATAGTATTTAATAGTATTTATTTCTATATTATTGTATAAATTTTTATGCACCATACACTGCCTAATTACCTACATTAGATCCTATTGGAAAAGGTTGCTTGGAAGAGATCACTTTTAGTGATAAAAAGATCTATTATAACATGGAGACAAAACTCAAATACATACAACTATAGAAAAGTCATTCAGTCTTTTAGATCCGAATTCCCAAATGAAGCAAACACGAAGTATGCAAAACATAATTAAAACGTTCAATTCCAGAATTGCCGTACTAAATGTTTTCAACGTAAAGTAATCCAACTTTTTTATTTCCCACTTTGCGAGTTAGGAGTTTGAAGCATCTCGAAAATTTGATTTTAGTCAGCTGTCAGTGTATAAAATGTTTTAACGACGAGGATTCTTAACGTTTGGATGTTATTTTTTAATGAGTTCTGCCTCCGCTTGTTTCCTCTTTAAATGCAGCATTTTTTAATCTAAGTTTTTTATAATTATTTAATATTTTCTGATGCTATGATACTAGCAACGCTAATTAGCTAGTTATTTTTATTGGTAAAAAATAAACCAAATACCCTCATCGGACTGGACAATTTATGAGCTATGTTGCCGTAGATGTAGGGCAGTTTGACAAGTAATTTATTGCAGTAAATATTACACTTAGGATCACGCGAGTCTTTGATATTATTATTTTAGTTAAATAAGAAACGTGATTGTGCTCTACCATCTGAGCTACGCCCCCTGTGACAGTTTTTACGAAAATACAACAGTTATACTTTCATTTAATACAGTTGCTCAATATATTGTACGCACTGTACGTGACATTGAATGGTATTACAGTATTAAATATATCAAAACCAGTTTATAGATGTGATAGTATATTAAACTAAATGATTGTAACTTCCTTTGTCATATGGCGGACATAAGCAATCCTGCTTTTAATAGAAGAATATTGTTACATTTTAGTGGACAAGCCATGGCACTATATCGGTGTGTGTAATGTAAAACTGATTTGATTAATGATTAAAATACAATCAATGTTTAGTACTTAAAATTGTTAGAGGAAACATTCCCGAAGTAAACCTATTCAAAAGGTTTTTAAGTATTGCTCTTATAAGATATATCTGACTCAGTTAAAGCTTTTAAAATAAAAAAATACCCTTTATGTACGAGTACGAGTCGTTGCTTGTTTATTTTCCGATCGCAATCGCATCGGTCGCGGCCGATATTGAATTTAGCGGTTTTCTTGACTCAGCCGCACTCAGCGTGTGGACAGTTTCAATATGGATGTCTTTTACATTTGTTTGTATTCGTTCAGTTATATAAATGAGTTCTTTTATAACTATTTTTTAATTTAAATATATTACTATTTAAGTTATCCTCATATAACCCACATTGTATCCAAGGCCACCAAGCTGTCAGGATTTGTAGTACGCACCATGAAACGTTTTGATGACCCAAGCCTTTCAATAATAGTTTATAATAGTTTAATCCGTGGAATACTGTAGAACTGTATGGAATCCAGGTTATGAAGTACACTCAGACAACATACAACGAGTTTTTTTTTTCGATGGGAAATGCTATTTACGCATCCCCTCTGAGTTGGACGGGTATGTGGAACTCACAGCGAGAAGCGCCGAATACCCACTAAAACCCATCGGTACCGCCGCCGTCGTGTATTGGGTGCTGGGGGTTCGCGGGAAAGCATTCTACCTCAGCACTCAGACGGACCCACCTGCTTGGGTTCCAAGCCTATACCTGAGGTCCAGTCAGTTGCGCGAACGCATTCGCTGACCCGGTCTTCTCCTGCGCAAGGGGTCCGAAGTGTTATCCTCTTCTCTATGGCGTTCTGCAGCCTCCTTTAATTTGACCACAGCTTCACAGAACGCAGTCACAGCTTTCCACTTCCACTCCTCCGACAACATACTCCCTATGAGCGCCGTCCGCGACACGTCCTCACCAACCACACACTGTAGCTGGAAGCGTTGTGGCTCCCAAGCTGGACAATGCTCAAGTGTGTGGTCCACAGTGTCCACTTCTGCACCACATTCATGGCAGGCCTCTGTCGTCTCCCTACGTGCAACCCGGTGCAGGTACCTACCGAAGCAGCCATGCCCGGTAAGCACCTGCGTCAGTCTGTACGTAAGTGTACCTCCCTTTCGAGTCAACCACGTCCTCAAATGGGGTCTCAAAGCCTCCACCGACCGGATGCCAGCCTACAACAAGAACTAACCTAGGTCAACATAGTCCTATATATAGAATGAAGTTGGTATAAGATACGTATTAGTTATGTCTTTTTAATATTAAATTTTTATTTTTTTTTAGAATAGGTACCCCAACATTATTTAACTGTAATTTTTTGCATGGGGTGTTCACATCTAGAAGAAGAAGTGAATGCACTTGTAACCTATTTTTTAATGTAAGTAACTATTTCACTAAGTTTTTTGTACATTTGATGTCAGTTTTGTGAACTAGTAAAGAAAAAAAAGAGGAGAGTGTGCACATGAAGAGTGCAGTCTCTCTTTTTAATGCCTTATAATCAAAACCAGAACTTTTATACTACTAGAGAACTGTTTTTGTGATCTAATTACTAACCCTAATGTTCAAATAGCTTTAGCTAAGACACTACTCAGGTTCCTCCAGAAGTTATCCATTATTTACCAAGAAGGGATTAATTTCTAATATTATGAAGAGGATAAGTTTATCTAAAGTAAATTTATAGTTGAAATATCCGATATCAAGTTTATAATAAACTTGTACCTGAAAATAAGGCAACCGAAGAGCAACGGGCAAGTTTCTAACGAGCCGAGTTGAAATCGAATTGTTGGTGAATTTAATAACTTCTTCCGATCCACCTGCTGTCTTCAGATACTATGCTCTGGGTAAATGTACAGTAACCACTGGTTTTAAAGTTATTCTTATAATATACTAGTAAGTAATATCTTTGTACTTGTGTTACTAATAACATTATGAGACGAATATGATACGAATACCACGATAATCCACTTAGATAATAAATCATTTTCAGTTATTAAAGCGTCAGCTCAGTGGTTCAGGCGTTGTATTCATGATCGATAAGTTGTGGGTTCAGATTCCAGTCATTGAACTACTGACGTGGCCCTCTTAATCATTTTTGCTTACTCCTCCAGGGTTAAGAATACTAGTAGTTTGCAATTTCCTAGTGAGCTTTTTATTTTAAAACACAAAAAAAATAACAGTCTTATACACCGATTTGTAAGAAACTTTTGGAAATTACCTTTTGATAAAGATTATTAATCGAATTAAGATTAACATTATTAGTCGAGGTAAGAACTATTTATCTCTCCAGTGCGAAACTGCGATTTTTTTTGGTCTGTATTAGGTAGTATTTTCGGTGATAATGTCAGGCAAACGTGGAACGGGACTTTATTTACAAGATATCATATCATCTACTCAGTTCTGCTGCGTGTTACAATTTGATTGCACTTATTATTCGTTACGCACTAAAAAATTAACTTCAATCATACCCACCGTTTTCATACCCAAGATTTTTCCCCGCAACCGAGGCGTGAAGTAATTAAAACGCCCCAAGCGAATACAGGCGTAATTTATAGTACAACGGAGACCGACCGCGCCTAAATGCTGCTAATTAAAACATTTCGATAATGGATGCCGCACCTTTCAAATTTTGCTGCGAGTTCACTGAATATTTCATTTGAGCACCTTTTCAGAGTTTTGTGGTTTGGGATAAGATTTATATTAAAGGTCGTTATTTAACCAGCTTTGAAATTGAATAATAATATTAGAATACGATAACTAAAAATTAAAAATCTCCCAGTGGATGATACTATATTTATTACTAGCGACCCGCTCCAGCATCATACAGATGTAATTTACCAATTCAACCATAGACGATAACAGAGAACATAAAATAACGTTACGCCCATTAAATACTTGAAAACAGCGCCATCTATTGAATGATTAGGCAACATACAAAATGCAGTCTAATTGTTGAAGTGTAGCGTCGATAAACTGGCTCATCATCATGTTTATAAACATTAAATTTGCAACAAAAAATATTAAGGTTATTAATAGAGATAAAAACTATCCTTTCTCCCAAACTGGACAAAATTTGACATAGTGGGAAAATTTTAATAGGATCAGTTTAATAAATTCGAAATTCATCGCTGACCTACCTACATATGTTGGTATCGGGTCTATATTCTATTCTATCAGTCGTATTTTCATTTTATAAACGTTTCCTTTCTGCAATCGCAAAATAAATCTAAAAAGGCAGCGATCGATATCCGAGCAGGACATTTGGGAGCATTGTTTAACCGTCTCCCCTTCCTTATAGGCAATTCTTATTCAAATACGGCCGGCAGGATGTAATCCTTGACACACTGGGCCATCTCCTTGTCCGTTTTATTCGGCTATCCGTATACATAAATGCTGAGAGGGCAGTTTGTTTTTAAATGTTTCTTGTGTTTTATGTTGTTTAGATGCTATGGGACGTTTGATGATGGATTGGTTTGTATTTAGGACCCTTCTATCATGGAGGCAAACTTCCACGAACACAGAATGGGTGATTTTTATATACAATTTTATTATAGCGGGAAGATGCACAGTGCTACCAACCATCGACAAAAGCTCATTTCATAAGCAATTTCATTTCTTTTACCTTTGAAGTCTGTCATACGTCAAACGTTATTACCGTACTTGTAGAAGTAAATACCAAATCATTTTTACGTGTGAAACGATTTACATTTGTCCAATATTTTCTTTATTTATCGTACCCGCATTGCCATTCTTCTCTGTCTCCCTTATCCTCAGATCTGACGGCCAACTGACGCATCTTATCCCTACGTTTATACGTAATACTAAGTTACGTGGATGAAATATGTGCTAATCCGAATAGCGGACTGTGTTTACTGGATATTCCTCGCGAGGGTCTAACATTACTTGATGTTTTATGTTTCCATGCGGAAGAGAGGTATAAAATATTTTCTTACCGCGTCTTTAGGTATTACCATCTATAAGAGTTTATACCTATGTAAAATTGTCTAGATGATTCCAAGATAGGTATAATTTTACTACATCAACTTTTACCTTCAAGGTTCTACATTTTAACTTTATATATATTTGATATTAACCACTCTTTTAGGTTTGTTTGTTGTAAAATTGTTTTCTTTAGATATCCATATAGAGGTGGTATTTATTTTTTATTTTTTTTAAAGATTACTAGCAATTTGGATTTCAAACTACTAGTATTCTTAACTCCGCCAACTAAGCTAAAAGCCTTGGTCCAATGAGTGGGATTTGAACGACTTATCAGTCGTGAATCCAACTCCTGTTTCATTGAGCAACTGAGCTCAAACATAACTATTTATTTATTTAAAGTTTCAATTACAACAAACATATTTTAACATTTAACAATTTAAACAAAAGTCGCGAAAACCCATTCGGTTTATGTGCGACTAGTGAGTTCGTGCTATATTAGTTTACAATAAGTTATATCTAATAGTAGTAATTAATTATAGATTATAATATATAGTTGGAGTGTATTGGTTGTGTTAAGTACAATTTTTTTACTTGATAAGTATTTTTAATACTGGATAAGTATTTATCCTCTATGTCCAATGGCAGTTCATTAATAATTTTAGGTAATATATAATCAACAATTCTCATTCCGTAGTTGTTGTTGTTATACCTAGGTAAAATGTAAGTTTGTGTATCCTTTAAATGTCTTAAGTTATTATTACGATGTTTTTTTTGGATATATTGAATTTTATTATATTCGTCCTTTAAGATAGATATTCTAATTTTATTTTGTACTGGCATAACCCTGCAATATTTAAATAATTGAGAATAATCGTTTTTAAATTTAATTTTAATTTTATTAGGCACAATAGTTTTTAAAATTCTTAATTGTAAATTGTAGATGTTAAATAAATTAGTTTGAATGTACTACCATAACTGCTGAGCCCATAATTAATTATAGAATCAGCTGTAGCTAGATATAGCAACAAACTAAGGTTGGCATTTGACCACGGACGTTGCCGGGTCGTAACTACTAGATCTACTAGATCACAACGTTATAAGTGTAAACTATTTGTGTTAGAGTCTGTACAACAAGTTGTGTTGGTATCGAACTAGCTCGGTAACAAAAGTTAGATATAAAATTGTTGACACTAATTTTTCGTTATAATGTTTGTATCTTGTTAAACATAGCAGTAATTAAGGCCTGAAAAAATAATAGATGAGAATTTTATTTAAAAATGCATTTCTATCGCATTAAGCAATTCCACAATAGGTCCGCAAGTCCACAGTAAATGGAAACATGATAAGAAAAATTGAATTTATACCCTCTGAGGATTGGAAGTTCGGACTGCAGCTTTAAGCTGCTCTTATTTCCAACAGAATCGTTTATCATAACATTTGGTCTCTAAACGTTGGCCAGAGTGGTTTTTGATGGATTTTTAAAGAGAATAAATCCTGGTGTCATTAACTCTTGAGCTAAAGTCAGTTTAGGAATATCTTTGGATTCGACCATTATTAGGGCAGTGGAAATGATATACTTTTGACGTAAACGATTTTTTGTTTAGTACTAACAGTTCCATCCTCGGTTTACCTAGATGTGTTATTATCTCTAAGTTATTATTTCTAATTGCATTGCAGCTACTCTTAAGTCAGATTTAGTTACTGAACTACAGTATCTAATATAAAACTTCTATAGCCAATTCTGATAAATATGTTTGTAAAATCATCACTTCATCTATACTAATATTATAAAAAGGTAAAGTGTGTGTGGTTGTAGAGGGTAATCTTTGGATCTACTGAAAATTTTGAAAATTAACCAATAGAAAGCCACATTGTGTGTGTGTCATTTATTAACTTAAAAAATGAAAAGACTTTTCGTGGTAGTCGGATTTCTAAAGTCGTAGAAAAAGCGGTCGAACGAAAACGTTTCTTACGAACGCTGACTTAACGATGAGTCATATATGTTTCATAGTTGCGGGTAGAGTATGAATGAATAAATGAGTTTGTCTCAGTGATTCGAGTGAAAATTTTTCATACACCTCAGCGAATCGAGAGTGGATAATAAAACGCACTTTCGTCGGTTATCCAAAAAACCAAAGTTATCTAAATTATAAATAAAATAAAACAGCATATGAGTGTCGGTAATATTATTTATTACTGTGGCCGTATAGATAAAGTAAAATTAGATATTTCAAAGAAATAAATCGTTACTTCATCACCAGTAGAGGTCGTAACATCGTTTAAAGAAACATCTCTGTATTTCATGGACTTAGTTTAATCTAAAAGAGCTCACTAATGGTGTCTTCATGCTAATGATGGCACGGACGGAGCTATATTGAATTGTGCATCGTTTTGTTCAGCTACGAGTAGATATATCGATTCTGGGCTATCGCCAATTTACAGTCGATGAGATAAACTAGAATAAAAGGATTTTCGTTGAATTAGTCTGGTGCAAATGCTGCTGTTAACTTAATGGAGTTTTTGTCTACAATTCTAAAAGAGAATTCGTGCAAGTGGATGCAACTCAATATTTCAAAAATAAATCAAGAATAATTTTACTAAAAATTTGTAATGCCACGATAAAAATTAAATTAAACCAGTTGCCATAGTTACCGCGATGCTTATCTGGCAATTTTAAAAAGAAGATTGGAAGATTGAAAATCTCTTACTCAGGAGGTCCGAGTTCGATCCTGGGTTCATACCTCCCTGGGTTATTTGTTATAAGCAATTAAATATCACTTGCTTTAACGGTGAAGGAAAACATCGTGAGGAAACCTGCACTCCTGAGAGCTCCCTAAAGTTCTCAAAGGTGTGTGAAGTCTGCCAAGCCGCACTTGGTCAGTGTGGAGGACTATGGCCTAACCCTTCTCATTCTGAGGAGAAGAACTGGGTAAGCAGTGGGCCCTTAACGGGTTGTGATAACGATGATTGGAAACGAATTGTCCCTAAAACCTTGCTGATGGGAAATTCTAAATAGCATATGGAACAAAAAATTGTAGATTCCGATTAAGGTATTTATTACTCAAATCAATTTTAAAACGTTTGTAATAACTAAACAAAGCTACTTAAATATATTTATTCATGAACAATATGTCTGTAGATATAAAGAGTACGTAAAAGTGCCTTAATGCAATGCCCGAAGAGTGAAGACCCACCGCTTGAAACAATATTTGCGGGGAAAATAAACAAACTTTGAAATCTCCCAACAAAAACGTCCCGAAATGTTTCCTGGTTAGAGCTTTACTGTTTCGTGTTTACCATCCGGTAGATGGAGTTTGAATCGTGTTAAACATATTTAAAACAAGCGACCGTAAATAGTAATAGAAGAGATAGAAATAATATTCCTGAGGTTTGAATTTTTTTTTTATAATAGATAAGGTGCAAACGAGCAGATGGTCCACCTGACGGTAAGTGGCCACCATCGCCCATGGACATCGGAAAAACAAGAAACACTCTCTCGTTTTGTCGATGCGTTGCATCCCCGAAGATAGAGTGGGAAGGGGGAATGAAGTAGAAAAATGATGCGGATTCAGCGGACCCTAGGCACGAGCCCAGAGTCCACTAGACAGACAGTATTAATGGGATGGGAGAGAGAGGGGGTAAGTCTGGCCCACATGCGGCTCAACCGGAACGCGTCTATGACACTTGGCGATCGGATTCACATGCTGGTGGTCGCAAGCCAGTCGGGAACAGATCCCTTACCACCAAGGGGGTGCAAGGTTACTTGGCTCTTACGAGATGCTCTCCCAGCGGCAGAGGGGAATAGTATTCTAATCCGTCCCCTCAAGGGTGAAAATAGCAAAATGGTGGCTATTGAAAATCTATTGAATGCTTACCCAACCTAGATAATAAAAGATTTTGACGATATATCTATTACATCGCCATCTATTAGAAATTTATGGAACTTATGACAACCAATTAATTGCAATTAAAAATTGAGATAAGTTTTTTATCAGTATAAATTAGTAACTTGATTGCGCTTTGGCTTCAAAAATTGCGTAATTGTTAAACTTCCAAAAGACTTGTGCTGATGTTTGAGTGTGAGTTTCCTTGTGACATGGACTATAAGAACTAGTTTAGTTAAGAGGTAATGTCAGGAAGATATGCGTAATTTAATTTAAAAAGGTTCAGCAGTATAGACAATAATATTTCTTTCTCGCTGAATCCATTTGACACAAATCAACAAATATTTTTTTATATATTTAGCAATTATTTTAACCATTAGCAATATAATATTCTCGCTTCGATAAGAATTTTTTCTCATTATATTTTCCTCAGCGAGTTTTTTATTTATTTATTAGAGTACTTGTTTCTTAAACGAATTTTAAAGGTAAATTGGCAGACATTTATGTTGTAGGGTAATAAGAGTTTATACATTATTGAGCGTGTCTGAAGGTTGTCTGGACTCTATGTAATGTAAACTATTAATGCCGAGATATACTTCAGGCTATTTATCAAGTTTATTGCTATAGAAAAAGTAAATAAATTGAAGTCCTACTAAACTTTGCGAGTTATTGCTTGTTTAATATTCTGTTATTATATTCAAGTTATAGATTATATAGATATTCTTCTACTTTTATATTTTGATATATTTTTTTTACAAAACTCCTATGAGTGAGTGAGATTTTATTTATTTCGTCGATATTGCTTACTTCCGTACCCGATGGAGATTTAATAGTAAAACCTAGAATTAACTAGCACCTTATTGTATAAAAGTCCGAAACTCAGAAATATGAATAGTAATTTCTCAAAATTCAATTTTTATGTCTTCAATCAATTATTGCAACAATGTTTACCTAACACATGTACATCAATACATACATACTATTATTTGCACTTTAGGCATGAAGCCAGGCAACGTTTGCTTGCGGCCCAGGAGCAGGATTAAAGGGCCCTTCTACTACTAGTAAACACTCCCTCATTGCTCGACCTTGCCACACAATCACTGAAGTATCACAAAACTTACCTCATCATCATAAAAATTGATGAAGACTGAAATAAACTATTAACACTGATATTTATCGCAGTCACAGAGTTATATATTATACTTATACTTGTGATAAAATAAAATGAACTACCTAATGAACTAACACAAAGTTATAAATGTTGCCAACTTCTCATAAATAAATTACACTAATATTTTTAGGTATATTTTATGTTAGTTCGACCGATATTACAACATAAAGAGACATGCTAGTCATAGCAAAACCAATATATCTTTACGCATAAATCTTATTTCCCACCAAAGAGTAACGGCATTCAATAAAATATGAGCATTAATATCGCGGTTAAATTTATTTGACGCGTGGGTCTAACATATTTCCTCGTCCAACAGCCACGAGCCACAACCCGATAACAGATAAATACGCATAAATATTCCTTTTTACATAAATTTTCGTCAAAATAAGAATAAAATAGGGTTAACGTGCGCCCAATATACGGCGAGTTAGGCCAATATTTCATGAACAAGAGTTATGGTTTATAGAGACGTGTAGAGTTGTTGCGTTTGGGAGGATTTTAAGTATAAAATACTGGTTTGCCTGAATTTGCCTGATAAATCCCATGAATTTGTATATATTTCCACTGTTTCAATTTTTTTTAAATCATAATCGTCACAGACAGAGGAATGATACCTATTACTGAAAAGGTAATACGTATACACGTAAAAGCTGGGCAGCGCTTAGAACTTGCGCCTTAGGTGTAGTGTTCAGTCGCTGCCCTAATTGAACACTAATATAATAGATAAGCTGACGTAGCTATGTGGACCTCAAAAAGGGTGAGCTTAACCACAATATTATGATAGCAACCTTGTTTATAATGTAGTAGTAGCGGGTGGATCATTTTGTATTATTTCAGGTGTCCCGACGTGAAAACAATATATAACCTTTAGTGCGATAGATTAGTCTCAGTCTCTCTGGTGTTTTCGTGCAGTGAACATGGAGGTTGGTATTATAGTGTCGTGATTGAGGTTGCCCTTCTCGAGGTCCACGTAGGTTTTATCTATTGTCGTTAGCGAGGTCGAGTGGTGGAGGTGAGAGTTAATATATTGTGAAGAAGGTCTTTGAGCCTGCTCCTGGGTCTCAAGACCCAGGCACTGCTCACCTCAGTCTGATTTTTATATGTGTACGTGTTGCAGTGCAGTGGTGGGTATCATTCCTCTCTCATATCTCTCTTATTTTATGACAATTATAATACTAACTTCCATAACTATACTCTAATTTATCGCATTAAAGGTTATATATTGTCTACACGTGCGTATACTTGAAATAATATAAAAGGAAACTACCCGCGAACACTAATTTATCAACGGTGTTACTAACATAATGGTATATGCGATAATGATTGCAACGCCGTTGATAATTTTGTTTTCATGCCGTTGATTGGTGGGTAGTTTCAATTGATTTATTTTAGGGATATCGTCTGTCGCTCTACAATACATTAACCATGTTATTCAATATCGATACAGTTTCTATGAAATAGATTTCATACATAAAATAGAAATTGTTTGTAGCGAGTACGAAAACACAAATGTTTTATTGATATTTTTAACCAGCATCGACTTCTATATTTACTTTATCCAGCTGCGGAAAAAAACTAAATATAATCAAAACGATTCGCAATAAAAGGTCGCATACAGATTTTATTGATAAGATAAGGGAAAGGATTCTTTACAAACAATCCCATGGCTTTCGGATCCTTTCTTTGATGAAATATTTACAATATAATATGTATGTAATGTAATTTGGATGATCTTGAGCGAATATTATCGTTTTTCCTTGCTTTGAATACACTTTTGGGATTTCTCTTTGGTTTTTTTTGTTATAATAATATATTACTTACAAACTTTTGAGTTACAAGTCATAATAGTAGAGACTTTTATGTATAACTAGCTGACCCAGCAAACGTTGTTTTGCCATATAAATTTAAAAAATTGGGGTTTGCCACCCGTAACACTTAGGGGTATAAAAAATAGATAGAAGATTGTATTATTTCAAAAAAATACTTTTGATTAAGTTATATAGTTAAAAATATGAAAACCATTTCAATTTAATTTTGTTAATTGAGTATTAAAAATATATATAATTTTAATGACATATACTTTAATTTGTTCCAGGCGGTAGTGTTACCACCCCTGGCACGATGGCCGTATGAGAACGGCTTCACCTTCACCACGTGGTTTCGCCTGGACCCCATCAACTCTGTCAACATTGAGCGGGAAAAGCCTTATTTATACTGGTAAGTTGCTAGCCCCGAGCACTGTTCGGCTACCTTTGTCTCGAGTCCTATGTATCCTACTATTCCTTGTCAAAACAATAAGTTAATTTCTTTAATCCATCTTCTCGTTTTTTTGGGTTTCTTCTTCTTCATCATCATGACGGAAATATTTATTATTTAATCGCGAGTATTCTAGCCGTGACTCTGAAGGTCTAAGTCTAAAGTATAACTCACAGCCGTCATACTTAATTAATCTGCGTAAAGGCTCTCTTAATTAACAATATAAATAATTTTATGAAAAGTTGTGAATAATGTATGTATTAAAATAATATACAACTCATTCCATCAACTCAACTTCAATGAATAAACCACCTGCCGATTAAAACTTTATAATACTCACGATATAGCTTTAAATGCTAAGCTGCTTCCCCTAAGACTGCCTAAGAGCTTTTAGACTAAGAGCCGATGCGCTAAACTTCGAAATTAATAAGTTGATACTTTGTAATACATGTACGCGAATGGGGGAATTTATTAGAATTATGAAGTACTTTAGCTAAAAAATATGAGAAGTAAATAATTCAAAAACAGAAAATTAAATAAACTTATCATGTTTATAATTACAAGATCTGTTTTTACCCGAGAAAGCTAGTGTTCGTCAAAATGACTAACATCCAATAATTAACACCATCCAATGTGGACTTAATGGCCGATATACTTTCTTTTATAGTGGTCGAACTCGCTAGTCTGTAAATAAATTAATTCCTTTTTTTTTTAATTTTTGAAAATTGTTGCTCATTCTTTAGGCTCATTTAAAACATTATTTAATTTAACTTAATTTCTGCAGCATTTTTTTGTTCAACAAGTCAAGTTCAAGCATTCATGTACTAGAAAAATTGTTGCTGATCGAAAGAACTGGTCGATTTTTAGTTTCTATTTTGTTGCTCACTCTTCAGGCACATTTGAACATTGTTCGATGTAGCAACTAAATTTCTTCATTATTTTTTGTTCAGCAAGTCATGTTAAAGCTTGCATGAATTAAGGAAAATAAAAGTACTCTAATAACAAAACAAAAGTACTGTAATAAAAAACAAAAATTCGGTCGGTCTTTTTTTTAATTTTCGTTTGTACTTACTTGCAGCAACAAATTAGCAACAAATTTTCATTCAATAGTTGACTCGGTATTTATTGATTTTTAAAAATTTTATGCTAGCTTTATACGAATTTAGCAACAAAATCGCCATTTTAGCAAATTTTGCGTATTTTTTTATTGAATTTTGCTGATTTGACACTGCTACCCTAATGCAGTTAATTAACATTTAGGTGAGTGCATACACATGCCCTACACACAGTTACTATTGTTCAACTTAAACAAACCGACTTAATAGTTTTCATAGATTATTTACATAATTTTGATAAATCAAACCATTTTCTGAAAAATAATTGTCAATTTAGTCATTACAACTTTCTATTTTTAATCTTTGATTTAGTATTAGATAATTTTATTACTATATTTTTCATAATAAATTACAGAAAATGTCCTAAACTTGCATCACATTTACAATTCTGTCTTATAAAGGCGAATAGTTAGTGATTTTGGGAACGTCTAACGTTAGGTTTAAATCTTACTGAAAGGTTTATCCGTTTAAATAATTTAATTCTATGTATTAATGTAAAAAAGTGTAAATACCCTCAATACACATCATTACGAAAAATATTATACATTTAATATTTCCCAACACAATATCATCAAAGAGACTAATTTTGTAAAAAGCCTTTGACTGTTAAATCATAACAAAAGCTCGGTGCGTGATATTATAAAGCTCGAGCAACTGAAATGTTATTTTTTTTACAGAATATGTAAAACAAAATAAATTTACAATATCATTGCATTGCTTTTTTTATTTTATTTTTATTTTATTAAACATTTGTATAGTAGCCGCCAGCTAACTTTAGGTCTGAGAAAAAATTGTGGGGGATAGTTGCGCATTGTGAGCGTTCCATCCGTGACATAGCAGACGCTAGGGAATTGAAACGTCGCATAAAACCAATCGCGTGTGATGCGCAACTCTCGCCCCTAATAATGACTTGTGCGCATTCAAGGTCAAACCTATACTTACGTGCCGGTAGCTATAACAATTGTGATTCTTATTTAAAACTTTTTTGATTGATAGAAATCAGTGCAAACAATGTGAAGAAATCAATATATCAAAAGTATCTAAACCTTCTGAAATTTTTTCAAAAATTTTTTAACTTTCCTTATATGAAGAAAATGTCTTAAAAAAGAAGCTATGTTATGATAAAGACCAAAAATGTACCCTCAACAAACTTTTTTTGTTTCTTCTGTAAAATGTGCTTAATAGAAAAATGTTAGTAGTTCACAGAATTTGTGCATTACAAATAACTTTTTCCCTTTTATCAAAATGTTTTTAGTGTTCTTGCGTGAACCTGAACCTGAGCAGTGGGTAAGGCTTGTGACCTGGAAGAATGTTTAAAGAGCTCTTTCATATTGCTACAACACTCACAACTAGTGATATGTTAATGACTCTAGTCTTGATAATATTGACACTTCACTACGATAGTCAACACTCATACACACGTCACGTCATTAGAAATCAATACTTGTTTACAATAATGTTACTAATATTAGTGAGAATAAACATATATAGAATTTACTTTAGGTAAATTAATTTCCACTACCAGCTGCCGTTATAGCTTAACTATCTTCATCAAATGTTCCAAGTTCTATCCTTATCTATCCATCAGTTAGGCTATTCGTAGTGAGTCTGTGCCCAGTCATTAATTAGCCTAACACTATCCGGCTATACGGACCCCGGAGTCCAATTCACTTTGCGACCGGGATTAGGTGATGCTCATGATTGTAGCTGGGATATTTGAGTGGTCTGGTTTATATAGATGTGCCGCTTTGAGTGTTGGAACTGGTGCGTATAAATTATCTGTGGAAATTGTCGTGAATATTCCACAAGAGTTAGGCAGTATTCGCATCACCAAATGTTTCTAAAATTATGTGGATTATAATTGACAAGTTCTTTCCGAAATTCAGTCAATAGTTTGATTTACTAATTGTTAGCAACACTATTGGAAACATAAATTGGCTAGCATCTCTAGCTAGCTAATTTTGATGCGGTTTTTTTAATAGATAGAGGAAGGTTTATACTTATAATAAATGCATATTATAATAGAGAAAGAAACCGTGCTAAGCTGGAAGCGGGTCGCTAGTTATTTATAAACGCTCTAAGCTGTTTGAGGAGTAATATCATAGAGTTAATACCTTATTATTATTAACTATCATAGTGAAACTGTATCTGGGTCACAAGGCCTTAGCATAAATTTATCAAAGAGCAAAGTTGTAAGGCATAAAGAATGTGTATCATTTTCAATATAAATTATTGGATGTAATCCTGTACCTACCAAGTTTATTACATCCTTAACCATAAAAAATCTATTTATATACATTATTCGAGGGAGGAGTCTCTACCTTTTTTGACATGCAATAACGTTGCTACGTGATCCTACTCTCAAGCAGCCTGTGTAGCAGACACTACATTTTTCATCAACTACCTCTTTTGTTGAAGTTCTTAAAACTTTGTAAATTGCAAATAGAGCTTCGGATCTTTTAACTAATGAATGTAACTAATTGAGAGGAGTCTATTTGTTTCTACAAGTTTTATAAGGTAACTTTTTAATTAAAAATTAAGTAACTAAGGTTTTGCTCGCTCGCTCCCTCTTATTACATACAGACTATGGAGACGTTGTTTTTCTTGACGCTTTGGAAGAATTAGTAAACAAAATTGAGCGCTTTCGGAATATATCTATTCGGTGCGTTTACAGATATATTACAGATTTTCTTAATAAATTGCTGTGTTTTCGTATTAGATTAAAGCGAAACTTTCATATTTTAACCCTTTTATATAATGTTCTTTTTAATTATCTCTCTCCGCGCTACCTTCGTGAAAGATTTCGGTATATGGCTGAAGACAGTGATTGACGGTTAAGGTCTTCTAGTAATCTTTTTTAACCGATTTCAAAAAGGAGGAGGTTCTCAATTCGATTGGTATATTTTTTTATGTATGTATACTGATTATGCTGAGATTTATGAGCCCATTTACGTGATTCTTCTTTAGTTTCATGTGGAATATTTGCCATTTAGTCCTATAAAAAGTTAACATAGTTTGGCCCAGTAGTTTTCATTTTATGAACATTTTTTCCGTTCCCGTTTCTTGGGGTCTATATTGTTTAAGGCGCCCTGCACCTTTCGTAGGCCTTATCCATAGCTAATTAAAAAAAATACTATTTAATATCTGACAACGAAATGTTATAGTCTAACTGATGTAATCTAGAAAAACATACTGTTGCTTACAGAACAACCTATTACAGACACTAAAAAGGAAGAAATAATTCCTTTATTTATTAATCTCTCTTAATAAATCTAAATTCTTGTCCTAATAAAAGAAGAAGCGTAGTTTTTTTTATATCAGTGACACTGGAATGAGTTGTCAGTTAACATACGCAAATCTCCCTTATTTTGTACAATAAAGAGCAAAGAAAAATGTTTTTCGTTGTTTCAGTTTCAAGACAAGCAAAGGAGTAGGTTACACGGCTCACTTCGTAGGAAACTGTTTAGTATTAACATCCATGAAAGTGCGAGGCAAGGGGTTTCAGCATTGCGTCAAATATGAATTTCAACCGAGAAGGTAATATTTTAACCTAATTTTTTTATGATTTCTAGCAGTAGTACAACAATCCTAAATGCTTGTGTTAGGAGTGGGTACGTTACGTACCACGTTAGTAGATCGTGAATCCAACGCCTGAACCACTCACCTACTGAGGTTTTTCTATTTCCATTGTAATTATGAAATTGTATTAATTACTTTTATTGCAGATGGTACGCGATAGCGGTGGTGTACATATACAACAGATGGACTAAGAGCGAAATCAAGTGCCTAGTAAATGGTCAACTAGCCTCTAGTACTGAGATGGCCTGGTTCGTCTCTACTAATGATGTAAGTGTTTCATATCTTAGTAAACAAAACTATGTAACGTTATTAATAATTTGTAAAGTATGATTTTCTTCTAAGGAGAGAGGGACCCTTTTTATAAACAAAAAGAAATAATCAAAATGTTTATAACATTTCTATCGTCACTTACTGTTCTGTTTCTGTAGTCAGTCCATGTCCTTTCAAGCTATGCCTATAACAGAATAAATCCTCGCTTTAATAAATTATAGCCAATAATATGTTTCTTTGATTTATAAACAAAAAAGTTGCATCAAAATCTGTTATGAAAGGCATCTGTTTATTATTTAAAAAATGTTTTTTTTTTGTTATAAATAAATGTAGCGTTTCTATCGTCACTTACTTGCTCCGTGTTTACTTAGTTAACAAAACTCCTTTGAAGGACTAAGTTATCCTTAAAGTTTCTTGAAGTACCAGGCGATCATAAGCGAGGCGGAGCTCCATCTGCTCAATCAATTATTTAGTTTGTAAGGGGCAGGCACTACTTAGTTCGTGAACGTAAATCGTTTTTATGCCTGCTTTATTATGTATAAGGGAGAGGGATGGTGATGTTTCATGTGGAGTTAGAAAGGGAGAAAAGATGGACCGCTTTATGTTTTCTTCTGTTTGGTTTTTTATTGTATCATTGATATTTTGCTCTTGGTGTGCTCGACTTATAATATAAAGCCCTTCAGAGGTTTCCTGATTAATATATGTTTTCTTTTTAACTAATTTTCAAGCATTATAGTGTTACCAACTCTAAAATATATGAGTTTAGATAAGAAATATTCTTCATTTTTATACTTTTTTAAATTAAATTTTGGTCTTCTTTTTAAACAAAACAAAGATTAAGTATTTTAACTGTTTTTAATACGATGGACAAATTCGGGGATACCCATACCTAATCACTAGTCCACTATCATATCATCTTGTTAGTGTCTAAATAAATTTATTTCATAGAACAAAAAGCGAACTTGTTTTTAATCTTGTCACATTCAAAGCATACAGTATAAATTTCAATAGAGTATTGAGGCAACACCAGCACATGCTACGTTGCTCGTGTATATGAATATTCAACGCTTTAATCGTGGTCACCCGCTCAAATACGCTTTATTAAATTTTTTACGTGCCTTTTTCATCTAGTTTCCACGTAAAAAATAAAAAAAACTGAACATTTTTAAACATCCAGGCACGCTTTTGTCCTGAGCGATATTTTATGTTAGGAAATTTTTAAATTTTATGTAGAGTTTTTAATAAATATTAAACGAGCAATGGCGCTTCAGATTACAGTGTTTTTTACTTCGGTATTGTTATCTTAGGATTTTATATCTCGTTGCTTTTATCAGTTCATCAGTACCTCATCTGAAATATTTAAGATATATCAAGCGTCCTATCTAAGCGAAATCTGTAATTATGTTGAGGAGTTCCGAAAATTCCATTTTGCATAATAAATTATCTCCCCCAACACTGAATGAGTCCCCTAAAGACCGAATCTCGACGTATCCCAGCTGTAAATTGGAATTTACATGGCATTACTGGAAGGAACGCCAGTTCGCTGGATACAATGATATGATACGATTAATGTTTATCGTTATTGGAGCTATGTCTCTTCATTTTGTTTATGAAAGTGACGGAAAAAAGAACTCATATATTGCACGATCGATCGATCCGGGACATACACCTCTTTTTTTTCTGTGTTATATGTGTTTTCAGATATTATCACTTGCTATCACGATGGCGGAAAACTGCACTCCTGAGAGTTCCTTGAAAAAAGTTTTCAAAGCAGTTGAAGTCTGCCAACTCGCACTTGGCTAGCGTGGTGGGAATAACCTCCTAACCTCTGGCCTAATCTCCTTCTCATTCTGAGGAGGAGACCCAGTTCAGCAGTGGACCGTCTATGGGTTGTGATTATATATTACACCATAGAAATTCTGCAAAGAATGTTAAATGGATTTTAACTATTTAAGTCTACAATTAAAAACTTGTAGGGTTTTATACATGATAAAATAAAAAAAAATAAAAAAATTGTCATCATGATTTATTTTGGTTACCTCTTGCGTTTTTAGCTGCAAATATAATAGATGAAATCGATGATACCGTAGTTTTAGTGTAAACAGTAATGTTTCACGATTGAGAAGGAACGGGTTAAAAAGTATTAAATAATATTATTATGATAAAACAAGTAAGAAATTATTAAAATATTATATAAAAAAATTATTCTCCCTTAGGCCTTCCAGAGTTTTTTATTTATTTATTAACTACAAAGTAACACAGTGTTGCCTTAACTTAATTACAGTATAAAAAAACAAGTTTATAAATACAAGGAACTATTTTAAATCTAAATTAAAAACTATTTAATCATTTTATCCACACCTCAATCAACACAAAATATCAATTTTTTTTTTTGTCACCGTAATCAATATAAAAAAATTTCTCACTGATTAAAGTGTAAGGACATATATGACATTTATTAAAGGGGGAAGACCTGGCGACCTGCAACACAGGGTATCCTAGTTCAGGCGCCAGTCTCCATTGCTTTTGGTACATGTTTGTTACTATGTTAATAAGCCTTAGTACTGATTGTTAATCGAATATGTATGGTATGAAAAGTAATATTGTTTACCTATGACAATATATTTTTTGGAGAAATAAAGATTATTATTATTATTAAATGAGTTCACTTAACAAGGCAATAGTTCGAGAACGATTTACACTACCCTCCGTATTAGTATTAACTGTATGAAGGTCGAGTAGTTCGAGAGATATTTTCTCCGAATTTCATGTGTCTACATAAAGGAAATGTCAATTACCTAATTTTCTCTGTTGATGTTAGTATCTGGTAGTTGGTAGGTGGCCGCACTAACTCGGTTGGCACTTTGAGGCGCTTATTGCGTTCTCAACGTTATTCACTTCGTTAAACATCTTGATGATTCTGTCCTGTCTACTTTAAACATTGTTTGTGCCTTTATTCATTTGCTTTTGTTATATTAATTCTGTTAACAACTGTGGTGTTATTTTTAGTCGTTAATTTCTTTTCTAAAATATATTATACTCTAGTTCTAGGTTCGGTAAAAGTATAAATAAATATGACTTTTATTGTAGTTAAGCTTTATAAATTCTTTTCATAATAATATTTAAAACCCAACTATGCAGAGAAAATTCGATCGCAATTTCTACAGAGTCAGTTTTTTATAAATATTATATGTATAGAAGTATAATCAAAATGTTTGACTATAACCGAGAAGTGGTTTTATAATTAAAAATATCACATTTTCCAAAAGATTCCATACGTTTAAAAATATTGTTTGTTTATAATAGATCGCTCCGTATTAGATTTTGTCGAGACGTCCTGGTTCTAACCATACAATTTTATCACATTATGATATGTATTTGCTGAGCCGGGTCACGTCCTCAGATTGAGGTTTTAGGCCATAGTCCACCAAGCTGGCCCAGTGTGGATTGGCAGACTTCACAGGTCAGGTTCCGGGTTCTCTCAAGACGTTTTCCTCCACTATTAAAGCAAGTGATATTTAATTGCTTAAAAGAAAAGTCAGAAGTATGTGTTCAAGATCGAACTCGGACTTCCCGAGTAAGACACCAATCAACATATTTTAGGCCTATTTATATCCCGGAAAAATTCATAGTGCCTGCTCGATAATAATAATTTTTTTATCGAATGCCTGAATATTTTTATACTGCAATATATTGAAAAAGATTTACAAATTTAGAAAGGTATTAGAAGCGGACCGGATCGACTAGTAATGTATATTTTTTCCTCGTGGTACTTCTCTCCGTCTCCGCATTACACACTAATCTCTCATTAAGGAGAAGCTCATTTACTCAGTACTTTGTCTTGATACATTAGGGGACTTTTTTATAACGATGAAAAACAACTTCGAACTCAGGACTTTACAATTTTTAATATGTTTGACCTACTTTGTGATACCAAATTAATATCAACTTAAATTAATATTTTGCTTCAGTTACTGTCAAAGCATGTAATTACAATTTTATATTAAGTTAAAGATAAACTGAAAAACATTTTAACAAATACATTCAACGCTTAATAAAATCATTTACATTAAATGATTTAAATTTATTAAAAAAAACTGTATTTAAGTATGTAAATTTGTTTTTTGTTATTTTTTATTGAATTTAAGATTTAATTAAACATTTTTCATCTTACTAACTTTTTTACTTTTTTAGCCCTTCGACAAATGCTACATCGGAGCAACAGCAGAGTTGGATGAGGAGCGAGTGTTCTGCGGACAGATGGCAGCTATCTACTTGTTTGGAGAAGCTCTCACCACACATCAGATCTGTGCTATGCACAGACTAGGACCTGGTTATAAGGTATGAAGTCCTTTAATATTATTTATGAAACTCAAATATACTAGAGAAGATTAAGATATAATAGGAGAAGTTTTTATATATATGTAGTTGGTGTCCATACCGCAGTTACTTTTTGACCACTAACATAAAGCAACGTGACATAATTTTGGCGTCACTCATTAACTTTGCTACTGGTTACTCTTTTGAAATATAAACAATGTTACCCATCAGTATTGCCAACTAAATATAATATGTATACAAAAGAATGAATCTTAACAAACGTTGCCTTAAAAAAAGTAACTGCGGTTTTCTACTACAGGCTACAGGCACTAAGTGCTAGTAAAATGTCAAAAATGATAATTGATTGTGTTTTTGATATGGATAACTTGATTTTGTTTCCCGCTAACCCTGGACAGAGTCAATTCCGTTTCGACAACGAATGCAACATCAGTTTGCCGGAGAACCACAAACGGGTGAGCGAGACCGCTCCCAAGCTTGACGCTGAAACCGAACCCCCCGAACCCCAGAGCCCTGAACCCCTTGACAATGAACCCTCTAGTGTTGATAAGCCCCTCGAGCCGCCGCCTGAGGGTGTCGAGGAAGTAGTTGTTAAGGAGGACTCGACGCCGCGCGGGCGCCGCACGGCGGACGAGGCTCGCGAAGTGGCCGCGGCTCATGCATCTCTGCTCGTAGATATTGAAGCATGCAAGCGTGTAAGCATGGCGCGCCGCTGTTTACTTGTTTATGTTTTTGTTTTGACGCTTTTATGTCTCGTCTCTTATATTTGTAAGGTGGTAATCGGTAAAGATTTAAATTTAACAAATATTCAATTACCCATTAAATAGTTCCACTCTCTACATACCGTTATAATACCAGCTTGATAATATAATGGGTGGACTGGTCCTGAGTCAACAAGTCTCAAGTCTTTTATGTGTTACTATTGAATTACACATTTTGCAATTCACGAGTAATAATTTAAACCTTTATCGAACTATCCACCTAGCACATGACACGCATCGTTTTCCTAACACCATTACAGTACATTGTGTTTTGTCTTTGTGGTGCCAGGGTCAGTTCAGATTCGATGGTGAGGCTCGAATACCCCTACCGGCTACAGAAATACGAGTGGACAAATATGGAGATCTTTTACACGATCCGACGCAAAATATACATGATGTAAGGTTACAATGTACATCAACGTTTAATATTTTTAACTGATCCGTATCTCTTTTTATTTCGATACGCTCTCGAAACGGTAACAAAGTTTGTGATTAAAAGTTTCTTAAAACTCCTAAAATCTTAAGTAGTAAGTTTTATCGGGAGCGTATTGAAACAAGCCGGGTATGGATCGATTTTAAAGGACAGGTATCTAACAGGTTGTTCGCGGAACATTCACATAACTCCTCTAATCTCATGGAAACCTGGTAGGTTAATTGGGAATAATACGCATGCGTTGAACGAAAAATATAACTTGCACGTTTTCAAATTTGATATACTGACAGCATTGTGGGTGATAATAAAATGTAACCAATGTAAGTAGTAATAATTCATCCTACCGTGGACAAAGTAAGTTGTTTGAGATAGGATTTATTTAGTTTATCGAAAAGATTGTGTAAAGAAGAGTGCTTTCATAATTAACTCCCAAGATAAATAAGTACCCATTTTGAGGCGCATTAAAAACAACAATGGCCTGAGAAAGGAACAAAGACGTCTTTTAAGTTAATCCGACCGGAGCGAGACAATTGTACGAAAATTGTTTTGTTTTGTACTCCTTTTATATCTTACATCGGTCAGGGGTGGAAGTGTATTTATTTGTTCGTTCAAATATGCAAAAAAAATAGAATAAAAATACTTTTCAGTGAAATCCTTTATTAATCTGCTATTTTGGCCGTTCGCCATATTGGATTTAGAATGACGTCACGTAGCTAACCACTAACCATGCATTATTCAATCTTAAACCCGTGTGGGGATGGGATAGAATACTATTCCCCTCTGCCGCTGGGAGAGCATCTCGTAAAAGCCGAGTAACCCAGCACCCTCTTAGTGGTAGGGGATCTGTTCCCCGCCTGGCTTGCGACTACCAGCATGCGAATCCGACCGCCTAGTGTCATAGACGCGTTCCGGTCGAGCCGCATGTGGGCCAGACTACCCCCTCCCCACTCCCATCCCATTAATGCTGCGGACCTAGTGGACTCTGGGTCCGTTGAGACCGCAGCATTTTCTCTTCTTCACTCCCTCTACCCACTCGATGCAACGCATCGACAAACCGAGGGTATCTCTTGTTTTGTTGGTGTCCATGGGCGATGGTGGCCACTTACCATCAGGTGGACAATCTGCTCGTTTGCACTTAATCCACCATAAAAAAAAACAGTTAAAAATAAACTTAAATTTAGCGGTAAGATTTGACCCAAGCATACATACAAGTATTAAAATATATAAAATACTCGTATATGTGTATGTATAAGTTTTTAGTCAGATATAACGTAACATCAAGCGACCTTTTTAGATCAGCTCAAACTCCAACTTGTTCTGTATATTTCAAATAGAATTGCTGTAAAGTTTGTAACTCCCCCGTGTGTCATACATAATACATCGGGGAACTGATTTTCGACACATGTTTACAGTTCTGAAAATTCTGAACATGTTCCAATAGGCTAAGAGAGGAATATACAATTGGCTATTAATAAAAAAAACATGATCATAGTACTGTTTAATAGGTGCCTACTTAGATATCACGTATACTCTGGAACCTATTTGTCATCAAGATCATAGTGTTTGATGTTCTATTGTATAACAAAAACGCATACTTATGCGAATACATCATTCCATTGACCATTTTATTTCATAGAAGAAACAATCACAAAACAGTTATTTATTATACTAATATTAGAAGCACTGACTCGTTTTCCTGTAAACAGCCTCTGTAACCAAGTAATGTCTGGGAAATATAGCTTAAAGCGGCAATAAGACCATCTTTCTAAGCCTCGTCCACTATTTGTAGAAATTCTTTGTAAATTGTGTGCATAAAATCTATCATATAAGTCACGTTATAAAATATAATAATATATTGTTATTGTTATAAACAGTCTCAAATATAAATATAATCGTCTCTTAAACTACGTTCACCTATAAATAATATCGAGTTTAAAATGTTGCTGACTGAACTTTACATGAAACTCTTTTGAACTAATTTGTTAGCAACGAGTTTAAGACAGCCATTTGTTAGGAACACTTGGACTTAACGAAACACCGCTCTCGCAAAAGTTATTCACTGTCGCTATACAACTTTGAGTACAAAAGAAGGGATTCCAGAGATTTCGAGGCTTAATAAATAATTCTGGTAGTAGCAGAATTCATTAAGAATTGTTTGTTTTAGGTGAAATTAATTTGAAGTGAACAATTTTAATATGTCGCTTTGTCAAGTGAAAATGTTGTCGGGTTACATTAGACGAGCGTAAAAGCTTCGCCCGATATAATTAAGTTATAGGTACAATTTGTTGAGTGATATTACTCAGAAGTAAGAAGATTTGGTACGGATAAATTTAAAATAAAATATATTTTAATGCTAATATCTAAAGAACATCTTACATTTTTTAAATCATCCTTATTATTGTGTACTTGTAGTTAAGCATGCTTATGGCTCGACAAAACACGTCCGCACTCAGTAGAGAGTGTCTCTGTAATGACCAATACACTGAACACGAATGTACCCACTATTATAGTTTAGTGGGTATAGTGTCCGGCAGCTAACTGTAGGTCTGAGTAAAAATAGTGGGGTATATTTGCGCCTTATGAACGTGGTGCTGGAACTGCTAATACAGGCATATTGACAGTTCCATCCGCGACGTTTTACAATTTTGACAAATAGCAGGCGCGTGGGAACTAAAACGTCGCGTAAGAACCAATAGCATGTAACCAATGTCTCGCCCCGCGCTCCCCTCTTAAAAGGCCTTAATAGTGAATACTGAGAACTCAAGGTCAAACCTATACTTACGTGGCGGTAGCTATAATAGGTATACACAAACACTTTTTATAATATTCTTTCTACTTTAGAGATTCTTTCATGTATGTAAAAATATGTAAGACGTCTACGTTATACAGCCACCATAATTACTGATCCGCGGAAACCAACTTCCTTGACGACGTACTTCCTTCCTGGCTGTCATCTTTGTGGAGATTACATGCGACATACAAACACTATATATAAGAACAATTTTAAGCTCTACCCCCCATGTCTTAAGGGTGATAATCCCAATTGTATTTATCACATAAATCCGTCACCGACTGTACGTTGTCAGTGTTTAAACGACGCGGAAAGGGTTTTGTAATTATAAAGTGTAAGGAAGCAAAGAGGACATTTTAAAGCTTTTACTCTCAAGTTTGAAAGAGTTTTATATATTTGTACAACGCTTATGACGATATTTTAATTGTACACGATAATTTATATTTCTTTATTAATACGAATTTTCTTTCATATCTTAATAACAAAGTTTATTTTACTTACGTTACTTTTTATTTTTAAAAGTTAAATCAATATCTTAAATGGAATGCTATAATTTATTATATTTTAAAACCGCCCTAATTTTCTTTCAAGTAATACTTAGGAGGAAGGAAAAACGATATATTTTAGAAGAAAATTTCTAAAAGGAACTTTCTCGTTTGTTACGTTGTTTCTCGAAATAGACATTTCCGTATACATTAGGGATGAAAGGGGCCTTTTTTCTTTTAGTGACGTATTAGGTACCTCGAGGGAGGATCCTTGATTGAAGGCTGTACGACAGCTGAAATATTCAGAGGCCGCACTGCACTCAGAATGGCGCTGGCGGTCTTGTTAAATATTTAAAAAGTACCGGTATTTCTTGTGTTTTATTGTTCAAAGGATATTTAAAGAATTTATTTTCAATTCTTTAAGCTCCGTTATATATGGAAGATTATTAAGTTTATTTGGATCAATCAAAGAAGTAAGTAAGTCAACAATTTGATCTGAATACTCTACATTAAAGCAGTGTTGGTCTAGTGGTTGAGAATTTAAGTCTTACTTGGGAGGTCCGAGTTCGATCCTGGGCACACCTGACTTTTCTGATTTATGTGTGTTTTAAGCAATTAAATATCACTTGCTTTAACGGTGAAGGAAAACATCGTGAGGAAACCTGCACTCCTGAGAGTTCCCAAAAAGTTCTCAAAGGTGTGTGAAGTCTGCCAACCCGCACTGGGCCAGCGTGGTAGACTATGGCCGAATACCCTCCTCATGCTGAGAAGGAGACCCGGCTCAGCAGTGGGCCATTGACGGGTTAAAAAATCAAAATCAAAATTATTTATTTCAATTAGACTTTTTGAAAAGTACTTTTGGTTGTGATGATGACTCTACATTAGAAGTAAGACGTATGTTATATGTACTAATTATGAATGTTGATATTGTGAGATTTTGTCAATTAAATGTGGAATTAAAAAAATATATCTTAATTGTGAATAAATTGTATCGTAGTTAAAAATCAAAATTTAAAGAATCGAGTCATTAATTTCCGAGAAAAATATTTTTCTGATTTTTAGTTTTTTTCCAATTTAAAAAAGGACTTGTAAAGTATCTTATGTAGTATATGTATGTTGGTAACATTCCCTGAAATGATGAATCTGATATCTTCCAAGGCCGATTAATCTTCCTGTGGCATTTTGATTAATTAGTTCTGATTTTTTGTTGTTTGTTGACTCATTACGATAACGGTCTACGTTAAATCTTGTATTTGGATTCAAAGCTTTATGTCTAAATTGTCTTGTTTTTAGCGGCACAAAAATATAAAAACGTTTTTGATTTCACATCGAATGATCGCATAATGTAAAGTGAAGTCTAATTTCTGAAGTAATTGTTGTTTTCGAATGTAGAGTATATTAAAAAATGTGTTAAAACACAATGTTTTAATTAATACTAATTTCGAGTTCAGAACAGATAATTTGTTTCATAATTTATTCTCAACTTTGTTTCAAATCTCTCATCAACTGTTTTTTGATTGGACGGCATTATCATTAAAACTTTGGTAATTGAATTTTAAAAATTAATTACCATCCGTGTACGAGTGCAAGGAGTTTGATTACTATGATAATGGTCTGGAGTGCTATGAACTCGTGCGCGGGTTTTACTGCGATAATGAATTCTGAGGGTTTCGGAACTCATCTTCTGTGGACCATGGGATCCTGGTAACCTTTCATGAATATTTCGTAGAGTTTAAATTATGATTTAATTTTGTTGTGATTAATTTTAATGCGTACTTATGTTTTTAAGAGCGGTTGTTGGATATATAATTTAAATAGTCACATTTGTAAAATATCGAAGAGCTAGTAACGGAGCTAATGTTTACAATGTAACGTAACAAATATGTAGGTACTGAGGTTACCATTACTGAATGGTATTTTTCTCCAATTCTTAGGAGTAAGAGAGGTGAAAAAATATTTTAGTTATGATTCTTTAAAAAAAGGTGATATTTGGCGGAAGAAATAAAGTTTCAACCTTTTTTTAAATACTTTTTCGAAGTGATATTCACTGAATTTTATCAGAAAATGTCTTTCATTCTCCTCCATACTAATGACTTTTTAGAATTTTTTTAATTGGTGGAACAATATTAAAAAAAATTATTAGATATTTTTCTTAGGATTGGGGAAAAAAAATTAAGTCAAAAATTTTCTTGATACAAATGGCAGAATATTTGTCAAAATTAATTTTATTCATTTCCTAAATGAACCCCTAAGTACGAGTAGAAAATACCTCAAGGGCAGATATCCCATAGAAACCCTTCTGTACCCTTTAAGTTATAATTAAGCGAGTTTAGGTTAGGTTGCAAACTGCATCATTCATCGATTCTTCTTTTAATTTTCCGATAATATATACCATCAACGGGGTATGACCATTATCATGTCCAACTTTAAGATGTCTTTCTCAGATTTCTAAACTGGTAAAATGCAGTTCATTTCAGTAATATTATGTGTATAACATATGTAAGATAAGTTTCTTTGTTAAGTGATTTGTAGAAGAATAAACCGCATTTTTAATTCTTAAATAGCATTAACACTTTACATTATGGTAGAACAGGTTTTTTTTAAACAATAAAGTAAGCTGATAAATGTCCGTTCCAGCCACGTTACTGCGAGTTTCCTGAATTTGTTTTCGCACTGGAATATAAATTATAAACAACATGGCGAAAGTTTTTAACTTATCTTCAGGGAATGTGGAGCATAATAAAGTTATATGCGCTTTTTGAAGTTGTTTATAAACTAAAATGGTATTAAAAATAAAAGCTATTTATAAAACTATTTCTAAAGTGTGTACTTCTGTTGAAATGTTGTGAGCTATTTTAATTTTTTTATGTCTTTGATTTTTTATAAAATATAGTAAAAATTAAAGAGGAATATAACCCTTTAAGTTAGGCATAGGTTAGCTTTGTGTTAGGTAAGCCTCGTGTTGGTTAAGCCTTGCTAAGTTCTAGCCTTAAGCTTAGACAGATAAGATGAGTGTTGCAATTGCTAAAGGACATCCTTAAATCTACACGTTTGGTGACAAGGCCAAGAGTTTGCTTAGGTTTCTGTCAGAATTGTAATCTCCTGACCGTATTGCGCCTGTAGCTTATGAGATAGGCCATCCATTGTGCATCTAGGATGTATTTTAATGTTTTTAGTATTTTAATACCCACCCCCCTCGTATTCTTCGACATATCTAAAATAGCAGATTTACAAAGAACTTTAAGTCTATATAATTATAATTGGACATATGTCTAGAGTCCAATTGGTTTATAAAATGCTCTCAATATGTCTATGTAAAATTTCTCGAAATACAATGACATCTCCAAAGGAATAGAGAAAATGTCGTGAATATTTCACCCATTTTATATTTCTACTTTGTTATTTGATGTTCAAATATCCTACATTCACATGATCGTAACTTTAAAATTGTCAGTTTTCCATTTTATGATTTTTCTGAAATAAAATATGTTTGTTTAAATTTCAAACTCTTAACTTTGAAAGCGATAAGTTAAGTTTATTCTCATTCTCTCATTTATTCGATTCGTGTAGTATTTTATTTTATTTATTTATATTAATAAGCACAGTATACTACACCCACTTAGTAGTATTAATTTATTTATTTTGAAATATAATAACGTTGATGCAGAACATTCACATTTACCTATAGCTACGTTTATTATAGGTACGTTTCATTTTTAAATGTTGATATTATTATTTCTTTAAATCACGTAGACAAAAGCAAAACCTTCATAACTCCTTGAGCTACGTAATGTTAAATCCAATGTTACTTATACCACACATACTCACATATGCGAAGTTAGTAATAATTTGATTGAATGTCCTTTGTGGTTGATTATCTGACTTCTAACTAGTAACCTGTATTTAGAATATCAAATATTAGCCAAGGCGTGGATACTTGTTGGTTTTTATATACCAATAGAAGTGTTAATTGTGCCTACACTAATTTAAAAAAAAAACTAGAGTAATAATAGACTAAAGAGTCATTTAAAAACAAAATCGTATAAAAATCTGTGTGTGTCATTATGTATATTATATAATCGAGAAATACAGTCCATACTTTTTTTCACATATATATAGCTACCGGCACGTAAGTATAGGTTTGACCTTGAATGCGCAGTCACTATTAGGGAGAGAGCAGCGCCTCACACGCGATTGGTACTTATGGAACTGCTATACCCTCACAATGCGCAACTTTCCCCCCACAATTTTTTCGCACACCTAAAGTTAGCTGCCGGCTACTATACTTTTTAGTTTCTTAACTATATTGTATTTTATGTTTATTACCCAAATCTACAATTATGTTCAAAATGTATTCTGTGTTTCACTGCAACACAATATCAGGTTATTACTATTTAATCATAATAACATAATATACGTTGAGATTTCAAAGATAGGATTATTTTAACCTCATTCTCCGGCCCCGGCTCAGGCTCCGCTGCGGCGCATGTTTCTATCCAACATAATAACATTCTGTATGTTTTCACAATCATAATTTTTTGCATGTACGTGTTGTGTTTTCATTATCTGTGGTATTACGGTTATTTTTTATCTGGCATGTTTTTCTTTAATTGTGTAGAACTCTTTTTGTATTGTTATTTTAGATAATTGTAATTTATACTAACGATGTCGACTAATTCAAATAATTTGTAGATTGTTTAATATATTTTTTATTTTTTAAAAGCTTGCCGAAGCTTCTTGCGCTTAAGAGCTAAGCTGTATTTTAAGTATAAAATCAAAAGCTACTTAACTGATTTATAAAATAATATATTTCTAAACTGTTTTAATTTTTGATGATATATTAATTAGCATTTATCTCTAGGTGCTATACGATGGAAAGTTGTCGTCTGCAATAGTATTCATGTACAACCCGGTAGCGACAGACGGACAGCTGTGCTTACAGTCCGCACCTAAAGGCAATGTGTCATACTTTGTGCATACGCCACACGCGCTCATGCTGCAGGTAAGCTCCTTCTTTGTTCTGTTCTCCTGGTACTTTGTGCGTAAAGTGTAAAACACATCGAAATAAAAACATTACATTACGGTAATTTAAGCGAAGCTGAATTATTCGTTGCTCCTTAATACTTATGTTGCCTTAATAATTCTGTAAATTTTTCATAATTTTTGGTCCTTTTGAACCCTTCTTAACACGCCCATTGTAAGTGTTCCCTCCCATTTGATTTGTGGTTAAGTCGTTTCCTTGCCCTACACCCCTGGTGACGTTGCCCCAGAAGGGCATACATAATCGGAACAAAAAACCATTGATTGTTGTGCTAACATTAAACTCCTATTCACTCATGTTTTCCTAATAAAAAAGATCGCTTTATTAACAATGTCGTCATTCTTTTGGTTAAATTAACTTGCGTTTGTATAATCATGATTTGTTGAACTAACTGTTACTATTAATTATTACTAAACTACCAGGCAAGTATGAGCGACTAAGAGTTTTCTTTACCCTTACACGAATTACATACATATTTGTTAACAATACTAATTGCAGTACAGTGAACAGAACAACATGAGTGTTAAGGAGGTCGGTGATATCATCCTACACGACACGTCATACGACATACACAATTAAGTACTGGATTTATTACAAGTGTCGTTAAGGACATTTTTAACATATATTATTGTTATATGAAACTTGAAGAAAAATAAATGGACACGTATTTTTTATTTTCTCAAAATATGAGCCCGGTAAGGGGCCATTCATTTATTACGTAAGACGATTTAGGGGTGCAAGGGGGTGGGAGGGAGTCTCGATAGTTCTTACGTAAGATTATAAAAATGCGAAAAGTTAAAATTATGCTTTAAAAAAGCGCGGGCAACAGCGCTCGATCCGAGTGCCAAAATCTTATGTAAGTAAAGATGAATAATTAAAACCAGTTTATTATTACCAAAAAATAATAATTATTAGTACCTTTGTAAGTAAAAATAAATATTTCTAAATGTTGTAACTTTGAAAAATAAACATAAAAAAGTGTATTAATTTTTTCCATTATATTCTTACGTAATATATATTAAACAGGGGGAGAGAGGGTCGGTCTATTCTTATTTTTTCTTATAATAGGGGGGAGGGGAAGCGAAAATAGTCTTACGTAATAAATGAATGGCCCCTAATGGTTCAAATCAATTTTGAAATTTAATGTATTCTAAAAATACCTTAACGCCTAATTACTTCATATACGGTTGATTAGTGATATGTCTGCTTTAACAAATAAGTCAAAGGCATTTTCTTATTCCACCGTCGCATATATGTGACGTCATCACATATGTTTTAGTTTTTTTTTCTCAAACAAAACAAAATCAAAGGTATTTTTAAACTCAGGGCAGATAAATAAAGTAACGGTATTTATTGTTTTGTACTTAATTTTTTTGAAATGTATGAGTATGAGGGAGGAAGTGATTCTAATTGAAGGATTTAGCATAAAGTACACGTGGAACTCCTGTTTGTAATAACTTTGTAACGTTGGCGGAATCAGCCCTCCTTTAAAATATTTACTCAAGTTTGGCACTGTTTGATCTGTGATTACCTCGCGTGCTAATTTCAGAATTGCTTTATTTTGCGTTCACGTTCTGCCAATAAATTATGATGATTTGAATATAATAGAATTTGTTTTGTTAGTGTTTTTTTAACGAAAATAAATACACAGAATAATAAAAAAAAAAAAAACTTTTTTTTGTATTTCAATATTTACAGGAAGTGAAAGCGGTGGTTACACATTCGATCCACAGCGCCTTAAATTCGATAGGGGGAGTTCAAGTGCTTTTTCCCCTATTTGCACAACTCGACCTGCCACACGACGCGCCAGCTACAGACCCCAAACGAGACCCCATGTTGTGGTACGTTATTTTATTTTATAATCTTTATCTTCTGTATATGTGTACAAAAAAATTGTTATATCTTTTCAAATTTTTCGAAAGTTAATGCTTTAATGAGAGACAAAGTTTGTGTGAGGGTCTAAATAAAATGTGAAGAGACATGTTTATCTCTCAATAAAGCAATGATGAGGTTTCTTATCCCTTATTTTTAATTTTCCAAAATTCAAGTTTGAAGTAACTTCCTTAATGTGTAAAAGCTGTGTTTGCCACTCTACACAACACTAAGTAATTCTTAAATCTAATATTAGCAATCTAATAAATAGTCTAACGTTCCTTCTAAGATAGTAAATAATATTATAAACTAGTTTGAAGTTGTCTAAAATCCAATTACTAACTATAGTTATAACCGCTGAACTCAAAAGCCAAATGTATGAAATTATAGACAGTACAACAGAATTCAGTACCTTATTCAGTACTTAGTAGATATTTACTCGACTTGCTCTATTGTTACCGTTGCTACTGACAGTTTCGGTTATGTGCTGAAACTATTGTGTTTATATCTTGAATAATGTCTTACATTTTCCGCTTATATATATAAAAATTTTGTGTCAATGTTTGTCTCGACTCAACAGGATAGTTTTTACATATATTTTTTGTTACAAATACAATAAGAATAAAGGATTGCAAATTATTTAGTTCAATGATTTTTTAATAGTCCAAAAGTGAATGTGACTTAATTTATTGATACTTCAACATGTACAAATTTCAAAATTGGTGCCGTGTTAAGATATAAGTTAAGAATACAATTAGTTTTGATTATGTACATTTTCATTATCGTCTTAAAACATCTACCATTCATATGTAAATTAACAATAAACTAGTATGTACTATGTGGTAGGTAGTATGTGGTACGGAGTTCTAAAGCTAAAATGATACAGTGCCGTCCACAAGGTCCCCAAGGCCCCGCAGTTGCAGTAGCAAGTTTGCCCAGTAACTCCATGGACTGAACTAACAAGCGCCTAAATTTATAAACTAAATCATACCACTGAGTTTAGATACGAGTTCCAGTCCATTCATTAATATTCTGAGTGGCTGGGGAGTCGGAAATTCTCGTTCACACGAAAATAACGCTTAAGGAATTTATCACCGGCCACTGCGCTTAGATCCACGGAGTTCAAACTCAAAATTAGAATTGGTAACACTGACCAGGATGAATGTTGATTTCTTATCTTTTACCCGACTACCTTGTGTTTACTTTCATGCAAATTCAACTGCTCAAATATCTTCGACGCATTCCAGTAGCATCTAATGTATCTCAAAGCTCCCCTTCTTATTACGTCCAACTGTATTGTACCGTATTCCATTCTACATTTTTTCACTGTATTCAGTATTAACGCAACATCAGAAATATAGGTATCAAGATACTTTTTTTAAATATCATTAGATGGACCATCTACGACTCCGCGCGTTTCCTCTCTTTCCATCACGAAAATTTCTATTAAATTAGTAAACTCAAACTCAATATTATTTATTTCATTTAGACTGTTTTTTTTAAAGTACTTTTGAAACGTCACAAATTGGTCGGTCAGTTAGTTAGCTACCGCCAGCTAGAAATGATGAAGATTTCTTATTAGATTTTCTAGAAATAATTATTTTTTGTGTGCATATTGATTATAGAAGGAGCCCAAAAGAACCGAAAAAAATCTAATTTTAACCAAAATGACATGATTGCGTTAGTTCTAGTTCGCATAATAACATAAATTTGTATTCAATAGAGTATATAGAATATTTCGCATACAATAATTGCATTGACCGGAAGTACACGCCATTGTTTTTTATTACAGTATGTATCAGTGTGTGAACTTTGTATGAACGCACCGTAAACGTAACCTGAGCAAATGCGTTTTCTATGTCGTTGCCTAAGCGCTGTTCAAGTTGCGCGACCGTCTCGAGTCGGTCGGGTAATAACTAACTCCTCAGAACTACTAATTGCCCAGTGTCGACCTCGGTTAGTGGAGTGGATTTATGCGAGAATTTAAACGGGGCTTTAAACAACGTTCTGCTTCAAAATATTCCAACATTTAGTAAGCCAGGGATATAATTTAATTTACCAACCACTAACTTTAAAAAAGAAGGACATTTTGCTTCTAAATAATATTTTAGAGTTACTAAGCTAGGGTTAGACGTCTGTCTGCTATAAAATCATATTCGAATATTTAGTTGAAGTTTTATATTTTCAAACCAACCAACTTCTTTATTTATAAACCGATTACGATGATTTTCCTTTATTGTGAAGGGACTACCTGAAGGATGGAATCATTTTAATTTTATTGGATATCAAAGATACACCAGGGAATTCTATTAAATCAGATATAAATTGTATATTGAACCAGAATTTTATGTAGTATAGACTGTAGGTGTATATCATTACTTTTTAACAACTGTCCATGTATCATAAAAGTCAGTTATTATTACGTTATATACAAACAGAAAAACTATTGATACACACTTACATTTAAATAATGATATACATTATTAATATACAATTAATAACTTTAGTATTACTTAGTATTAGTACTGTGAAGAGCTTTGAGCTCAAACAGTTAAGTAAACCCATTACACTAGATGACAGTTCTGAACAATCTAACATTAAATGTCCGTTAAATTTATGGACGCTTATATCTCATGTCTCACTTCAGGCGATTCATTGATAGCATCTAGGTAACTATATGTACTAATTTCGTCCTCATTAACTGAGTTATGTCTAGGTTATCTAGTGCGGTAGTACTCAACATTTTGTCACATTTTATCTCTAAAGAAATCAAGACACGAGCGTGTTGCCAAACGTTATTTCTGTCACTGTCATTTATATCAAGCATGGTGGATGAACCAGTGCTAACGTCCTTTAACCAGTTAACTACTAAGTATTTGACGAGTATGCTCGTCATAAGAAGATCAGTATATACACAGTTAACTGGTTAAAATTAACCTTCTCTTTTTTGAAGACTTGGTTTGGTCTCCGGGAATTCTGACATTCTGTTTCAGTCTTTAAACCAAATCCTATTAATTTCAATTTAAAACGATTGTTGACACATTTTTTTTAAAGTTAAGACATCCCACCTTCGGTTTATCTTGGGGTTCTCATTATATGTAAGACAAGTTTCTTATCTAAACTTACATAATATGTATATTTGTATTATTATAGATATTTTGCAATCGCCTTTGGCCAAGATTAAATTAATGTGCGGCGTCTTATATCGTCTTCGTACAGATTATAATGGGACGAAGATGAGGACGAGGGTGAGGGGTTTCAAAGCGATTAAATGCTCAACGATCTAAGATGGAACCATTCGGTCATTATTGTCTATTTCGGATAACGGATTATATACTGTACAGATGTAATCCCAGTGATTTAACAATACATGACATCTACGAGTATATTGTTTTATGAGAAAATCATAATTATAGCGTCTGGAGTTTTAAGGTTTCTTTATATGATTGCTGTGATGGACGTCTTCTCATTTTCGTGCAAGCAGATTTGTAGGGAAAGAAAGCCCATAAAAGATTATAGATAGTTTAATCTAACACGGCTCAAGGCTCGCTTACTATTTTGATAAATAGATATATAAGCAACGGCGAGACGACTAGTCATATTCATATTAAACTTTTAACAAATTTGCAAGAGGTTTTTACTATTTTTCCCTTAAGACACATGTTTTCCGGATCTGACAATGTCGTGAAGTCAAAGAAAAAAGAAAAATATTAGAACAAAAAAAGGAAAGAAAACCAAATAAAACATTATAGATTACAAAAAGAAAGAAAACTAAAATAATAATTACTGGTATAAAAAGGTTAAGTGAGTGAAAAGTGTGGAGTGTGAGGTGTGGTGGTTATGTGAGTCGCAGAGGTAAGAGAGCTCGAGCACTGGCAGCTGGCCTGCAGAGTTCGGCAGTCCGCCCGGATAAGTAGAATGCCGGCGAGCCACGATAGCGTAGGATTTCCGTGGCCAGAGTATTTGTATTAGTATTTGAGAAATATTAGTATTAGTAGAGAAGTATTAGAAGAGCCAAACGGACCTGTTCACAGCCCAGAGATCAGCTCGACCCCTGGGAAAGGTCTTGTAATTTAGTTCCTCCTTATTCGGAGGCAAAGGAATAACTGATTATTGCTCCCGCTAGCTTTATAATGAAGACTTTCGAATTTTAAAAAACGTTAAATATTTAAATAGTAAAAAATACTCCTAGAGTATATAAAAACATAAAGAAAACAATTGTCAATTGTGTAAATTTTGAAGAAAAATCGTTTCAAGAGAATTAAATATCAAGAAAATATAATGTAAAAGAGAGGAAAAACCAAATAAAGTGTAATACATACGCGGACCTGCAGTTTTTGTGAGCGATTTAGTGATTCTGGTGTAGGATGGTCGCAGACTGGCCGCAGATGTCGCAGGCTAGCTAGTAGGTCGCAGGCTGGCTTCCGAGGCTGGTAGTAGTAGACTGCAACTGCAACTGTTTATTAAAGAGGTAGGGAGGAATCAGCGAGTAATCACTACAACAAGAATAAAATATTTGTGACAAAATGACCCTTTTGATGATGAATCTTATAGGAGTGATTCCCAAGTATATATAAGATATAAACTGCATATTGCTCGATTCATCTTAATCGATTCTAATGCCAAACTCAATTCCCAAGGAATTGTATAAAGCGAGGGATAAGCAAGTTAATGCCCGACAGCCTTTGTCATAATGCTTAACGACGCGGCTAATGTATTGTGTCTATATACTGCTACTGCTATTCGTACTCGCACTCGTACTCGTGTATTTGATGATTATGTGTTTCCTGATCGCTTTTAGTACTATTTACTGCGGATTACGAATGTATGGGCCTGTGATTTCATCTATTACCCTATACCTATCGTATTTTTAAGTTCATAACTAAGCAATAACGTGTTAAGGGATGTAAGGGTGTACAGTGTTTCAGACAATTGAAAAATGGTTAAAATGACAATTTATGTTTGCAGATTTTAAAATAACGTCTTACCAATTGAAATAACCATGATGTAAAAGCGTAAAACATACATTGTGAATACTAAGCTGCTGACTTCGAATTCACTTGCAGCCCCATGTATTACTTAATCAGTGTTTTTCGTAAACAGTTCTGCATAAATAATGATTTTGTTTATCAAAATGAGATTCATAACTGCCTTCGCAGATTTTTGTAGTATGTTCCAATAACAATAAGTATAAATATCTTGTCTTTCATGTCCTTCTTGTCTTACAATGCTATACTAAAGTGAATGGTCTGCTGAAAAGTGTTATAAAGGTTATATTTTTTAATAGAACTATTTCTAATTTCCACAGTTCAAAACTTCTCGGCTTTGTCTGCTCCCTGGTGGAATCTTGTAGCACGGTACAACAACATATGCTACAATGTCGAGGGTTTCTGGTCATCTCGCACATGCTGCAGCGATGTGGCAGGGATCACCTTACACCGGACACCTTGGCTTCATTCCTACATTTAACTAAACACTTGGTGACTTGTTGTTCACCTAATTCTGACTTACTGCTTAAACAGGTAAGACTTTGTTATTTGTTATTTTAAATTATTATTATTAAGAAATCTATAACATTTTATTCCAATCGCGAGTATCCAAGTTATTCGCAAACATGGAAAGGCTTGCACGAAATTGGAAATATAAATTCACATTAAGCGCTCAGAAATATTAATTTGCGTTCAAATCTCTGCCTTCCCGTTTGCGTAACGGCCATACCCCACGCGCCCACGCCCCACAGTATTGCATCATAAATAAAACAAAATGGTTTAGCGAGAATTTACGCCATTATGACTAATTTTAATTTTACAAAAAAAGACATTAACATTTAAATTCTTCATCAAGATTTTTCTCACTTTGATCCTTTTAATATCCCTTAATCAATCTATGACATTTATGAAAATACTTAAACAGAAAAGTGAGGAGAGAAAGAAGAGAATTCCTGTATTAATTTATCTGATTATTTTTTCTATAAATCCAAAAAAAGTTTATTACTGGAGTATCTTATAAATATGTTAGTTAAACTGTTAATAAAAGAGAGTGAACTTTGTTTAAACCAACAATTTTCTCTTAAATTCTGAAAACAACTTTTCAAACGAGATTCTTTAGATGTTTTGATGTAGACAGCAACAAAGGTTACGTGGGATACATTTGAATTAGTTTAGCTTCTCGAAATATCACCATTTGAATGTAAATGAGAATTTCTATTGGGCTCGAAAATTTGTATGACATGTATAATTTTACAATTTTGTCCACTGATTGTCCACCACTATGTTCTGGATAACTATAGTCACAAATGATCACAAGCTCGCTCTGTGTATTATGTACAATAGATTATCCCCTATTACGTAGCCGTACTTATTCACCCTTGTACATTACACACATATCTATACACTACAAACACTATCATGCAAATCCAACTATAAGTATCTTTGCCGCGTTACCACGAATTTAGTGTTTTGTGTATTTCACCGTAAAATTGTAAACGCCGTTAGATTATATACTCGCGAGGAAATACATTTTCGAACGATTGTGAACCGTAAGGTACTGCTGTCCAAAAGCTGTCTCTATTTGGTCGGTCTTACAGTAGGCTGTTAGACTACAGAGTAAGGCATGAAACACAGATGTCTGTCAAATGAAATAAATTCACTTCTAACAATTGTGTCAGTAAGGTAATCAATAAAGTCTATCGAAGTAAAACGCTTAAATTGTGACTCAGGAGGTTTGTAACTCTACGGTAAATTCATCTATGAATTGTTTTTTTTAACTATTTTCATTACGGCCACTATAATAGTTTTGTAACTCTATAGTTATAATTTGACGGTTTCAATTCGATAGATTATAATCTACCAAAAATTAATGCTTTAAATTCTTACAGTTCACAAACTTTCGATAATTCACAATATCGCAGGATAGGTTATAATCTAATAGTATTTACAATTTTACGGTAACATGTATAATGTCTATTGGCAACAACGACCACTTAACAGATGATTTGAGTAAATATGGAACTATAGTTTTAGTTATGCAGATATTTACAATATCGTATAAAGGGTCGTACTTTTGTTACTTTTCTTCACACCTTTGTTGCTGGCTGTAATGTATAAATATAACTTGTATAATAATAATTTGTTTACATTTCGATGGTTGTTAGCGCACGCTCCTCTTGCTTGTCACCTCCCATACCCCACTCTGTTTATTTCTATTTTCCACCATATTGCACGATTCTAAGTGTTCACATCAACAATCAGTTTTTTTTACTGTTCATGAAATTATAATTGTATAGTGCGTATAATTTTGCTTCAATCTGTAGATTTGCGATATGTAACACTAAATAAATAAACAAAAATTTAAAAATAATGATAATTTTCACTTTAAGTATATAATTGTTAGTATTTGTAGGATCGTTTTCATGACAGCTGTTTATTTGCAAACTGCTTTAATATTCACTTATAAAAATGCACTAATTGTGTAGAAATTAATATAACATAATTAGGTTACTTTATCTGAATATTTAGCGTTAAAGTTTTATTAAAAGCAAGAGAGCCTACGCTATCAATCATCGGACAGCCCACCAATCTATGCTAATCAGTCATTTTGTCAATCCTTCTTGACATGGCAGCTTTTGGACCACATTCTCTTCAACCCTGCGCTTTGGATCCACACCCCTGCTGCAGTCCAGGCCAGGCTATACTGCTACCTTGCTACGGATTTCCTTGCTGATGCACATATATATGGGAGCGTTAGACGTGTCAGTACTGTACTACAGACAGTACACACTCTCAAATATTACTATTGGGTTGTTAATCCTAGGACGAAAAGTGGCATCACGCCTAAAGGATTGGGTATGTATATTTTAGATCTCTATGTTGATATCTATATGAAGCAGGAAAATAGAGATTTGATCAAATACCCAAGGGACATTGACAATCACGACAGATTTTAAGGGATGTCCTTTAGGGAATTGATCACATTTTCTCCGTTTTCCATTTCCGTGCGTCATATATTAATAATAATGTAATTATTTTATTTTTAGATGGTCCACGTCCTGCCCACAAAGATATTTTAACGATACGAGCTTACATTCTCCTGTTCTTGAAGCAGCTCATTATGATCGGAAATGGTGTAAAAGAGGATGAATTACAATCGATTTTAAATTATCTGACAACAATGCATGAGGTATATATTTAGAAATTGTATGTCTTGAAACAATAATCGCAAAATATTTAGTTAAATATAAAAGAAAATGCTTTTTTTTCAGGATGAAAATCTCCACGATGTATTGCAAATGTTAATTTCTCTTATGTCTGAACATCCCAGCTCTATGGTGCCTGCTTTTGATGCAAAGGTACGTAAAAATAATCAAACAGCGTTATAAAAGAGTTTTTTTATATGTATTTATGATAATATTTTGTTTTATTAAAATTTCAGGGTGGTGTACGAACAATTTTCAAGTTACTATCATCTGAGAGCCAATTGATAAGATTACAAGCACTGAAACTTCTCGGTTTTTTTCTTAGCAGAAGCACGCATAAGTACGTTATAATTTATTACAATTTTAGGGAAGTTTATATTTTTTTGTGCTAGAAATATATTGCACAGTAAAAAGTAAAAGTTTTCTAACAGTAGTAAGTCCTATTTTTAAAATGCGTAAAAATTTTCACCCAAACTATCCAATAAACGTTTACAATCAACAATCGTTAATATTTTAGGACTGAAAAGTATTAAAAAGAATGAAGAATAACAGAAACTAGTAATTAAAACCTAATTTAAACTTAATTTCAGAAGAAAATACGATGTAATGTCGCCTCACAACCTTTACACCCTGCTGGCGACGCGTCTGAGCGCGTGCGGGGAAGCGCTCGCCTTGCCCGTCTACAACGCGCTCTATGAACTGCTCACTGAACATGTCGGACAACAGATCCTCTACACGAGTCATCCGGAGCCACAGCCACATTTCAGATTGGAAAATCCGAGTAAGTTATTCCTATTTTATGACTTTGAAAAATCGCTGTTTCTTGAGAATTATTTTGATGTTCAGTTAAAATTTGGCATTAAAAGTTTCTCCTTCGGATTATAATTCTTTGTTTCGTATCAAGTGGATTCTTTTAAATTCGCGACTTATGTGTTAATTCGATTATGCATTCGAATCTGCATGACGTTGGCCTCTAATTACTTTTAGGGCAATCGTTTTTTTATGTAATAAAAATAATAATACCTATTTTTACAGTGATCCTAAAAGTCGTAGCCACACTCATCCGCCAATCAAAACAAACCGAGCAGTTACTAGAAGTTAAAAAACTATTCCTATCCGACATGACTTTATTATGCAGTAACAACCGCGAGAACAGGCGGACAGTCCTACAAATGTCAGTTTGGCAGGAATGGCTTATAGCAATGGCCTATATTCATCCGAAGAACGCTGAGGAGCAGAAAATATCGGATATGGTGTATTCGTTGTTTAGAATGTTGTTACACCATGCGATAAAACATGAGTATGGTGGGTGGAGAGTCTGGGTTGATACTTTGGCAATTGTACATTCAAAGGTAAATAGTAAGAAATGTTAAATCAAAACTAATTTTATTTTATTGTTTAGAAACTTATTATTCTCATAATATTTACAGGTATCTTATGAAGAATTTAAACTTCAATTCGCACAAATGTATGAGCATTATGAACAAAGACGCGCTGATAACATCACAGATCCCGCTGAAAGACAACAAAAACCTATATCAACTATATCTGGCTGGGACCGACATACAGAAGGACCAAAGACTAAAATTCAAGATACAGACGAAAGTGTTGAAAGTACACCAGTGTCTATAAAAAAACAAAATGTTTTAAACCACGCGGCCCAGACAGAAATCGGCAAAGGACTATCCTTGCGAGAAGTCGAGTCGTGTAGATGTAAAAAAAATAGTGATATCACAGAAGAAAGGACTACAGTAGTGTATAGTGAAGTGTGTAAAGTGCATAGCCCAGTTAAAAATAATACCGAAGTGCCCATCGAAGGTTGTGATAGAAATAATGAAGTCGAACACGTGATCGACGAAGAACCGATAGAAGACAAAACGCTCAATGAAAATAATGAATTAGTTCAATCAATTATTGAAAATAAGCTATTAGAGAGCTCGGAATCGGGCATTGGAACTATAGAAGCTGATTCAGAGAAAACAGACAAACCGTTAACAAGACAAGGCAGTCTCGATTATATTCCTGTACGAGATATCGGAGATAGTCTAAACGATAATACTGACAAAAGTGAAGGATTGCCTTCTAGTCTATCAGTTAGTGAGACTGCAAGTCCCGAAAGATTAGCCGACGGCTTAAACATTATAAATGAAAGAGAATCTGAAATGTCCGATCCGTCCGAGTTATATCTAACTCCAAGTGAAGCGACAAGCCCCAAGAAAATACAAGATAAGACTGATTCTATTTCAGATGATATTTCTACTGATGATCCTAAACACATCGCTATTAATATTGTCAATGACGTACTTACAGTTGCTTTGGAAACTGTAAGGTTAAAAACTGATGACGATACCGATTCAGGTGCGATTTCTGGTGGATTACATTCAGAAGGAAATACGCCCAACGGTCGTGATGACTTAGAACAAGACTTAGAAGATATTATAGACCAAAAACAGACTGTGGAAACTATTGCAAATGATTTAGTTATGGATATTATTAATAAAGTTGTTTCTAAAAGTGAGGAAATTAATGAATTAAACACAGATAGTCCTCAAAGAGTGATACCATCAGATCATCCTCATGAAGGAAACGTATTGCCATTAGATGGAGATTTCTTAGTACCGTCAAAAGACGAAAAAAGTGATTCAACTTCAACTGAAGTTACAGTAATTGAAGAGAACGCCAAAAATGAAAGCCAAAGAATAGAAGTTCCTGACGAGGAGGAGAATAAAACGCCAGAAATTCCACCAATATCGACAATTAGTGAAAATATTTCTTTAGCAAATAAGAAGGAGCAGGATGATGAGATTAATGAAGAAAGAGATAAAAGACGTGTTAGTTTGCCTGGCGATAGTGAAATGAAACAGGAAAACAATAGAGGAGACGTAACGCAGGGTGCAAATTCATCGACGTCACCTAAAAGGCCAAGAAGTGCATCGACAAGTACTCAAGTCGATGCTAATCATTTTGGTAAGATGTATTTTTTATATTATTAAAATTTGCCGACAGCAAATGCTCCATGTAGTTTTTTCCCTTTTAAATCTTAGATTTAACACAAAAAGAAGACAAATAATTTTCTTCAATATTTTAATTTTTCGACCAAGCTTCACTATTTTTTTCCTTTTCTTATCATAACGTTAATTAGATGATGTGTTGTGGCGCTATAAGGCTAGCTTTGGTAGATACTGCACTACTATATATTTAAATTCACTAATATTAAAATTACAGAAACAAAGCGCCCATCAAAATGCAGCAGACCAATGTTTTCTCCCGGACCGACTCGGCCACCTTTCAGGATACCAGAATTCCGGTGGTCGTACATACATCAGCGTCTATTATCGGATGTGTTGTTTTCACTTGAGACTGATATACAGGTCAGGTTTCCTATAGAAACAAATAATGTATTTTTTTTATTTCGATAAAGAAATTATAACCTAATTTGTTCCCTCTATTCAGGTTTGGCGCAGCCATTCTACTAAGTCTGTTATAGATTTTGTAAACAGCAACGAGAACGCCATCTTTGTCGTCAACACTGTTCATCTTATTAGTCAACTTGCAGATAACCTAATTATTGCCTGCGGTGGATTGTTGCCACTATTGGCTAGCGCTACGTCGCCTAATGTAAGTTATTATGTTATATAATGTATAAATATTAAATATTCATTTATTTTATTCATATAATCTTTTTTCCCCAGAACGAATTAGACGTGATAGAACCAACACAAGGAATGCCAGTGGAAGTGGCTGTAACATTCCTCCAACGCCTCGTATCAATGGCTGACGTACTAATATTTGCGAGTGCGTTGAATTTTGCGGAATTAGAAGCTGAGAAAAATATGTCCAGTGGAGGAATATTGAGACAATGTTTAAGATTGGTAAGTGATATATTTGGTATCGTAATTTTCTAGTTTTTTTGAATAGACTTTTTTGAAATCATGTTTCTGGATTCCTAGAGGATTTAAGTGTGATACAACTGTTACCTGAAATTTTATTTCTATTAGGATATAGTTTAGATTCACATGAACAACTTAAATTAAAATTTAGTTTAATTATCTCAAACTCTGCTAATAATTCTGTAGGAATCCAGGAGAGAATTTTTAAGAAAATTTTATAGGAATAATGGATGATTGATAGACTCTAAATTAATAGATCATTAGTGAAAAGCTTTTCATTCATAAATAACTATTTAGGTGCCTAGTTGTTATATTGAAACGATTTCAGTTTATAGGCAAACCTTCATGGTACTCAGAAGGATATTACTTTTTAGTAGATTAATGAAAAATAGTTGTTAAAAAATGTCAATTGCGTTGGATTTTGAAATGTTAATTTTTATCATTGATTAAGTATTAGAAACTCTCATTGATAAAATATCTTTATCTATATTTTTTTAATCAAACAAACTCCCATAAACCATTGAGAGTTAGTTAGTATAGTATGTAGAATAGTATAGAATCCGTAGTTGTAACATTCGTGTACAGGTGTGCACGTGCGCCGTACGTAACTGCCTCGAGTGTAAGGAACGCCAGCGATGTACAACGCGCAGCAGAGACTCGCCGTCGCCTAAGGTAAATACATTCTGTGGTGGTATGATCGCCTGGTACTTTTACTTCGATGTGTGAATGTAATTGTGTTATGTAAGCCTGCTAAAATAGTACTTAATTATCAGCTGACTGACCCCTTACATCGACAAATATTATGTACTTGTTCTGATTACTTTAAATTTGTTTGAGTATAAAAATGCTGCTTTATATAGTTTGTGATAATTTATGATATCCTAGTGCACTGGTACAGTTTATTCAAATTTTCTTTAAGTAGTTTTTTTTTTAATTTACAGAGTGTAGTAGCAAGTTTAGCAGATGCCTCAAGTCCCGTGAAAGATCCGGAAAGATTACTACAAGATATGGACGTGAATCGACTTAGAGCTGTTATTTATCGAGACGTTGTAAGTATAACTTTTTTAAATTAAAATATTTACTCCATATTACTTACCGACCATTACACGTTGGCCTTAAATTCCAGGAAGAAACGAAACAAGCCCAATTCCTTTCTCTAGCCATCGTGTACTTCATATCAGTGCTGATGGTTTCAAAGTACCGGGATATTCTTGAGCCACCTGCGCACGCGCAACAAGAGTGCACGCGTCGAGTCCACCATTCACACGAACATCACGGTATGTTATTTTTGTTACATTTTTTTAAATAGATTTTTCTAGTTTTAGATTCACATATTCATGTCAATTATAAATATTAGTGTGAGTAAAGTTTAGGTACTTCGATAAGATTACGTACTTGTAGGATTTATTAGATTTTTTTAGATATATTATATTTCTTTCAATATTACGATTTTCTGTCCTTAGTTACTCGTGTTGAAATTTAAACGTATTTTCAAATGAATATTTGATTGTTTTTCTAAATTCTTCTTTTAATCAACTTCCTTCAGTTCTTATATTTTTTTATACGTTGCTATGAACATTTTGGACTTGACTTATTAAAAAGAAAAAAGTTCGTAGATGTGAAATCATCTGTAAATATTTTTATAATATGCATAAGCAACTTAGAAATTATAATTTAATATTTTTAAAATAAAGTCATTGTTATAGCAATTTTTCATATATCATCAGTAACAACAACATAGTAGAATCATATTTTGCTTCTTCAGTACGCTTAGTCGCACCGTTTATTTAAGAAATTTTCATTCACTATTTTCTATATAAAATAAATATTTTTAACAGAAAATTTAAATACGGAACTTTGAAAACGGTCAAAAGTTGAAAATAATAACTAGAAAAAAGCCTAAATTAGTTATCCATTCCTATATAATTAAGTTTATTAAATATAATAAGATTAGACTTTTCAAAATTTTATTCTTTTGATCGTCATATGGATCACGAACATTGAGTTATCAATATCTGAAGTGGTGTTTTCCCCTTTTTTCACGCCGCTTGAAATACGCGTCACGATTTGGGACACTGGTAAAATCTACGTTACTTACACGCTACACTGCAATCAACATCAATACAACATTCATAAAACGTATCATTGGATATTATTTTAACACTGTGGATTATTTTACACACGCCTTTTTGCATTATTAACTATAACCTGTACATCGTATTTTTCCATTTTATGAAAATATATTCCTCTTCGTTTGTACTGTATTTCTATTCTCCATTTGGTCATATCACTTCCATTGTTATCCTTTTCCATTCTCTTTTGTCACCTTATATATTCTTCAACGTCTTTTCTACAACTTCCATCACCTATCTCCTATATTTCATCGTTTGTCACTTTAATTCCTCGTGTCCTTGCTTCTCTACGACCATTCCTTGCCTCCTCTTCACAAACCCGGGATACAGGCTCCCGGCCGCTATTCCCGCAATGGTCGCATCACGTGTACCCGCAGTTCCTGCCGGGTGGGCACCCCGCCCGCCACTCGCACTGCAAGCTCGATTGCCCGCAACACGTTAATGCGCACGCGCACGCACGCATCGCTAATTACCACCGCGCGCACGCAGGTAAACGCGGCCTGAGACGTTCGCATTGCAATCGACAACAAGAACATTAGCTTGTTTAAAGCAAGGCTTGTCACAATAATGTCCATGTCATAAATTCTTTTTTTTTAAATAAAACAAGAAAGAAAGGCTTACAAAAGAGTAGCTCTAATTATTCCAATGTGGCTTTAATGCGCTTACAAGCTTACGTTACTCTTTAGTAATTTTGATGAATTTGTATTTGTTTTGCGAACGTCTGAAAATATCAATGTGGTCGATGTTTGCGCACTCTGTTTTGTCTATTTATTATGGATAAACTGTCGCGTTTTTTATCAAAAAATATAACGTGAAAAAGTATAACGTGAAAGCGTCCATTTTGAACCGTATGTGACAAAACAGTGTATATTAGCACCGCTTAGGCATCGCTGACGAATTTAAGTTCTTTAAATATTATTTGCGCCATCATTAAATTAGTGTGTGAGATCATCTCGAGAACATCATGCATGTGTGAACTAGATTAAGTAAAAGTTTTAAAAAAATAACTGTATTTTTTGGTAGATCATTTTTAACTTAAACTACCGTTATAACATCTCAATTTATTATAATTACTTCTACTAAGTTTTCAATTTATTGTTTTTTTTAAAGCACTGTTTTCGATTTGGTAATGTAAGAATTAACAAGCTTATTAAAATCAGTAGTATTTTAGTAAACCTTGCTTTATAATCTAAGTCCAATAGATTAAAGCCCTTTAGGATCAACTGCTTTTTTTAAGCTTTATCGATGTTTTGACGATAGTATTAATATCGATGTTCATTATTCGATTTTCTCCTTCCATAGAACACAACGGTGACGACGTCGAATACGCCATGATTGTTGTGGATGAAAACAACTCAACAATTAATGAATTAGACTCCCCATCTATGAAGGTAAGATAAGGACCACTACTGTTAGATTGTTTTATTCAAAACAAGGCATGGGTCCTTATAAAAAAAAACTGATTTTATATATTAAATTTCATTTCTATTTTTGTAGTTATTTAATAATTTTGATGCATTTTTAAATATAAGGCTGACGATATAGTTTTCTGTATTGTTAATTCATCAGTCTTGTATTTTAATCAAGATTAAATCTTTAGGCGTAATGTCTCAAAACGAAAGTTAGCATGCATTTTCTATAATATATAAGATAGGTAGTTTATAGTTCACAATGAGTCTGAAAAATTTAGAGTTAGATATAGGTACCCTTTTATGCATGTCCCCCAAAGATACATAAACATTTAGCGACTTTTCATTTGCTACAACATTGCCTATTATTTGGTTTTCGTTGGATTTTAAATGTGTCGTTATATCAAACGCTTTTTACATTCGTTCTTATTTTGCGGTCGCGTTTAATTAATAAAGGATGAGAAGGAAGAGGGCGTTGCCAAAATTGAGACCACAACGGACGAAGTTAAACCGAATTCCGGTGAGAAACCCAAGATTGTGGAATTGGCGGTAACGCCGAATTCGGAGAAAGAAGAGCCACTCTTCAAATCGAGTCTTCGAATCAAAACCCAAGCAAGGCAAAAGGTCAGTTGTGGGAGTTAAGACCGATTTGTCCCTATTAGATACGATTTTCGCGTTTTCTTTTGGTGGAATCTTTTGGTGTCTGTTTCTAGATTGCGATGGGGTTTCTTTCTTAAATGTTAACCTTCATTAGTAAAATCAATAGTGATTCCGTGTTACATTTCTCTAGTACCTATTAGCTTTATAGTTACTAACAAATACATTAGTGTTTTCTTGTGATGTTTCATTTGAATTAAATGTAGGAGATGTGAATTCAAATGGTTTAAATGATCTTTATTTTTCAAGGCAAGATCCAAAACATTATCGGGAATAACAGTGTCGGTCGTAAACCTGGTTTGTACACGTTGCATTACACACGAGTTCTTAGTGTCGACACCTGTTATTGTTATATATTTATGGAAGCCTGTCAATACAATTTACATAAAAGAGCTATCTTTAATAAGTGGAAAGACTTTATAAATATCATTTAATCATAATTAAAGCGACAAATTGATGTTGTATTTTATTTTGAGATTTAGAAGTAGGTAATTTAACCTATAGATTAGTATTATAGGCTTCCTAACTTCACTACAAATTCACTAAATAATCAAACACAAGCTTGTCAATATATAATCAAGTGATTGATACACAAAACTAACCGATCACATAATATAACGCTAAAGCTACGCTCACAATATGATATTACTGTAAATATGAATTATTAGGCTAATGAATATATTTAGAATTCACAAGCACTACACAATTATTACACAATTAGTTTTAGATCATTTAGTAATATGATGTATTAGGTTCATTATAACCAAAATTTCTGAAACGATGAAATATGGGAAAATATTATTTCGTGTAAACTTCATTTCTCTATTTTATGTAGGTAAGTATCTTCTCTGTCTTAGATATATCACTTAAATTTTTAGACCTTCCTATAACTATGTCCAAGGTGTGTATTTTCTATTTTTTTAATAATAAAATAATATACTTTAGCATGTTAAAGCTTTGCTTGCTTTTCCACTTTTATATCTAGTTTGCATGAATTGTTTTTCACCTTCGCTATTATATCCTATCTGTATTTTTTTATATTTTAACAATAAAAACAATTTTATAACATATTTCCATTAATATACCTTAACCTATAAGTAATGTCTACAGAAAGTATGTATGGTTTAAAATTGCAGAGAGACAAATTTTTTAAATAAAGTTTTTTGTAATGTTTCTCTTTGGAGGAATGGAATAGAATATGTTTATAATAATATAATAATTAACAGAGCGTGGATTCGATAGAAGACGCTGGCTCGTTTCATCTTAACTCAACTGAAACAACCAACAATGATCCAGAGACATCTAGTGAGATTGCTTTAGACGACAATAAACACCCGGTAAGCAATTTTAAATATTAGGATATCCAATTCTAAATTTATCGCGAATCCCGTATGAGGTATCAGCAAAGCGGTATAATAACGATTCTATAACGGCAAAATTATTAAAAAAAAGACAGAATAAAGTAATATTTTTCTCTATCTTAAAAATTACAGGTAAGCAATGATGAATCGTGGACTGATGTAAATCTGAATGAAGATGGTGAAAGGGGACCTGCTACCATTACAGGAAGAACTAGGGATCATGAAGGAAATATTCATGAAGGTATATGAAATAGTAAAAATATTAGATGTATATCGGTATTCTTATATTAACGGTCTACATGTTTTTTTTTTTATTGATTCAGATATTGATAAACAAATTCACATGAGGGGTTCTGAGCATCACCACATGACCCAGCGACATCAAAACAGGAGTCTACAAACTGCGCAAAGACATTTACATCCGGTAATTATTGATAATTAATAATACAGATAAGTAGCAACATTTTTCATGAGGTACTGGATACTTAAGGTTTATAGAAACCAACTTTGTGACTGAAAAGGAAGATTTATTGCACTTTTTTTTGTTGCATTGATTTATAAAACAATATGTTAATCATCCTATAAATTACATATTTTCAGGATAACGAAACCTTAGCTGGTCTCACAATGAACACTACTATGTCAGCGGATGGAGTTTCCCGTGAAGCATCTTTGACCCACAAATTAGAAACCGCTTTGGGACCAGTTTGCCCACTTTTGAGGGAAATAATGTTGGATTTTGCGCCGTTTTTATCCAAAACTTTAGTTGGAAGCCATGGACAGGAATTACTTATGGAGGGTAAAGGTTCGACTTTATAAGCATGCTGCTAGTAGGTTGCATGTTGTTTTACTAACGCTATTAGACCTATAAACTTTTTCTTTAAAAGAAAAAGAATACTAGGAGTATGGATCACATACTACTAGTATTCCTTAAATAAGCTATATGCTTGTGTTAGGGGTGGGCCTTGTCAGTAGTCCAATGACTGAGATTTGACCCCACGACCTATCCTTCAATTTATTATGTACATACAAAAATTTTTACTAATAAATCAGGTGCGTTGTGCTTTCCTACTACATTAACACTTAATTTTACTAACACGTATAAGCTTTTACTAAAACTAGCTAGGCTCTTTATTTTTAGTTTGAAAACTGTCAAAAATTCTTTTAGTATTAAAGACAAGTTTTTTTGAGTGATGTCTTTTGTTGCTTGTATTAAGTTCTGTTCTCATTAAATATGTTTTTATAAAAATTAGACTAATATTTTAATGATGTTTGGAAACTAATACTTAATTTATCTTCCTTAGAAGGCTCAATTTATAAGAATTTTGCACTATTTCCAGGTCTTCAAACCTTCAAATCCAGTACATCAGTTGTAGAACTGGTGATGCTCCTCTGTTCTCAAGAGTGGCAGAATTCTTTACAAAAGCATGCTGGACTTGCTTTTATAGAACTAATCAATGAGGGCAGGTTACTCTCACACGCGATGCGCGACCACATTGTGCGGGTCGCTAATGAAGCCGAGTTTATATTAAATAGGATGAGGGCTGATGATGTCTTGAAACATGCCGATTTTGAAGTAAGTTATTTCTCAAATAATAATTTCAAAATGTGGTAACAACTACTAAATTCGATGTTCGCTCTAGATTAAAAGTCGTTTCAAATTCACTCAAAATCATATAATTTAAATTTTTCTGAAATCGACAAATAAAAGTATTGGTTTAGTTTTAGTTATAAAGAATTGTTGTATTATTTTTAATATTTTATGGTAATTCTACTGACATATTAAATTATAAAACTTTCAGTGTCTCTGCGCAACAACATGTCAAGAACGTGCAGAGGAGGAGCGAACATGCGAACGATTAATTGCAGCTGCACGAAGACGCGACCACGCTGCAGCAGCACGGCTTCTGGACAAGCTGCAACACGCTGCCGCTGCACGCTCTGGGTAAATACACGCTAACTTTTCATAGAATAATTAGTCATTTTGCATTAATAAAGTAATTGACAGAGATGGATATAGTTGTGACCAAAATAGATGATAATTAGATATCGCTATATAAATTTAAAAAGAAATTATGTACTTACATGTTAAGCTTTTGGTGATGTCCATATTCATATAATTCTAAATATTGGTTTACAGCGTAAGTGAAGGCCTTCCTATCGATGGTGGGTTCTGGAAGCTTGACTCGTGGGAGGATGACGCACGGCGTCGACGCCGCCTCGTACCTGACGCTCGAGGTCGCAGACATGCTGCTAGATCACACGCCTCACCACCCACTCCACCACCGGCTCCACGTGATGCCATACTTCAAGTAAGTTCTGAATGAAGCAAAAAAGCTAGACTGTAATTCATATATTCTTAATTACTTATGATAATCATATGTAATTTCATAGGCGACAGAAGAGATCCACGCGCGGATAGCTCAAGCTTCCGGCGGGGCTCAACTACCCGCACCACCTGCGGCGGAGCTCCTTGATGACGCGGAGCTGCTGCTTGACGAGAGAGATGCTGAACAGGACCTTACTGGTAAATATTTACTAATAAATGCAGGCCAACAGAATAAGCAGAAGGATTATGAATTACCTACGTAGTACTTTAATATTGAAGACGCCTGCAGTTTTTTTAGAGCAATTTAGTACAACATCATATTTAGTATTTAATATGATTGGAGCAAACAAAAACAAATATTTAACTGATATATTAACTCGGGACTAAGATGTCTTATATAATAATATTCTTTCCAAATATTGCATTATTAAAATAGAATTACTTGTGTTATGTGGATTAATATAAGTTGAAATCGACCATGTAACCTCTTGACTGGGTTTCTTCAGCTTTGGTAAGAGTATATCACATACGAGTAAGTCAACAAATAAAGATAATTCTTGACTCTCTTGAAAGTTCTTAGTGGATAGTAAAATAACAGTTGGTAATATGTACTTTATAACAATATGGCGGCAAGACGCGTACTACTCTGTATTAAATGTATGTAGGTATATCGCTGAGTCGCAAAATAGCGTTCAGACCTTACTCATCATAATACTATGAAATTTTCTATGGAAATGAATTTTTTGGAAAAGCAAACTAACCAAAAAAGCTATCATATCCATTATTAGTAAGAGAAAATTAATCTAAATTTGGCATTCAGTAGCCAGACTCAAAGGCCGTGTTGACCGGTGATAATTTATTTATTTTTAATTTACTCAGGTCCAGTCAACATTAGTACAAAAGCAAAGTTAGTAGCTCCTGGGCTGGTTGCGCCTGGAACTGTCTCCCTCACGTCGACTGAACTCTACTTCGAGGTAGATGAAGAAGACCCGGAGTATAAGAAAATTGACCCTGAGGTAAGTGATTTTTGTTATTAAATAAACGATTGTTTTAAAATTAAAATAAAGGGTATTATTAAAAGTATTTTATCGCAGGATCTTAGATTTTTTTAAAATCACATATTAATATATAAAGCTGAAGAGTTTGTTTGTTTGAACGCGTTAATCTTGAACTTAATTGACTGAGGTAGGGCACAGCAGGAAACTTCCTGCTCAAATATGGAGCAGCCCGGCTGGGGTAGTACCTCGACCTTACAGAAGATCACAGCTAAATAACACTACTCTGAAGCAGTGTTGTGTTCCTGTTGGTAAGTAAGGTGATCAGAGCTCCTGGGGGGAATTGGGGATAGGGTCGGCAACGCGCTTGCGATGCTTCTGGTGTTGCAGACGTCTATAAGCTACGGTAATCGCTTACCATCAGGTGAGCCGTACGCTTGTTTGCCGACCTAGTTACATAAAAAAAAAAAAAAATCTCAGGATCTACTGGTCCGATTTGAAAACTTTATTCAGTGTTAGATAGCCCATTTATCGAGGAAGGCTATAGGCTATATATCATCTCGCTAAGACCAATAGGAGCTGAGCATCAGGCGGACGGAGTCGCGCGGGTCGACTAGTTTTATATAAAGATTCCATTTTATATTAATATATGAAAAGGTTGTTCTAACTAGAAACACATTGCATCAGTCGTCACCAATACTAAATTTTATTAACTGACGCGATTATACCAATCGAAAATGTAATCGTTAAAGTTTTATCACGTTTTTTATAACGCAATTAAATCAACGCAACAGACAAAAACTGGTTTATCGATAATGACGAATTTGAGATAAAACATCGAGATTTAGTAGTAAATCTCAACGTTATCAAAAATAGGCATCTACACGACACTTGATGAACGAATATGTTAGATACATTAGTTTTACAACATATTAACGATACGTGAAATAAATCCTCTTTTTATTGCTTTATATATAAAGGTTTTTAAACAATTAATTTATTAGTCAATTCTCGGTATAACTAAAGTGATATCAAATAAGGTGCGACATTAGATCTTTGTTCGGTTATTTATTATGGGTTCGTGTTTATTCAAGGAGTAGTAAAATGAAAATTATGACGTTTTCGATGCGATCCAAATGATGTAATAACAGAAATTAATGCCAAACGATTATATTCTTTAATATTGATAACATAACGTTGACTTCAATATGTTGTTACTGTGATTTAGGGTTGTTTGTAAACTGATCGGAGTGAGATATCGATATCGTGTATACGCGTGTAATATAGGCGGGTAACCGAATATGAGGCAGTTTTAACGTTTGAACAATGCAGCCCCGCGGCGCGCTGGCCTGTGAGGCGCCACGATAGTGATGGACGTCATATCGATATCAATTAATTATAATAATAACCTACAATAATGTATATTTTATTAAAATAAGCTTGTGATGATTTAAACTATTTAAATATATCGTGACCGTAATTCACTCCCACTTAGATGAACATAAAAAGAACATAAGTTTATTTATTATTCACTTAAGTGATATCTTAATGGAAATAATGCTCAACTAATTCTTTTAGCTGATTTTATTTGAAAAAAAAATTGAGACATTTTATTTTTATTAAAATATAATCTGTATTTCATCTTTCTCTGTTTAATAAGCATGATATTTTTTATTAATATTAATTTTGAGGCTCCACTACTTGCTTGCTTAGGTTCTATACTAGAAAATGACCTATCTTAGCATTGTTGCAGTAAAGATTACCATCGCGATCCAATCCAATTATAATATTTAAGTCCTTGCCACTCAGGAAGGATTTCGCTTTCTTTAGATATACAGTTAACCGATAGCGAATAGTTATCGATGTACTGGTCATGCCTAGTTCCCAGCGGCGTGTGGGTCGGGCGGTCAACGCGGGACAGCGGGACAATGGCGCCCCGCCGTGGGGGGGATGTAGTACAACGCGCGCTGCATACATCACGCGTGATTGTTCCTAACTTCCTAGAACCTACAGCTACATCGCTGACCGCTACACGACATGTTACCTTTACGAGGATCGAATATTGGAGTACTTTCTGCATGCATTGCACTCTTGCTGATTTAAATGTTCATTCTTAGGAATATTTAAATTCCCGAGTACATTTTTTAAATATATCTTGAAAGGTTAGTAGCACTTGTATGATGGCAGAGCGTCAATAGTCGTTTCTACGAAAATTATCGCATTAGTAAAACAACGGTTATTTAATTGCTAAATAAGAAACAAATAGAATGTAAGATCTGTAATGAGAGATCCTTTTACGACGCAATAAGACGAGTTGGCCCTAAACTGCTATTTTAGGACCAAATTAAAAATAAGCCTTAAATTACAAAGATTAATTCGATTTATTCGAAATAAGTTTAAAAGCAAGAATAAATAATTTTCTAAGAAGGTATAGGCTCAAAAAAGCAGTTTGAAAGCAGTGATGGCCCAGTGGTTGAGACTTCAAGTCTTACTCAGGAGGTCCAAGTTCGATCCCCCACACAGGCACACACCTCTGACTCTGAGTTATGTGTGTTTTAAGCAATTAAATATCACTTGCTTTAACGGTGAAGGAAAACATCGAGAGGAAACCTGCACTCCTGGGAGTTCCTTAAAAAAGTTCTCAAAGGTATGTGAAGTCTGCTAACCCGCACTGGGCTCGCGTGGTGGATTATGGCCTAATACCCTCCTCATTCTGAGGAGGAGACCCGGCTCAGCAATGAGCCATTGACGGGACCCAAATAAAAAGGAAAATAAATATTTTATAGCTGGAATTGATATTTTTACAAGAAATGACAAATCCGCTATAGATATGTTATTTTACGTCTGGTTGTGGTCTGCGGATAGTATAGTGCCATTATTTTAGTGATATTATGATTATATTACCTTCGGGCATTATTTGCTTTGCCGTCACAAATATAATGAATACATTGCTCGAGAATGTTAAATATAGAGTTTTAAGGTACAGGATTTAGAGTACATGGTTATTGAATACATTTTATCATTATATTAGGATAAAGCTTCTTTAATAGCATGTCACGAACCTAACACTGTGAGAAATCTGTAATAATAAAAAGTGACCTAAAATATTCTTTCTATGATAACCGATTTACCGAAGTTATCGCCAATCGGAAGAATAATAGTTACTTGAATTACGAATTAATGATATTCTTTTTGACCTTTTAAAGTAAGGTAAAGGTTTGTGTTAGTAGTTAGAGGTTGAAATAATTGGAGAAGACAGCTTTTCTAAGAGGAGCATGGCTCTTTATGGACGGTCTCTATCTAGGCAACATAGTGTGCTGAATCTCGTGGTGCCTGTCTCATGACGGTGGTGGATCCGGTGGTTTTTTAGTGGCTAGTACAGCGCTCCCTGTGAGCCCCACATATCCCTTCGTCCCACGAAAGTGATGCATAAAATCATTTTTAAAAAAAGGAGTTAGTTTCAAGTCAGTATTACTATGATTCCAATTAAACAAATTTTAAAAATCAATTTCTTAAAAGTAGGTAGGTAGCGGTATTAGTAGAAATCAGCTAGATGAATCGACTAGGTCAATTTTGAATTGACGTAGTGTCAACCCTCTCATCTCTTATAGCTTAGACCACAACGTTATTATCCAAACTGTTTCCGAGATATTATTTACTGCGACTAATTCAAATGACTTCAGAGATTGTAAATTGAATTCGTAATGGGGCATTTTATTTGTTTATGCTAATATCTGGTTTTAATTAAGCGTGTCGTACTGAACGAGTGAGCGGCTGGCGAGAGCAGTACACGGACAAAGGAATTCTACCTATGCGATAAAAACTCACTGATTTATATCATCGTGCGTCATTATCGAAACGATGATAAATAATTAATAATAGTTTCTTGTTAACTTTATGGCCATTTCGAATTGTGATGGTTTTTTCTTAATTTTAATCTACATTTTAAAGTCGTACGTTTATATGAGTTGTTGGGATTGTTTGATAACAAATCATAGATGTTACTGCTCTGAATTGTGGTTTGTGGAGTTAATAAAACTCACGAGTTGTTGTGTCCCTTTCCAATGATATACTCAAATTTTTCTGCATTTTAACATAATTATGCCATTTGTTTTCTTAAATTTGACAGCTGTGTATTATTAATGATATTTTTTCGTTTGTGACCTCAGACGCGTAGTATTCAATCTTCTGACAGTGGTTTTAACTATGTAGAATTTTAAAATCTTTTAAATCCTATTTACTTTACTTTAAAATTGTAACTCTGTTTAATTAAATTACATAAGATAAATTAAACAATTAAAACATATTTTTAACTTGTCTCTAAAGATGTTAGAAGCGAAGTCCCATAATAGATCAGTGATGTCCGAACATTCCCACGTCATCGATGACGCCGCCCGTCATAAATAAACACATTACGTCACTCTGACAGCTCCCGGAATACCTGACACGTGTCATCGTAGTACAAGATTTATTACCGCGTCACGTCAAACAAATATAAACTGTAGCACTTAGAGATTGGGATATGTTTAATTTGTTTGTTTTACGGAGGAAGTTTCGTCATGTTTTTATATTCCGTGAGCCTTCTGCCTACTGCCTCTACCTGTCGTTTCTGCATTATATTTAATGTTTGATTTCGAAATACGATAACGCTCGTATGTTTATGTGACAGGGAACGTGGATACGTCGGCGTCGTTATATTCGATACAAATATATGTCGCTAACGGTTTATTCACTTAATTTCAAGTTTCTTTAAATTACACGTATTGGATATCTATTATCTGTATAATATCTAATCTCTAAGAGAAGATACGGAAATAGTTAAGTGATCGTTTAACTATCATGTAGACACAAAAGAGTTTAGAGCTCTATTTAATGTTGAAAAGGGGAATTGATGGGAAATTTCTGTCAAAATTCTTTAATTTTTCGAATACTAATTTATCTATACCTAGTTAAAAGAAATTAATTATAAATGCATTACATTTTTCATAAGATTCAATATGGTCGAAATGGCAATAAAAATTTGTATTGCGTGTCGAATATTAGGTATTTCGCATTGCCATATCCACAGTAATCACACAAGAGCACCTCGTTAACCGATCCGTCTGTCCCTCAGTGGCGATGGCGATTCCTATTCACGAGCGATGCTATGGTGCGGGAGTGGCTTGCATGCAGGAATTTAGGCGCCAGATGTACGATAAGAGCCTCCCGCGGCGCCACTATCAGTTACCTAACATCTATCGATAACGCTTGTTTCCCATCACTTCAACTATTTCTGATATTTTATTGTTTTACAATTTTTTGCCAATATTATGATGTTTCAAAAGAAATTGATTTATCTTAACTAAGTTAGTTGATTGTTAATATTGATGTATTGTTTATTTGATTGATGACTTTAAAATGTTACAAAAAATTAAAAGAGATGTAAATATTTAGTGAAGGATAATTAATTTAAAATGAATACACTAGATCTAGTTTCTCGTATAATTCAATTATTTGGTTTTTCTATTAAAAGTTCTTTACTTATTTCCTTTCTAGCTCTAATTTTAATTTTAAAGTTAGTAAGTAATTTAAAAGCTTGATTTGAGGTCAGTTAATGACGATAATATATCAGATTATTTGATAGTTCGTACTTAAGAAAACTTGGTAGTAATATTGTATTACCTAATTATGTTTAAAAGGCTTCATCCATAATTCATCAGCAAGATGGCGTTTTTTAAAATATCGTGATTAATAAATAATAAATTAATACATAAATAAATTGTCGTGTTCGTGATATTTTGTACCGAAATTGTTTAATATAAATAAACATAAATAAATCATCGATACGTTCAAATGAGTCGCCGGGTGCGCTTATTATTCAAACCTAATTACCGGGGCTATGTCGCGGTGGGAGATCTACAAGCATGTCAGGAATCCGGACCGGAGCCCCGGGGCGCCGGGCTGGGGCCGCAGCCGGGGCGCACTGGTTGAAGGGTCTGTTTACATTGCATCTGTAATGTTTACGTTACACCCTTAATATTGTTGAGCTTATTCATTATATTGCAATTAGTGATCCTCACGAGTCGGCCATTTTGTGCGAAAGCTCTACTGTTTTTTTATGTTACAGGAAATTAATGAAGCCTAGGTATTTTTTCGCAACTAAAGAACTGTCTACAATTTTATAATACCAATAATATATTTCCAATTCATATTTTAGACAATTATTGATTTCTTAGAAAAAATGTGAGTTAAACAATATTTTAGATAACTAGTAAACGAAAGAACGACCAGGACCCTTGACTGAAACCCTAATTCAATACCATCCACCAATCACCAAGTATCGATACACCCACACGACGTCGATTTAGAAGAATCGATTATATCTCGTATAAGTCGTTTCTTTGTCACACAAAATTGTCAACATATTAATATTGTGAGGCAGCTCTCAAGTTACCAATGAGCTGATAGACTGCAAACGGGTGACCAGATCTTCTTAATACATAGCTAAGAATTATCTTAATTAAATAACCTTTCAAACAGATAAAACTTTATCAGAATCGGTCTATTATCTTGGGCACTACGATACCACATACAGATACACACGTTAAACTTATAACACCCCGTCCTTGTAGCGTCGGGGGTTAAAAAACTTTTAAATAATAATTTTTTAAGAAATCCTTTTTGATTAGAATTGAAGTATGATAAATTCTTGTAAATTTATGTTAAATTTTTATAACAGGAACGAAGTTCCTTATAAGCTAACCTAACCAGGAAAAAACGTCCGTAACGTAAGATTATTATTTTGTTTATATTGACATTTTTTATTTCGTAATATCTTTTGAATGAAATGTCTGATTTCACTAATACAAAAAGTATTTAACAGATAGAGAATTAATACAAAGTATGTATAACTATGAATAGAAAGTATGGATAACATGGTCTGATTTTGACAGGCATTTCTATCAACTTTTAAAAAGTTAAAAAGTAGTTATAGTGACATAACTACAATAGTTGGACATATGGTCTCGCGGAGTTTTGTAGATATTGATACGTTTTATAATATTGTGGAACATTCTTTTGTTCTACCATCAATACTTTCCACAGCGCATGCGATGAAACACATTTTATGGTTAATTTTTTTACACCTTGCATTGGTTTTAGTATGATAGCTATACAGTGTCTAATGTATAGTCTACGTGATGACTGTTATTATTTTTATAAATCATTATATAAATGAAAAATGTATCCCCGAATAATTTTTTTTTTATACCTCGAATAGAACTTAAAAAATTAATATTTTTATAATAATCATAAGTTTGAATTAATCTTGTAAACGGTGTAAAGTTATCCAAGTTCCGGTTATTTTGAAGCGCTAACTGTGGGGCGGAACCGCGGAATGTTGTCTAATTGTATGGGACAAAAACTAACCAAAGAAATGCGGATTTGTCGTTCACGTGTAACTGATTACTGAGGAAGTCAATATTGCCCCTATGGGGATAATATGCCGCTAGTTTTTATTTTTAGTTTTTTGCTATTTATCTTCTACGACCAGTCATTCTCATTTCGCTAAAGGAATTATAAAAAAAAATAGCTGAGAAACATCTTTGTGGTCCATCTCTAGTGATTGAATTGTTGATAACAGTGTTGCCAATTTGTAGGTAAATCTCTTGGAAAAATAGCCAGAATAGGTTATTAAAGAAATAAAATGAAATTTTAGGATTTCTGTATTTTTTGTAAAACAATTTTTTTAGCTATACTTAATGGGTTAAATACCAGAGTTAACCAAAAAAGCTTTGGATTGAAACATAGCTAAATAATTTAGTTACAAAACCAAAAATCAAGTAACAAGAGTACTATTAGATTGATGACTTTTTATTTACTAATTTTTAATGTTATGCAGATATTTATATGAATAATCACTTCTATTTTAATGAAGTAAAGAATGTCCGGAAGTTTTTGGAAACAATAAGTCATATTTATGAATGTTTCTAACTAGGGTATCGTGTCACCCACACTTCTGGGTTCGCACGCTATACTGAGAGACAAAACAAAAGCTATTAATACTTTTACGATTCTGAAACACGACAATTTAAAAAAATATGGGTGTGTAATAAACAACATACATTTTGAAATATCTTCATATACGCAATCAGACATAAAAGTATTTTTTTTTTTTATGTAACTAGGTCGGCAAACAAGCGTACGGCTCACCTGATGGTAAGCGATTACCGTAGCTTATAGACGTCTGCAACACCAGAAGCATCGCAAGCGCGTTGCCGACCCTATCCCCAATTCCCCCCAGGAGCTCTGGTCACCTTACTCACCAACAGGAACACAACACTGCTTTAGAGTAGTGTTACTTAGCTGTGATCTTCTGTAAGGTCGAGGTACTACCCCAGTCGGGCTGCTCCATATTCGAGCAGGAAGTTTCCTACTGTGCCCTACCTCAGTTATAGTATTATATGTTTTTCTGACTAATAAGAGCAAATAGATAAGACAGTCAATATTTAATTATCATAATTAAACCTAATATAACTTACATCTATATGTGTACGTCTATATATATGTATATATATCATTTTTATATGCAATGTTTCAGTATCTCTCAATCAGCATACAATCAGTAGACAAAGTCGTACAACTGATGTAGTTTAGTGTTGATGGTACTAGGTCTCCCTTTTTCGAAGACCATGAATTACTTTATTTACTTTTATATTGGACCCGTTCTCGCTTCGCTGAGGTGTCTTAAAGTAAAGATAAAAGTTTTATTAAAATCGTTTTAGCATTTATCGCCGATTAAATCTTCCCCGGAAACCCACAAGTAGTTCAAAACCAAAATTAGCCAAATCGGCTCAGTAAGTTTTAAGTTTTAGTGAGACTAACGAACAGCAATTCATTTTTATATATATAGTGTTAATTATGATGTTGGCAACACTTATAATTTGAGTAGCATCCTGTTACTTGAATGTTGGCCAATTGATATACACAAATCAAGTAAGTGGGGATTGCAAAATAAATACGCCATCACGACAGAATAATCCTGGATCGCATCGCGAGTATTCCCAGGAGGATATTATAGTCAAGCCGTCATAATGTTAGTCTGTGTATAGACTACAACTCCTCTCCTCTTGTTTTATTAATTAACAATAGTTAAAAAAGAAGAAAATAAGGACGTCAAGAAGTTGAAGGTGTACTTTGATCATGTCAAGGACATCCTTCCATCCATGGTCTTGAAATACGAGCCTCAGGGCTACTGCACAGCAATAGGTATTATACTCTATGTGTACATAACAATTTCTGATAAGAATATTTTCCCCATAGCTCATACGATCGTTATCACATAGTAACACATACGTAAATATTCAAAATTTATAAACGCCAGGAGTGCTAATGCACGTAGTGATGTAAAAAATACAATGGTCGATAAAAACAGGCGTGCAATATCAAAATAAAGTCATCTTGGTACGTGAGGAGGAATCAGAATTAACGCGTCGTTCCTAGAACCCATATTGATATAGAAAATTCTGTACGGGTCTGTAATTTAGACAAAATAAAAATTTAAGGAATATTGTGATATACTATAATTACGTTAACCTATCGCTAGCTTCGGACGATAAATTGTTAAGAGTTCAAAAATTAAGTTCATGTTCGTTTGAAACTTATCTTTTTCATACTTCAATAAATATAAATTATGAAAGCTTTATTTTTTTTATTTCTATTACTAGTCGACGTGTATTTAGGTTTCATTTCAAATTTTAATCGCTATATCACTTATTACTATATTTTACATTTTAATTTATATCTATATGAGTAATTCCCAAAGGCCACACAGCTCGACATACACTTCATCCCCACTTCGCTAGATGGCGTACGTTTGTATTCTTAAGTAAATTTTTCGCGAGAATTGCCTTAGGAGGCTCCAGGCTCTAATATATCTCTGTACTAAATTTCATGATAATCGGTGCAGTGATTTAAGCGAAATTATGTAACAGATAATACATACCATCTATCCGTCAATAGATGGCGTGAGTAGTATATTAAGTCACACTTTCGTTTGTTTAGTTTGTATTCCTAAGGTTATTATGCGTAATATTTGTTATATTTTTCAATTTTTTTGGGTATTATAATATTTTATGAATGTCTTTTGAAGATTAACTGAATAAGACATACATTAGACATTAACTTATTTTCAATTTCGTATAAAATAATATCATCGAAAATTAAGTCAATTGTTTATGGTAAAAATCAAATAGCTGATATTATAAGTAACATAAGAAGGGACGTAAATATTACCTAGCTGCATACATTTTATCCAAGTAATTTTTGGAATCACTGCATACCTGCACGTTACTTATTGGATTTCTTTGAATATAGCTGTGTGAATGAATTAAAATGATATGTTATTCATTCGGTAAACGGTACTTGTTAACACTCGTGTAAGCAACATACTCGTACGTTAAACAGTTTTTGTAGAAGCTTTGTGATTGACGTTTTAAATTTGTAAAGTCAAATATTCAAATTAGGCAGACTTGTACAAGTTGGGTCCCTGCTTAAAAATAAAAAGTACATGTCAATCTCAAATAAGCAGATGTATACTAACTAATACTAAATATTAGCTTTTGATTCAAGTATTTAGCTGATTTTTCGTAATTTTGGACCTCCCTTATCTTCCAATATCAATAAAAATAAGCAATACTCATATTCTCCCACGTGATTTTTTTGTCGATTAAACATATAAGCTATCACCATAAAGCCGACAAACTCTAATCCCACCTTCCTCCCTTTAGTCGTTTAACGACCACTTACCCTGAAGAAATGCAATGATGAATTTACCTAATAGTTGATCATCATGACCTTAAATTCTTCTCCTTTCTGTTCTAGGGCTAGCTTTCTATACGCCCATACATATCCGATAGATGTGTAATTCTAATATTATACTATTTTGCTAGTTGGGAAGTGAATACGTGAATGTCAGTCAGTATAGTTTCAATTCAAAATATTACCATCGTAAAATAGGCCCAGATTGCCTGCCAGCATCCGTTATATAGGAACAATCAAAATATCTGAAATGACTATTCGATCATAGTGCGAGTGTAGTTGATGGGCAATTTGATGGAAACTTTGCGAAGCGTGCTCGCCTTAGGGAGCTCATGGGTGGGCTCAAGGCCTGTTGACTCGCTAAACACTTCCTGCCTCCATGACAGACCTGAGGCTTGTGTGATTAAATAATAAAATGAGTAGTGGTCACCTATGGGTTATTTGTTGTTAATATTTTATAAATATTTGTGTACAATCTGTATTTTGATTTCTGACCAATTTTTGTTTGTCGTACTCGTTGCTCGTTATCCACATATAAGTGTAACTAGGTGACCCATTTCTACACAGTAAGTCAGTACACAAGAAGGCTGATCTATGCCTCCACCTTGTACTACCACTTTCACTGTCTGTATATTTTCGTAAGCCATCCAATATTTTAAAAAATCTAAGAATCAGAAGGTATATCAATCCTTCATTCCTTCATACGCGCAATGTGAAAGAAGATGTATAAAGTTTTCTCACCCAAGGAGAGTGAGCTGATTCATAAATTTAATATTAATTTATAGCCAGAATGCTTTACAATTTTAAACTAAAAATAGTACCTACATAAGAGGATGTTATTGTCATTGTTTTTGGGAACAATAGGACTGACATTCTCACTTGGTTTGGAAGTCCCAAAATAAATAAAAAATAAAAAAAGCTATTGATAATGGTTGATTATGAATATTAATTGGAGTCATAAATACTAATCCAGAACACGATCCTTTATCACAACAAAGAATAAGTAAGGCGCCTTTAACATTTGAAAGTTAATTCCTTCTGCATTCTTTCTTCTTTTACTTACCTTTTTCGCTGGATTAGTAATTCTTACCCAATCTTCTATTCCCTCTTAGAAATTTTAAATCATAGTTTTTATTAGCTTACTTGTTGTTTAAACGCGGCGAGCTAAACTGATGGCAAATGAACTGATAGTTAATGAGATCTCCACGGGTAATATATGCATAGAAGTTATTAGAAATATGGCAGTAGCGGCTTCTGTATTGATTGAAGACACAAAATCAATCATAGATATTTATTAGACACGTCTATTTAATGTTCATAATGAGACGATTTAATTGACTTGCAGATTTCCTATAATGTGATCTGATGATAGATACAGTATGATGATATATTTTTTTAATCCCAGATTCGGTCTTTGTAAGCCACACTGGGGATAGCTATCAATGATTTATAGATAGCTGCGCCTCGCGGTTTCACTCGCTATATTTTGGATAACTCACACTATTTCATTATAAATTATAGCCTATATGTTATTCTGAGGTGTAAGCTATATTATTGTAAAGTTTCATCAAAATCCATTCAGTAGTTTTTGCGTGAAAGAGTAACAAACTTTTGCGAATATAATATTAGTAGGATTGGGAACAATATTAATGAAAACTTAGAGTAAAACTTAATTTATGAATTGAATAATCCATAATTCCCTTTAAGGGACTTCCTTAAAGACTGCGATGTAAACTAGCCTGAAAGCACTAAATGATTTTTTTCTCTTTTACTTTCCATGGATAAATAGGGGGGCATTCCTACAAGTATAAAGTCTTAAAATATTTTTTAACCTACTTGTATATGACGTTCTTCTGGTTATTTGTCTTCCGGTTCATTAAAAAGTAACTCATTAGTTATGATAGTTATTGATTAGTTTTTTTTAGTAGCATTAGTGTAGAAGCTCTCACACATTACTCAATATTCGAAACAGCTACCGTTACAGCCTTTAAAACGTATAGATGGGACCGATTAAGTAAATCCTAGGTAATAAATGACTTTACCTAGGACAGGAGTGTCTAATAATCTTATTGCGTATACAATGCGCGGAATCTTGATTTATATGGGATTTTACTTTCAAATTAGACATTGGACAAAGTTGTTTATTATAGACGATGAATTATGTTTGCAGTGGGCCAATGGATAATAGTATTATTGTAATATAGCATATTATATCTTTCAAAGTAAGACAGAATACAAGTCTCTAAGATCAGAAGTGTTTTGTGAGATGAATGCATTTAAAGAATACTAAGTTACATAACATAGTATTATATTAAAAATAAAAACTCTTAAACTAAGAGATTTATAATATAGAAAACCTTTCAAGACATGTCGGCGGCGAGGCAACGCCAAGTAAAGCGGCACAGCTGCCGTAGGTATATTTACACGATCCATTTCGAGCTACTTTTGACCCCCTCGTATCTTGGTGCCTTCTTAACTTACATACCGCACTCTTAGAATAAAAGTGAATTACCTTACTTAAAAAACAACCGTCACAAACATGTGGTGTGTGAAGCTTTTCTTACAAATATACACAAATTTCCTTTTTTGTGCGATACTTGCAATTTGAGACATATAGTAAAGTCCCTCAGTTTATCTAGAATCCAAATGAGATGTATTTTGAGGTCAAGATTTGACTTGGCTAGTTTTCATCTTAAGTGAAGTAATTTCATTTAGTTAATAATTGTCTGGATATCAATTGTTGGCGAAGACGATACATATTCTTTACTGAACTTGGCTCTCATTTCACATTAATGTTCTTGTTGGGATTGAAAATTACACGAATTCTCGTTTACATAGAAGTTGTAATCAATTATATCAAGATTATACCACAGTTCAGTAGTTAATTTGTTCAGTATAAAATTAGCGCAGCTTTATCTATTAGGATATATAACAGTATAAGGTTTTGTAATATTGAATAGGCGCATAACTACGAGTGTAAGTGTAATTTATATGTAAAACGGTGCGCTGGAGGCCGGGCGGGCGCGTCACTTATAATATAAATGTACACGATTGATATCCATTGAATATCGGTAGTGCATCATCTCACATACTAATAGATAGTTTAATAAGCCGGTAGCAGTTACTAGCTGCTACTGCTGACTTTATTTTGTCTTACACATAAAAAATATTTATATTCTGTCCATATAAATGGACGATAATCTCCACCATATTTAAAAATGTATTTCTAATTTTTGGAAATTAATTCCTCGCAGGTGTATGTAGAACAATTCACTAGTTTCATTACAAGCGGATAAGGTTTACGTGAAGAATAAACATAGAATTAAATATTTTGTCTGTTTTAACTACAGATGGAGAGTTTTTAAAATAAACATATATTTTATCAGACATTAGAAATTGGCCTTTTTAATGGATTTTTTTTAATTTCACATATCAAAGACTATACATATTAGTCAGTCTTTTTATTTAAATTTTTTTTTGTCAATCGTTACCACTAATTTCGAAGATAGTTTTGTCATAATCTTGTGTAGCGGTGATGAATGAGAACAAACAATAATAATGCAATATTATTAGTATAAATATTAGTTCAACTGATTCCACGGTTCTAAAACAAAGTACTTCGGGAAATTTTAAACGCTCCGGTTCGTGACTAAAGTGATCAAGAAATACGTCAAGAATCCAGCTCCTCGATATCACACAACTAGTGAAAAGACTGCGAAGGACAAAATCATTCGAGTTAGTGTAGTGGACTGTTAAAAAAAACATTCCTAAGTTGTAGTGAAGTGATAAAAAAAATAGTGAAGAAACATTAATTATTATTAACCTTTAGTAGTATGTTAGCTCACTAAGAAAGTGTTAATGGGCGCATTCTTAGGTCTTACTATATTATATTACATTAATTTAATAAGTTTAGGTCAAAACAAAATTACTCTTATTTGATGCTTTGTAATACAATAAAAAAAATTATTACAACTGAAAAATATGTAGATGCATGACTTCCGGCATATTGGCAGTTGTAATATAATATTAGCAAACCATCACTCAAGGTTGGCGAAAGATATTTATAACCTAGTTAAGTTAGCCTTAGATAATAGGTCTAGTTTAGTGAATAATTAAGCAAGTATTATGTATAATTAAGGATATATAAATGTATATATTGGGTATAACTAACAAGGGCGACATGTTCGGTATCTTGGGAACAAGCCCTTTAAAAATAGAGAGAGAAAAAAAATGAAGAATAAATTTATTATCAACAGAATGATTACTGCTAATTGATATTCGGTAATTGGCGGCGAGGCGTCCGTCAGTAATAAAACTGTAGTCTCCGCGGAAACTTTATGATGTGCACTAAAACGAACTTCGTTTGCTGTAAGAACAAGTTCTATAGGCTTTAAGAAAAAAAAGACTAACAATTTAAACAGAACAAATATTTTAGTTTTTTTTACTCGTCAATAGATGGCGCTAGTTATAGCTTTGATCAAGGTATTTGCAACGGCGTTGAAATTCATTTTCGGATTCACGCTCACTTCTAAAACAGTTAGTTCATATTCTCAGTGTTCGGCTAGCCATACCTACCCGGTAACTCTGTGCCAGCTCTGGTAATTTTTTGGGACCACCTTCACTAATGTTATAATTTCGAAAGTAACTCTTAAGAAACGTAGGCAATACTAAAGAATACAAACTAAACAAACGAAACTGAAATTTAATCACTGACCGATTTTGATGAAATGTAATGTGAAGTGCAGTTTTTTTTGTTTTATGGCAATTAAGGGGCAAAAGAGCAAACGGCCCCTTGATGGTGGTGGAATTCGCCCATGGACATCGGCAATACAAGAGAGTGACTCTTGTGTTGCCGATGCGTTGCTACCTCGAAAAATGAGTGAGGAAGAAAAGAATAAGAATGCTACGGTTTCAGTGGATCCTGAACGAGAATCAAGCGTTCACTAGAACCGCAGAAGACCATAAAAGATCCCCGTTTTATAAAAATTATTCATATTACATATTGCCTTTTTAATTCATTGTATTTAATTGGAGAGGGTCGTATGAAACGTCCATTCTTTACCCAAACTTATAAATTACTTGTAGGTTATCTCCAAGCTAAACTTAAAATTAAGTGGAATATATTTTTAAAAGAGTTAAATTACTTAAAAAAGATCGTAATTCATTCCCTTTCCGTTTGCTTAAACCTTAACATAACTTCTTACTTTATTAAATCGTTACAGGAAGTCATTAAAATTATATATTGTATAATACATTGATAAAATTATTTAAAAATACACTTTATTATAGGGCTAATTATCACCTTAATAGACTAAAGCACTTTTAGTTTTATTTGAGGGGCAGGTGTCCCCCGACCTCAACCTGTCACCCTACGAAATGTCACCCAGTTGATTGTGAACACATGTCAACAGACAAACATACAGATTGCTATGTATACTTCCATTTTAGGAAAACACTGACAATGAAAAGGTTATTGTTGTTACATTGTAATTGTCTGTTGGAAATTAATGAGGTCAACATTAGCAATGCAACTGATATTATTAATGTTTCTTAAAAATTTGCTTCATAGTTTTTAGCAGAGAATAAAAGTTCTTGTTTATTATATGACTAACAATAATCGCAAATACTCAAAAAAATTATAGTAAGAGCAGGTTCCTTAACCTCAATGATCCTAGATCACCTATTTTTAAGTTTGTGTGACATGTTGTGTCGTGCCGTAGTTTTTGTATTAATCACAGTAAGAAATAGGATTGTTTGGCAATAAACAATATTACGAGTTGATTTATTGTTTTTCAGTACAAAATGTATGGAAAATGTTTTTGGCGATTTCTGACATTTCTAGTACTCATACCTAAAATGGTCCCATAGAGTCTTTTGATCCCCATACGAAGTTGGATCGATAGAAATACAAACATTATTTTTTAATTTTAGTTATTTCCTGTAACTATAACGGTTAAAATTCCACCTGTTAATCACAAATAAATAATTCAATTGCTTATGTAGCTTAAGTAAAAATATCTACTCTATTGCTATCATAACTTATATTGTTTGTTATTAAAAAAATCCTAACATAATTGTAATTTCTCAGTGGATCTCTTTGTTAACTTTTTTGACCTCCATACCAGGAAGAGAAGACTTAGTAATGTCAAAAGTCTAAAATTTCATGCGATACGTTTTCTTCTTTAGGTCTAGTTCAAGACCTTTTTCAGATTACATATTTTTTTTGAAAATTAACAATGATTAATTATATAACTACCCGAAATGAATTTCAATTAAAGTTATTTGATTTCCATAAAAAATTTAAATTAAAATAAAGGTGAAAGAGGTTAAAGAGAGAAAAATAAGGTTATAAATCTATAATATCTCTGCTACATACAAAGCCTTTATTAGACCGGGAATCAAACCTGCGCCAATGTCAAAATTTAGTTACCTGACAACTACCAAAAATTGTTCACAATTGGTATAATGTATTAGTTCTTCGACCTTATTTGATTGCAGGGCTGTCATTGAGGGTCGTGTCGGCTAATGAAATGGAGCGATATAAATTGTTTTATACACTATTCCAATTGATACCTGAGTGTTATTTTATTATTTTATACGCTTTTATGGCTGATAACGTATGTTTTTTTGTTACCGAATCGTATAATTGCGGAATTACAGATTATTTTTATAGCTTTGGGTTTTACTCTCTTGAGATTAGTTTACTTGTTAAAGCAAGAAACACTTGTATTTTTTTTATGAAAGTTCTACAAGTAACAAGTACCTACTTAAAGTCTTAAAATATAAGCTCTAAGGAAAACCTCTTTATACAATTTATAAACATTTTAAATTGATTATTAATTCCACAATAATTTTTCAAACAAAGTAACAACAGAGAAAAATGGTTTCTTTTGTTGAAGTTGAAGAAACTTTATTACTCTATGTTTTTTTAATAAAAATATAATACGACTAAGCAGTTATTCTTACATTAATTATAAAGTCTTCACCTCTCATTTATAAGAAAGTAGTTTTAAACGTGTTGAAATATTATATCGTATTTATTAATCCTACGCAGAAATAGATTTTTTTTTCAATTATAATAGTAACTTAAAGGTCATGCCATATAAAACTTAATAAATCAACTAAACAAATAAAACATTTATTCCATTATTTAAAACTATAACGTATTTCGCTTAGTAATTCAAACAAAAAATAACCCTAAAACAGCCACAGTTGAAATACAATGTCTCATTAGCCGACACGAATTAACATAAACTAGGGCCGTAAATAAATGGGCGAATAAATAGCGGTGACAACAGCTGGTGGACTGGTGGTCGCGACTTGGGACTGATCCACTGATAACAGGACAAGGGCTCGGATGTCGCTTTACCATCAATAACTTTTACGATGTCTTTTATATTTCGATTGATTCGATTACATTATATCTTTAACTTACGATAATTCCGGGCTCAGACGGGTGCAATTTACTTCTCAACATTAGAGTGGGTGGGGGACTGTCCTTGGTTATCATAATGTTTTGGAATCATTATTTTGTGATAAATTGTAAGAAATAGTCAAAGTTATCCTTTACGATTTAAGGGTGGACTTTAACCTCGAATAACTTCTAAACGTCATCTTAGCGAAAAATCATCTCAGGCCAATTTTATAGATCTTTAAATTTTCTACAAGAATGTGTTTTGATTTTCACGAGACATTCATTCGTTCAAGTATATTAACAAACCAAAGAAAAAAAATCCTATGTTATTTAAATGGGAAATAAAAAAGTACGATGAATCGCCTCTTAACATTAATATTAAGGGCTCAAAATTTAGCAAAATTTTTTTTCGGCATCTCAGATGATATTTTCATGATCGTTCGATCGTTTTTTTGGCCCACCCTACCTACCCTAGAAAATATAGATTATATCGCTTCAGAAGTTTTAGTGCTTGTACATTTTTTTAAAGTTCTTTATTTTTAAAAGAATCAACGAATCCGACCGATAACTATCTACGGCTTTGTCAAGACTTGCCCTCTTCTTGGCTATTCTCATTAATAATACGGTTCCAGTGGTCTCAATGGTTTTGCTTTTCATCCGTAGCTTTCTTCTCTTTACTCCCCATCTTCATCCACTTTTCATGGCGACAAAGCCTTATCAACACAATTGGTACTCTATTGTGTTTTCATTGACGACGGTAATCATATACCGTCAGTGGATCGTCTGCTCATTTGCGGCTTTCTCTTTAACAAACGCTCTTAATGAAGTAAACTAGAAAACTAACAATTTTTAAAACAAAACTTGCAATTGTTGTCGAATATAAATAATAATAAAAGCCGTCATAAGTGTCATGTAAATAATACGCCTGGTTGTAATTCGACCCCACCACAGCGTTACACTGTTAAGCCCGACTTAACAATCCTTGATATTAATTTAAATGTACTTTTAAAAACTTTCTAAGGAATGTCCGAATCGCCGCGGGGAATTCGGAACGAGCCACGTTTTTTATTTGAACAAGTCAGAAAAAACGAGCGATGGTTGAAATGATGGATGCGGGAGGCGAGGGGCGCGCCGGACAGTAAAAAACAATAAGCCAAAGGCGGCGTGTCGGACACAATTTGTGTGTTTGTCTCGTAACTCGTCTTTATACACTTAACCGATATTCATTTCAAGACTAATTTTGATGGATTTCGACGATTAGTTAATGCGATTATAATTCAATAATGTTTGAATTGAAAAATTGTTTGAACGGTTTCTTTAATATTTATGATATGGTTGCTTTCGCATAGTTAGTATTAAATTATTTAGATACATATTACTAGTATAAAAATATAATTAAATAAAAAAATATCTTAGTGCAAATATATCGTAAATATTATTTGAAAATGCTCTATTTCTGTTTTTAAAAAATATCTAAAACTAGATTATTATTTTTCAGAAAAGTACTAAACATATATTTTATCTTTTCAGGTAAGTACGCAGCATTGTCCTAGGATACATTATAGGTCAGATGTAATAAGGTAAGTCAGTAAATAATACTTATATAAATATATCTTAATGTCAAACTATCAATTCTAAATATAGCAAGAAATGTGAAGCGCAATAGTTTCATCAAATACAATTGAAACAATTTAATACTATACATTGCAATATAAAACTGCATGTTATATATGTCGGAGAAATAATTATAATGATGGTAATTTAATTTATTTGAATAGCAACACTGTAATGTCACAGATTAATAAAAGGTAGTGTCAGTGTCAGTGTCAGGTGGTTGATTGTCGATGGTACGACTTTGACAGTTCGTGTCAGTCTGTTGCATGAGTCGGTTCAGTCGATCACTTTTTCCTCGGCTGGCGGAGGCGCAAGACGTGCGTACTGACAGTTAAATATTGGCAACATGGCGGACACGGATATAACATACCTTTTTTCTACACTATCATTTAATATACATACTTGCGATTATAAGCGTTCAAATGTCTGAATTTTGAGTATTTGACAAAGTGAAACAATATTTCCCAAAATTGGTTCTAATTTAATTTCTTTGATATCTAAACGTTTTAATTAATATATGATAATAAATATTCGAACCTTTTTAGCTAACGTACTAGAAAAATACATTGGAGTTTTTACTTTTGACATCCTCCAAAAAAGTTAGTTTTCCTGTTTTTTATTTCTTTGAAATGTAGATTGTGTATGAGCGAAAAATTTTTGATCCGATTTTAGATCAAAGAAAAAACTTATACTATCAGCTACCACAGAATAAAAACATAATTTGATGGAGCCTACGTAATCCGTTTAACAAACTGGCTAATTGCAGGCTGTCGTCTCCCATCAGCCTCGTCCGTGGTCATTGATCATGATCGTAATAACCGTGCTCGTGCTTGCACATAGTAGGACGATGTCTGTTTGTATTGCTTTACAAAACTGGAATATGAATAAAAACTATAAAGAATAACATCACTTGTTGAATAGAATAATAATCCCGACAGTTATACACATAGAGCAGTATTACGCCTTGAGTACTCACAATGTTATAGTAATAATTTCTGTCATGGCGGCGTTATTCGGTTTATAAAATGCAGCGCAGATCAATGTTGCCAACACCATAACTAAACACTACGAATTTAACGTCTAACCTCTTAAATCCTTAAAAGTATCAACTCGCTCTGAGAGATAAGTAGTATCAAAGAAAAACCTTCAGGATATACAGGACAAACATATAATCATTATTTTTTTCTTTATAAATAATATAATTAACAAACAATTCAACATACAAACATTTGAAATTTTAAGAAAGTCGCCATCTATTGGACACTTACCCAACTAAGATGACAAAAACTGTTGAGGTATGTCAATTGTTATCTACATGGGAATGTATAATAAAAACTTACTCCAAACCTTAGTAAAGGAACAGCCGCAATGTCACCAGGCGAGCTCTGTTTGCCAACTGGCTTAAGTCTATCGTAACATAGGTTATATGTATATTTATGTGTTTAACCGCCATCTTTTAGAAACTTCTGGAATACAGTTCACACAGTGTGAAAACTTTTAAAGACTGTTTAAATAGTTTCAAAGTTTATCGCATCAAACATCGTGACACAGTACAAGTAGGTAATCTATTCAAACTGTATTATCTCATTATTACAACGTCAATCATATTATTTGCTCAAATAAAAAGTGAGATCAGTAAAACCCATGTACCACAGTTGTATGTTACAAGCCCGGGGCGGTGTTGCCTCCTTTAACCGAGCGGTTACCGCTACTGCCTTCTACTTGTGTGGTCCACTGTTCATTTCCATACCACAATTTACCTGATTTAAAGTAAAAAATATTTATATATTATTTTTGTATTTTACGCGTGTACAATAGGTGTTCTATAAACGTTTTATTGTTATCCCACAGGATCAGATCAGGTGTGCAAAATTTCAGCCGTTTTGGTGTGTTTGAGTAATAAACATCGAATCATCCAAGTAATACTTAAGAAACTATAATAACTTACTATGTAGACAGGAAGCTGCAGAGCTTGTTCCTTGTGATCCAGTGGGTCTGGTCTCAATCACGTGATCCTTAATGAGAAAGAAACAAAAATAATGTCTAACCAATCAAAATGTATCTAGTGTTGCTACAATTGTATAAGAAATTACCAACTTTACAATATATCAAAGTGGTTGATGAGGTCATAAATTTTCAAAAATTGGTTTATAACTTAAGCTAGAATTTTTAATAGAGTAATATAATAGGTATAAGTGTTCATAATCGACTTTTCATCAAGTGTCAAAATTCAATCACCCTTAATATCAGCAATTTGCGAACGAGAGCGGCCATTAACTGAATACTCTTTTATGCAAAAAATCAATTTTCACTTGTAATTTTTTCCGCGAAACTGATATTATAGCTCCGTCATCTCTACCAATAAACAATAAACAACGATTTTCTCATACTTTCACAACTAACAGTAGTATCAGTTAATACAAACCTTATACCTGAACGGTAAGGATTGTTTTACGTTGCTAAAACTGCCTGTATAACTTTGCGAACGTCCACGGTGGTACTTTCTACCCCAAGCTTTAGTTTGCATAAACCAACAATCCACGGACATGTTTATAAAGATGCTTTTAGGATGTTTTGACAGCAGCGTGCGATGGTCAAGCGTATAACTAGTTAGCGAAGTGCGTATTAGCAGTGCGTCGAGGTCTTTTTGACTCGGCCCTAATTGTAGGGTCTCGACGCCTCGCTTAAACATCGTGGTTGTTCATAGGGTTGTAGAAAGTTTTATTCTAATTATAGTCTAACAAAAAAAATGATATCATTTAAAATAAAATGTGTAGTTATGTGATGATTTATCAACAAAACACACGTCTATAAGAATTATAACCCTCTTTGTATTATTAAAATTGAATACACTTATTAATCGTCATGCAGGTATAGACCATCCCAATCAATTAAACAAAACCCTCTAATAACTATTAGGGCTGATCCCTAACAAGTGTTATGGCACGTTAGGGCGTGTATAATCTGTCGTCGTAGTGTGTGGCGGCCCTAAGTCATCGAGCTGCGCTGACGGGTTAAATTGAAAAATAAACACTCTGAGTGATGTGTATGCGGTGGGCTATCTTTGCCTCTGCAATTTTAATTTTTGTACGAAAACATCTGATATTTCTTGATTTTAACTTCATTCTTTTACATTATCATTTAATCTAAGGTTTTTAACAAATAATTCGCAAAATACATTGAGTTGAATATTTCTAATCATTATAGTATGTTTTATAATATTGTAGTATCAAACAAGTTCTGTAGCACCTTAGGCAATGTATAATAATCTGTCGGCACTGTGTGTGGCGGCTCTAAGTCATAGGGGTGGGCGTTCCGTCTTGACCGCTGACGGGTTAAATTGAAAAATAAACACTTAGAATTATGTGTGGTGCTGTGGGTTGCTTAAACTGCCTCTGCAATTCCATCGATATATGGAAAATTCAGTTATTTTATGTTTGTTTGAGAATTTAGTAGAATTTCTATTATTTCATATGTTATCTCATGGTCTTTTTATATTTATTTAAATTTCTCTATGGCCTAATGTTTACCGTCTTAATAGGTGTAATTATAATTTGACTATATTTTTTGTGGGTATTTTGGTGGAGTATTTTGTTATTGTTGGTCTAGCAAGATTTACATAAAAAATAGGATAAAAAGAATTTTATAACCCAAAGCCATCAGGTCTAACGGACCGGCCGCGGCGCTGACGGGTTAAATTGAAAAATAAACACTGAGTGATGGGCACGCGGCTGGTTGTTGACTCTGCCGCCATTTTGCAACCTTTGCACGATACATTAACGTGTACAGAACATTATTGAGATCCTTGCTTGCAGTTGTTCTATACTTTAAAATTATCATTTGTGTTCAAAATCATGTTTTATTATGAAACTGCTTTAAATGAAGTTGATTAACTGAAGGATCACCGTAGCTTTTTAATATTAGCTTCATACATATCGTATGTATGTAATGGAATCTTTGAATATGATTTTGACCCCCTTCAAAACGTCGGATTATCTCGAAATTTGGCATAGGTACTTATTAAGGATCGATGACAATTCAATATTTTAAATAGTTTGATCCTTACTAGGATAATCAGGATTAGCGATTTTTTGTTTTCCTGAGACCCGGACTGTCTGCGTAAAGACATTTATGTTTTATACTTTCCCTATCTTATACGTACATCATCCCCCTATATTCTAAAGTAGTTTTCACCCCCGTTTTATAGTAAAATTAATCGAAATTTTCAGTAAAATTGTTAAATTTTAACAAAATTTGGGTTTGTTGAATAGCGTTTTTTATCACCTATTTAACGAAACCTCTCTTGTTAAGATATCTTTCAGGACGAACGAAAAATTAAATAATTCATTGATATTCTCTACACCGAGCCGACTAAGCCTACCTTGTAGGTTCGATATCTTATAATAAACATATACAACATTTCAACATTTAACTTAGTGTCCGTCTCGTCTTTGTTGTCAAATTTTTTATATCGTCTCAAAACATCCCCCTGCATATTGTTAAATATAATTTATCACATTTTAATTATTTAAAAAATAATAGTTTAAAAAAACTAAAAAATACGCTTTTATAGATAATTCAACTAAAAAATAGAAAATAAATTTTACTTAATAAATTTGATTTGAGAATTTATATTCTATTTTTTATTTGTATTTTCTATAAAAGCGTATTTTTTTAGTTTTTTAAACTATTATTTTTATCGTTGAGTAACGAGAGTAGAGAGAACAGTTTCGTTGTTTTAGATAAATCAAAATCTAAAGCCTTCTGGATTCTGAATTTGTATTAATTTTGATTGATTTATAGAAAACGGGGAAAGTAAAGTCTTCCTAAAGTCCTCCGTTTATTATGTAATGTCCTCTTCCAAATACTCTTTTGATCCTTATTACAAGCAAGGATTACATGTAATAGATTGAAATATTATATTAGTATGAGATATATTTTATCCTACGAGTAACAAGATGAATAGATTAAAGGCCGATCACGAAAACAATACATTAATTGAATGTAATTCCTTGGCAGCACATCAAAGGGGTATTTGTCTAATGCGATCGTGACATGCCTGATCATTGTGCTAATGTTTGTTATACTTTAGTAAATTATTTATCTTGCTGCATCTTCAGAGAGATAATCAATTGTAGCAGTATTGGGGACGGTAATGAGTATCATTTGTCTAGTGAATACTGGTCAGAGATACAGTCTCTCAGTGAGATCAGATCAGACAGTCAAATTGTAGTTTAAGTTAGATATTCGACAGCAGATAATTAATTAGCGAAAAAGTCAGTTCACTATACTACTAAAAAATATTTTTTAGTAGGGTGCATGAGGTGAAATTTTAGTCACATTATTATGTTGCCTTACATTGGAAAAAATCAATTACAACAAAGCCGTTGTTTTAAGCGATCCAGGATGCACTTAAACATAATTCCACAAAAAATTTCAATAGTTTAAAAAGGAGTTCAGTGACATACATACAATCAAAAGTATTATAAGTTTTATTATTAATAAATGGCTACTAAATTTTGATCCTTAACGTTTATCTGCAGTGCCTCAGTGCCACACGCATTAATTGTGGGTTGGCGGCGATAGGCGCGGCGTGTAAACAAAGGCACTGTGCTCGTAAATCAGAGCGAATATGATGCGCCTGCGCCTGCGCCTGCGCCTCCACACGCGCCCTCCGGCCCTCTTATAGTGTTTGAACGCAGAGATTGAAAGTATTGCTCTAACTTGGCGTCTTTCTACAAGCTTTGTCAAAAATACGTTATCTATATAAATCATTTATGGATTACTTTATGATATGAAAAATAATGTTACTAATTACAACTTTAATATGAAATGCCATATTTTTTTCTATTCTTTAACTTATTTAAATACCCCTTCCCTTTTTCTTTACTTAGATATTTTAATTGTCAAGTTTAAACTTACACAGAATAAGGTTACAACTTATACGGTTCGAAAGCTCGATAAGTTTTGTCAGGTTTGACTGTAACATCTGTTAAAACGGTTTCGGTATAATCGACTATTATGAGTTTTTCAACACAATCGTACTTTCGCAATAATAGAAGGTATATAAGTCACGTTATTAACGTAATGAATAATTGAGAAAACATATAAGGAGATGGTTCTTTCGTGCAGCTATGTTTGTATGGCTTACTCATGTGTTTTATTCATATTTTTGTCATTACCAACTTATTGTTACAAAACGAACGTTAACAAAAACCTTACAATGAGACGAATGTTTTATAACAAATAAGGATATTAATTTAAATTATACGGCCCTTAAGAGTTAAATAATATTCATAAGTATTAAATAAATTCACTACAATTTGTAATTCTTTACATTTTCGTGTCAAATATAGATTACCACTAAGGGAAGAAAAAAAATATGGATAGTGTAAATTGCATTAAAACAACATTTATAGTCGATAACGTAAAACAGTTTTCGCACCAAGTTTATGAATTTGAAATCTTAATTGCAATAATAAAGTAAGATGGTGATTATTTGCTTAAGATATTATTACAAGGGATACATTTGGTGATATTAAGTGAACACACATTTCTTACAACGCTGATAAACAGCCCACGATTGCATAAATTTTACAATTCTGCTGTATTATTTTAAGCTGGTGTTTCCTTACAAATTATTCACTGAATTAAATGAAATCTATACTAATATTATAAAGAGGAAAGATTTGTATTTTTGTATTTTTGTATGTAACGAATAAACATAAAAACTACTGGACCGATTTCAAAAATTCTTTCACCATTAGAAAGCTACATTATCCCTGAGTAACATAGGCTATATTTATTACAAGAAAAAATTAGAGATCCTTAGGAAATCTCACGAAAACCAACCCAAGGTGCCAAAAAATTAGCCATAAAATATCTTTCATCGCATGCGCTGCAAAAAGTATTGATAATAGAACAAAAAAATGTTCTACAATATTATAGAACATATCAATATCTACAAAAAAGTCCGCGAGACCATATGTTCAACTATTATAGTTACGTCACTATAACTACTTTTTTACATTTTAAAAGTTGATAAAAATGCCTATCAAAATCAGACCATGTTTTCTATAACTTTGTATTAATCCTTATCCAAATAAATTATTTCGTATTTAAGTCTATTTCAATACCTGTAAATTACTTTTTGAATTATTAAAATCGGACTTTCCATTCAAAAGATATTACGAAATTAAAAATATCAATATAAACAAAAAATACACGCCGACGCGACGGGCCAGTATAGCGACGCAGCGCAGCGAGTAAAGCGGCAAGAGAGGGGGCACCGAAATGCGGGAGGGCCAATATATTTTTTAAAATAATATTCCACCCGCGCGAAGCCGGGATGGGCCGCTAGTAATAATATAATTTTGTTACATAAACTTTCTATGAAGGCAAAGTATGAATTTATTAATTTAACATATTTAATAGGATATTAAAGCATTTCTAGTTTTCTTTTATGAATTGTTTTGGTACCAAAAAATATTCATTTTTGCTTTTCACTTTAGCTTGAACCTCATGCAATTTCTAAGATTTTTCTTTTTTAATGTAAAAAAATAACAAATGGATTTTTTAAGAACATCTCACGATAACAGGATATTTACAAATACAAAAAAAATGTTTACCAAAGTGGGAATGTAGTAGTGATCTGTGGGGAAAGATAATAAAATTTTTAAATACCTTTCGATGCCAAGAACAGTAAAAATAATAATAAAGGAATAGTTTGGTTTACTGCTTAAGATTAAAAGCTGAAAATTTTGTAGATTTTTTTTTAATTTATGAAAATTGCTGTAAGTGAAAATTTAACCACGGAAATCAGGCTGTACCTTTTACCTTATATTTACAAAATCTGTATACAATATTGTTTAAAAAATTAAAATTCCTGTGTAAGAAACCCTGAGGTTATGGGGAGTCTTAATGCAGCGAGCAGCGAGCCGCGGGAGATAAGTAAATAGAATGTAATTGAATATTTCCTTCACATTTATCAATGTTGCCAACCAGATAATATTGCTTTTAAGCGCAAATTCCTAACAAGAAAAAAAATTAGCCCGAAAGATACCACCAATATAAAAGGATACTCTCTCAGACTAAGCTCGAAACATTTCTCATAAGCGATCTTGTCAAATTCCTCATAAATTCATTATTAGTCGCGTGATTAATTCCTCGTTGATATAATCTTTACCCAGAGGGTTTGCTCGCTCTTTGCTTTGAGGTTAAATTTTGTTGATTATTACATTTATAGTCAATACACTACGTCACTCAGAAATAGTGAAATATGTCAATATCACATTGACATATTTCACTATTTCTGAGTGACATAAATTGAAATAATAATTTAAAAGACTATTTTGCTATTATCTGCGAACCCCTTTATGTTTCACTTTATCTTTTTATCAAGTTCCATTCTATGGATGTTTCACTCCCTCACTTAGCTTCCTGAGATGTCGTTTATTGTTGACTGCAAACTTTGTAGCTGAGCTTTAGAAATCGCATCTAAGAAAAAAGTAAAGGCATTTATTCAATTATTTAATTAATTTCAGTTTAATAAGAATAAAAACGTTGTCTAACGTGTCTACGTACGTAAGAGTATTTAGTGTTCATTATAATATAATACATATAACATTCCCAAATTAATCAATCTGTGTGTGTACATTAATGATTGTTTTGTTCACAAAACAAATATTAGTTATCGTAATATATTAAGAAACTTATCATAAGATAGTGAGGTCCACATTCCCTTGCATTTAATATCGATATTTAACGTCGTTATTTATGCACAAGGTATTGTTTATTTCGGCTATTAGCGGTCGGGCTGTTTGAAGCGAAACGAGATGAAATGTATTCGCTAAAAGTGTTCATACGTCGCAGCGTGCGAATGCGATTTTGCGCGTAACGATTTATTAAATTGTGTATAGTATTGTACATATTGTAAAAATAATTAATTTTTGAGATAGGTTTTGTAAAGAACTGAGGACATTTTTGATAAATTTTGATAGGTCCTATAAATAAAATCTATTAAGGGTGTGTTGGTTAATTATATTAGTTATTTAAATTGTATTATAAACTCTATTTTCTTTTGCGATCTGGATGTAGTAAGGATAATATAATAGATAGTACCTGGATCAATTGTTCACTGTGCTGCTGCTAAATTGTGAAGTGTTGGTTCATTGGTATGAAGTTGAAGTGAGTCAAGTTTGTTAACTTTATAAATTATTGCGATTAGACAAAGAAGGCATAGAAATTAAATAATAAGGTGTAGAATTTAATTAATAACGGGATCCCTTACCATCAACATCACAAATGCATTATATTTTTTACCTATATTAAATATACTTATTTTCACTCATGTAAACCTTCCTTTTGTTGTGCACAACAAGACAAGAGTTAATGCATCGCGTTATACGATACAGTGCTCGCGGCCGATAACATAGCTAATGAACCCTCGATATGTCAACCGCAATCTACAGCACTATTCCGACACGAACAAAATAACTTTAACTAGATATCGCGATACTGGTGCTGTTAAATTAGAAATTACATACGAAAAATAAGTGGAAAGATTTATGGATATAGATTTTACACAAATTGTCTACTTAACTGATTAAATATGTGCAACTCCTAAATTATTTTGTGAATAATTGCAAAGATTCCTTGAAATTTTTTGTATACCAAAAACCTTTAAAGGGCTTAAAATCTCTAAGAGAAGTGATAGCTAAATCATAATAAGTAAAGTATTTGTTAGTTTTTCTTTCTGTCCCGTAGCAAGTGATATATTTACGTAATGATAATTTTGGGTATCGGGTATGCTGAAGAAGATATAGATTGAGTATAACATAGGTATAGCATATTGAATGAAGGTAGCTTAAGGGAGTGGATATGACAGAAATATAATGAAAGTGATTGTGTTTCGCTAAAGGCTTAAAAGGGGGTGACAGTAGTAAAACAAGTGAGACTATAAGGTTTATGGTATTCAACGAGACGCAGGATGGACTTAAGCATGCACAAAGGACAAAGACTTTAGGCAATTAGACATTCGGCAATTGACAGTTGACATTGACATGATATAGTGTTGCCAATATCAGTCAATAATTTGATGTAACGGAGACGAAGAGACAATTTGGGAGATTCAGTATGCCACAAAAATAGTTTAGTGGATTAGGTGATGATATATCGGTGAAGATGATAGTGATAGAGTGTGACGTAGAGATATAAGGGACAAACGAGCAGACGGTCCACCTGATGGTAAGTGACCACCGTCGCCCAATGACATCGACAAAACTAGAGGGTATCTCTTGTTTTGTCGATGCGTTGCCGCCTCGAAGATAAAGTGACGTGAATGGACTCCGAGCAAGAACCCGGTGTTCATTGGAACCGCAGCAGTAATGGGATGGGAGAGGGAGGGGTAGATTGTAGTGTACCTAAGGCTAAAGATAATTAAAGAAATACCTAAAGATGATAGTAATAAAGTATAATAGGGAGATAAAGGATAGCGTATAGTATAAAAATAGTTTAAGGGATATATTAATTTGAGAGATAAGAGTGCTCTTTAAGTGACAAAAGTCGATATCGTCAAATAGAAAGAGACCACTAAATAATATATTAATTTAAGTTATCATCTTTATTGGATCATTTCATTATACGAAACATAAACGTGTAATAAGTGAGCAGCTGAAAACCTAGGAATAATGTAATAAACTTTTATCACTTAAACGTTAATACGACGATTACCAGAGATATTAACAGTATTTAAGATATTTATCTATTTTATATACATTGGCAATATTGTTTGCAATAAATTGCATTTTGAAGCTTAATATTCATTTAGTATCTTGATTTTAAATTATATAGAAAATTAGATTATAACTTGTTAGCAACACCGTATATAATTTAGAATTCGCGGGTAGTTCATATTATCTTCCAGGCACTGCTCAGCTTCCATCTAGACTACATGTTAATATTGTCGTTTGAGTGTTAACTATAATCTTATGAACTATCAAACAAAGCTTAAAAGTGTCAAAGATAATGAGATCCAATTCAGTTTTAGTCACTTAGTCCGATAGCGTAATTGATATTTAGAAAGTACTTTTACATCTTTATTTGACTTAAATAACACAAAAAAATCCACAAACTATTCTGTATATTTGTCCTTATTATTAAACTTAAGGGGTTAGAGGTAGTCAGACACATGAAAAATATGAGAATTTTCAATAGTATTTTTTTTTTTGGCCATTAAATAATTTTATTTTATAAAAGGGGGCGACACAAACAGCTATAATTATACTTTTGAAATAATTTTTTTTTCAAATTTTTTGTAACTTCAAGGCCAAACATTGTGTAAAGATGCCATGTTATTAATTTTATTAAATTATTTTTTTTATGTCTCTGATTACCCCTAACCCCTTAATAGAAAGAGACTTGTTAGAAAGAAACATGTGTGTGACAAACACTATTTGTCTTGAGCTTTTTTATTCTTTTTTCTTCTTTATTATTGGCTTTAATAAATCGTTTGTCCGTAAAATAACTAATAAGCGAGTTGAAAAATAAATAGATGTCGCTATTTAATATTATTTAATTGTCCTTCCAGTATAGAATTATAAAAATGTACAAAATTATATTAAGGGAAAATACTTACGTCAAAGATGAAGTTATTATTGCCCATATTTATCATTATCTTGATAAAATAACTTCGCGAACCATAAACAATAGTCACCTGCTTTTCTAAGAGTAACTACCGGACAGACATATAAATATAATAAATTGGAAATAAATTAAACGGGTATTGTCTGCTAAAGTTTATGATCGCAGCCATTTTGTTATGTGAGGTATACAAATGCCAACGTTTAACGATATTGCTATGTAAAATTGATGTTTTGTGTGTGGAAGAAGTATAACTCATGTTAAGCGTTACGTAAAGACAGTGCCTGTGGCTTGTGACCCAGTAGCGAAGTCACAAAGTCCGTACATTGATCACATCACTTGACCTCGCTGTTTAAATCTAACTACTGCTGATTCTTAATAAACAAGATATTTTACTAGACACATTTCACTACGAAAGGGCTACCCTGGGCTCTTGCGCAGTGTCCGCTGAAACCGCAGCATTTTTGTTACACTCCAACACTCCTCTTTCTTCACTCTATCTTCGAGGATGGTGGCAACTTACCATCAGGTGGACCATCTGCTCATTTGCACCTTATCTACCATAAAAAATATTATCAGGACAGAGGTTATAAGTAATCAACTTTAGGATATTCTTACAATAAACAATTCTTTGGTTTCTGGTTTATATTTACACACACACAATAATTATGTGCTTTATCTTCCGAATAGTCTATCAAGTACTTTATCAGTAAGTGATAAATATGAAAAAAAATATAATTAGTACAATATTTTGTTGACAAAAACAAGAAACATTTGATTGTATTTTTGAGTAATATGAGGGATGGTCATAAATAATAACGTTAACTGACATCTTAAATCCAATATGGTGGACAGCCCAAGATGGCGGAGTTAATTTATGTACGCCCTACAATATGGGTATCAAATGAAAGCTGAGAAGCTGATTTAAAAAAAATATATTATAACTGTAAATCGTTGTTTAGTAGATTGAAATCTGCTAAACAAATCGCTTAGCTCAGAAAATTTAAATTTCGGGGATGAAAAGTAGTCTATATTACGTCGATCCATCTCGCCGTTGCTGCGTAATAAAACACACAGACAAACACCCTTTTGCGCTTATAATATTAGTATGGATATGTAGTTGTTTATAGTAATGGTAATTGTAATTGTAAACTGTTCAACACTATTTTATGGTTTTTGCTGTAATTGTGAACAGCACAGAACGTCTAATTACTTTTTATTGTGTTAATAATAAGTAGTAAGCTAATTACAGACATTTAAATTAATTATTAACAGAACTACAAAAACTTAATATTTTTTATTCCAAAGAGAGAAAGTTAGAATAAAATTCGAAATATACTTACCCTCAAAATATTTTATTTCAATTAGTTTTGTTTTAAGCTACCGCCAGATTTACTTTCTTATTTTTACAGTTTTCTAGGTATTCGTTGTATAGATACTTCTTCTTTAGTGGCTCTACAGCCCTTTGTGGGCCTTGGCTTGGTCTAGCATCTTCCTCCACGTCGGTCTTTCCTTGGCGTCGTCTTCTAGTTAGCTATGCCAACGCTCTAGGCGTCCCGGTTTACGTCGTCCAACCAATGAGGCTTTGGCCTTCCTTGACCTCGACGTCAGATATTAAAAAATAAACAAGGATCGTCGAAAGTTATTTTTTAAAAATTAAATATTACTTTAAATGCCATAAATAAAGATAATAACTTGTGATAACACGTAATATGAAATACTTAAAATTCGCATTTTCATTATACACTGTTGTAACAAAAACGCCTAATTAGACAACTTTACGTAAAACATAAATCAAACTAATTTTTCTATACATTACGGTTATAATTCATAAACTATTGCTATTAAAATAAAATATGTAAAATAATATAGAAAAGAAAAAATACATTTATTTACAAAGAATGTTACCATGACCGAGGAGCTGGTTTAAAAAGCTTTTAGGACAATATATAAACTCTCGCCTCCTGCCCTCGCTTCCTGAAAGATCTGAGTCAGTCTGTATAGTAATTTCACTCAGTATTGTATAGCGAGAAACAAATAAATGTGATTATCATATCAAGGACGTACTAGGCAAGCAAGTGCTAGGCACTGCTCGGATTATTGACTAATGTACTGTACTGTAATTACATGTACTGTACAATATCATAAAGAAGGTAAATCAATATTTAAAATAAATTATATTTTTACACACATTTTTATTGTCGCCTGACGAATTTAAGATATACTCTATACGCAGACTAATAGTAACACGACTTGACTAGAATATCCTTCTAGTATATATATAATAATATTATTCCGTCGTGACGTCATTTTTAATTTGCAATCCCTACTTCTTCGTTTAATTTTTATTAGTTCTCCAACATTCGAAAAAGTAAAAATGCTACTTAAATCATTATTACCAACATGTTTTACTAACATATAAAGCTGAAGAGTTTTTTTGAGCTTGAACGCGCTTATCTCAGGAACTACTGGTCCGATTTGAAAAATTATTTCAGTGTTAGATAGCCCATTTATCGAGGAAGGCTATAGGCTATAAATCATCACGCTAAGACCAATAGAATCGAAGCATCACGCGGACGAAGTCGCGCGGGTCCGCTAGTCATAATATGAAGGAAACCTTACAGAGGGAAGACCTTATTTGATTATAATCAAACTAATTCATTGCAAATTATATAAAGGTTCAGTTTATATAGAAATATACCTTAACAAAAAACTAAATAAACATAATTCAATTTAAATGACAATTCATTGTAATAAAATACCGCTAATAGTAAAATGTTAATACCCATTACATGAAACACCTTGATGATTTGCAAACAATGGCGAACTCGTTCAATATACAGTTTAATATGAATGTTGTAAAATTAATGAAATCCAAACACATAAATAAGCCGTTATTATCTGTTAGTCGTGTTTGTTTATTCATTTACTTCGTTATAATAGATTTAGAGTCGCTTTTTGGTTGTATCCTTTTAAAATAAGTTTATTTGTATGTGTGGCTATGAAGTAAGCGAGAACTTTGTTATTATTTTTACAATTACTTATTTTAGGGACTCATGACTGAATTTCATAGCCTATTTGCTTTTTGTATACTCCATAAAAAATTTAAAATTTAACAAATGGTTTCTGTGCTCGTTCACTTTATTAATTGAACTCTCTTTATGAATTGAAATTTTTGTTCAGACAAAAATCAAAGTATTAAAATTATTAATACTAACAAGCAAGTAAAAAGTTGTAAAAAAATGAGGATTATTATGATTAATGCACTTTTTTATAATGACTTAAATACATATATGTATGACCTTACAAATCCTGCCTATATTTTTTAATACAATGCATCTTACGTGTATCTCTATTCTATCTCACTATTATAAAGCTAGATGGCGTTGCTAGTGGTTACGTCGAGGTGATATTAGTTAACAATATCGTTGATAACTATATTTTCGTGGATACCTTTTATTTTATTCCAAGGCTATATATCCGTTAAGCTTGAGCCTCTGTTCTGGTAGACTTGAGCCTTATAGCTGTGCAGTGGTGTGGTGTCGTGTGGGTCTCTATTTAACTGTCTTAATTTTTCCTAAGAATGTATTGACTCAATAAATTATGTTCAAAAATCTATATATTGTTATTGTACGTGTGTCAATTATGAGTTATGAACATTATTATAATTATCTATCCACCTTGTGGCTCCATTATTTAACTAACGATACCTAATGCTCCTGTTGGACTTCCCGAAACAGTCAAGACAAGAGGAGTTTAATTATTAGATAGTGGAACGCTACAACGTACGAATACTATGTCCCGTTACCACACATACAGTATAATATTTAGATTGGATACTTAATAGTATGTTATAATAGACCTTAAGCATATGATTATATTGGGTGGTTAGTTTGTTAAAAGAGAAACTAAAGCTTGTTAAAATTTAATTTATCGCTCGTTTTGTGACCGAACCATAACGCCATGAAGCTCTATGTCCAAAATATAAAACGGCATGATTGACCGCTTCCTTGTGCAGCCACTAGCTGTCGTGTCTTGATTTATGCATCACCGAAACTGAATCAAAATTAATACAACTTGCTTTATATTATAATATATTCTACATATTACATAATGTTAAAAATTGAACTTAAAATACGAGGGATTTCCCCCTAAAATTGAAGCGGACGAATTGATTCTTTTTTTGTAGATCATTTTACTACTACAGCAACACTGTTTATAAAGTTTGATTAAATAGTACTTTCGGATACGCCGTTTGACGAGTAATTGTATTTATAAGAAATAAAAATCGGCTTTTTATAGCAGTGTATACCTTTTTGAGGAACTTCGTGATTATTTGATCTTATTAATATCTTAGTTTATAAAATATAGTGTAACGAGGTCAAGCAATGGAGGCGAGAGTTTTTGCTATTATTAATATTTCACGGGCAGATGTAGATTTTGAATAAGATAGCAAATTTATTTTGTTTTCTTTAACAGTAATTCAGCATTGCAAATAAAGCAATACATTATTTATTTATACAAAAAGCCCACCCGTTTGACTATAACAGAGTTACCTCACTAATAAAGGAAATGCATCAATCATTCTTAATTGTTTACGTGCAGACAGATGTTTCTTATACAATTATAAGTCAATCTATTATTTTATATAATGACATGATACAAAGAAACTGTAACAATGTCATAAGAAATGATTTGGTTAAGTACCTACAATCACATATCCAAATAATTTGGGTATTTGTAAGTATAGATGTTTATTCCTCAAGCTCTCGAAAATGGCTAAACCGATTTGCATGAAATTTGATACATAGGACCTTATAACCGGGATAAGAGTGATCTGGTTTACAATTCCCTTGCATCTCGTAAGAGGCAAGTAACCCAGCATCACCATTGGTGATAGAAGATTTGTTCCACAACTGGCTTGTGTCCACCAGCACACGAATCCGACCGCCAAGTGTCATTGACGCTTTCCGGTCGAGCCGCATATAGGCCAGATTTACCCGCTAAAAAATCAGCATTCTTCTTTTCGCTTCCCCTTCTCACTTTATGTTCGAGGCGGCAATGAAGTCCATGGGCGACGGTACAACTTTTTATCAGGTGGAACGTCTGCTCGTTTGTCCCTTATCGATCATCAAAAAAAAACATTGTTTACCAAACTGATACACTATCGAGACTGAGTTTATAAGTTGGCTAGCAAGTATTTTTAACAGTGTTGTTAACAGAAATAAGCTCCTCACCTTATAAGGATCATAAAAAACCATTTAAATTATGATGTTTTAAATAAACTCATCAAATAGCTTGTAAATCTTTTTAGTCCTTGTTTTAAATAGAGAGCCAAGATAAATTCGATGTTTCTAGTTTCTACATTTACTGATGCGTTTATCAGTTAGTCTGTTTCTATATATATGAATTATAACATCGTGTGCATCCGTGTGTAATTAATTATGTGAAGGTCTCCTGTCAGTCGGACGGATCGCCTCCTACTGGGCACGACTGACCCATAAATAAGTATATTATATAAAATAGTTATGGTATTTTAGACATAATCGTAAAGTCTTCAAATTTCATTCTTCATTTATATTATTGTACAGTTATTTTAGTTATATCAAACCTTTTCTCTTAAAGTAAGAAATTACATGATGATTCACAAAACCAGTTGTAGGTAGTTGTTTAAATATTAATTTTATTAATATGTTAAAAAGTGTACAATAGGACTCTTTTCACAATTAGTTTAGTTCAAGTATTAAAACTCAATAGTAATTTTTAAAAAAAATAAGGAAAGAGAAGCAGGGCGAAAATTGAAAAAGAAAATTATGTGCTCTGTATTTCTTTTTTTCTCTTGATACATGATATCTTAATATTGTTTTTGTCAATTTTTCCAACAATGTTAACTCTGAAACGTCAGAAGTGCCTGGATTCGAAATATGTACCTCTCAAGTAAGGCTCTAAAATCTTCCAGAGACCTGGCTCAGCAATGGGCCCTTAGCGAGTTTCCATGATGATGATGTTGATTACAGAATTTTAGTAAGTGCAGAAAGATTTTCACTATAAATAATTAAGTTTTCAAGTGACGCAATGTCGTTTTATAGTTTTATAGAATAATGTCTTTACGAACGATTTTTAAGTACATGAATTAAAAATTCCGAGTGTTCCTCAGATTTTATTAGTAGATATTAAAATTAATAATTATCACTATAGTACCAGTCGTAAACGAGGAATTACGAGTCATTAAAATTGTTTTATTTGTTTTATGTTACGTTGCCTGATAAATTACGTTCTTTGGTTTTTAACTAAATTGAATGGTGACATTAAAACTATTATAATATGAGGTATGTTATGTTACTCAGGCTTTACTCGATATTATTTGCGTTTGTTGAACTACGAAGCTCCTAGTTACAACAAGTTTTATTAAAAGCTATTTTTAAAAATGTTAGTATACACATATTAAGTATATGGGAGCTATACTGCGCAGTAACAACAGTTTTAATCTGAAAAATCTGCAATAAAAAATTGAAAAATAATTAAAAACACCGTTTTTGAAACTGCTCAATCGATTTTAATAAATTCGCCTCACCAAAAGATGGCGCTGAAGGAAAAGTATACTCCTCGAAGAATTATGGTAACATTGTTAACCGCTCTTTCTTTAAAATCGCAATCAAAAACGACTATAAAAGTAAGTGTAAAGTTGTACTATTTGACCTGCCCTAAGCGCAGCGAGGGCTAAACACTTTTAAGGATAATAGCTTTTTTCCTAAGATTCGATATAAATAAAAAACCCTTATTATATAATAGACCTACAGGAGTAAAACTATGGAAACCGTATCCAATATCATGCAGTAGTTTTTATTTCTAGCACGTATAGACTTATAAAAGTTTTAAGTTGATCGTTTTAGCTTCTATTCGTGTTATAAATATATCTAATAACATTAAGTATTATTAAATATCCTCTATATACATCTTCTACAGATATTTGATAAGTCTAATGTTTTTAAATTTATATATCGGAAGTGTAAGTTAGGCTTGGTTTAGCCTACACTAAACTTGGAACATTTGTAGCATAGCCCTTAAGCCTACATGCTTGGTCACAAGTCCAAAATCCTGCTTAGATTCCTATAAGCGTGATCACCATCAGAACAGTTGAAGATCGTAACCTTAAGTTATCTCTTGTCCATGTCGCGCCCGTAGCTTTTGAGATAGGCCATCCATCATGCATCTAGGATGTCTATCGGTATAGTACATTCGAATCTCCAGCTTAGTATTTTAATACGCACTCCTTCTATTCTCCTACATATGATCTATGGACCTGAGAAACCAAAACCTGACAGACAAAAGGAATTAGTAACATTTTAGTAGCATAGCACACTGGGGACGCGTGCACAGCAGGCGTTCGTAATTGACGCTCTGTTTGTTTTTATTTAAGTCCCAAACCTTTTAATTTTTTGGTACCCGAATGAATTGACCTTGTCAACATGTTTTAAAGACATTTATGCGCCATAAACACTAGTATAGTAACTTTAGGTCTGAGCAAAATAATGAGGGAAATTTGCGTTGTAAGCGCGCTGGGTACCTATAATGGCAGTTCCATCCGTGACATAGCAGACCCTCGGGAACTGTAACGTCGCATAAAAACCTATCGCGTGTGACGCGTAGCTCTTGCCCCTAACAGTGACTTCTGCGCATTAAAGGTCAAACCTATACTTACGTGTCGATGGCTATACCAGTTATATATTATAATTCTACTTTCATGTGTTTAGGCTATTTACATTGAAATTAATGAGTTCATACTTCATGAGTTTGGTATTAAACAGCAAAATCCAGCATTACTAAGTATTTTGAATATGTGACTACTTTAGCTGTAGCAGCTAATTCACCTACATAGACTAACACTTGGTGTAGAAAAAAACCTGGGAATATAAAGTTATCAACGGTGTTGCTAACTCGTAATTTTGTGAAAGTCCTAGAGAGCCAAAACTATGGTAAATATTCAATCTATAATAATCCTACATATGGACAGGATAATTGATATAGATATATCTTTAAATAGCTATTATCAAGTTAAACTGATGGGTTTGGAAAATATAACGTAAAAGGTATTGTTCCACTTATGTCACATTGTATAAAGGTCTCTCTCTTGCGAGATGTCTTGATTTCGAGAAAAATAAACATTGTATGGATTTTTTAAAATTTCCTATCGTCATGCCGTAAAGGTAGAAGTCTGGAACAAAAGCTAGTAGTGTAACATTATTGATTGTAATTACCATGGCGCCCTCAGTTAAATACGGGGCAATCACGCGACGCGAACGGATTTATGGCGGCGCTTTATAACTCTGATGCGCTCGTATTTTCGCGTTCATGATATATTGATCGAGATCTGCACTTTGTTTTTGTTGCTGTTTTAATCGTATGTACTTTTTGTAAATCGTAGGTGTACTTAATTGGTTCTAAAACAATAAAATGATTGTAAAAGAGACTTTTTTCAAACTTATTTCATTTTCGTTTGTTTGCGTCGATCTATTATGTAACTGGAATGAAAATTGTAATACCTTCGTTACCTATTTATTACCTTTCATAGACCATCGTTACCGTGTTAAACTTCTCTAGCTCTGGATTGGTCTAATATGGAGCTGGAAAGTCCATAATATATCAAAGGTATGGCTAAGGAAGGCATTTTTATATCGCCTTTTACAACACCTTCCTTTAGTAATATCATAATTTAGTATTATTTTAATCGAAATTTCATCCAAGAACTGATATTGAACTTGAAAGACAGCTGTACTACCTCTTTTGCTAATTCTATAGTAACATTATAGCTGGTAGAATAATATTTTATTTCCAGTGGAATTCATACTGGCGTATGTCTGATTTTCCTCTTTTCAAATAAGGATACAATAAACGTCTATAAGTATATAATATTTCTATTCCCATCTCTATATCACACGAAACAATGCGCAGTAAATCAGCAGAGTGTCTGCCAGTTAGTAAAAAACGTTGAAAAGGGTTGATTCGGTCGCAGTCCCGCGATCCCGCAATCCCGCTACGACGCGCGACGCCATGGAATTGTTTCTGAATGCCTTTTTGTTTTTAATTTTCCGCAGTCTTTTTATAGAGTTATAACTAGGTAGATCGGAAACAACATGTATTGATTTTAAAATAAACGATTGCTTATGTAAGGTGACTTACTAAAGGACGGAACTAAGAAAGGATAGACGGACTTAAGAAAGGATAGAGGATCAAATCAAATACATCGTGTAAAAAATATTGGTTCCCTAATTATAGATTTTTGAAGAGTGTTTGTGGAATTATCGTTTGAGTTTTGAGGATATAAACAAAAAATAAATATTTTCATCATCATCATCATCACAACCCATTAATGGCCCACTGCTGAGCCGGGTCTCCTCCTCAAAATAAGGAGGGATAAAAAAAATTATGTTTATTTGTTTCTAAATATGTGAAAATTAAATATTGATGTTTAATTAGGTATAGCTTTATAGGTATTGAAAACACTAAGAGGGGTGATATGGAGTAGTTGGGTAAAAGCATACTAGATACTGCTATTAAACTGATAAATAGCTAAACATAATCTTCCTTGGAGTTATGACCGAGGTGTAGGTTTCCAAAGCCTTTTGACAGAATTTCAATACCTTCACGACTAAGTTTCAACCTAACATAAACCTAACCTAACTTTATATTTAAATATCCAGATTGCAACTAAATTGTAAGGTTCTCGTATGACCTTAATCAGAGAAGCTCCAGTAAAACAACTCTATTATTACCGAATCAACTTCTTGTACACCGTAGACAATCTAAAACTTCAAGTAGTATATGTTTATTCTGCCAACTTGCTTACAATTGATCAAAATATTTTAAAATCACACGTTAAATATCATCGTTTTGATTTCTTCATACGATTGCAAGTGAGATGAGATGAAGATGGAATCCTGTAGTTTTTGTGAGATGTTTAAAACATGAAGGACATGTGTTCTGATGATTGGTCCAGCGGCGCGCACGACACGCGGTCTGCCTTTTTGCCTAGCTACTCCTGACTGCTGTTGCTGTGTTGTTGTTGTTGTAGTTTGATTCACTTTAGTATTATTGAACAAAATTAATATTCCTATTTTTATTGTAAAGGACTGCAAAAAAATTACAATATATTTGCTAACAATTAGTAATTAAATAAACATAATTTTTATTAAAGCGATAATTTTCAATGAGACCACTGACGCTGACATACCACGCGAAGTTCAACTAAGTTTTCAATGATTCTTTTCAACTAAGTATTCATGTTCCTGGTTCTATCCTTGTTTAAAAATTATTGTATATACTCGTATATAGTAGCCGGAATAGTAAAAATAATGGGGGGAAAGTAGAATAATGCGCTCTCGTCCTTAGTTCCCCGCTAAAAAGGCACTAATAACACTTCTGCGCATTTAAGGTCAAACCTAGACTTACGTGCCGGAAACTCTACTTCATTTTGTTTAATTCTAGTATTTGTTTAGATTGTTTGCTTTTTCCAATACTTATTAAACAATTTTTCATGCCAAGTCGCGTGTAAAGTTATGTACGGAGCTCACCTTCAAAAATTTTAACATCAACCTTGTTGTCTAAATTAAAGTCAAACGGTTACCATTCCGTTTTTTGTACCATTACCATTTAGCGCAAAGCCTCACGCTGTTCGCGTTGCCGCTGGACACAGACGGACAGACAAAAAACTTATTAATATGAAACGACGGACGGACAATGCCGTATAAATCATATATAGTGGCGGGCGCGCCATTGTATGTAATAGGAGATATTGTTATAATGTGTTACTCGTTATAGTACTTAATTATTGTGTTTGGACTATATTTTAATACCTTTATTTAACGTATTTAAAAGGTTTTCTATAACCTAATACTAGATGGCGTTAGTTATATTTTAGACCACGGTGGTCAAATGCTATTGTGTATTACGGGTGTTGAAGGAGTGTCTCATTTCAACGCATTTAGTCATACTGGACATAATGTAGGTACTAAACTTAGGGATGGCCAGATCTTTAAAGAGTAGTCAATGACTACTAGAGTATTTCTAGAGTACTAGAGATGTGACTTGGAAGGGGAAAAATCGATTAATGAATAATCGTTTTTTTTTAACAATTCGAAGAGTTGCATTTTTTCGTACTTAATAATAAAATGATCAAGTTAGTAATAACTAAAACAACAATCTGTCGGTTTTTAAACTGAATGAAATATTAAGTTTTTTTTTCAACTTAAATAATGAGGAAACTGAATAAAATTATTGCCACTAATTTTAAATACTATTTAATGTTTTATTCAAATGTATATAAAACAAAACAATTATTACAAAAGAATGAAATAACTATCTATTAGTCTTAAAACTGAAATACAAGAGTTTTTATTTTAATGTTAAGTTTGAACATTAACACAGATGTCTAGTACCATGTACCATATTAATAGAACGAAAATGAAATTAAATAATAATCACAAGAAATTAAACCTTTTTCTTTAGTTAGCAACAACTGATTTAAATGTAATTTTGCTACATTGTTTTAATCCTATAACTATAACGCATAACTTATCTTTTTTACTTAAAAAGTTGTAATATAATCGATTTATTAAATCGATATTTCGTATTTAGATAATCGATTATTAAAAATCTAAAATTTGAAAATCGATTATTTTTTTACATCCCTAATTAGGATCAAGTCTAGATTAAATTGAGTATTAAAAAGAGTTTTGTTTGATTTGTTACTTTTGGTGTTATAGATGACAATCGAGAGATGGAGGACTTCTTAGGAGCTACAAAGAAGTCCTCCATCTCTCGACTTTTGACTTTTTTTTTAAATATCGTTCTATTTCGTTTCAGTTCTAAGTATCCATCTTTAAAGTAGATTTTGGGGACCTTAAACACCTCTATAGTAACTAAGCATGACATCAATACAAATAAATAAAATTGGAGTGTCTGTTTGTAATATTAAAATAACCGATATTTAATAAGTGCATATGGATACACGGTTTATATACCAAAATATTTTTTTTTTTTTTTTACAATTTTTGTCTGTCTATCTGTTTGTTCCGGCTAATCTCTGAAATGGCTGAACCGATTTTGGCGAGACTTTAACTGGCAAACAGCTGATGTATCAAGGAGTAAATTAGGGTATCAAAACATCTCGGTACGACCCATAGGAGTGGAGCAACACGTGAACAAGGTCGCGTCGGCTAGTCTTTTTATAATATTGAATATTATCCGTCTCGTCCGCTTCGCTGAGGTGAAATTATTACTTGAAACGCGATTGTTTTTAACCCCATATTCTAACAATATTATTTGAAGTTTTACTATACAGTAATGCCTATCTTTAATTACGGATAGTAAACGCTGTCGGTATGTTTGTAGCAGTCATCGATCAAGCAGTAAGAGACTGCATTCCGATAAATATTAATATTGTTAATCTCACACATTAATACTTGTTTCTCTATTCACTTTCTACATACTTAACTGTGATTCAATATTTAGATACACACTAAAATATCCATTTATTTTTAAACATTGCATTTTTAGTCCAATTAGAAGAGGTCCAATAAAAATTAGAATTTACGAGTTTACTACAGAATATGTAAATAAACAAACTAAAATACTATTAGCTCTTTATGTTAATAAAGAAAATAGGTATTTAAAGTTTTGTAATTAAAGAAGTAGCTAATACTATGTACTTTAGTTAGGAAGAAAGCCTGGGGCGTGTGACCCACATATAAGACTACAAGTTCTTTTTACAATGCAAAGGAACCAGCCATCCAAAAAGCTATCAAGTTTTTGAGTTAAAAAAACTCCGCGAGACCATATGTCCAACTATTGTAGTTAAGTCACTATAACTACTTTTTTACATTTTAAAAAAATTGGTTGCCTGTAAAGTCGGTATACGGGCGAAAGTTTTACGTGACAACGACTTTGAGTGGTAAAATAATTTTAATGTGAATATTCATTCGTATAGTAGGAAGAAGGATGAAATAATAGTAACAATTTAAAACATTTATTTATACAAAGAATTATATTTAAAACATTAATTTATACAAAGAATCTCGCACTGAATTTCATATTAACAAAATTTTATTTTTACCTTTACACATACATACGTATGGAAGGGACGCGTGCCTTTCACTTTTTATGTCTGTCTCTCTCGCTCTTAGGCGGGCTAACCATGCCCGAGTGGAAGGGACGCGTGCCTCTCACTCGCTCTCATTGTGAGCGCATAACGTGAGCGGAGCGTAACGCAGTTTCTTGAAGTGTCACCCGGCAAACCAATTTATAAGACGTTGTCACGTCAAAAAACGAGTTTTATTCATCATCACGACCCTTCAATGGCCCACTGCTGAGCCGGGTCTCCTCCTCAGAATGAGGAGGGTATTAGGCCATAGTCCACCACGCTGGCCCAGTGCGGGTTGGCAGACTTCACACACCTTTGAGAACTTTTTGGGAACTCTCAGGAGTGCAGGTTTCCTCACGATGTTTTCCTTCACCGTTGAAGCAAGTGATATTTAATTGCTTAAAACACACATAACTCAGAGTCAGAGGTGTGTGCCTGTGTGGGGGATCGAACCTCGGACCTCACGAGTAAGACTTGAAGTCTCAACCACTGGGCCATCACTGCTTTCATCACGAGTTTTATTATAGCTTGAAAATATAGATATTAAAATTTCTAGATTTCATTACAGTTTTTTTAAAAAGATACGTAAATAAAATAATAATTAAGAGGCGGTCAAATAGTCATTAAATTCATTAGTACTAGTTGCTTAAACCCTAAATCTGTTTAACTACCCACAGTCGAGTTGTTGGTCCGCATTTTTATTAGCCAACCAACGAGTTAAATTACCCCAAAGAAATAAGTAACGTACACAAAAACGATCCAGTTACTTCATTTAACGATTAATCTGAGAATCTTATACGCGACACCATAGACTATAGAAAGATTTGAATAGCCTTTGTACAAAATGATTAACGTCTGCTTGTTTCAATTTAAAAATCTTTGCCAATACATTTTCTATGAGTTTCAATGTCATTAAAGTGCTAAACGGCTGCACATATTAAATTATATTTTTTTTGGTAGAAAGAATAAGGTATAATGAATCTATTATTTGCTTAATTCAGCCGGTAGATGGCGTTGCGATCGGGTTCTAAAAAAGCTAAAGATTCCTTAGCGATACTTCTAGGAAAGGTAGTAAAATTCATTTTTTCTATTCTCTTGATTCTTCAATGGAAAATAGAATTATAGTCCTTGCGAAAGAAAATAAGTTTCAATATAAAAAGCTTATTGTCGTAATGAGGTGGCGCCATCTACTAACAACAAAAAAATTGTTATAATATATCGGTTTGATTGCAAAACAGTTTTTCTGTATACACATTTTTTTTATAATGTAATATATATTGTAGAGCTATCTGTTTGTTGCTACTTGTTTAATGTATAATCTTACACTAATATATAAAGCTGAAGAGTTTGTTTGTTTGCTTGATTGCGCTAATCTCAGGAACTACTGGTCCGATTTGATTAATTCTTTCAGTGTTAAATAGCCCATTTATCGAGAAAGGCTATAGGCTATATACCATCACGCTAAGACCAATAGGAGCGGAGCTTCACGTGGACTAAGTCGCGCGGGACGACTAGTTATTAATATAGGCGCTTTTGATAACCTATTATAAATACGCGAAAAATGTATCCGAGTCACTTCCATTTATATTCTTTTCTCGCCACAGACGAAATTACAAGCCACATAACTTGAGACCAAAAATGTTAAAAATATTTGTTTTTTTATAAACGGGCGGTTATCTCGTCGCCTCATCAGGAGTTTCCCGGGAGGACGGAATTAAAACATTGCGTTTTTGGCCCGACGAGCCGAGATGGTATCTCTTGGTCTTTCGAAGATGCCTTTAAGATTTATTTTATGTTGTATACCCTCACTTGGTCTTAAAACGCTAAATTTGTTAATGATCGATAAAAAATAATGTTTGCTGTAACAATATTAAGTATTGGACTTCAGAGATTTTATCAATTATGTAGATGCTTTTATTGCTTTGATATTAAATAATTATATGTTTTTTACTTCGCTTATCCTTTTTTTTTTTTGTTTTTTTAAAAAGATTACTAGCAGTATGGATCATATATTACTAGTATTCCCTTTACCCCTCCTAGCAAGCTAATAAATAGCTTGTGTCAGGAATGGGCCACGCCAGTAGTCCAATGTCTGGGATTTGAACCCACGACTTGTTGATCGTGAATCCAACGCCCGAACCACTGAGCTACTGACGCTTCTTTTAACTATAATATACGACTAAACGGTCGCCCTATGTAGTATAGATTAATTCTGGATAAGTGTACAATTATATTAATGAATGAATTATCAAAATCGGATCAGTAGTTCAAGTACAGTTTAAGAGGACTTCGTACGAACGACACTTTTGATAAATAGATTTTTACCAAAAATATTGGTGTCGCGCTGAGCCCCAAGCTTACCCCTTACCGTGCGATAGAGAGAACTACAGCTCGAACTGATGTTACCTACGTAACATTAAGAAAATCGTCCTTTCATAATCCCCTGTTTCCTCCTCGAAATCTGGACCGATTTTAATATTTATTTCGTTAAAATGCAGTACAGGGTCTATGCTATGCCCGTACGTTTTGCTTTTTTGGTTTATGTTAGTAACAATTGGTTAGCTGGATGTTTGCAAATGTAAATAAAAAAATGGTTTTTTTTTTAATTTTAAAAGTTTTTTTTCTATTATATTAATCAATTAATAAAAAAAAAACAAAACGTACAGTCATGGCACAGGTACGTATATATCGTATGGTATTTTTTTTTCTTCTGTAACTTCATTATCTTAGGAGGAAACAGGGGACTACGTTTGTATGAAAAAAGTGTCGACTGATTTCCTCTTAAGTAAACTTAGCAACACTTTTGTAAGCCTTTGTTAGGTTAGTAGTTCATATTTGCTTATTTTTTTAATTACCCTACTATCTAAGTGCTCAATACATCATAAGCAGTTACTATTTTCATAGAGTGAATATTGTCTACGCTAAATTGCGTTAAGGCGGCTTGTAAAAGAAACCTAAGTTCAGGTAGGTTAAGTTAAGTGATTTCATGTCAAACCACCTTAGAATATAAAGGTGTATAGATAATGAAACTGTTTCCAGTTAAACTCTATCTTATCTGTGATCGTAATAAAAAGGAACATCCTTATTTGACACCCGATAGATTATATTACACGGGTGCTAAAATCTTGAGACCGCTTTTAGATTCTAAATTAAAGCGATCTCAAATTACTTCTACTTCATTAACTCTGAATATTAAAATGGTGTTATGTTCGCGTTTGTAAAGGTAGCACAAGTATATAAATTATATACTTACATATTTGTAATGTATTTGTAAACACTTACACACACATACCTTTTCATCTGTACTCAGTGTGTGTTACCATGGTTACAAGATTGTTATAATTGTCAATATATGAATATTGTGAGGCAGCTCTCAAATTAGAAATGAGCTGATAGTCTTCACACGGCTGTCCAAATCTTTACAAATTATAGCTTAGCACCATCTCAGTTAGATTACCTTTTAAACAAAGAAAACGTCATCAGAATCGGTCCATTATCTTGGGCGCTACGATACCACAGACAGATATACACGTTAAACTTCTAACACCCCGTCGTTGAAGTATCGGGGGTTAAAAACGGGAATAATATTCATTTTCTTAAGTTTCGAAAAAACCCATGAACAATATTTATGACATTAAAAAATAAAGTATCTGTTTGACGATTTTCTGTTTTAAGACAAACGACTATTTAGTTTTACGTAATGCGGGTATAAGATAAAACTTCCATTTGTTTCCTCATCTTATGTTATATAAAAAAATGTATGATTAATTAATTAAAACAATAAAAGCGCCAAAAGAACACGCACACAGTGGTGACTATCAATCAGTGTTGGTCAAATTTTTTGTTTCTCTCAATCATTTCCATAGTATCGATTTATTTATGTATATAATAAATCATGCGCGTGATCATTATTGATAATAATTTATAGACACTAGCAGTAGGCACACAGGCGCAGACGCACAGGCTCACAGGCGTGCGCAGGCGCAGCGCCGATAAATCAATTTGTAGCGGTATGTTGCTCGTCGCTCGTCGCTCGTTGCTCGTACGAATAACGACACTCAAACTCGTTGGAATTTGATTAGGTATATGTGCTTGGTTACACGGATTTGTCTACTATTATTACATTAGACTGGCAACTTGTGATATGTAGTACATTTACTATTGAAAATAACGATTTTATAACTTCAGGACATCCTTGTAACCGTTCAAGTTTAACGTAAGCATTAAAGGGGGACGGGGATCCTTGCTTCGCTTATTTTTGATGAGACGGGGAATGGGAAGGTCTTAATGGTGGTTACAGATGTAAAAAGTAAACACGCACATCACAGCACAGCACACATAGAAAAACGCATTCATTAATGTTTTGGGCTTTGCTTACTTTAGCCGAAATGGGGTCGGGGTGGATGAAAATTGCAAAAAATCTGGTTAAGTAATACATGAACGGCCCCGTAGCATGAAAATAGCCAGTGCTGCCAAACATCTACAACAATTCACAGGATATACACCATAAACGCATTACTTATCAATATTATTATTTAGTATCTCAGAGCTGATCTGACAATGAAGCCAGGAGCTGGATGATGAAACCATTCATATACTGAAACCCTCCGAGTTTATATCCAATAGGTATATTGTATAAGTTCTCGACGATCTGGTGATGAATGAGCGAATAGTTTGACTTTTTAGTGACTTCAGACTTTCTTATTTCATTATGTGTATATATTTATTTGGTTATTTTTTTATATATAACTAGGTTGGCAAACAAGCGTACGGCACACCTGATGGTAAGCGATTACCGTAGCTTATAGACGTCTGCAACACCAGAAGCATCGGAAGCCCGTGGCCGACCCTATCCCCAATTCCCCCAGGAGCTCTGGTCACCTTACTCACCAACAGAAACACAACACTGCTTTAGAGTAGTGTTACTTAGCTGTGATCTTCTGTAAGGTCGAGGTACTACCCCAGTCGGGCTGCTCCATATTTGAGCAGGATATTTCCTGCTGTGCCCTACCTCAGTTGGTTGGTTTTGTTTCTTCCTAAATCCAAGTTCACTTTGCGCGGAATTGTTCCCCTAAGGTTAAGTAATGAGCGCGTTGTCTTAAAAAGCTTCTGGTCTTTAATATCAACATATTATTTAATAATAATTTTATATTATATGTATAAATGCAGTTACAGTAAAGCTAATGAAATGGCAATCATTTATTCGTCGCTGCTTATTCGTGTCGTTGATTTATCAATCAATAAAGTATCGCGTCGCTATGCGCAAGCGCAGGCTTTGATGTTGCCGACTGTTTATCGAAGCCTGTTCATATTAAATAAGACCTACGTTTAAGTATAATGAATCATTGGGTGGAAATAATTGTTTAATTAACCGATAACGTGAAGGACAAACAGAATTATTTTATTTCTAGTTTTGTCGTCTTTGCTTTTTACCCGACTACGACGAATCCAAAAGGAAGGGTTATGATTTTGGCAGTCTATGTATGTATGTATCTATGTATGTTTGTATGTTCCTCTTTAGCGCCTAAACTACTGAACCAATTTTCATGAGGTGTCAAAAGATTCGTAATAATGGCGCGTGTGACAGACTTTATGATTTAAAAAAAAAATTAAACTGAGATAATTATCACGTGTCTGGTGTCAACAGAAAGGTCTTGTTAATAAAACAATATTAAATTATAAATGCTTCTCCATTTGAGAGATTTCGCCAATTTGAGATTTTTTTATATATTTGTATGATCACGCAACCAAACCTTAATTTATAGTTTAATTTAGATTATAAACTCACTATGTATTTGTAATGTTTTATCGAATGCATTCAGCCATCTTGCGTGATTGAGTAACAGACATCAGATGCTTATTATTCTTTCGTCTAATGATTTTATAACTTAAGTAATTTCAAAAAACAATCAAGACAGGCAAGTCCAAACACAAAACAGAGCAAGGGTCGCATATAATGAAATCGGAATTAGATTAGACGAAGCTAATGAGCCGTAGCTGGAGCCGGAGCCGGGGGTTGTAACGAGATTACACTCTTAAACTGATTACTTGGGCATTGAGCTTCCCTTCGCAGTGTTGCTGTACGTCTGTCGATGATTTGTGATTCATACTATAGACAATGTTATTTAAACTAAATATTTTTGAAACGAAGTTAATATTGACAAGACCTTACGATTACGTAGGATGCCAATTCAGTAAATCTTATACTAATATTTAAATCTGAAGAGTTTGTTTGCTTGAACACGCTAATCTCAGGAACTTCTAGTCCGATTTGAAAAATTCTTTCAGTGTTAGATAGCCCATTTATTGAAGAAAGCTATAGGCTAAATATCATCATGCTAAGACCAATAGGAGCGGAACTACACGTGAACAAAGTCACGCGGGTCGACTAGTACTATAAGTGTACTGAATTGGCATCCTATCTAATAGTAAGCGGTATACATATATACTAGACAGGAAGGGCTCAAATAAACTGTTTGGGCCTAACTGTGGAAGTTTATAGTCTAGGGTCCAGGTGTATAGTATAGGGTCTTGGTGTTCGCATCTATAATAAGATTCCACAGACTATATGAGACTTGCCACTTCAACAATTTAAAACTCGTATCAAGAAGTCATTAATATATAAAGCATACTATAATGTACAGGATTACTTAAATGATGCGAATGCTTGGAATCTAAGTGACGTTGACTCTCAAGTTAAATGATTTGTATAACAGATTATGTAAACATGGCTTTTTGATGCGAGCGACTGTTGAGTTTCTGGCCGGCTCTTCTCAACAGAAAACTGCTTTCCGAGCTGGTGGTAGCTTCAGACAAACTGACTGACCGACCAATTTTTGACGTTTCAAAAAAAGTCTACTTGTAATAAATAATATTGAGTTTGAGTATCGAAATTTATTGACAAATATGTGCCACGTCTCACATCAAAACATTTCAATTAATTCAAATCGATGCTGCACAAATTATAACAAATAGTAGAGTTCTCCCAAATAAGGGAGAGCCAAACTTCTCAACTAAAGACTGTATATGGAGTTGCTGAGCACCATCGTCTTATATGGGGTCCTAATCTATATGTAGCCTCTCTCTACGGGAATCAAAAGTACCTTGAGAAGGTCTCAGAAGGTGATTGCTAGTAGGACAATCTGAAATTGTAATTATTTAAAGTTTAGAAATTTAAATATCAAAATCAAAAGGATTATTGATTAAGTTTTGAATTGAAAACGAACTGCAATAAAAAGTTAAAAATGCATGTGTGCAATTTTACATGACATGTGCATAATAGTTGTAGTATGCATCAAATTAGATTACATTCCGAGTTGTTTCCGGCTCATGGCGCCCCCTAGCGACATTAGTTTTCATTTGCGGCCCTTAGCCCTTGCCGGTGATCTAGTTAGTGTATGATGTGTAGGGTCGCGTGATCGAATTATATTGCTGATGGAATGTTTGTCTACAGTTATTTGGAGCCTATTATACTTTCTATTCAACGACAATTCCAAACCATAAACTTTACTAACTATGCACATAAGATACTAATAGCTATAGTAATTTAATGTTTAGCGCGCCCGATCGCAGGAATTAAAGTGGCAGTCGACCCTCCTTCGCTTGCACTGCAATCAGTTATCGGTCAAGTTTTCAAGGAAGAAATAAAGTTTAGCTAATCCTCCTCATTTCGCAATAATTATTTTCGAGTTATTCTTTATATTAGACTAGTTGACCCGCCCCGGCTTCGCATGGGTCAAAAATCATTTAATTTCAATACGTTATTGCTTAATAGCAATATTCAGGCGCTTACGACAATAAATATATTATATTATTACCCGCAGGAACTCTGAATTTTCCGGGATGAAAAAGTATCTGTGTGTCAAGTTTCAATAAAATTCGTTCAGCCATTTTATATGTTAATAGCGGCCTGCCCTCGCTTCGCTCCTTGTATTTAAAGAAATATTATAATTGATATCCTTAATTTGTCACTCTCTCTGTAATTGTGTAGTTTTTCATTATTTGAAAAGAGAGAGGGAATAAGAAAAAGTTATAAAAAGAAAAATAATATAAACAAAAATAATAGAAAACCGACAGAGCAAAAATAAAATTATCATTCTGAACAGATAAAAGTAAAAATTAAAGAGAGAAAAAAGATGATGAATAGGATGAGAGACAATGATAGTATTATAAGAGGAAGACAGACGGAAACACTATAGACTTCTCTCAGTGAAAGAATTTTCAAAATCGGTTCAGTAGTTTTCGAGCCAATTCGCAACAATCAAACATACAAACAATCAAATCTTTCCTCTTTATATACTAGTGTAGATATTGTCTGTTTTTTATGAATACTTTTACAATTATTTATCAGCACCAGTAACTCTATAAGCGAGCTCAATGGATTGATCGCGCGCGTGGCGACATCCGCTACGCGCGCACTACTCATATCCGGAAAATGAGATACAGTTTGTATTACTTATATTATTAATTATATTTATGTGTAAGCTGTATTATTGTTAAGTTTCATCAATCCATTCAGTAGTTTTTGCGTGAAAGAGTAACAAACATCCATACTTCCAGCCATCTATACATTCTTACAAACTTTCGCGTTTATAATATTGTAAATATTATATATTTAATTTCACGTTTTATTCGCTACATCACTATATGTATTACTTATATATATTTTACATTTTAATTCGTTCACTATATATGTATCGCATTTTTGTAGGATTTCCACGATACATTATATACGTGACACACAGACAAAGCCTACTTACTACTTACTCTACCTAATCTTTATAAATTATAGCCTACCTATTATTCTGTTGTATAAGCTATATTATAGTTTCATTGAAATCCATTCTGTAGTTGTTTGAATGTTTGGACGTTTGTTATTCAATCACGCAAAAACCGCTGAACGGATTTCAATGAAATTTGTCACACAGTTACTCCATTACCTGGATTAACACATAGGCCACTCCCGAAAAAAAAAAAACTAATAATAAATTTAAATACACAAGTAATAAGCACCTTAATTTAATTTAGCAACAATATAACAATATATTGAAATTTAATTGATATTTAAATATTTAACGACTATTTTTCTGCCTTACAACAAAATTCTCTTTCAAACTAAGCTTTCTTTTGGAGAAAGAATTTTCAGAATTTAATTAGTTGTTCTAGAGATTTACCTCTTACTGTAAAACAAAATCGTCATCCGTATCTGTCTATTTTTATACCATACATGGGATTTTTACTACGTTTTCATATATAATTTGTCAAAAGATAGCATAATATTACTGAACAACGTGCAAAGCTGAAGCGTGTTCCTAGTAATCGGTTTTTAGTGGACAAAAACTGTTTTAAATGACTCTATTACATGTATTCCAAGAATATATTGAAAGCTCCGTGTTTCCAATAAGTAGTTTGTCTGTAATGATATTCATGTCGCGTAGCAATAAATAACGAGATACTAGGCTACTGTCTGCAATTGCGTAATAAATAGAGTAAGGTGGATTCTTATCGCGAATAATTTGGCTCGGTACACATTAAATATACACATAATGTCCGTGTGAATGTTTAGAAAATTAAAATATGTTATATACTTTTATTTTTTTGGCAGTCTCAAAAATAGCTAAAAGTATTATAATTTTAGAAATTGAATTGAAGATGTATATCTTTTATATATACCCCAGTGTTGCCAACTTACCTACTTTGAAGCTAGATCTGCCCATTTTTACGCATTCATGAGATGCAAACCACAAAAACAGTGGCTAAATATAAACACTTTTTCTAGCCACATTTCAGCCTATAACTACAATGTTTTGATATAGATTAATTTTACAATTTGTTTAGTTCAAAAGATTCGAATAAATATGTGGGTTAATTATGGCAACATTATTCTAATTATTATAAAACTACTTTCATTTTCATTTCAGTAATTTTTAACTACTTTTTGCAGCAGATCTAGCTACAAACTGGGTCTGATTTACCGTATAACGGTCAGTGTTGCATCGTGCAGTAACCGCACTATCAACTCAACTACCACAGATTACATCACTACTTACTTATGTTTTGGGTTAATTAAAGTGATCTACTGAGCAGAGTCAGAGGTTTGTGACCCAGGTTTGATGGGGCTATCTACGACGAGGACCTCATGTAAGCCTAAGGTTAGGCTAAAATAAACCTAACCTAACACAAGGCTAACCTAACAATGTTTTACATTACCATGTGGTGTGTGTAAGGTACTAATGTGACCTTAATCGGACAACACTTACTATAACTAATACTTTCACTAGAAGTACCCAGATGATATCCACTTCTTGAAAGACCTCGCGTAACACTAAGACCGCAGTTAGACTATAGAGAGTCAAAACGACGGAAATGATTATCTTTTACTCTAGCGCCATAGATGGCGATGACGATTCATTTATCTATACTAATATTATAGAGGAAAGATTTGTATTTTTGTATTTTGTATTTTTGTATGTAACGAATAAACATAAAAACTACTGGACCGATTTTAAACATTCTTTCACCATTAGAAAGCTACATTATTCCTGAGTAACATAGGCTATATTTATTACAAGAAAAAATTAGAGATCCCCAGAAATTCTCACTAAAACCAACACAAGGTGCAAAAAAATTAGCCATAAAATATCTTTCATCGCATGCGCTGCGAAAAGTATTGATGATAGAGCAAAAAAATGTTTTACAATATTATAGAACGTATTAATATCTACAAAAAAGTCCGCGAGACCATATGTCCAACTATTGTAGTTAAGTCACTATAACTACTTTTTTACATTTTAAAAGTTGGTAAAAATGCCTATCAAAATCAGACCATGTTTACCATAACTTTGTATTAATTATTATCCAAATAAATTATTTCGTAATGAAGACTGTTTCAATACCTGTTAGTTACTTTTTGAATTATTGAAATCGGACATTCCAGTCAAAAGATATTACGAAATAAAAATATCAAGATAAATAAAAAATAATCCCAGACGGGCCGCCGGCGCGGTGTGGGTGCCTCGCAGAGCAGCGAGTAACGCGGCAATAGAGGGAGCGACAGAATGCGGGAGCCAAAATGTTAAAAAAAAATTATCCACCCGTGCGAAGCCGGGACGGGCCCCTAGTATCGAATAAATCTTTAACTTTTTTCCACCTTACATAACTAACTGACCCGTCCTCGCTTTCCTGATGCGGATTGAGGACAGGTGAAAGACTCCCAGAAATAATTCAAAACTAATATAAGCCAAATCGGTTCAGTCGTTCTCAAGTTTTAGTGAGGCTAAAGAACAGCAATTCATTTGTATTTATGTAATCTTTTTTATATATAAAATTCTCGTGTCACAATTTTAGTTACCATACTCCTCCGAAACGGTTAGACCGATTTTTATGAAATTTTATATGCATATTCAGTAGGTCTGAAAATCGGCTACTATCTATTTTTCATCCCTCTAAGCGATAAGGGTGGCCCACCCAAAATTTATATGGCAAAACGTTTGCTGGGTCAGCTAGTAAAGTATATATTAGTATGTTAACAGATAACAGATTAATTGAAGTACTTAGCTACTATTTTGTATACTTATATAGAATCATATTTAAAAACGTTCGTCAAATATTTCATTTAAAATATGAATTTTATGTTCCTTAAGATAATTTGTGTATGTTTTATTATTTCCTTTATTGAACAAGCGAGAATATAATAATACGTTACATTCATAATATATTATTGCTATCTGTCGTGAATTTAATTAGCATATGCGATATTAAATTAGTTACAAAAAATTACTAAGATATTATTGTGTATTAAATGTCAATTTCGTTATATATATTGCTGTTAGATATGATATTTTCTTGGAAATTAATAGTAACAAGCTTACTATCTTTTTGCTATGAGGATAAAGACGCGTACATCTTCAAATTATCCGATTAGTAATATAATGAAAAATACTCATACGTATAATACTTATACTCCTTCGCTAGGTACAATGGTTGGATTGTGGACAGGTTAATGATAATTCTTAGATTCGTCGAAGGAAAGTATAAACTGAACACAACAAAGTTGATGCTGTAACAAACGAACTTACGTAAGTTTAGGTTTAACATAACAAGATTCTTTAGATAGTCTGATAGAATACAATTCGCTTTTTAATTCACTTCATTTGGACATGACAATCAAGAGACAACAACTAGAGACAGATATGACAATTGACTTCCCTTTGATTAGCCTCTGTTTCCCTCATTTATCCCCATCATTACAATTTTTGTAATAGATTTTTTGAGCCTTGGTGTACGGACTTGGATACACCTTACACTCAGTCTTTTTTTTTACTAGCCGACCTGCTCTCGCTTCGCTGAGGTGTGTTCAAATTGTTCGCTCACTCTCACACACATAACACATTTTCGTTCGACAGGTTTCTCTTCGACTTACTTTGCAAAACCGACTACCACGAAAATGTCATTTCATTTTTCGGGTAAATGTCATTCATAGCCTATGACACATTAATAATGTGGCTTTCTATTAGTAGAAGAATTTTCAAAATCGGTTCAGCAGATCCAGATATTACCCCCTTACATTGCAACCTCATAAACTTTACCTCTTTATAGTATTAAGTATAGATAATTATTTAAAAATACCAGAATTTTCATAACAGCTAAATCACAAAGCGATTTAAAAGAAACGTTACACTAGTCGACCTGCGCGACTTCGTTCGCGTGTTGCTCCGCTCCTATGGGTCGTAGCGAGATGTTAAACAGCCTAAGTTACTCCTTGTTATACCAGCTACCTGCCAGTGAAAGTCCCGTCAAAATAGGGCCAGCCATTTCAGAGATTAGCTGAATCAAACAGACAGAGAGACGGAAAAAATTTTGTTTTGTTTTATAAGTATACCGGGTAAAGAGTGGTTATTTTATATTACAAACAGACACTCCAATTTTATTTATTTGTATGAATTTATTAGTGAATTGTACAAAATATTTTCAGTTGAAGTGTTATAATGAAGTGCAGTTTAATAGAGCGCTAAATAGACGTTAGTGATGTTCGTGTTCCGCTAAGCGTCGCTAATCCGCGGATTTGTGTAAGATTTAGTGCGAGCAGATGTCATCATACGACGTTATTTGTGTCAGCTGTGGCTGCATAATAGATGTGCGTATTTTGAGATATTGAAATTTTTCATCATTTTTATGTTTTATGTTGAATTTTAAGCAATAAAGACAACAAATTCCTCAACTTACTGTTAATTAGCGAACGACGCCCTTATCATTGAATGTAGGAACCTTTTCACTTAAAATTTACTATTTTCAATATATTTAAAAATATTCAAGTACTTCCGTATTTTATTATCCTCCAGGAACTGTGATTTTTTCAAATTAAAAATAGTCTATGCTTCTTTTAGACTATTTCTATCGGAACAGACCAACATAAACAATTTTTAATATGGATAGTATATATTTTAATTTTCATTATTTAACATATAAAATTATCTGGTTATGTATCTACTTATGTAATACAACACTTTTATTTACATCACAGTAACACACACACACACACTTATCATAGGGATTCCAAGTTGAATTTGATGTTAAATATCGTCATGATTCCAATAAGTAAAACAAAAGAATAGAAATTTCAGTCTCTTTATCATTTTACAATCAAATAATGGTTTAATCTGTATCGTTGTAGTGTTTATACATTAGAAACTAATTACTTACAAACCTACTAGTGTTGTGAACTGGTGACTTGTGACATCAATTAACAGTAACGCACACGCTGTGCGAAAGGGACGGACAGTAATTACTCAGGCACGCACACTGACGCTACGCACTGTATGGGCGTGGCGTGTCGTTGAGTGTCGATGGATCACCTTGTGATCGTTTTGTCGATAACGTTGCTTTATGGTGTTTCACTATTATTGCTAAGGTTAAGGTTAGTGTTACTATTTTATGAAATGACACTCAAAATACAATACTAACATGAAATTTTGACAGAAAACCATCCTATGTCTTCTTGCTCTCAGCGCTTTTAGATTGCAAAAACACTCATACATTACTCGACATACAAGATATTAAATATTATATATACTGGCCTGCAAAAGAAGGTATAATAGTTTTTAAATTGAATTTTCTCCTAAAATATTAAATTTAGAAACTTGAAATAAAAAACAACATTTAGAACAGTTAAAAAATATTTTTTGAATATAAGTTTTTTTACTTAACTTAATGTTTTTAACATAAATGAAATATAAAAACAAAAAGTAACCATTTTCACTGAATGGCAAAACTTAAAAAACCCTGAAATTGGTGTTTGTAATCTTAAAATCACGTTTTTAATAACTGGTGTTACCTTCTCTGGGTCTAATCACAGCGTCGCGTCTGTTTGGCATACTTAAGACGAGGTTCCGGAGACGATTTTGGGGATATTCTCCCATTCTTCCATCAGGTCCTGTTTAAGATCATTGAGGGTAACAGGAGGTCGTCTGCGTCGTCTGACCAGCCTTCCGAGGTCATCTCAAGCGTGTTCGATCGAGTTCAGGTCAAGACTCTTGAATGTACTCTTGTGCTACCTAAGCGGTGTGTTACTGGGCGTTATCTTGCATTAGAATTCATACATTACCCATATTTACCAGATATGGTCCTGCATACTCATTGAGAATCTCTTGAGCATATCTCACCCCGGTCAGAGTCAGAGTGCTAGCTAGAGTCTACAATAAACTCAACTTTTTAAATTTTCAAATTTTTAAAAAAAATGGCACTAAACAATGGTGGTAACTATTGTGACATAATATTTTCTGGATAGGTTTTTAGTCTAGTCCAATTAACCAACATGCGATATGGAATCTTTTCTTGTTGTGAACCAAGAAAATGCCACACATTTGGATTTTAAAAATTAGTACAAAAATTTATAGACCATAGTCCTTCTAAAAGTCATGTAAAGTAACTCTAAGTTTAAAAAAATATAAAATTGAAGGTTATAGATAATAATCTATTTATCCTGAGCACAGTCCGGTTACAGAGTATATAATTGACTCATAAACAACGAGTACCCGTGGGCCGATACTGGTCCGCATAAAATCTCAACGGGGTGCTTCCTAGGAATTACTCGTAGCTACTTTATTGAAAGCGTTTTAATTAACCCGAAGCGAATTATTTATGTCCAAATGACGTATTTTATATTGCAACGGTAATTATAAATGCTTTAAACGTTATTTTTGTTTTTATCGATATCATACGGTCGTCGTTATTGGTGTAGGTGCATCACTATAATATATTTTTTATGATCATTAGGGATGTATGGATACTTCAGATTTTTTTTCGTTTTTTTTAAACAACTTATTCCCTGCTTATACTAAGTTGTTTCATATTAGTAGTAAAAATATAAAATATTTGTAATATGATCTTACAAGAACTGTACAGAAATTAGCATAAACTTACAATTGTATGTTCCAAGTACAGGTGATGTCAGAAAATAGAAACCAAATGTTAAAAAACATATACCTATATCCTTTTCTATGTCGGTACCAGTGCTAAAAGGATACAACTACAAATATTGAAAAAATAACTATGACTTTTTCGAATCATCATCATCATCATAACCCATTAATGGCCCACTGCCGAGTCGGGTCTCCTCCTTAGGGTGAGGAGGGGGATAGGCCATAGTCCACCACGCAGGCCCTGTGGGGGTCAGAGAAAAAGTCAGAGGTGAGTGCCTGTTGGGATCGAACCGGACCTCCCGAGTAAGACACCAATGTCTTAACCACTAGGCTATCCCTGCTATCTTGTAAGATGACTTGTTTGAATAGATTTTACAAAAAATAAGAAACGAATGCTACATAAATAATTGGGCGATAGATTTACCTAAATCTCTTTTTGAAGATAATGATACGATCCATATGACCATTTAATACGTATTTTTTTATAAATTTAAAAAGCTTTATTCAGAACTGATTATGCTACTTAAACACACACAAAGATTATTCAAATCTTCTTGATACAGCTAAATGAACATATCTTGCGGCAAGAGAAACTCTAAAACTCATTGCAGGGACATAAAAATATGAAATATGACAACCTTAACCACGTTACAAAAAGAATAATCGGGAAATTCTTTACCCATCATGTATGCGGATTACCACGGAAATTATGGAAGAAAAAATTTTATCTTTATCCGTCTCTTTGCGAATTAAATGCTTCTAAAGATATGAATTCTTTTTCAAACATTTAGGTGTTTTATCCCAGTAAATGAGATAAGACGGGAAATAATCAGAATGTTTTCCTTCATATAATACCAAGTTACGAAAGAGTAGACGGCTATACGCATTCTAGACGCACAATGGATGGCCAAGTTAAGCTAAACGTTACGATCTCTTGATATACTGACAGGAACCCAAGCAGTGCCTTGGACTCATGACAAAGCATGTAGGTTTAAGGGCTGTCCTGCTGTTGCAGTGTACACTTACCTGCACTCCTAGGCTCTCCGTCTAATCTAAAAGTTAGGCTTACATAAGGCTAACCTAACACTTATCTAAATCAAGCCTAACTTACGATTTAGATATATGTCGGAGCATAGTAAAAGATTATCGATTAATCGAATCGTTATCGTTGTCTATGGCGTTGGAGTGGGGTAGTAGTCACTTCCGTTGTTTTGACAGTATCTACCCTCGACCCTTTATATGCGATCGACAGTCTAACTGAAGTCTTAGTCGTGCGCGGTCTCTCAAGAAGTGAACATCTAAGTAGTGCTAGTGATAGTGATAGTGTCAAGTGCAGTGCAGTGTAGTGTGGAAGTGCTGTCCAACTAAGGTCACGTAAGTCCTTACAATTTAATTGCCACGTGGTTAAGTAAACACAATGTTAGGTTAGGTTAGCCTTAGGTTAGGTTAGCCTTGTGTTAGATTCGGTTTATGTGCGTTTAACCTTGGGTTTAAATAGAGAGCCTAGCAGTGGAGGCGAGTGTTGTAATTACTTAAAGGATATCCTTAAGCCTACACCTTGGTCACAAGTCCAAGGCACTGCTTAGGTTTCTCTCGTAATTGTTAGAGATCATATTTGATCATTTATCGCTTCAATAGGAGTATCTACGTTGCGTTTACCCAATATTCCATTCAATACCATCACCCCCTTTCAGTGTTCCCCAATATTCCCCATCTTCCTCCTTCCATTTCCTTTCACATCGTTTTAAAATCCCCGACATATATTTTAATAACAGATGTTTTTGAGTTGGTACATTTTAGCCCAAAGGCACCAATTATAAAAAGCTCGCAATCGATATTGTTTCCTTTTATCTCAACATCGGTTTCACATTGCATTTAAATATCAATTGAAAATTCCACCCAAGTTGTTCGCATAATCAAAACGTACAGTTTATATTCACGACGTACTGTACTGCGTAGTGTAAATAAACACTTGTGTGGAGTTTGCTTAATTTATGTACAGCCTGTTTGTTTTCTGCCGCCCGCTACCTGCCTAACTACGGTCTCTGTGTTGCCATTCGCCTACGTTATAATCTAAAACAAATATCTACATATTTTTAATATAATATATAGTTCGTCCGTTGGTACGTAAAGAGGTATAGTTAGTAATAGATGTATTAAAAATATAGGAAAGTACTGTTAATTAAATCGCGATACAATAGTAGTTTGTGCCAACATATAAAATCATATGTTACTCAGATTATTGTTGCCGACATCATAACTAACAGGCCTGTCACAAATCAGTGTTGCCAGCATCATATTTAGTAGAACGCTACTCAAATTAGTGGTGCTCAAACTGATGGTGATACTGATAACATCATAATTGATACTACATTATTCTTGAGTTACATCCCATATCGAGTCCGTAAAAACACTATGGAATATTCCATCATAAGATAATATACTGATTGATAAACAGATAATATTGTCAATTACCAGATGAAATTGAGAAGTGTGTCCCGTGAGGGGACGGGATTCCCCGTGAGGGAACGGGATAGAATACTATTCTCCTCTGCCGCTGAGAGAGCATCTCGTAAAAGGCGATTGGTGGTAGGGGATCTGTTCCCCGACTGGCTTGCAACCACCAGCATGCGAATCCGACCGCCAAGTGTCATAGACGCGTTCCGGTCGAGCCACATGTGGGCCAGACTTACCCCCTCCCACTCCCATCCCATTAATGCTGTGGATCTAGTGGACTCTACTAACGGTCCGTTGAGACCACAGCATTTTTTCTTCTTTACTCCCCCTCCCCACTCTATCTTCGAGGATGCAACGCATCGACAAAACTAGAGGGGGGTATCTATTGTTTTGTGTATCTCTTGTTTTGTCGATGTCCATGGGCGATGGTGGCCACTCAGGTGAACCATCTACTCGTTTGCACCTTTTCTACCATAAAAAAAAAAAACAACAAATAGATTAAATAGATATTTGTCAAGTATATAACAAGAAGTAAATAGATGAATTAAGGAATTGTCAGAAATTATAAATTCTTCAGAAAAAATCTTCTTTAAAAGTGTCTGCGCTCTAATCCTAAAATTATATATACAGTTATAGCTACCGGCACGTAAGTATAAGTTTGACCTTGAGCAAGCAGAAGTCACGGATGGAACTGTCACTATTTTTTCGCTGATCTAAAGTTAGCTGCCGGCTACTATATCATTGTAGAGTTTAATTAAAATTCGATCAGGAGTTGAAAAATTAAACATACTATTTGTTATTAATATATCAGTATTTGTCATATATATGTTTCTTACAATTAAAACATACGGGAAGAGTAGCGCGTATAGACTAGTGCACGCGTGATATAAATGTTAATAAGAGTTAATATTTACAATTTCTTATTCAAATAGCTTCTGCCTCCGCTTTTTCCCGTGCGAACTAAATAATTATCTGCGTTTGTATGTTATACCTGTACCAGATAGGACTTTCTTAATAAAGAAGTAAGTAGCCTTTTCTACATCTTCTAGTTAAATAGTAATTAATAATATTTTCTTATGATATTATGCTCGATCCGGTTTGTATTAGCGCGAGCGAAATTTATTATTTTTTTTTAATATATCAACAAAGTGAAGGTTTTGGGATTTATTGACAGAAAGGAGACTTATAACAGAATTATACCAGTAGCCTCGGGCGTAAGACCCAGAATAAAGTTTAATAAGCTCTATGGCTACATTCAGACTTTCGCTTCCAGTATTCGATCTAGTTGACTAACATTTACACCTAAGCTAACCAATAAATCATAAATAATAGTTTAAAAAAAACTAAAAACACGCTTTTTATTATAGAAAACCAAAGCGTGGGGTGCTTTTTAAGATATTATCAAAATGATAATCACTCTACTCATATCTGTCAATAAAATATTTATAACTATTGACACCAAGCACCCCACGCGTTTTTTAAATAAAATACATTTTTTTTTATTTACACTATTATTAATTTATATTTATTGAAATTTTTAACACTATTCTTATTTTAAATTTATTAAAATTTATTTTCTATTTTTTAGTTTGGTTTTCTATAATAAAAAGCGTGTTTTTAGTTTTTTTTAAACTATTATTTATTTTTTACTTTTTAGTTTGATTTATTTAAAAAAGCGTGATTTTTTTTTAGTTTTTTTTAAACTAAAAATAATCACGCTTGAGAAACGGCTACCAGAACCAAGGAAGGCCGCAGGCGCGCAAATTGCCCACGGAGAGTTACATACTGACATACTGACAGACTGACATACTGACATACAAGTGAAGCTAATAAAAAGCGTGTAAAAAACTCAGGTGACAAACCATAAAGATTAGACTTCAATCATTTATACTTCATTATGATAATTCAATAAAAACTTACTTTATTGCCTTAATAGGCCCATAAACGGAAATAAGGACACATTCAGCGACTTTAACTTCTTGAAGAGTATATATGACCACTAAATAACGACTTAAACTAGAATTTGAAGTAAATGCATGTAAATATACCATATAAATGGCGCTTACGTACCTGTACAAATGTCCTTGTTTAGGCAATTCATAATAAAAAACATTAGAAATGAACAACAACCGAGCGGTGGTGGCGCCGGCGGCATTACGTCGGGTCTAGTGCGCGCGTGCGCTTCGCTGAGCTACGGTATCCGCACTCACCCTGCCTGCGCCTGCGACACAACTCACAAGCTTTCATAAAAATAATAATTAATACGAAACTATATTATTTTTTTGTTTATAAAGATTACTAGCATGGATCGATTATGGATCGCAAACGACTAGTATTCTTAACCCCTCCAAGTAAGCTAAAATGCGTGTGCTTGGAGTGGTCCACGTCAGTAGTCCAGTGAGTGGGATATGAACCCACGACCTACTGACGCATTTTTAAATTTATAATACAAGCTCAATAACCTGGGTTTAGTCTTTTTACCTTTAATAAAACCATACAAGTTTATTTTGAATCCATTCATATTTATGTAATTAACATTATCTGAAGGTTTCTATTTTTACTAATACTATTTCAGCTTCACTACAAAAACTTCTATAATTTTATGATTAACACTTAATGCTTAATAAAATAGACAAAAAATAGTTAAGATATCCAACTGAGTGTTATAATATAAACTTTTTGGTACTGAAGATATCATCCCTGAAGAAAGCTGCCTTGTTTAACAAAGAAGAAATTACTCTAATAAAATATATGGATAATATGGTTCAACCTCCTCTCTTCTTCGTTTTGCTTTTGGTACAACGGTAATGGTTGTCGTGGCATATATTTAAAGGCTGCTGCTGCTTGCAGTTTGTCTTCGCCCATTTTGCCCAGTTCACGGCTCTTCTGGGACACTCTCACAAGGATCAAGCTCCTCAGACAATTTTATCTAATCAGTCCATAATGTATTATGGGTATAAATCATAATAACAACAAATATGAGAACGTGTTTTTAATATTATAATGCAAAAGCAATCGCTGTAAGTTTTCAACTTGTTCCTCATCAGCTGATATCTTGATTACTTTCCGCTTTATCCGCACCGACCTTTGTCTCCGTCAGTTATCACAACCTCTATCAGCATATTTACTTCCAGGCAAATGAACAACATCATATCTATAGGGCTCGCCTGTTTCCAAACGATTGAATTTCATGAGATCGACGCGGTGTCGTGTCGAGTTACTGACATTCGTTAATTTGCTTGGAATATTTTAATATCATAAAACAAGTTATTGAACTTAATCAATCGATACCACAAATACCTATTGATAAATACAATGTTTTAGTATCGTATAACAATAAAGAAGGCTTTCTTCTCAAAAAGTACAAAAATCCATCCAATTCAAATTCATTTAAATCTTGGAGAGAAATGCAACAATCTATAAACACAATTACAGTATAAGTAAAGAGTAAAATTAAAATATTACTTAAATGCTAATAGGTTACCCAATTAAAAAAAAATTGTAACAATTCTCAATCAAATTTTAAGATACGAGTAAAATCTTAAGATAAAAAAAAGAAATTTCCTTGAATCAGACCGATATAGGTTTTTTGTTTGTCGAAGTTGAAAGCAACCATGAACAAAATAAAAGATGAAATCTATTCACATTTCTTTTATCCGACGTATTATTTTACGCGTATATTTATTATAATGGTTTCAATTAAAGCAAAGTCGCGCTCGAGCGCCGCCTTTTTATCGCGCATGCACAAAAAATAACCATTACTCAGTATTACGGGACGCCTTTTCAAGTTTGCACAAAGACGCGCCGACGGAAAGGACCTTCGTGTACTCTATACGTAAAGCCTATATAAAGGTGGGGTGCCACTGATGTCTTTACGATCGATTGTGCCAAATATAGGAAAAGACCAAACGCTTTTTTATCTTTATATTAGAAATAATGAAGAGAAGCAGCAAAAATGCAATTTATTTACTGATTTATTAATTTTATTTTGGAAAATCCAAGCCCTTAATGATTGAATCTAGATTTCATTACACCTTTACGATTTACGATCTCAACTATCATCCATTTCTTTTGTTTGTTACTTGGAATTTTAAAAATACCTAAAAAGTATGTTAGCAGATATGTGGCAGATAAAGCAGTAGTACTTACCTTTTATTTTATTCCAAGAATACACTCTGTTCGTCGATAGACTTGAATCAATTGTCAAACAGAGCTCGCCTGGTGACCATAACGGCTGTACAATTGGTGTGGTGACGTTATGCTGGAACTCCATTGTGAAAGATTTGTGAGTGTATGGGATTATATTTCTCGGTTTCTGCTTAAAATGCATATTATTATTGTCTTTTACGTGTTACTGTGCAGTATAGCTTCCAATAGATAATCCGTTACCAACTTAAAAAGATTAGCTCTGCAATAACTAAACTTCTCTACAAGCTTGATTATTATGGAAAAATGTTCCTAAAATGGTGGATACTTTCTTTCATTTAAAAGCAATTATGGCAAAAGTTAGTAACTTGCAGCGTTTTTATTGTAAGTTGTATAAACGCTTACACTCTAACCACCCTCATCCAGTTACCTCAGGATTCCAATTTTATAAAAGCCGTGCAGAAACAAAGAAGCTGGACCCTTTGAATCCAAATCCCGTCTTAAACGTCTATTGAGTATTGTTCAGTTACGTTTTGTGTATTATATTAAGGTAATGTAATATTGTATTGTGTAACGGATTCGGTATCGGATCGTCTGTTTGGATTTTTGGATTGTCTGCCAAACGTTGTTAACACCTGGATCAAGTGTGGATTAGTTGCTTGCTGTTTCTGTCATCTGCTGAAAAAACTGAGGTTTTAATTCTGCACTTATATGTCTAATAGGTTTTTCATTAATCGAGATATCTAAAGCAGAAATAATTTTCAATTAAATTTAATAGTATTGAAGAGAGTATTCAATTAACTCTGAATATTTTATTTTATCTATATTAATATAATGCAACGTACATTTTGATTTCTTATTTTATTTTTATTCGTATGAGCTATATATAAGTGAAGAATTTATAAGCCAAAAAGAATAACTTTAATAATGACGTATTTCTTAAAATTCAAGCTAAAAATGAAAATCAAAATACGGAATTAAAATTCAATCTAAATGCTTTTTAAAATAATGAAATTATTTGAATTTGGTTTTTATTAATATATTGTATTCTACTCTCCATATCTATATTTTGTTAAGAAAAACCTTATACAAAAGTTAAGTACTATAAAACATTATTCATAACATGTCTATCAAAACTCAAAAGGTACAAAAAAACGACAATCTTTATTACTTGCCCTCCCCTAACCACTAAACACCGTTGTTCCTTTGTGTTATCTGTCACGCCTGTCCCCCTGGAGCCCCCGGAGCCCTCGGAGCCCTGTACTGAAGCACAATACTGTGTTGACAACTATTGTTGGAGACGAGTGCGCCTGCGTCGGCTCACCCTTTTGTGATGATGGTTAATCATTTTATAGATCTTTGATTCATTGGATAAAAGATGTAAGTATAAAAAACATGCTATTTATATCTTTAATTTTTTTTATTTTCATTAAATTTCGTACAATATTTCAAATGTGAAATAGTTCTTACGATTTTTATTTGTTTCCAAAACCCTTATACCTTTTAAAGATGTCTATCTATTGATTCAAATTTTAAAGCAGGAAGAAATTCAAAGTGTTATTAGATATGACATGTTATTGACATCATTATGTGGCAAAGTCAGAACATAGTCTACATTATAAAAAAAACAATGTAAGCTTAAACCTGGGTTACAAGCCTCAAGCACTATTAAGGTTTCTTTCATAATATTTAGACAATAAAGTATTATTCCATTCTTTATATCAGATACTGATACCAGGGACTAATACTTTATATTACTACATGTTGCTTTGATGTAGGTAGTTAGGCGTTTTACTGACAATGTAAAATGTATAATATACAATGACAACTGTAAAAAAATTTGTGATATAATACGATTAAATTAATTGATACCATATCAATCATGCATACAATAAAATAAAGATCGAAACCGTCGACCAATATAGGTATATATATACCTGGTCAATAAAACAAATCTATTTTTAACTCAAACATAAAATTAAATAAATGATTTCAAAATTATAGTTAATTTTAACAATCCATTCATAAAACGCAATAAAAACACAATAAAAGTTGTCCGTGGACAATATAAATGGTAGAAGAGACGCGTTAATGGCTGGTATTCGTCTGATAGATTCCACTAATTTAATAACTGATGCCTCAACAAGAGTCGACGACACCTGAGATCGTGCCCATAAAAACGTCCAGCTCTGCCCAATCAATCTTGGTCCGTACCTGGGCCCAGAGATCGGATCCGCAAGATAACCCTTCCTCAATGCGTAATACCATTAAAACAACGGTGACAAATAAAATAAAAATATTCTTTAACAGCTCTCTACATAACTGACGTGTAAAGTTTCTATTTCTGTAAATATAGAGTCTAATTTTGAGTGCGTGAACTTTTTGATATTAAATAATTAAAGGTAGTGTTTCCTTACTAACCAAATTATTATCTCAATACTTCGTCAATAAGGTAAATTTAATTTAAAACTTACTATTTTTTTTATATTAAAGAAAGCATGACAGCGGAAACACATATCGTTGTTTTAAGCAATTAAATATCATTGCTCTGACGGTGAAGGAAAACATCGTGAGGAAACCTGCACTCCTGAGAGTTCCCTAAACTCGGTATGTGAAGTCTGCCAACCCACACTGGGCCAACGTGGTGGACTATGGCTTAACACCCTCCTCGTTCTGAGCAGGAGATCCGGCTCAGTAGTGAGCCATTAACATTACATATTTCTACTTAATCTTATAGAAAGGTGTTTAAAAATTTTTCATTGTTTGTTTATGCATTAGCGTGGAATACATTCATACGGTTATGGTAAAACTTTGTCATCTCGTAGTACCTAACAGTAACATGAAACGAGATTTAAAGAAAGAAACTACTCTTCTCTCACCTCATGGCCAATTTCCATCAGGTGGATTGTCTGCTCCGTCATCTTTGTCCCTTATCTATCATTTAAAAAAAAAAAATGCATCCCGTTTTAATACAACCATTTTAAAATAATCTATAGACAAATATGTCTTGCTTGTTATGCATTTTGTATAGAAAATCGGTGTTATGGTGAACTCTTAAAAATGTGAGATGATGATCATTGCGGAGGCTCCCACTGTGAAGGTTTGTTTAAGTTCTTTGTTTTTCTGGAATCCTCACTGGGGTCCGTTTTAATTAATGCCCATCACGGATTTTTTTGGACGTTCGCTTTATCGTTGTGTATATTTTTTGGATGTTTTTTGTGACCATTTTTGAAATATGTCCGTGGGTAGTGCAGTGCGGTGCGCGGTGATGCGATATCTCTGTGTCTCCTATTGTTTTCGATTTGATATATTTATGCGATGCCTTCTCGGGAGTGTTTGTTGGTTTGTTTTTACTGAGTGGTGACTGGTGACGCTGCATCGAGCTAAATCGATTCGGAAATGCTGTTGACATTATTTATGCGTAGGTGGCTTTTGAATAGTCTATGCATGACTGTTGGTTATTCAACTTAGTCGGTTTTATATAAAAAAGCTACTCTATTTCTTATTCAATCTTCAGTATACAATACTTTATTTATCACTAACTCAAGTAGTTTATTTGAGTCACATTACATAAATGTAGACAAATAATAGCTGAGTTGTGTCACAAACTAATAATTATATGTCCTATCACCAGTGGACTCATATTTATGTTTTAATATATCTGTCAGAAATATTATTTAATAACAATGTTTTTTATGATTTTTTTTGATATAGAAAGCAGTTCCAAAGTAAGACTATTATAATATATGGCATTCTTAGTGTGACCTGTTTGAAAAATTGGTTATGAGTATTAAGGTTTGTAACCTATTACCAAACTATCTCTGATATTATTTATAATTCTCCCTTTTAGTGAGTGTTAGAATTATCTCTAAATTGAGTTATCTCTCGCTGAAATTATTTCCATAAAAAGAGGGTTATCAATACATAAATAAAGCAAGGACGAACCCATAGCTTATAATTTTGAATAACAAGTATCTGTTAGTAAACTCTAGTTTTATCAGTCCCCCATAAATTTATTTGTAAATGACCAATTAACAAAGTGAAAGTTTATAAAGGTAGATATGCAATAGTATAATCAGTATCGACATAAAACAGTACCATAAAGTTTCCCTTCAGCCTCGGACGCGTGTTCTTGTTCAGATAAACCAAGCAGTTATTTTAATTAACTTATCGTAGGTTTTTTAATGACGCTTAGAAAACATTTAAAATGTTAGGGCTTTTAAGTCAATGCACTTTTTTATTATTGAATTGATTGATAGGTTATAGCCACTAAAGCTCTATAAATCATTTATTCTATTTGATCCTTAACCAGTTTAAAATTATTACCAAATACTAGTACACATGTATTTTATTAATTTATTTCATCTTTTACAGAATCATTTTGCTCTTATTGCCCACAACTTTTAGTATCAAAGCTATTAAAGATATTAGCATTTAATCTTGAATAAGTTTTACTATTAAAAATTTCATATGATTCCATAAATAAGTTCTTTGTTTGCTTAGCCAGGTCTCATCCTCATTCTGAGGAGGAGACCTGGCTAAGCAAACAAAGAAGTCTGGAGAAAATTGCTTATATCTATAAGACTGCCTTATTCGTAATTTTATAATTTTTATGTCCTATTAATTTAAGTAAAGTATATCCTAATATTATAATCTCGAAAGTAACACTTAAGAAACGTAGGTCAATGTAAACAAACGGAAGTGCGGTTTAATATACTATTTACGCCATCTTTTGACGGATAGATGGTCTGTCCAATCTGTTATGCAATCAAGCTTAAATCACTGAACCGATTTAGATGAAATTTGCTACAGAAAAGATTAAAGCTTCAAGAAGGGCCATACAATGGCCCACAACTGAGCCGGGTCTCCTCTTCAGAATGAGGAGAGTATTAGGCCATAGTCCACCACGCTGGCCCAGTGCGGGTTGGCAGACTTCACACACCATTGAGAACTTTTAGGGAACTCTCTTTCTTGAGGATACATTAAACTGTATCAATTTAAATTGTACGATTAGTTAGATTGTTAGACATAGATCGTTTCAAAGCCTAGTATAGTTACCGGCACGTAAGTATAGGTTTGACGTTGAATGCGCAGAAGTGACTATTCGGGCCTTTTTAGTGGGGAGAGCGGGCGAGAGCAGCGCGTCACACGCGATTGGTTCATATGCGATGTTTTAAATCCCGCGTGTTTGCAACTGCCAATACAGGCACGCAGCACTCTTACAATGCGCACCACTATATTTACTCAGACCTATAATTGGCTGCCGGCTACTATAATTCTATAATGATGTAAGACATAACGTTTTAAGAAACTTTATAATTCTACTAGCTGCGACCCGCGGTTTCACCCGAACAACCTTTTTTTTCATAAAAAGTATCCTATGTTACTTCTAATACCCTTAAGAATACGTGTACAAAGTTTCATGATAATCGGTTAAGTAGTTTTCGCGTGAAAGCGTAACAAACAAACTTATAACAAGATCTAGTAATTCTATTATAAACTCTTTTTTTTTTATAATACATAAGGTGCAAACGAGCAGATGGTCCACCTGATGGTAAGTGGCCACCATCGCCCATGGACATCGGAAAAACAAGAAACACTCTCTCGTTTTGTCGATGCGTTGCATCCCCGAAGATAGAGTGGGAAGGAGGAATGAAGAAGAAAAATGATGCGGATTCAGCGGACCCTAGGCAAGAGCCCAGAGTCCACTAGACCCACAGCATTAATGGGATGGGAGAGGGAGGGAGTAAGTTGGCTCACATGCGGCTCAACCGAAACGCGTGTATGACACTTGGCGATCGGATTCGCATGCTGGTGGTCGCAAGCCAGTCGGGGAACAGATCCCCTACCACCAAGGGGGTGCTGGGTTACTCGGCTCTTACGAGATGCTCTCCCAGCGGCAGAGGGGAATAGTATTCTAACCCGTCCCCTCACGGGTGAAAACTCGTCTAAATTATCTTGTAACTATCGCAAAATAAAGCTGCCGTTTCAGAAGAGTATTCTTAATTGTATGAAGCAACTTTCCACCATATAATATTCAGCCATATCTACTATTGTACAAATATTCCCATATCTCCCAATGATGGTAACACATGTAATAAATCGGTACCAGATTAAAGTCACAGGCTGTTATCACAAGTAATCAGTGTAATCGTAAACCACTTTATAACGTCGTGTAGTCGAGTGGTACGTACAAGAGGGAACTATGTTTTACCACAAATATCACTGGCTCGACATCTATTGAGATTTGGTCTATTGGATTTATTGGTTTATCGATAACATATTTTTAGATAATATACCCCCGCTTGTCTAGTGCTTTACATGTGAGACCACATTAAAATATACACGTGGTTAATTGACTTAATTTGAATACAGTATCATCTACATCTGCTATCCATATAAAACATTATTTTAAAAAATCGTTAAATACGCTGAATGACGTCACTATGTGCAGGACGTCTTTATATGGCAGACGCTGTTACATTTTCATTGCTCATTTCGCTACAAATATGTTGGCAACTATAATGCACAGCAAGGCGTGACGTCATAATATGTCATAATAAGACAGGTTGATAGTTTAACCGAATTTTGTAAACTGACTAACTGACTTACGATCAGTATTAGTATCATTTTCATTATTCTTCAATTCTTTTGGCCTTTCTTAACCATCTACAAATTTAACTCTCCCCTCATCTACCTTTGAATATACCAACACTAGAAAATTGTTATTTTTTCTCGATTGGACTAGAATTATATAAATTAATCTATTATATCTTAAGTTTTGGTTTATTAACTAGAATAATTAAATTGAATTTTATTGATTTATTAGCAAATAAGCGACGAAAAGACGACCAAAAGAGACTACTACTAAATGTATAGTTTTTTGGGAAAAAGATATATTGCTTTTTTTTTTAAATTACCTAAAAGAGGTCTGTCTATAATAATATTATTACTTATCAGTTATCTGTAACCTCCACGATATATTATTAGAGCTACATAACATTTTATATCAGTGTTTAACATACACGAGTAACACTATCTTTATGTTCTCTTTTAATTTGTTACGATTGCTTGTAATAATGTTCGTTTTTTTATCTTTTCAGGTAAGTTCCAGAAATCTGAGCTGATATAATTTTGATAAGGGATATTTTGTACAACATAAAGTAAGTACGTTTTCGTGAGTTATGTAATTATTATTCATAGACATAAAACAAACAAAGCATCGTAAAACATTTTTCTCAGACTAATAGACCTTGCTTTAAAACAATTGGTAATAAAATTAATATCTAGGGTATATTTAGATTTTATTCTATTCTTATAAATGGCATTAGGTTCCCCTCGCTTCCTTAAGTTATCAATAATTCGATTACATGTTAGGAAAAGGATCAATACTCAACTATAATGAAAATTTAAGTAAACAAGAAGTTACAGCAGTAGTATCTAGGGTGTTAAACCCACTAATACCCGCCTTTACTGCTCGAATACATATCTTATTAAACTATGAAATTAAGGTAACAGTTAATAGGTCTACTATAACCAAGAAGTAGTAGCACTACTTACTACATTATAAAACGAAAATATCTACTTTATAATATTATTATATACACAGAAGACCGTTACTATCTTTTACTTATTAGCTTCGAATTGTCGAACCTCATTAACTTATTTACATATTAACTATTTAAGATGAGCCCACGCAAGAAAAATAAATGTACGAGTAATATCATTAATGGTATAGTATATTTAAATATTTGGAGACGTGTATTTACGTAAACCACTTAACTGTACTTTATTATGCTAGATGTATTTGTTTTTAAACTATTCTAATTATATTGTACATACATACATTCAATAGTATTGTTTTTTTTAAATTTATATATACGACAAAATGTAAAATAATAAATTCTAGGCTTGTTATTCAACGCCTATAAAATCTTTATCTTTAACATGTAATAAAATTGTAAATTGCTGATGCAGGAGATATTTAGGATAACTTAATATGATAGGACTTTGAAATACCAATAAAAAAGTATTTAGAATTATTGAAAATGAAAAAAAATGACAAATTGCGTCGATGAGTGTGTAATAAACAAAAATCTGTTCGTAATCTAGGTCTGCTATCCACTACCGAGCAGGGTCTCCTCTTCACAATGAGGAGGGTATAGTCGACCATGCTGGCCCAGTGCAGATTGCAAACTTCACACATCTTTGAGAAGATTATGGAGAATTCTCAAGAGTCCTCCCGATGTTTTCCTTCACCGTTAAAGCAAGGATTGAACTCGGATCTCCCGAGTAAAATCGAATATCGTTTATTATAGGACAAAGACAAAAAACAAACAGAACAGGCGGCGTTAGTTAAAATTAAGATTTCAAGCGTTTGTAATATTGTGTCTGGGTGTTCCGTTACCTCGAATTATAATATGATTGGCAAATTGCGCTCATGCAAAATGAATGAAACTATTAAAAGTTTTGCAATACAATGTGCAGCGTGGGGACATAAAATAGCTGGAATTATTTGAAGGAAAGTGGATACAAGTAAGCGTTTGACATCGCGTGACTGTGACTGTGCGCCGAACACGCGATATCTAGTTTTATGGGTCGGAACGCCCGATTGGAGATACACAGACCAGTACAGTAGTGAACTGCCTGGCGAGGATATCTGCTTTACGACTCTACAAGATTACTATTCAAATTCCATCTCTCATAACAGTTGTATCTTTTGATGCTTAACACGTTAATGTTATACTACTGAGTTCGAAAGTTCGTAAGTCTAAACTTTTCTGAGTTATGTGTGTTTTACACAATTAATATATAACTTGCTCTAACGGTACAGAAACCAGCACTCCTGAAAGTTCCATAAAACGTAGTGGACTATTAGCCTAACCCCCCTCATCTATCTGAGAAGGAGACCCGGCTCAGCAGTGGAGCATTAACAGGCTGTGATGAATTAGTATGAAATGGTTCATGTAGAGCTATAACCCACTTGAGTCCAACTTGGCTTCCGGTTTGCTAACTGCACTGGTGGTAGCTTTTGATTGGTGCTATCACTTCGCCAATTAATATAAGTTATTACTATAGATCCACCGTTGTTTGACTAGTCATTTCATGAAATAAATATTGACGTTTCATAGCTAAGTTATAAGTTGATGAAGAATATTACCTCTAATAAAAATGACGTGAGCTACGTTAGTCATTGGGAAGCGAGGTCAAGTAGTGAAAGTGAGAGCTCATATTTGCAAGATTTTTAAACAACTTGGGTCTCAAGTTCTAAGCTCTGCTCGAATTCCTATTCAGATTATATAATTAACTAGCTGACTCGACAGACGTTGTCCTGTCTTAACTATGAATATTGAATTCGAATTGGCTGTCAAAAGCTTACATTAGAAAAGTTAATATTTCTTAAATTTTCTAATTTTCCACGCAACTTTTTAAATTTTTTTCTTCCATAAGAACCTTCTACTGCTGTTCTGAGCTGCTCTCGAGATTTGCGCTTAGTAACTCATTCAGTGCTTTATTTTTATTTTATAGATACTTTACTGATTGCTATATATGTATGTAGAACTGAAGACTTTGGTGTTCAAGACCGTTTTTAAAATTCTTTGGTTATTTTATTCAAAAACAAATCCTGTAAACTGCCATCCAGGGATATGTGATTAATAAAGACAATATAGAGTCTCCACAAAATGTCTAGTCAATAAACAGCCTAAAATATGTCAAACTCTTGGGATTAGAGCGACAGTAACATAGTGTAATGTGTGTACAAATTTATCTGTTTGTACGTCGGGATCGGGAGTCGGGTTACAGCTCCCAGGGGCCCGGATTTCGGTCCCTATAGAATGCATAATTTAGCCTCTAATTTTGTATCGATATTAGGGTATATTTGTACTTTTGTTCGAATTATAAAGTGTAACTGTAACCATAACTTAATAAAATAATATGAAGCTTCAGTTGGTTATTTAGTCTACCGATTTTCGAAATTTTAGTACGCCACTGTATTTTTGGATTTTAAGATCCAATAATATTGTAATTATTTAGGTATTAGGGATACCCATGCTTTAAGTATTAATGAAGAAAAAATCATCCTAAAAAATATGAGAAAAAAATCCTCGATCGAAGGGCCAACATGTCCAGGAGATGTTTACACCACAACGGTCAATTAGCGAATGAAGAGTGATAGGCGCGTCACACGTTTATGACAAATTTCGTGTACATTTCTTTCGCTACCTCTTCTCCGATAAAATAAGTCATTGGCCTGTAATTTATTAGTCTCAGGTTAAAGCGGCTTTGTAAAATATTCAAAAGTTTGTAAATATGATATCCGTATGGAGAAACCTAATCAAATTATTTCCAGCAAATATTTCATTATAAAGACACATCAAAAAGCGAACCAAATCAAAAATAATCCAGTAATTTACAATTCTGCTAACATCTGCAATGTCTATGCACCAATCCCGACAGGCTCCGCTGATCTGGAAAATTGAAATAAGGGACTCTATTATTACAAACTCTATTTTATGATCAACTGTTCTCTATCTCTATATTATTAAGGACTAAATTTGAAAAGCTTAGGACTTAGTATACGAATTTACAAAAATATCTTTGCGTTTCCCTGACTCAAGTTGCTGTGAAAATAAGAGTTATTTTGTTTTACAACAAAATTGTTTGTTTTATAAGATAGAGTCGTCCCATGCGATTTAGTGGATTTAGACGATTTTACAATGGTTATTAGGGAATAAATCTCGTGTATTGTTTTGTATGTTTATACGTATTAAAACTATAATGTGAATTAGAAAAACTATGTTGATTATCATTTTATGAATAAACAAATAATACACTACCAGCACTACTCAAAAAAAAGCAGCTCTCGCTTGCTTCTATATATAAAACAATCTATACGTCTCTCTCATTCGTAAGGTATTCAAAGTTAATTGAAACACAGAGGGACTAAAATTTCTAAAACACAAATTTTATGGCAAAGATATCGTATTAATAAATAAATCTAAAAGAAAAACACCACTACTTACAAAATTACATCCCACTAATAAATCACTGAATAATGACAAATGTAGCAAGAGCAAAAAAAAAAAATAATTTTCCAGCCCTTCACCCTCGAGAGCGGACAAAATCGCAACACGATCGTCATTTGTGAAATAATGATGTCATCAAACACTAATCCGAAAGCTTTCATGTGGATTACATTGGTACCAACATAGAAAATTTGAAAATAGAACGAATTTCGATCTTAGTCTATGAAAATAAGGCATAGACAAACGTTTGAAGGACGCATGAAAAAAAAATTTCAAATACTCTATGCTTGAATGCAAAATATACAACAATCAAAATTGAGCTGTATGTTCTTTAAAATAAAGTTTATTTTTTTTAATATTTAATTAAGTTTTATGTCAATGGAATAAGGTTTATTTTGTTTATTATAAAGGTGTTTCCACACAGTCGATTCGATACATTAAGCGCGTGATTTATAGGCGGGAAACGGCGAAGTCAAAACATGCAGGGTGCGGTGTTTGGTGTTACTATCTGCTTTGTATCGTTTAGTAGGGTTGCCTACTTTTTCTTTTAAAAAAATCCTTTTATTAGGATAAGTATAGGAGTCATAGACAAACTAATAAGTCCTGGAAATTATGTAGATTGTTTTTTACATACTTTTAGGTCAGCAAAAAAGACTAGTGATGTGATTTTACAAGAAATTATTTCTGTTCACCCTGCTTTTAATTTCGTACTATATTTTTGAATTATTTTAAATGATTAAATTTACCCTTTCAATATTTTTTATTTATTTATTGGAATTCAGTCAAGTTATTGTTAAATGTAAAATCAAAAATTACATAATAAGTCGGTGTTCTATACTACATTAAAGTCTATTTTAATGTTGCAGTTTGTGTAGAAAATATTGTTATAAAATAATATTATAACAAAAAATTACACAGCCCTATAATTGCTGCGAAATTTCAAAAAGTATCTCCAGCGAGATCGCGCCACGATCTCAAGGGCTCTTCCGAATTATGTTCTTGAGGGTAGCCTTTTGTATAACTCAGTTTAAACTCTATTCTTATATACATAAGACTCCATTTACTCTGACCATTGTGAAACAAATAAATATATACCTTATTGTATAGATAATAGAGTATGTAATGAAATGTTATTTGTATTTAAGTTCAACATAGGGTCTGAATGTAGTGAATAAAGTTCGTTTATAAGAGCTTTTCCCTTTTGAATTGAATTGGTGTATTCCATAACAGGTGTCTATTAGGCTTTTCTAGTCCTTTTAAGGATACCCTAGTAAAGGGAGTTTAGAACCTTAAATTACTTATTGAAGATATTTTTTCAAAATAACACTGATTGGTTAAGAAAATGATTTGGTTGTTTTTAAATTTAGCTGCCGGCTACTATAAATACCATTGCACTCACATTTCTCATAAATTATATGTGAAATCTGTACTAATATTAAAGATATGCATATGTTACTTAAATAAAGTAAAATATCTGTTCATACCTTGTACAAAGTCTTATTTTCTCGAAGCAGTAATGCTTTTAAGCAGGCAAAATCACGGACCTCAGTTAGCATCTAAATTACAAAACTATATAATGATTCAATAACATATATATATATGATAGATAAGGAACAGACGAGCAGACGGCTCACCTGATGGAATGTGACCATCGTCGCCCATGGACATCGACAAAACTAGAGGGTATCTCTTGTTTTGTCGATATTGCCTCGAAAATAGTAGGGGGAGCGAAGAGAAGACTGCTGCGATTTCAATGGACTCCGAGAACAAGCAAGAACCCGGTGTTCATTGGAACCGCAGCAATAATGGGATGAGAGAGGGAGGGGTAGATCTGGCCCACATGCGGCTCGGCCGGAACGCGTCAGAGACACTTGGCGGTGGGATTCGCATGCTGGTGGTCGCAAGCCAGTCAGGGAACAGATCCCACCAAGGGAGTGCTGGGTTTCTCGGCCGTTACGAGATGCTTTCAGCGACAGAAGGATTTTGTATTCTAGCCCATCCCCTTACGGGTAATATATCAATTGATTCTCCCGGAAACTGCTCATTCTAAATCCCATTGAATTAGTCTAAGTACAACAAGAGCCCACTTGCAATACAATACAATCAATTGATTTATAAAATTACAATTTTTTTTGAAAAAAATTACGGGTAACAATCCACGCGAAAACATCTATTCTTTTTGATGCATTATGGTATTTTATACATGTATAAGATCGCTTTTGTCTTTAATGGTATATTCCAAAAATTGTCAGTCATCTAAAAGCAATCACAATATAAAAGCAAGGGGTCACTTAGCAAGGGGAGTAAGGCGGTTAATTCATAGTAATTTTATTTACGAAAGGGTTAACGATGGCCCTGGAATTGTGTTTTATGCGTTTTAATTTGTTATTAGAAAATTATTTTGGAAGGGTTACAATCTGAGATGAAATTTTGGATTCCATTAGAAGTGGACTTAACAAATATTCATAAAATGCAAAAAATAATGATAGATAAAATATATACTGTTACGCACTTTAAAAAAGCTCGATTCTATTCGATACTTGATATCGAAAGAAAGGTATCGAGAAATACCGTTTCATGTGTACTCAGTGTAAGCAATGTGTTTTACGATGGTTACAAGATTGTTATAATATTCAATATATTAATATAGTGAGGCAGCTCTCAAGTTAGCAATGAACTGGTAGTCTTCAAACGGGTGACCAGGTCTTCACAATACATAGGTAAGAACTATCTCGATTAAATTGTCTTTCAAACAAATAAAACTTTATCAGACAGTTCCTTCGTTTTCTTCCTTCTTCTCTGATTGTATAATATAATATTTATAAATTTCTTGAATTTTTTTATCGCATTCCCAGCAATAATACTTACTTTTATTATAAACCCATCTGATTTTATTACAACGAATCTATATTATCGTAAATCATGGGTATAAATTTTAAAATAATCTAAATAGCATGAACTACACAGCAGTAACCATAACTGTTATATTAACATTAGTAAGTGATTATAATCGGTGACTTTTAAAAGCTTTTTAGATTTTTATTATCACTTTATGTTGCAAGATATTGATTTAAGATGACGTCACCATCATCAAATAATTAATAAAATTATTAATTAATTTTTATTAGTACTTGTAGTCGCTTGTCAGTCAATTACGGAGAAAATATTTATTGGCAACATTTAATTATTGTGTATAATCTGTACGACAGTTTGATTACCTATTACCTGATCTACTGTATCTGTATATATCTAGCGCCCCGATCGCTCGACTCAAAATGGCGATCGATTTTTCGTCACTCACCCCCATCAATCTGTTGTTAAATTATTGACGATTATGACAAAAGATATGTATAAAGCAGCAGTTATATCATCAACATTGCTTGTCATCCGCTCTCGCTCACTCCAATATAGAAAACGATCTACACGTCTCTCTTACTAGTAAAATAAGCAGTATTAAATGAGTCAAAACACAATAAAAACAACGATTTATAGTACTATTTTAAATTTTTTTTTCCTCCTCTCACAGTAACAATAAACACAACAATGTTTGTAGCTACCGGCACATAGGTATAGGTTTGACCTTGAATGCGATTGTTTCTTATGCAACCATTCAGTTCCCGCGCGCTTGCTATTTCAAAGTAGTAAACGTCACGGATGGAAATGCCAATACAGGCATGTATTGGCAGCACGCTAATAATGCTTTCTTTCCCCCATTATTTTTTCTCAGACCTAAATTTAGCTGCCGGCTATACATCATCTGTATACACGGTCTGTAAAGACAATGGGTGTTGTTTGACGAAATTCAATCCAGTTTCGATCGCGGATTTTGTTATCAATCTTTGTAAGATATACATCTCCGTAGTACGTCTTATTTTTTCTTACAAGGGGGTGGGAGGGAGTCTCGATAGTTCCTACGTAAGACAAAAATGCTCAAAGTTAAAATTATATTTTAATAAAGCGCGGGCAACATTCATTTTTTCCTTTGATTCTTACATAATAAATATTAAACAGGGGGGGAGGGGTACGGCCTATTCTTATTTTTTCTTATATATATAATAAAAAATAAGAATATGTCAATATAGGGGGAGAGGGGTCAAAAACTAGCGAAAATAGTCTTACGTAATAAATGAATGGACCCCAAGGTTTAGCAAGCGTTTGCGATTTAAGCGCACATACAATATATTTTTTGGCTTTTCTGTACGTTTTAAACATATTAACCTTCCTCTTGAATATATCTATTCCAATAAGTAGTTGAAAAGATCTAAGCGAACAGATAGTTTTACTATATAATGATTACCATTAAAGTCCTCAGTTAACGAATCTTTATAAACAATCTAATTACAATTTAGAAAGACCATTAGGTAAATCTTGGACAGAAAGCAATAATGAAATTTCGTTCATAAAAATATCATCAATTATAGATCTCAAACTTTCTCAATTTTTCATCTTACCAAAAAAAAGTCGTAAAAAGCGACCCCAACAATTTGGTAAAGTGTCTTGAGCTATTAAACGTACCTCTGGTAGTTGCGACACCTGGTCTGTAGTATTCTATTAATATCGCCGTTTTAGGGCGTTTTAATGCGCGGCTTCCATTAACTGCTGTAGTAAATTATAACCTACTTAGCCTCTATGGCCGCCTGGTACTTAGCCACTGTTTGTGAGTGACAGTTTTGATGTTATTTGTAGACGTTGATAGATGGAGCGAGTGAACGAGTATTTATTAGATTTATTGCCTGGATATTACGAACTGATAACTCAATTCTAGACTGGTCGAATTAATACATAGTAGTATTAGACTACCTACTTGTGAATTACTTATCAATCATTGCCATACGTAAGTAGTGTAGGTTATAGCTCCTTATATTTGTAAGAAATTATATATTACAAACTGTACAACAATAAGTATTAACATGTATTTTTAGACAGGAAGTAGTCAAGTCGAGTAGCAGCATCATCATCACGACCCTACAATGGCCCACTGCTGAGCCGGGTCTCCTCCTCAGAATGAGGAGGGTATTAGGCCATAGTCCACCACGTTGGCCCAGTGCGGGTTGGCAGACTTCACACACCTTTGAGAACTTTTAGGGAACTCTCAGGAGTGCAGGTTTCCTCACGATGTTTTCCTTCACCGTTAAAGCAAGTGATATTTAATTGCTTAAAACACACATAACTAAGAGTCAGAGGTGTGTGCCCAGGATCGAACCTCGGACCTCCCGAGTAAGACTTGAAGTCTCAACCACTGGGCCATCATAGAGTAGCAGCATACTAAGTGCATATGGATGTATACACGATACATATACTAAAACAACATTTTTTACCATTTTTGTCTATCTGTTTGGTCTGGCTAAGCTCTGAAATGGCTGGACCTATTTTGACGGGACTTTCACTAGCAGATAGCTGATGTAATAAGGAGTAACTTAGGCTATTTAACGTCTCGCTACGACCCATAGGAGCGGAGCAACACGCGAACGAAGTCGCGTAGGTCGGCTAGTAGATAATAAAGTAATCACATAACTAAACCAAACAATTTAAACTTCTTTAAACAGTGTTAACTGTGTGAAATTATTTGAACTACTTTATATTGACTAGGACATTGGTTATATATTGTAGAGTAAGATGGGCTATTCTTAAAAAAGTATTGCCAACATATTATTGTAATACAAAAATAATATTTTTTTTTTATTACAATAATACGTTCGAATATATGAACTGTAGATGTTTGGATGTTTGATACTCAGTCACGCTAAATCGGCTGAACGGATTTCAATGAAATTTGGCACACAGATACCTTATAACCTTGATTAGTACATAGACTACTTTTTATCCCGGAAAATTTCAGTTCCTGTGGGATAATAACAAAATATGTTTAGTGTCGTAAGCGCCTGAATATTATTATTTAACCACAATATATTGCAATAAATTATTTTTTTGCTTACAATTCAATTTATAAAACAATATTTTAACAATAATAGAATTATATGACACACGTCCCGCTACAAAAAATAACCTGCATATTCTATGATACATTAAACTCAATACTAGAATAGTAACCCATCAATTCAATTTTTTATCGCACGCGGGTGTCGCTCTGTCATTTGTTTTCATTATGCTCACCCTTAAGAAAAATGTTATTTCATAATAAAAGTTTCGTAAAGTGTACAGAAGTGAAATTATTTTGGAAAATCCACTCGTCATAATGTTGGAATTGATATGACGACACAGTAGTGTAACAATGCTATAATATCTATCTAATTTTCTATACTTACTAATATTATAAAGAGGAAGATTTGTATTTTTGTATGTAACGAAAAAACTTACAAACTACTGGACCGATTTCAAAAATTCTTTTGCCGTTAGAAAGCTACATTATCCCTGAGTAACATAGGCTATTATTTATTTCTAGAAAAAATTAGAGATCCTTAGAAATTCTTACTAAACCCCAACCCAAGGTGTAAAAAATTAGTCTTTCCTCGCATGCGCTGCGGAAAGTATTGATGGTAGAACAAAAAAATGCTTTACAATACTATAGAACGTATCAATATCTACAAAAAACTCCTCGAGACCATATGTCCAACTGTTGTTATTATGTATAGTGACATTTATATATAGAGACATCTTGAACTACTTTTTTACATTTTAAAATTTGATAGAAATGCCTATCAAAATCAGACCATGTTATCCATACCTTTGTATTAATCCTTACCCAAAAAAATTGAAAGCGGACTATCCATTCAAAAGATATTACGAATTTAAAAATGTCAATATAAACAAAAAATACACGCCGACGCGCTGGTGTGTTAAATGTCCACCTGTGCTTCCGTAACGGTTTGCACTAGCGAACCGATACGAGCGACCTATCCTCATTTAGCTCATGGGAAATTGTAGCAATATTATAATTGATGTCCTGCGATTAGTTTAAAAAAACAGAAAGAGGAAGAAAGTGAAAGTGAGAAAAGATGAAAAGAAATATAGAAGAAGAAAATACAGAAAAGAGACAGATAATAAAAGAGCGAGAAGGAGAGCGCAAAGATACAAATGAAAGAGAAATAGATAAGACAGAGAGAAAAGATATCCGTTCACTTATTTTTACTTTATCACACACTAGTTGACTCGCGACTCCGTCCGCCAGATGCTCAGCTCCTATTGGTCTTAGCGTGATGATATATAGCCTATAGCCTTCCTCCATAAATGGGCTATCTAACACTGAAAGAATTTTTCAAATTGGACCAGAAGTTCCTGAGATTAGCGCCTTTAAGCAAAGATTGATAGATTTAAAATATTATTAAGATGTTCATGAATTAAACTATACTTAATACATATAGATTAATCAAGTCCAAATATTCTGGGTCAAGGCAGGTGATTTCTAAAATGTCCCTCTTAGTTGTCGAAGTAGTACTTAAGTTCACAATGGAGCTGTAGAGGGCGCTGCGGTGGCTGGGGCACTCAGCACGCGCCAACCACTCACTAATTCAGTAGCTGGTGTAATCATATTGTTTGCACTTGAAACCACTTATCCTGGAGCACTTCACATCTGTGGGGGACCAGACATAAATATTACGAGAGATGTTTAACGACTTACCTTTTGAGCGTCACGACACTTTTGCTGTATGTAATTAAGGTTAAATTTATATATTAAAAGGGGGAAATAAAACAAAGAAATACAGTATGTTTTTAATTAATATGAATAATAAGAAAGTATGTTTGTTAGATTATCCGTTTTCGATACTGTAACGGCGCCTCCGCCTAAATTTATCACAAGATATTTTCTATCCCAGATTTTTATACTTTGTTGATGGTTCTGCATATTGCGCAGTATATATTAAAGTAGTGAGACTAATAGTGTAGCGTTTTTTGGTGGTGTGGTGCTGGCTTTGCCTCCATTATCGAGGAGCACGTCGTCGCTGGTCGACTTCCACCAGTATTATATGTTTATATTGTCGTTTGAGTGTTACTGCGCAGTCTGGCAGTTTTTACATAATTCTTAGAAAAAGAAAGAAAAAAATTTTGTAACTCTTGTTTCTACGACAGTAATTTATTAATTACATAATACTATTAGCAATATACAAAAGAACATTTTAAAAATATTCTCACAATATTTATTTATCAAATTTACAAACATTTTAAATTATAAACATAATAAATCTTTATAGAAACTAAAACGTCTGACTAAATGTAAGAGACGGTTAAGAATTTACCTTCGACGTTTTTGTCCTTTTAGGAAAAAAAATCTTAAATGTCAACGTGCCTTTATGTTTACAGATACGAGTATGGTAGGTACATTGATTTATGCGTTATTAATATGCAAAGTTTGAAACTATGTATGTTTGTGAGAGACAATATTTCTTGAGAGAAATCATCGCTTTTCTCAAATGTCACAGTCTGAGTACGATCACTTAGCAACACTTTTCATAACTTTGTTATAACATTTTCAACACATAAAAAAAAAAATTTATTATCCCGCAGGAACTATGAATTTTTCTGGGATAAAAAGTAACCTATTACCCTACCTAGTGTAAGTGTAAATACCGCGTAACTACGTTTAAAAAAGTTTATCGATAATCACGAGTAGTTTAGGAAGTGTAGGGTGAGTGTCTTGGTCATGTCAAAAAACGTCCTTAATTCTGCTCCTGGGTCACAAGCCCCAGACACAGCTTTCTGTCTGAAATGCATGTTCATACTTATTGCTGTAGTTTTCATCATCTCTGATTGCCATTACAAAACGAGTGAGTTTTATGACATTTAGCTTCAAATTGGAAATATCCCACAAAAGATGCAATAAAACAGATTCAAAGAATTAAAGATAAACAAACATAAGATGATTTATGATAACATTAGATGTTCATAGCAACAGCTTCACTCGCTACAGCCGGTACCGAAGCCCGAGCTGGCGCCTACCGCCCGCAGTGTCGCTCCTCCAATAAAACCCCTTTAGTGCACATCAACAGATTCCTCGTGTAATGACTGTGGCTGAGGACATGCAGTGTTGTATAATTATACTATACTAGTTATCTGCCCTCGCTCCACTTCGAAATTAAGAGGTTAAAACAATTGGATCAAGACAGGATTTAAGATTGTGAAACAACATTCACACTCATCTACTCATTCACTCACTGAATCCTTCATACTATCACTGAAATGTATAATGTTTCTATATTCAAGATTTCATTCATATCCTTTCTTTTGGGATAAATACTACTATATATTAATCCAGGTAATTTTAAGAAACAAACATCCAAACATCCAAATAGCTAAACATATAAATATCATTTTATTTCTAGAGATACTTAGTGTATAAAAATCTAATCCAAAATAACATTACAGTAGTTAATATTAGTGAGTGCAGTAGTTACTCGTAGTTAACATACTGAATTAACTAATTTTGTTACTGTACTAACATTATAAAGGGATTCTTTCAACTGATATATAGGTCACAAACTCCAGGTGATACTTGGCCATTTATGCCATTAATTTGTTTTTATTGGTTAATTATCAGTGGTTATAGCTTTCTGGTTTAGACATTTATGTCTACTGTCTACTTAGGACTCGGGCCGAGTTCAATCCTCCACACACATAACGACGTCTTTTCTGAGTTTGTGTGTTGAAGCAATTAAATCACTTGCTTTAACTTTGAAAGAAAACATCTTGAGAAAACTTGCACTCTTGAGAGTTCTCCATAAAGTTCTCTGTCGATGTGTGAAGGCTTTTTTTATATATAACTATGTCGGAAAACAAGCGTACGGCTCACCTGATGGTAAGCGATTACCGTACCGACCGATTTGCCGACCCTATCCCCAATTCCCCCAAGAGCTCTGGTCAACTTACTCACCAACAGGAACACAACACAGCTTTATAGTAGTGTTATTTAGCTATGATCTTCTGTAAGGTCGAGGTACTACCCCAGTCGGGCTGCTCCATGTTTAAGCAGGAAATTTCCTGCTGTGCCCTACCTCAGTTAAAAGTTGACTCAGGCTGCCAACCTAAACAGGGACAGCGTGGTGGACTATGTCCTAAGACTCTTATCATCCTTGGGCTATTAATGGGTTGTGATGATGAAGTTAATTATAATATTTAATTCAATAATTATAATATGATAATCTGCTAACCAGCTCAATTTGCACATTTTCCTATAAGTTTAAATATTCTCAACAACATTTACAAACAAGTTTCATCATTTTATTCCTTAATCGCTGTGTTTATGGATACAAGTAATAAACAGAATCCTTTATATTATACTAGTGGTTTACTCTGGTTTTCCTTCATCAGAAACACTTTTGCTTTAAACACATTAGAGTTATACTGGTATATCATGGATTTCTTTGGTGGTCAAATTATCGCTCTAATATTTCACTATCTAAATTATGGAAACCACAGCAAAGCCTGTGACTAAAATGCGAATTTAAAAGGCCTTTCTATGTGCTTCAACAGTGCGTTTTTCTAGAACTTTTATTCCACGCACAATCAACTTATGGAATGATCTACCTTCGGCGGTATATCCGGAACATTACGACATGGGGACAAAATCGCATATATCTCCACCTTAAAGGCTTCAATGCTCCCGTAACTCCCCAATTGTTGTATGAGTCAGTGGGCAGAGGTGATTACTTAAAACCAGGTAACCCGTCTGCTCGTTTGCCTTCCTATTTTAGGATAGGAAAACCTAGTAACCGATATTAAACACTTACTTCACACCTTAGTAATGGAGATACAGCAGTACAAAACCACGCCACTGCACCAGGCGAGCCCCGTTTTACAACTGGCTCATTGTCTATCGGAACATGAGTTATGTACAGTCTTGGAATAAAATAAAAAGTAAGTACTACCCGGGAATATAAAGTTATCAACGGTGTTTTTAACTATAGTGTGTCGGAGAATAGTAAAAGATTATAGAGTAATCGAATCGTCATCGCTATCTATGGCGTTGGAGTAGGGTAGTAGTCACTTCCGTCGTTTTGACAGTCTCGACACTTGCCATCGACAATCTGGCTAAAGTCTTAGTCGTGCGCGGTGTTTCAAGGAGTGAAGTAGTCTCTAGATAGTTTTCGTGTCGTGCAGTGCAGTGTTAATCCTAGGAGTGCTGTCCGATTAAGGTCACGTGAGTACCTTACAATTTAGTTGGGTTAGGTTTATGCGAGTTTAACCTTTGGTTTAAACAGAGAGCCTGAGCAGTGGAGTGTCTCGATCGAATAAAGAATATCCTTAAGCATACACCTTGGTCACAAATCCAAGGCGCTGCGAGGTTTCTCGTTAGAGGTCATATTTGATTATTTATGCGTTCATTAGAAGTATCTACGTTGCATTTACCCAATAGTCCATTCAATAACATCCCCCCATTATTGTTCTCAAATATTCCCCTCTCCTCCTTCTTCTTCCTTCTCATCATTAAAATCCCCGGCATATATAAATGTTGAAATGTAATGTAAATGTCATCAAGTGATAAATAATTTATTTAAAGCTAAACTCTATGATTTATGCTTAAAAACAAAATATATGTGGGTATACTGGAAATTTATTATTTTTTTGTCATTCTTATTCTATCATTGTGTTTACATAATATTTAAATTGATAGCCTAGTCAGATATTCGTTACCTAGTTTTTAGACAGATATTGATGTTTGTCCTTGACTTGAGCTATTCCACAACCTTGCGGAAACATTTTATTATTTATGTATGCCGCCAAAACAACTGTTTTTTTAGGTAGACATATTAATGTGACACTTGATAGCAGGTAGGGAAATATTTCCACCAATATATAATATGTATTGTCTTTCAATTCCGAGCAGCTATTTAATACAATAACTGTTAGCAACACTATGTCGCGCAATACTTATAATATTTGGTAACGAGGTAGATCGATTCAGTTAAGAGTTTACGGTTATAACAGACGCCTATAAAACTTCTTCTGAGTCTCAACCCCCAGGCCCTGCTCAACTTCCGTGTAGATTACTTGTTAATATTATCTATATATTTTTAGTTTATTTTTTTACAGAAACTATCACATAAAAATATAGTCTTTATTGCGCATAAAGAAAAAAATTATACAATTAAGTTATTACCATTTGTTGGCAAAGGCAGGCTTATCTCTATAAGAGATCTCTGCCGGCTAACCTACGAAAGTGAGAGATAGTGTCTTATAGAGCGACAATAATGCAAAATATATTGAGAAAAAATAAATTCAAATATACAAACATACAATTTTCTAAACTAATAAATACAACTATTCGAATTTTTATTTAATTGTTTCATTGTAGATGTTACCGTTTAAGATATCAGCTATTTAAAATATCTGTTACTTGAATACGAAATGTAATGAAAACAAAAGCCTCAATTTTCGTAGAATTATATATATGCAATATGCATATAATTTATAGTAGACACAACATCGGTATGTCCGTAACAGCCTATTCGTTAATTGAAAAGATATGTTTGCATATTTTTGAATAATTTTAAATTTCCATTTTACATTGAAAAACATTATAATTTATTAGGTATATAGATAGTTTGATAGATAACATTCTTCATTGATTACGTTATAGAGGCTTTAGCTTTAGTCACCAATATTTATCAATTTAACGAGCATAAGTAATACTTAAATGGCCCTAAATGTATAATTTCTAATATATTTAAAATACCCAGTACATCATTAATTACAACTTTTGGAGTAACTTTGTTTGGCGAGTCCAACACTATAATTTTATATGAAATACAAGTCGAAAGTTTCTAGACACAAGTAATAATTAACCGTTCTACTTATCTGACAACCATAATTCAATTTTTTTATTTGAGTAATTGTCGGACGATGAGTAAATCTAAATGTAAAACATTAGGCCTACTTTACAGTAGAAAATAACATTATCTTATTATATTACGTGAGTTCTTAAAAACATAATAATATACCTGATCGGCGACCGACAAAGACACAAAAATCTAAAAAACAATGAATTATTCCGAGAGTGTACCATCAGAAAAGTCGGCACCATTTTTGTTAATAACTACGGAAGCCCGTAATGCGTCGCACTTAATATAAATCATCCACTTAACACTTTTTTTAAACGAGACTACGACAATATTCTAAATTTACTCGATATATAAAAACAAGTAACGACAACGCGACCACACGAGGGTTCTCTACCATACGATTATTTTTATTTATATACAGACAAATTACATTTCTGACATTATTAGTATTACATTATTAATACCTTTTCTTTATACGTATACTTTACACGCTATAAATTTCTGTACGTATACGCTGTGTCCTATATATTTCCTTACGTATATGTTTTACAGTATACATTTTTATACAAATACTTTGTATAATATTATAAATTTCTATAAGTATACGTTACACGCTATAAATTTCTGTACGTATACGTTGTGTCCTATATATTTCCTTACGTATATGTTTTACAGTATACATTTTTATACAAATACTTTGTATAATATTATAAATTTCTATACGTATACGTTACACGCTATAAATATCTGTACGTATACGTTGTGTCCTATATATTTCCTTACGTATAAGTTTTACAGAATACATTTTTATAACAATACTTTGTATAATATTATAAATTTCTATAAGTATACATTACACGCTATAAATTTCTGTACGTATACGTTGTGTCCTATATATTTCCTTACGTATAAGTTTTACAGAATACATTTTTATAACAATACTTTGTATAATATTATAAATTTCTATAAGTATACATTACACGCTATAAATTTCTGTACGTATACGTTGTGTCCTATATATTTCCTTACGTATAAGTTTTACAGAATACATTTTTATAACAATACTTTGTATAATATTATAAATTTCTATAAGTATACGTTACACGCTATAAATATCTGTACGTATACGTTGTGTCCTATATATTTCCTTACGTATAAGTTTTACAGAATACATTTTTATAACAATACTTTGTATAATATTATAAATTTCTATAAGTATACATTACACGCTATAAATTTCTGTACGTATACGTTGTGTCCTATATATTTCCTTACGTATAAGTTTTACAGAATACATTTTTATAACAATACTTTGTATAATATTATAAATTTCTATAAGTATACGTTACACGCTATAAATTTCTGTACGTATACGTTGTGTACTATATATTTCCTTACGTATATGTTTTACAGTATACATTTTTATACAAATACTTTGTATAATATTATAAATTTCTATAAGTATATGTTACACGCTATAAATATCTGTACGTATACGTTGTGTCCTATATATTTCCTTACGTATATGTTTTACAGAATACATTTTAATACAAATACTTTGTATAATATTATAAATTTCTATAAGTATACGTTACACGCTATAAATTTCTGTACGTATACGTTGTGTCCTATATATTTCCTTACGTATATGTTTTACAGAATACATTTTTATAACAATACTTTGTATAATATTATAAATTTCTATAAGTATACTTTACACGCTATAAATTTCTGTAAATTTCTTGTACACTATATGTATATTTCTATACGTATACATTTCTCACTACAAAGTCCTATAGATATGTGTATACTACATTATAAAAATGTATAGATATTGTGGAGTGTGTAGAGTTTTTAAAGAACCCTAGAACTGCATTTATTTTCGTATTTTAGTATGGGGATGAGAAAGTACGTGCCGCTACGTAAGATACGGGACGCGTCGTTGTTACCGACGTCGACCGTCCATCATATGTATACCTGTCTCTCTTACGTGTATTACAATTGTAGTGCCATCTCTTTCCAACGAGTCATACTCGAAACGCTTGAAACAATGACTAGATTTTATAAAGATACTTTAATATTCTACAAAAATGTGTATTTTGTCGGTGTATTAGTGAAGTAGTAGTTCCGAAGTACTTTTTGTTTAATGATGAATATTGTAAAGTAGTTAAATATAAAATAAATAAGCACTTATTGATATTTAAAGCACTCTGTTAGCGGCTCAACACGATCGTATTCCTTTTTCGGGTTTGAAAAATCGCCCTTCCGATAAGAAGCACGTCAGCTCAGATACCATACACTTTAAAATATAAACTGATATTTCGCCTAAAATGTTTTTTTGCCGATATTGAAAAATGTCGTCGGCCGTGTCACGGTCGATCCGTATTTTTGTTTTTTTAACCTTTTTTTCGGAATGAAATACACCGAAAAGCTTTTTAGCCGTCGCCCGTTATCTGAGGAAACAGTAAGTTTGCGAATGGCCCTCGATGGGTTATCTACGTTTTGTATTCAAATTATTGAATTACCTATATTGTAAGATTCTTAAATCTCGTGCTAAAAATAAAGTGAACGTTAAACGCTTTTTCTTTGAGTCGATGAAATACGAGAGTTATTTGAGTCAGTTACATCATTTTTGCTATAATTCGTAAAGTTTACGGTCCTATTGGTTAGTAAAAATAAATATATTGTTAGAAAAAATCACTTTTTTAGGCTTATAAATAAATTAAACCTACTCGTCTTTTTCTCCTACTACTTAAGTAATATTTATTCTCTCAATAAAATTAAATATAATAATGTTTTTAGGAAAAAATCGATATCTTTAGATTTCAAAATTGGATATAAGTTTACAACTTAACAATAATATGAAATGATTATATTTTTAACAAAAGATACACCCATCGTTATTTGTTATCATATCAATAACGGTAACATAATACGTTATTTGTTACTAAAAGATTATTCCTTCCTATTATATTATACATTGTGCAAGCTGATCCGTTTTTAGTAAAAATTCAAAGCTTTATGGCGGGTGTGTTTAATAGGGTAGAGTTAGTCTGTGAGCGGAAAATCAGGTTTTATATTTATTTTATCATTTATTAATATAACAATAACGATAAAATACAAAATGCATATTTATTAAGTAGCATAGAATTTTCAGTTAATAATAAGTTAAGACAATTAATACCTATGTAAAACCAAAGAGGTTTTTATTCTATTGGTATAAAACACAGAATAAAAAGTATCTCATTTTGTAACGGACACAAACTCTATTGTGGCATGAATACTTCAAAATTATAGAAAATAAAATTAAAATAGGATAGATAGAATAACCTTTTTTATAAATAACTAGCTTACTTGTTTTCGTTTCAGTAAGGGTAAACATTTTTTTCTTGTAACGCCATCTGGTAGCGAGTGACAATAAGTAGTTGCCAACACCATAGTGTTCAGCCATAAACATGTTTAAGTTCATTAATTTCGGACAGTATCCATAAACATTTTGACATATAAAATTCCGTGTTTATTATTTACATTCCCGCTAACACTAACACCATACCACAGCACACGTCAGCTCGCATTACTCGCTCGAAGTGACGCCGTCCGCCTCACTTGTTGTATTAAACATTACATTTAGCGATGTTGTCTTACTGCTCGACCAACTGTGCATTATGTGCATTCTGTGCCTAGGAAATTACTTTGTTTATTTAACACTTTTTTTGTATATGTTTGTCTTATGAGCGAGTTTTTGAATGAATAAAAAACATTAAATTGCTAATTCCGTAAACGCATTGCTGGGTCTAGCAACATAATTTTTTCATAGAACTTCCTTTTTATAACGTAAGAAGGAAGTGAAGAATTTTTTAAATATTTCTTTCACTAAGGAGTGAACATAATTATCGGTTATGGAAATGCCTAATCTAAAGTATGTTTGCTAAGACAAAGGAATAACTAAATTAATATTTTAACTTTTTAAAATGCATTTTCTATATTTTTTTATGCCAAAAGTAATGAAAAATATATTTTTTCTTTTATTTTATTCCTAGACTATATATAAACTCTAGTTCCGATAGATTTGAGCCAGTTGTCGAATGGAGCTCGCCTGGTGACCATTATGGCTGTGCCGTGGTGTGGTGTCACAATGCTGTGTCTCCATTACTATACTAAGGTTTGGAGTGCTTAATATTGGTTACTTAGTGTTCGGTTTTAAGTGCATATTATTATTGTCTAATGCCTGTAAACTATGCGGTATAGGTCCCATATAGATAATACACAAACAGGTTATAGGTTAAGATAAAAACAATTTGTAAATAAACCAGTGTATAAGTAACATAGTAACATAATCGGAAGTGCCATCGATCAGATGGATAATTTGAATGTCTAGACGGCATAATGTATTCGAGTGTTTGTAATACAATAACTGAACACTAAAACAGATTCACTTCTAGGTGATCCTAGGCTAAACATTCGACCGACTTGTGAGCTGTGACGTCAATTCACTGCATTTTTTAATATATTTTTTTTTAAATATTTTTATAGAAGAAAACGTTTATGTTAAGTAGTGTGAGAGGAAAAAACATCATAGCCTAGTTGCTAAAACTTTGATTCTTAGTCGAGGGGTCTGAGTTTAATTCTAGAGGTTCTCTGACTTCTCGAAATTAGTAGTGCGGTTAAAGCATTTGGAACTTTGATAGATTTTAGATTAATTGTTCCAGAAAGATATTTCAGTGTTTTTCAATAAAGTTATTTTAGTAAGTAGATGGTTTGTGCTAAGGCTGAAAGGAAAAATGGAACCTTTATATGATCACTTCGTTCTTCGTCTGTCTGTCTGTCTTGAACGCGTGGAGGAATCGAGTTGAAATTAATATCAAATACTCAACACCTGCGATCTCTTATTGTTGACAAAAAATCAATCTTCTATATCCTTTAGTTCAAACTGTACGAAACCATCTGTACGCGAGTTCATTATATGCAGCGAGCATATTATACGTTGTCTCTTCCAATAGGTCTCAATGCAATACCTATTTATTAACTCATTAGAGTATACTATATGTAAATAGGATGATAATCGAATAAATTGAAAACCGCGCTCGCTATATTGAATAATTCATTGCACAAATTGTAATATTATACAAATTACATCGGTCCTGTCGATGGCTGCGACCGTTGCGCACTTATGCGATTATTGTAATACTATCCTTTTATAAATATTGATTATTTTTATTGATTTTAAAAATAAAAGTATGATATCGAGTTATAGGTAGATATTACCTCGATATATTTCAAAAGTTCTACAGTTCTCTTCTTAATGGAGCCCTCGCTGCGAGATCAGAACCGGAGCTATCCCGAAACATGTCGAGCTAAACTAAGTGAAAAAAGTGAATTAGTATAAGGATAATAAGCATATACAAAACTTTTAGTGATTATACAAAATGTTATTGTTTTCTTTAAAGGAATGTAAATTTTTTATACAAGAAATCCAAAAACAAAAAATTTAAAGCAAAAGAACACGTTCCACGTTTGCTATAACTATGCAAGAGTCAAGTTAAGATGATGTATACTGTTTACCAGCGTATGCCGAAACATTTCGAGTTAAATTGAATATTCAACGTAAGTTAAATTGAAAACATTTACGTCCATTAGTAAAATACACACCGGAATTTAATAATTTTATCAGTTTTAACAATATAGTCTTTGGCTCAATTAAGTTATCCCGTAAAACAAAACTCAATAAATGAATTTGAGTTTTTCGCAACATTGCATCCAGAAATTTAAAGTCTCTAAAATCTATAACTTTAAAGCTTTTCATCTAGAATTGAAAACCAATAACCATTATTGATATCATTGACAGTCGTTTCGCTATAAAAACAAATAATCTCGAACGATATAATAATGTTGTAGATACAACAAAATAAATTCCCGAAATGTGTTAAGATAAGATAGACGGAGCTACTATGCAATTAATGTGTGTATTATACCAAAAAAAAGTGTGTATTAGTCTTCATCAATGAGAAAACTAAAAGCGTAGTATAGTCTGGAAATTGTCGATTATCAAGAGCCCGAAGAGTGTTGCGTCCCAGGTGTATGTTTGAAAGAACTTAGACTTAATAGTAGTGGAAGTGTGTGTACCTTAATTTTTATAAAAATCGTTCGTTTTTTTTGAGATACGATTCAAAAATTTCTCATTTAAGTTTACAGGAATAATACATTTTATGTCTACTAATCAACCTGCCCAAGTTAGACACATATTTAAATGACAATACCTTTTTTCCTAACATCAGATTTAAATCAAATAAAGCTTAGATTTTTAGGTTAAACTTGCAGAAATGCAAATGTGAAAACTGTATCCAATTTCGTGCAGTTGATTCTAATGACGTTATAAAGACCCCTCACATTAAGTTTTATAATATCTTCTATGTACAGACATTAGATAGATTACATATTTATAATAATATGCAGGTATCAGGTAGCAGGTAGTAGGTAGTAAGTACATCAACAGCACGTCCGATAACGGTGTAGTTTGACGCTTTATAATACCCCGGTGCCGGTGGCGCCATCAACGCACAGACACCGCATACTAATAATATACTAATATGGATATAATAGACGATATTATTTGAATATTTAATCAGCTACTGGCTACTGCCTTTTTGGAAAGGTTAAGTATACTAGTTGACCGCATTGTAGTTATTCTAAAAGCTACATGTTAATGATTTCTAAATGGGACCGATACCGCACAGTAACTCACAAGACAATAATAATATGCACTTAAAACGGAACACCAAGTAACACTTACTCCAACCTTAATGGAAACCCAGCATCTCGACACCTAACCACTGAATTAAGTTTACCAGACGAGCTCCGTTTGAGAACTGGCTCAAGTCTATCAATACAGAGGTTATATACAGTCTTGGAATTAAATTAAAATGTACTACCAGCGAATATAGAGTTATCAACGGTGTTACTAACTATATTGCTTGGAGTTTAAAGTACTGTGCAGTACCTGGGGCTAGAAACCCTAGTACAGATTTATAGAGCTCCTTTACAACACGCATTAACATTCGTCCCCGCTAGTCGACTGGAAATAGAATTTGATATGTAAGTCATCATCACGACCCGTCAATGGCCCACTGCTGAGCTGGGTCTCCTCCTCAGAATGAGGAGAGTATTAGGCCATAGTCCACCACGCTGGCCCAGTGCGGGTTGGCAGACTTCACACACCTTTGAGAACTTTTTGGGAACTCTCAGGAGTGCAGGTTTCCTCACGATGTTTTCCTTCACCTTCAAAGCAAGTGATATTTAATTGCTTAAAACACACATAACTCGGAGTCAGAGGTGTGTGCCTGTGTGGGGGATCGAACTCGGACCTCCCGAGTAAGACTTGAAGTCTCAACCACTGGGCCATCATGCTTTTATTTTTGTATGTACCTAATAGGTAAAACAAAATAGGTACTATACCGAAAATCATTTCAAAGATTTCATGCCATGAACTTGTTTTTTTATTGATATATTATATCCCATTATATATTTTAATTTGAATTATATTGTTGAATCCATAAAAATATTTACATACCTAGATCTTAAAAACACTTATATAATCTTACTATGTTATTAACCTATTGATCTTTGAAGTGTGTAGGTATATTTATTTAACTAGCTAAATTCCCTCACTTTGCATTTGAGAAACTGAGATTATAGATAAATAAATTCTAATATAGTGTCTACTTTTCTCAATAAGATATCACTTCCCGTAAGGGGACGGGTTAGAATACAATTCCCCTCTGCCGCTGGGAGAGCATCTCGTAAGAGACAATTAACCTAGCACCTCTAGGTGGTAGGTGATCTGTTCCCCGACTGACTAGCCACCACCAGCAGCATGCTAATCCGACCACCGAGTGTCTTTGACGGACCTCTCCCGTCCCATTAATGCTGCGGATTCAGTGCACTTTTTTTTTTTTTTTTATAAAAAATAGACAAGCGCTTGGCTGTATCTCACCTGGTGGAAACTGAAGATGCAGCCTAAGATGTAGCGCGCTTCTCTAGAAAATGCCTATTCACCTTTCTTTTAAAGATACCCAAATTCTACGTGTTCGGAAAAACTGATGCCGGTAAGGCGTTCCACTCCTGAGTTGTCCGCATTAGAAATGAGGAAGCAAATCGCTTCGTACGAACAGGCGGTATGTCAACTACAAAGGGGTGGAGACCCTCACGGCTTCTGGTGGTTCGATGGTAAAATGGTGCTGGTATTAAGTCATGCAGTTCCTGCGCACACTCTCCGAAATAAATTCTTAACTTTGGGTTCATACTCAGGGTCCTCTGAAACTGAAACATTCTTCATTCCCCCTTCGGACGGTGGCCACTTACCATCAGGTGGACCGTGTGCTCGTTTACTATCACATAAAAAAAAATTTAAATGGCCTTCTGATTAAAAAAAGACAAACATTCAATTGTGATGTTGGCAACACTTACAATTTGAGTAGCATACTGTTATATGATGTTGGTAGGATTGTTATGAGTAGCATTTTACTTTCTTAAATGTTGGACAACTGGTATGGATCACATACTACTAGTATTCCCTTTAACCCTCCAACTAAGCTAAATGCTTGTGTTAGTAGTCCAATGTAAGTAAATGTAAGTAAAAACAATGTAGGTCTTTTTTTAAAAAGAAATAATATAAGATTTTTTTTTCAACATATTTCAAGCTGTAGTGGAGGGAACAAATAGAAATAATTTTTAGCCCGAAAGTAAGCCTTTTTTTAATTTTTTTATAACTTTAATTTTTTTCCAACGTAAATAAAGTAGAATGAACGAAAGTTTATATTACGAAACTTGAAAAATTCATGGATCTACTAAATTTTCTTCTATATCGTATAGAAAAAAAAATATAAACAAACAAGCAAGTTAAATCTATACATGTGGAACCTAATGACTATAATTATCATTTCAAATAAGATAGATATCGATTATAAAAAATTTTTTGAGCGTGTTTTGACGCAGCGGCCTCACGCCCCGTTTCGCCTCCTCATTATTAGACCCATTTGTGTGCTATACAATATGTCCGCCCATCCTCTCATTTATATTATATTTGGGTACAAAAAATACTATAGCGGTCGTTATGTCACTTTTGATAAAACTTTAAACCTTTCAAAACAAAGATTCCTCTAATTCATTTCTTGGACTTATTAATATTTCGAGCACTCTACTTCGACAAATTTTCACATCTCATTTATTTACACTGGCAACACATTAATTAAGTAGGTAGTTGCGTAATTTTGTTTATTTAATTACTAGAAACTTCATTTATGTAAATATTATTATAAAAAATATGTTTCGTGTATGTTTAAAACGTTTCTAACGTCCAATAGTCTCTTGTCCTCTGTTGTGTTGGATTTTTCAAATATTATATTTCTTTTTTTTCTTTTTTCTCTAGCCCAGTGGCTAAGACGTTGATGTCTACTCGGAAGGTCCAAGTTCGATCCCCCACACAGGCACACAACTCTGACTTTTCTGAGCTATGTATGCTTAGCTATTAAATATCACTTGCTTTAACGGTGAAGGAAAACATCGTGAGGAAACCTGCACTTCTGAGATTTTCCATGTTCTCCAAGGTGTGTGAGGTCTGCCAACACGCACTGGGCCAGCGTGGACTATGGACTAATCCCTCCTCATTCTGAGGAGGAGAGCCGGCTCAGCAGTGGGCCATTACTTGGTTGTGATGATGATGATTAATATTTTATTAAGAGGACTTCGTACAAACGACACTTTTGAAAAGTAGATTTTTACCAAAAATATTGGTGTTGCGCTGAGCCCCAAGCTTACCCCTTACCGTGTGATAGAGAGAACTACAGCTCGAACTGATTTTACCTACGTAACATTAAGAAAATCGTCCTTTCGTAATCCCCTGTTTCCTCCTCGAAATCTGAACCGATTTTAATATTCATTTCGTTAAAATGCAGTACAGGGTCTAAGCTATGCCCGTACGTTCTGCTTTTTTGGTTTATGTTAGTAATAATTAGTTTGCTGGATGTTTGCAAATGTAAATAAAAAAGTCGTTATTTTTTAATAAAAATTTTTTTTTCTATTATATTAATAAAATAATCAAAAAAACAAAACGTACGGTCATGGCAGAGGTACGTGTACATCGCATGGTATTTTTTTTCTTCTGTAACTGAATTATCTTAGGAGGAAACAGGACTACGTTTGTATGAAATAAGTGTCGACTGATTTCCTCTTAAGTGCTTAGTAGGTTCTTAAGTAAAACAGTTTAGATATTTCTTGCAATTAACAAATTTGACGATCCCAAATGGTTAGTACTATCTAAACAGCTATGTTATTGCAACTTAATAAAACGTTTGCATTCTATCTACGTTTATATATATGGATTAACATGTTTATCTCATAGCTACGGGAATTAGGAATAACACTAAAATGTGGTAGTGGACTGCGACTTATCTTATAAAATAAGACTTAAAGATAAAAGTTGTTCTATGAACATCATTTAACTGACCAATTACAGACCTTTAGAGATATATGAAATTTTTCTACATTGCTTGTTCTTAAGGGGGTTAAAAGGAGTTCAGATACCATCTTAAATGGACCAAAGGTGGTGTTGCTTATCCAAATGATTTTTTTTACAGCTAAGCAAAGGACAATAATACCCCTCATTGTACTTTGTATTAGTCTTGGGAATATTGATGATGTTTGTGATATCCTGAAGATTCAGTCAGTTACTGAAAATAATTTCTTAAGTTAAAAAATAAGTAATTATCGTTATGATGACATGTTATTCTATGGAGGCTGGTCAGGTCCTTTGAACAAAAGAACCCTGTATAAATATGTTTAAAAAAAAAACTCTATACTACCATAAGAAGAATAAAACCTAATTAATTCACAAATAAAAATTAAAAAACAATATTTTTAGTGATAATCCGCAATAATTTACATATCTGCCTGACTCTAATTCAAGCACTATCTTTATAGAGCTTTAGTTATTACATTAAGTGTTTTGCAAGTTTTTAGTACCGGATTTTATAATAAATGTTACGATCAACACGACCACAACCACTACATTACGGAAATTAAGATAAAGAACCATACAAAGACACAGATGATGGTTAACACTCGAATAATACAGATAACGAAATATGAATTCGCATAAAATGGTAGCCAATGTCGCTAAAAACGTTATAAAAACGTATACAAGTGTAATATTTAATTTATTGTATGTATATTTTGATAATAATAACATTTATTTGAATGGTTATTACGGATAGGTTATTTTAATTATAAACAAAGTTATCTTTATAGACATAATCGTCTTTTACTTCCGAGTATCTGTTTTTAATCCCAACTTTAATAATATAAATGTTAAAGTAATTCTGTCTGTCTGTTTCGCTTTCACGCTCAAACCACTGAACTTATTTTGATGAAAATTGGTACAGAGATAAATTAGAGCTGAACATAGACTATTTGTTATCGCGAAAAAAAGGCTTTAAGGAGTTGAAATAGGGGATGAAGTGCATGTCGTGCGGTGTGATTGTTTGTCTTTGGGAATTAGTCATCCTACTAACATTATAAACGCGAAATTTTGTAAGAATGTTTGTTACTCTTTCACGCAAAAACTACTAAATGGATTTTTATGAAACTTTACAATAATATAGCTCATACATCAGAATAACATATAGGCTATATCCGACGCAGCTAGTAAATATATAAATTACTAGCTGCGTCGGAAAACGTTGCTTTGCCATATAAATTTGGGGTGGGCCACCCTTATCACTTAGGGGGATGAAAAATAGATAGTAGCCGATTCTCAGACCTACTGAATATATATAAAATTTCATAAAATTCGGTCTAACCGTTTCGGAGGAGTATGGTAACTAACATTGTGACACGAGAATTTTATATATATAGGATATTGATGTTGAACATTTCGTGGGTCGACAAGTATGTATATATAACTTGAATTTAATCAACTTCTTGTTTAGACTTATTTAGGTGAGATTTTTGCTTATCCTGTTCGTATTAGACTGTTGTGTATGAGATAATCACTGGTTACATACAAATGAAATTATTTAAGAATAGGCTTCTCCTTTTGCATACAGAAATATTTAACCACTTGCGTAACTATTTTCAGAGCTTTAAAAAGATATTTATTCAAAAACAAGATGAACAATCTTGATGACACTAATATTATGAAGAAACCGGCGTCGTCTATAAAGAATGGTATTTTGCTCTCAGGGATGTCGCTTCGAAACTTTCAACGTTATGGATAATATTTAGATATTAGGATAATATATGCAAAGCCTTAAAACACTAGAAAAATATTTGTGCTTATTTACAAAATCAAATCACTCATCCCTTTAATACTTCTCTTATCTCTATATCTTCTCTTATATCTTCTAAATCTTAAGTCTTACAAAGTGATATTGACTATATATATATGCTACACTATAATACCTATATATTTTATAATTTAAAGCACAAGAATAAAGTATTCCTTTTTACAATACTTGTGCACATACATTTCAACTGACATCCATACTGACAGCCATCTAAAGAAACGAACGAACGTATTTAGCGTTGAAAACATACTTTGTACAGTTTATTTGATGTGTCATTAGATATTCACGTACCCCACGTCGGTATAAATATAATGAAAATCGGAAACTATAACGTTTTTACCTCGATTGCCCATAAATTTTAGTACAAAAGCTAAAAACAAGGCGTGTAGGCGGCGAGCCCGTCGGCTGTCGCTGTACGGGCGGCCACACGAGTTTGGTGCATTGCTGTAATTAGATCTGGTGCATCTTGTCTCTCAATTATTTGCTAACTTTTGAAACATTTTTATCTTACTTCTGAATTCGAAATATGAAAAAAAAATAAGATGCTTTTTAAATGCCTACACTCTGTGAATATATTCAGGAATATTCTGGACTAGCTTTGGTTTAACGTTTTTTGTTCTGATTAGAGCAGATACTAGAGTAAGACGCGCATTAAATCTCACCTTCACTGATTGATCTTATCAGATAAGAATTACATGTCAGATTGCCTCTGATCTGTTGAACAGGAAGGGTTGTTTTAAATAAAAAGGAAATACTAGTCGATCGAATTTGATGACTTACATGTGGTGACATCCAAATGGGAGTGTGTATTAAATATTAACCTAACTTATGCGACGACATTTTTTTTCTCTCCGTTCCTAATATCACATGACAACTTTTAATCAGGGAAAATATAAATTACAATTCAATAAGTTCTTAATTATTAATTTTATGCTAATCTCATTGACGACATGACACTTTTAGTGTGATAACAAATCATTTAAGTACGTTTGTCTCATTAGTACGAGCAGTTGCAGTAATGAGATAATAGCAACGCTTAATGAAGACATTATCGCGTATAAGACGAACACGTACATACACTAAATATACATCCCATTAACATTTAAATCTTCTCATTCTTTCATAATTAATTAAAATTAAGAGTATGCTTCAAAATGTTTTCGTTTGAATATTTTATTTGGCTTAATCAACAAGTCTCTAATTAACCAACTGTTTATCAATCTGTGTTTAATATCTAATAATCTAGATACTAAACTCATTTGCTGATATTTATAATTCTAACTTTAATAGATTTTTCTTAACTTTGGAAAGTAGTCAAAATTCAATAGATCGGTAACCAGGTAGACATGTTAGAAAAAAAACAAATATTGAAAATAGGATAATTAGTGTGATATTATTAGATAGATCTTTGAAAATCATCGTAAAGTTTTTCTAATATTTTTTCAATGACCAATTTGTATCTGTAGATATTTCAAGAAAGAAAACATCATTACATATTATAAGGTTTATTATTTATATCAGAAGTGGGATAATTTAACGAATAGCAAATGGTTAAGCATTTCAGAAAGGTCCTTAAGATTTCTGTGATGGGAACTAGTTTCCTTTCCTACTTTTGATGTAAGAAAAAGTAGGATAAGTACATTCTTTACAATATGTCTTCATGTTGAAATTATAGTTTTCTATGCACTAGTGTGTTACTTGCCTGCACCACTGTACACTTTATGCTGACTTCTTTAATTGTATTGCGTATTTGGTGCTCGCTTGTTTCATTTGAATGTCCTTTATTTTTTTTTTAAATCCTTGAAACAGGTCGCTGTACCTACAAGTGTGTGGGTTTACTTAAATTTACATATTGTTTTATTTTAATTAAACAAACATCGACAGGGCAAAGACTTGTTTGAGAAGATTCGTCAAATGTCGCTTGTTGTCCTCTTAATTAAAAGACATGTTCGTTTCTTACATTAGCATTAACTATTACTTAACTAACCAGAGTTACTTTATGGTGGTGTTTATGGTTATTACTGATCATACTAAAAGGCTGGTTTTTTTTTAATAAATCAAGAGAAGGTCGGTAAAAGCTAGGTTACTCTATTTACGCAATCATCAAAGTAGTACTTACTAATTTTGTAGAACGAAGTGAAAGTAAAGTTATGAAAAATCTCCTAAATAAACTTTTAAAATTTAAGATAAGGAACGAACATTCTTTCTGAGAATAAAATAATTAGTTAGACACATATTCAAAGTTATGTAAAAGTAAGGTATAGCTTGTCTATTTTATTTTATTATACTTTCTCTTCGCTATTTTGTAATTAAAGGCTGAAAGACCGACCTGTCGATTTTATTGAAAAAATTAATCAAATGTAGACAATACTTATACATTTTTTATTATGATTCTGCTTAAATCACATCGTTTCTTCAATCATAAATTACATCCGTACAAAGTTGGGACAAGTTGCTATTATTATATATAATGTAAATAAAGTACATAAAGTATTGTAAGGTGCTTAAACAGCAGCAATGTTGCTTCGGTATGCGACAGAAGATTATCATGATGCTACTGGAGTTTACTGAATTTACGATTATTACTAGTATGCGTGCTTAGAGTTTTTGCTTAAACAGATTTACTTATTACCGTTCTTGATTCGTTGAGTTGTATTCAAACTGTTCACTCACTCATTTATTCATTCACACTACCCGCAAGTATGAATCATATATCTCTCATCGTAAAGGCAGCATTCGTAAACATTTCGTTTGACTGTTTTTTCTCCGACTTATTTTGCAAATCTGTCTACCACGAATAATTCTTTTTATTATTCGGGTTAATATATAGCCTATGACACTTACAAATAATGTGGATTTCTATCGGTAAACGAATTCAAAATACCTTCACAAACTTTTACGTAATTACACGAAATGTGAGCACGAAATGGTGATTTTTTAAAATTTTTATAGGAAATCGATAAATATCGTAAATATAAATCGGAAAAATATTTATTTCGGAATGTTAAAAGTTGTCAGTTTAAAAAAACAACTTAACCTAAATTATAGTTTTACTTGTATGTTAAAAGCTATTGCATAAAATAACTAAAACAAATACCTTCATGTTTTGTTTTTTTTAATCGGTATAGTATTAGTTTTATAAATCCAGAATTGCAGGAAAAAATTGAGTTATTATTTAACATATTTCCTAAATAGATTGAAATTGTAGAAATGATAACTAATTGAATTCCATATAAAAAATATTATGGATAATTCACACTATATCATTATAAATTATAGCCTATATGTTATTCTGATGTGTAAGCTATATTATTGTAGAGTTTTATCAATATCCATTCAGTAGTTTTTGCGTGAAAGAGTAACAAAATACATCATCCATACATACCAGTATCCATACATTCGTATAAACTTTCGCGTTTATAATATTAGGAGGACTTTCAGTTTGTCTCTCCTAAGAAGAATTATAATTATGTATCTTATTGTAAAGTTTGTTTGAAGTTAATAACTAATATTACTTAGAAAAAATGTATGTTCAACGGCGCGGAATCTTTACTCGCACTTGAACGGTTTTATATGCATTAATGTTTTTTTTTTAATAACTACCTATTCGATATTGAAAATATTTTTAAAATTTAATCCCTTATAAATAAACAAGGGAATTTAAAATCCCTCCTGACTTTGTATTATTTCTACTTACTTTACTATTAAATTTTGAATTTTGACCTGGCCTTAACTATATATGGTCTATACCAGTGATTCCCAAAGTGGTCTATATCGATAATATAGAAATGTGTGTGGATGATTTAGAAATGTACAATGGGAGCGAGGTTATCAATATGACGTAGCTTTTCAAATGTATATCCATTTTTGATTAGTTTTATGTTTCTACTAGCAGACCCGCGCGACTTCGTTCGCGTGTTGTTCCGCTCCTATGGTTCGTAGCGAGATGTTAAATAGCCTAAGTTACTCCTTGTTACATCAGCTATCTGCCAGTGAAAGTCGCGTCAAAAACGGTCCAGCCATTTCAGAGATTATCCGGAACAAACGTACAGACAGACAAAAATATTCTGGTATATGTACAGACACTCCAATTATATTTTATCATATTTTTGAATAATTTAGAAGAAAATATTATAAACTGCTTACTGACCAAGTAGAAAATATTTTACCATAGCCTCTAAAACTGTAATGAGGCATATATTTATAAATTATTGTTACTAACATAATACGAGTATATTCATGTGGTGTTTATCATAAATTAGGATTATAAACAAATAAATATCGATAATTTTTTGTACGTCAATGAAAACGTTCTTAAGTTTAATACTTTCGAACTTAAAATTGAGTCTACTACGGCTAAGCTACTAAGCTTATTTCACAGCTTGGGAACCACAGGTATGTACAAAGGATATCCCATTACCTACATTTATAACATCAAGACGTGAAATACGGTCGAGTAACTCGATACGTAGGCCGTTTGACTGCCCGTGTGTTTTCTTACACAGCCTGTCTTGTTGTATTCCTTTTATTGTTCGTGGCAACTTGAACAACTTTGTGCTTTCTTTAAATACTATTATCCTTTGACTTCGTCTACTTGGACGTGAGAATTGCGTTCGGAGATAAAGGAAAAATACGTAAGACTAGTTAACCCACGTGACTTCGTCCGTGTAGTAGTATATGTTTCATTATGTATATTTATATGTAAAAAAATTTTCACCTTCAGTATTTTAATGCCACCCTATCTATTCTATCCCACTTCAATGGTGCTTTTTTCCGGGATAAAACGTACTCTATATGTTTCTCCTTCTTCTGAAGTGTTCTTCTACCAAAATTCATTTAAATCGGTTCAGTAATTTTAACGTGATGAGTAAAAATACGGTAATTCTACTAGGTTGAACTGCTTATAATGAAATGTCTGTTATCTATGACTATTATCTTATCTGTCAAGATAGATATTATTCAAAATATCTAACTTTACAATTATAATGATCTAAATCAAAATTTTATTATAAAATAACTTATTTTTATAATAAAATTTTGATTATCTTAAAAAGCCTATTCTGAAGTCGGCTGGTAAAGAAAGACCCTGACTATTCTAAACTTGTTCAATTATTCTTTTAATAACAGGATATATACTTTTAACATATAATACTATACTTTTTTGAAAAAAAACTAAGACGTTTCCCAGAATTTTTAGTTATTGTGATAGAAATTTTGTTAAAAATTCATTGGTATACCATGCTTTTTTTCGTGATCAATTAACAAACATATAAACGTAAAAACTATGTATCTATGTCATGATTCAATTATTATATTCTTTTCACTTCAGGAACTGCTCTATTTAAACTTGTTACAGTTTACTTCTTAAAGACTATATTTCTCAATATTATTCTACAATGTTATAATTTCTTTATGTATTATTTTACTATAGTAATATATTGTCTGTACTGTTATTGACACATTTAAAAAGATAATAGTAATGGTAGGAATGGTAAGGAAATTTCATAATTTAATTGTGAGTATCTGAGGCACAAAATTCTTCTTCAGAAAATACTTAAATATATAAACTACATGTTACTTAGTTTTTAGATATTTCAGTTATATTTAAAAGGCTCTATGAATATATTATGAATTCATTTTTAAAGTAAATTCGAGATTCTTTTAGCCATATTTCATGATTTATAGCGACAGTCCGAGTCTCAACATTAATGTAAATTTATAGTGATTTATGTAAGGTTTTTTTCTTAATTAAATAATATAAATCGGTAAATTATTAAGATATCAGCGAAGGTAAATAAAAAATACACAATTAAACATAATTAAGTAGATTTTGAAAGATTTGATTAAGATCATTTGCGTCAGATTAAACAGCGAAATAAACTTAAATAATACATTACCTAACTTCATGATTATTAGTGTTTCCGTTTTTAGAATAGTGTAATTAAAAGAATTTGCATAGTTAATTATTTATTTATTATAATATAGATTATACACCTACTTTAAATTTCTCAGTCAAATAAATACACGAATTTCGTTTTTTTTCCTCAAAATAAATATCACTAAAATTGTACAACAATAAGCTATTTACATTATATCACAAATAATATTTGAAAGGACCTAGTAATAGTAGTATCACGGCTACTTACAGTCTGTTCGATCCAAATGGAATATTCGAATACTCGATACTGAACGTTCGCGCACTTCTTATTGGAAACTAACGCACATCTACACCCGATACGACTAAATGACTCGAGGATTACTTAGCGGTAAGTCACTAGTTCACTCACTGCACTATCTACATAACAAGTCAGTTCAGAGCTTTTCGAAGGCTCTAGAGTTAGTGAGCATCTCTCTCGTGAGCCGCCACACTTGCTTTGCAGCATTCTCCATGGCTGTTGGCGACTTCCCTTTGAATAGGTCCACGTGAGGGAGGAAGTAGTGCGGGCATCTGCGGCATTGCAAAGAGGAGATGAGCTGAAGGAATATCCCGTTTATTCTGTCACCAATAGCAGCTTCATCCCACTCATGCTCTCGTGGATGTTTCTCGCACTCATATAGAAGAAGTGTTTTCATGTGATAACATGTTACTGGATTACCGGGCAAGTCTAGATGTCTGTCCCTAATCGTTTTAAGAATGCTCAAACACTTTCGCCGACACCCACCTTGAAGGAGTCGGTTCTCGGCTTCGAAGAAACTTAGAACCCACGCATCACCCTCCATTGCGGAGTTTTTCCCTTGCAACGTCAAACATTCTTTTGAAAGTAAATCGAAACCTTCAGTTTTCACTTCAGCCACAATGTTGGGATGAGGCCACGGTATGGTCGGTAAAGGCCAGTGAGCGGCCGATCTGGGCCATAAGCCGGCACATTTGAACGCCGGTGTTATCTGCACTATGTATCTCTCCCGTATACGTAACTTCACTTCTGTGGTCTCCGCAATCATCTTCACACAATCTCTATACGAGCATTTGTCGCAGGCCTGTGCTACCAGAGTTTGGAACCGAGATCTAATTTTTCTGGCTGAAAGATATCCAGATGCGGTGATAAACTCGACCCACAGAGACATGGAGCGCTTCCTTCCATCACTAAGTTTGAGAACAGCACATCCGGGTAAGGATCCATCATCGACGAAATTTAAAACTCCCATCTGATTTAGGTAGATAATAATTTCGAACTCGTGAGGCGATACAACTTCGAGGCCGTCAAATCGGCCATTGTAGTCCGTCAACGAAGATATAAACCTCGGCTCCTGCAGCTCCACTTCCTTCAAGACATCCTGAACTATTCTGCATACTTCGTGAATGGTTTTCGCGATTTGGGCTTTGCGGTTCGCGACCCGCTCGTTGTAGTACTTGTTCATTTGATAGACTAGTTTGGATTGAGCCGCCATCATCTCAGGTGGCACCAGCATGATAGCTATGTTCACCCGGCTATCATGGTCCGGCGGCGTAGCACGCACGCGCACGGCACGCAGACGTTCTAAGACTGAGCGGATTCGACTCGACGGACGATGAAAGACGGTGTACGCCCATGTCGATTCCAGCCAATGAGGGGTGAGTATTCGTTCTCGCTCGTGTGAAACTGCCTACGTGCGAGCGGGATGGCTTTACGTCTCGCTTGAGGTGTTGGCGTAGTATTGATCCAGCGAAGGCTCCGCCTCATCCGAATAGGTATTCGGCGTTAAGGTCGTGATCGTAATTACATGATCGGCTTAGAACGATCCTCGTTAATTCGGTAGCCCAAGCTCGGTGCTATTAATGGCAACGTCTTCCGATGGTTTTTTATCGTGTTTTTAATTATAACGGCTAATTTAATTCGATGTTGGCACGCATGTCATAACTTTGATATCAGATGAGTTTGTATTCGTAATTTGTCGCTTGTACTTCCATATTTAGATACGAATGTGTTGAGTCGTTTATGTCCTAGTCCTGTCCTATCATGTCCTGAGACTTCATACAACTAATAGGTATCGTTAATTGACTATTTTATTTAGAATGTACTTACTTATGCATGACGGTACATGTTGTTGTTTTTTTCATTCTTGTACCTTTATACTTTTGCAGTTTTCTTTCGAGAATTGTAAATGTTCCGTAATAATAATCAAATAGAACAAGTAACATTATTTAAGTATTATATTGTTGAGATGTCTTGTAATAATATGTTTGTTAAAGATAAGTAGGTAAAACATCTACCCAAATAAATAATCATCGTCATTAATGTTTTGATTGAATCGATCGATTTTGCATTAATACTATTTCAAAGAAACAAAAAATAGGTGATGAGATAGAATTAATTAGTATGCATAAATACGTAATTTAGGTACGATTAGTAGTCTAATTTCCAGTACCAATATAAATAGCATTTCTTTTTATTACATACATAAATATCTAAAATTATATCTAGAGACGCGTTTAAGGCTATTTTTTACTGAGTTAAGTTTAACATGAAAGCAAATTTTGAGCCTCTACAAACGCATGTCTTCTTTTATACACATGTCTACTTTCATTTATACCTAATAGGTACATGCTTTTAAATTACCTATACATGATAAAAGTGTTAAAGCAATGAATAAAAATTAGAATTAACGGATAAAGGTTACTTGTAATAAGGACCTATATGTTATAGAGTATTATGAGGAGCCAAAGTTACTATTATTACCATTTTTACTATTATAGAGTTTTGAAAAGTTGTTATTATTAAATGAAATAGTAGTGACTAGGATTAATATGTTTTTGGCCCTACAATTATCATACGTACCTACGTAGCTTCAATTGTAACATAAATAAATGTATATTTCACCTTCTTCAAATCTTCTTTTACTATTTAAAAGCTAATTTTTTACTCACCAACACGAAGACGGAAGTGCTGAAGCTAGAAACATTAAATTTTGATAGATGATAATTTTGGTGACGTAGATATTCAATATAACCATTTTTTTTAATTTTAACCCCTCAGTTAGTAAACCAGGTTGGCAAAATATTGTAGAACACAAAAATTCTAGAGATAGGACGTTTACTTTGATGTTTACGAGATAGTTTGGTTTCGATCAGAATATAAGAGCGTTATTAAAAAAATTGAAAAAAATACTATATAACGTTTACAATAATACAAACCTATAATTAGTATGAATCGAAACATTTCCTTCAATAGGTCCCCCGAGTGTTTCTGTACAGGAATGGCTATTTCGGTCGGGATTGATAGAGCCGCTCGTCGTGATGGATGCTCCTGCGGCGGCTGATTTACGCGACGTCGGTACCTGGATACCTACCTACGTGGATACTGAGGATAGGGAATGTCTCCCGATTTAGAATTATGTCGCTCTACATCCTATACCACAATTTAAGTTATTTTTGATGTAAAAAAATCGTAGAAGTATCTACTAGATCTTTTTCTTAACTTTTTTTACTCATTCAACAATATTACTAAGGTAACGTAAAATTGATTCTATAGGTCGGAATTAATTGTAGAGTTCTAGGTAGTTTCCCTTAGAATGCTATATGCTATAGATCTGTAAAATCTACTTTTTCGTTAAATTTTATAATTTAGTTTTCTATAAAGTTATTCTTTGTGTTAAGTATCTGCACTCTTTGATTCTACTATGGTCATTCGTGATCCTTATCAAACAATAGTAGGTAATATTAAAGCAAAAAGTATTGAACAAGTGGTTAAAATAACTAAAATCGAGAGGCTCCTAGGGTTATCATTACCAACATTATAATAAAGAATAGGATTTAAAGAGCAAAAGAATTAAATATGTATAAAATATGTTTTACTATAGAATTCGACTGTCAAATATAATAAATATAAAATCCAAAGAATTATACAAATGTATCATAAAATATCTCATTTTATCTTTTCTCGCAGTTTCCCTTCAACGACTGTACCTACTCGTAAAAAATGTAAAGAGCTCCCATATTCCCCGTCAATTGAGCCGAAGCCGACGGCGCATGCGGGCACAAAATGGCGGCGGTAACGACACGCCCACTTCCGCCGGATGTCCGATCGAAGCCTACCCTTTATAGATAAGGGTAGTCTTATATTTATAGACGTTATAAGAAAAAAATATGGATGATTTAACAAATTATTTTAAAAACAAGTACTTTATTACAGTGTTATTTGTTCCTTTATGATTATAATTTTATAGATTATGATTTCATAACTTGTATCGTAAAATTTTATGTTAATATAGGTTGTACTCGATAAAATTTTAATGATTTTCATTTACATGCATTAATTTTTATTGATATCACTTGCAGGAGCCAGAAAATTTTTAATTTTTAACTGGACTTAATCCTCGATAGTTTACGTTCTACCTATTCCAATTATATAAAAGCTATTATAACTCATTTTTATATTATACTAGCTGCGCCCCGCGGTTTCAAACGCATAATTTTTTTTCATAAAAAGTATCCTATGTTACTTCTAATATCCTCAAGAATATGTGTACAAAGTTTCATGATTATCGGTTAAGTAATTTTCGCGTGAAAGCGTAACAAACAAACTTACATTCACATGTTTAATATAAGTATTGCTCTATCTATTGCTGTTAATTGGTCTGAATCTAATCTTCGATAAACAGATCTTATTATTATATTTACGCAAAAAGTTCTGACTCTATAACAGCGTAGAATAAAGACATATACTAACAAACACGCTTTCGTATGTAAATTGTTACCATCTACGTTCTCAACACACAGAAAGCGGTAATAAAAGTGATCACGATTGTCACGAAAGACAATTCAACGTTTAGTGAACAAATACCACACAAAATCCAATAAGAAACTTTAGGTTTAATTTATACGCCATATAATAGTAACACACACAGTTTTGTACCGACGCGAGGGTCATTAAAGCTCTACCATCCCGGACTATTAAAATCAAGTCCTAAAGAGTTATTTACGAGTCGTGTACCGGTACACAGCGTGCAAAGATTATTAATAAAACTAAACTGCGTCACATAACTAGCCGCAAAAAAATGAATCCCATCAACGAACGTACCAACAGAATGACAGAGCACGTTGTAAAAGGAGTACGATAATATTTATTGTGTATTGAATTTGCTATCGTGTTTTATGAAAGATGGGTCCGGACGAACATCTGTCATCCCCCACTGCTGTGGAACGACTGACAGCGCGCCACCCTTTTTGTGAGGGGGAGGGGATTTAGCCACTCCTACTATTTAAAAGGCTCTAGAAAATGTAGAGCGCATGTCTGCCTTTAAAACACAACTGAATTTCAACTTTATGTTTCTTAAAATACCTTACTTTTTAGTTTGTTTTGTTATTAATGCATATTAGGGTTGTGCGTTGAAATTTTTTAACGATAATTATTTTTCTTGCAATGCAAAGATATTTCGGTGTGCCGTACAGTAATTGGATTCAAGTGTATAATGAGTAACACTGTATAATATTTTCATTCGAATTTAAGCTGTACGAAACAGATATTAGTACTAAAATGGCCTGTAATAATTTCATTGAATGCATTTTTGTATTCGCCACGGTATGCGACGATTGAGTCGTCCTGTCCGGTGTAATTATTATAAAAATTCGAGATAAGAGATACACGTCTTTGTTTCGCGGTTTTTTGTTTGCATTATTAGCGGGGCTTTTGTGAAACAAATTTTAATGGGACAATGCGGGCCGATATAGTTATAAAAGTATGCAAGCAAAAAATATTGCATTCGGAACGATTTTAATTGAATTTGTGCTGCACCTTGTAAGGGAATTACTTTTTATGAATATTTTAATAACAATAGGACCAGTACGATATAGATATTACTCTTATATACTTAGACTCTATGTAACAAATTGCGCAAAAAAAGTAAATAAAATTATAAATTTAATAGTTTCTTTTTCACGCAATAACATAAAATGTTGTAGATTATAAAGGCGATTTATTAATGCCCTGAATGTAAAGTTTCATTAGGTAGGAACAGAACTCGAAATAGATTTTGAATATTATACTTTCTGGCTCCGGTACGACAGGAATCTCGGGTAAAATATTGTAAAAAAATTAAATGGTTTTTTATGATGCACGTACCTCCTCGATATTATCTCACTGTCCCTATTTGACAGAATGATACTGGTCACACCGTATTGTAAAAACGTCATGAGATTTTTTTATAAGAACTTGTTAGGGACTTCTCCTATTGGATACCTAAGTAAAAACATTATTTTATACTCCGTATTAAATGTAGCTACTGTTATTCATACTCTACGCTCTACTACAAGTATTTCTAAAGTATTTTTGGTCAAAATCACAAGTAATTATTTAAATAATATTCTTGTAAATCCGGAAGCACGGTGGCGCCGTCTAATCTCGTACACATGCGGAGGACACAAAACTAACATGTGTTCCGAATTATATCAATTTCTATAATAACTTACTCTGAAACGCCGTTTTCTAATTCTCAGTAGCTTTCAAAATATTATCCTTACGAGTACGCTCATTTGATTCACTTCTTATTCAATTATCTGCTAAATGATTGTGTATTATTAAGTTGCAGGAAACGTTAAAAAAAGTTTCTAAGTTTGACAAATAGGATTTTTAGTAATGTGCTGTATTTAAGATCGTTGATAAATTAGTGTTCGCGGATAGTTCCTTTTATATTATTTCAAGTATAGCTACGTGTACACAATATATACCGATTAATGAGATAGATTAGACGGTAGTAGTAATAACTCTCTGGTGTTTTCGCGCAGTGTACCTACATGGAAGTTAGAATAATAGTGTCGTGGTTAAGGTCACTCATCTTGAAGTCCACGTAAGTTAACTTTATTATCAGCTATAGTTTGTGTTCACCTTGGTCGCAAGTCCAAGGCGCTGCACGTGTATACGTATTGCTGTACACTGTACAGTAATGGGTATGATTCCTCTCTCATTTCATGTCAGTAGTGATGTTATATTATAGTCTAGTCTTTCTTTTTTTTAAATAATAGGGATACGACTCAAGAATTCATTTATAATCTACTTATTACTTCTTGACTCCTAACACTCATCTTGATAACAGTACTCAATTAGTTAACAAACTAAACTCACTTAAATAAACCACTAATAATCTCACCAACGTTCAAACGGTTGATTTATAGCAATCCTTAATAGAGTATCAAAGTAATAAATATCCCAATAGATAAACAATTAAACCTAAATGAAATAGAAGTCGGTAGCGTGTTATCTATACAGTGAGCTTAATCTGAACCGTAAACAGAACGAGCTGTTATCTGGAATGGCTTGTACTACGAGTGTACCAGCCTACTCTCTATTCTACGTCTGTTGCTTATTTATTACCTATCTGAGGTGTTTTGTTCTGATAAACTATCTTTTACATTATCTGGAATTACTTCGTGTATGACACAACTTTTTTGATTTCCAAAATCTTAATTACTTATAATGAATTAAATAGCATTTTCAGTTAATCAATTTATGAAACCAATATGATGTTATTACTAACTAGTTGACCCGACAGGTGTTGTCCTGTCTCAACTATTAATATTGGTCAAATGACTGACAGTTACGACATTTGACACGTTAATATGGTCGTAAGTTTTCTTAAATTTTCTAATTTTCCGCGTAACTTTCATATTTTTTTCTTACTTAAGAACCTTCTACAGACAATAACAAACACAACAAAAAAAGAATTATCGGAATCGGTCCAGCCGTTCACGCCTGATGCCGTGACCAAGGGAAATAGGGTTTCAATTAAGTTCTTTATATTTTAATATGGTCAACAAGTATCGATATTCTTGCGACATCGATTTACAATAATCGATATTAACTTGTATAAGTCGATTTTTTGTATTATTGAAAACAAAATATAATACAGCAGTCAACACAGACGTATATACAAATATTTATAAAATTTAAAAAAAAATTGATACTTAATGCTGTTCGATTCTTGATATCGAAGGAAAGGTATCGAGAAATACCGTTTCATGTGTACTCAGTGTAAGCGATGTGACGCAGCTCTCAGTGTAATACACATACACATAAAGGGGGTTAAAAGAATTAAAGTAATAGTTGTAAAAAGTAATTAATATTAATTTTCAAAATATAAAAAAAAAAATATTTAAAAAAAATTTAACAATATTTTTTTTATATTTGATGGCGTTTAAGTAGACTTTGGTTTTTGATTCGTTTGTGATTTTTTTAACGATAGAACCTTAATCAATAAAACTTAGTAGAGAACCATTAATTAGTATTTATTGTTATAGGACCCTTAAACACTCATATATAAAAAAAAATACTTCTGAAAATTTACTACTATATGAGAGTGTGTCTGGTATCAACTGAATATAATTTAGTTTTTTTTTTTTTAAATACTAGTAGTATGGATCATACTACTAGTATTTCTTATCCCTTCCAGCTACATGCTCGTGTTAGGAGTGAGACGACGACGATGACGACCTATCGATTGTGGATCCAACGCCTCCTCCACTGAGCTACTGACGCTTCAAAGAAATTGATTGATCTTATATCAGAGATCGAAGATCCCTAACGGCCGAAATTAATAATCAATCACAATCCAAAATCTCTGAATCTAAACTCAAATTTGTGCTATAATTCAAATTTGGAACCTATTTTAAATTTATATTCCAAAATCTTTGAATAATAAATTGAAAATAGATTTCTAATTTGTATAAGAAATGGATACACAACTCATCGATACTCAAGGATTGCGAGTCTATGAGGGGTTAGAGAAGATTGTGGCGTTTCCTCAAAAAAAAATAGATGAATTGGCCTTTTTTTGACGTTGGTTATATAAAATATGGGCATAGCCCATCACTTAAAGTATTTCAAATTGAAATAAATGGAGCCGTTAATTATCGCCGCCATATTTCACATTCACCATCCAACAGAGGAAACTGTTGATCCGAGTTAATCCCGACATGACAGCGGCCTTAAACTGCGCCTGCGCATCTGAGGTGTAAATCTCTTAATACCGGCGGTTAGCGGTGACGGGTTTTATGATGTCCTTATTGAGAAATGTGGAGCATAAGGTGTTTAGTTATTGTTATTGCTATCATTTTGAAAGGTCCATAAAGAGCCTGTACATCAAGAAATGACTTTTCATTTTTGCTCCTAAAACTTGTACTTATACAAAGGTGATAGATAGGTGACAGATACTAAGGAATGAAAATTGACCCCATTTAAATCAAATGGTTAGAAAGACAAACAAATTCAAAAGTATACTAATGGGTATATGGGATAGAATATAGTAAAATAAATACCATTATATTTAGACATGAGATACATTTTCCCTTACTAGTATTTTCTCTTATCTGTCTCTTTCTAAACTCTTCTTTTACCCAATGGCGTTTACTGTTTAAGGGGGTTTTCTGGCCTAGAAGCCTAAATTTTAGGTATTTTTCAAGAATATAAAGAAAATGTAAAAAAAAATTATCAGGAATTCGACAAATTACGGGTCGGTGAAGTGTGGGGCTACAAAAAAATCGGCGCACCCTGGTTGACATGATTCCAGCCCTTGTAGTAATCTAAAACAAAAAAAAAAATTCTCAATCTGTAAAGATGTCGCTATCGCATTGATCTTAGCAAAACAAAATAAAATAAAAATTCTGATAATGGCGTTGACATGAAATATATTTTTTTAACCCTTTTTTGACTTTTTCGAATTTTTAAAAAATACTCCGAATTGATTTTTTTTTAAATCCAAGGCAGACGCGATAGACAAATATATAAAGAAAATTTCTACCAAATTTCAAAGGAAACGGTTTGGTAGAACTTGAGATTTCATGTCAACCACTTCAAACAAAGTAATTTCGAGAAAAACGCGTTTGAAGTTTGAGAAACAATTCCAGTTGAACAACTCGGATAATAATATTTAATACTCGCTTTCAATTAATCGTTGATCCCAAATCCATACAAAATCCACTGAATCTCCGAAAATAATTCTTTCGAATTTCTGGACCAGACAAGACGTTCTAGATGGGATTATAATATCCACAAATCACTAATCTAAATATTCAGGATATTATGGTCATGCCATTTGTTACCAAAGCATTATCATCTTTCAATTTTAAGTCTGTAATTTATGTAAGTGGTCTCTATAACACCAATTGAAGCCAAAACAATAACTAAGAAATGTTTTGTGTCCCTCTGTCAGTCTATATGTTAGTACGCATGTAAAAGGTACTGCTTATAATTAGATAGGGTTTTCGCAGGTGTGCGAAAACATATTTTATTTACGACAGTTAAAACCCGCAACACCAATGGACAACAGCAATACAAGAATGTCTCTCTTGTTTTCATAGAGAGGGGGAATGAAGAGAAGAATAGTATGGTTTCAGAGAAACCTGAGCATAAATCTCGAGTCCACTTAAACATCAGTATTAATTGGACGGGAGTGGGAGGGGGTAGGTTTAGCCCACATACCTAAAGCGGGACGGGAACGCGTCTACGTTTTTGAATGCGTCAAAAACACTTAGCAATCGGATCGGCTAGCCAGTCGGAGAACCGATCCCCTACCACCTAAGAATGGTGGGTTACTGGCCTCGTACGAGACGCTCTTCAGCGGCAAAGGGGATTTGTATTCTAACCCGTCCCCTCACGGCATAAAATGTAGGCTTTGTTTCATTTAAACCAGCGAAGTTATGGCAGTTGAATAATTTCTAATGATTTTATCGATTTGTCAACACGACCACATAAAGCAACATTTCATCGAATCATTAATTAAGATATAATCTAATCTACATCTAATCTATAGTATCATATACCGTTGCACTAATAAAGTATTTAACTGACGTTAAAATCTAAATCACGCAGGTGCAGTTAAAGGTTATCGATAATTATTTTAATATTGAACTTAAACGATACATATTTAAGCCACTGACTTTAGGTAATAGTTCAACTCACACTTAGCCTTGTTTATAGTTAAATTTATTTTAGATTTTTTGAGTACCTTGATTCTTCTTAGTTCATTATTTAGCTGTTTCGTTGTTTTATTGTATCAACGAAGAAACTTAATGATCAAACGAACTTACCGAGTGAAGTGTGAATGAACAGCTTCTTATCATCAAGCTTACTTTCGCATTCCTCGCTCGATGCTGAGAGTAGACGCATAATATGTTCTTCTTGTGAACTTCTTATCTAATCTTCTAATCCTCTTCAGTATTTCACCTTCATAATAATACAGTTTTCTATTATTTTTGCCTATTTTTCCGATTGACAATTAAATAATAGAACGTGTGAAGGCCCTCAGCACGAAAATTTCAACGATGTATGGAAGATAGTATGAATTTTATTTGTTTTTACTATAAATACATACAAGGCTGGCCAACTAGAGTGTTGCTACATTAAATTAAGGGAAATTACTATAATAAAACTGCATATATAACTATAATTTTGAGCAGATAATTGTCATCCTATGATGGTTTCTGTCTCTTTTAAAGTACTAAACACTAGAAATATTTACGAAGAATTTTTCTCAGGCTTTTGAGTTGGCAAAAGCTTTTTTTGTTAACTAGAAGGGGGGCGAAGAGGGAGGGGGGTGTATAATTTCGAGCTCCAGCGTTGTATGCTATATGCTATATACTATATATATGTCTATGCAGGTTATCCATCTAAATGTAGTGGTAAAAAAATATTTTTAATTTTAATTACACTTAGTTTCTCAATATTTATTCCATGTATTTAAATAAACCGCATCGTAATGAGCTTAGTAAATTGATAATATATTCATACAACACTATACGAGTAACGAGGGGCATCGTATGGGAAAATATTCGTGATGATAAGAACCATGGCCTGGGACCCTGACAACTAATAAAATAGTTAACTTATTGCGCTGAACGGCTTTCCGGGACATCTACGGATGATTATAATAAACTACTGAACTATTCTCGCTACGCTTAGGTAGTATTATTTCCCTACCGACTTATGTTAAAGTCAATGACAATATGCGGTTAATAATTTTATTTATATGAGTGTTATAACATGTAAAAGAAAGGCAGGCATAAACACAAACATTTACAAAATACTTCACAATGGAGTCCCAGCATTACAACACAAATTGTATAGCCTTTACGGTCACCAGGCGAGCTCCCTTTAATAGAACAGAGGAAATAAAATAAAAGGAACTACTCGCGAATACATAGTTATAAACATTGTTGCTGACTGGGAATTTACAATATTCATATAATACCTAAAAGATAGTTCAATCCATGACAGTAAGTACGCGAACATCGAGATGTCTTACACTACCAATAGGAACAAGTCAATCAAAACCTATCAAGTGTTGCCATCACTTTTAAATGGGATTTTATATGTTTGATGAATCTCTAAAACCAGATTATAAAAAACTTCCCTTAATCATTGTAGAGCTAATATCGTCCGTATTCTTATGGAAAACCGACTTTAACACGAGTGCTACCTCAAAGTAAACGTTTTTATCTAGTACTAGCTTTTACCCACAACTTCGTTTACGATTTTGAGGTAGTTATATTAGCCTAGATCGTCTGTAGACATATTTAATAATTTTATGAGGAAACTTTGCACCCCCCATTTACCCCCTTAAGGGATGATTTCAAAAGATATATTACAAGTGTTTCATGACTTTCAATGAAGAACCTTCATACTGAATTTCATTTGAATAACTTCAAAAACGGCAAAGTTTTATACTAACTTTGCACTCTCATTTTACCCCCTTAGGGGGTGAATTTACAAAAATCCTTTCTTAGTGCTCCCCTAAGTTATAAAAGGAACCCCTGTGCAAAATCTCAAGTTTCTAACCCTTATAGTTTAGGCCCTACGTTGATATGTCAGTCAGTCAGCTTCTCCATTTATATATATGTAGATACCAACATTCCACCATGATCAACAACGAGGAGATAGTAAAGCCAATAATAATAAAAATAAAGACTTCATATGTCTGTCTGCCTGTCAGTGAACAAAACAAGCAATAATTATATCGCGTTTAAGCTAATTCAAGTAAGATGTGAGGCGACGCCATCGATGGGGCTGAGGCCGGGGCCGGGGCCGGGGCCGGGGCTCGGTGGTTCAAAGGAAGTCCTAATTAAATACTCGTACATCACCGTCGGTTGGGAATTGAACCCGCTACCTATATTGCTAACGTATTTACCAATGGTTCTCGAATTATTATACAGAGCGTAGCGGGGCCTGGGGCTGAGACTTAGGAGCAGGTTTAAATAGCTCTTTCATAATATATTAACTCTTACCTCCACCACTTTAACTTGCTTGGATATCATGAGGGTTGACCTTAACCACGACATTATGATACTAATTTCCATGTACACTGCGCGACAACACGAGAAAGACTGACTAATCTATCGCACTAAAGGTTATATATTGTCTACACATTATACTTGACGTAATATAAAACTAACCGTGAATAATAATTTATAACCGGTGTTACTAACACTTGTTTTATTGTGAAGTTCAATCGTTTTATTTATCCCAAAAAATGAGGTGGTTCCATTTGACACTGAGCGAGGCTTGGTAAGTGAAACATTCTATTTAAATATTTATTATTTCTATTTCACCCGTGAGGGGACAGGTTAGAATACTTTTTTTTTTTCCCTCTGCCGCTGGGAGAGCATCTCGTAAGAGCCGAGTAACCCAGCACACCCTTGGTGGTAGGGGATCTGTTCCCCACCAGCATGCGAATCCGATCGCCAAGTGTCATAGACGCGTTCCGGTTGAGCCGCATGTGGGCCAGACTTACCCCCTCCCTCTCCCATCCCATTAATGCTGTGAGTCTAGTGGACTCTGGGCTCTTGCCTAAGGTCCACTGAATCCCCATCATCATTAACATTCTTCTTCATTCCCCCTTCCCACTCTATCTTCGGGGATGCAACGCATCGACAAAACGAGAGAGTGTTTCTTGTTTTTCCGATGTCCATGGGCGATGGTTGCCACTTACCATCAGGTGGACCATCTGCTTGTTTGCACCTTAACTATTATAAAAAAAACATTTAACACATTCCTCGCCACATATCATTGCTAATCCCTGGTGGAAACGCAGCCTAAAGAGCCTAAAAAACGTGCGGTATTCATGTCAGTCATGGTGTAGATATATAGAGAGAGATATGAGACCAATTACTGTACAGCAATATGTATACACATGCAATATAGACTGAGACGAGCAGTGCCTGGGGCTTGAGACCCAGGAGCTCTTTCATAATATATTAACTCTCACCTCCACCACTCGACCTCGCTAACGACATTAGATGATAAAGTAAACTTACGTGGACCTTTAGAAGGGTGTCCTTAACCACGACACTATAACACTAACTTCCATGTTCACTGCACGAAAACACCAGAGAGACTGAGACTAAACGGTATACTTGAAATAATATAAAATAATCTACCCGCTACTACTACTTTATAAACAGTGTTGCTAACAAAAGAAAATGTGTATTAATGAATTTCAGACATTTATCATATTGATTAATAATTTTATTCAAACTCACACAAACAAATTAATATAAAGTCAATATTTCTCACACAGAACTCGAACACAACCCGTGACCCGTAGTATCAGTTCGTGTGTGTCTGGCAGTTTGTCACCGGGAATGGTTCATAAATTCCCTGTCATCGCGTCTGTGTATTTTCGGAGCTAAACTTTTTCAGCGTCCTCGTGTTCGTGTTCGTGTCGCTCGATTACCATAAAAGTTGCTTAATAAATGTGTTTGTGCTTCGGAAAAAATCTATGGATCGGTATTTCTGGAGATAATGCACACTTGGATTCGTTTACCACTTTGCTCTAATGCTATAGCATTCCTGTTTCCATCCTGTCTTCGCCTGTTTCAATAATGCTATAAGAGTGAGGTAGATAAAGAACTAATTAAAATAACACCTAATGGGACGTTCATACAACCCCCCAGTCTCCCATATCAGCAAAGGTAATCAAAGCCCTAACCCCTCCGGTCTCATGCTGACCTAAAGATTGGTTGTTGGTTGGATGGATTGGACATCCCCCATGTCATCAAAAATAAGTGAAGCATAGACTCCCTCAGCCCTCCTTAGTGCTTACGTAATACTTGAAAGGACCCTAAAATACTATAATAAATAATAACATACATTTAGAATGAAAACATTTACACGAAACCTTCATAATAGAGTCCCAGCATCATCAAAGGGAATACTAGTAGTATGTGATCCATACTGCTAGTAATCTTTTAAAAAAAAAGATCTTAGTAAGATTGTGGGTTTACGTAATTAACGAAAATACGATTTGGCTTCCATAAAAAAAAAATAATTGGAAGCAACACTTTATAAAGTAAACATTGTCTAAAGTAGTCTGTTGTGGAGGTGCTGCTATCTTGTTAAGAATTACGTAAATTGTTATATTAAACTTAGGGAACAATAGACGGTGAGCATTACAACCGTGTTAGGCTGCGTTTCCAAGGACCAATAGAATCGCTTCATTTACCTAGCATCTCTCAGAATGTGTCAAATGAAGCGATTCTATTAGTTCTTATCAAACATGCCCTCGCTAATCTCTAGTGGAAATGCATTATTATAAAGTGTCTAACCTGCATGTGGGTCATAAGCCCTAAGCAGAAAGGTATATTATCAAAAGTCTGACGATGAGATAGAACCTTTCAAGTTCTACAAAAAAGTCATGTCGATCTGTGTCTGCAGGAAACAACAGATGTATAGCTTGTATAAAGTTTTGCACACGATTCCCACCGTTTCCTAGAGCTGAGGGAGGAGAGGTGAGACTGAGCAGGATACTGGAGTCCCAACGGATTCGTGGAAGCGACGCCGCGTTCACGCTCTCACGATGAAACGATAACATTCATCTATATAAATAAAATTGCAACTATGCCAATGTCTGTATATAGGAGATAACTTAATATCTTATATAAATTTGTATGTTTTTCTGTCTGTATGGACGTGCACCATGCAAAAACTCCTGCATGAATATGCATATTTCATTTCATTGTTTATTATATAGCAAAACGAAAGTGTGATTACTGTGTAGTAAAAAAAACTGTGTGCCAGTTCTACCCCCTCTCTCTCTCCAATCCCATTAATGCTGCGATTCCAGTGAACACCGAGTTCTTGCCCAAGGTCCACTGAAATCGCAGCATTCTTCTCTTTGCTCCCCCTCCCTACTCTATCTTCGTGGTGGTAACGCATCGGCATAATACTCTCTAGTTTTGCCGTTGTCCAAGGGTGACGTTTGCTCCTTATCAGTCACTAGTCGACAAACTTCTCTGTCCGCGTGTTGCTCAGCTCCTATTGGTTTTAGACTGATGATATATAGCCTATAGTCTTCCTCGATAAATAGGCTATCTAACACTGAAAGAATTTTTCAAATCAGACCAGTAGTTCCTGAGATTGGCGCGTTCAAGCAAACAAACTCATCAGCTTTATATATTAAGTATAGATAAAAAAAAAACGTAGAATCCGATTCGATAGTAGCACGTCTAACACTAATACAAATTCATCAAGATTGATCCAGCGATTTTAAAAGAGGTCTGTTTCATATCAAGTATATGTATTAAACCTCTCCTTTTATACATACAGTTAGGCATTATTTAGTATTTTGAAACTGTGTGTTCTACGATGCCAATAAGCAATAAAGTCTACAATTTTATATAGTTATTCGCATCGATACGAACCCTTAAAAATACTTTCAAACAAAAAATGCTTCATAAATTCCTCCAACACAAATTAATTGGCAATTATACTAATGAACAGTCCCTCTAATGAGGAGGATACTAAATATTTGATTGCTGTTTATTTTAGTTGTTTTTAGTGCAACAGTTATAGTTATTTCTTATTTATTGGTTCATATTAAATTACAAGTATAGCTGCCGGTGCGTAAGCATAGGTTTGACCTTGAACGCGCAGAAGTCTGGCGACTGAAGAGAGCAGCGCGTCACGCGATTGGTTCTTATGCGATGTTTCAGTTCCCGCGCGTCTGCTACGTTACAGAAGGAACTGCCAATACAGATCTAAAGTTAGCTGCATATATGGCTCTAATCTATTTCATCAAAGGCTATATATTGTCTACACGTGGGTTATTGAAATAATATAAAAGAAACTACCCGCGAACACTAAATTATCAACGGTGTTAACATAATATGGATTAAATTATCAATGATTTAAAGAATTTTTAAAAGCTTAATTGTATATTAAGGAGAGAAGGAGACGATGGAGTTTATGGTATTCGTTGTATTCAACACCCCATAGCCTGTGGATAATGACATTAATGGGAGATCGGTTCGTCGGTTAACAATTCCTACTCATTTACATTTCCTTTAGCCATTATTGTTTCGGGGCAGCGTTGGCAAAAAAAAAAACATATTATTTTGCTTCAGCATTTCGGTTCAAAAAGTACAGTTTCTGTGGGATTGAAAGTTGTTTTCCATACAAGGGCTAAAGTAAAATTTTCTTATTAACTGTTATCCTTTTAAATTTTAAAATAAAAAACTTCTGAATACGTTAAAGAACGCAAGTTCAACTTCCGTGTTCGATGTTCACAAACTGTGTATGTTATTTTTTATGGCAGTTAAGGGGCAAACGAGCAGACGGCCCACCTGATGGTAAGTGGCCACCGTCGACCATGGACGATGCGTTGCCACCTCGAAGATAAAGTAAGAAAGGGGAAAGAAGAGATGAATAGCGGTTGGATTCGCACGCTGATGGTCGCAAGCCCGTCAAGGAACAGATCCCCTACCACGAGGGGGTGTTGGGTTACTCGGCTCTTATGGGACGCTCTCCCAGCAGCAGGGAGAATTGTATTCTAAATCGTCCCCTTACTGACATAATACGGTTAAATTAAATAAATATATTTATTTACAAAAACTTGTTAACGTTGGGTGCGGACGGTACAGAGGTGTTACGTTTTTTCGCCGCGCCACCTAATGGGGGCACTTGTCGCGCATATTTACGATTACGATACGATCGCCTCGGTCGCTATGCGCGCCTGGTACACGACACCACCGCTTCTTGATAACTTATCACTATCAATTTTATAAAACCCCCCTTTTAGTATCTTCCATTTTTTTATTTGAATTATCAAGCTATTGTTTGTCCGCTTTTTAAACTTTAAAACCACTTCTCAAAACATCATGAAATTTTTTATCTACATGTAAAACAATTACTATAAATTGCCACCAGATGGCGCTATACCACACAATCAATATCTTGATCAGTTAAATATCTTATGATTCTTAAGTTAATTTTTAAAATATGTATATATTTTTCAAGGAAAATTTCTTTTTAATATTGTTTTCATTTGTGTATTAATTATATGATAGCGATGTAAGCTATATTAAGATAGATTCGTGACCGTTTGACTAGTGATTACGTAAAGTGATTAAGTGAAAATATTGAGTAAACATATGTGAGTTCTTGTTATATGTATGATATTATCTAAATGTTAGGTTATTTTGTTGTAAGGAGCCCTAAGAGGTCTTAAGCCCCAGATACTGCTTAGCTTCCTATCTTGATTGTATTTCACAATTCTTTTGAATGTTACTGAGCTTATATCTCTAGCGGGAAAACTCAGCTCAGCTGCCTACGCAGTAAGGAGAGTCAGACAAAAGACTGATATCAATACTGCTAGGCTAGTTTACTTCAGTTACTTTCACAGTATTATGTCTTATGGCATTTTACTGTGGGGCAGGGCCGCGGACATTGAATCCATTTTTATTCTTCAAAAGAGAGCTGTTCGGGCCATTTATAACTTAAGAGCGCGGGATTCCCTTAGAGATGTATATAAAAAAATAGACGTTCTTACAGTCCCATCTCTATACATATATTGTAATATTTTGTTCATTTACCAGAATATTCATTTGTATTCAAAACACAGTGACAAACATAATGTTAATACTAGAAACAGAAATAAACTTGTAACGCCTTACTATCGTCTCCACAAAGTGAGTAATACCTTCATGGGGCTTGGTGTTCGCATCTATAATAAGATTCCACAGCCTATATTAGACTTGCCACTTCAACAATTTAAAACTCGTATCAAGAAGTCATTATATAAAGCGTACTATAATGTACAGGATTACTTAAATGATGAGAATGCTTGGAATCTAAGTGACGTTGACTCTCAAGTTAAATGATTTGTATAACAGACTATGTAAACATGGCTTTTTGATGCGAGCGACTGTTGAATGTCTGGCCGGCTCTTCTCAACAGAAAACTGCTTTCCGAGCTGGTGGTAGCTTCAGACAAACTAACTAACCGACAAATTTTTGACGTTACAAAATTCTTTTCAAAAAAGTCTAATTGAAATAAATAATTTTGATTTGATTTGATTTATATTCTGATACAATCCAACAGCATGCACATCGCAAGTGATCCGTGTGAAAATCAAAATAGAGTAAATAAATCTGTTGGTGTGTGTGTGTGTGTGTGTGTATTCTTCACGCGGCAGATAATTCACGCTAATCTGCGATCTCTCCGAACACGCCGAGATTATGTGACAATTTATGTGAAACTGCCTTATAACATTCTACGCATACGAAGTAGGGGCTGCCTAGACCAGATGTGATAAACCTTTCTAAGATCATTACAGAATAATCATTAGACGAGACTACTTCACACAATATCTTTATAAATTATAGCCTATGTGTTATTCTGATATATAAGCAATATTATTGTAAAGTTTAATTAAAGTCTATTCAGTAGTACATTCAAACTTTCGCGTTTATAATATTAGCAAGAATTACATATCTTGTGTAAGAGTTGTAAGAGGGTTATAAGAGGTTGTAAGGAATTATCAATCCCCAAGTACATTCATGGTAGCTGAAACTGAATCCTTGGATATTTTGATTCAAAATTGCATAGATTTAAGGACATTTTAATGGATGAATAGTTATATATCAGGATGGTTCTAAGCTATACCCGCTTGGCATGGAGTTCTTAATTTTATTAATTTTCGTTTTAATTTTTTCATAAGAATGACAAACAATAAATAGTAAAGCATATTACTACACAACATACTCAATTTTTTTACATCTTACGAACGTCTATTCAAATACTTTACCTTCTTTTACATGTTTAAATCCTACGATGAATTAATTTGTCAATCTAAACAATAAGTAAGTGTAGGTTTGAATTAAGACGAAATTATATTAACTTGAATATTAGATCGCTTAAAGAAAAACCTTCGTAGAAGATCACAGAAGAACTAGAACATATTATGTTACTACAGAAAAGAGAAGAATTTTTAATGTTTCGATGAAAGGACGGACTGTATTGGCTCTACACGGGACCCTAATAGCAAGTGTCAAAATAAATCATTAAAAGAAGGCCATTACAAACAAAATGAAAGCTTGTGTTCGGTATGTATGTTCATCATCTAGTTCACACGTTACTACCGTTTTATCTCTAATGGTCCATGATCACGCGAATATCTGATTGTGAGAATTTACACGTGTTGTTGTTGTTGTACACTTTAGATGGGATTGGGAATTTATTACACGATGTACTAAAACAAATTAGACTGGTATACATTAGTTTCATGTAAATCTGTGAAAGGGGCACGGCAGTGCTCCCGTCCAGTCGAGCAAAGTGAACAAATGTAAAATTCAAAGATTCTACGTGTTCAATCACATACTTAATATCCACGTATCATTATGATTATACTTAAACTCATTTACATTGATACTGTTAAAGTGCTTGTAATAATTATACTACGAGTAGACGAGTAGAACAACCGAAATTGTTTGAATAAAATTTATCTTGGTTGAAAAAATATAGAAAAAAGACAAAATTGAATAGAAATGCTGGATCAAGTTTTTTTTTCTTTTATACTCACACCTGTTATTATAGTAGTCTTCTAAAAGCATAAATAAAGCAGAGGGTGGAGGGAGAGAGGGTTTAGTGACAAATTACATTACAATTGAATGAGACGTGCCCTATCGTTCACCCTCCCTCACCAGCTCAACAGCGCTACTCTCCCTCTCGATGTTGATACGTGCTCGTACTTTGTTAACAAAACAATGGACACTGCTTTGTTTGTTGTAAGCGTGGAAATATGTTGATGGATTTGCACTTGACACATATCATTATTATTAGGGACTTAATATACTTTAGTTTAAGCATAAAATGTATCAATATGTGAGTTTTCCTTCAATAATAACATGCCCGTTATATGCGTAACCAAATACTTGGTTGTCTCGACTGGTTTAAGAACTAATGAGAGGTCCAAAAAGCTATTTCATTGGACCTCGCTACCTAAAAATAAATTAAGCTAATACAATATCAAACACGTGATTCTTAATAAACGTTACTTCAGCACGTCACTTTAAGAGGTAATTTAGAAAATACAAGATTAGTCGCCGATAAATAAAATACGAGAACAGAGCTTTAAAACCACCCCACAAGTAAAAACTATTAGCCAATCATTCGCTATAAAGAATGTTGCTAAAACAGTAGAGCTTTACACAAAAATATTATAAAAATAAATATCTTGAAATAAATCGGGCTCGAGCTAAGGATTTAAACTTTACACAAGTTGACTGATTATATTATATTATATTATCTTAAAATAAATTACAAAAACTTATCTTACAAATTTATACTTTATTTTTCTTTTAACTTATAGGGCGATTATTGAGGTCTAAAATAGTATTTGACAAAAAAAAATATTAAAGTACATATCTGATTAATCTAATTTAAAATAATTATGTCGAAATTCCAGTGCTGAATTTAATAATCAATATTTACTCAGGATTTATGACGAAAAATCGGAATTAGTCACGTATAGTTCCTATCATCTCGTGCACTCTCCCTCCGGCCTCAGGGGATTATGTGAACAAATAGACAAACAAACCACCCTACACGTTGTGTTATTAAGAATTTGTTTGCGCCGATTAGGTGATGTAGCCAATATAGACAAATAAAGGACATTTTAAACCAAAGTTATTAGAGTAAAAGTTTACTACATTATTAATGATCCTATCTTCCTATGCTTATTTCTATTTCTTGTTGTTCACAGGTTACTAGAAAGGCAACTAGGTTATTGAGAGACATAACTTTTTTTACAATTTCAGTTTTACATTCACCGTCCTTTACTTATATTATCTAGCCCACTTACGCGCTTTACAATTAAAAAAATATATTTATTCCGTAAGTTGACAGCAATGGAGTTCAATAGTTTAACTTTCAAACATTACTACATAAACCTTTTAACATTCCAATAATAGAATCTGTAATAACATTTACTCTAATGATTATATTATTTTAAAACAGTGTCGTAGTATCTTCACATGAAAATTGCTTTATAAAAATGTTTTATTTTAATTAAATTACTCTAATGAAATGATTACCATATATATAGTTACAACGCTGCAATTAAATTAATTTTATATTCAAATGCCATGTTTGTTGTATTTGACATTTGACACGAAAACCTTTTTGTCACCGTAAGCGTGTTAAATTTTGAACTGACTTTATTAAAATGTCAGTCAAAAACAACGCATAAGAATACAAACTAAACAAAGAATAGTGGGATTTAATTTCCTACTTACTCCATCTATTGACGAATAGATGGCATTGGTCTGTCAGTTACACAGTCAGACTGAAATCACTATATCGATTTTGATTAAATATTATACACAGATAAAGTAGAGCTTGAGAAAGCATATAGGCTATGTTTTATCGCGGAAAAATACGTAAGAATACAAGCTATATAAAATAAAGTGCGATTTAATATCCTACTTACGCCATCTAGTGACGAAAACATAGCACTTGTCTGTCAGTTACACAATCAGGCTTAAATAACTTAACCGGTTATGATGAAATATTATACACAGATAAAGTAGAGCTTGAGAAAGCACATGGGCTATGTTTTATCGCGGAAAAAAATTAAGAATACAAGCTAAATTAACGAAACTCCGATTTGATGTCCTACTTACGCCATCTATTGACGAAAAGATGGAATTTGTTTGTCAGTTACACAATCAGGCTTAAATAACTAAATCGGTTATGATGAATTATATATAGAGATAAAGTAGATCTTGAGAAAGCACATGGGCTATGTTTTTTCGCGAAAAAATACTTAAGAATACAAGCTAAATAAAGTAAAGTGCGATTTAATGTCCTACGTACGCCATCTATTGACGATAACATGGCATTTGTCTGTCAGTTACTTACACAATCAGGCTTAAATAATTAAATCGGTTATGATGAAATATTATACACAGATAAAGTAAAGAAGAACATTCAAAGAAGACAAATGAGTGTACTCATACGCCATCTATCGACGTGGAGATGAAGTGTGTGTGTGTGTTATGTCCGGGAATTAGTCATATATAAATTAAAAAGTAAAATATAGTGATATAGCGATTAAAATGTGAAAAACCTAAAATACACGTGGTAAATGACCCGGGCGAGGTCAAGACGAGTCGACTAGTCCATAAATAAAAGTGAATTATTGTGAATATCTCTTTTTATACCATCAGGAGTCCAGGCAATTAAAAATATCTGTCTGTTTAATATACTCGTACTGCTAAATTTAAAAATCTAATTTTTATCCCTTAATCATTTATTTACTTTTTATAATTTTATATTTATAAAAAATAAATAAATAACCTTTAATAATAGATTATTACGAGGATTACTATAACTTTAAATTAATTATCGGGTTACCAAAATTTTAATGTAACACACTACTTTAATGTAATATATTATAAATATGTATACAAACATTTATATACCAATATACATAATACGTAATGTAATGGTTGAAAATAATACCTATACCTATTGTGCCGCTTGCTGTACATCTACCCTTTACATCAATCCCTAAATTATTAATTGAATTTTAAATCCGTATCCTATTTTTAAAAATGTGACAATTCCGTAACTTTACTTTAAAAGATTTCAAGTGAAGTAGCAAAACCTTTTTAATATATTAGGAGTTCATACAATCAAGGAAATCTCTAGTATAGAAACAAAGGTAACACATAAAAAGCAGATTCTTCGTAAAACTTGAATCAACTATTCTAATTAGGTCATCCCAAAGTTACAAGCGCCATATATATATAAATTAAGTGCTAACGAACACTTTACGACGTCGACGTCCTTTCATTTACGACGCGTTTTACTGCAAGATATTTTGGATTTTTATATGATTCGATATTATCTTGATAGAGTTTTATGTAAATCAGATGTTTGTTTATTCATAGATTAGAATATGATTTACATAGAACTAGACACCTCGTTAGTATAAGAAGTTTTGTTGGGTTTGGTGTCCGTTTACATTTCCGTAAGAACGCATCACGCCATACAATACACAACTTAAGTGAAACTACTTTAATGTTTATTGGGGTCATTTTGCTAAATCAAAGTATTATTTTATTCCAGGTTCTGAAATACTGCGAGCATCTCCACGGGAAATGGTACTTCAGCGAGATCCGCGCGATCTTCTCGCGACGGTATCTGTTGCAGAGCATCGCCATCGAAATGTTCCTTGCCAGTCGAAGTAAGTACTACTATTAATCATTTCCTTTTAATACTAGTCAAATGAGGTAAAATCGGTTTTACGTTGACGGTAACCAAACCACTGTTACATTAAAAGTTGGTACAATAAGTGCCGGCAGCTAACTTTAGGTCTGAGAAAAAATAGTGGGGGAAGGTTGCGCATTGAGAGCGTGCGGAGGAACTGAAACGCCGTATAAGAACCAATCGCATCTGAGGCGCTGCTCTCGCCTCTAATAGTGACTTCTGTGCATTCAAGGTCAAACCCATACTTACGTGCCGGTAGCTATAAGCTACTAGACAAAAATTTTAAAAATATGACATGTAAAAATATGAAATATACAGATAAAACTAAAGCCAAGTTTTATTCACTAAAATTTTATTTTTTGTAATTGTAAATATTTTAATAAAAACTAGCTTTAACTTAAGCATTTGTATCATCACAAAATGAGACTAGTTCTAAAATGTTTGATAGTTATATTCTTATAAAATATCTAATATGTAATTTTTTTACAATTTCAGCATCAATATTCTTCGCGTTCCCGGACCAGGCAACTGTGAAGAAGGTGATCAAGGCGTTACCTAGAGTTGGAGTCGGCATCAAGTACGGCATCCCTCAGACCAGGTAAGTGATCTTTATATTAAGCCTTTACAGAAAATAATACCAAAAAAGCCTTCAAACAATAAGTATTACGAAAAAGAGAAACATTGTTTTAATTCATATTTGGACAACGTGTAGCGCCATCTATGAGTATATGTATGGACTAGAAGGTTTTATTATTAAGGTCACGCTGCGCGCTTCAGACCACAGATTCTTTTATCGGTGTTTTAGTTCGTATAGATCTCGCTAGATGGAACCCTACGTAGAGTAATTACTATTTGATAATAAAAAATGATAATGCTTCGTACAGTTTTACAAGAAAATATATTTTTGGCTCATTTTAAATTAACATTATCATAATAAATATATTTTTAAAATTATCTAGCAGTAAATATTCCTTCATAATAAATAGTAGGTATTATGTAAAAAATGTAAAATTTACTCAAAATCCATTCCAAATGTATAAGTAGTCAGTGCGAGTTCCTAATGAGATGATTAAAAAAAAGTTCTTAAAGTATATGGAATTGCTGTCTTCTCCTCAGTCCTCTGATAATCTGATTCCTCCTCCAGTGGTAAAGTATGAAGTATAAATTACAATACATAACATTATAAGATATTACAATAATCTATAATAATATATAAAGCTTAAGAGTTTGTTTGCTTGCTTGAAAGCGCTAATCTCAGGAACTACTGGTCCGATTTGAAAAAAACTCTCAGTGTTATATCGCCCATTTTTTGAAGAAGGCTATAGGCTATATATCATCACGCTAAGACTGATAAGAGCGGAACTACACGCGGATATAGTCGCAAGGGTCAACTAGTACTCCAGTTTTGCGTGATGCGCATTATACCACACATGACATACAAACAAAAGTTTAAAACGTTCAGCTTCCACTTTTGTGTACCAACCACCCAATTATCTCTGGGGAATGTTGTTTTTTTTTTCGGAATAAAAAAGTACCCTATTTTTTTTTTAAAGATTACTAGCAGTATGGATCACATACTACTAGTATTCCCTTTACCCCTCCTAGTAAGCTAATAAATAGCTTGTGTCAGGAGTGGGCCACGCCAGTAGTCCAATGTCCGGGATTTGAACCCACGACTTGTTGATCGTGAATCCAACGCTCGAACCACTGAGCTACTGACGCTTCCTATGTGTCTATCCTCTAAAGTTTTCATATACTAAATTTCATTCAAATCGGATCAGCCATTTTATCGTGATGCGTGTACAAACACGGCAATTCCAAAATTTTATTATATGTATAGATCTCCCATTACTATTATTTAAATATAGGAGTTGTAGTCTATACGCAGACTAACAGTGTGACGGCTTGACTAGAATATCCTCCTGGGGTTATACTTTATACTAAGACCTTCAGCGTTACTTCTAGATTATTACGGCGTTATTATTTTGCAATCCCTTCTTCCTCGATTAATGTTTATAATTTGTCCAACATTATAGAAAGTAAAAATGTTACTCATATCAATCCTACCAACGTCATAATTAACAATATATTTTTATATGTATACATTCAGTTAGATTAATTATATTATTACTGCTTGTCTGTCCATGTGTTACTTTTTTTTATACTCCTTATTCACATTTGTCGGTCACGTTGCAATAATTACTAACAAATCCATGTTAGATGCGCATATCATATTTTTTATTTGCCATGTTTAAATAGTACGTAAAAAACGGGTCAAGTGCGAGTTGGACTGTACACGAATTGTTCCGTACCAATATTTGACAAAAAAATCACGTTTGCTGTATGAGAGCCCCCCTTAAATATTTGTTTTATTCTGTTTTTAGTATTTGTTGTAATATAGGCAACAGAAATACATCATTTGTGAACGTTTCAACTGTCTATCACTATCACGGTCATGAGATACAGCCTGGTGACAGACACACGTGCCTAAAAACATAATTGTTATTGTCATAATCGATTTGTTATTGCTGTGTGTGACCGATTGATCTATTTGAGATGTTATTTTCTTAATTGATACTGATATTATTGTATCATAAACTTATAAGAAAATTATTATTCCTTTTGTAGAAGTGTAATCTCGAAGTATCGGCTAAAAATTATTTTTCTCATTTCTTGTTATACATATAAAATGTATTACTAATGTCGTCAATACGTTAGTAATCAATCTATGAGAAGCTGACTTAATGACTGAAATATCGCAGGGTGCACTAAACGGTTAGGGTTAGAAACTTGAAATTTTGTACAGGGGTTCCTTATGTAACGTAGGGCACTAAGAAAGGATTTTTGAAAATTCACCCCGTAAGGGGGTAAAACGGGTGTGCTATGTTAGTATAAAATTTTGTCGTTTTTGAAGTTATTCAAATCAAATTCAGTATGAAGGTTCTTCATTGATAATCATGAAACACGTGTGAAATATTTCTTCGAAAATCATCCCTTAAGGGGGTAAAAGGAGGGGTGCAATGGTAGTATGACTACCTCATAAAATAAGTAGGCTACCTCAATATCGCAAACGAAGTTGCGGATAAAACATAACAGAAATATTATTATTAATCGACTTTTTTTGAAAAAAAAAATACGTGTAATTTACTGTACAATATTTTCTATGGATGTTTGAGTATTCATTCTTTTGGTTCGAATTAAATTACTTTTTTTTTATGCAGTGAGATAATGTAACTAAATTTTGAACTTCGAAGTTTAACTATCAAACTATGTATAACTATTGTACAATAGAGGTTTAAACATTTCAGGAGTCAGTTACGGAGAATAATTATGGTTTTGATTTATATGATAACACTTAAATCACGAATTTTCGTCAAGAATTAAATGAAATAAAAATGTATAAAACAACTCTTTAATATCACACAACACTCGTCAAAATGCATCACAGTCATAAATACAACACGTTAATATTAAATTAAGCAGTAAATGCCAAATCTAGATTGTAATTAATCAAATAATATTATTTATACATAGCAAAAGGAATAGAAGTTATCTTATATATAAAAATCTCGTGTCACAGTGTTTGGGAATTTTTTGTATATATTTGGTAGCTCTGAGAAGAGGTCATAAGGTATTTTTTATACCCCTAGGTGATTAGGGTATAATTTCTCTCTACTGTAGACACTTAACACCCTACATATTTAAAATATTTTTATATTCAAGTAGATGCTTAATATATTAAAAAGAAATATAACTACTAACTAAAATAAATAAAATAACAAATTATGAAGTCCTCTAAAACCTTCGTTAGGTTTGTACTTGTGTCTGTTTCTGCATTATGTAATAAATATATATTATATTATATAGTAAAAACTTATCTTATTATTAAAATAACATCACCACGTATAAGCTACAACTATCACATTGGAATGTATCACGATATCGTACATTGCTTAATTATCATTTCTGTATCATCTATACTATTCAATAATTTCACGGTAATTTCTTATAAGACACAAAATAGATTTACGCAATGCCCGATATTTACTAACTCGACACCTATAATACTGATCACATTGATATTCTTCATTAAAATTAAACATACTAGTAACTCTTTATAAATTCGTTAAAATACAATCACTCTGTTCCAATCAAACTTGGTCTACTCAAAAGATCACGGTCTACTCAAATTACCGTATTTGTTTAATCAAATCACTCAAGCAGTATACTTATTCACGATGGTGATTCTTTTCGCAATTATCAACCCATGTTTTAGAATATTCCTTGTTCTTTTCTAAATTTACAGCAGCTCCAGCACTGTGACGTCTTTGGACGGGTTTTTCTGTTACTTGCTTAACATAACCAATTTCAGGATCACTTTCTTTCTTATCATCATCAAACTGCCTCATGATTTCCGTTAGCGTCTTTCCTTTCGTCTCCGGTAGGAATAGTAGACAGTACGCAGCGCCAAAGATTGCGCAAACCGCGAAAAGATAAAGCGTTCCATTACTAGTTAATACCTTCTCTAATTGAGGGTAAGTTTTGATGTTGAAGAAAATAAGAATATAGGCACAGCAAGACGTCGCTCCAGACATAATTCCTCTAATATCCTGAGGGTATAACTCTCCTGACATTATCCAGGGTAGTTGCAAGAAGCCCACCATACTGAAGGATACGTGGAGCAGTATACAAGCTAATTTGATAATTGGCGGACCGTTTAAAGTATCGCAGACAGCAGCACCTAACATTGCAAAACCTAATAAAAGACCAGAAGTTGCAGCTAAGGTCTTTCGTCTGAAACTGTTGATTAAACATGCTCCTATAGCTCCCATGAAGACTCTAACACCACCGACTATTATAGAAGCCGTAAACTCGTTCACACTAGTGCCGACTGATTTAAAGAAGTCCACTGCGTAATACAAGATAATATAAATTCCAGACAACTCCTGGAATATGAAGAATATTATCAGCACAGCGAAGGGTTTCAAGACATTTTTGCGTTTCAATAGGCATAGTTTCTGTCTGAACGTCATACTTTCGTCAGTCTTTCGGTCTTTTGTGAACTCCATTAGTTCTGTCTGCGCTGTGTTATTGTTCTGCCTCAACCAGAACATGGCGTTGTACGCTTCTTTCATTTGGCCTTTGGAAGCTAGCCACAATGGTGACTCAGGAACGAAGTACATTAGGAACGGCGTCAAGAGTGAGACTCCTGCGCAGATGGCGGCGACTTTACGCCAATGTATAAAAGCTCCAAGTGTATAAACTATGAATATTCCAGTGGATACTAATCCAGGACCCAGAGCACTGAGGACACCTCTTTTTTCTGGAGTAGTTATTTCCGCCACATAAATGTAAGATACAGTGGACATACCTGTAAAGAAATAATAGTTACAAATCTTTATATTTAAAAGTTGAACTGACATTTGATAAGATTACACACATTTTCTAGAGATATATTTTAATTAATTATAATTGCTGTTACTATGCGATGTTGCCAAATTAATTTACCGTGGAGTTTACTCAAATATATTGAATTAATTTGAATATACTTATATATAATCACTGAACAAAGTTTATGTGTTATATGTTTTAAGACAATATTCCAACCAAATCGCAGCACCATCTGTCGGTACCAATTATGTATTAAGTAAATCTAAATCATCCAGTAGACTAGATCAGTCGCACAATATTCTTACCAATAGTAAATCCAGTGATAAACCGGCCAACACAAAGGAACACGTAAGTCTCAGAGAAGGCGATGACCAGCCAGCCTATCAAATTCGGTAGCACTATAGACTGTAGGAGAAGACGTCGACCCACAGCGTCCACCATCATGCCGCCCAGTAATGCCCCTATTGGATTTGATATTACACCGAGACTTGCTGGAAAGAACAAAAATGTATATTTTACTATAAATAACTAAATAACTAGGATTGAAGAATATGTTACAACACCTATATAATTAAATAAGAAATCCAAATCACTTAAATTATTTTTCTTGAAAAAAAATGTATTTTTTTTAGAACTTTATGCCCGTGAGGGGACGGGTTAGAATACAATTCCCCTCTGCCGCTGGGAGAGCATCTCGTAAGAGGCAAGTCCTTGGTGGTAGGGGATCTGTTCCCCGACCAGCTTGCGACAAACCATAACAGATTTGTTTAAGAATATTAGATAGAAATTGGATAGCGATCCAGATATTAGATTAATGACAATTTTCCAAATATTAAACATTACAAAAATCGAAACAGACTAATTAATTCTATCGTAAACATCCCTAAAAGCTGAACGTGCTTGGAATTAAACGTTCCCTTAATACTTTAAGCTATCTGATGTTGATGTTTGCTCAGTCTATTGACATTCGCTGTGTACAGAGATATTGTGTTTTATTTATAGGAAACTCTCATATTGATATCATCTATTCATTTAATGTTCTGCCAGATAGTGGCGAAACCGACTCTCAATCATATATTTATTACCAAAATTTTATTTATACAGAATTATTATGCTCCTTTAATGATACTTGCCAACATTTTCTTACGGTATAATACCTTTTTACTATCCTAATGAAAAGTTCCAATGAAAAATTTGAGCCAGTTTCAATTTACGAAGTTACTGCTTCGTGGCGAAAGAATTTTCAGATACAGAACTACTAAAAGAAATTTAATTTAGTGCTAGTTACTTTCAAAAGAGTCAATTTATTTAGACACTTGATCGATAGTTGGCAGAACGATATTGACCTCTCCGCATTTTTTAATTATAAGTGAACTAATGTGACAATAAAACATTACCGTAAATGTAAAGTTGATTCTAAAATTGTGGCGGAGTTTTATTCGGTAAATATCGCACGAGTACAAAATAAATGTATCAGGTAGGTATTGTGTAAAGCATCAGTAGCTCAGTGGTTGAGGTGTTGGATTCACGATCGATAAGTAATAGTGGTCAAATCCCAGTCATTGGACTACTGACGTGGCCCACTCCTAACACAAGCGTTTTAGCTTACTTGGAGGGGTTAAGAATAGCAGTAGTATGCGATCTATACAGTCTGGACCATACTGTTTGTATTCTTTAAAAAAAATACAATTCCCCTGTGCCGCTGGGAGAGCGTTTCGTGAAATCCGAGTAACCCAGCACGCCTTGGTGGTAGGAGATCTGTTCCCAGTCTGGCTTGCGACCACCAGCATGCGAATCCGACCGCCAGGTGTCCGGTCGAGCCGCATGTATGTGTCAACTTACCCCTCCCCGTTCTAGCGAATTCTTGGTTCTCGTTTTCTCATTCCCCTTCTTCTCTCTACCTTCGTGGTGGGAGCGCATCGGCAAAAAAATCTTTCTTGTATTTCCGTGTATGTCCATGGGCAACGAGAGAACGAGTAGAGAGGAGCAGTGATGGCCCAGTGATTGAGACTTCAATGTCTTGCTTTAACGGTGAAGGAAAACATTGTGAGGAAACCTGCACTCCTGAGAGTACCCTAAAGTTCTCAAAAGTTGTGTGAAGTCTGCCAATCCGCATTGGCCAGCGTAGTCCAGGACTATGGCCTAATACCCTCCTCAGAATGAGGATATTAGGCTCAGCAGCAGCTCTAAATTGGAGTATTGATCTTTAACTCGAGACTGACTATTATTAATTATGTTTTTTTTAATAATCCAAATGCTCAACAGGTTTCTAGTAATTTTCCAAAACAAATAATGTGATATTGCTGTTATACATTTGGCATTTTTACAGAATGAAAAGCAGCTGAACAAGTAAACACTTTGTAAATGAGTTTGTTTGTTTCCCAAGAGTCATGCGCATGACCAATGACTAAACCATTCATATAAAACTAAATGTGTGTAAATATGATATATGTATGTTCATTGTTAAATAATAAGATATATATCTATTCATACAAATACTAAAATGTTTGACTTATAATAATATGGACAGGTTTCATACAAGTATCATACAGTATTTAGAGTTTACTGCGACATTACAAAAATCAAGAAGATGATCCCGTAGTGACTAAAATTTTTAATTCTACGTCATGTTCATTACAGACAGGCAGGCTAATTAGACAGCCCAGAAGTATTAAAGTGTTCATTTTCTATCTCTTGTATGCCACTTACCAATCCAAGAACTCTCTTCATAAGTGATGGCTGGATATTCGTGCGTGTACTGCGGTAGTAGGACAGCGGAGAACCCTTGACAGAACCCCACTGATATGTTGATGGACTGCGCGGCAAGTGCTGCCAGTACCTAAAATGATTGGACATTGGTTAAATAAGCGAAGAACTATATCTTTGAAATTTTTATATATTGCGTAGATGAATGTTTATTTTTGACCAGCCGACCCGCGCGACATCGTTCGCATGTTGCTCCGCTCCTATGGGTCGTAGCGAGATGTTAAATAGCCTAAGTTACTCCTTGTTACATCAGCTATCTGCCAGTGAAAGTCCCGTCAAAATCAGTCCAGTCATTTCAGAGATTAGCCGAAACAAACAGACAGACTTGATAGGTTTAGTGAAAATCTTAATGATCTGCAAATCGTATAACTTTAATTCGCTATTTAAGAAATTCAATATCATATTATTATAATATATATTTTTCCAATCTTTCAACAATTGAATCTTTTTTTTTAATAAGTTTAGGCAAGAGCTGGTCCATGATCAAACTAACCTGACCAGAATGATATATTTTTAGTTTAATTAGATATTAATTCTAAAAGTATATGCTACCGCAATAAACATCTTATACTGATAAATAAAGCTGAAGAGTTAGAGAATCTCAGGAACTACTGGTCCGAAAAATTCTTTCAGCCTTAGATAGCCCATTTATCGAGGAAGGCTATAGGCTATATATCATTACGCTAAGACCAATAGGAGCGGAGCATCACGCGGACGAAGTTGCACGAGTCGACTAGTCAATGATAAATCTTAATTCGAAATATTTGGATTATGAATTGAAAACATATACCAAATTGTTAAAAATTTATTTGTGTCTAGAAAATTCAAATTTGAAATCTATTTTCGATTTTTTATTGAAAGATTTTAGATTAATATTAATTTAAATAAATATGAAAAACAAATTTGAATTTGGATAATTCCATAATCTAAAAATTTTAGATTGCGATTCGATCGAATTAAGCAATTATTGATGTCAACAAATATTTGTAAATCTTCAGATAGGGAAGATCTGGAGGCTGATCGGATTATAACTGAGTCAGTTCAATTAGTGTTTATTTACCTTAAAAAATCAAAAAATTATTCAAGGACGATTCAGGTCCTTTACACTAAAAATCAAAATTAAACTTATCGATTAAGGCAAATATCCCCAAAAACCAGCCAAGTGCGAGTCGGACTCGCGCACGAGGATTCCGTACCAATATTTAGCAAAAAAATCACGTTTGTTGTATGGGAGCCCCCTATAAATATTTATTTTATAGTGTGTTGTGAACATTTCAACTGTCTAGCTACGGACAGACAGGCAGCAGAGTCTTAGTAATAGGGTCGGTAGTAGGACGGTATCAAAATTTATAGAAATTTAAAGGAGAGTTAAAATTTAATTCTGAACCGAGTAATCTTCCTACTTTCATCACTGAGTTATAAATGCAACACAACACCAACAACATTCAGAGCATTGACACAACTATTTTAAACGTTGTTCGGTTGCCAATTTTTTTTATTACAACATGTAGCACGTTTAAATATACATCTGAAAACGTGATGAGGGCACGTGGGTAGAGTAACGTGCTTCGGCGTTAATGGTGTGGTATTAGAAGCGCTTGAGAGTCTACGAAAATTGTTGTTACATGTACTTTTTATTGCAAGGAAATTGTTGATAAATAACTAGGAGATTAAAGGTTAGGTAGCTTGTGTTATGACCATACTATACACTAGCATGTAGGGAAAACCGAGCAGAGCATAGGGATTGTAACCCAAGTACTCGAATTTGCTGCCTAATAACTAGCTAAGAGGCATATATTTGTTTTCATTATTCAGACGGTCCATCTGTTGGAAAGTGGCTACCGTCGCCCATGGACATGGACGCCCATTTGCCCATGAGAGAGGAGAGAAGAATGCTGCGGTTTCAGTGGACCCTGAACCAACCCATAGTTCCCTGGAACCGCAGCGTTAATGGGATAGGAGAGACAGGAGGTAGATCTGGCTTGACCGAAACGCGTCAAAAACACTTGGTGGTCGGTGGTCGCAAGTCGAGGAACAGATCCCCTACCACCAATGGAGGTGCTGTTTACTCAACTCTTACGAGATGCTCTCCCAGCGACAGAGAGAAATTGTTTTTTAACCCGTCTAAAGTGTTGTTAACATAAATGAATTCGTTTTATTGGTGATGAAATTATATCTTTAAAAGTTTTAGTATTCTATACACATATTATATTATTTTCAGGACTGACAATAGCCTATGTTACTTTTAGATCTATAAGCTATTTCAATTCAAAAAATAACATCGATCCTTCTCTTCGTTATATTCGTTATAAACCAACATAAGGAACCTTAATAATGTTTAAAGAAGATTTAATGGATTTTTTGAAGGTCTCATAAGTTTCAACGTGTCTTGTTATCTAGGTTGGGTAAACCATTCAATCATCATCATCACGACCCTTCAATGGCCCACTGCTGAGCCGGGTCTCCTCCTCAGAGTGAGGAGGATGGCCATAGTCCACCACGCTGGCCCAGTGCGGGTTGGTAGACTTCACACACCTTAGAGAACTTTTAGGGAACTCTCAGGAGTGCAGGTTTCTCACGATGTTTTCCTTCACCGTTAAAGCAAGTGATATTTAATTGCTTAAAACACACATAACTCAGGAAGTCTCAACTACTAGGCCATCACTGCATATGCCACCATTCAATAGATGGCGCCATATTAATATTTCAAACGTTTGTAACACTCTTTCTTTCTATGCAATATTACCTGTAATTACAATGTGATGAATAATATTATTCAATTTACGTAATATTGAGAAAATTTTCCATTTAACGTGAAATGTTTAGAATTGAGACAGTCGTGCAAAACGTTATAGTGGTCATTTATGTAATAATTGCATCTAACCACCGGAACGCGATTGTGATGATAAACACTGATTATGCGAGATGACGAGGAAAATGTACTATCCCCCCACACCTCCCACCAATCTCCCAGCACCGCTATTTACTTTTATTTGACATGATAATGTGAACGATTAGCATTATTTGTGTAAAAAGTTTTTAGGATTCTCTAACTAAGCCTGTATAATTTTTTTTTTAATAAAAGATTGTATATATCGAATCGTTTACTGTACTGTAAGGAGTATGAAACTGTATAGTTTGTTAAAAATTTGATAATATATGTTTGTACCCTATGGTATTTAAATAATTTAGAAAAGACGTAATTTTTGTGAATTTTTTTTTAATAAATATTGAGTAAATTTAAAATCTTAAAATTACACAAGGATCAAAATAAATATTTTTTTCAATAACACAGCCTATGAACTTGAAAACCTACTATTCAGCCCAAAATGTATTTAAATATCATACTGTAAAGGGCCATATTGATCTATATTAAATGCACAATGTATTTAAGGTACCTAATTGGATAAGGATTAAAACTGTATTGTTTAAAATCGTGTCGTAAATAAGCCATTATTTCACGTAAAAAGTAAAGGATAAAAAATGGTTATCGTGGGTTATCCCTAAGAGATAGACATATACAATCGCGGACGTTTTTGTAGACCTTTTTAAGGTGTACAATACTGTAGTACATTATTTTGTTCTATCTCGTAGGGTTCAGCCAGCATTTGCAATGTAAGCGTAAAAAATGTGTTTATTACACCACATTAGAAACCTCTAAAATTATCAGTGTTTCTCTACTCTACTCTTGAATCACTCTATCTATTAAAAAAAACGCATCAAAATCTAATTGCTTAGTTTTAATGATCTAAGCATACATAAGGACAGATACAGCGGGAAGGTACTGTTTTATACTCAACAGGAAAGATTTTTGTACAGACAACCGCAGATGTGGATTGTGGTTAAAGATGAAAATAGATCGATTTAAAACCTCATATTTCTCGTGCGCACTTGTACATAATGTTATTATGAAATTGTAACATCTGTTTTTAAGATATAATAATTTAGCTTCTCTACTCATTTACTTTTGAAAACTATTACAATTTGAATTCATAGGAGTTATAGATTGATTTATCTGTATGTTGATCTGTTTGTAAGACTTTCTCGCTTCTTTTGTTTCCATCTGAAGTCACGGTTACTATCAGAAAGATGTCCTACTTGTTTGTTGTCAAAAATATCTAAAGAAGATGAATTTGCGCTTATGTTTTATCTCACTTAGTTCACAAAATAAGACGCAGTTAGTCTCTGTAATGAATTTCTTTTATGTAAATATACAACTAAAACTGAAAATTTAATTAATTATACACTTAAACTTTTTATAAAAATTATTTTAGTCGTTTTTGAGTTTATCGCATAGAAAGAGACACTAAGACGGAGTCCTTTATTTAATAAAAATATACTATCAGCCCCCTCTTGCATTGCATGGTTTCTCTACTATAATATGCATCTATTATACATATACTTCCTCTTGAATAATATCTGTCTATTAGTGAAAATTAAAATCCGTTGCGTAGCTCAACAGATCTAAGCATACAGACAGCGGGAAGCGACTTTGTTTTATACTATGTTAAGATAATGATTATATATGTCACTGCTTGGTATATACTAAAATACTATATTACTTACAGAGAGACTGTCACTCGACCGCGAATACTGACTAAGGAATAAAGGATCTATAATGGATATATAAATAACTAAATAAGACCAATAACAGAGAGTTCTTTAAGAACATAATAATTTGATAAGAAAAGTCACGTTATATTACTAAGTAAAAAAAGTTCAAATTGCTTCCAATCACATCGTGGAATTTTTTTTTTTAATGATTGAAGTAGAAAAGATTAACTAACGTACGTTTTGTAATGATTTCTTAAGCTTTTTTTAGTTCATAATAAAAAAAAATCTCAAACAAAAACAAATTATGTAAAATATAAAGACACTGTGAGCAACTGTTACTATTGCTTTATATAAAAGTTAAAATTTAGGCAATTGTAAAAAAGCAAAAACAATTTCAAATAATATTTAAATCAGACAAGTCTGTCCTGTGACCACGACGCATTAACTTAAAAAGAGATTTTTATCTTATCAATAACAATGGCTACCTTGATATTTTTTATTAATGAAATAGCTTAGTAACTATTATTAAAATTTTATTTAACTTGGTTCAGAAATCTTTATCTAAGAAAATGAATATTTAACGCAAAATCACATCTAGACCTTAAATCTCTATGACATCAAGTGAATGTAAGGTCATGTGTGCTTTTCAATAAACTTATATTTCTATATAACACTATAATAATAGTATCAATTATTTTAACACACTTAATAATAGATACCATAACGATTAATATAGATATACTTAAGTTATAATTATAGTGATACGGAAGCTGATTTATAAGAGTCATAGCTTAAGTGCTAAAGGCAGATCGGAAGGATATGGACAGGTAGAACGTGCTACCTTGACCTCGAAGCACAAACTACCTTAATACTCACTATATATAATAAACTAAAGTACTGACCCTACTTAAGGGCCCACGTCGTAGTAACTAGTGTTAGTTATGTTGGCAACACCGATTTCAGTAGCATTTTACAGTAGGCACAACTATTCAGTTGTGTTTCACATGCAATAGAATACAATGAAACAGTCAGAAGTGGGATTAACCGTTACCTAATACGAATAATGTTATGGTTACTAAACCATTAAAAAAAATTACGTATTTTCATCATGCATATTTTCATGGTATGTTATTCCTTTTTATATATGCAGATATTATATTATGTAAAAGTAAAATATGCTCTACGTTTTCTCAAAAATAACTACTGTTGATTTCTCTTTGATGCAAGTAAGACTCATTCTCTGTTTTCAGTTTTCTTAAAATAAACTACAAATTAAAAGCATTAGATATACTATCAATATATCGGAGATAACTTACGTATGTCGGGGAGATAGGAAGGGGGGTGGTTAAAGCATTCTAGATGAATAACGGATGGCCTATCTCAAAAGCAACGGGCGCAATACGGTCAGAATATAACTAAACATTACGATCTCGAACTATTCTGACAGGAACCCAAGCAGTACCTTGGACTTGTGACCAAGCGTGTAGGTTTAAAGACGTCTTCATCACAATGGTAACACTCACCTTCACAGCCCTTGTTTCTTAATCTTTTTCTGTATTATATTTTCCAATACAATCAGTTGTAAATAAAATCATCAAATCAAAGTGCTAGACCGTAGAACAGAGGCTTCTTCTTCAATATCTTCTTTTGGTTTTAGTTTAAGTTCACTTTGAATTTAGCGATCCCATGTGAATAAACATACTTTAAGAAAAAAAAATCCTAAGGCCTATTGCAGACCAAGATATATTTAATTAGTTTTGTGCAGGTTATGTAAATGTTGTTTACATAAGAAAGTATTACAACTTAGGAACAGCTTAGTTACTGATGTTTGATATTATTTATAACTTATTAGGAAGCTATAACATAGCTAGGCTTTAGAATAACTTAAATCTTAATTTGACACTGAGCGAAGCAAGGTAATTGAATCGATTCTATTGGTGCTTAACAAACACATCTCTCGTAAAACATCTTTGATGAAAACGTAGCCTTATTTTAATGAATACGTTTTTTGGTCCTAATTGGATAACCAAGATCGGAGTTACTTAAATTAACGGAAATATTAAAAATAAGTTTATCATCAGAAACGCAATATTTCAACATCGTATTTTTCCGTTAATAAAGATATTCTATAAAAGTCGGAACTCGACAAAAAATTTGGTCGAATTTGATGAAACAAAAAGTGTAATCGCAAATTAATGTAAATCATCGCTGATCTAAATAAAGAAAATGAAATGCCACCAACTGTTATATTAGGTATTCATTATATGGGGTAACATGTAAGCCTTCTAGAAAATACGATTTGAATAAATTTTATTGTTTTTATGTGTTCACATGTTTTTATACTCCCAACTGATAACATATTTTATTACTTCGTAAATGTTGAAACATGTAAATTTTTTATTTATTAATTTAATCAGTAGCTATGTGGTTCGGGCGGATTCCCGATCGATGGGTTCAAATCCCAGTCTATTGATCTACTGACGTGGCCCCCTCCTAACACAGGCATTTTAGCTTACTTGGAGGGGTTAACAATACTAGTAATTTGCAATTCAAACTGCTATTATACCTTTTTTATTTTATTTAAATCAATTAGTACAGCTACACTGCAAAGCCAATAAGTAAAGTGCACTTAAAGTGCATTTTATTATAGTCTTACTTACACTTTAAATGGAAGCTAGGAAATTCTTGGGGCTTGAAACCCAGGAGCAAGTTTATTGACGTCCCTGACAAGATCACTCACCATCATCTTCTCGACTTGAATAACTCCTAACACAAGCATTTAGCTTACTAGTAGGGGTAAAGGCAATATTAGTAGTATATGATCCATACTGCTAGTAATCTTTTAAAAAAAAAAAGAGAAAATAAACTTAAATGAAAATAAGTAGTGTATAACTCACATAATCCTCAATGAGGGAGACCTTTGCACTATTTTAGACAGTTTACTATGTGAAACCACTTAGTAGAGTTTATATTAGTGTTTCTCCTAAAATAAAACACTTTTATTTAAGTAACTAATTTTGTTTTTTTTTACAATGTTTTTCATCATTCGTCTAATTTATCTTTACTGCTTTTAATCTTAATTCACGTACTATTTTTAACAAAAAAAAATTAGAATTCTTTATAAAAACCTCAAGTTGGATTAAAATATTTGTTTTTCTTTGTTCATTCTCAGAAAAAATGCCAAAAATAATCTTAACTCAAATACTAGCACCTTTAATTTTTGTTTTATGAGTATTTTTTAAATAAAAACTAAGAAAAAATCTCGTAAATCAATAGAAAATTACTTTTAATATGATGTAAGGTTCTGGAAGCGGTGTTGGCCCAGTGGTTAAGACATTGATGTCTTACTCGGGAAGTCCGGGTTAAATCCTGGGCACACACCTCTGACTCTGAGTTACGTGTGTTTTAAGCAATTAAATATCACTTGCTTTAACGGTGAAGGGAAACATCGTGAGGAGAGTTCTCCATAATGTTCTTAAAGGTCTCTGAGGAGGAGACCCGTCTCAGTGGGCCATTAATGGGTTGTGATGATGGAGGTTCTGGAAACTTAACTTGCTTGTGTTTATTTAAATTCCCAGAACTGAATTGTTACTTGAGTATTTACATTACATAAGTATGAAAACTCTATATTATTATCTAGATAACAATAATAGGTACGTTTATATCCAATAGTTATGTACATGTCACCGCGTCTCGTTACGACTCAATCTGTATAACAATTATATTTAATACCTCTCACAGATCTATAGATAGATATAATTTGAACTTCTTATCTCTACACTAGAAACAGGATAACAATTAAGTATGTTGCAATATTATGAAATAAAAGCAATGTGTTATTCCATCTCGTAAATACTGATTTATTCATATGTGAATAATGTAAAATGGTATTTTTTGTATGAATGTTATTCAAAAAATTTTCTGCTAATTTAAAAATATATTCTGAACTAGCCGACCCGCGCGGCTTCGTTCGCGTGTTGCTCCGCTCCTATGGGTCGCAGCGAGATGTTAAATAACCTAAGTTACTCCTTGTTACATCAGCTATCTGCCTGTGAAAGTCCCGTCAAAGTCGGTCCAACCATTTCAGAGATAAGTCGGAACAAACAGACAGACAAAGATTGTAAAAAAAAAAAAAAAAAATGTTGGTATATGTGGTGTGTGCGTGTATACATCCATATGCGCTTAGTAAAAATCGGTTATTTTAATATTGCAAACAGACACTCTAATTTTATTAATTTGTATGAATTGAGTTTAATTAAATATTTAATGACATGACATTTAATTTGTTTTCTCAAGTAAAAAAAACTTTGTTGTTTTGAATTTTATCTTTATAACTATTGTAAATTATTATGATGTCGGCAATATTAATCTGAGTAACACAAACTGAGTATCATACGGTTGCGCCATCGTAGAGATAAAAGCAAACCAAATAAATACGCCGACATGACGGTAATATTTATTATTGCATCGCAGGTACTCTAGGAGTCACGCTAAAGGACTTTGTCTAAAGTATAACCCCCAGGAGGATATTCTAGTCAAGTCCTCATACTCTTAATCTGTGTATGGACTATAACCCCGTCTTTAGGGCATCTCAAAATGATGTTTTAAATGTTAACTTGCCAAGTTTCCCTTGCAAGGTATGACCCCTTTAAATAATGATTAAAGTTAACAGTATGATTGCTGTATTTTCAGTGTTACCAGCATCGTAATATGCAAACTACCCAATCGAAAATTAAAAATAAATTTGTACCTTTTTCTAATATATCAATTATATGAAATACATGATTTTAATATAAATGTAAAATATCTGTGTCTGTGTTTGTCCTCAATGAACTCCGAAACTACTGACTCCAATTAGGATGAAAGGAACTGTTTATAAGATGATGATGAGATTAACAGATGGCGTAAATTATATTGATGACCCAAAGGACAATGAATACAAAATTTTTCTTCAAAAATTAACAAAATTACGGCCTTAGGTTTTCTGGAAAAAATCAACAGTTATAGAAATTAAAAAAAAAGAAATCCTTCTATCAGGCACAAGATTATCTATTTATATAAAACTATTATTATTGTCCGATTGATTTTAAATGAATCTCCAAGGACTTATGATGGTCACCGCGAGGACCTTCTGTTGGAACTGGGTCAACACAAACAGCTATAACTTTTGAAATTATAATTTTTTTTTAATTTTCGTGACTTCAAGTCAAAACATTGTATAATGATGCCATGTTAATTATTTTATAAAATAAAATGATGTAATGACAATAAGAAATTACTGAAAATTCTCATTTTTTCATGTTTGATTATCCCTAACCCCTTAAATGGAATGTGATTTAGAGCAAAATATTATTAATAGTACTTCTCAAAATGTATGCGAAATCCTAGAGTATCCTTCAGTTACTGAAAATTGATTATTTAGTGTAAAAGTAAATGAGTAATATTCGTCATAACCTTTTGTAAGCCAACTAAATGTGGAGGGTGGTCATATCCTTTCAATATGTTTTGTTATCTAAGTTGTGTCGTGTGTAATCTAATTTATTTAACGATCGTACTAATGATACAAAAAAATTATATAATAATAATTTCTCAGTCTCAATGAGAACTACGCATTAGTATTACATAAGAGACGTAGAAGACTTGATCGGTCATTATGACATGTTGACTCATCTAATACTCCCTATTTATATTTACCATATAGTTTTTACTTTTTTAAAGTTGTCATAATTATAATGGCGCCTTCTTCCATATTATCTTCTTTTAAAAAAATGCTTTAAATTAATGTGATTAGTAAAGTTTTAGTACACGTAGTATGTTTGTGTATGTAACCTGCCCTAGTTTTCTTGAGATACACTAAAGATTTTATGCAAAAATTCCGTCGGAATTGATCATAATCTGATAAGAACAATTTCGCGAGATCATATTTTTTTTATCTATACTCTATACTATTATATAAAGAGGAAAGATTTGATTGTTTGTATGTTTGTTGCGAATAGGCTCGAAAAGTACTGAACCGATTTTGAAAATTCTTTCACCGATAGGAAGCTACATCCTTTCCGGGTAACATTGGCTAGGTGGTGTTGCCATAAATACTCTAATTAAAAAGATATGGCCATTTAAGTGCCATAAGGTGGTCATTTTGTAAATTGAAGAGCTTCTCAGGAACAACAAATCCGATTTAAAAAATTTCTTCACTGTTAGAAAACTACACTATTCGTGAGTGACAAAAGTGATTTAGTGTTGCCATATACATTTTTTAAATAATAGAATATGGCCATTTTGTTGTTTCTAATCCGATTTTAAAAATTCTTTCACTTTTAGAAAACTACACTATTCGTGAGTGACCAATGTGATTTAGTGTTGCCATATACATTTTTTAATTAGTAGAACATGGCCATTTTGTTGCTACTGATCCGATTTTAAAAATTCTTTCACTGAGAGAAGTCTTATTATTATTATTATAGTATTTCCGTCTCTCATCCTCTTATAATACTATCATAGTCTCTCATCATCTGTCGCTTTTCTTTAATTTTGTTTCTATTATTTTTCTTTTTATTACTTTTTCTTACTTTCTCTAATTTTTCAAATAATTAAAAACTACACAATTACAGAATGACAATTTAAGGACATCAATTATAATATTGCTTTAAATACCCGGAGCGAAGCGAGGGCAGCCCTCTAGTCATATATATAACACAGGTTTGTTCGAGCTTATAAATCGAGAACGGCTGGACTGATTTTGCAAAATATTCGGATAATGGCGTAATTTAGATTAAAACTGTAAAATAATGTGAGTAATGACAAAGGATTGACAACAAGTCAACAGTTCAGCTAATCTGTAACACGACATTCATTGACTGTTAGGCGGTACGAACCTTCGCTTATTAATAAAATTAATCTTTACAAAAATACTAGCATTATGGATCTTGTATTAGGAGTAGACCATCAATCTTTATACTAAATTTAAATGAGAAATCCATGTAATTTTATATTTAAATATTATACGAAGTTCGCTGTTATCATTTCTTACTAACACTTTTATATTGTTTGATTTTTATTCTTTGAATGGAATTACATACCAAATTTAAGTTGTTTATAATATGCGCAAAATTATACATTAGAGTCATAATTTCATGCAAATTTAATAAATAATTTCTTTCACCTTTTTTGGAATTAAAAACTTGCCTTAAATAAAATTATGATAAAAATGTAACTCATGCTTCGAAGGTATTTAATAAAACTTAAGTGTCCCTTACATACATTTCACATTTGCATTGCATAGAAAGTCATTTTAAAATGTTTTAGTCCAACGAAGCTAGGGCGGATAGGGTAATTAACTTACATAATACATAAGAAATTAGCAAACATAACGTTTTTCCGGTCGGTGTGCGTACCTAACCACTACTCGTAGCGGTCACTCCGTACGTTCAAGTTCAAGATCGAGTGCGCTCGCGCATCTCTAATTACAGCATACAGACAAATATACGTAAATAGATAATGAGTAATAACAAAACTTTAATTAAAACTTTAATAACCTCCAATTCAAAAAAATCATTAAATACGAAACGAAATCCATCGTCACGCAGCTCTCAAGTTAGCAATGAGCTGATAGTCTTTAAACGGCTGACCAGACCTTCACAATACATAGCTAAAAGCCATCTCGATTAAATCAGCTTTCAGTTTAACACCTGACATGACCGATATTAGTCACAATCCTTCCTATTAAACTTATCAAACCGGGGAGATAAAATAACGCATTAAACACTCTGCTGTGCTGTGAAGGTTTTCCGTTATGAGTTATGACAGACATTACTCACGATAATTTTTTATAAAACTTGTCGTAGCCTAAGAGGAGGTAACACAATAAAAACATCGGTGTGACATTTCTGTTATTGTGAAATGGCAGATATTAGCCATCATAGTTTTCTATATATATCCATCTGGATAAGCATATGAACGTAATGAGCTAAATTTTTGATATTACGTTGGGGTGGGGCCTAGAAAAGCTTAACTTCGAATTGTCAACCGAAATTTCCATGTGGATTTTCCGCCATCCTGAAAAAAGGGTAAAATTATGATTTTTCATAACAAATCGGTTCTCCGTTAAGATACGAAAATTTTATGCAATACTTTTTTATTGCTTTTCTCACGATCTGCAATTAAGGTCCTTTACAATTTTACCTATCGTCCATCGCTATTGAGATATCGATCGAAAAATCATAGATTTAGGGAGTGAAACTTGTACAATTTTTTTCAAGTTGGCGGAAAATCCACAAGGAACTTTCGGTCGACAATTCTTCGAATTTAAGCTTTTCTAGCCAATACGCAATATCAAAAATGTAGCAAATTAATTTACCCCATTTTATCCAACGTAATATAAAGGTTTTCCTAGTCTAAAGGGATAACTTAGACACCTTTGTAACAGTTTCAGTTGTTGTAAAATAACTGATAGTCACAGTAGCATCGAATAAAAGTTGTCGTAGCCTAAAACAACACACAATAAACATACCAGTGTGGCAGTTATATTAAACGATTGTTTTATACAATTTTTAACAGATGGCGGGGTTACTAAGTAATTTGACAGAACACTTCATCTTTAACTATCTAGTTTGAGTATCCATCCAATAGATGGCGTCGTGTAAAGATTTCAAACCAATTACAACATTGTTTCAGTTTTTTCTGTGATCACAAAATTCAAAATATAAAATTTATTATATATAATAATGGAAAAAAAATCTCTTTACGAGACTAATTATATACTATTTTATTGTTTGCGCTTGCGTGTTGTCACCGGAAATAAAAATTGCTGTCTACTTGAATTACTCTTATTATTGTAGTCATAAATTTTGTTTGCGTTATAATAAAAGTATAGATAACTAGCCGATCCGCTCGCGCTTCACTGAGGTGTATTCAAACTGTTCACTCAATCACTCATTCACTCACACAACTATGAATCATATATATATCATTGAAAATATCGATAATTATGAAATATATTGATAATCTCCTACTCACTTTGCAAATCCGACTACCACAAAAAAGTCTTTTTATTTTTCGGTTTAATATATAGCCTATGACACTCACAAATAATGTGGCTTTCTATTGGTAAAAAAAATTTCAAAAACGGTTCAGTAGATACAGAGATTACCCCCTACAACCTTACAAACTCTACCTCTTTATAATATTAGTATAGATGTTTGATATTTTCATTTATAAATCTTACCTACGGAATTATATAATCCTTTCATAGGAAAATTACATTATATAATCCAACGGATTGGAGATGCGGTTTTCATTATTAGATAGTGATTTAAGAGGAAGGTTTATATATGGATAAAGAGAAATCGACAAAAGCCAGGGTTAGTATTTTAATAAACACAACAATTTTTAATGACAATATTTTTCGATACCTTTGAAATGGTTGAAATTATAACTAAATAAATTCACATATTGTTTTATTGTTTATCTGCAACCTCAAGTACCGAAACGAGGTAAATAGAATTATCTAGTATGTAATATGATAATTTTTCCTCATATTACCCATTTAAAATAATACTAAAATAATTCAGCGTGAACGTGAGATAGAAAATAAAGTTATGAGCATTTTAATATGAATTATATCTGCTAAGTGATAATAACTATATTTTATCACGGATTTATCTTGTTTAAATTCATAATAGATAAAAATATTTTCTGTATTATATTCACCGTGGGTTTAATTTAACTAAGAGGTTTTCTTAAGATTTGGTTTAAATTAGGTTTAAAAATAAACAATTTTTTTTAAAAATATATAGTAAATTTGATAGAATATTCCATAGAATTTTTCGTGAAAATTTAATTAAATTACGCTTTGAAATAAACAAGACAATTTTAGGAATGAGTTAGAATTTACCTTGGAATTTTTATTTGTATTTTTATGAACATTTGATAGATTTTTCCATACAATTAAACAGTAATATTTCGGTAATTACATAGAACGTTCTAAATATTAGAAAAAAATGCTATGGAAATTATATATAATTTTTAAAGATGATACCTAAATGAAGAATAAAAGAAAATGCAATATCATCTGCATTATTATGCATCATTTTTTAAATTAAAGGAAAAATTATAAATGATCCAATATTCTTATTTCTGACATAACGATTTTATATCATATATATCATCTATAACTTGAATTATTTCTGTTTATGTGTTGGCATCTAAGCTCCTGAACAGTAGCTTAAACAGTGCTTGGGGTTGGTGAACTATGTGCCGGTTGCTTAGAATAGTTAGGTACCCCTTTATAATGGGCATTAATGTTCATCTTCACGATTGAAACTGTCAATCTGTTAAAAACAAATTATGTAACTTGACCACTTATGTTCGCAGCAATTATATTTCACAGTCGTTAAATTATTATTTTGGTCTTTTTTTTTTGATAACATGAATATATTATAATATATTTATTTATATATATGACGCAGTGAACACAAATTATCACAGCTATATAACTCTGTACGTGCTAGAATACGATTTTGGAGGAAAGATAGGTATTTTTCCTATTAATACAAAAGCGATACACTCACGCTATTCATTAGATAACGTACAAACTCTTAATGTTATTTAATTTCTATTATTGTTTCATAAGTTACAACATAACTGACTTCAAACAAAAGGAGATTCTCAATTCAACTGTTTAGGCATAATTTCTTTGTTTATGGTCTGATTGAAATTAACCTTTTTTTGTTTGTGCGAGGTTTATTACCTCAAAGGTAAAATCCCGTTTATTTTCCGGAATCTCTCAAATCAATAAAATACCAAATAAAACTGAAATGATTTTTGACCATACTATAGAAGATACTTCTTTCACAGTAATATGCAAAATTATTACTTGTGAAAAGATATGAGTAGACATGACAGTGTCGATTTTCGTAACGATCAATAAACAAGAGCCTGAACATATGAAAAGTATCTATAAGAAGTCCAAGGATTGATACAGACGGATCGTATTGTGAGGAAGTTTGTCTTTCTAGCTCTAACCGATGGGGATTAATTATCGAATTCTTGTTGCTCTTTTAATGGGCCTATTTAAAAATACGGTAGAGAACAGTGTAAATAATTACCATGTAGAGGTCGCCATAGCGGCACACCTTCCAGAACCCCTTGATGCTCGCGAGCATGTTGCGCGCGCGTCGCTCTCCGTGCCGCGCCGCCGCTACCCTCCTACGAACAAACACAAATACACTTAAAAACACACATATTTAAAACTAAAATATAAAAATTACATAAAGTTAAGACACACTAGATATATTTGGGAAAATATTTTTAATGATATATTTAACATTAAAATATAATGTAATACATTTTTAAACTAACATCTACCTCTACAATATATTTTAATTTAGTATCTGTATATAATTGTAGGATTTGGGTGGACTAATTTTGATAAAATTTTATGTCAATTTATGTATTAAGACTTCTAGAATTATTATTGACTTTTATCCCTCTGCAAAATTGCATAAATATATATATACAAAATATAATAACAATGCGTGCGTAAAAGAGATAGGAATTAGCGTCATTTTTCCTATAATGTAAATATTATTGGCGTTTCCTACATGATACGAATATTTACAAAATATCCACAGATTTTTATAAACAAACCTTGCTATTTACTAACAATTAATGTTAAAAATTAAAAAAGAACACGAATACGAATACAATAGAAGTCATATCATTAATTTTATTGATAGATGATTTTAACTTTTCTTGATGAAATATATTGTAACACAATATTGTAGATTGTAAACATATTATACAATGTTTCATATTCAAATTCGAGTTGCCAAAATTCTGACATTTCAAAGTAAAGTAAAATTCGTATATATATGTCGGAAACTAAAATAAAAAGGAATGGAATGGATGGCCTATCTCAAAAGCTATACGGGCGCAACACGGTCAGGATATAACTAATCGTTACGATCTCGCACTTTTTTGACAGGAACTATTATGACAGGAACCTAACCAGTGTCTTGGACTTGTGACCATGGTGTAGGCTTAAGGAGCTCCTTTATTCGATCGAGACACTCACCTCCACTGCTTAGTTTCACTATTTAATCCTAAGATTAGACTAACATTAACCTAACCTAACACAAGGCTAACCTAACCTAAACCTAACTCACACCGACATATATTAAAAAAAAACTTATATTATAATTTATGACAAAATATTTTTTAAATTTTCGTATGTCTATATGCGCATCAATGAGGGTTTAGGTTGGGTAATTTTAAAACTTTCAACAGTAAAATTAAGGTGTTAAACAAATAATATTAATACGCACTCGTTACTCGCCGTCATGTGTAAATACTCATTTAAACTTTCACACATTTTTTTTATAAATACAATTAAAGAAAAACAGATAGAGTACAAACAAACATGTCGTTGTCTAGAGACGTAGCTGCACACTCAAGATATATCATTTATCTTTTCATTGTTATCGGTTAATGCATATCTGTGGAGATTATCATCTGTATAGAATTGATGGAAAATATATACAATTATGCACGCGAACTTTCTTCGTCTATCTCTCTTTTCATTACTAATTTATCACTTAGTTTAGTAGGAATAGTACCAACAAAGATACATAGATGACTTTGTTTTGTACCATACTATCAACCCTTTGCTTCGCCTTATTTATCTCTCTTTCCATAACCCATATCTAGTAAGAGTATAGGAGCTATACTGCGCAGTAATCTGGATAGAAACCAAACAGTGCCGCAGGCTTGAAACCCAGTAGCTGGTTTAAAGACGTCTTCTATATGCATAAACTCTCACTTCCACCGCTCGACTTTGCTACTAAATACAATATTAAAGTACTTTGTTCCTCGTTAATGGAGGCCTAACAACACGCCACTAAACAACACTACACTAGTCTCAATCTCAATACTTTAAATATACTGCACGATATCACTTGACGAACTCAACCCTACTTGAACAAAGTAAAGTAAAGTAAGATATAATAAATGCACATTTAAATGGAAGCTGGGCAATGCTTAGGTCTTGAATCCCAGGAACAGGTTTACTGACAAGAACACTCACCATCATCTCAAGTATATAATTCACAAAATCCTCAATAAGGGGGACCTAACACCCTTGCCCGCGAATACTAATTTATAAATCTTTTAGGTGATTTAGAAATAATAACCATAATTCTATAACTATGATCGTATTGGTTTCTACAGTTTAGTAATAGATGGCGCCACGAGACAAGTCACTCATATTATTTTTTGTTTCCGAAATCTATGTTTAGTTTGAGTCTGGATTGAATCTAAAGGCTCGTAGTTACGCCTCTACTTATATCAAAAGTTAGTCCCCTATTATCATAGGGAGGCTCTGGGTTGTAACTTAAAGAGCCCAAAAAAAATTACTACCCTAAACTTTTTAACGTAAATTTCTTTTAATTTCCTTAGTTATTGAGTAACGGAAATAAAATGTTTAACTTAACTCATTAATATACTTCGAAATTAAAAACATTAAACATAGTTTACAAGACATACGAGTAATTATGTAAATATCAAAGATATTACATTTGTTACATTCACTTCCTTAAAGTGAATATTGTTTCCGAGTCGCAAGGAGGAAATTCACACTTTGTGTCAAATGTCACTTATCACGGAATTAGGTTAAATATAATATACTGTATGTTTTGTTTTTGCTATTTAATATGATACTGAGGAAGAAAAGGTTTCAATGTCATGCGTAACACATTTGTATAATACATCGTTCAATAATATATATTATTTTTATTAAGAGACTAAGTGCTTCATCAGTTATGATCAAATTCAAACTCGAAAAATCATTTTTTTTATACAATAATATGTTTTTCTGAATCTACCTTTATTACAATCCAATTCAGTCTTATTTCGGTATCATTTGGTACCTTATTCCTATATATAAGTTTCTATCTACCCACTAGCTTTACTCTTATCTCTAAACCCTTTTTTCTAAAGATTACTAACAGTGTGGATTTACAATTACTTGTAATTTAAATACTTGTACTGTTAACTTAAGTTTCTCTCAATATTTTTATCTTTATTGAGACTATTTTTAAAGTCAATGTCTGCTAGTAATGTTTAAAATTTAAATATAAAAAATATATATCCTCGATCAAAAACTATAAAATATATATATTTATATTTGCAATATCAGCAATCCTTTAGAAGGGTAATTTATTGATCTATAAATAATATGTATCGTATTGGTAAACACATATAAATCAATTAAACCAGTATGTATATGTGTGATATCGATAAAATCCAATAGTAGCAGTTATCTCGCAGCCCTGAGGTCAAGACTGCAATAATAGAAATGTTTACACTTCCACTGCCAACGACGCGGTGAACACGACGCAGCTGAGGCGGAGACCTTCGCGACGCATCCTCACGTTTTATAAGCTTACAATTATATTTTTATGTATTCTACTCTGACCTACATTTTTTAATAATACGAGAAATAAATATAAATTTACTAGCATCTACCCGCGACTTTTTCCATGCAAACTTTTCATACATAAACTACCTACACACTTTAAATTAACAATCTATTTCAATCCAAAATCTTTGGATTATTTTTTTCTATATTTTCTTGTGTTTTCCAGCTTATAGAATAACTGTTAAATCAATATTTAATTGAAGTTCTTTTGTTCCCTATCAAATATCGAAATATCTAAACATCCAAACATACATCAATAACAAGTAAAAGTCATAAAGGATGACATGTTTATAACATTTGACTCTAATTTGCCAACACTAGAAACCCGTCCCTACTTCGCACGAATTGATAATATATCAAAATACAACAATTGTGCAGAGTTAAAGTTCAACAGTAAAATGAAGTTTACTAAGTGGTGACGTCAGTCACACCATGCGTGTTTTGTAATCTATGGATCCATAATATTATGACAAAATAAAAAATAATGACGCACATTCATTGCTATCACTTATTCATATAAATTAATATTAAATGAACCAATTTGGATGTGGTTTAGAAATAAATAAGACAATAAGTAATAATATTTATGGATGTTTGGACATAGCTTGTCGTAGATGTTTTTTTTCTGATATAAGATGTCTATACTAATATATAAAGCTGAAGAGTTTGTTTGTTTGAACGCGCTAATCTCAGGAACTACTGGTCCGATTTGAAAAGTTCTTTCAGTGTTAGATAGCCCATTTATCGAGGAAGGTTATAGGCTATATATCATCACGCTAAGACCCATAGGAGCGGAGCTACACGTGAACAAAGTCGCAAGGGTTGGTTAGTTGCTATATAAAATATTAAGGCGTTCATTAAATATATTTATGAGTTTTTAGATATAAAAAGTGACCAATGTGTTAACGACAAATTAAATATCTAAATATCCAAACATACAAACTTTCACGTTTACAGTAAGAGTAAGTTAAGGTAAGATTATGTTGTCGAATAATAGAAAAACAACTCTTATATAATTATATTACAACAGGTTATAGTAATTAAGAATCTTTATTAAGCTTAATGGTAAAACCCAACATATTACTAACTAACAATCCTTAGTATTTAGTCTGTTTGTTGTTTTTTTGTTAGTTACAACTATACGTGTAATTAACTGAATTATAAAATTACATCTATAAGAAGCTAGAAAATATTGCGAATTAAATTCTTTAGATTCACGTGTTATGTCTGTCTGATTGTCTTTTTAATGATATTTATAAGCAATTCTTTAATTTTTAATTTTTTTATTGTAACAAAAAAATAGTGCGTCCATGATTTTAGAATCAAATATTAAAAAAATAAATCTACTTTTGGATAAATCATCTAACTAGTTTTATCATCTAATTTGTTTTAATCATAATGTTAACCACATATTAATTGGTTTGATTTATCGAATTTTATGAAATGTGTTTGTAGACTAATAACCTAATGTTTATGAAAAAAGGAGTTAAATTTTGTAATGGGTTCAAATTTTTGAAGATATGTGCTTTAAGCACAGACAATAGAACTCTTATTTCTAAGACGATATTTCTAACTATAATCGCAATAAAAAATTTAAACGAACGCCTACCATCTAAAACTATTAAATTAAAAATAAAAAAACCCCCGACACAAATTAATAAAAATCATATCAACGTAATTCCTCATTTTGTGGTGGTGACCATCTTGGATTTGAAATTTATCATAGTGTATAGTATTCTAATAGTCGAGCCGTTTTATTTGAGGGAGTTGTGAAAAAATATGTAATCCGCCATTTTGTGATAGCGGCCATCTTGGTCTGATTTTCATGAAACATAGCGAAGAAAAAGTTCGAGAGCTTCGATGCCACAGACAGAAACAAATTAAAACACCCCGTCTTTATTGCGTGCGGTATTAAAAAATACAATACAAATTAAATTAAATCGGACCGACCGTATATAATTTATACAACGTCAACGTTATTACATTTTTTATACCTATAATTTTCTATTGTTCCAAACCACAACAAATATTCTCGTGTTAGAATTTCTAAAATCGTACACATTTTACGTTATATATTGTATTTATATATGCATATATATATTTATTTGCGATCTCTAAAAATAAACTCGTCAATGTCAATTACCCTTAATTGGAACATTTAACATAACATTTTTTTGTATTGATATTATGTATATATTTTAAAAGCTTCTGGTTTTTTACTATCAAGCAACTCTTGTGACTTCATACTCGAGATTTTTCCCTCCTATGGGTCGTAGCATATTGTTATATAGCCTTTGGCCTGCCTTGATAAATAGGCTATCCAACATAAAAAGATTTTATTCAATTCAGAAGTTCTTGAGATTAGCGCGTTTAACCAAAGCTTTCGTATAGTTTTAAGCTTCCTCTTTATGTAATAATATGCTAGAGATATAAACAATTAACCTGTATTTTTTATCAGCGTAAATGTAATTCTATTGTTTTACAATGAATACACGATAAAAGTAAGATTTCAAACGGTAAACGCCGTTACAATGATTTACGTGTACAATCTGCGTCGGTGATTCACTGCGCACGCGCACATAACTCACTATTGACAGCCGCACTAAATACACCATTAAAAATACATATTGATATGTGTAAATACAATATTTATAGCGGTTCAGTACTATGACTTCCATGGAAGTTTACATTATTTGCATTACATTGACTTTGTAATGAAACTATTACGTTTATTGATTTGTTACTAATTTTATTTATTACTAGTCGATACGTGCGACTTCTTCCGCGTGTAGCTCCGCTCCTATTGGTCTTAGCGTGATGATATATAGCCTATAGCCTTCCTCGATAAATGGCCTATCTAACACTGAAAGAATTTATCAAATCGGAGCAGTAGTTCCTGAGATTAGCGCGTTCAAGCAAACAAACAAACTCTTCAGCTTTATATATTAGTATAAGATTTAAAAAATTATGCTTTTTAATTTTTACACCTTATTGTAATATTCTTTTTTAAAAGTTTCACAAAAAGAAACCAAAAGTCGGACCAAAAAAGTCTTTTTTAAAGGTAATTTTGTTCCCAAAAAAAAAAAAAAACTATCAATACTCTTTGGCGTAGGTTGTTGTATAAAAGGTATCAAAACTTTTCACAGGAATTTCTGATATACATATCATGTCACACATCAAGACTTTTTTCCAATGCGGGACGAAACAAATTGTTAGTAGTCTGGACTGTCCCACCGAATGGAAAACGTTTGGTCACCATACTAAAATCCTTTCACATATTGTTTATTTTCCTCTTATTAATTACGATATAAATAAAATTCTCGTGTCGCGGTGTTTGTTACCAAATTTCTCTAAAACGGCACGACCGATCTTGATGAAATTTTGTGTGCAAATCAGATAGGTCCGAGAATCGGTCAACATCTATTTTTTATACCCCCAAGTGATAAGGGTGGCCCACCCCAATTTTTTTTTATTTATATGGCATAACCACGTTTGCTGGGTTACCGGTCTAACATACTATAGCGAAAATAATGGTTTATTTTTTGTACGTATAGATGTTATGAAAACACTTGACACTTGAATGGTCTCAGTTGTTTAAATATCTTGTTAATATTGATTTCATTGTCTGTGGTACTCGAAAACTTTTTAATTATAAACATTATTAACAACAATAACCGAGTTACCTACTAAAAAGTTAAAAGTCGTGTTCTTCTTCGTCAAATTTGGATCAATTTTTTTAATTACATCATATTCAATAAAATGCTTCATAATAAATAGGAATTTTTGAGAAAAATCTATATTGGAACATATTAATATGACTGGCACTATTATTTTTTTTTTTTATCCACAACCAATTCTTATATTAATTTTAGTATTTATTGTTATTCTTTTAATGGAATAGACTCCTTATTTATTAAAAAAAAAAAGAAATCAATCGTATGTTATCAAGTACAGGTGAATTGTAATCTGAATCGTTTATCGTATAATACGCGTTAGTAATGCCTATTTAATGGGGTAGCGATATAATGTCACTAGCTCTACACAAATATTGTTAACTAGTACAGCTCTCCCTTTGTTGAGGTAAAAACATTTTGGTGACTGCAATGAATAATACAAATTCAACCGCATCCTATCTCGTATAATAATAAATCTCCTTATATTTTTTTTAATATCGCGTACTCTAGATTTGGCATTTAATTTTTTTTTGTCTATGTCACATCATAATTCTTTACTTTTATCGAGCAATGTTAACGTTTCTACAAATAACTTTGAAATAAGTGCTAAGAGCTGAACCCTTACCACTTTTTTTATCATCTTGAATTATACTTTGTCGTTTTTTTGGCCCACCCGAATACTTAAAATAATTTTTAACTAGCAACCCCTAATTTTATAGAAAAATATCAACTAATTTTTTTGTTTTCTAAAATTCAAAAATCGAATGATATTCTTTCACTTGTTACACAAAATACAAAGATATGTATTTTTCGTTTACTTTTATAGACCAATTTAAATAAATTTATTTGCCTTATTTTTCATATTTCAATGTTTACAAGTTTATTTGAATCGCTTATTATTATTACTTTTATTATTATTTTTTTAATTTAAATGACATACTTCCCTCAATTGCCATAAAAAAAACTTATAAAATGTTCACTATTTTATTTATAGCCTAAAATTCAAAAATCGAACGAGTCGTTCAGTTTTCAACAATGTTTACGCGCAAAAACTCGTAGCATACAATTTAATTTGGAACATGCGATCACACTTGTTTGGCACAGATAATTGATTTTGTGTATATTGTTTTTTTTTTAATTTCTTTTTGAGATAATTAAGAACTAGAAGAAGAATATTTTAAAAAATGTTATTTAATTTTATAACTAAATTTAATTGCATTATTATACTTACTCTGATTTTTCAATGGCAACCCCCAAGTTTGTAATAAAATATCCACTAATTAATTTTATAAAATCTAATGAAATTCACTTCAGCACAATGTTTACGCGGGAAAACTTGCACACAAATTTAGAACTCGCGTGCGTTTTAGTTTGGCATAGACAATGTATTATTTTTTTTCGTGTGTCACATCACAGTTGGCAGAGCGAGTGTGGAACAGACAGTGTTGTTCTTGACCTTGCGGTGCTCTCGGGCGCACTGAAGCCGCTTTTCGTTTACACTGCCTGTTTTATAATACGCTACTGTTCGAACTTTTACCGAGCGCGTTGATAATCATCGAGACACATCTTGCTACTGAATCAGTATAGACGATAATGTTGATTAATGCGAAAGTGTGTTCGTTTGTCCTTCTTTCACGCTGTAACAGCTTAGGCTACTTTTCCTGATCCTTTGTACTTGATACACTAATGAAACCTTGACTGGTATATTGGACTCCTAGATAAGTAGTGCATTTTTAATTTTTTTTATATGTTCAAAAAAAAATATACTAATTTTAAAAATTGTTCTCTCTCTCAAATTTCTTTTATTTTTTGAATCTAAATTAATATGAGCTTAAAGAGAGTTTAAAGAGCTCTTTCATAATATATTAACTCTCACCTCCACCACTCGACCTCGCCATCTACAATAGATAATAAAGTAAACTTACGTGGACCTCAAGAAAAGTGACCTTAACCACAACACTATCACACTAACTTCCATGTACACTGCGTGACAATACCAGAGAGACTGAGACCACACGTGGGTATACTTGAAATAATATAAAAGAAACTACCCCCGAATAATTTGTAAACGGTATTACTAACAAATAAATGCAATAATTGTTAATTTACCTCATCATTGTCCTGGTTTTGACTTGACCTTTAGCACGTGTAAATCCAAATTACACTAGATGTTTGAATCGTGTAATCGTGTAATGAATTAATGTGAGAATCTATTACAGTATAAATATTCCACTCTAAGCGTAATCTGTAAGAGGCTATTAAATTATATCGATACTTTGTTCCTTGATGACTTGATAGCGAGAGTAATTATATGTCTATATTAAAACATATATTACTAGCAAAATGCCTTGACTTCATATTATGATTAAAGGTTTTAAAAAAATTACGAACGATTGAAATTTTATATGGCGCCATATATTCCATGTGTGTCTACAATCTAAAAAATAAAAAATATGTCGAGTCATTAATCGAGTTTCTATAATTTCGGAATTCATCACGGACGAACATCGTGACACTTTTTAATATAATAAGATATATTTCGGGGTATAGTTAGTGTAGGATAATAATAATGAGGACTTGTTGTCACTTCCGTCGCGACGACTTTAGATAGCGAGTAAACGATTATCAAATAATCGGAATACGAACGACATCTACGGAACTTTATTCAACGATTTTTGATGCTTCAAACGAGTAAAAGATTATTGATTAATCAGGACGCCGGCACCATATTTCCGTTTTGTTAGTCCATAATCGTTTACTCGCTATCTAAAGTTGTTGAATATTAAAATGACGCGACGGAAGTGACAACAAGTTCTCTTTATTATTATCCTACCCTAACTATACCCCGACATATATAATAAACAAAGTTAATAACGTTTAATCTTTCGAAAGCATTAATATCTTTTGTGGATAACAAAGAACCCCTTGTAGGTGTTTTTTCTTATTTTCTAAATAACTAATTAGACACTATAAAGTAGATATATCTATTTATCAGAAATTAGAATGAAGAGATATATAGAATATACAATCTTTTATAAGCATCGTATGTACATAATGGATGGCCTATTATCCCCTCCCTCTCCCATCCATGCTGCGGATAGTAGACTCTGGGCTCTTGCTCAGGGTCCGCTAAAACCGTAGCATTTCTTTCTTCACTCCCCCTCCCCACTCTATCTTCGAGGTTACAATGCATCGACAAAACAACAGGATATCTCTTGTTTTGCCGCTGTCCATGAGCATTGGTGGCCACTTATCTACCATAAAAAAATCTACGAGCGTGATACGGTCAGGATATAACTAAACATTACGATCTCTTACTATTCTGACAGGAACCCAAGCTGTGCTTTGGACTTGTGACCTAGTGTGTAGGCTGCCCTGCCACATATGTGAACATTTACCTCCACTACCTAGGAGCTCTGTCTAAGCTTAAGGTTAGGCTTACATAAAGCCTACCTAACACCAATCTAAACCAAGTATAACTTACGTTTCCGACATCTTATATATATAATTCTCGTGTCACAATGTTCGTAACCCTACTCCTCCGAAACGGCTCGACCGATTTTATAAAGTTTTATATGCATATTCAGTAGGTCTGAGAATCGGCTACTGTCTATTTTTCAACCCCCTTAAGTGAAAAGGGGGGCCCATCCCAAATTTATATGGGAAAACAACGTTTGCCGGGTCAGCTAGTATATATATATGTCGGAGGTGTGAGTTAGGTTTAGGTTAGGTTAGCCTTGTGTTAGGTTAGGTTAATGTTAGTCTAATCTTAAGATTAAACAGTGAAACTAAGCAGTGGAGGTGAGTGTTATGATCATTTAAAGGATATCATTAAGCCTACACCTTGGTCACAAGTCCAAGGCACTGCTTGGGTTCCTGTCATAATTGTTCATGTGAGAATAGTAACGAGATCGTAATGTTTAGTTATATCCTGACCGTGTTGCGCTCGTATAGCTTTTGAGATAGGCCATCCATCTATATCCTTTTTTATTTTAGTTTCCGACATATATATTAAGTATTAAATAAGAAAAGTATAGAACAAGAAAATTAGAGTTATTATAGTTAGAGAAACAAACGTCGATATATAGTTTTAATTTATGCACAAAAATAAACACATTTAAATACAAAACATTACGTGTCTGGTAAAGACAATCTCAATGTTTTGTAGAGATACTCGTAATCATGTTATAGCCCCCGATAGAACAGGTAGGGCAAGTGACACAAACACATTAGGTAGGCGATAATCTGGAACGTTCTCTGATATTCTTGACCATTCGTATCAAACGAGTTTATAGCGGATTTTTTACTTCATGTATGTAAATTTAAAGTTTTTACGGTTCCTTACTTCATATGAGTAAACGGATATAGAATCACTTTCTTGTCCATCTGAGTTTTTCATCGGCTCATTATCGACCCCCATTAGTGGTAGGGATCTGTTCCCCGACTGGCTTGCGATCACCATTCATTCGAATTTGACCGGCAAGTGTCCTACCCACTCCCTCTTCCGTCCCATTAATGTTGTGGTTCCTGTGAACTCCGGATTCTTGCTCAGGGTTCATTGAAACCGCAGCATTCTTCTCTTCAGTCCCCCTCCTCGCTCTATTTCAGATGTACAGTTGATGGTGAGTATCGTGATCATGTCTAGGACATTCTCAATTCCGCCCTTGGGCCAAAAGCCCCATAGAATGGTTTCCTGATTATAACGCATATACAGTAACAGGAATCCTTCACTCTCTAATTACTAACATAAAGGACAACAATTTTCCAACAGTAAAATAAAGTTTGTCCCTATATACAATTAGTAAGAGCGCTATTGTCTGATATATTATATATTCTGCTCATCTTATTTATCTAATATTTTTTTCTTTTTTAGTTTATTCCAAAACGGCTCGACCAATTATACAATATTTTTTTAATTCAATTTCTAAGGCTAAGCAATCTCGTAAATCTTGGAGATACTTACATGCAATTGTACGTAAGTCTGTTTATAAAACGATGTTCTAGCATGAAAGCTACCCAGCGAGCCGTCTTATATTTCGAGGAAATTATCTCCTATCACCAAAAGTGGTGTATTAAATACTAAATCTTCACACGAAATTCCGCCAAATGTCCAATTATGTCCGTCTGTTTGTCCATCTCACCTTTAAAGGGGTGTAAAATCTCTTAAGCCGTAACAGGTAGCCGAATTTTTAATTTCCAATATTTATTTCTGTTTCCCAACTTATTTGCTTATCTAATCAGTGGGTATCAAAGGGTTGAGATTTTTGCCGATGTATAAAAATGGCCGCAAAAAGTGAATATGATTGACTAATTAAATATTAATTGATGGATGATTAATATATAAATACAGATTTTTTGTCCAAGTGTAGGTATATCATTATAACTCTACGTCACAACGTATACTTTAGAAAATCGTTACTAATATAAGATGTTTGATTCGGATTGTTATTAATTTTCTGAACTTGGTGTAAATACCTAAATAATTATTTTAAAAAATTAAATCTGAAAACTCCAGTTACAGTTGATTCAACTATTTTGAACGAACAACTACAAACAAACTGATAATAATATAAAAATAGAAGTAGTAACACACACTTTAGACAAAAGGTAGAGCCGTTTCTGAGGCGGCGAAATTTTCGGGTTGGTGGGGGGGTATTTCTAAAATAAACCATTAAAAACTGCTACCCAATCACACGATAATAACAGTGTTGCTAGCAATTTTAGGAAAACCAGTTACGTATAAAACATCTCGCATGTTAATACGTTTTCATAGAATCCCATGTAAAATTGTCTGTAATATAATCATTACTTCTAAATTGCTGGGTTTCAGTATCTTCAGGAAACGAGGGGTAATCTGTTAAATTATACCAATTATGTGTCATGTCTTATTATATGTGTATTTTTCTTGAAAATATTTTCTACCATCATATTTTACATTAACGTGTTAACAAACTTATGTATTTAGTGCTCTACATAAACCTTCAGAGGTCAGTGTGTACCTTTGATCCGTTAGTTTTAAATGGAGTTCGTGATGATGGAACATGCAGACAAAAGAATAAAATACAGGTTCATATCAAACATTGTAAAGCTTTATTGGTTTACCCAGAAGAGATGAATTATACCCTACCTTGTGGCCTACGAAAATATAATTTGGGAACAACTTTAGCACAATCTACTTAATTTTATTGTTTGGTTTTTTTAAACCTATGAAAATCTTAGAAATAGTGTCCTGTCCTAGTATTAGTGTGTGTGTGAGAGAGAGAGCTAACTCAGTTCATACATCCATATATTTTTTCACTCGTTTTTAATTAAAAATTGATGTTTTTTTAATTTAACACACTGAAGCTCAAAATCAGAATTTTATAATACGATTAGACTATTTTAGAAAAATAGTTTTGACATGTCTAACAGGTTAGTCAATCCGTTTGAGCAAATCAAACAATGAGTTTTACAAATCATTTAACTTGAGAGTTATTATTTACATCAAATGCATTGTTATCATCTATTTACTGAAATTCAGTTAAACAACAGATAGTATACACGATAGTTGCTAAGATAAGGGTTTAAATAATTGAACAAATAGCTGCGTTTTCTTTCTTTTTTTTTAATTTTTGTCATAGTCATAGTCTGTAGTCATTAGTTACAGTCATATAATGTGTCATAAACATTATAATTATTAGTGCATGATCATTATGAAAGGTATAAAATCTGAAAAAAATCTATGCTTGGATACTATAGCATAAAACTATTATGAAGCTTCTATGGCTCTGGAAAGAGGCTGAGCTAGAATTCTCAAAATAAAACTAATGCTGAATAGTGACTGAGGCTTGTGACCCAGGTGCTGATATAAACAGTGCTTTTTTAAAATGTATTTCGCATCTAACAGAACTAAGTTATATAACGTCTCAAGTAATCCTATAAGGGAGACCTAACACCAGCTATCGGTTACTACGATAGTCAATATCTGCAATACAAGCCAATCCAATGCTAACCAAAGTTTTCGAGTGTTTTCATGTACACAGATCTGGCTTTACAGAGCTCCTTGACTATGAATTAATTGGCGATTTGAAATTTAGTGATCATGACGCATATGGGATAATATATTTCATGGAAAATAACATAATGTGTCCAAAACAAGATTCTTTTATCGGTCATTCCTCAACGTGACGAAAACTTTCTCTATTGTTCAGAATTAAGGTCAGGACCTAATCATTTAATCATCCACTTACAATGTGAACATTGTTACTAAAATGTCTGCCAATCATTCATTTCTACCGTTCTTTTCGGGGAATGAAAGTGACAAGGACCGAATGACATTTTGTATGATAATGTTGGATATTCCACACAATCAGTTCAAAGATTATTTTAAAAAACTAGTATCTGCTTGTGATATGTTCTGCGTGAACTTAAGAATACACACAAAACGCGCTGAATCCGAATCTGAAATTCAATTTTCAGGGATTGTTTTGCAATTTACTTAGATTTTAAATGGCTTATGGTTGAAGTAACTTTAGCTTTGGATTCAGGGAACCAAAATACATAAAAATCATACTTGGTTTATAGTTCCATAATTTTTTTTCTTACGAAAACTGCTATTTGGCGATTTTTATGGTTTTTTTGCAATTTATGTTAGCAACACTGTTTATAAAGTAGTAGTAGCGGATAGATCATTTTATATTATTTCAAGTATACTGACGTGAAGACAATATATAACCTTTAGTGCAATAGATTAGACTCAGTCTCTCTGGTGTTTTCGTGCAGTGGACATGGACCCTTCTCGAGGTCCACGTAAGTTTACTTTATTATCTATTGTCGTTAGCGAGGTCGAGTGGTGGAGGTGAGAGTTAATATATTATGAAAGAGCACTTTAAACCTGCTCCTGTCTCAAGCCCCAGGCATTGCTCGCCTCGAGTCTAAATTGCATGTGTATACGTATTACTGTACAGTAATGGGTATCATATCACTTCTCTTATTTATGACATTTACTTAAAATTTTGAGGGTATACGGGCAAAATTGAGCGCGTCAAAATACATAAAGATAGGTAGGTCAGGTCAAAAGTACAGATCACTAATTTTTGGGGGCCAGTGTTATTTGTGTGAGAACATTTTGTATTATCAAACACATGTTTTCATTCAAAAGAATAGCAACATGTAGTCATTTCTATTATAGAAACTAACGTGGTAATCACTCATTTTTTGAAGATTATAAACAGTAAACACTAACGTAATGTTTTTGTAATGTATTTTACTTAAGTTTTCTAGTAATATTTTTTTAAATTCCTTACATATTCAACCATTCACTCAGCCACTCTTTCACTTTGCCACTCACCATTGCACTAATTAACCTACTTGCTCAATCATCTAGTCACTAAAACACTAACTCACCCATTTACTCACTTATCTACTCACTCACTCGTTCATTCATTCATTCATTGGAATTAACGTACAGGATATATGTACTTTATTTCGTTCGCATGTTGTTCAGCTCCTATAAGTCGTAGCGAGATGTTATATAGCCTAAGTAACTCCTTGTTACATTAGCTATCTGCCAGTGAAAGTCCCATGAAAATCGGTCCAGCCATTTCAGAGATTAGCCGGAACAAACAGACAGACATACAAAAATAATAAAAAAATGTTGTTTTTGTATATGTACCGTGCGCATGTATACATCCATATGCGCTTCAGACACTCCAATTTTATTCATTTGTATGGATAAAATGTATCCTATACATATGTACAAATTCATCTAAATAAGTTCATCAGTTGTTACCTTATCTAGTAACAAACACACATACTATCACGTAACATTAGTTGGAATAACAGAAAAATTGAATGAAAACATTCTTCAAGTTCCTTTTAAGATGAAGATTTATTTCTCTTCTTCTCCTGTTTTAGTTATGTTTATTCAGAAAAGCAAGAATATGAAATATCATCTCGTCTCATCCAAGCCACTGGTGACCAAAGGGCTGGCAGCTACCTTGGCCAACAAATTAGCCTGGCTATTCACAGAGGATACTCTGCCAGCGTTTTGGGCACACTGCCTCTCTGTAGTGGAATAGATTTTTTTTGATATTACATAATTTACTTAAAATTTAATTATTGTTTAATAGAACTAGTTTCTAAAGCAAGAATATTTCCTTCTTATCGTACAGTAAAAGTGAGGAAAAATATACAACAATTGCATCACAACATTTTTCCCTCTGTCCTTAGTTAACAATTTTCCTAGAACAGCTATTGAACGATATTAGAGAGTAATCTGTACCAACGCAACTACGGAAATCGGAAGTGGCTCTGAATGAGAATGCTGACCATTTAAAATATTAATTTATTCCTATCTAAGAATAGATTCAAGGTTTTCTATGTTATTTTTATTACATATCACTATTTTAATATTTAGCTTTTAATGTTTTACTATTTTTGAAGTTCCGACTTATTGACTGTATTTGGAAGTATGACTAATCGCTTGTGGGACATCTTTCGATAGTTTAATTCTATAAATATGATCTTTTAAATGTTGAATTTTGGCCGTCATTCAGTTGCTAATATTTCTTATTTTATGCCACAATAAAGCTCAATCGCCAGGATATGTTTGCCTATTCAAATGAACAAGTGAATGAAAAAATCTCTGCATTTTTTTAAAAACTTATTATTCCCTTCTGGATCTGAAATTAATTGAAAATCTACTAATTTTAAGAGTTGCTCTCTGACTTCGACCAAATAAAAAAATCAGTTAAATTCTTGATGTTGGAAATCTATATTATAATTGAAGAGTATAGTTAGTTGGGCTAGGATAATAACGAAGGCCGTGTAGGGCTATAGTTAGGGTAGGATAAGAATAAAGACGACTTGTCACTTCCGACGCGTCGACGCGACGATTTTAGATAGCGAGTAAGCAATTATCGAATAATCGGACAACGAGCGACATCTAAGGAACTTTATTCAACGATTTTTGATACCTTCAAACGAGTAATCGATTATCGACTAATCAGATTATTCGATTATTCGTTTACTCGCTATCTAAAATCGTCGTATGTTAAAATGAAGCGACAGAAGTGACAACAAGTCGTCTTTATTATGATCCTATCCTAACTATACCCCGACATATATATTGAGAAAAAAAGGAAAAAAAATTGACTTGTTTATAAGCCATTGTTGGTTGATCACAATTATTTTACAAAATATATTGTCGTAAAATAGCTTTATTTTTTTAACAATAACAACTATTACTTCCTACTATATTTGTCATGTCTGTTATATTAATAAATAAGGCTTTGGATTTATTTATCATACGCAGTGAGAATTTTAAAAATAAAAAGGGAAATGCCAAACAAGGGTAGGCTCTTTATTTATGATAAGATTACTATTATTTTACTTAATATATTATATTAAGTTGAGAAAAAGTTTTGTTGGCACAAACCATTGTGTTTTATTTTATTTATTACTGTATGATTTTTAATAATAATATTTTATTACACACACTCCATACGCAATTATAAAGGAATCTACATTTTATATTATCTTAAAAAATATCTCAATTTATTGTTCATATAATTGTACGTCCAATAATAAAACCACTAACTCGCTTATCTTCCACAGATATTGAATCAATTAAGATTTTGATGTAACTGTTGTATTGAGATAAACTATAGAGATAAACCTAATATAGTTTAATTTAGTAATTTAATCAATAAAGTAATTTCGTATTGAAAACATCTTAGTCAGGCTGTAATGGAAGTTAGAGTCATACGTTAAAGATATTTCCTACAAAAGTTTTACAGCTAATTTTGTTTAATATTTTCGGTCCTGGTCCGATTTGAAAAATACTTTCAGTGTTAGATAGCCCATCTATCGAGGGAGGCTATAGGCTATATATCATCACGGTAAGACCAATAGGAGCGGAGCATCATGGGCACGAAGTAGCAAGGGTCGGCGAGTTATATAATAAATTGATACTAGTATTTGTAACACAATCCATACGAGACCGAGACGGAGAAGTAAACCGATCAGCGTGACAGCGACGCGGGCGGCGAGTAGTAACATACTCGTACAATATTTATATAATCTATTCTATGTAATCGCCATGGCGATCTCATGTGTCATTACTGCTTGATTGCATTTACAATCACATTCAATTATTACTATAATACTATAGAAATACACTGAATGTATTTTGACTTGCTATCCGCATCTCTAATAAGGTTCCACCGCCTATATTAGATTTGCCACTTCAGCAATTTAAAACTCACATAAAAAGTGTTTAGTAAGTGTCGTTATTACTCTGTATAGGATTACTTGAATGATGACAAAGCTTGGATTCAAAATGCCGTTGATGCTCAGCTGAATGATTATACCTTTGTAAAACAGACTGATGTAAACAATGGCATTTTTAAAAGAGCTACTGTTGAGTTTCTTGAAAGCCCTTCTCATTAAAAAACTGCTTTCCAAACTAGTGGTAGCTTTAGACAATCTGACTGACTGAAAAATATTGATATGTCAAAAGTACTTTGTTAAAAGTCTAATTGAAATAAAATGTTTTGAGTTTTGACTGTAAAAAGTTGAGATAAAAAGATATGTAGGTAGGTTAACTTTGACCGCAATATTAGACATCATTATTTTTATATAATATGGATAATAAGGATAATTACTTTACTTACATTGAGATAACCGCAACAAGGTCTAGGTTTTATAAATTACTATTTGTTACGGGAAACTAATCAGATTATTATTATAAATGATTACAAAGCAATAATGTCGGTCAGGTTAAAATTTAACCGCAAAAGACACTGATTTTGATAAACTGTGGTATTTAAGTTGGCTGACATCCGATAATAGTTGAAAAATTTCTCAGGATATTTTCATAAAACTTGATATGGTCAGTGGATGGATCCAATGTTTGCGAAATTTCTGATGACATTTTCTTTCACTATTTCTCTTCTTGCTTTCTAGAAATCCATCTTCAAACTTCGAAAATCGTGGACAGTTTTGTGGTTTTTAACCGTAGTGTGTGTTATTCGGCCAGTTTCGGCGGTTAACCGCTTGCGGGAAACAAACGTAGTGAGGCCTAAGCTTTTGAAGAACGTATGAAAATCATCAGGATTTCATTTGATTAAAGAAAATGTTTTAATTATAATTTTATATAATTTAAAAAAAAGAGTCTGACAGAGAACAGATTGTCAACAATCAAATCAATAATATTTGCTGTAAAAATTGGGCTGCATTTGTGCTGTAATCACAGTACAAACGTACATAGATATACGTAGCTATAGTTTTAAATCGAAATTAATAATCAATCTCCAATTCGTGTATGAAAAATTCAAATTTCTAACCTAATTACAATCTGTAATCCGAAAATTTTGGATTGAGGTTGATTATTAATTAACAGTCTTTTATATACTTGTATAACAGAGGGCCTGGACAGTGGAGGCGAGTGTTGTAATTACCTAAAGGAATTCCTTAAGCCGACACCTTGGTCCTCTCGTAATTGTAAGTGTAATCATAATGTTTGATTATTTATCGGTTCAGTAGCAGTATCTCTTAGTATTTTTCAATATACCCCCTCTCTCACCTCCTTTCCTTTTCCTTCTTATCATAAATCTCCGACATACTCAAAATTGACTTCCACAAAGAAATGTCTGGTTCTGTCAAATACATCATCAATCGCCCACTGCTGAGCCGGGTCTCCTCCTCAGAATGAGAGGGTATTAGGCCATAGTCCACCACGCTGGCCCAGTGCGGGTTGGCAGACTTCACACACCTTTGAGAACATGGAGAACTCTCAGGAGTGCAGGTTTCCTCACGATGTTTTCCTTCACCGTTAAAGCAAGTGATATTTAATTGCTTAAAACACACATAACTCAGAGTCAGAGGTGTGTGCCTGTGTGGGGGATCGAACTCGGATCTCCCGAGTAAGACTTGAAGTCTCAACCACTGGGCCATTACATTCAAATACAAAAGAAAATTAAATAGGATTTGACGTTGCTAACAAAATATTTTATTTTCCTTTTCAGTAACTTATGTTCGACAGCTGGGTTTTTTGTGAACTTCAAACATACTATTGGTGTCATAGTGATACAATGACGAGTACTTACGCCAAATACTGCGGTTACACGCATTGTTCGATTTTCCTCAACGTTACGAGTATGTATGAGTAACAAGAATATTACTTCAATGTTTATTCACTAATTTACTATAAAGAATAATGATATCATTTATTCATGTTTTCTGAGATTTTACGATTGAATGTGTTTTAAAAACCACATGTCAACTTTTTTTTGTTGCTAACGATTACTTAGAGGTTGGTTGTATCTTTGGTAATAGCTATATAGGGTAAACACTGCAATTATGGACAGTATTAAATCAGTTTTATGTTGTATTTTTCAAATTTCACTGAATTATTTTAACAATATGATTAACAAATCAAAATACGAATTATTCAACTTCACAACATATTATTATAGACCAATAAAGCACATGTTAGCTAACAGTAGTAAATATGTATGTCTGTCCACCTGATAATAAGTGTTCACAATCTCCCATGGACATCAGCAACAGAGTATCTCATGTGCGGTGTTTGATGCCAAAATCCTCCGAAACGATTTTTATGAAATTTCGTGTGCATATCGGGTGGGTCTGAGAATCGGTCAACATCTTTTTTTTATACCCCAAAGTGATAATAGTGACCCACCCCAATTTTTAAAATTTTTAAAACTGCTACTTGTTTTATGTTATCTTTAACTATCTCATTCTTGTCCATTACTAGTTATATTACTACAGGTCAGTCCAATCATTCCCCTTCAAATAATACTAGGAAATAGTCTTCACTATGTGTTGGACTTTATGAGTTTGTCACCAAAAACTATCCAAACAAATGATGATATATTAAAATTTAAACGTTTTACGGAAATCATTACGTGTGCTCGCTCCATATCCCCCGCCGACTCTTACCGGAACTCTACATTTGGCTCGAAATACACAATTTGCGGAGCTTTGAATACGTTACCAAATACTTATGCTAAATTTTCTTAATTAATGTTGAATGAATGATCAAAATTATTTATTGTGAGCAAAATATAAGGGCTGATACACACTAAACACATTTTCAGGTGTACTTTGAATATTTCTTATTAGTCATTTTACCAAAACAAAACTCATGGAAAGTGGCCACCGTCGCACATGGACATCGACAAAACTAGAGAGTATCTCTTGTTTTGCAGATGCGTTGCCGCCTCGAAGATAGAGTAGGGAGGGGGAATGAAGAGAAGAATGCTGAGATTTCAGTGGACCCTGGGCTAGAACCCGGTGTTCACTGGAATCGCAGCATTAATGGGATGGGAGAGAGAGGTGGTAGATCTGGCCCACATGCGGCTCGACCGGAACGCGTTAGGCACTTGGCTGTCGGATTCGCATGCTGGTGGTCGCAAGCCAATCGGGGAACAGATCCCCCAACAACCAAGGCGTGCTGGGTTACTCGGCTCATACGAGATGCTCTCCCAGCGGCAGAGGGGAATTGTATTCTAACCCGTCCCCTCACGAGTATATTCTCTCTCTTTTCTCTCTCTTATTACAGTTCTTCAGGTTCATCCAATAATGACAAAACTATCCTATCTTTCAAGTGAAATCATAAATCGTTTGAGTGGTTTTGGAGGTTAGCGTGTACGAACATCGTGATACGATTTTATATATTAAAATATAACAGCGGATATAATATCTAAGAAATAAAAGGTATTATAATAGTTATCACGTTGAGTGAGACTATTATTTGTATATTCCGCGATATTTTCTGCCTGAAGCGATCGTGATAGACGCAATGAAACGCCTCGAACTTGCTCATACACGACTAGGGATAGTCTGGCACAAAAGTGTTAATCAGCAGGAGGAAATATCCTTCACATAAGTAAAAAAAAATGTATGCTGTATTTAAACTGAGCTATGATTTCTCATGCCGCAGCAGTATGGATCACATACTACTAGAATTCCTTAACCACTCCAACTAAGCTAAATGCTTGTGTTAGGAGTGGGCTACGTTAGTAGTCCAACGACTGGGATTTGAACCCACAACTTAACGATCGTGAATCCAACGCCTAAATCATCATTTTGCCTTTGTCTTCCGTACCAGTTCTTTGTCCATGTGAGGTGAAAGTGTGGCTGTCGACAGAAGTCGATGGAAATAACTAATCTACACGAGGCTGCAAAACCAGAATCACGATTTTCAGAAATTAAGCAATCAAACTCAAAGCTACTGACGACTAATTGATTTTTTACTTTACATGGTGTATGAGAAGTTATAGTACGTACGTCTTTTAGGTCTCTTTTGGATTTAGATTCAATTAATTAATCAACATAACAATCTCTTTAATTATGATACAAAGTTTTCTAAGAATATCCCAATAGATATAATAAACTCCAATTAATTGTCAGTAAATCAAGATTTAAAGATAATTTTATTAGCCACATAAGTTTAGGTTACTAAAATAGATCTTAGGTCTTGACTATAAAAAACTGCTTACAAATACAATTTCCGCTTACGCCAATGGATTTTATCGATCACTTAATGTACTGTGTAGTCTACTTATACCACTTAGTATGCGAGTGGTAAGTACATAACAAACTGCCATTGTATGTATATCAACCGACTGGTACAAAGTATATAAATCTAAAGATTTAAAATTCTACAGAAATCTGTATTAATTTACGTCTGAGATTGTAATATTACAATGAGAATACTACGTGTTATTTATATTGATGATGACTAAGGAAAAACAGTATTTTTGTACAGAGCTCAGTGTCTACCAATAAAAAAAAAATAGAGGGTATCAAACTTTCCTTAATCAATACAATCAACCCTCCCACACAGGTGGCTGAATAACCTTTCACCAGAGGTTTTACCAGAGCGCTTTAATATGGGGGGTCTTCAACCGCTGGGTGTACAGGTTCCTTACAGGGTTGGCAACGCATATGCAATTCTCCGTGTATTGTAGACGTCCATGGGGAACGGTGACCACTTATCATCAGGTGGGCCTTCTTCTCGTATACTATAAAAAAATGTCTAGACAGATAGCATGTATGGTTTTCTTTTAATCCAGATGAAGGGTACAAATGACTTCATTTTGAAATGTGAAAAAGTTTTTTTTGTTTTATTTTAATATGCATTGGTCTCGACTGTACTTTTAGAAGTCAACATTAAAAGACAATGAGATAGGAACAGTTCGTGTGCAAATTGTCTGTTTATTTTACAAATATAAAGGCGCTTTACATTTATAATACTAATAAATTAAATCTATCTCATAACTTCATTATTGTAGTCATAAATAAATATATATTTCACTTATATCTTAGAAACGACTCTAAAGATTATACAATTTAATATTTAATGAAATTATTTTCTTTTTTTTTTTTCTTGAACGCGCTAATCTCAGGAACTACTGGTCCGATTTGAAAAATCCTTTCAGCGTTAGATAGCCCATTTATCGAGGAAGGCTATAGGCTATATATCATCACGCTAAGACCAATAGGAGCGGAGCTACACGCGGATGAAGTCGCGCGGGTCTAGTAATAATGATACGTATTGATTTGGTAAGCACTTTCCTTGTCGTTGACACAACTCAATGATTCAGTTGTGCCAACTGTAAAATGCTACACAAGTCAATGTTGCCATCATCGAAACTAGTAATAATCTAATTATAACAGCAGTCCAATTTTTCCTTGATTTAAATAACATTAACTTATATAATAATTTAATACTATCCACTATATGACATTTAAACAAGTTGAAATGATAAAAAAGTCAATGTCGTGTACTTATGAAGGGCTTGATTAACTTATACGACTACTCGTAATATGTTTTTCTTATCCCTACTAATATTATAAATGCGAAAGTAACTCTGTCTGTCTGTTACGCTTTCCCGCTTAAACCTCTCAACCTATTTTGATGAAATTTGGCACAGACAACCTTTAGACCCTGAGAAAGGACATAGGCTACCTTTTATTGCGAAAAAAAGGGACGCGGACGAAGTCGCGCGGGTAAACTAGTTACTTAATATATCAGTAATATTATGTAATTCTTTTCAAATTTATGTCAATTAGGTATATTTTGATTTAAAAAAATAAAATCTCAAAATAATCCGGATATTCCACAATCGACATAATAAAAGTCGCGAGTGTGTACACGACCTTAGAGATCAGGTTTCCGCTCGAAAGATAAATGGCGCATTTTAATAGGAAGTTTAACACTTCCGAATGGTCACAACTGTGTTATTGTAATTTTATTTATAACTACCTTCCGCGTCTGGCTTTACTCCTGTACAGTAACACTTTTGCATGAATACCATGCGTGTTTAGAGACGAATAGTGACTTCGACTACTGTACAACAATACGTATTTACAATTTAGACGGATCCGAGCAGTGCCTGGGGCTTGAGACGCAGGAGCAGGTTTAAAGAGCTCCTTCATAATATATTAACTCTCACCTCCACCACTCGATTTCGCCAACGACAATAGATAGGTGACCTTAACCACGAGACTATAACACTAACTTCCATGTACACTAAAGGTTATATATTGTCTACACGTGGGTATACTTTGCATAATATAAAATGACCTACTACAACTACTACTACTTTATAAACAGTGTTGCTAACATTATCAACAAAACAAATTCAGACAAAATCAGCATTCTGTCATGTAATGTGAAACACAATGTGACGTCACGACGTGTTAAACACTATCGTCGAAATGTTCGTAGAGCATTGAGCAAGGATAATGTTACAATTACTGTATTTTTTTAATTTAAATTAAATTAATGTTTTTGGATTCCCAAAACAACTGAGTGTGTGAGTGAGACGGAAATACTATTGAACTTTGATATTTTAATTACATTGAACTGAATATGATTGCTTGAAAGGAAAATGCTTTTATTTTATCGGTCAGCCCTCGCTTCGCTTTATTGTTTTGGAGTCTGTAAACAGTGTGTGACAGTTGTAAAAATAACAAAAAGATTTTATAATTTACTAGCTGCGCCACGCGGTTTCACCCGCAATATTTTGGATACTTCACACTATATCATTATAAATTATACCCTATGTATTCTGATGTGTAAGCTATATTATTGTAAAGTTTCATCAAAATCCATTCAGCGGTTTTTGCGTGAAAGAGTAACAAACATACATCATTTTTAATTAAATCCTCTATTTTTAAATGAGACACGTATTGCGTGAAAATAACAATTTTTTAAAAGAATTTTTGCATAATAAAAAAATGAAAGTATGATGACGTCATTGAGCATTTTTATTTTATTTCAGAAACATGTTTTTGTCACTATATTTAAAATATTGACTTTTACTTTTAAATACTTAAATTACAGTTTAAAATTTTAAAGGGCAATCATAATTGCTAATCTTTTTTGAAAAATTAAATTCCTTATATTTTTTATAATTTTTTTAAATATTTTTAGTAACAATTTTTTTCCCTTTGCAATTTTTAAAAGGAATCAAAATGTTACCTTGCTATAATCCGCAACAATCTGAACTACCAGACTCGTATGGTACAACCCAGAACCCTGCCTTGGTTTGCTTAGCTTAGCTAAGGTTTGCTTAGCAAGTGACGCTTGTAGAGTCAACACGTCCTGAAGATGCTTCGGTTACGAAACGTACGTCGATTGTCGATCGCAATCTACTTGTGTGGTGTGTCTTGGTTCGGGTTCGCGCGTCTCACTTTTATGTGGGCAGGGTGCTCTTCTGGGTTGTACCATACGAGTCTGGTAATTCAGATTGCCGCGGATTATAGCAAGGTAACCTTTTGGTTCCTTTTAAACCATGAATTTACGCAAAGTAACGCCTGATTCAATTCAATATGCAATTTTTAATTTTTTGATAGGCATACATCCTTGTTTATCTCTAGTGGAAACTCAGCCTTATTAATTGCTATTTTAGGGCACTTTTATCGAAGATAAGTTGTGCGTGCGTTAACCTGGTCCTTACGAGGATAAAACATAAGTCAATGGTAAAAGATCTAGAAATATTCCATATAAAGTTCAACTCGATGAAAGTAATTTGTTTTTGACCTTATAAAGTATTTATTGGGCACAGTTTAAAATACAGCGTGTTCGTATATTTCATGAGCAAGAGAGCAGACAGCGCGACGCGGGTCGTCAACCCACTGTCGCTGACCGTGACCTACTCGCGCGAGTACTCGACTCGCGGAAACGACCTTTGTAAACCATTTAACGCTACTTTAGAGGTTTTATTACATTATGTTTACTTTCTTTTTTTTTGCTCTTTTAGAAGATACTATTCTTAGATTACTGCAACCCTCATCTGTTTTCATAATTCTGGTCATGTTGAGTCAGGCAGGTAATTAAACCCATGCAAAGTGTCGTACCTTAGGAAGGTATATAATATCAGTCATCATTCACAGTTAGTGATAGGCCCAAAAGTCACCACCGAGTTCTCAAATTTGTTTAACATGACAGATTTTCAAGACCAAGTCCCTCCTAAGCGAAAATTCGTGAAATGCATAAGGGGTTAATATTATGATTACTCGTGGACCGTCAGCTGCGATTCCGTGGGTGGGGCTAGCTGTAAACTATAATAACGAAGTCGAACACCAAACTATAATCCGACAAATTTTCAAACGGGAGGAAATTACTCAAAGAAAACTTTTTTCTACATGTTGCTGCCACTGCTCACCCCACCCACGGAATCGCAACTGACGGCCACGAGTGAGATATTCCGTATGCAGTATACGAATTTTCACTCGAGAGGAAATGATTGACCGAATTTGAATCTGGCTCCCGTACCATTAGCTAATGTAAACAATGGCGTTTTGAAAAGAGCGACTGTTGTTTCTTGCTAGTTCAACAAAAGTTCAGAGAAAAAATTATGAAAAAAATATTCTAGTCGACAAGTTGAAAATAGTATAGGACCGGCTTTTTAGTCACCTGGTATTCGAAGGGTTAAACATTTTTTTTTAATTTACAATGAAGACGGATGTTCCAGAAAATATTGTTAGTTAACTTGTTGAAAAATTAACTATAAATAAAATTTCCAACGGGAATAAATTTTTTAAAGTGTTTAGAATACAATATAATTTTTTTCATATTTTTAAAAAAAATTTCAATACCATAAAAAATTAATCAGTATCGTACCTACTCGTATGCAAGTTGTGACTCGTGTGTGTTCAAAATTAACAAACTTTATTTCTTGTATAGTACTTGCTAATATATTATATATAAAATAATAATTAATAAACATACACACAGTACCTATAGGATAATATTTAACGTGTGCACGATACAGCGTGTCACACAACACAGTTCATCAACCCGCTGACCATGACCTACTCGGTACTCGCACGACTACTCGACTTTTATATCTCTGTTTATTGTTCATAAAAATGTCTATATTTTATTTATTATATTATATTCTTAAGTTTCGTTATTAATTTAAGAAGGAACCTGTTAAACATATTTATTAAAACTTTAAATATTTATAATAAAAAAATGAATATTTACAAGTTTGTTTAACCAATCTCTGAAGATCAACCTCAGAACTAATTTTGAAAATGTTTTTACTTATAGGTTACTCTACCAGAGTGATAAAAACCTTAAATAATGCACATAAATTCTATATTTAAATAAGATATAGTAGTCTATACTAATATTATAAAGAAGTAAGATTTGTATTTTTGTATTTTTGTATGTAACGAATAAACATAAAAACTACTGGACCGATTTCAAAAATTCTTTCACCATTAGGAAGCTACATTATCCCTGAGTAACATAGGCTATATTTATTACAAGAAAAAATTAGAGGTCCTTAGGAAATCTTACGAAAACTAACCCAAGGTGCCAAAAAATTTGCCATAAAATATCTTTCATCGCATGCGCTGCAAAAAGTATTGATGATAGAACAAAAAAATGTTATACAATATTATAGAACGTATCAATATCTACAAAAAAGTCCGCGAGACCATATGTCCAACTATTATAGTTATGTCACTATAACTACTTTTTTACATTTTAAAAGTTGATAAAAATGCCTATCAAAATCAGACCATGTTTTCCATACCTTTGTATTAATCCTTATCCAAATAAATTATTTCGTATTCAAGACTATTTCAATACCTGTAAATTACTTTTTGAATTATTAAAATCGGACTTTCCATTCAAAAGATATTATGAAATTAAAAATATCAATACAAACAAAAAGTACACGACGAGGCGACGGGCCAGTATAGCGACGCAGCGCAGCGAGTAACGCGGCAAGAGAGTGGGCACCGAAATGCGGGAGGGCCAATATATTTTTAAAAATAATATTCCACCCGCGCGAAGCCGGGATGGGCCGCTAGTAGTAAAATAAAATTAAAATGATTTTGATATATATTTCAAAATAAATTAACGCACCTTAACATTGAACAAGACGGAAGGCATTTTAGGTCTTTATAATTAATTATAAAATACTAGCGACCCGCCCCGGCTTCGCACGGGTGCAAGTATTATACATGTCGGAGATTTTAATGACGTGAAGGAAGGAGGAGGAGGAGGACTATTGTGAAACGCAACGTAGATACTGATACTGTACAGATAAATAATCAAATATGATCTCTTACAATTACGAGAGAAACCTAAGCAGTGCCTTGGACTTATGACCAAGGTGTAGACCTAAGGACGTCCTTTAACAGAATTCCAACACTCACCTCCACTGCTCACGGTCTCTGTTTGAACCCAAAGTTAAACTCACATAAACCTAACCTAACACAAGATGTGGCAGTTACATTGTAAGGTACTCACGTGACCTTGATCGGACTAACACTGCACTGCACACCACTCACACTATTCAGAGACTACTTCACTTCTTGAGATACCGCGTACGACTAAGACTACAGTACAGACAGACGATGGCATATAAAGAGTCGAGACTGTCAAAATGACGGAAGTGATTACTACCCTACTCCAGCGCCATATGTACCAATGACCAATTGATTACTCGATAATATTTTACCATTCTACGACATATAAACCTTCCTCTTGAATCACTACCGTTGGGTAGTTTTTTTTTAATTTAATTTACCCCCTACAGACACTAATTTAACCAAGTATCGAAACCCACACGACATCGATTTAAAAGAATCGATACTAACTTGTATAAGTCGATCTTTTTGTACTGTTGAAAACAAAATATAAAAACAGACTTAACAAATATAAATAAAATGCAAAAAAAAATCATAATTAAAATATAAACTTTTACGTACTTTTAAATAAATCTTCAAACGGCAGATATTCACAAATTATAGCTAAGGACCATCTCGATTAAATTATAATTATCAACAAAAGAAATAACTACTGCTGCTGTTTTGGTGAACATGATAAAAATCCAACTGAACTGGTAATAGACATTGCAGCATTGTTAAATTCATTAAATAACTTGTGGCCACTTAATATGCTTAATGTGTATAATAATAATTTTCTCAATTAATATTAACTAAATAACCTTATTAAGACAATCAACTATAACTTTCGTAATTGTAATTTTATTGACTATCTATACTAATATTATAAAGAGGAAAGATTTGTATTTTTGTATGTAACGAAAAAACTTAAAAACTACTGGACCGATTTCAAAAATTCCTTTGCCGATAGAAAACTACATTATTCCTGAGTAACATAGGCTAGATTCATTACAAGAAAAAATTAGAAATCCTCAGAAATTCTTACTAAAACCAACCCATCATCGCATGCGCTGCGGAAAGTATTGATGATAGAAAAGTCACTATAACTACTTTTTTACATTTTAAAAGTTGATAGAAATGCCTGTCAAAATCAGACCATGTTATCCATACCTTTGTATTAATCCTTATCCAAATAAATTATTTTGTATTCAAGACTGTTTCAATACCTGTTGATTACTTATTGAATTATTGACATTTCATTCAAAACATATTACGAAATTAAAAATATCAATATCGATAAGACGGGCTCGTGTGACTCTACGCCGCGCAGCAAGCAGTATGAGAGAGGGACACCGAAATACGGGAGAGCCAAAATGTTTTAAAAAAATTAACCACCCGTGCGAAACCGGGACTGACCGCTAGTATTTATATATAACTTTTAGTGGAATACTAATTTATATCAGTTGTGTTATAAAATTAATATGCTTATTGATGAGCTCGATTATTGTAGTAAATATCTTTGTAATAGCATACGTCAAGCGATACAAGCACTAAAGGATAGGAACAGTTATTTAATAAATACTCATCAATGAGTGCAAAAGACTTTATCTAAAAAAGGAACCATTCTATATTATTTTTCAAAATCAAAATATAAAAAACCATCTAGAAACACAATAACATATTATTGCAACACAGTACCTATGAGAGAATCTTACGTTGTTACATCAAAATATTGCAGGGATTCTAAATAAAGTTGATGTATTTCATTTGCGCTTAGAAGAACTTATTAAGGAATTTGGTTCATTGGACATCATTTGTTTCAGTGAAACATTTATAAAAAAAGGGAATGAACAAAATTCACCATGTTATATGATATATGACGAAATAATAAAAGTCGAGGTGGGACTTGTATTTTGCTGAAAAAAGACAGAGTATGTTCCGACATAAATTGCAAAAGAGTTAGCCGTTATGTTTCATTTTGAATGTTGGGGGGTTAACTTATTCTAACTAAATTAAAAACATTTAAATTATTTTCAAAATTGACTAAAAAAATAAACAAAAATTTAATTATTTATGGTGATTGGAACACTATATATTAAAGGATACATTGCAAACGAAAAAGTTAAAATTAATACATAACAACTATAACATATACCCATAACATTATGCCTTAATAAAAATATCTACCAGGAAAAATACATGTTTTGATCAAATGGCAACAGACAGATGCATTAGAAGTATCAGTTAATATTTACAATTTAGGGTTGTCTGATCATGATACTATTTAGTCTCTAACTGACCACGGTCAGATAAATAAAAATAATGCTATCAGACCAACTTATTCATGTTTTGAAACTAAAAGAGATTATAGCAAATATAATACTGGCATATTTTTAGAATGTCTTTCCTCATTATCATTTTCCGATGTCTATGAATAATTTAATTGTAACAATACATTTAGGTAATAAATTTGATACTTTATTTTTACTATTTTATAACCTTTATTTTCCAAAAATTAGATCAAAAATAAGTAATTAAACAAGAAAATCTAAATGGATAACTAAAGGCCTCTAAAGATCTTGTATCAGAAAAAAAATACTTTATTATCAGTCCCACACTAAAAAAAATTATAAGACATGTTCGAAAATACTCAAAAAGTGAAAAAAAACAAATTAATAATAATAAATATAACATTAATTCAAAAAAATAAATAATATGATTAGTGCTGACAGTGACCTTACTTATGGAGTTCCACAATGCAGCGTGTTAGGCCCTACCCTATTCTTAGTTTATATTAATGAATTATGCAGGCTTTCTTTATCAAATTGCAAAATTGTAACCTATGCGGATGACACTGCATTACTAGCTTATGGTGACACCTGGGATGAAGCACGGGAGAAGGCGGAATCGGCCTTGGCTATTGTTAATAATTGGCTGTCTTCTAATCTTTTGACACTTAATACAGAAAAAACACAGTTTGTCACTTTTGGTGCCAGTCGTTCTTTACCAGTGTCAACTTTCACCCTGGTCGCTCACGAATGCTCTTCATGCTCTTGCTCTTGCCAACACATTTCTCGCACTACTACCATTAGGTATCTTGGGGTGACGATTGATGAGTGTCTAAGTTGGAATGACCATATATCGTGTTTGGTCTCCCGTATAAGAAAGATGTCATACGTCTTTAGAAATTTAAGAGCGTCTGTCGGTGTGCAGACACTAAAGCCAGTTTATTATGCTCTTGTACACTCTGTAATTTCCTACTGTATTACAGCTTGGGGCGGTGCGAACAAGACCAGTATACTTCGCTTGGAAAGAGCACAGAGACTGATCCTAAAAGTAATGATGTCTAAACCTATACGTTTTCCTACATCGGAACTATATCAAATTTGCAAAGTGTTAACAGTACGCCAGGTTTACATTCTCTCCTCGATTCTACGGAAACATGTGCATATTCCATTTGATCCAATACTTTCTCAAAACAAGCGTAGATCAGGCAGAGTGTGTCAAACTATGGCTCGTGTCTCAGGCTTAACAAGTCAACAATATTTATATTTAAGCGCAATACTTTATAATAAGATAAATAAGAAGAAAAATATTTACTCACTTAACTACTTCGAATGTAAATCACAAGTAACCAACTGGCTTCTTAACTTAGATTATTATGAGACTGAAAATCTCATTACTCATATTGTTTAAAATTCAATCCCTCCTTATCCTATCCCCTCCCAACAATAACTATTTTCGTGAAATTTTATTTGGATGTTGAAAATATTTTATTAAATTTTATTTGGATGTCGTAACTATTTTTAATTTTTATTTTTAATTTTTATTTTTTCGTTAATATTTTCTTTAATTGTAAATAGTTTTAACTAATTTATTTGTTTGTCTCAATATTCACAAATTTTTCTTTTTTGTTTTTTTTTTTTTTTTTTGAACATTTGTATATGCGCTGGCGGGCGTTAGTAAACTGCGACACAGTTTTTTACTAATGCAGTTACTATCGTTTGTGATGTTTCAGAAATGTGTAATGTGTTTCGAATAAATGAATTTTTTTTTTTTTTTTTAATGTAAAGTTACATGGAGCATAATTAAAAATAATTTAAATGTAAATACAAATCATATTGACATTCAAGAACCAATAATTGATAACAAATTAATTTACAAACCTAATGACATATGTAATCAATTTAATAACTATTTTATTAGTATGACATCTGTACCAAATTACCTCTCCAGTACTTCTAATATTGTCATCAATATTTAATTGGTAAGTCCAATTAAATAGTCTTTTGAATAAGACAAAATTACAACTAGGATATTAAAAATTGCTGCATAGTATATTCTTTCAACTTTGTGTCATATAACCAATTTATAGTTTACTCAAGGTCGGTTGAAACGATCAGTGGGTCTTTAAAAAAGGTAATAAAAAAATATATATATATTGTATTTTTAGGCCTTATGGCTTATGTATGATAAAATCAACATTTCAGTTTGGATTTAGAAAGAACTATCACACAACATGAGCAGTTTTTTCTTTGGTTAAATGCTTCACAGAATCATTTAATAACAAAGATATGACAAAAGCTTTGACTTTGTCCCATATAAATCTTATTCTTAAAACTAGAAAAGTATGGTGTAAGAGGAATAGACCCTAAAGAAACTAAAGAAGAATAGACTTACAAGCAGACAACATGCCATACAATTTTCGAAAATTATCAATGCTAATATTTCAATCATAGTGGAAGACAAAACACTGTAGAGTACCTCAAGGAAGTATCCTGGGTCCCCTATTGTTCCTGATATACATTAATGATTTACCAAAAACATTAAAACATGAATGTGTGTTATTCACTGATGACGTTACACTGATAATTGAAACAAAAGATAAACGTGATTTAGAAGAAACTACAAAATTAGAATTAAACAATTTTATTTAATGGATAGACGCATATAGCTAAAAAATTAATGTCAACAAAACAAAAATTATAAATTCATCACTTCGAATTTAATTGTTAAATACAATGTAGGGGAGAGCTGCTGTAACGAACAGACTATTTAGGTATAATTGTGCATAAACATCTAAACTGGAAAGAACACGTTAGTAATATTTGTCAGAAGTTAGATCGCTTTGTGTTTGCGTTGAGGAGGCTCAAGTAACAAAGTTCTACGAGTGTGGCATTATCAGCTTATCATGGATATGTCTCAGCTATACTACGTTACGGCTTAATTATATGGGATAATTTGGTTATATCGACCTAAAGGATGCCTTTGTAGTTCAAAAAATGTATCCGCGCAGTATCTGGTGCAGAATACCTAGACCATTGTAAGCCTTTATTTATCATTACCCTGCCTATATATACACATTAACTTGTTGTCCTAAATACTTAGGACAACAAGTTAATGTGTATATTAGCGCCTATATTTTTTTAACCCTGATTTTTAAAAAGTCCAAAAAAAGAGAATGCTAGTGCTGTCTCAACCCGCAAAATTATCTGATTGCACCCCCTCCAGTAATTTTTGGCACCCCTGTCTAGAATTACTGAGACCGTTTCACACGACGCGCTTTTTGGACCAGCTTAAATTCAAATCATATTATATTTTCATTTAGCCGCCCCTTGAAATATTCACGCCTTTTATACCCTGGCGCCGTCATGCGCCGCATATTGACCTTGCATACTGGGACGGTGCGTCCCTAACTCCGTACCTATACATATATATATGAAATAATTATATTAGTTAAAAAAAAATCCAAACCTCCTTCCTTTGAATGATGCTAAATCTGTTAGCCATGATCCCAGTAAATTGTATGTTCCTCATCAAAGATTGCAAGTACGCAGCAATTCATATATGGCAATAAAAATTAAGAAAAAACCTAGCAAATTAAGAAATTTATCAACAAAAAGTTTCCAAAGAGAAATGTCTAAGTTACTTGATGACAATTTATTTTACTATTTTCTGACATCATCATTATGAATTGTATTAAATTAATATTTTTTGTTCCCATGTCATTTTAATTGAAAAGCATGCGGCCAACCTTATAATAAAACCAATGTAAACAAAAAAACAATATTCTTTACCATGCTTGAGGGAATAAATGAATATGAATTTGGTCAAAGTCGAAGTCTATTTAATTTCGGACAGACCCCTTTTTTATACATAAATAAAAATATTGCAGAATCCGGAAATTATATCAATAAAGTGATTCTATTTAGTACCAAGGTGTTCTAGTGCAATATTTCGATGATGTCGAAGCTGCACTGATATCATTGAGTACTTCCTTATGTCCGAGTGGAGGGTCAAGGGACATACCTTCATTCCAATATTGGAATTTATCGCTACAAATGAAAAAAACGTAAATGCAATCGATTTCTGTACAATCTATACTCTGTATTTGATAGAGGTAAATTTCGAACGATTCTATTGGTTTTTGACGAGCACTGCATCCCTACACATTCTTGCTCAACTATAGAGGTTTTTATTAGTTTCAACGAGTAATCATTGAACAGTAAAGAAATTAATTCTATAGACTTCGAGTGTCAAATATTAAAAAGCAACATTGTCTATACTAATATTATAAAGAAGTAAGATTTGTATTTTTGTATTTTTGTATGTTACGAATAAACATAAAAACTACTGGACCGATTTCAAAAATTCTTTCACCATTAGGAAGCTACATTATCCCTGAGTAACATAGGCTATATTTATTACAAGAAAAAATTAGAGATCCTTAGGAAATCTCACGAAAACCAACCCAAGGTGCCAAAAAATTTGCCATAAAATATCTTTCATCGCATGCGCTGCAAAAAGTATTGATGATAGAACAAAAAAATGTTTTACAATATTATAGAACGTAATAATATCTACAAAAAAGTCCGCGAGACCATATGTCCAACTATTATAGTCACGTCACTATAACTACTTTTTTACATTTTAAAAGTTGATAAAAATGCCTATCAAAATCAGACCATGTTTTCTATAACTTTGTATTAATCCTTATCCAAATAAATTATTTCGTATTCAAGACTATTTCAATACCTGTAAATTACTTTTTGAATTATTAAAATCGGACTTTCCATTCAAAAGATATTATGAAATTAAAAATATCAATATAAACAAAAAATACACGACGACGCGACGGGCCAGTATAGCGACGCAGCGCAGCGAGTAAAGCGGCAAGAGAGTGGGCACCGAAATGCGGGAGGTCCAATATATTTTTAAAAATAATATTCCACCCGCGCGAAGCCGGGATGGGCCGCTAGTATCTCATAAAGAAGTGAGATAAGTGGATAACGAAGAAATGTTATAACTACAGAAAAGTGGGTATCCTATCACAGAAAAATTAACAAAATCTACGCTACAATAATCTTTATAATTAGCTCTTTCTTAATACGGTTAGATAGAAGAAGAAATAATTAGAAATAGTACATATAAATCCAATGGGATTTATAAAGTTAACATTTTTTAAATGGTCTTAACCTAAAATCTGTAAAGCCAAGCAAATTATATTTTAATTGTTAACACTATCATTACAATTATTTACTACTTTACAAGGCATTCCATGTTTAGCATGTCACAGTGGTATCGACAGAACACGCTAATATATTCACAGATAATTGATATCTAACCAACTGTGAATTTACGTAGGTAGTGTAATTGCTATTGAACTTTGCTATAATTACATGATAAGCCCCTTATATTTATGTCCTGAGAATATACAAATAAATAGAGCTACTATCCGTACTGATTTGTGCGGAATTATTCAATCGCCAATCTCTTTAGATTACTCCAACTTAACTACTTTTTAAGTCCTCAAAAATAACTTATGCGGACAACAATTCACTTGGAGGCAAAATTAAGCTTGTTAGATACTAAATGAATGATAGAAGGTCGACCGCCATGAACGAATCAGGTGCGCTAGACCTTATATCTATTTATTCCATACTAGTCGTGTTTTAGGTTTCAAAACATTTTAGTTTTTAATATATTGCTAAGTAAAAATATTCAGGTGTTCATTAAACATTTTTTATTTTTATCCCATAGGAACTACGAATTTTTCCAGGATAAAAAGTACCCTATATATTATCCAGGTTTTATAGTATCTGCGTGCCAAATTTATAATAGTAGTAAGATAATAAGTAAGGTGGTACCCCTGGCTATTTATAATATCTTTTAAATGTACTTTGTAAAACATGTTTTTATTTTTTGATAAATCTTTAATTTTGTTCACAGACGTGCATCCATGATGTCTCCGCGTCAACTCATGCGCAACTCGAACATGACGCAGAAATGGCAACGACGCGAAATATCTAATTTCGAGTATCTCATGTTCCTAAATACTATTGCAGGTAAGTACTAAATAAACTATCAGCTAAAAGCAAATACAAGAAATTTAAAAAAATAACATGAACGACAAAGTTTTTAATAATTCATATGCGTTTTGTATTAAAAGAAATATTAATCCAAATTCCAGCCTTTATCTAACCAACTTATTAAAATAACCATCATCCCAAAATAACTATCATGAGATCAGCTCGCTACTAACACAATGTTTAATTATCAGAATAATTTCATAAGAAAATTGAATTTCAGCATTATTAGATACCATAAAGCGGCTGAAAGTTTGTTTGCATTTTGCAATTTTGACTGCCAACTAACCTACAAACATTTTCAGTTATAACTTAAAAATAGTGTAGTACTAAATAAATGTGAACTCATTGACCCATGTTGTTAAATTCAAGCTCATTTTAGTCGACCTGTCCCGACTTCGCCGGGGTGAAATCTACCACGTGTAGGTATATAGGTTTAATGTCACATATTAATCCCAAGCTCTAATATATCTCTGTACCAAATTTCATCTTAATCGGTTCAGAGATTTAAGCGTGATTGCGTAACAGACAACACAGACCATCTAATCGTCAATAGATGGCGCGAGTAGTATATTAAATCGCAGTATCGTTTGTTCAGTTTGTTCAGTTTGTATTCTTAAGTGTTACCTACGTTTCTTAAGAGTTACTTTCCAAATTATAATATTAGTTAGGATAGTTAGGATTGTGCTTTAATCAAAATCATCCATATCAAAACTCCTGTAATGTTGTTTGTGCGTTTTTGTGGTTTTCCGAGTGACCTATCACAGCCCCAATTATTTTAATGGTAGCCTGCTCATCAATATTCCTTTAAACTCATGGATCATTATATGATGACACATTGGATATGGATATCATATATGAAAAAATACTTTTTGAAGATGGAAAAATATCTTCGTTCGTAGATTTGCTGTCTAGACGCCATCAATGACCTAAGTACCCATCATGGTGTCGTAACTAATATTGATCTATACACGTTCAATTGCCATGTTGATAGTAAACAATGCAGAAACGACAAGAAAATATGCTATAATTTAATAATAATTGGATTCTTAGTTGATTGAGTAGAACATTGCTCAAACACGTGTTAACATTAAATAGTTACATCATAGTGATATGTTAGATGAAAAATGTTGGTTTTATCATCCTTATTATAACAAATCCATGCTAAATTATAAATAAAACAGAAACTCTATCATGATTTTCAAACCGCTGAACCTGTTGCTGATTTACCAGCAACAAAGTTTTTTAACCCTTGTATACTATTACGTATGCGTAGACGAGCAGACGGTCTACCTGATGGTAAGTAGCCACCGTCTCCTATGGACGTCGGCTTTACGTTGCGGTTTCAGTGGACCCTCAGCGAGAGCCCTAAGAATTATTGGGATGGGATAAGGAGGTGGTAAGTTTGGCCCATATAATGCTCGATTCTTCAAGCTAGTGATTGCTAGCCAGTCGGAGAACAAATCCCCCTACTACCAAAGGGTGCTCTTCGTCTTACGAGATGCTCTCCCAGCGGCAAAGGGGAAAAGTATTCTAACCCGTCCTCTCACGGTTTAGAAGATATAAATCCATTATTTACCAAATTTCATTTATATTATATATTAGAGTGGCCCAAAAGAAGAAATTTTTTTTCGAGTCTCGTACCAAAATATGTAAGTTTATAATGTTTTAAGGGTCACTCAAAATTTTTTAAAATTTTTAAAATCATTAAAAATTGCAATTTTTTTATTATTATTTTTCTTATTATTTCATTTTTTTCTACAATAAAAAATGATAAAGACAAGAAGAATGGCCTATCTCGAAAGCTATACGGGCGCAACACGGTCAGGATATAACTAAACGTTACGATCTTTTACTATTATGACAGGAACCCAAGCAGTGCCTTGGATTTGTGACCAAGGGGTAGGCTTAAGGAGCTCCTTTATTCGATCGAGACACTCACCTCCACTGCTTAGTTTCACTGTTTAATCCTAAGATTAGACTAATATCAACCTAACCTAACACAAGGCTAACCTAAACCTAACTCACACCTCCGTATTATCGGTTTAGCTATTTTACGGCCGAAATTAATAATCATTCTCAATCCTTTGGATTACAGATCAAGATTGGATTCCAAATTTGAACATCCCATACACAAATTTGAATTTGGAATCTAATTTCAATCCATAATCCATAGTTTTTAAATGGCAATTCTATTTTATTATATGTATAGATAATCTTAAACAAGAAAAATAAAAATATTGTGTAATTTAATTTAGTATAAATTGATATACCAGGAAATGATTGACAGATGATATAATATTGATTGTTTGTTGCATAAGACTATTTTCTGTTAGCGCCACTCACTGTGCATATTAATACCTATAGATATCTGATATCTAATTCTAGATCTAGACTAGGAATAGAAATTATATATTTTCCTTCCAATGACCACACTTTTACATTTCTATTATTAGTGTAGGTTTGAGGAAAATATCTGTTGTAATTTACGGAAAATGTTTAAATAGTTTAACACTATAGGACGACGAAATATTTGTTACTTTTATGATGTAATGATTTCCAAATATATATATCTGGTAACACTGGTAACACCAATACAACAAATTATAACTGCAAATATTACTATTCGAGTCCCCTCTGTACTTATACAGATTATTTAGTGAGTCCAAATTATCGTCTTTCATATAACGTGATGTTACATACATACATACGTAACGAGCTGAAATATTTTTATGCAGTAAACCCGGGTGTTCCCACGAGTTTAATTCTCACACATTTTTATCAGATTTTGCGTAACTATTACTTCTTTTTTATTGTATAAAACATTCTCTTATATATAAAAATCTCGTGTCGCAGTGTTTGTTATCGAACTCCTCCGAAACGGCTTGATCGATTTTGATGATTTTTTTTGGGTACATTTGGTAGGTCTGAGTATAGGTCGTAGGTTATTTTTTATAGCCCTTGGTGATAGGGACGGCCCTGTAAAAATTAATTTATCTAGCAAAACAACGTTTAGGGACCATTCATTAATCGTGTAAGACGATTTAGGGGGGAAGGGGGTTTGACCATGTCTTATTTATTTACTTATTTTGTAACAAGGGTGTGGGAGGGCGTCTCTATAGTTCTTACGTAAGATTACAAATATGCTCAAAGTCAAAATTATACTTTGAAAAAGCGCGGACAACATTCATTTTTTCCTTTGGATTCTTACGTAATAAATATTAAACGGTGGGGGTCAAAAACTAGTAAAAATAGTCTTACGTAATAAATGAAGGGCCCCTTACCAGAAGGAAGAATGTTTTTAATTTATGCTTTGCTTAAAGAATTTTGACCTCAAATCTGTGTCATAGAATTCAAATTCAAATTTGTGTATAAAAAATTCAAATTTGGAATCTATTTAGAATCTGTAATCCAGAGATTTTGGATTGAGATTGATGATTAATTTTAGCAGTAAATAAATAAAAACAAGAATATATTTAATTGGCAAGTGATAGAACTCATAGGCTCGGATCAACAACACTTTACAATCATTTATCAAGATCTACTCAGTAGTTTTTGCGTGAAAGAGTAACAAACATACATCCTTACATTCTTACAAACTTTCGCGTTTATAATATTAGTAGGATTAGTTTAATCGATCAAAAGAATAATCCGTAAAACTACTTTATTTTTCCAAAAATTAGGGCAACTAATAATTTTATTTTACTTGAATTACACTAAAGTTATAATAAATTCTGCTCAGTAGTTATTAAGTTTATCGTTCACAGACAGACAAGAAGCCGTAATTTTATAATATACTGACGGCCCGCCCCGGCTTCGCACGAGTGGTTAATTTTTTTTAAACATTTTGGCTCTCCCGTATTTCGGTGTCCCTCTCTCGTACTGCTTGCTGCGCGGCGTAGAGTCACACGAGCCCGTCTTATCGATATTGATATTTTTAATTTCGTAATATGTTTTGAATGAAATGTCCGATTTCAATAATTCAAAAAAAAAAATTCAAAGTAATCAACAGGCATTGAAACAGTCTTGAATACGAAATAATTTATTTGGATAAGAATTAATACAAAGTTATGGAAAACATGGTCTGATTTTGATAGGCATTTCTATCAACTTTTAAAATGTAAAAAAGTAGTTATAGTGACTTAACTACAATAGTTGGACATATGGTCTCGCGGAGTGTTTTGTAGATATTGATACGTCCTATAATATTGTAAGACATTTTTTTGTTCTACAATCAATACTTTCCGCAGCGCATGCGATCAAACACATTTTATGTCTAATTTTTTTACACCTTGGGTTGAATTTAGTAAGAATTTTTGAGGATCTCTAATTTTTTTTAGTAATAAATATAGCCTATGTTACTCAGGGATAATGTAGCTTTCTAATGGTTAAAGAATTTTTGAAATCGGTCCGGTAGTATTTAAGTTTATTCGATACATACAAAATACAAATCTTTCCTCTTTATAATATTAGTAGCTTTAATGATCACGTATTTCTTTGCTTAAATCATTTATACTACTACAAATTTTCCTTGTAGAGTTTCGCGTCTTGTATAAAATGAGAATTATTATATCTATATATAAAAAATAGTATAATACAGATCAACAGTATCACAATTTGTTGACTAGAATATTACTCCCTAGGGTTACACTTTAGACACTTGATTACATTCGATGCAAAAGTAATGATTATAAGTAGTAGTGGTGTACGATTTACACTATAAAATTAATTTTTTTTTATTCACATTGTTTTAATTTGTTACAAAATAGGTTACGATTGTGTAAAGAGAAACGGGAAAAATTATTTTACCTCATTTGACATATCTCTATAATGAGTAACTGCGTATTTACGTGACGAAATAATCTGTTATGACACAAGCGAGATAGAGATATTTTCAAAAATAACAACAGTTGACAACATTTCAAAAATATTAAGCACTTAAAACAAAAATACCGTTTCTTTATTTATCTGCCCTGAAATAAAAAAAATCAAAGGCATTTTTTGTTGATTCCCTTAGGGGAAAAAATAAAACAATATGTGATAGCTTTGCCTTGTTTGTTAAAACATCGCTATTCAACCGTATATATGACGTCATTTGGCGTCTACGTCTTTTTAGAATAGACTAAATTACAACATTGATTTTAACCATTACTGGAATTATATTTTGAAAAAATAAAAAATACGTGTCAATTTATTTTTCTTATAATTTCATATAACATAATAATATATAGCAACACTAGTTATCATTGTACACCGATCGTTATCTATTAGCAATAATGTTATTTAAATAGTTTCCCGCATTTCTTTAGACGAAATTGACACTAATTCATTGCCTTGCGCCTTGCGTGTGACAGGGGTCCTTGTGTAAAAACATTTAAAACATTTATCCTTTCATTGAAACAGCATTTCTTTTAGATAAACAATCCATCAGTACTCTGATAGGTAATCATAAATATTATGTTTTTCTCTTAATCATGCTCTTGTTTAAACAATTAATTGAACTGCAAAAACATTTAAAAGGTCGATCTAGTTATTATTTCTTTTGTTTATCTATACTTATAGTATAAATTTGTATTGTTAATTTACAGGGTTTTTATACTGTTTTGAAAATTCTATTTTGGTAATAACAATAGTAAAATATTAATATAAAATAACAGCATTTATTTACATTATTACAAGAGACCTGGGAGTTTTAAAACCTATCAATTTATAAGTACTTAGTAATAGAAATTTTAGCTCAGAATATTATAATAAAATGAGAAAGATAAACATAATAAATATATTGACTTCTAAGTCAATGTCGATCGAAAAATATTCAGGCGCTCATGACAGTAAAAACATTTTATTACTATCCCGCAGAAACTTAGAATTTTTTCGGGATAAAAAGTAGCCTATGTATTAATCCAGGTTATAAAGTATCTGTGAGTCAAATTTAATTAAAATCCGTTCATCCGTTTTTGCGTTATTAAGTAACAAACCTTTTTTTAATTCATTCCGATTCATAATAAACATAATTAAAAATTTGTGTCGTGGGTTCAAATCCCAGTTATTGGGCCACTAGGAGTCACACAACCATAGCTTAGTTTGAGGGGGTTAAGGAATACAAGTAGTATGTGATCTTTTTAAAAAATATACGAAACTACTGCAATGTTTATATTAATAAAATTAAACAACAGAGTAATTTAAAGCATGTACATATATTTATTGAGCAAATTAACAAAACACTAAATCACTTGCTTGATCCAATATTGTTTAGTAATACATATAACTCCTTGTTCGCAGCTCATGTTGATATATATTTATCTCCAATGGCATCGTCCTGTCATAGCCAACAATTTATAACGGCTTCCACGAAGACATCTATTATGGCACAATTTATATCCAGAAGCACAATTTCTGGACATAAAATACATACTGTAGCTTAAATTGATCACCAATAACACCACCAGTACGAGTAAGAGCAACTTCATGGTTTTGATTTACAGAACGATCTCCACACAATGCGTGATAGACACGATTTATTGTATATATATACTCGTAAATGTAGCATAATAATATAAATTGACGCAAAAGGCTATATTAATTATTAAGGATAAGGATAATTTATGGTTTTACTGTTATTTTGTCTTAATTATTATTTTGATGATGACGTATTAAAACTTTTTGAAATGCTTTAACGTTGAAGGAAAACATCGTGAGGAGAGTTCTCCATAATGTTCTTAAAGGTGTGAAGTCTGAGGAGGAGAGTCTCAGTGGGCCATTAATGAGTTGTGATGATGATGGATATATCTCCTGCCTCCTCCCTCATTATGGAACCTATGTAACCACTATATAAAGTCAGGATTACAAATAAATATACTATCATAAGTCTGAACTGTCTAAATGCTTATTATGGACTCCATTTTTGCGTGATTGATTTTTATGGAGTTCATTTAAATTAATCTGAAATTTTTTGGAAGAAATTTGCTTATTTCCTTAAAACGTCCCTAACGTAGTTATTGAGGTATTACACCGTACAGCCTTGTCATAGAGATAAGAAAATGTGTGTAATGGTAACGTACATTGGACATATTTTATTTCTCTGTTTACATTTAATCGAAATGGCAAAAGTATTACACCGTACAGCCTTGTCATAGAGATAAGAAAATGTGTGTAATGGTAACGTACATTGGACATATTTTATTTCTCTGTTTACATTTAATCGAAATGGCAAAAGTATTACACCGTACAGCCTTGTCATAGAGATAAGAAAATGTGTGTAATGGTAACGTACATTGGACATATTTTATTTCTCTGTTTACATTTAATCGAAATGGCAAAAGTATTACACCGTACAGCCTTGTCATAGAGATAAGAAAATGTGTGTAATGGTAACGTACATTGGACATATTTTATTTCTCTGTTTACATTTAATCGAAATGGCAAAAGTATTACACCGTACAGCCTTGTCATAGAGATAAGAAAATGTGTGTAATGGTAACGTACATTGGACATATTTTATTTCTCTGTTTACATTTAATCGAAATGGCAAAAGTATTACACCGTACAGCCTTGTCATAGAGATAAGAAAATGTGTGTAATGGTAACGTACATTGGACACATTTTATTTCTCTGTTTACATTTAATCGAAATGGCAAAAGTATTACACCGTACAGCCTTGTCATAGAGATAAGAAAATGTGTGTAATGGTAACGTACATTGGACATATTTTATTTCTCTGTTTACATTTAATCGAAATGGCAAAAGTATTACACCGTACAGCCTTGTCATAGAGATAAGAAAATGTGTGTAATGGTAACGTACATTGGACATATTTTATTTCTCTGTTTACATTTAATCGAAATGGCAAAAGTATTACACCGTACAGCCTTGTCATAGAGATAAGAAAATGTGTGTAATGGTAACGTACATTGGACATATTTTATTTCTCTGTTTACATTTAATCGAAATGGCAAAAGTATTACACCGTACAGCCTTGTCATAGAGATAAGAAAATGTGTGTAATGGTAACGTACATTGGACATATTTTATTTCTCTGTTTACATTTAATCGAAATGGCAAAAGTATTACACCGTACAGCCTTGTCATAGAGATAAGAAAATGTGTGTAATGGTAACGTACATTGGACACATTTTATTTCTCTGTTTACATTTAATCGAAATGGCAAAAGTATTACACCGTACAGCCTTGTCATAGAGATAAGAAAATGTGTGTAATGGTAACGTACATTGGACATATTTTATTTCTCTGTTTACATTTAATCAAAAAGGCAAAGGCATTACACCGTACAGCCTTGTCATAGAGATAAGAAAATGTGTGTAATGGTAACGTACATTGGACATATTTTATTTCTCTGTTTACATTTAATCGAAATGGCAAAAGTATTACACCGTACAGCCTTGTCATAGAGATAAGAAAATGTGTGTAATGGTAACGTACATTGGACATATTTTATTTCTCTGTTTACATTTAATCAAAAAGGCAAAGGCATTACACCGTACAGCCTTGTCATAGAGATAAGAAAATGTGTGTAATGGTAACGTACATTGGACATATTTTATTTCTCTGTTTACATTTAATCGAAATGGCAAAAGTATTACACCGTACAGCCTTGTCATAGAGATAAGAAAATGTGTGTAATGGTAACGTACATTGGACACATTTTATTATTTTTATCAATAAATAAATCATATATTTTTATAATAAGTCTATCCGGTGTCCCACTACACCACACGTTTTTATTTTTGTTTTTTTTTAAACTAATAAAATATATGGTTCCAAGTGGTTATTAAAATATGTAATTTCCAGAACATTTTGAATATGAGGCGGACGGCACGCCATGTCAAGCGGACAGGAAAAAAGTCGTTGTATTCGATTTGAGTAATATAGAATATGTTATATCTATACGACCTCTATACAGATATATTTTTACAGTTTAACTCTACAAGAAGCTAATAGCATATGGATAATTTATTTCTTGGTTGAGATGGACTAATGATAGTGTCGAGGAGAGTCCGACGTTTCAACGTTTTACAATTAAACAATTTCTAATATACTAGCCGACCCTTGCGACTTCGTGCCCGTGATGGTCTGCTCCTATTGGTCTTAGCGTGATGATATATAGCCTATAGCCTTCCTCGATAAATGGCCTATCTAACACTGAAAGAATTTTTCAAATCGGACCAGTAGTTCCTGAGATTAGCGCGTTCAAGCAAACAAACTTTTCAACTTTATATATTAATGGCCCACTGCTGAACCGGGTCTCCTCCTTAGAATGCGCGATATCACTTGACAAACAGGATCAATCCTATCGGAAGTTATATATTATCTCGAAATAAGATAAAAAGAACTACCCGCGAACACTAATTTATAAACGGTGTTGCTAACATGCAGTATTGAATTTCAAGGTTTAGTACCGTCGTACGAGATGTATTGAAAAATTGTTAGTTAATTTCTAATTTTAATGAGGAACTGAACGTTTTGTTCGCAGACGTATGTTCTAATTGTGCTTACACAACAACAACAACCATTATGTAACAGCTACTGCACTTTGAATACTGTAAAGTAAATTATTTCTTTATTTGGGACATAGCTTTTACAAATGAGTTAGGTATACAAGAAAAAAGAAAAAAGGAAGAATGTTATGTCCCAAATAGATATGCTACTCAGCCTTTGCTGGGCTTAAGCCCAACTCTGATTTTAATAAATAAAAATGAAAGAAAATTAAACAGCTAACAATCACCAATTTTATATTTCAATTAAATCAAATCAAAATTATTTATTTCAAATTTTTTTAAAAAGTACTTTTGAAACGTCAAAAATTGGTCGGTCAGTCAGTTTGTCTGGAGCTTCCACCAGCTCGGAAAGCAGTTTTCTGTTGAGAAGAGCCGGCCAGAAACCCAACAGTCGCTCGCATCAAAAAGCCATGTTTACATAGTCTGTTATACAAATCGTTTAACTTGAGAGTCAACGTCACTTAGATTCCAAGCGTTCTCATCATTTAAGTAATCCTGTACATTAGAGTATGCTTTATATATTAATGACTTCTTGATCCGAGTTTTAAATTGTTGAAGTGGCAAGTCTAATATTGTCTGTGGAATCTTATTATAGATGCGAACACCAAGCTCCAGAAGCTATTACTGACATTATAGAGACGATAGTAAGGCGTTAGTTAAGTTCGGATCGAAATGTATTTAACGATTCGACGTTTCGAATAGGAGGAGGTAGATTATTCCACATTTGTGTGAAGTTATAACCGAAACTTCCTTCAAATGTGGCAGTTCGGTGTGGCTGCATAATGAGCATGTAAGGAGAGGCTCTAGTATTATATTTCCAAGATGACCAACGAAGTTTAATGTAAAGATAAGTAGGGATTTTACTGCCAATGTTTACTCAATTTATGCTTAGTGTTAGTTGTGGTATTGGCAACATTGATTTGAATAACATTTTAGTAACCACACTAAACACCCCGCTTTTGACCGGACCTACCTATATTTATGCATTTCGACGTGCTGAATCCGAATCTGAAGACAATTTTGCCTCAAAATTTTAAGTAAATTGCAAAAAAACCATAAAAATCGCCAAAAATTAGCAGTTTTGGTAAGAAGAAAATTTATGGAACTATAGACCAAGTACGATTGTTATGTATTTTGGTCCGCTGAATCAAAATCTGAAGTTTATTTAACCATAAGCCATTTAAAATCTATCCGAAAATTTTTCTTTAATGATGTAGTGATTCCATAAATACTTATGTGTATTGTAAGTAGTAGTTTGTGTATAATAATAATAATAATATATGATAATCAATATAGCCTTCATAGATATGAAAATATAAGGATCTAAAATTAGATTAATATATTAGATTTAACAACAAACACTGAAACGAAATGTACTCAATTTAGGTTATTTCGCCTTATACTCATTTATTTTAATATGTCTACATATCCTATGTAACACTGATCCCCAAATTGTTTCATATCTACTAACAGGGTCTCCCAGGGTCTTACGCTCTCTTTTTTTAATTCTTTATTTAAGGATATCTCCACCTAAAGGGCGGCAACGCTTCTATAACTCCCCAGTTGTTGCAGGAGTCCGTTTTATAAAAAAAAGGAGCTTGGTCTTCTTAAAAACACTCGGTAATGAAACAATTGGCTTTCAAACAATTTTTACATTACAAAACATTTAAACTTATTTTATGAAGTTCATTCGTGGGATACATTTTCCGGTCAACCGTAATAAAGTCCTGGTCTCCTCAGACAAAGTGCTATTGTACTGGCCGTTTTCAAATTTAATCAACTAGCCAATTGCGGTTTTGTGTACGAATATATGATGTAAATTAACCGCAATGTTTTTGTTTGTGTTGATAAACGATGTAGTTTTACCTAAATTTAATTTTCCTTTTGACGTTATACACTAAAATATAAATTAATAACAAGGGCCTAAAAATTTGTTCTTAAATAAGGTAGCTGACTCTAAAATTTGCGAACCTGACAAAAGTGTCTTCTTAATGTATTAATATAGATAAAAACATTATCTTATACTACAAATATATAAAGCTGAAAAGTTTGTTTGCTTGAACGCGCTAATCTCAGGAACTACTAGTCCGATTGGAAAAATTCTTTCAGTGTTAGATAGTCCACTTATCGAGGAAAGCTATAGGCTATATATCATCACACTAAGACCAATAGGAGCGGAGCTACACGCGGACGAAGTCGCGCAAGTCGACTAGTAACAAATATGTTTAATTGTAAAAAACAAGGAATGTTTTATATCAGATGAAATATTAATTATAAATATTGGTAACACTGTCACGTGTCTTTATCATGAGAGTGTGCCCATACATGTTGTGTAGAGCTCTTGATTTCAGGAGCTTTAAATCAAGTTTCAAAATTCCTTTGTAATGCATATTTTCGGTACTCTAGGTTACAAGAGAAAATGTTGCCATACATAAACACAATATAATTTTTCTCTAATTTACCAATATCTAATATTTATTTCATATTATAAAATATATAAGATATTTACCCGTGAGGGGACTATTCCCCTCTGCCGCTGGGAGAGCAGCTCGTAAGAGCCGAGTGACTCAGCACCTCCATTGGTGGTAGGGGGTCTGTTCCCCGACTGGCTAGCGACCAACGGCATGCGAATCCGACCGCCAAGTGTCATAGACGTCGGTCGAGCCGTATGTAGGCCAAACTTATCCCTTCCCTCTCCCATCCCATTAATGCTGCGGATCTAGTGGACTCTGTGCCGAAACCGCAGCATTTTTTTCTTCACTCCGCCTCAAACAAAACAAGAGGGTATGTGTTTTGCCGATGTCCATGGGCAATGGTGGCCACTTACCATCAGGTGGACCTTATCTTGCTACTGATAATACGGGAATCGTAAATCGACGACGTTATTTACAATCGGACTTAACACCTAATTCTTAAATGACTCGGCGAAGCGAAGTCGTGTAAAAAAATATAATTTTACACAACGAGCCCACCACTATAATTAGTTCTCGGTTGACAATTTAGTTTCATAATGATCGTGCCATTTCTTCACGAGTTTCCTAACAAACCGTTCTACTCTATTTAGATTTGTAAACACCTTGGTAGTGTATATTGAAGGTCATAAATGGGGAGAAAATAAGACTCAATTAACTACCACTTCTCTATTCGCTGAGGTATTAATAGTTTTTTGCCCAAAAAAACTTTTGTAATCTTTAATGTTTAATTATGTCACGAATAGAGCCGTTTTCTATCGGTGAACAAAAAAAATTAAAATCAGATCAGTAGTTCCTGAGAAACCCTTCAATTTACAAAATGACCACGTTATGGCACTTAAATGGCCATATCTTTTTAATTAGAATATTTATGGCAACACCATATAGCCTATGTTACCCGGAAGGGATTTAAGATATAGAGTAAAAAGGGGTACAAAGTTTTTGATTCACGTATTAATATATAGATTGATAAATGTCTGCGTGATACATCTAAAATTTGTATTCGCTATATGTTTACCGTATTGTTGTTGCTAAAGTTTAATGACATAACGTACAGCAAATTATTTGCAAAAAAAAATTACTTAGTTTTCTTCCTTAATTACATAATACTATCATCAAAAATGTTATTGAAGTGAAAACTTCTTTAGCGTCGTTGTGCAGTCGTGTACTTTTTTTGGGATGCGTAAAAAATGTAAACTCGCGTCAGGACACGAGACCTGATCGAAAATTCGTAAGCGTCAGATCTCAATAATACTGTTCGGTTTTTTTGAATTTTGTTCAAATCGCTTTTGGGCAAACTTCGATGAGGTAAATTAATTTCAAAAACTTCTTTTCAGAGATTAAGGCATTCATAAACTTTACAGCCTTATTAAATTAATATAGAGTAGCGACTCCCCCCAATTGTTTAATTAAATTACATGTGCATACCTTTGATTACCGCTCTTTCCATTAATGAAAATCGAATTAAAAACTATTGCATGGTTTAGAAGTAATTAGCGGTGAGAAAAATATACTCGGAAAGGAAATAAGCATGACGTAATGTTTCAATTACCGATTTTAGAAATTGCTATATTAATCGATAAACTACAAATTAAATTATTTATTAAATTTCATGGTTCGCGTTTCAGTAGTTTCGACACGGCTGTAAACAATCCAGCTTATTTACAATACCAGTCGACACAACGAGGCTTCGCTCGGGTTACCATGTGTTTATTGTTAAGTTTATTTCATATATGACTAACTAGCTGTGTCCGCGACTCCGCGTGGAATAGTGCCTTTGGGTAGCATTTTTAATTATTCAGGTTAGGTTAGGTTAAATAAGTTAGAAGCTTCTAGCTCTAAAAATGACGATACTTTTTATATCTCCTTTTATCCTCTTACAACCCTTTTTTTGCATTAAAAAATAGCCTATATCCTTTCTTAGACTCTAGACTATCTGTATACCAAATATCATTTAAATCGGTTCAGTAGTTTTAGCGTGAAAGTGCGACAGAAAGACAGAGTTATTTTCGCATTTATAATTTTAGTATTACAGCTCGATATGCACTTCAATCCCTATTTCAGCCCCTTCAGCCTTTCTATCGCGTTAAAAAGTAGCCTATGTCCTTTCTCAAGCTCTCAGCTATCTCTGTACCAAATTTCATCAAAATCGGTTCAGTGGTTTGCGCGTGAAAGCGCAACAGACAGTTACTATCACATTTATAATATTAGCTAATATTCTTACGAAACACTTAGATAATGTTTACTTACCTTTTTAACATTTCCATCACTCGTAATCTTCGCATATCACAATTCAATTATTTACCACTAACCACAGATAATGTAATTGTTTTCCCGCGTAAACAGACGTCATGCCATTTTTTTTCCTGTGTTTTTATTCCATAATGAAAAAGGTATTACACCGTACAACCTAGTCTTTCGTAGACATCATGCCAATCACTTAGTCGAAACTTCACTTTCGTTCGGATACTTTTACCGTCACAACTTTTTTTTAAATTTTTACTACTGTGTTGTTGTGGCGAAGGCGTGGCTGATACGACTGCGAAAGTAAGCACTCGTTTGATAAATGCCTCGCCGCTCTCAGTGAGAAAAGTAGAGGCGGTCACGTGAAAAGTACAATGGACAGTGGGGCATCGGATGATAAGTGGCCATTATTTGACTAACAGTAAACATCTCGTGCCGGTCAAAGTGCAGGAGATTGCAATGGAATTAATACTTTATAATCTAATTTGATAACATATCCGTATGTTTAATGATAATCAGACCAAGTTTGTCTTGGATGTTTTTTTTATTTATAAATCCTGGTTTTTTAACTGATTTCTTAACTCTTTAGTTCCCATGTCCAAGTTTCTAAAGATAACCATTTCTATTTTAATAATAAATTAAATTTACAATGATTATAATAAAACAAAAAAATACAATTATATAAACTACCCCCACTTTTATGAGGGAGTCTTCCAAAGGTAACAGTGGACGTGCAGTTAAGATTCTGAAAGACACGCGGTTACTATGTTACTTTAAGAATTTGACAAATAACTTTTGGTTAGTGTTGCCAGAAAATACACAATTTGCTGCAATAATAGTAGAGTTAAACAATAATGTTGCCATGTGGTAGAAAAAAAATTAAACTTCTGTCCCCTACAGGTGACACTGGGAATCAATTAAAACAAATTTTACGAGATGGATTTATTATATAAGAGTTGCTGATTTAAATCATTTCGCTTAGGAAATTTTCCTTTTGACAAATCTATTTAAATTCTATCAATATTTACATAGCAGAGTTTATCGCGTTATAGGTCAAATTTCTCTTGACCTCCATTAGTATTGAAACAACAAACCATGACGTACCCAATTATGCTGGTGATTAACGTAACTATTGCCTAACATCCTATTATAGCTACTGCATACACCTTCATTGATGCGTGCCATTTTTACCAACTTAATAAAATGAAGGTTCTCAATTTCTTTCCATACAGCTTCTTAATGGATTTACGTATCTTTTTTATTTACGTTTTAAACTCTTTCCCATTAAATCTTCGCTCGTCAAACTCCTTAACTGAAATACTTTAGGTATATAAAGTCTAAATATACTGAGTTTCTCTCATAACTCCATATAGTAGAACCTCGATTACCCGAACTAATTGGAACTAGACTAGTTCGAATAATCGAAATGTGGGTACATGTCGAGATCAAACAAAAACAACACCTTTTCACATAAAACAGTACCATCTGTTAAAATGTTACATACATATTAACGTTGCAATATAAAAGAACTAAAAAATTCCAATGGCATTTTTATATTATTTTTTTTTTTAAACGGCAACGAGCAACAAATTCGCGCCAACATTCGGGTAACTAAGCGATCGGATAAACTAAGTCAGCGTCCGGATAATTGAGGTTCTACTGTGTTTGTGCAAAAAGTTAATTCATGTCATATAATAAGCATACTTATAGTATGTCTTGTATACTTATACCACGTGTATGCGCACGCCTCTGGTCAGGCGCAGAATTGCAATCGCAAAGGGATTTTATTGTTGTTTTGTTAACAGTTCCGCTGTGACTTGCAATACATTGATTACACTTTATAGCGAATTACTGTCACTTGTGACTTCATATGCGTGAATAGTACAATTTAAACGCTTCCTCTTATAGACTAAGTTCCTACGATTAAAATTAACCCTAAAAAGCCCTTACCCTTTGGCGCTGGGAGAGCATCTCGTAAAAGGCGAGTAACCCAGCTCCTCTTGGTGACTCTGACGCGTTCCTTCGAGCCGCATGTGGGCCATATCTACCCGCTCTCCGCTCAATGCTGCTGTTTTAGTGAACACCGGGTTCTTGCTCAGGGTCCACTGAAACAGCAGCAGTCTTCTCTTCGCTCCTCCTCACACGATTTCTGCTCGTTTGTCCCTTTTCTACAGATACAGAACTAAGCTCGTCTGAATTTCGTTCTTTTTTTTGACTTGAGAGTTTTTCTGTTCCATAAATAGATATTAACTAAATTAACTTAACCACATTCCAGCTATCATTATTAGGTTTTAATGTTTCATTTGTCCCCAGGTCGCACTTACAATGATCTTAACCAGTATCCAGTATTCCCTTGGGTGCTCACCAACTACGAAAGCGAAGAACTGGATCTAAGTCAACCATCCAACTATAGAGATTTGTCAAAAGTAAGTACATGTGGACGCTCCTTTGTATTGTTATGTTTTTAAATTAAACTATTTTAAGCGCCATCTTGTGATAATTGTGGTGTGAGAATTTATGGATAATGGTTAAATTTTGTATTTACAGCCAATTGGAGCCCTAAACCCAAGCCGTCGAGCCTACTTCGAAGAGCGCTACAACACTTGGGAGCATGAGTCCACGCCACCCTTCCATTACGGAACCCACTATTCTACTGCAGCGTTTGTGCTTAACTGGCTCGTTCGTATTGTAAGTAACTCATTTATTATATTTTTTTTTAATTATAGAAAATAAATACTTTTTTACTGTAGGGAAAGGTTCATCATCGATTAACTTGAAAAATAAATAAAAACCAAAAATTCAAACTGATTTTTATCACAATATGTTAAATGAGTATAAATTATGTTTTTGTTTAATTAATTTTTTTTTTAAATTTTACGATAAATATTTCACTTAACATTAAATTTTGATTAAAAATTTTTATTAAAGTTTAGACTAAAAGCCCTAAATTGATGGAGTGGTAGACCACTTGCCATTGTTAAAAAAGAACAAGAATCAGGAGATTGTTATATTATGGAAAATCAGACCCCCTCTAAGTTATAGTTCGTCTCTGGGGGTCTATTCGACCACTTTTGAAATCGATAATTAAGGACACCTTAAAAAGTTATTAAACTACAAATAAATGTTACATCAAAACCTATTTAACTCGAATACACCTTAATCATTATCATCATCACCCTTTAATGGACCACTACTGAACAGAAGCGTCTGTAGGTTAGTGGTTCAGGGATTGGATTCTTTCACTTTCACAAGCATTTGGTCTCCTCAGTATGAGGAAGGATCCTTGATCTTAATACTTAGCAGAAAACAATGAAATCAGTTTAATATCATTCTCAAACAATGCAGATACCACACATAGTTCACGTGACTAAAATAAATATTAGTTGAATAACGTGTTAATTATTTTGTACTTACGTTTCCTTTTGGTCGGATAATTATTTCAGAGTTTTGGACGGATTTAGAACTCGGATTGTCTCAATAAAGCACTCCGGTGCGCCGTTAAAGCGACTGGGTAGGGTGTGGCCATAATGTTAGCGGGTTTTGTTTTCGTCCACCAACCTGTTATACATTATATATTTTACTTATACAAGAGCCCAAATAGTGCCTGATGATTGTGACCCAGATTACTATTTGAACTTGCTGACAAACAACAGTAACTTAATTCTTTACTAAACTTGTGTCACCGTAAATCGTACTCACCCAAACGTACCCAAGGGGTAAAAACGGGACCCTATTATTAAGACTGGGCTGTCTGTCCGTCCGTCTGTCTGTCACCAGGCTGTATCTCATGAACCGTAATAGCTCTCTCATACAACAAACGTGATTTTTTTGGTCGGACTCGTACTTGGCCGGTTTTTAATTTAATGTTACTTTTACGTTAGAGCTCAAATACTTTAATTATTTTGTTAAAGGTGCAAGATAAGATACCTTATAAACATGGTAACTCAATAGGTAAAAATATCTAACATATATTATGTAACATATTATGTTATATTACGTTGTAGTCTAAAAAATTTACTAAGGTATGTAGACTGCGATAATTTGTGTCAATATATCGCTTGACAAAGTGATAATATTCACGTCATAAATAAAAACACTTAAGTACATATTTGTCGAGATACTTTACCATTAGAGCGAACTAGATAAATGTTACACATGTATACATGATGCTCGTACACGTTAAAATTAATCAGAAATTCGTACTGTTTATAGAACTGATAAATAGTTCAATCTACGACGCTCTGCGCGTCTACTTTTTGACAAACAGTGGGTGTGGAATGTGCATCCTAATTTTGATTTCTATTTTTGGTAAAAAGACTCCATTGATTACATATTCGTAATTATGTTATATGTCTGGAATATCGATGATTTTTCTCATTAAACAAATTAAATTTAAAAACATTTAGATAAAACAAAAAATTATATAAACTACCCTTCCAAAGGTAACAGTTATTATTTAACATTAATATATATTAATTGTACAAATTAAAGTAAAATGAAACAAAAAATTGAAAGAATTATCAAAATATCTACAAATAAAAAAGTTATGAGACTTTAACGTTGCGCCTGTAACAATAATTTCGTTTCATGCGGCAGGCTGGCGTGTGACGTCACTTCACCTGTTTATTATACTAATGGCTGAGGCTTAAATTATGCCTATAAATATTGTATTGTGTATGTGTCAATCACTGCGTATATATAAATTTTAGGTAAATTATCATTGTCCTTTCACGAAATCTTCTTCCATTATGGCAACAGTTAACTGATAAAAAAAAGTTTCTTATGCTTACACGCTAACACTGTAGCCCCAAACAAATGCGTGCGTCGTAAAATTAAAAGCGTAATGAAGTGTGTCTCTGCGAGCGTGATTAATACTCGATATACGCAACATTCGTTCATTCTCCCACCACCACTACCACCACGCGGACACAAAAAGTTGTAATTTATGCGCCATTCCAAATCATCCTTAAATATGAAACTATTAATATGATTTATGGATGAGGTAACGGAACTAAGGATTAATACGAGGGATGCGGACAGATATAATTATTATTTGCTCTTAGTCTTCAGGTTGTTCCTCAAATGTTTGCATTTTGTTTCTTTTACAATGATGTTATTTAATCTGCGACTGTCGAATCTAATCGTTTTCGTTTAAAAAGCACATTAGTATGATTATCATAAAAATTGTAGGTATATCGACAGTAGCGTGACAAATTCATCAGATGGGGCCCCCTCCTCTAATATTAAGAAAGTTAACCAAGGCACGCGCCAAGCATCTTCTGCGCCGGTGTGCGAAATACTTATGAGTGCCTATACTTGAAGAGCAAAAATAAATAAAAGGTCGGTTGCCAACAAGTATCCTGCGTGGCAAATATACCACCATATTTCTATGGATTGATATCCATCCTAGCATCTTGATTGCCTGGAAGTGATCGCTTTGAGCGATATGCGATGTTATGCGTCATTACTTTATTCATTTGCCTTTTGTATGTATGTTTTATGGTGTACAATAAAGTGTATTTGTTGTTGTTGTTGTTGTTACTACAGATCTTCAGTATTAGCATATAATTCCACCTTAGTTATACATTTTACTAAATATTGTAATAGTAAATATTAAGATCCACCTGTGCTCACAGCATTCTTTCACCGGGGGCCCCCTTCGGCTCGGGGCCCCTGGCATTTTGCCGAAATGCCACCCTATAGTTACGCCACTGTATATCGATATGTAAATACTCAAGTATGGTTTTTGTAATATATTTTACTATAGTTTCAATCGCATTCGGCGGACTCGTTTACCGTTTATAAACGTTAGTTTCTGTAATAAAATATATCAAAATGTTTGTTACAAATAAAGTTTCTCCAACCCTCTATCACTAAAATACAATTTTAATAAAATTAATAAGTTTTAATATAGATATATATTTTAATTAAATATTCAACATCAAAATGTAATCCTAACTTCTAAGCTTACATTCTGTCTGTATGGTCTTGTTTCTTTTTCTACTAATGTAAATTCCTTCTCATACAATATACATTTCATCTGATTCCAGAACCAAAGTGTGCTAAGCTCAAGTATTATTTTTATTGATATTATTAATTTAAAAACTTAGCATATTATTATATCATATGTCGCAATGCAAATAACTTTCTTACGAGATTAATAGTAAAGAAGTCTATTATATAATCGCATTATATTTATAGCTACCGGCACGTAAGTATAGGTTTGACCTTGAATGCGCAGAAGTCACTTTTAGCGGGTCGAGACGCGATTGATTCTTATGCGACGTTTCAGTTCCCGCGCGTCTGCTACGTTACGGATAGAACGTAGCACGCTTACAATGCGCAACTTTGCCCCACTATTTTCAGACCTTAAGTTAGCTGCCGGTTACTCTTTTTCATTTTTCATGACATCCTCTGTGTTGCCAGTTTTTATGATATTATTTAAAAATGCATTCAGATTATATATTGTTGAAAAATAAAGGACATAATCATGTGTTTGGATACACCAGGTAACCTTTAACATATAGTCCTTTGTATCTTCTCCAAATTATATGTATATGTTACAGTAAAGGTCAAAGGGGTGTCTACCCTTCCCATAGCACCAGAGACGTCACAGAAATCCTCACGACAATATTATTGTTCATTCAAATTTTTACTATTTTCATTATGCGCACTCTAATAGTTTTTTAACTCTATGGTCAATTCATCCTGATTCACAATTCACTAAGTCTATCGAAAAGTAATGCGTTTAATTATAAACAGTACGTTACGGTTCAAAATTTATCGACAGTTTGCAATATGATGAAAATGTTAAAAGTGTTACTTATACGCTGGAGTATCAAAGCATAGTTAAGCGTACAAGTCGCAATGCATTAAGGCGAGTGTACACGCGACGTCACAACAATCGCCTCGTAACGACGACGTGGACCAGCAGATGCGCCACTCACCAGAATTACTTGCGACACATGGGTTACTTTCAAGTGTTGCCATTTTTGGATATTCTTTAAATAGTTTAAACATAAAGGGTATTTTTGTTTGTATTAAAAATCTACTATTTTTAATAAACTGTACACTTCAGTAAACTGAAGTGTACCGCGTGACTTCGTCCGCATAAAAGCATAAATATTAAAATAAGTATAATTATGTGTACAAAATAGTCACGTTTTTTGTACCACCCAACTATTATATCCAACGAGAACAGCGCTTTTTTAGGTATTTAAATCGGTCCAAGTTCAAATTATTTGTCGTAACTTTCTTAGCAAGTCCTTTCATTTGATCCCCATATTGTAGAATTATATTAAAAATAACTAGTCTGCCATCTTGGATATGCCGCCATGTTAGATTTAGAATGATGTCACTTTATTTTTCGAATTATTCTTGGCAAGCCCTTTTATTTGATACCCATATTGTAGAATTGCATTAAAAATAACATAACTGAGACATGGATTAGGTCAGAAGATCAGGCTAAGAGACTTTGTTTACCGGGATTTACTCATTATTATAATTATAGAGAAACCTCTAGAGGTGGTGGAGTTTCCATTTTTATTCATAATAGTCTCAAACACAGTGTAATTGAACACTACTGTGTACAGGAAAATCACTATTTATGGGTACACGTGGATAAGTATTGCCTAGATATAGGAGCAATTTATAAAAACAATCGGAAAAACGTAGACGATTTTCTCGAAAATTACTCTTTACAATTATCGAATAAAAAACGAGTTGTCGTAATGGGCGACTTAAATTTCGATCTTCTCCACCCGGACAAACCAAGCCAGCAATATATAGAGGCTGCCGAAGAACTTGGCCTGACAATATTAAATAAAAGAATAAAAAAGAGAAATTGATTTCTCTACTCGTGTTACACCTGAAACGAGCAGTATAATAGACCATGTTTGTACTAATTTACAAGAACACTCTTTCCATTTAGCTGTTATCGACTCAGCTATGTCAGATCATAAGCAAATATACATGGAAATAGAAAAATATAAATCTGATGTCAAAACGAGAGTTCAATACAGCGCTCTTAATTATAAAAACCTATTCAATGCAGTTGAAAAATGTAATATTAACAAAATAACTAATTACTTTGATTTAGAAATGAAAATTATAACCTGCATCAAAGAAAACAAAGTAGTAAAAGTAAAGATCCAAAATCCACCAAGAAGTGATTGGATTAATGAAGCAATAATACACGATATAGATAATAGAAATATATTATGGCAACAATATAAGAAAAATCCAGAACATGAAGAGGTACAAAAAAAGTTTAAAAAAGAGAGAAATAGGGTTGTGGAAAGTATACAAAGAGTAAAAAGCCAATACTATAAGAAATGTTTTAATAATGCTAAAAGTAAACCTTCAAAAATGTGGAATTTAATAAATAGTTTGAGTAATAACAAAATAAAAGAAAACTATGTTCCTTCAAAATTGCATATATCAAACAAAACTATTACTGACCAAAAACAAATTTGTGAACACTTTAACAATTTTTTCTCTAACGTAGGCGGAAATTTAGCTCAAAATATCTCTCAAAAATATCATAATAACAGCATCTATACTTTACCTATCACTAACATACATAATAAACTAAGTGAATTAAGTCCAACTACAACTGATGAAATTGAAAAAATTATCGATAATCTCAATTCTAACACATCTACAGGACTAGACGAAATCAGTACAAAATCTATTAAATGCATTAAAAAACTAATATTAACAAATCTTGTTACTTGTATAAATCAGTGTCTTCAATCAGGAACTTTTCCTGATAGCTTAAAGATAGCCAAGGTTACTCCAATATTTAAGTCCGGAAACAGAACAGATCCGGGGAACTATCGGCCTATATCAGTATTGCCAGTATTTTCAAAAGTATTTGAGAAGGTGATATATAACAGAATTGAAACATATTTGAACAAAATTAATTTCTTCTACAAAAAACAATATGGTTTTCGACCAAACTCAAATACACTATCTGCAACAATTGACCTTATAACAAAAATTAAACTAAATATTGACAAAAAACTAATAGCTTTTGGTGTTTTCGTTGACCTAAAAAAAGCATTTGATACGGTTAGTCACAAAATTCTTTTTAAAAAATTGGACAGTATTGGCATCACCGGTAGTGCCCATAAGATTATTGAGTCATATCTCCAAAGTCGCTACCAAATAGTTAAAATAGGTGAACATCAGAGTGAACCAGCACCTATCTCCTGGGGAGTACCCCAGGGATCTGTTCTGGGACCTCTTTTATTCCTTATTTATATAAATAATATCCAAGAGATAGGCCTAAGTGGAGACATAACCCTCTATGCCGATGATACTGCCCTATTTTACTTTGGCAAATCTATTGATAGTATTATAGAAACAGCTCAGAATGACCTTGATAAACTCAATAATTGGTTTCAGTACAATTTATTAACAATCAATCCGTCGAAAACAAATTATATTGTGTTTGCTGCTAAAAACAAAAAAATTAGTACTCATAAGATACTACAAATAAATAATGAAATTATTAGTAAAACTAACAGTGGGAAATACCTGGGCATAATTCTTGATAGCCATCTCACATTCAAATCACATTTAGAAACGATACGATCAAAACTACTATCACTCATGGGATCTATTAGAAATTTCGTCAGGTGTCTCCCAAAGCAAGTTAAATTTACAATATATAATACCCTTGTAAAACCACACGTAGAATATCTTATTGAAATCTGGGGCACGGCTGCCAAGACTAATAAAAAATTAGTGCAAACAGCCCAGAACAAACTCATTAAAATACTGTTTCAATATGACTTCTTGACGCCATCAGAAAGAATCTACAAAGAAACAAAAATAATGAGCGTCGAACAAACATACATATACAATACTTGCGTTCTGATCAAAAAAATAATGAATGGTAATTTTCATTCTAATTTAAAATTTACTAAAAGGATAGATGTACAAAAACGTTCCCTTAGAAATCCTTATAACTTGCTCTTGATAGGAGCAAGAACTAATTACGGAAAAAAGAACCTATTAAATGAAGGAGCACAGCTTTATAACGAACTACCAAACGACATCAAAGAATCTAAAACTATAACAACTTTTAAAAGATTGCACTAAAATTAAAGAATTCCACATTTTAAATAATTATAAACCATGATGAAGTTGTTGGCATTTCCAGTATTGTCTTACTCTGTGTATCCTAATCATTGTAAGAATATTTTTTCTATATAGTTTATTGTCAGTCAAGTCAACGAGAATAAAGAATTATCGAAGAACAAACCTTAACTAAATGATTTTTAAGTTCATATTATTAAGTAACTAGTAAGTAATTACAAAATTAAGGTAAAGTATTACGCCATTTAAAACTAAGCCTTATGGGATTGAGTGTAAGCTAAAATTCGAAATGAGATTTATAAATTTTTTATTGTCGTTGATCACTCATAACTAGTTCGCCTTAATGTTAATGTAAAAATACCCACTTTTATGCTTTTATTTATAATTATTATTGTTTTAATAGAAACTAAGTACGCTACTCTCATTTGTTAATATATTCATATGTTAAATTTCTCATGTAAGTGAATTTAATGTGTAAATTCTTAATGAGAATAAAAATCTTTAACCGGAATAACTAATACACCATCTTGGATATGCCCGCCATATTGGATTTAGAATGACGTCACAAAGTCCAAATCGAAATTGTATACAAACTTTAAGCTCCATTGGTAGAAGATATCTGCTTCAAAATTGAGTTGCAAGATTTGTTACATATATAAATACATAAATTGCAAGTTAAATAATGCTTATAAATATGAATACATTGAAAAGATTATTTAATTTTTTTAAATGGAAATTTAATTGTGTATGTTTTAATAATCTGTACCTGTTTTAAATAATAGTTATATGTACCTTGGTGTTTCCTATATAATAAAAAAATAACCAATCTTGCTTACCGCGTTCTGATTAGACATAAACAATAAGAACTTTTATAAAACTTTTAGTCCCCATTTCCAAGTTTCTAAAGATAACTATTTCTATTTAAAAAAAAATTAGAATCATTTAGATAAAAAATTTTCAAATTAAAATTATATAAACTACCCCCACTTTTATGAGGGAGTCTCCCAAAGGTAACAGTGGACATTGTGCAGTTAACAAATAACGTTAGGTTAATGTTGCCAGAAAAAAATAATAAATTGTGTTACTATTATTCTTTGCTACAATAATAGTAGTGAAACAATAATGTTACCATGTGGTAAAAAAATTGTAGTCAGTCATATATAGGTTATAAAAAAATCCACGTGACTACGTAATCACAATAACTATACATATACTAATACAATAGTATAATGAATATTGAGAATATTAATCATTATCTTAAAATAGAAATAATTTCTTGTAAACGTAATTACAATCGTTATAGGGGAACGTTTCGCTTTCGATGCGATGCACACGTAAAATTCAATGTGACAGTTCAATTAAAGATGAAGCTCTTTTGGATGAAGGGAAATGAAATGTCTTATTTAATTCAGCACTATGAAATGATAATAGGAAATTGTATTAACAAAATTACTAGATAAATGATAAAAAAGGTAGTGCTCATTTTTTCAGGATAAAATGATTCAGGATTTTAAGTTGTTTGACACATGAATAATTTAATTTTTTTTTTAATTGTATACATGTTATTCTTTTCAGGAACCAATGACCACAATGTTCTTGGCCCTTCACGGTGGAAAATTCGATCATCCCAATCGTCTGTTCTCTTCCATCGCGTTGTCGTGGAAGAATTGCCAGAGGGATACATCTGATGTTAAAGTAAGTTTGAAGTTTCAACTTGATAATGAACTCTTCATAGCTTATAGAAATTATTATCATTAAATATGTTTTTCAGGAATTAATACCCGAGTTGTTCTTCTTACCGGAAATGCTAGTAAACAGTTCCGGATACAAACTCGGTATCCCAGAGTCTCCTTCCGGTGACGTCATTCTGCCACCCTGGGCTTCTTCCGCCGAGGAGTTTGTGAGGATTAACAGAATGGCTCTGGAGTCTGAATTTGTTAGCTGTCAATTGCATCAATGGATTGATTTGATCTTCGGTTACAAGCAACGAGGTAAGTTTAGAAAATTTGCAATGTTGTGTTACAAATAACGTGTCAAGTAATAGTGAATATTCTTAGTAATCCAGTTCCCTAACCACTGAGTTATTGAGTTAAGGTTGAGGAAAGAATGATTGCTTTAATAGGATACAATGGACTATTACAACCATGGAGGATGTATTTGGTATATTTGGGCTCAACCCATCCAGATTCAAATTGACGCAAAAACATACAATTTTAAAAATATTGATCTAAGTAATATAAATAAAAAAAGTTTTTGAATTAAAAAAATCCGCAAGTAGTTTGATTAAATTTGCAGAGCACCAATGGGCCAAGATCACAGAAATTTGTCTCTGATATTTATAAATATCTTGCTTTCAGGGCCTGAAGCCGTCCGCGCAACAAATGTATTCTACTACCTAACGTACGAAGGTGGAGTCCGATTAGATCAGATAACAGATTCCATTACAAAAACAGCGATAGAAGACCAAATAAGAAGCTTCGGCCAAACTCCCGCTCAATTGCTTAGTGAGCCCCACCCTCCTAGGGCGTCAACGATGCATCTAGCACCTCTGATGTTCGCCGCGGCTCCTGATGATGTGTGCTTGAGACTGAAGTTGCCTTCGAATGCTGCTGTGGTTCACGTTTCTGCGAATACTTATCCTCAGTTAGCCATGCCGGCAGCTGTCACCGTAAGTAATTGATATTACAATCGAAATCAATATTTAGAAAAACTGAAAAATACTCAGCTGTTGTTAAATTATTTAATTCCAGGTGAGTGCGGCTAGAGCTTTCGCAGCCCATCGATGGGTAGGCGGAGGCTGCGCACACGCAGCTCCAGCGAGACATGCTGACCATCCGCCACCACACCACCCACTTTTAATGGATCCAGTTTGGGGTAAGCATAAGCTGTGATCAACTCCAGTGAAGCTTAATTGTATTTATGCAACGAAAACTTTAGCAATGTATATTATCTTAAACAACTTAATTTTAATTCCATTACAGCTGCAGGTGGTGCTCAAGCTCTATCTCGTCGCCAACTCGGCGACAATTTCTCTCAACGAGTTCGAGCTCGCAGTAATTGCTTCGTGACTACAGTGGACTCAAGGTTCCTGATCGCAGCTGGTTTTTGGGATAACAGCTTTAGAGTATTTTCCACAGAGACTGGTACGTTAAAAATATTACATTATTTTTTTGTTACTTTTTACTATTCGATGTCTAATATATTTATATTTTATTTTACAGCAAAAATAGTACAAATAATATTCGGTCACTACGGCGTGGTGACCTGTGTGTCGCGCTCAGAGTGCAACATCACATCTGACTGCTACATCGCATCCGGTTCGGAGGACTGCACCGTGTTGTTGTGGCATTGGTGAGTATCAGAAATTTTCCTTCATTCCTTTATCTTCTGAAAGCGCATTTAAAAGTAGGCCGTTTATCATTAGCTAAAAGGTACTGTAGAAATTACATAAAAAGGTTAGATAAAGGATACGTACCATCGGAAGTTTTTTTTTAATGAAACTAATTTATGTCGTATCTATTCTTTAGGTCAGCTCGTCATGGCGGTATAGTAGGGGAAGGAGAAACTCCAGCCCCAAGAGTAACTTTGACGGGACATGATGCGCCATTGAATGGTGTGTTAGTTTCTGCTGAACTTGGACTTGTTATTTCTTCATCTGTCAGTAAGTATACCATTTCTTTATGATCATAGGGGCCATTCATTTATTATTATTCATTCATATACATGGTCGACCCCCTGCCCCCCTAAATCGTCTTACGTAATTAATGAATGGCCCCATACACCTAAACACACAAGCTAAAATCACACGTCTAATATTATTTTACTGATTATACTGATCATAATTGTTTTATCTTTTCAGATGGTCCAGTCCTAATCCACACGACATTCGGCGAACTCCTTCGGTCATTAACAGCAGCAGAAGGAGTTACAAGTCCTCAACAACTCGCTCTATCACGCGAAGGAGTAGTCGTAGTGGCCTATTCCCGCGGCCATCTTGCTGCCTTCACATTAAACGGCAGAAGGTTACGACATGAAACCCATAACGACAACTTCCAATGTCTGGTCTTGTCAAGATGTGGGGAGTATTTGGTCTGTGGAGGAGATGCGGGAGTGGTTGAAGTTTGGAGAGCGTTTACCTTAGCGCCGCTGTATGCGTTCCCTCCCGCTGGAGCTCCAGTTACTGGATTAGCATTGTCTCATGATCAGAGGTAAGATACAATAAATGTTGTTGTACCCTACAATAATATTTCTCAAAAATGTTTTATTTACATTCTTCAGTCTGTCACCTATAGACTAAATGACCTATTAATAATAATTACATCCGAAATCTGGAACTGTTCTAATTTAGCTTTAATAACTAGAGGTTTGGAGACATGATTTACACTAGAAATATTTAAAATATCATCCTACCTCTATTAATAGTTTTTTCTCTCATTTCCAGGTTCCTACTGGCAGGTCTAGAAAACGGATCTCTCGTGGTGTTCCACATAGATTTTAACCGCTGGCACCACGAGTACCAGCAGCGGTACTGAGAGTACCAGTACGCTGTTATAGCTTATAATATGGCAGCTTACAATGAATAATACACGGAATTCTATATTTTATTACCATTATTTAATATTATTAAACAAATTTAGTAAATTTCTCATCACAAATTAGAAATTTCGTGTATTAATCAGAACAGTGTTGCCTGTTACTTTTTATGATCATCGGAAATTGTTGAATACCAATGTTTTATTTGTAACATAAAAATTAATAATAATTTTAAATTTTCTTATATACAAAACAATTTAACAAATATTTAAATTTCAAATGGCATTTCAGTTTTATACGTTTAAGATTTATTTACTGTCCACCATATTGAAAAAAATTTAATAATACCAAGATTAAAATAGGAAAATATAAAATATTTTGTAGCCACAAAGAATCTAGATAATTTCTCAAATATCGATCGTTATGTCGTGTCTGCATTTACAAATGTAAAATTCTGCCGCCTAAGGTGAAAGGTAAAAAATACCATCGTCGTCAACAAACATCACGTATAATCGGCAGTTGGTTTTTATAAAAAATGTCGATTTACTAAATTGTTTCAGTGCTGTATATTGATTTTTTTTTGTCCGAGAAATCGATTCTCCGATTAATCGATCACGGAGCCGTCCATCATCTGTTTCATCCCTAATATGAATTTTTTTAATCAGTGTTGTACTTAGGGAAAAAAATATACATTTTTATGTCAACAGATAAAATATTGGTATTTAAAAATATTCGATTAGAAATTAGTGATTGCTAACGCGTTTGTAAGCAGTAGTAAAAGGTTAGTTTGCGTATGCGATTGTCTTGTTATACAATATACTTTTCTCTACTGTACTTTGTACATTCAATTATTAAAAAAGTTATGTTTGTGACGTTGAAGTATACAGTAGAGAAACGTTAATACTCCACAATATCTTGTATTAGAATTTAAATAATTTTTTCTTACTTTATAATTATTTAAATATTTTAATACAATTTAAAAATCCTTTTTCTATTATTTACATTCTAAGACAAGATTAAAAACAGAGTATATATCGATTAAATATTGGAAATGTTTAGCATTTCAATAAATACGAGATGCAAACTGTAGTTATAAGAGATTAATTAACATTCCATATTTAGTACTTAATTTTTTTTTTGTAAATTGAATTTTATTTTAAATGTCTGATTTAGTGCCATAAGTAATATATTGATTTCAAAAACTATTAGTTATGGAGTGGCAAAATGTTTCATATGAAATTTAACGTTATTCCCACAGAAAATAAATGAGATTTATTGCTTTTTAAGGCTCTGGAATCGCTTGAGTGACATTTTCATTTTATTAAGAGAGAGTGAAAAGAAAGGCGATTAACAGCACTTAGCTAGTTATCAGTTGTGGTAATAACGTATAAATACACTATGTAATATTCTTATTTACTTTTATGTCCATTATAATTTTATGTACTTAATTTATTGTGCAATATTTTTTTATTTTAAAATTTAAACGATGACCAAACGAATAGAAAATCTGTTATAGAACTGTCAATAACAGAAGCCATGGCTTCGGTCTTACTGTAAAACGAATAAAGAATTAAGCTACTAAAGACAAAGCTGTACGGTGTAATGCCTTATCCATTATGGAATAAAAACAGAGGGAATTTCCCCATTTTTTAAATATAGAACTGTCAATATCTTCTATGCGCCAAAAATTCTTGTTGCTCTGAACCATAAACTTACAGAAGTCTATGCTCTGAACAGACATGGAAAATGTTCTAAACAAGGCTTTCTATTCTTTCCCAGGCTGAGTAAAATTACATTTGGTTATTTTTAATCTATTGACTATTATGTTTTAATTATTATTAATAATTTTCAAAATCATTCCATTTTTTTCTTTGGTGAAGGGTAGGCTAAAGTACTTGATGAAATTCTATTGATTCGTATTGTTGTGATTTATTATATTTTTTTGATTTTTATTAAACGGTCATATTGACTTTTTTTGCATTTTATTTATTTTCCTTTATTTTTGTATTTTATATATTGCGTTATATTTTTGTTTATAGTTTATTGCTAGTGATACATACTAAGTTCAGTAATATAGTCATTTTCGCTATTTAAAAATGTCAATAAACTTAGAAGGAGTTAGATATATAAGAGCTAACAATTGTGTTACGGTTCTGGTTCACACCAGACTAGTTTTTTATGCGATTGTATTAATTGTAAAATATCAAAAAGTATTTTTGCATCACCACACCAGCACCGCTCCTTCCGTTCTGTGATTTAGGCTTTAATCGCACACTAGAAATAAATATATCTTCTAAATCTAATCTGTGCCAAAATATTGTAACATACAAATCGAGAGAACAGTTAAATAATAGACATTTTATAGCTCTGTCTTTGTTTCCATTCCTGCGCTACTAGGCTAGAATAAACGTTGAAATCTTTAAATATTTCTAGAAAATTCTAATTACAAATTCTAGTAGTACTTTCTAGGAAACTGTACAAATAATCCTTGATCCCTTGTCTCACGTCCCACTGTAGTTTCTACTAGTACTATCTAGTAAGCCTTTAGCTGGCTGTTAGCGCTTTCTATTAGCTGTTAAACTATACTATTCTTATGATAGATCTGTAATGTTCTCCCTTCTATTTGTTAAACTTGCCCCCTCTATTTAGACCTACCATGTAGATGTAACGCCATCCTTAAGCAAAAAATAAACACTTATTAAGACAGAGTGGTATTAAAAGAAGTAATACATAAGATCCATTTTAAAAAAATTAAGAACTTAGTTAAAGACTTCTATTATTATTATGAATTCAAATCCACATCTCACCACTGCCATCTGGTGACTAGTAGCACCAATGTTTAGTAGCCTATAATATAGTTCAGCTATAAAGTGTTAGAGTTTACCGTATTTGCATTATAAAAAACAATAAACATGAAGCTTAAATTATAAAACATGTGCACTAAATATAAACTCATAACATAACCGATCATCCACCGCACGCTTAGAGGAAGCACGCTATACGCAATTCTGTCCATTAAACTAAGATTAGTATAAGCGTATGTTGCGTAGAATAAATAAGATTCTTATTTTCTATTTATAAGATCACTTGTATATTTCGATAATCACTGTCCTCGTCCTGTCCATTTAGTTGTAAGCTAAGCTAATTTTTCTTTTTTTTAAAATTAATATATGGGTTTGAATGTGGTTATGCACAAAGCATTAAGCATTCTGCCAGTGTCACGTATAATAAAAAAATCACGGAGGAGACTGCGCGGTAAATCTTGAAGTTAATGAGATTAAGAGATTGAAAAAATGTTTATAGATGCTACAATACAGGAACAACACACACAAGATGAACAATAAGAGTCAGAAATGTAAAATAATATGCAAATACAATTAGACAATTATTTAATAAATTTTACCAGATTCCTAACAAATACGATGAAAACTAACATTAATAAGCATTTTTTTTTTATTTGTAAGCAAATTCATTGCGCGCTAACGGGGACGTTAGAACATACAATTAAAAATGTATTTTTTTTAAGCTTATAACATTGGCACGTTATGCCTCAAGTTCGCTTTTCACGCGTACAATCGTATTTTAAAGCTTGTGTAATTTTATTCTAACTATTCACATTAAAATTAGGATTTTGTATGAATTGCCTTGGCCACTTAACGAGATATAGCTTAGGTAATAATTAATATATTAATAAATTGTTGTTGAACGTATTAGTCAATGAAACATAGCCTAGTATAATTTGTAGGGTCGTAGTCGCTGTAGATTATTGAAAGGTGGAAAGTTAGTTGGACAATTTGTTTTTATTTTTTCCGATATTAAAATATTATTTTAAAAACCATAATAAGTTAAATTTTCAAAGATTTTTGTTATAGCCTATTTTCGTTGTTGTTACAATCGTCGTTATGTTGTTAAGGTTATTTATAAAATATTTTCTTATATAGTTAATATAGTTTAAATGTGTCTGTAGTAACTAATTAAATCAATTATTAGTTATTGTTCTACTGTAGTAAACATAATTCTTATTAATCTCTTTGCACGTCAAGCTTTCTATGACATACACTAATAAAATTATAGGTATGGATACTTTATGTACGGCTCTCATTATTTATTAGTTTGCTTATTTAAATTGATTTTTCAATGGAGGACATGTTCACAATAAAATTATTGTTATGCTAAGTATATGGTGCGTTTGTTTGTAATGAAAAGATCTTAAGTAATAAATTGCATTGAGTAAGAAATATTCTTTTATTATCCTAGTATCAACATTAACCCTAGATACAATAATAAGTTTCAAAGTTTTGTATATAGTTACGATAAATATAGTAATATCATTTTTTAAGTTCAAATAGAAAATAATTTATTCAAGTAGACTTTTTACAAAGTACTTTTGACACGTCAGAAATTGGTCAGTCAGTCAGTTTGCCTGAAGCTACCACCAGTTCGGAAAGCAGTTTCCTGATGAGAAGAACTGGCAACAAACTCAACTTTACAAAACGCCATTGTTTGCATCAGTATGTTTTACAAAGGTATAATCATTCAGCTGAGCATCAACGTCATTTTGAATCCAAGCTTTGTCATCGTTCAAGTAATCTTGTACAGAGTAGTAAGCTTTATTTACTAAACACTTTTTTACTCAAGTTTTAAATTGCTGAAGTGGCAAATCTAATAAAAGCTTTGGAGTCTTATTATAGATGCGAACACCAAGCCCCATGAAACTATTACTGACTTTGTGGAGACGATAGTAAGGCGTTACAAGTTTATTTTTATTTCTAGTATTTATACTGTGTGCGTCACTATGTTTGGAAAATAACGTAATGTTCTACCTAATGTATCCAATGTTACAATAAATGTATTGTGACGGCACCTTAAGAATACCTATTTTATTAAAAACATCTCGAAGGGAATCTCTGGCTCTCAGATTGTAAATGGCACGAACTGCTCTTTTTTGAAGAATAAAAATGGATTCTATGTCAGCGGCCCTGCTCCCACAATAAAATGGCGTAGCACATTATACTGTGAAAGTAACTACAATAAACAAGGCTGTATCAATATCAGTTAGCTGCCTTACTTTTCTTACTGCGTAAGCTGCGGAGCTGAGTCTTGCCGCCAAAGATGATAAATGGGAGTTCCACTGAAGTTTTGAGTTATTCCCAAAAAGATTGTTGAGTCAGTTAAATTCAATATTACATTATTTAATAAAAGGGTGAATTGCTGTTTTTTAATATTCGGTAAAGCAAATTCCACACATTTAGTCTTTTTTTTTATGCATCGTTATAAAAATTAAATAATTTAATTTAGTGTATTAATTTTTTTTCTGTAAAAAATCAGTTATGTGTCTACCATAAAGTTAATATACCTAGCGGGTCTACCCTACGTTTATTTCTTAAAAATAGATAACTACTTGAAATTAATATTATAATAATCCAGTCATCTTAGTCAAAACTCTCTAACCGCGCGCTCTCTGCCCTCCCTCGAAAATGATTTAACGTAAAAAAAATTTTTTGAAACAAAAGAAAATAGGAAAAGTAATTTTCTACAATATTGATGATAAAATACAAATAGCGAAAACCTCATAGAAAAAATTTTAATAAAGAAAAAATTTTAATAAATGCGTTCATCCTACCACATGTAGGATTACGTTAGGATACTGAGATTTATACCTAATTAAAATTATTTATTTACAGTCGTCATCTTAGTTAAAACTAAGACGACGACTGTAAATAAATCATGATTATCGGTACGTCTTCGATAAAGGTCTTTAAAATAATATTATGATTAATAAAAAATCGTGAATTGTCTACTTCATAGTTTATTTTTTAATGAAATTAATTATGCCAGAAAAGCGAGGGAGTCTAAAAAGTAAAAGGTAGCGGAGGGGGAGAAGAAATAAAGAAGTTAAAGATAGACTTATCAATAAAAAGACATCCTGTTCAGGTGAAACCTCTTTGGTTAGCGATGTTCGACCTTTATTTAAAATTAGGGAAAAGTGTCTAGTTGCTATAAATATATGGTTGTCAAATTGTTATGCTACTTAATTATAAATATGGAATTTTCTTCAAGACTGCAAGAACTTATACAACTACAAGGATTTAGATAATTAAAACGGAAGACTTACTATAAAATTAATAAAGAATTAACCTACTAAAGACAAGGCTATACGATGTAATACCTTTGCCTTTTCCATTATGGAATAACAACAGAAAAAAAATGAAATATGACATTGACGTTAGCGTTTCGAGTTCCTGTCTTTTGAGTTTTCTCCGCTCCTTTTGCAATCATGGCGGTGACCAACATTTCCAAAAAGCGAAAAGTATGTTCTAAATACTTTCTTAAAACGTGAAAATATTTGTTTGTTATCGTATCTCAGTTCTATGTGAATGCGAGAAAAGAAAGAAAAGTTAAATATTGAGAGTGAAAATCGTGATGTTAGTGGATGTGTTAGACAGTGATCGGCGAATACTTTTGTTTTCTTTCTATAATTCCTCTATTTAATGAATTTGTGTATTAACTGTTATTTTTAATATTGTATAAATGTTATCCTTGAGTGCCATTATTAATATATTTTGTAACATTTCGTTTCCAAAACATAACCTATCGGTTTCAGTTCGTCGGCGACGGAGTGTTCAAAGCTGAACTGAATGAGTTCCTTACTCGGGAACTGGCTGAGGATGGGTACTCCGGCGTGGAGGTGCGCGTCACCCCGACCCGTCTGGAGATCATCATCATGGCGACACGCACACAGAGCGTGTTGGGAGAGAAGGGCCGCAGAATCCGTGAACTGACCTCCGTTGTACAGAAAAGGTTCAACATTCCTGAACAGTCAGTAGACCTCTATGCTGAGAAAGTTGCTACAAGAGGTCTCTGCGCTATTGCACAGGCTGAATCTTTGAGATACAAGCTCATTGGAGGTGAGATATTATATTCATTCATGTTAACTAAGTAAGTGTGTTATTTATTTTGGCTCTGAAATAATAAGTCTTGTCATAGAACTAAAATAATTTATGCTCATCGGAAATATGTATATATTTTGTATTTTACTTTAACAAGTGAATATACATTCTCCATTAGAACAAACACTTTTATCAAAATAGTATCTCTATAGATCCTGTTGTTTTGTTTCTAAATACTTAATTGTCTGTTAAAGTTTAAAATAATAATAAAATTTTAAGGTCTGGCTGTCCGACGTGCCTGCTATGGTGTGCTGAGGTTTATTATGGAGTCTGGTGCTCGCGGCTGTGAGGTGGTGGTGTCCGGCAAGTTAAGAGGACAGAGAGCCAAGTCCATGAAGTTTGTGGATGGACTCATGATTCACTCTGGTGACCCATGCAATGACTATGTTAATACTGCCACCAGACACGTGTTGTTGAGGCAGGGAGTCCTCGGTATTAAGGTGAGACTATTTTTAAGTATTTGAAAATCCAAAAAAAAACTTGTGGTAATTGCTACTTAATTTTTGGTGTAAAATTCTTTAGTGTATTATACCTATTACTAAGGATACTTTAAAAAACAAAACAGATTAATATTTAATTTTTAAGATACGTGCAGGACGAATATCTTGTTTAGTATGTGAATAATAGATGGTGTAATTAGTATTTCCTTGGTGGTAGGGGATCTGTTCCCCGACTGGCTTGTGACCACCAGCATGCAAATGCGACTCCCAAGTGTCATAGACACGTTCCGGTCAAGCCACATGTAGCCAGAATTACCCGCTTCTTTACACCTTATCTACTATAAGAAAAAAAATTGCAGTTTTGTTTGTTTAGTTGGTATTCTCTACTATTACGTACATTTCCTTTGAGTTACTTTTGTCAAGATTTTCTATAAAACACTACTGCACAATATCACAGCTTTTTCACTACATTATTTTTCAGGATATGATTATACATCTTGTAGCTATATTTAAAGGCTACGGCCTATACCATTACTTTAGTAACATTTATTCAAAACTATTTTATCAAAAGTGGGCCAAGTCTCAAACAATATTATTATTTTTTAATAGCATTTAAGTTAGAAGTAGTGTAAATGTCAGACCCGAAAGGCTTTTTAAATCCTTGTTACTAATATTAGCAAATGTAAATGAATTTATAAAATTCAAACTAAAAATACACTACTACATTATTTATTTATTTAAATTTTTAAGATCTATATTAAATGGCATCTTTTTTTTTGACAAATGATTAGGTTGTATCCTAAAGTCTAGTAAATGCTGAATGAAGTATTGATTAATAATAATAGAAATTCATTAAAAAGATCCCATTGAGGTTAAATAAAAAAATTAATAATAACAGTCCACACAATCAGGGGTGGCACACTAACTAATGGTGTGTGGCCTAATTTGTAGTGGGAGAGTGAAACAGTTTGTTTATTGGAGGGTTCGTCTGTATGAGCTCTTGTACGGTGCAAACTGAACATTTACCAATACTAACTTCATTTATTTTGAAAGTGCAATGATCAAAGATTATCTTATCCTATTTATTAAATTTTCAGGTTAAAATCATGTTACCGTGGGACCAACAAGGAAAGAACGGACCCAAGAAGCCCCAACCAGATCACATCCTGGTCACCGAACCCAAGGACGAGCCCGTTCCATCGGAACCCACGTCGGACGTGCGCGCGCCTGCGCCGGCACCTCTTCCGCCGCCCGTAGCCGTGACCGCTTAGTTCTTAAGCTGAATAAACTGTAAAAAAAACTATTTATCTTTTATTTTCATGTTCATTATTTATTTATATTTCATCCGTTACTCTTTATAAAATTCATTAATGACTTAAACTTGGAATTGCATAGATAACGCCGGCTCACGAAAAAAATGTGGTTTGTACTTTTGACCGGACCTACCTATCTTTATGTATTTCGACGCGCCGAATCTGAAGACAGTTTTGCCCGCATACCCTCAATAATTTAAGTAAATTGCAATCATAATAATCGCCAAAAATTAGCAGTTTTTGGTAAGAAAAAAAATTATGGAATATAGACCAAATATGATTTTCATGTATTTTAGTCCGCTGAATCAAAATTAAAGTTTAATCAACCTTAAGTAAGCAATTAAAAAATATATATTTTTCATTATTATATATGCTATTTTCTACATTAAGTGATAAGACTGGGAAGCCATCAAAATCTAAAAAATAAATTTATACTCCGCGAATCAAATGACGTAATATATATTTTGTTTTGATTTAAAAATGATTTTCTTCACAACATAAATTTTTTGAAACTTGCAGATTTTTTACAATTTACTTAAAATTTTGACTTTACTACTACTAATTTTGAATTTACGGGCAAAACTGGATTCGGATTCAGCGCATCGAAATACATAAAGATAGGTAGGTCCGGTCAAAAGTACAGACTAATTTTTTTTGTGGGCCGGTGTTATTAAAAAAAATCTTCACTTAAGGAACAAAACAATCAATTTAGTTTTTTTATTAAATGTTGAATTTGAGTCTTCCACTATAAAAGTAAACCTCCCATAAGTATTTCACAAGTCAGGTCAAAAAAATTTAAAATCATATGGTAAAAAAGTTCCTAATGAAGAAATTACCTGTGAATTAATAAAAAATTACAGAATGACGTATTTACTTTTATCAAGTTTTAACGTGTTGTTGCTTGTACATCCAAAAAATGTAGATTTATCTTTTTACTACATGAGGACTCGCTTATCTTAGTAGACAATCGGAATTAATTTTCTATGATCTGAACTCTCAGTCCAATAAAGAAATGTAAAATAATTTTTTGTTCATAATAATTGCAAATTAATTTAATTTTTAGTTCCAATCAAAAATATACAGCTTTTTACTATGCCATATACTTAGCTATCATAGCTTCGCTTTCAAATAAATAAAACAACAATATTTCTTATCAACATTTTATTTAAAAATCCAGCCTACATTCATCCCAAACCACGTGCATTATGCATTATACAAATGTAACAGCAACTCTAGAAGATTCCAGAAAAATCCACAATGGAATGACAAATAGCACTTTAAATAGAAAAGGAAAACGAAGACAAATATTGTGTAAAAGTAATATCTGCCTTACTTTAATATTTTGATTAAACTACATTTACTTACTAACTTAAATTGGACCGAACTTGTTCGCTTCTTAGTTTAGTTTCCCGTAAGCCCGAATTTCCGTACAAACTAATACATTGCGAAAATATAAAAATAGTTAATTTCGGCGCCATCTACCGGGACCATTTGTGAATAATAAACCATACAGATAAAATTTAATCGGTGCACGCAACTCATTTTTTTTTAAATTATGGTTAAGGTCTAAAACGATAATCTAAAGTAATCGACTTTTTTTGTAAATATCGATATTTTTCCCAACCTGGTTATTACTTTACACCACAGCATATCTATGGTCAGTATTCAAAAATTTCGACAAAAGTTCTTCCAATAGTTTTTATATTCTTACAATAAATTAGTTTTATATTAATTATTTGGTCACTTCTTTAAAACTCGAAATTCGTTCTTATTGGATCTAATTAAAATCAAAATACCTTAATGTCCCATACAATAATATAAATTACAACCAAAATTAATTGTGAAACTGGAAAAATACATTGTGTACTTAGAATAGAGTATATTATGATGAAAGTCCGATTATGATGGAGCTCTGACAAATAAATAAACATTACACAATTTAAGAGGATGCTCGACCTTGATCAAAAATAGGTAAATAATCATGAATTTCAATTTTTCGAAGTATACAAAAAAATTAAATATTTTCACATATAATGATAATAGAATATAGAAACTGGACGGTTTGGTCTTAATTCATAATAACAATTCAATTTTCAGAATCTATAACCCTCCTCTATAAAACCAATTAAAAAATAAAGAAATTAAATACCAAATTACAATTGTCAAAGCATTTCATAATCGGAGTTCTTTTTTTAAAATGAAGCAAAGACTTAAACAACGCAGTCTTAACAAGACCTCTGCAAACGGAGTCGGCAACACCGACGATTGCACTCACAACATTTGTCCCTTGCTTTATCTGTAAAAAAAAAAACAAAATTTAAAATTCGGAACAAATTCTTACCAGCCATCCATAAATTACGTCACACGTTGACGACATATAATTTTTTTTTAATATAATAATTGATTACGACTTTATATTTAATTAAATTTTTGATTTTATTTCAAATTGCAAAATATGTGACGTCACATGAGGAAGGTGTCACAAGATTAGACGTAATTTATTGTCAACTACTGAAGTGCCAAAGTTTAAGTGTCGTGATCATAGATGGCGCTAGTAGTTGATTTAATCGCGCTTTCGTTTTATTACGTTGAAAATTAGGCAAGTGGATCGGATCGTTGGTATAGTTAGACAAACAGACAAATAATTTCAAATTTTTTGAATAGTAATATCACGACTTTCGAGTCGTTAGGTATTACTTAAGAAATAATTTTAAAACTCGGGGAAAAAGACATTGAAATGATGTTTTACTAAAAATTTGTCACTTCACGTCAAAATGCAGTATTCCTTAGATTTGAAATAATGAATACATCAAACAAAATAATCAGTAGATAACAGAAGCTTCTATGTTCATTATTTTTATGGTATTTGTCAGTTGTATGTTTTAGAAGTATTAAATAGATTTGTTATAGATAAGACGCGTACTGCTGCGAACTACAACGAACTAGTGAGTGTGACGTAACACACTTGAAGACTACTAATAAAAATAGATATTTAATATGATTTCGATTTTTTAACTTATTTATATTATTTTCGGCAGCGCCTTTCATTTTACTTTCGGAGGAAAAAAAAATCTTGTATTTAATAAAAGGATGCAGGTAACATCTGGCTTGTTTTGAAAGGAGCAAATAGATTATTACCCGCCATTTTTTATTTTTTGAAATTTGTCATTACTTGCAAAATGGCAACAAATAATTTAACTAAATTTAACACATATACATTATTCATACAGATAAATAAAATTGTGTCTATTTGTAATATTAAATAACCGCTTTTTACTAAGTGCATATGGATGAACATTTTATAGAAATTTTGTCTGTCTGTTTATTCCGGCTAATCTGCAATGTCTGGATCGATTTTGCCGGGACTTTCACTAGCAGATGGCTGATGTAACTTAGGCTGTTGTTAGGTTATGTAACATAGGAGCGGAGCAACACGCGAACGACTATTAATAAATACGAAAACATCTTGTTCCCCGAGTGTGAAGTGAGTGACTTACTGTTGAACAGTCTCCATGGGGGGCGCCATGCGACACACGAGCTGCACGGCGGCCAGCAGCGCCGACTTGAGCGGCGCGGGCAGGCTGGGGCGCTCCGCGTTGCGCTCGGCCGCCACCCGCAGCTCGCGGAACGTGTTGCGCGTGTAGGGGTTGCGCCGCGACGCGTAGCGCCACGTTATGAAGTAGTAGTACACGAACGGGGTGAGCAGACCGCAGTACCCGCTGGAATATACAATATACAATACACTTACTTTAACTATTTATTGAACATATATATGGGTGCATATTAAAATAACATATTCGATATATGTACATATCGAAAGTAAATAGAATATGAAATTAAAACAAATAAAAGACTATATATTCCATCAAATAATTTTATCTATCTATACCAGGGTTACGAATTATCTAATTAAAAAAATTTGAATTAAAAATTATAACTTTAAATTTTTAATCTCAAAATCGGAATTAAAAAAATTATTTTTAATTTAATAAAATAAAAACTTATATTAAAAATATCAATAAAACGATCATAGTTTAATACTTTTGTCTCATTTTCATTTCATAACTCAAATTTCTTTACTATTTTATCCTTTTTTTATCACATTTGGTTTAAAAAAAATTTTTTTTATTTTTTTCTCGAATTTTGGGATTAAAACTTAAATTTTCAGTTTCTACCAATTCTGGTATTAAAACTTTTATTATTAATTTTTAATCCAGTATTTGGTATTAGAAAATAATATATGTTTATGATTGATTATTTGTATTTTTGTATGTTTGTTTGCTGCAAATAGGCTTAAAAACTACTGAACCAATTTTGAAAATTCTTTCACTGATAGAAAGCTACACTATTCTTGAGTGACATAGATGATGTAGTATTGCCATATTTATTTTTAATTAACAGAACATTTCCATTTTGATGCTACTTGATTTAATTTTATAAGTTCTTTCACTAAGCGAAATCTATACCCAATTTATTTATTATTCATTTTTATTTCTTTCTGTAATTTCTCTTTTTTATCACCTTTTCTCACTCTTTTTATAATAATGAAAAGCTTTAAGCTACACTATTACAGAGTGACAATTGTTGGATGTCAATTATTGCTTCATATACCCGGAGCGAAGCGAGGGCAGGCCGCTCTTTTATTATGAAAGCTATAGATTACAAATTTTCAAATTGTTGCCTGTTCTTATCCCTGGTGGATTCTTTCCTTAGGAATACTATACTCTTACAAACAATCCAGAATTAATTAAGAAATTAAAGGAAACTTATATGAAAATATCCAAACATTTTATTGTTGAGAGACTAGGTATATTTTATTTAACCTTTTTTTGGATATTCTGTCTCTATGTCTGAAGAGATAATTTCTCATTTATTTTATGCTATAATATATATACATTTTTTGTACCTTTCTTTAAAACCACGCGGAACGTGACATGAGAGAGATACCAGGATTATTATGAATTGTGGTCACTTAAAGCGTGATACTCACATAAGTGCCATCAAGACAACGAGCGGGAACAGAACGATCTCAGCGAAGGCCGCTACGCGAAGAATGTTGCGAGACTGGAACTCCACCAGCGAGATCAAGAGACGAGCAACCCACATTGAGTTTTGTCCCAGAGTCTGAAAATTACATCAAATCATATTCTAAACTGATTTCATTTATTAAATTTAGAGGAACATTCATTTTAGATATTGTTAATTATGATATTGACCACACTAATTTGAGCAGCATTCTGTAAGTTATGATACTGGCAACACTGATTTGTGTGGCATAGGATGCTTTTGCTTTGGTTGTGCCAACATAAAGAAAAAAAGCAAACTAAATAAACACACGACAGAAGCGAATGAAAGAAATATTGATTATTACATCGCGAGTATTCCAGCTGAGGGTAAGTACAACTCCAGGAGGATACTCTAGTCAAGCCTTCATACTGTTGCTCTGCGTACAAGTACTACAACCCTTTTATTAAACTCAAACTAATATATTTCAAATAGACTTTTTACAAAATACTTTTAAAACGTCAAAAATGCGTCAGTCAGTCAGTTTGTCTGAATTTACCACTAGTTCGGAAAGCGGTCTTCTGATGAGAAGAACAGGCAACAAACTCTACAGTTGCTCTTTTCCAAACGCCATTGTTTACATGAATTTGTTTTACAATTATGTTATCATTCAGCTGAGTATCAATGCTACTTGGATTCCAAGCTTGGTCATCGTTCAAGTAATCATTTACAGAATAGTAGGCTTTATTTATAAAACATGTTTAGTGAGAGTTTTAAATAGCTTTAGAGACAATTCTAATATAGTCTGTGGAATCTTATTATAGATGTGAACACCAAGCCCCATGAAACTATTACTGACTTAGTGGAGACGATAGTAAGGAGTTACAAGTTTGTTTCTGTTTCTAGTATTTATATTGTGACTGTCACTATGTTTTGAGTATAAATTAATATTCTACCTAATGTACAAAATAATACAATAAATATATTGGGACGGCACCGTTAGAATACCTATTTTGTTAAATAGTGTGAAATGCATATTGTAAATTTATTAAATGTGCCAAAAGCACTTTTAAAATTATTTATTTAAATAAAACATATCTTATGTTTTATGATAAATCGATTAAAAGGAATCAAAAGGTTGCCTTGCTATAATCCGCGGCACTCTGAGCAACCAGACTCGTATGGCACAACCCAGAAGAGCACCCTGCCCACATAAAAGTGAGACGCGCGAACCCGAACCAAGACACACCACACAAGTAGGTAGCTCGACGATCCAACAACCAGACTCGTACGGCACAATCCGGAAGAGCACACCGTTCACAGAAAACCTTTTTGATTCCTTTTAAATCATGATTTTCCGCAAAGTAACGCCTGATTCAATTCAATATATAAATCGATTAGACTTCGTTAGGAAAATAACTTCTGTTACGGAATTTTAAAAGCTACAAAATATTTACAAAAATCCCATCAAAGTATTTTAGTAAACAACGTAAATGAGTAAAAACTAGTTAACAAATAAAAGTAATAAACAAACACTTACGTCAAGGATAGTGAGCGAGTAGGAGGCCGCGTGCAGCAACGCGAACAAGAAGATTGGCGTCAGGATTACTGATGCGATCATAAGGAATATTATATTCAAAACATTATAAAAGTACATGCATTTTCGGCGATACACACGCATGCACGCACGCACGTATGCACGCACGCATCACATTATCAATTTGGATTAACGATTGTCCTGGGTATTTCGTCTGTTTCCCACAGGAGATAACAAATGATCTCAGTGAGGGCAATTTTAATGATAACAATGATATAGATGATTTTTGGTAATGAGAAAAATAATTTTTCATTCAAAAATCATTCTTCGTCCCTCCGTCAATCCGTATAAGATATAGCCATAGATAAATAGCATTTAATAGACTGATTGATGACCGATGACTGAGATTTCTGCTGAGTTGGTATGGTAGATAAAAACCTATGACCTAAAATACTAATAAAATCTAATTTCCATTAATTTTTTTTAAAAATTATATGTTAAGAATTGTTTATCCTTTAATCCAAAATAGTAACACAAAAATTATCTTTTTTTTAAATGTATAATCAATTTTTTAAAATTGGCCACACAGCTCGACGTGCACTTCATCCCAACGTCGCTAGATGGCGTACGAGCACATTTATTTGTTTAGCTTGTATTCTTAAGTATTTTATTCACGATCAAACATAACCTATATCCTTTTCCAAGCTTTAATCTATCTCTGTACCAAATTTCATCGAAATCGTTTCAATGATTTAAGCATGACTGCGTAACAGACAAGACAGACTATCCGTCAATAGATGGCGAAAGTAGTGTATTAAATCGCACTTTCGTTTGTTTAGTTTGTATTAAGTCTTTCCTACGTTTCTTATGTTACTTTCGAAATTATAATATTACAGTTAAGATTGTTATTTGTTTGGAAAGACATCGATATAACGATCGATTAATTTATACTCATAAAGTTAACCGGCTTGCCTTGACTTCGTCAAGTAGGCATTAAGGTCATTACTCACATTAAAATATACGTAAACAAGTTTTAAAAATTTCGATCTCAATGATTTTTAGTATGTATAGTTTTTAAAGTCATAAACCACTGAAGTGATTTTGATTGAATTTAGTACATAGATAGACTAGAGCTTGAGGAAGGACACAGGCTACGACTTATCGCAAAAAAAGGGTTAAAAGGATTGAAATAGGGGATGAAGCCAAGCTATAGGAAAATATGTGGATATGATATCCAGGCGAAGCCGGGGCGGGTCGACTAGTTGATGGGTCTAATGCAAATAAATAAGACAATGGAATATAAAAGTTAATAAATATAATAGTTTCTAGTGTGATAAGAAACAACGGATAAACTGACATTACATTTTTTTTTATTTTACCAAGAATAAGTAAACAAAACCACATTTTTTTTACAAGTTTTGTGTTTGTTCCGGCTAATCTCTGAAATGGCTGGACTGATTTAGACGGGACTTTCACTGGCAGATAAGTGATGTAACAAGGAGTAAGTTAGGCTATTTAACATCTCGCTACGACCCCTAGGAGCGGAGCAACACGCGAAAGAAGTCGCGCAGGTCGGCCATGAAGAAAAATAATTAAATAATTGTACAGACATCTTGAATTAATTAACATAAAGTTAACTATTAACTGTTACACAAACACAATGAATAAAAACCTGTATATAGTCATTTGCGACACGACCTTGCATTGCTTAAATCACAGGTTTTTTTAAGAAAATGAGATTTTTTGAAAAATATATGATACTAGACGTTATTTTTATTTTCAACATATTTTTTTCTTTATGTTATATGACAAACTCCCATACAAACTTTCATCCCTTATTTACGCCTTCAAGCGTTTTATCGGGATAAAAGGTAACCTATGTCATTTCCCGAGCTCTATTCTATGTCTGTAGCAGGTCTCAAGTTATAAATAGTGTAATTAACCAGACGTTTAAAAGAAGTATCCACCTAAGGCGACATATTATGAACCCAAAAGAGATACAATCGATCACTGCCCAAAAGATTTGGATATTCCTAGAGTCTACGGGGCTAAGCAGTGATATTTAAAACAGGGTCGCCACAAAAGATCAGCAATGGTCGAGGTGGGAAGTGCTTACTGGCGCATATGGCCCCCCATAACCTCACACATAATAATAACCTGACTTTGTTTTATGCCACAAGGTTGAATTCAATCAATTTATTTATAAAAAATTTGAAGAATAATCACATTAATCAGTTTGCTCCGTGGTTGCGTATGCTACATGTATAAATAATATTTATTTTATTCTGTTTTTAGTATTTGTTGTTATAGGGGCAACAGAAATACATCGTTTGTGAACATTTCAGCTGTATAGCGGATATCACGGTTCATGAGATACAGCCTGGTGACAGACGCTAACCTGCTACCTGCTCGGCATACCTAAGGTGCGTTTACCACTAGATAACCATCATGGTCACATTTTAGGTAATTAACACAAAACCCTAATGGATCCCATTCAAGTTGTGTCAACTGTTGAGTAGTTTTAGAATTTGTCGCATTCAGACAAACACTGGAAAGAACTCTATATCAAATAAGTTAATAAGCGAAATGATTTCTATCAAAAATAAAGTTTCTTTTTGTTTCCTTTTTCTCTCAGAAAGCTTCATCTCAATTGGATGAATAGTTCATACTCCATCCGTATAATCTATATATTATAAAAGGAGAAGCTGACTACTGACTGACTGACATATCAACGCAGGGCCTAAACTATAAGGGTTAGAAACTTGAAATTTCGCACAGGGGTTCCTTTTATAACGTAGGGGAGGACTAAGAAAGGATTTTTGAAAATTCAGCCCAAAAGGGGGTAAAACGTGGGTGCAAAGTTAGTATGAAACTTTGCCATTTTTGAAGTTATTCAAATGAAATTCAGTATGAGCGTTCTTCATTGAAAGTCATGAAACACGTATTTTCAAAAATCATCCTTTAAGGAGGTAAAATATTCTCATAAAATTATTAAATATATCTACAGACGATCTATGGAGCTGCGGGTAGAAACTAGTTATAAATAAGTCGTAATTGAAAAGGATACACAAATTAGGCGCCACATTCATGAATATGAGAGAATAGAAGAGGTAATGGGCGCTGTCCTCCAGGAAGAAACGGTTGAGGAACTCCCGGGAGAGACTGATCTCTCTTGCAGGGATCCGCTGGTGCAGTCTCAGTGCTGATGTCGCTGCGTTGGCTAGTAGAGCTTTGTAGAATGCCGATGTTGGGCTGGAAAATATTGTAAATACTGAAATAAATCTATATTAACTACATTTAGAGGTTTTATTTACCTAGAAAAGTTAATCAATTTTTTTTAATTTAATGAAAATACAGGAAATTATATGACCTCAAATTATTTTAAGATATTCTTTGTATCTGCATAATGTTAATTATTATGATGGCAACACTAATTTGAGTAGCATCATATTAGTTATGCTATTTTACTTCCAAATGTTGGATAACTGATAAACATCAATCTGAGAACTATGGGGTTTCAAAATAAATGCACTGCTATGACAAAAACCATTATTATTGCATTGACAGTATTCTAGCAGTAATGCTGAAACACTGAGTCTATACTCAAGTATAACCCTCAGGAGTAATATTCTAACCAACAATGTAGTCAAACTATTGGTCTGTGTATAGACTTAATAATAATAATTATTAATATTAAATAATATATATACATATATGTACAAAATTACTATATAAATATATATATAGAAAGTAGAAAAACTGTATTTACTTGTTAAATATGGGTATAACATATCCAATAGTGCAAAGTACTGTAAGAATACGGATTCCCCATAATGCTACATCTATCTTGTTTGCAATCACGTGTGCTTTCAGTGCGGGGATTCCCTTGGGGGGACCAACGTCACCAATGTCTGCTGGTTGCGGTCCATTGTCAGCCATTTTCTGTAAAAAATAAACTTTAGTGTTAGCAATCATTAGTCACTGTGTCTTACAGACACATTAAACACTTAATTGTACCTTAAATTTAATTTATCCTAATACTTAGTCCAATTTTTTTATTTTATTTACATTATTTTTTAACTTTTTTTTTTTGCTCATTTAATTTTTTTGTGTTAGGTATTTAAACTCTGTTAGCAACCAAATCTAGACATCACATTCGCCATTAGATATGATGACTGCCCATCCAATTAGGCTTGGTACAATTACACTCCCCCATCAAGTAACCGTAAAGTATCTTAGTGTTCATAGAAAAGTGGTCTTTTAAAGTTTTATGTTATACATACTTATATTTTGCAAGTTTTGCAATAATTATGGCAATTATCTAAAAGTGTATACTATGTTTGTGATAACATCACTAAATTAATTTTAAAAAAATTGCTACATATTGGTTAAATCAAAAAAATCATTTTAAGTGTATTAGTTAATGTAATATTTAAAAGTTTAATTTAAAGTATTAAATATAATTCCTAAAAATCAAGGTTTATGTATCATGTTAATTCAATAAGTTTTGATATAAATTAATCAATAGATAACCAAAGTATTGGCCATAGCAACTTGTTTTTATTTAATTTCTAGTATATTTTGTTACAAACTATGTATTTATGTTAATAATACATAAGTAACAATTGAACCCAAAACTTGATAAGACAGTTCCCAAACATGAATATCTATTCATACAAATATACAAGTAACTATCTAAATTAATAAACATGAGGTAGTGCTGTGCAGTTTAAAGTAAGACAAATGAGTACTAATCATTTCTTCTTCACCCTTTAATGGCCCACTGCTGAACAAGGTCTCCTCCTCAGAATAAAGAGGAATTAAGCCATAGTCCACTATGCTGGCCGAGTGAAAGTTGGCAGTCTTCACACACCTTTGAGAACATGGAGAACTCTCAGAAGTGCAGGTTTCCTAAAGGATATTTTTCTTCACCGTTAAAGCAAGTGATTTTTAATTGCTTAAAACACACATAACTCAGAGGTGTGTACCTGTGTTGAGCATCGAACTCGAACCTCCCGAGTAGACATCAACATCTATACCACTGAGCTATCACAACTTGGCTTATCATTAATTAGCTTAATATATTGCAGTGTAGCCATTTCAATGGTTATGATAATATTTTACGCTTATATATTTAACCTTGTAATGTACAATAATTAATGTTAATAACTAAGATTAAATATTCATACTTTTTGCTCTTAAAACTTCCACACTTATCTTTTTTGCAATAAATATTGTTTCTAAAAATATAAAATTAATAAAATTCACATTTTATTACCACACAAAAATATTAGTGGATTTTAATATCATTAGAACTTAAGAACTAAATCAATAATAGAAATATTTATGTATAAGTTAAAATAAATAACAGTCACATTATCAGAAAGAGGTTATGTATATTATTAACTAGCTTACCCGTCCTCGCTTCACTGAGGTATATTAAACTATAGGTAAAAGTTTTATCAATATGGTTTTAGCATTACTCACCATTTAAACCTTCCCTGGACTCCCACATATAACTCAAAACAAGTTTTAGAGATTTACAGTAATGTGAAATTAAAGGAAATACAAATCAAATTTACATTTATATAAAAAGTGCAAAGTTTTATTTCCTTATGTCTCTTGTTAAATAGATAATTCTGCATTTAACCATATAATTTTTTTTTCTATTATTTAATAAAGTTCAGATGAAAACCTTGATTCACAATGTGTTCACTGGTCAGTGATTGTATATCTCTCAAATAAGTATGTCATGGAAAGTATGATACCTTCACTTTCTTATTTTAGAAACTGTAGCAAAAATGGCAAGAGCAATTAACTCCAAAATATGATGAGTCACTGGTCTACAAATATATATTACTGAATTTTATAGTTTATGAATTTGTAAGGAAGGTTATTTTCTTTTTATAAATATATTTGTGAAAATTGGTGAAAGTGAAATGTTTTATTTCAAACATTTTATATAAATGATTTAAATACACAATGTGGTGGTACAAAAAGACTTATAAGCTTACACAATAACTAAGTATTGTTAAATTGACATATCTATTTTTGGATAGAGAAGACAAACATAACTTTTCTCAATTGTAAAGTATACAATTGTATGTTGAAGTACTGTTTAATGCTTTTATAACATTGTTTCTATAGTAAATCAAATTAAATCTCAAAATATTTCAACACTAAATCATTTGTTACCTCCTGATAATACCATATCAGTAGATAAAACTGTTACTGATAAAAGGTCAGTTAGCTTATATTCGTTTTTAAACAGAATATCAGTTGTAATTATTATTTTTTTAAATTCAGTTTAACTGTTTTTTAATTTGATATTTAATTTTTAACTTTTACGGATTAGCGATTATGAAGAAAAATTGAAAATACTGTTTAAGATAGGTAATGCTTGTAAAAACTAATATGCAAATTTATATACCCATTTATTACATACGACGCGACGTAGAAAAACTTGTTTGTGGAGACAATTAAATAAAAGAAATCTTTGTACAAAAAGAATGAAGGTCTCATTTTATCTTTATATATCATATCAAAAGAAAAATTAATTGTACTTACATTTTATTTTATAGCGTAGAGCAATACAAGCACAACAAATAATAGATAGTTTCTAGTGTTTAATTTTAATTTTAATAAACTTTAAAACTACACGAAGAAATCCATGAACATGATTTTCAATGATTACTCGATGACAGTGATGACAGTACAAAATGAAATTGAAACTTTGAACTATAGATAATAAATAGAAGATATAGAACCAAACAGATTATGATTACTAGCTTATGAAACATAGATAATATAGTTAAAAATATCCGTAAGCAGTTTTCGTCCCACCCGGACACTAGATTTCATCAGCATCGTACGAAATCCTATATATTACTTTATACTTGTTGTGTACATAAAATATCCTGAAAAGTTGATTTATTTGAAAATATCTTTTTTGATATTAATAAATATAAATACATCCAAAACTAATCGGTGTTTTTTTACAGCGAATATAAAAATACAGTTCTAATCCAACCTAATAATGTTTTTATCAAAAAATATACTAGTTTAGTTTAAGATTACTTAATATTTTTTTATAATATTATTTTGATTTTTTTGTTTTTTAGATAAATAAATTACTAATTTTTAAATGCATATATTTTTCTACCATCTTTTTTTGAAATATCATTGTAATTTATTTTTTAATGTTGGCAACAGCAAATGGTTGAAAATGAAGACGCCATTTTGATATTCAAGAATAGCTTACTTTGGACTTGCCGTGTTTCACACAGTTTTATAAATATTGTAAAATATTTAAGAACTAATTTAAAGTGAAAGATGTACTTATCTGTCTGTACGTGACCTAACGTATCATTTTGTGAAGTTATAGTTACCAGCACGTCTCAATCGGTGATAACGTAAGTTTTTTCGTGTTCGCTTGGAAAATTACGCCATGTTGAAAAATCAGCCACGTAACTCGGGATTTATTTGAATTACAGCGATGTGCTTACGGAGTTAGTGCTTGGTATGGTATCATCTTCAACGGCTGCAGCTGAGCAACATGGCGAAGGAAATAGCGGAGGAGTACGCGTCGAGCCTATCGGACCTGACCGTGAACAGCAAGCCTCTGATCAACATGCTCACTATACTCGCAGAAGAGAACATCGAGCACGCCGGGGTTATAGTTGAGACCGTGGAGAAGCACTTGGAGAAGGTGAATTTACATTTTTAAATACGTACGGCGGGCGCTGGAAAAGCCACGCTATGACGTGAGCGGGGAAAGTTCTCGTACGCACTCTGCGAGGTGTCGTCATTGTCTTTGTTATTCAATTCTGCTACCAAACAGGTATCTCAGTGAAATATCACCTTCAAATTCAAACTTCTAATTAAACGCAGATTAGATAAACATACTCTAGTGTTATCTGTTTTGTTCTACTTTGTTTAGTAACCGCAAATGTTATTATCTCATTTTCTTAATACAACTGTATAAGTGGGATTTCTAACTTTTTTTAAAGGAATATATAGTTCACTTTCTTAAACTTTGAAATTTGAAATAGTAATTAATAGAAATTTCTCCAATTGTATTTGTTATTTGAAATAGCTATCAAGGTTATAATTATCAATAAATAATGGTTAATGAACTATTTACATCTAAATTAATATGATTTCTTATTATATCAATAGAGGCTTGACCTCTCTCTTCATGATATTTTATATTTAAAAATAATGATCTACCTTAATCCAAAATCTCTAGATTATGGACAGAAATAGAATCCAAATTCAAAATTCAATTTTCTTTCAAGATTAAGCTAAACTGATTTGCAAAAAAGAAATTGTAAATAATCTCTATTTCAGCAGTTACCATAAATGTGTGTCTTTTAATTCTAATTTATGATAGTATAATCACATTTAGTTTTTGGTTTTCTTATTTTCTTTTAGATTGTAAAGAGTTGTGTGCTATTTTGAATGACTTGTACACATTTGTTTATATGAGATACCTGTTTGTAGACAAAACCATATCTCATAACTTTGGTATGTATATTGCAGCATACCTCCTACTATTGGTTGTACGGCAACATTTTGAATAAAAAATTTTACAAACTGAGTTCTTATTTATTTTCTACTTTCATATTTTAATTAAATTGTTACTACAAAAAAAAATTGTATTATTTTGTTAACCACATCCATAATCACGAATGAGTTTATTAAACTTAATCGTTGACTGGAGCCCAGGAGTTTAGGATTAGAATATATTTTTCCTATACAGGTGCCTCCCGACATCAAGTTGCCAGTTCTGTATTTAGTTGATTCAATTATCAAGAATGTTGGTGGTGCTTATACTCAGAAGTTTGCTGGCAGCATCGTTAACATGTTTACTAAAACTTTCAAACAGGTAAATATTTTATCATTTATTTTAAATTAAATATTTTATTAATTATTTTTAAAAAACTTGTATGGATTTCAAAATATATCTTTTTCTCAGGTAGATGAAAAAATTCGGTCACAAATGTTCAAGCTACGAGAGACTTGGCATGACGTCTTTCCATCAACGAAGTTGTATCAACTGGATGTCAAAGTTAACTTGATTGATCCAGCGTGGCCTATCCAAGCTCAACCACATCAGTCAAACATCCATGTAAATCCAAATTTTCTGAAAAAGGTGTTTTTTTAGTTGATTATGTTTGATGTATATTTATCTCACCCTCACATAAAGCAGAACTTAGTATTCTTTGGCGTATTGTTGAATACTTGTTTGATTGCATTTAAATTTATTAGTGATAACTGAAAAACTACATCTCAGCATTTCATTTACATTCAGATTCATTGCTTGTGTATGCTTATTTTGGAATATTTGCCATTCATGTACTAAAGCTAAATAAACAATATAATCCAAAAGAGAACTGTGTGGAAAGTTGACAGATTATAATTTTGGTTTTTTATTAAACTATCCAATTTATGTAACTGTATAATTTATTGAGCGATAAAAGTTTTAGTTGAAATCTCTTATAGATTAAGATTTTTTAATAATAATCACAATATTAATATTGAAATAATACTAGTAATGTTTCTACAGACAACACCAACGACAAGCACAACTCTTACTGAAGATGAAGAGAGAATGCGCACCGCACTGGCCAAAAAAGAGCAGGAACTGCTCATGCTGCAAAGAAAGAAAGTGGAAATGGAGCTAGAACAGACTAGGCGGCAGCTGCAGTTAGCTGAAAAAAGTTCAAATAAGGTAAGCATCAGACCCATAATAACAAAAATAGGAATATAAACATAAACAACATACCAAAGTTTTCACATCTAATTTAACCCATTTGTATTTTATTTGACACTTGCCTTTTCTGTAGTTTATGGTACGTAGAAAAGACTAAAGGCCTGTGCAGTTTTATCGATAGTGTGTACGAAAATTGGCGCTGATTTATTGGATTGTGCAAACGATTAGTGGCAGGAACAAAATATATTCGATAAATAGTTGTCGATCGCGGAAGTTGGCCAAATATTTAGTTCGCTCACAAGTCTTGGGGGGCCATCCATAAATTACGTCACACGAATTCCATGATTTTTTGACCCCTACCCCGTCCTTGTCACAGCTGGTCACATTTGTGAGACTCCCCCCCTCCCTAGTGTGACGTCACATGTTATGCATTTAGAAATTATTGAATTCAAACAGCAGTTCCGAAATTAGTTTTAAATCCACAATAAATAAATACACTCTAAAAGTAAAAAAAACTTACTTTAGCGCGGAACGATTATAAGCCTCTGACGTCATTTCACCTATAGTCGAGATTGTCGCACCAGAGCGTTTGCGCTCTACTGATGTCTCGCTGCTTGTAGATGTTTTACGTACTGCTGTTGATTATTTATAAGTGGAGTAGTTATCATTTTAGCATAATGGAATATGATTTCGTAAAAGAACAAAGTGATAATGAACCTAAAATGGATATATACGCAGTGATGGAATTTGTTTCTTCAAATCCGTATTATTTTTTTTGTTTCAGGCGCAAATTTAAAGTCCCATAATATGTTTTTCAAATTTTTATTTCATTTTACTTTAATTTTTAGAATTAATATATAAAAAAAATGGAAACTTCTCCATTCCAAATCCGTTGTTCGATTACTGGAATCAAGATGTGAATCGAAACCTTCATGTTTCAATATAACACCAGTAAGTTCGTGATTAAGAGGCGCCATTCGTAGTTCCACGTTGTTGAAAGCACTTCTTTCTGGAGCATTTGTAGCAATGTAATAGTATCCAAATAAAAATCTTTAAAATGGCGTATAACTGAAATTATAACTCGCTCGTATCGTGGATTTTCGTCAGGACCAACGTTGCAAGGAAAAATAAATACTAGTTTTACAAAACACTTTATTTCTTATGTGTATACAGATAGAGTTGCAAATGTTTTTGAGTATCAAAGTTCGTGCTTTAACACGTAGATTTGGAAATGTGACGTCAAGAAACTTAGGACCCCTCCCACCCCCATGTCACACATTGTTAGACTTCGTTGAACCCCTTCCTTCCCCCTTAACATGTGACGTAATTTATAGATGGTCCCTTGCTGTAGGCAGTGCTATAAAAAATGAAGTTTGCTTGTGGAATGGAATGTGGACTTCTTACAAGAAGGAACTAAACAAAGCCAAAACGTCTTTAAAATCGGGAGCTGAACTGATGATCGATGCAGATATTGTAGACGTATGGACACTCAGTGGGCGTTCGATACACACTACTACATAAACGAACTGCGCAGTCACATCTCTACGATAAATCGTTCTCATGTATACCGGCCAATAAGAGCCTAAGGTTTTAACGTCCAAACACTCCATCTACAACATTTTTCACCTATACAAAATTAGCTGGCTAGCTATGTCTGAGATAAAATAATGGGGGGTAGTTGCGCATTGTGAATGCTGCGTACCTGTATTGGCATTTCCATCCGCGACGTTTACTATTTTGACAAATAGGGAACGCGCGGAACTAATAATGACTTCTGCGCATTCAAGGTCAAACCTATACTTACGTGCCGGTAGCTATAGCTTCTAAGATTTTTTATAATGTTTATTTACAAGTATGATTGTTTTCAGATACCTCCAGTGGTACCTCCAGTCCCCGCTCCTGTAGCACCGGCACCCGCTCCGGTAGTGGCGATGGTGAGCCCCGTAGTAGCTACACCAGTAGAAACACCACCGATACCCGTAAAACAGCGCCTGGGGCCGGTAAGTTAATTTTTATAAAATTTCTAATTGTGTTCTAGAGCGTAGCTATAAACAATCTGCTGATATATTGTTCTCTTATTTTTGGTTCTTGTGTCATTATGTATGTTCCTAAAATTGGAATAATTTATTTAAAATACTTGATAACAATATGCATCTAGTAATTTTTTGGTAATTAAAAAAACGTTAATAGGCTATTTAACTATTTCACACAAATAAACATTTTTATTTTTAAAAACTTTTTTTCTTGCGACCAAAATGTTTTTGCTTCTGCAAAAACTGAATCATTTGCCTCGAAAATACTCAATTTTGTCAAGGCTTGCTAGTAAACCATAAAATAGCCAACTTTAAAAATGCTGAATACAAATTATTTACATAATAATTAATATGTTTTAATCATCAAATATTGGGAAAAGTATTATATATGTATTGGGAAAAGTAAAGTTAAAATTTGCAAGACCCTATAACTTATCTACATTTATATATCTAAGGCTTTTTACCGGGTCTGGCATGATTCTTGTGGCATCCGCAGCATTAATGGGATGGGAGAGGGAGGGGGTAAGACTGGGCCCTTCTACCAGGCCCAGATTCGTTCAGGCATGGAATATTACTGCCCCCTATGGAAATGCTCTGCCATGTATCAGCTTGAGGCATTGGACTCGGTCGGTTGGATGAGGACATAGTACGGCGAGATCTCCAAAATCTAGGCCCATCGCACTTTAGATAAATATTCTGGAAATATTAGTCTACAAATCATAATATAAAAACTTCAGGGTCATGATAATTTTGTATATACTTAAAGGTGTGTGAAGTCTGCCAATCCTGGTTTTATGGTATAGCCAGTTTTAATAAGCTCGTTTTAAAAATCTTAACTAACTAATAACTTGAAAGTGATCCTAGAAGTAAAAATTACTGTAGTCAGTAGTTCAATCGGACACTCACAAATATTAGCGCTAGATTTACCAGCATTTTAGATATACCTTTTTTTACCAAAACCAGTCAGAATGACTGGTCTATAGAAAAAAATGCTCATTAAGTTTTCCAGTATATATTCAAACGTTAATTACCTGTGTCACACCAATATTTCACGCCTCTATAATTTATAGTCGAAATACAAACGAGTACCCTCGGGATTCTGTAACTTCTACACTCTGTCCAATATAGCTTGATTGATGACAGCTGGCATCGCAAAACCACGCCTATCAAATACCGTATTTTGCGACAGTGAAATGTATAGTGACAAATATCATACTTTATTGGCAAATACTGACAACTAATGGTTCGACTAATTCAATCGAGTCGATAAAAGTCTTGGGAGAGATTGGGAACTGATAATAAATCTACAAGACTGCTCCAGCGAGTCCGAATCAGATTGATGATGACGATTTGGGCTGTGAAAGAATAAAAACGTGTTACAACTTCCTATTGTTGTTTTGTTCTATTTCTCGTGAAACTTACAATAATATTATTATTTCGTTCGTATTTACAGATATTTAAGTAGGCAAGTAATTGCGGTGAAATATGGAAATCCTTTGTCAGACTCGAGCCCCGTTTAAATAAACAGTTCCAAGGAACGCTACATGTATTGGATTGGTCTCATGTTTCTCTCGGAATTATATTTCTGTGCTGATAGAACAGTATCATACACATAAGTGTCAATAACAAAGAATATGTTTGTTACGAATGTATATAAAATATTATAAAGTTCATAAAATGTATGCTCTACTTATAGCTACAAAAATCATAACATTATTTTGAAAAAAAAATGTCAAATGCAGTAGAATATTTGAATTGAAATTGCATGACCAGTAAAATGACTGCTCTGCTAAATCTAGTGTTAAGATTAATGATTTTTTTTTATCTACGTATTTGCGATAAATTAGTCTCTTAAACGTGTTACTTCGCTTAACATTTTTCTCGATCTTTTCTCGAAGAAGTAATAATTGCAATCTATTGTTAATTGTGTTGTTTGTTGCATATATTTCAACCACACGCTTCCTACCTTCTTCAAGTGCATATATATATTAAATTCCTGAATTCCTTTAATAGCAAATTTGTGTTGTCCACAGCCGGTCAACAAACCGAGCGGAGGGAGGATCGCGCCCGTCAGTGCAGCCCTGGCCTCGGCCCGTCGCGACCCCCGTCTCGCGCGAATGCCGCCGGCCCCGCGCATCTCTCCTGCCCAGCCCCCTGCGCAACCCATAGCCCCCAACGTCTTTGACATTAAACCCCTCGACAGACACGTCACTGTCACTAAGCGGAAGAACGTCATTACTATCGACGTCCGACCCGAAACACGTGACCCACGCCGCAATCGCAAAAGGGTCGACGAAAGGCGTAATGACAGAGAAAAAGAAAAGGAGAAGGAATCCAGAGCTAAAGAAGCAGACAAAAACGCCGTCGACGATTACATTGACCGCCTTCAAATACCAGATCCTAAAAAAATCAACAAATTACCGCCCATACCAAAAATACAACGAGAAGACAAAGAAGATCCTCCTGTAAAAAGAAAGAAAGAACTGCCACGAGACAAAAAGAAAAGAAGAGACAAGGACAGTTCTTCCAGCTCGTCTCCCGAAAAAAGGCAAAAATTAAAATTGAAAGTTAAAGAAAAAGATAATAAGAAACTAAAGATAGAAACAAAGCAACGAGAAGAAGTCCAAGAGAAACTGCCGGAAGAAGTCGTCGCTTTTAAGGAACTCAAAAATTATCACAAGGAGAGATACATGCGGAGAAATAGGGAGAAATCTGAGAGTCCTGACAAAGAAAAGGAAGAGATAAAGCCGGCTGAAGAGTCTGCAAGTAAGATTATTTTTAAAATGCGAATAGAATCGAGGAGTTGTAGTATAACTGTGATATTAGGATGTAAGGCGCCTAACTTCTGTGTTAAAATAAAACATTTTATAACTCTTGGAGTATTCATATTGAAACAGTTAGGATTCTGTTCCCTTTACATCTAAGACTGCTGAGTATTCATTAACCAGAAAACAAAGTACAAAACAAGTTTTTACAATTTTTCGTGTTGTATACAGCTATTGTATTCTTATTTGAGAAATTTATGAAAAATGGATAAAAAACAGTTTAGTTGATTTTGAAACCAACCAAAACATTAGTTTAAACCAGTGAGCTGACAAATGGTACTATATTTTATTTTTTATACATTGTACATTTTAATCGACAGCGATACATAAGCAATCCATTTTAAATTTTTTAAAAACATTTCTTACTTTTTTTTCAATTTAAAAGTATGATAAAAATATCTTATTCCAATGAAATAGTGAAAGCTATAATGCTTTGAATTCCAAGACTAAAATCTGGAAGAAATTTATTTTTTACGAACTGGAACCAAGACGACGCAAATGGATCAATCGAAAAGACAAGTACAAAGAAAAAGGTAAAAAAAAAGAATGTTATTGTAAAGGTTTAATAATAATAGATTTGCAAAAGTTTGATATGCTTTCTACAATTTTTCTGTTCTTACAATTGTTCTACTCTCTTATTATATTTGTTTCAGACTTTGAAACTCCACTACAAAATGTCAACCTCCCTGCCTTGCGCATTTACTACAGGGTTGGGTGACTCTCTCTTATCATATATTACATTTTGTCCTGTTGTTCTTGTCAACTAAGTAATTAAATAAGATTTTGTGGAATTTAAATTCTTGTCTAAAAATCCTTAAAAAAATTAATTGATATTTTTATGATTCCAAACTTTTCACTAAATAGATTTATTATTTTTTCCTTGATAATAGTTTGCATAAAAAAAAGAATCAAATTCTTTATTTCTCTGTATTGCACTTATCTTTTATTTTTCTTAGTTATAATTACTAATCAATTTGGGATATATCAAAATATTTTTGGATATTATAATATAGTTGGGACATTAAATTACCTGGAAATGGGAACCTTCAATCGGAACCTTTTCACCAGAAGCCAAAGATCGATAATTTCCAACTTTCGCCACATTTACAACTTATGGAAGAAACCAAGACAATCAGGACATTGACGATAATACGCTAAGTAATACGAAAAGCAGAAGCTGTGTGTCCTGCGGTTTCTTTGATCTCAAGCCATGATGGTAGCATAGTGGACATTTCTATACTCAAACTGACAAGAACCTCTACGTTTCTCTTGTGTTCTAAGATAAATCATTTGTCTTCCACCAAAGAAACCTCGATCCTTCTCACGTCACTTCAATGCCGCTATCCTTGCCGTTCTACTAGTGCACGTACCAAGGGATATTGAACGAGAGGGAATTTGGACTGAGTCTTAGAGCATTTTTTCTAACCCAGGCAGTTAGATCCTTTTGTCCTCAGTATTTTAGGATTTAATGTATTTTTTACCTAAAATTTATCTGCTGCTATAAAGGCAAAGTTGAAAACTTTAAGGAAATGAAAAAAATACTCAGCATCCATAAAATATTTGTTAATTAAACTTTTAATATTTTATTTAACTTCTGAACTGGCCTATATTGGGACCTTAAACAGTAAGCTCGTAAAATACAGTGTAATGTCTAAACTATACTTAAGAGTTAAGGGACATTCTATTTCATTGCTAATGGAAAGTAAGGTAAACCTAGGTAGTAGTCTAGACTGGTTCCTATTCCTACTGTTTAATTATATTTTGGGTACTAACATCACTAAGATAGACTTCAAAGGATGCAAAATGCTTGTATTTTCTTGCTCTTTAAGCTGCCATATATTTTTGAATACCCACCATAAATTATAGTTATCTCTTAACGACATTCAAAAACTACGGAAGTGATTGCACCTGTAATCATGACGCTTTGTGACCTGCGACCTCTCTGGAGCATCCTAATTTGGTCTCCCACTTCCGCTAGACCCAGGAAGTAATAGAATAACCAAGCCATATTCAAGAAAGTGTCTATCGAATGGTCTTTTAAATATTTGCCTACAGTATCGGACGATAAGAACTATGTATGACCCAGGCGCTGTTCAGCCGTGTCTTTGCTGCACAACGGAATTATATTGCGATCTCCTTCTGCCATTGTACCTTGAAGAAAGATCGGGAGGTATCTTCTTGCTCTTCCATGACCATTGCTACGATTGGAAGCTGCAAATCTACTATTTGCCTACTGTGTACCACTAGCGGTCTTGACTACCTGCACCTAAAATATTAAGTTAACTAACATATTCGAGTTCCAACTATTAGTTTAATAAGTCTCATTATTTATCTTGAAGCTGTTGCTAAAGGCTTTGATTTTTTTAATAATAAAATGTGATTTAATTAATTCGTTACCTAAATTATGTAACAATGCACTTAAATGTGCTTCGTAAATTTCTTATACTTTTGATCTAAATTGTTTTTATGTACGTTTGTAATTGTTTTGTCAAAAAGAACAGGGTAATTCGCCATTTTAATATACATATACACTTCCGAAAATAATATAGAAATTGAATCAGCTATCGACTAATATCACTAGATTGATTCGAATTTTGATAAACCTAGAAATTGTACAACATTCACGGAAGTGTTCCCAGCATTGATGATGGTCAACGAAGTCACTAGAAGGAGATAATCTGAACTGTACTTCGATTATTCTTTATCAGCAACTGACTAACATTAGCGGTTATTATTATATTTTTGTAATCTCTGAGTCACAGACAAACAAGTATTGTTATTTTTATGATTTTCTTTCCTAGCATTTTGATATATAAGTTTCATCAATTTCTAATGAATTAATTGTTATTAATAACGTATTGTATTTATCTACAAGTAAACGCAAGTGGAAGTTCGGACTGGAATGGAATTCTTAAAGTCTAATACCGAAATGTAGATTTATACTAAGGTAGTTTTAAGAATCATAAACCGTACGTAATTATGTCAGCTCACTGGATATTTTATCTTATAATATCCTTAAAGTAAAACACACAATAAGCAGCTTGCCATGGAGGACTCTGAGGAGCTACATCATTTAGTTCTGATAATTCTAACACACAGTTATAACATTACAAAAGATAATATAACTTTACGTGATCAAGGGAGACGAGGGTGAACAGGTAAAAAGGTGTGGTACATCCAAGTTTAGACTTAAAGCTGCAATAATTAAAGTCGTGTTTTCAGAAACTACAGAGCCAACTGTGGAGAATAAAGATGTCGATTTGCGCGTGTTGCATCCCGTTATTGCAGAAACAGCTGCACCCATCGGACAGAAACGACCCTCCACCGAGGCCTTGGAAGGCAAAGTTAAGAAAAATAAAATTGATAAGTTTGACATGTAAGTATTTATTATTTTTTTAGTGTGCTTTTATGAAAATAATGTTTTTGTAAAGGAAACACTAAGAATCTTGTTTTACTTTTTTCAGACTGTTTGGTAACGAAGACGTAGATCTTCGACAACTGCCTCAAGTAGAGGAAATAAATGCTCCACCACCGCCATCTATTACTGAAAATAATATTAAAAAATCGTCAAAGTTAATTGAAGACGTTACCCCGGAGGACACCGACGAAACAATTACGTCTCCAGTTCGATCTCCAAGAAAAGATTGGCAAGAAGTTAAAGAAAAGGAGGATACAAAGAAAACGCCATCAAAATTAGACCTTGTCAGAGCCAAGTTGGCAGAAGCGACGAAAGTCAAAGATGGATTAGGTCGCCCTCTTCTATTCAGCAAGTCACCAAGTACGTATTTGAAACTAAATTTGCTGTTTTTATTTAAAGTTTTTTTAGTTATTCATTGGTTACAAAATAATTTATTACAAGCAAACGACTTCTTACTAATATTAGTATTTAGTTGATATTGAATTATTAACTAATATATATATAAATTTATTGTTAAGGTATAGAAAAAGAAAGACGTCGTACACTTAGTTCAGAAGAAACTGACGTGCGTATTAATAACGGAGAAGAATTCGACGCAGAAGACCACAAAAAAACTATATCTATAATCATGAATCAAGCTAGAGAACAATTTAGTGATGGGCAGCTAGATAAAAATCAATATAATGCTTTAATGTATCAAGTGTTACAACTGAATGAAAAGTTGAAGTTGAAAGAAGCAAAACAGAGGGAATCGTTAGAAATTTCTAAAAGAAAACTTAAAGCGCATACACAAGATAACAAAGTACCATCACCAAAGTCCTCTCCCTCCGATATGAATAAATTTGGAGATATCGATGAGAGAATAGCTCCAGCTCCTTATATGGATGGTGTTTCTGAAAATTCAAGTCACAATCAAGACTCTGATATGAGAATGAATCATAACGGAGAACACATGGATATGCCGCCGGGTATGTTTCCTATGCCTCCCATGATGCCCATGTACATGGGACCCTTTCCGAGATGGAGGGGGCAACTCCGCCCAAGAATGGAGGATTTTGGTCCTCGAAGATTCAGAGTACCCATGCCACCTTTTTACAGAGGAAAATTTGACAAAAGAGGACCGAGATTTGACCCAAGAATGCCTCCTTTACCAACTCCTAAACTAGGAATGTGTCAAGGAGAAAATCCTCTAAAACCTTACGAAAGATCCATATCGCCACCTCCGCTTGGTACTCCAGGCTACAGTCTTCCACCCACTGATTTCAAAGTACTAGAGTACATTGAGCATGATCCAGTTAAAACGATACAAATTGATGGAATTCCCAGGGAAATCAGATTTTATGGTGAAACTGCTGTTATCATGCTAGAATGGGATGATCCACGAGAAATTAAATTCTTGCCCGGTTCGAGAAGAATTACATTCGACAATAAAGATTCAGTTGTTTTAAATTTCAATGAAGACTACAAACAAATTGAAATAGATGATCAGGTGTTTGACATTAGATTCGGAGCGCCCACTAGGGAGTTGTATATAAATGGTAGATGGTATGAATGTTTCTTTGGGGGCCAACCTCTCGGAGTGATAATCGATGGGAAACCTCGCTTGGTACATTTAGAGGGGCCACTACCGCAAGTGGATATCGGGAAAGTTAAACGTACCGATTTAGTCGCTGGAAAAATTAATCTTATTGTAAATGCTACTAACATTTGTCCCGTGTATTTAGACGCAAAGATACAAAAATTCTTCGTCAACGGACAATTCTTTACTATACGATTTGTAGATTCCTTGCGAACTGTTCTTATAAACGAGCAGCCATTTAAAGTAGAATATGGTGATCTACCAAAACCTATATTTGCTGGAGGTGAAAAGTACTTCGTTAGATTTTCTGCTTTACCCAAGAATATTAAACCGGGGCAAATAGATATAGTCGGTATGGAGGGTTGTAAGTCAGTAACAAAGTATGAGCCTGTAGATATGCCACTAAAGAAAGAGGAAGCTATGGAAACGGACATAGAACAACCTTTAGAAGTTCCACGTAAAACTCCGAGTCCAGAAGGTGAAATGAAAGGTAACTACTTTATACTATACGAGGCAATAGTAGTTATCTACTATCAGACTTTTGTGTTTTTATTATAAAATGTTTTGTATTTTCCAGGACTTGATATGTTGGCAAGTTTAATGCCAACCAGTATGGCGCCAGCGTCAAGTTCCGAGTACAGTTCTGCCGAGCCATTATTTGCCAAACCAGAAAAGATACCAGGTTTAGAAACTCCTTCTGAGGAGAAGCCGGCTCCGTCTCTACCAATCTTTGGCAGTATTAATGTAAACGATTTGTATGCAAAATTAGTGGCGACTGGTATAGTGCCGATGTTGAATGACACCAAGCCAGACATTAAGAAGGAGAGTAATGCTCCCGCTGAAGAAGTAAAACCAAAGATCGTTGAAGATAAGAATGCTATACATAAAGTTGATATGTTGAGATCGGAAACGTTGAGAGGGTGAGTATGACCAAATATTACATTACTTAAGTTGTATAACAAAATATTGATTATCAATCTTCCTTTATTATCCCCTAAGATACACTACTAAACTTTCAGACGCCCTGGTATCAGTAATATTTTAAAGAAAGCATGCCTTCTTTATTGCTATTTATATTATGTCATCTGATTTAGTAATATTTGTTTATTAATAAAATTATTTTGCTGACTTCAGTAAACAACCTGGAATCGTAGCGAAACTGTACGGCGGTATGCAGTGCAGCGGCTGCGGGGCCCGCTTCCCCCCGGAGCACACGGTGCGGTACTCGCAGCACTTGGACTGGCACTTCAGACAAAACAGAAGAGAGAGAGACTCCGCGAGAAGGGCGCACTCCCGTCACTGGCACTACGACGTGTCTGATTGGCTTCAATATGAGGAGTTAGAAGATTTAGAAGAGAGAGGTTCGTATCATATGGATTATAAGGACAACGGCAAGAATAGAATAGAATGAAGAAAAGAAATAATGTAATTACAATTTTCCAGAAAAAAGTTGGTTTGAAACGGGTGGTACTGAAGAAGGCTCAGTGTCTCCCGCAGAGGAGAGCCCCAGTGTGGCAGCTGCGGCGCCGCTACTGCACTGCGCGCTCTGCGGTGACCGTTTCCAACAGTTCTACAATGAGGATAAAGAGGAGTGGCATCTCAGGAATTCTGTCACGCATGAAGACAAGTATTATCATCCGTTATGCCTACAGGACTACAAGGTAATTCATATGTCTAAGACTGTAAAAACAACCTAAAAAATGAATTCATAGAATTGGTAAATTTATATTTTTATTGTTATTTTAGGCGTCATTAACAAAGGAAGAACCGCCCAAGGAAGAGCCTTCGGTGGAAGTGGAAGAGAAGCCCGAAGATATGGAAGCGATAGAGATCAATGATGATGACGGTAAAGGCGACGCCGACGTATCCGACACTGAATCCGTCGTAGAAGTTGTTGAACCACCCGAGAACGCACAACCTGTAGAGGTAACTTGTTTTAATTCATATGTCAGATACATTATGAAAATTACTACTTTAGATCTACTAACTCTTGATTGTTAAACCAGTACTCTAACCACATTATTATAATCATGTGTATACTTATATCCCTTGTTACTATGTATTAGATTGAGGAGATCGACGAAGGTGAAGAAGATGATGTCCTTCTGAAAATAGAGCCAGTGGTGCAGGTTGTGGTGGAGGATGCTGACACGGACGACGAGACCAGCGCTGAAAGAGCCGATAGGGACAAACAAGCTGAAATAGATTTTGCCAAAGTCAAGATTAAAGTAGAACCTGTTGATCCTGGTAAGAAGACATAATGACTCTATCTTATAAGAATTTGATGCTTTTGATTGGTATTAAGTGTTTGTAATTCACCTCTTTTATGTTATAGATGACGAACCAATAATAACAGCGGAAGTAGAGAGTGTACCACCTACCATCGACACCACCCACCACACAGTAACTTCATCCATAGACGGTAACGTACAACTGGACAACGCCACACCCGCCCCTGTCATACCGATAGGTGGCATTCGGATAAATATATCCAAAACCACACCTGCCTTCGTGCCAGAGAAAGATGATAGGTTAGAAGACATCAGTGGTGATGATGAACCATTCCCACCAGGTGAAGAGCCCGATTTGGAGTACAAATTGAAGCCAACACTGGAAGGTGTTGTGTTTAGTAAACAGCCTCCCGTACGGAAAGGCAATGAACTTTCTGGACTTTGTTCAATTATGTAAATATATCAATGTTTTCTGCTATTGTTGTATTTCTATGTTACATGATATACTAAACCTATTGAGGTGATTGTATCATACAATTATTATATTATAATAGGAAATATTATCATAGTTTAACATGTAAAAAGACTTTACGTTCATGTTATGTAAAATGTTCTTGATAAATAAAACTAAAATCAAATGAAATTAGGTAAATTGAACATTGACTTATGTATTTTGTTACACAATAACGGGTTTTACTCTCATACAAAGTTGAGTCAGAATTTCCATACGACTAATGTTTGACTCCTGTAGATAATTTTCCTACTTAAACGATTAAAAAAATTGTATGTTAAAAAGAAAAAAAAAATATTTATGTTAATATATTTAAGAGATTTAAATTTGCAGAAAAATGTATGTATGTATAAAACATCAAAATGACATTGAATATGATAGGGATGTTAAGTAATTTATTTACTGCCTTAATGACAGCTTGTTTCATCCAAGGAATTTACATACAAACTGAAGAAACTCCGAAGAGTACAGACACTATAGGGGATAGGATCTCTTTCTACTAGCATAAACATGCTTCAAGGAATAGAGAAGAATTAAATATTGCGTTACTAATAACATTAACTTCTGTCTTTAGTCGACGGTCCTGCTTGGAACGATTTTTGCTCTTTACGTGTTGGAAACAAATGTGAACCTTATGCTAGTTATTTCAAGGTGCATATTTGAATATAAATTCCTTGGTATCATGTCACACATAGCGTATATAATGTGACATAGGGTTTAAAGAACAGATTCGTATTTCAAATTCTAGAACCCGCAGAGTTATTGCCAACATAACAAAAATTAAAATCCCAGTCTAATAATTCTCTTGTATTGATAGTTAAAACTGTCACCCGATCAGGCTGGTAATATATTTTGCTTATTAGACTTTGTTCAATTTAAAAAAAAAAAGAGTCAATTCACATAATAATTTATTATAATGAAATTTTCTTTATTTAAAATGCTCAAAAAGACAGCTACTTTATTTCATTACTTCTAATTATATGTTATTTCTGGATTTCAAGCTTCACTTTATTATATTCTTTTTTTTCTTTAAACTTTTATTGCTTATCTATAAACATAAGTGAGTGTTTCTATATTTATTTAAGCTGAATGAAAATTTCTTTTGATTGGTAATAAGATTTCAGAAAAAAAAAACAAATTTTCAAAGTTAATTGCTTCGAAATCTGAATAGAATAAATAATAAACAAACCTTTGTTTCATAAAATCACATTTAATTTAAAAAAATAGTGGTTCGAAATTTAAAAGAAATATTTCCACAGACATTGTGTGCTTTAATGGATAAACTAATTAGGATATTGTTCTACTCGTTAATTAATAAAATACAATTATTTTAAATATAAAAAGCGCGCGTGACAGCGTGTCACAAATTCATGTGTATTACCAACTTCTAGTTGTACTTGTTTTTCTTATGTAAATACTTTGTTATAAAAGATGTGATATTAAATATAAGATAGTTTGTAAATGTAGGATTTGTTTGTATATAACGAATGTGTATTATAGTAGATAGTGTAATTGTTTTTTTTTGGGTTGTGTATTCATTAGGCTCTTTATAAATAAAACATTGAAATTCAAAGTTAATTTAGTTTGATGTCTTCTTTATAAAGCGAATCTAAATACATTTTTTTAGTTAGGTGAAGGAATCTCCACATTTTCCTTTTTGATTCGAATTTGAAATCACAATGTTTAAATAAAAAATTGTTGTTCACAATTCTTGGTTTTTATTATGTTAGTGCCACATTCTTTCTATGTTGATAACTCAAATAAACGTGATTAAATATATTTTTTTTTTATTGGAAAAATTCCCGTTATAATTTTAGAATAATAATTAAAACCACTGTTTTGGTAAAAGGAAAAAAATGTAGGTAAGTTTCTAGTTTTTAACTTAATGTTTATAACAAATTATGATTTCAGTTCGAGAAAGTTACAAAAATTTAGAATCTAACCCAAAAATCTAAGCTAAATTAGGCCTTCTACTTTGAGAGATGTTTATGTAAAGAGGGGCGCCATTTCGAAAAAATTATTGATCTATTAGTAAAATGAGGGAGTCTAGTTGTAAATGAAATATTTAAAAAAATTCTAAATAATTTATTCAATAAAAAACTACATATCACAATTGTGTGGCCATCTCGGGAACGGCAGAGTGTCCTTTATATTAGATACATTACATATCACTTGCAGTAACCTTTCTAGCCCTAAGCCAAACCCTCCAGTGGGGATATTTCCAAATTTCCTTAATTCTAAATACCAGTTCAATGCCTCCGATGGTAACTTTAGTTTCAACTTTTCATAGTCATCTTCCCTGAGGCTGCCACCCACAATTTCTCCAGTTATTGGAGCTAATAAGTCTAACGCATCAACCTGAAAAAAAAATATATTTAAACTAAAAATAATATTTTTGTTTCTGAACCTTTAGCAAAACCATAATCGGTAATTTAAATAAAAAATATATTTCCATTAAGATATATACAACTACAATAACAAATAGTATAATTTTTGGCACTATAAAAAGTATTTATCTAACCAAAATGTTATCAAAAAACACAAAGTGAATATAAAAGTCGGTCTTTCACAAGCAATAAAATAACAAATTGTGGGTAGATAAAACATTGGCTTCGTTAATCTTCCCGACACCTATCATTCAATATTAAGTTATAATTATTTTTGATAGCTAGCTAAATAATTTTGTTAATCTTTTTAATATAAAACTTTAAGCTTAAGAGTGTAGAGTCTTCCTTTGAGGATGCTGGAGAGAAACAAACCAGTGTAGTATACTCAATAGTATAACGAGCCTGGGACTTGAGACTTAGGTGCAAGATTGAAGATCCATTTTACAATAAATTAATACTGCCTCTGCTTGAGTTTGTTTCGTAACATCTAACTAACATAGATAATTACGTTTTTTTATTTAGGTTTATTGTCAAGAAATGTGTGTTTTCAAGGAAAAGTCATCAGCAGCCAATGAGCCTTTGTGCCGGATTTGAACTCAAATAGCCACTAATCTCTACTTTGAGTTAACATAATTTATACATCAGATACCTCAATATTGAAACTAAAACTGACCTTGCTATTATTCTGAGGAGACTCTTTCATATAAAATGATTTCATATCCTTTGGCCATTCCACAACAAACACTGGCACTTGACAATGTTCTACTAAAGCTAATTCTTGTTCTTTGTTAATCCCCTCATCTGCAGCATCTAAACCTTTCTTAGTTAAAATACTCCTTGCTTCATCATAAGTCATGGTAACAAAACTTTTACCAAGCCAGCTTGGTACTTTATTATTCTTATCAATTAAAAACAAATCTGCCTCATTACTATTTCTTGTTTTAGTAAATATATACTTTAATAAATCCTCTATAACAGCTTGTAATTGGCTTATAGTATCACAAAATGCTATTTCTGCTTCAAGCATATAAAATTCTGATAAATGCAATCGGGATCTAGAATTCTCTGCTCTGAATGTTGGTCCCAGAGTATACACATTACCCATGCCTCGGCAAATAGCTTCCAAGTGCAGTTGCCCTGATACTGTTAAATATGTCTTACTCCCAAAGTAAGCTGTATCTTTATTTCTTCCTTCCTGCATCATAGCTTTTACAGTTTCTTCATTTTCTGGCTGAACTTTGAATACTTCGCCAGCACCTTCACAATCATTTGATGTCAGTATAGGTGTGTGTATGTGGATGTAATTATTTGCAGTAAAGTAATCATGTATGTGTTTAGTAACAGCATTCCTAACTCGTAATATAGCAGAGATGTAATTAGTCCTTGATCTTAAATGTAGATATTGTCGGATATACTCCGGCGGATGTGCAGTACGAGGATTAAATGGATATCCATCTAGCACTACACAGTTACCAAGGACTTTAACATGTTCAGCTACGAGTTCCAATTGACCTTTAGGACTTGTAGACACCTTTCCAGTTACATGTACGGAGCTTCCGTATGTCAGATTATCAGCTTTTAAATTTTTTGGGATAATTATTTGTAATTTTTGAGCACAGGAACCATCATTAACATCTGCAAACATAAAATCTTTCTGAACGCGCAGACTTTTGACCCATCCCTGAAATAATTTACAAAATTAGCTAGTTTTTACTAAATTCTTGGCCATATAAAACATATTTGGATATTAATATAAACCCACCTTAACTTCTGTTACTTCTCCAACATTTTGATTTTCTAAAACAGAAGCGATAACGCTATACTTTTTATACTTTACGCTGTTGTTTAAGAATTTACTTAATCTAATACATAAAGTTTTATACAACATTTTTTTAATAATTTTATATTTGACAAAGTATCATTTAATATTTTTTTAAAAAGGAAAACAGAAATGACAAAATGTCAATGTCATGATAAACGTCAAAGACATATGCTTTTTTTTAATGACCTATCTTGTTTAACTGTTCTGCAAAAATATACCGAAAACAGCTTAATAAACAAAATGCTAGGATAGATAGATAAGAGTAAAATAGATTTCTTTCATTTTGTGAATATTTGTTAAAAAGAAGATTTAAAGCTATGCTTTGAACTCAAGGAATTTATATCAAATATGCACCATGAAACAATTTGCATAAGATTGACATTTGTTTCCAACATCGAGATCGTTCCGAGCAGGATCGGACTAAAGGGGACTTTGTCTCTGTCTTACGGTTTTTTGTATGGCACATTATAAAAAAAAAATTTAAAGTTGTTAAATTGACATTAGTTAAGAAATTAGTAACATAATATTTAATTTCTCTCTATTCCATGAAGCATGTTCATAGTAGTAGAAAGAGCGTTTCAGTTTGTATGTAAATTCTTTCTTAGAACTACATAACTTTATACTCTGTCTCAAACTAAGAATTTAAAAAAAAATTTAATTAAAGATAACAGATTTGTCTACCGTACAAAATTTCCCGTCTCAAGCGACTGCTGACAGTAAATTATTGTTTTATTTTAGTATTATAGTATATAATAATACTAAAATACATGCGAAACAATATACCGTTAGCCGGGTCCTTAATATATTACATTTTTTATACTTGATCTTCTCAGGTGACTACAATGCTTGTGGATTGAACTATCTTTTATATCAATCTGAATCCGATCGTCTTGTATAGCAACCCTATAGGTCTAAAAAATAATGAATTAACCTGCTAATGACCAGGCTGACATCTTCTACTACAAGGAATTTTACAAATACAAGACAAATGAATAAAGAATTGACATACTGAAACAAGGCTGTACGGTGAAATACTTTTGCCTTTTCCATTATGTATTAAAACACAGGTAAAAAATGACATACGTATTTGACACTTTGACATCTGTGCGTGGATGACAGTTGACACATATGTGATGAATAAAACAATTTTTTGCAAAGAATATTATTTAGAAAAATAATCAAGAGTTGTAACCATATAGTAAAAATCGGTGACAATGTCGAATGTCCATACAGGGGAATTGTTAAATTTCCAAGACTATTCTCCAGAACACAATGAGAGGAGCGCGCGGATTGATGTCGAAGCTGTTCACACTAATCAATACCACAACTCTATGTCTAATTCCAATTATTCATATGAAGAGCCTAAAGTAGCTGCTGAGGAACCTGAGGCTACTCCGACGAGTGAGAATATTATCTTTATAGTTGCACAGTAGAATATCTTTAACTTGAGAAAGTAATAAAAATAGCTACCGCTTTTAAAATTGTAATTTTGCATATTAAGCTGTCTTTGTTTTGCTCAGCTCATTCTTTAATATTAGACTCTTAATTAAGCAGTAGCTCATTGGTTAGGGCTAAGGGTTATGGATTCAAATTCTAGTCAAATATTATAGGATATATTTCTAGTAAAATGTCATTCAACGTATAATAATAACATTTATAAACTTCGCAGACTAAATGAATGAATTTCTGTAACTTGAAAATATATGACTGAAATAATTTAAGTTTTGCTATTGTCTGTTTAGATTGTATTTAAATTGTTTTTTTTATGTACTATAATTAACTTGCTGCTTAGATACATACCTTTAAAAATTTAGAAAGTTTTTCTTAAAAGTAAATTCTTTTTTAATTTGTATTTCTAAAATTTTATCTGTTATATTGTTTTCCAGCTAATCACAACTTCTGGACTATAGAATATTATCAGAAGTATTTTGATGTTAGAACTAGCGAAGTGATTGAGAGGATCATCTCTTCAGTCCTACCTCAAAAAGTATCTCGTAATTATTTTGATGAAAGGATTAAGGGGAAACCAGACTTATATGGACCAATATGGATATCTGTTACGTTGGTAAGATGTAATGATTATATTAAATGCTAATCAATAAACAAAATGATGAAGGACTTTTACAAAACATTCATTTACTAATGCTATAAAATGTTATGAGTAACAGATAACTTATCAGTAATGTTTTATTTATGATAAAATCTTTAATTAATAATACATTTTATTTGAATTATCTTCCATTAATCTAATTTTTTGTATAAGGCTGGTTATAATGTGTACCACATTACCAAAATTTAAGTCAGTACTTGTTTGAATACAAAAAATATGAACATGGAATGTTATGGACATTAATCCTTTTTTTCCACAAACTCAAACTCAAAATATTTTATTCAAATAGACTTTTTACAAAATACTTTTGACACATCAAAATTGGTCAGTCAGTCAGTTTGTCTGAAGCTACAACCAGTTCGGAAAGCATTTTCCTGATGAGAAGAACTGACAAGAAACTCAACAGTTGCTCTTTTCAAAATGCCATTGTTTACATCATCTGTTTTACAAAGGTATAATCATTCAGCAGAGCATCAATGTCATTTTGAATCCAAGCTTTGTCATCATTCAAATAATCTTGTACAGAGTAGTAAGCTTTATTTACTAAACACTTTTTTATTAGAGTTTTAAATCGCCTCAGTGGCAAATCTAATAAAGGCAGTGGAATCTTATTATAGATGCGAGCACCAAGCCCCATGAAACAATTACTCACTTTGTGGAGATGATAGTACGGTGTTACAAGTCTTTTTTTTATTTCTAGTATTCATACTGTGTGTGTCACTATGTTTGGCAAATAACGTAATGTTCTGCCTAATGTATACAATGTTACAATAAATGTATTGTGACAGCACTGTAAGAATACCTATTTTATTAAAGACATCTCGAAGGGAATCTCTAGCTCCTAGATTGGAAATGACCCGAAATGCTCTTTTTTAAAGAATAAAAATGGATTCTATGTCCGTGGCCCTGCCCCACACGAAAAGAAAAAATTACAGGTATTTACACACCCCTTGAAGGGTGTTGGTTACCTGATGGTCTTTTGGTTTTAGTTTATGTTCTTTTTGAATTTAGCGACACTATAATGTCCCATGTGAGTAAACATACTTTAAAAAAAAAATTAGTTGAGCAACAATACTTAGTGCAGTTGTTTTCCATGTAGGCACCCTTTCCATACCTTGACGACATAAAAAACTCACTAATGTCCTTAATATCTGGCGCCCTGGGCGACTGTTCCACCAAGATCTACCTTAACGCTACCAGCCATACTACTTATTTGTTATATTAAACATGTTTAGAGTCTATTACAATACTAGCTGACCCAATGAACGTCCGTACCGCCTAACAGTCAATGAATGTCATGTTACAGATTTCCTGAACTGTTCACAACCAATATATATGTCAAACCTTTATCATTATTCACATTATTCTACTTTTTAAAATCTAAAATACGCCATTATACGAAATACGAATATTGTGAATATATCTTGTCAATTGGAAACAATTAATTATGTTGTTTAATTTGAGGGGAGAGTTTACCATATTGACGGGATGAACATTAAATGTTTGACAGTTACGAAACCTGTCAACATTTTGTACGGGAAAATGTTATTCTGCTCTTTGGAATGTTGACAAATACAACAAATCAAAACCATTAAAATCCAGCTTTTCTCGAGTTATAAGTGTTTGAACAAACCCAACTATGTTTTATATGTATATATGAAGATGATAATGAATATATTTTCAGATCTTCACCATAGCTGTGAGTGGCAACATAGCAAATTACCTGCAAAGCATAAACAAAGCAGTAGTATGGAGGTATAACTACCACTTAGTGTCCTACGCGGCTACAGCTATCATCTGCTACGTGTGGCTGGTGCCGCTGGCGCTGTGGGCGGCGCTCAAGTGGACCACAGTACCTGATGGACATGATGAGATCGAGACGCAGGTATAAAATGCTATATTAGAACATTTATATTTCGATAAATCTTATACTAATATATAAAGCTGAAGAGTTTGTTTGCTTGAACGCGCTAATCTCAGGAACAACTGATCCGATTTGAAAAATTCTTTCAGTGTTAGATAGGCCATTTATCGAGGGAGGCTATAGGCTATATATTATTACGCTAAGATCAATAGGAGCGGGGTGGACAAGTACATAATAAAACTTGAAAATTGAGTTCTGTTTCAATTTTTTACATCTTCATATCATTTTTAACTTTTAACGGAAGGTTGGAAGCCTAAAAGTTGTTTGTTTGTTGTCAAAAGTGAAATAGTACAACTTTTGACAATTACTATTTTTTAATTTGCGAGTAAATTTCTGAACTCAGTCAATCATCAGTGAGTGCCAAAAATAAGGTACATGATACTAACAGTTGTTACTATGATAAAACATAGTTTATAAAACTATGACTATGAACAATAAACATTTATATTTTTTGTATTTCTGGATCTACCACAAAAGGGGGTCCAATTTTCGTATATGTTCTGGTGATAAAGTAGAGATTTGACATTGAATTTTTTTTAATTTCCAGATGTCAACAACACCTACAATGATATCACTATTCTGCTTATATGGATACTCCCTCTCAATATACATTCCCGTGGCAATACTCTGGACCATTCAGATATCCTGGCTCCAGTGGCTGCTGGTGCTCATGGCGGCGTTGGTCTCCGGAGCTGTTCTCATCTTCTGGCTGCTACCTGCGCTGAAGAAGTCCAAATACTTCTTAATTATAACCGGTTCCATCTTAGCATTTCATTTTCTTCTAGCTGCTGGGTTCATGTTATATTTCTTCCACGTCCCAGACACAGCAGACACCATTATCAATACAACTGTTACGCCCTAAGACTAATTAGTTATATAATATATTAAATGTATAGTTAAAGGAAATCATACAATGGAGAAGTTTCCAATTTTTTTTCTATGTATTAATTGTAAAAATTAAAGTAAAATGAAACAAAAATTTGAAAGAATAATTAAAATATCTCTATAAATGAAAAAGTTATGGGACTTTAAAGTTGCGCATGAAACAATAATTTCGTTTCATGCGGCAGGCCAGCGTGTGACGTCACGTCACCTAGTCGACGCACGGCGTATACACTCAAAATGTATTCATTAGCTGCTTTGTTTTTTCACTAACATAAGATGGATTTGAAGAAAAAAATTCCATCACTGCGTATATATCAATTTTAGGTAAATAATCACTTTGTCCTTTTACGAAATTTTCTTACATTATGCTAAAATAAAAACTACACTAATTACAAATAATCAACAAACAGCTGTACGTAAAACATCTAGAAGCAGTGCAAGAGTTCTGGTGCGGCTATAGGTGAAATGACGTCAGAGAGTGATTGATTATGAACATCGTGAAACATCTCCATTCAGAAATAAGTGTCTGGTAATCATACACAAGCTATAGGCAACAGGCTATATGCAGACTAAATAAAAGAAAGTAAAAATGATACTTTTATCAATCCTACCAACATTATAAATAACAAGATGTTACTCAAATTAGTGTTGCTAACATCATAATTAAAACTCTTGATATTGTGCTTATAATTCAATAAAACTGTGTGGACGTTTACGCATAAGCTTGCGATGTGACTATAGAATGTGGATCTCCTTGTGCGTATTGAACGCTTTTGCCTCAGACACATTTTAGTGCTGATTGTTAGTTCATAATGTAAACCAATAATCGCAGTCCACAATCCAATTATGGACAATATCTTGTAAAAATAAAATTTATTATTATTCAGTTATTTTTAATTTTTGCCTACATAGAAACTTATAAATAGTAAATAGTTTGCATTTTTAATATAATTTTATAAAACTATGAAGTATTGTAATTACTATTTAATGATATAAGAAAGCTATTGATACAAATAGTAAGGGAGGGAGGGATTTACTCGAGCGTCTTAGGGACATATAACATTTTGTAGTTTAGATGATAGTAAGAATAAATATATAACGTTTCCTATTTGAATGTTCCGAAAAACATCTATAGATATATAAGAAAAATTACATGAAGATAATAAGCCAGATGTCAGATATTGATTGTCAAGTGGTGGGGGTGGCCATCTAAAAGGGTTGGAAAAATGTATTCAAGCGCCGTTAGATATTCAAAGGGGAAATTAAGTGATACATATGTACATAAAATGACATAAATGCGTTGTTTTCAGATGACCTTGAGTAAATCCAAAAAATTTTTTCTTGGGGTCCCGTACTAAATAAAAACATTCCTATTCATAGATTTGAATCACCAGAACGTTATAAGAAGATTTTAATTAAATTTCTATGATTTACGAAATTTTGCACAAAAATGGAATTTATTTTATATTTAACGTGCAAAGAAAATAAAAATTGTTTCTAGTTATATTTTGTATATTATGTAACGATTTTATATTGTAAGTAGTTGTGTATAATAAAGAATTGAAAATCATTTTATTTTCTTTAGAATCAATGTAATATGTTAAAATACTAGTCGATCCGCGCGACTTTGTTCACGTGTAGCTCCGCTCCTATCGGTCTTAGCGTGATGATATATAGCCTATAGCCTTCCTCGATAAATGGGCTATCTAACACTGAAAGATTTTTTTTTAATCGGACCAGTAGTTCCTGAGATTAGCGCGTTCAAACAATCAAACTCTTCAGCTTTATATATTATTAGTATAAGATTCTTAAAAACAATTTGTTTAAATTTGAAATCTGTTATATAAAAGTTAAATTCAAGAAAATCTACGAGATTTATTGGAACTTAACTTTTTTTTAAACGAAAACGTCGCGCTCTTTTTATGTTTTGTTATAATTTTGGCAGCATTGGTTTGAATAAAAAAGTTGACGTATTATTTACAATATCGACATTTTGGGAAATAGAATAGAAAGTAAACATGACAACAAAGATACAGATTAAAAAGCAGAAGGTATGCAAAGGTCTTATTGCTACAAGCGATCTCTTACAGATAACCATTGGCAGTTAAAGAATCTTTATAAATAAAAACGAGACAGTGACCAAATAGGGGAATTTATATTTTCGACATAGATAATGTTTTGAGTGTAGCGAAAATTTAATATATGGGTCAATCAGCTTTTATTTGTCCGACGGTAACACTACTCTGTCCCTTATCGATATACAAAAAAAATTGATAAAATTAATGTATTGTATTTATATCATTATAGGCTAACAAAACCTTTAAGAAATTATTTAAAAAGTTGCACTTGTTTTTTACTAACTTGTCCCCGTGATATAGACGAATTTACTAAACTCAATTTTTCCTAGAAAAGAAGTGATATAAAAAGAAATGAGTGTTCTCACAATAAGAAGACTATCTCTTTATAATACAAAGCATATAATCAATTAGTTTTTCTTTGTCAACTTTATATTATTTCTCATTTATCTCAGTCCCCAAAAAACTTTTCACTAATGTTGTCCGTTGGACAACCGCAAACAATGTGTAGAAATAAAATATAGATGGTGCTCTAGTACGGTGTCAATAAGCTAATCTTTTTGTGACCCCATGCATCTAGCCGCCATATTGTTTTCACAATAACCACTGCGTCAACCAGCCGACTTGGTTTGAAGAGAGTGGCCTTATTGTGTCCGTAGGACAACCAGCAGAAAAACATAAGTAATTGCTATTTAGTGCTTAATTATAGTGCACCGTATAGTTTTTAATCTCAGTTCAAACGTGAGGTTTACATAATTTAAAAAAGTTTACTACTTTTGATCAAGCATCTCAAATTTCAAAATATGTCACTTGAACAACTAAATGATATAAGAGTGATTTAATTTTTTAAATGTTGAGAAATTTTTCTAATAAATACTTTTTGCTAATTTCATACATTTGTTTTATTAATATTTCATTAAAACATGAAAATTACATCAAATTAATAAACATCTCTTACTTTTCATTAAAATAAATTATTTGTAAAACAAATCTTTATTGAAATTTAAATTTATAAAAAATATTTTATGTACGTTGTCCATGGGACAAATTAAATAGTCTACTCGAGTTTTTCATTTCACATATTTTTCAAAAAAAAGTGCATTATTCACTGTGGATACCTAAAACATATTAATATTTACTTTAAAGTATATCGTGTTTTTTGAAAAATAAGGCATGTTACTTTAAAATTACAATATTCAAATTGTGGACACTTAAAAGTTTATTGAGCCATATATCTTTTTTAACTCGTAAATTGTTAACAAATTACATTTCCACACATCTACAACCCATGTTGTTCCTCTATATCCTGGTATTGCAGATACGATATATTTTGAAATGTTTTTTATATTTTTAGAAAATATTTATTTGTTTATGTACCAAAAATAAAGTTAAAATAAGATAAGCATAAAGATCATTATACAAAGGGTTGTTTAGGAAGAGGACTCTGCCATTGACACTTTTCCATTCCTTAGTTTGTGTCCGATGAAATACAAACATTTCCAATAAGTTTATATACAATTTATTATAATACAATATACAAGTGTCATTCTGCCACGGTAAGTGTTGCCAGTTCAGCGAGCCACGCGTCCATGTAACCACTCTTGGGCTTCTCTTCCACGGAGAGCAGAGCGCTCGTTATTTCTGACAACATGTTACCTAAACAAAAACAGATTCGATAAAAAGAAAAACTATAAATGTATTGTAGTTTTTTTTACCAGTATTTAGGACATCAAATATTGGCCGACGGACGTCTCTTCAACGCGATACATGCATTGTACTTATACCTACATGAAAATGATCATTTCTACGTACTCAAGCTTGACCAATAAAATTTACTATGCCAAAGTTGATTTAACAAAAATGCACTAATGGTTCCTAAGAAAGTTTCCCCGTGTCTCCAATAGCTTGGGAGTTTCCCATACTATCCCAGTTAAAAAAAAACTTTTTATAACATACACAGTACTGTGACACCTCCCAGTGTCGGGATCGATTTAAAAAATATAAATAGCGTAAGTTCTTTTATACTCTTCGTGATTTGGTTTAATTACATAATATTTTACTTTTGTTTTATATCCAATTTGATATTTGAAATCATATTATTTTCTTATAGACTTGAGCCTTGTATCATTGTGTTTGAAGTTTGTTCACCAACAAACCTCCATACTATAGTACACACACATATACATATATATGATATGATGTAATATAATAAGACCATGGAGTTACAAAAAAAAAGATTAATTTGAATCATAAATAAAAAGGGTAATCTTTGAATAGCATTGAATTTAATAGTAGTCAACGAATTTGTAATTATTATGCTTTATTAAGATTAACGATAAGAAAATTGACAAAGTGGTAATTCTGTCACAAACAAGGCTTACACTATAGGCATGTCTAAGTCCCGGCTTCGCCCGGGTGCAACTTACCACGTCTATTTAGGTTTAATTTCAAAGTTTAATCACTATATTATGTATATGATTAATTCCCAAAGACATATCTTTCTCTTCATCTCCACGTCGATAGATGGCGTACGAGCACACTTATCTTATCCTTACCAAAGCTCTATTTATTTCTGTATCATATTTTATCAAAATCAGTTCAGTAATTGAAGCCTGATTGTACAACAGATGGACAATCCGTCAATAGATGGCTTAAGTAGTATATTAAATCACTGTTTAGTTTGTATTACACACAGATAATAATGTTACTTACTGTATAAATCATTGAGCATAATATCCCGCGACTTCTCGCAGAACACCAGCAAGTGACCCTCGCTGTCTCCGAGCTGGGAGAGGAACTCCACATCTCGCGACACGCGCTGGTACACCAGCGTGGTGCCGGATAGGCTCACCGACTGTATGTCTGTTTGTAATTTATCATCTGAAACATACATGAATGCCATTTAACGAATCAAATCGTTACTTTATAACGTCGTATTTATATGGCGTTGAATTGCCTCATTATCTTTAATTATTCTCCATTTAATGACAACTCTTAATAACGTCATAAGTACCTCAGTACTTTATGCGTCGTAATATAAAGTTTACACTGTTAATCAAAATTTTAAGATTGGAGAATTAACAATGAGTAATAATGTCGACAAATCAAAATTCATTGCGATTTTGACCTAATATGGAGTTTGTCGTTAAAAAGAATGTTGTTAAAACAAGTTTAAACTACCATAATTTGAAACATTAAATATAAGGGTTTCTTTGAGCAGAATTAAATTTCTATAAGGTATAAAGTATAGCGAGATCGATTTTGGCTTGAGTTTCTGTGGTAAAAAAATTATATTAAATATTTATAAGTTATTACTATCTGTCAGAGGAGAGAGGCGGCAATCTCCATAAAATAAATTGGTTTTGTATAGTTGGAATGGCAAAGTTGAGTGGTAATATGAGTCGGAGTGGAGGAAGGTGGAGAAAGGATAGAAATGAGGTGGTGAGGAGCACCTTTCGCCGCTTTCTGCTGGTAGCCATGTCCTCAGGTTTGTTTTGTGGGGATGTTTTTGGGAGGCCCGGGCTTTTTCTCGACATATTACACGTCAAAGTGTGTTTTCATCTACACCTACTACCACAAGCAAGTTTACAACTACAAGGATTAAGACAATTATAACGAAAGACATGGCTTCGGTCTTACTATAAAATTAATAAAGAATTAACCTAAAGGCAAGGCTGTACAGTGTAATAGCTTTTCCTTTTTCATTATAGAATATAGACAGAGGAAAAAAAATTACTATCCGTCATTACAGGGGAGTTTGATGCACTTACTTACATTTAGCAGTATCAATGTAGCCAGAACATATCCTGAGTCCGTACACCATCACCTGCATTATACTCAGCTGACATTCACATCTGTAAATACAATTTTTGTTTTATGGTGCATAAGGTGCAAACGAGCAGATAGTCCACCTGATGGTAAGTGACCACCATCGCCCATAAACATCGGCAAAACAAGAAATACTCTCGTTTTGTAGATGCGTTGCATGAAAAAAATTCTGCGGTTTCAGCGGATCCTGTACTAGATCCGCAGCATTAATAGGATGGGAAAGGGAGAGGGTAAGTCTAGCCCACATGCGGTTCGGCCAGAACGCGTCTATGACACTTGGCGATCTGATTCGCATGCTGGTAGTCGCAAGTCAGTAGGGGAACAGATCCCCTACCACCAAGGGGGTGCTGGGTTAATCGGCTCTTTACGAGATGCTCTCCCAGCGGCAGAAGGGAATAGTTTAACTAACCCGTCCCCTCACGGGAGAGAATTATATTATTGGTTTTACTTCGAACAACTTATGTATCCGAAATGTATTAAGGGGGGATTATTTGTTTATAAAAAATCGAAATTTAAAGTTACAGAGAAATCCGTCGATCAGGCACAAGATTATCTATTTATAAAACTAATTTTTCTTGTCCGATTGATTTTAAATGAATCTCCAAAAACTTATGATGGTAACCGCGAGGACCTTCTGTTGGAACTGGGTCAACACAAACAGCTATAACTTTTGAAATTATACATTTTTTCCATTTTTCGTGACTTCAAGTCAAAACATTGTGTAATGATGTCATGTTCTTAATTTTATAAAATAAAATGATTTAATGGCCAAAAAAAATTACTGAAAATTCCCAATTTAACTATTTTCACAAATAAACGATTATTATCTACATTATACTTAATTATATTATCACTAATTTAAGTCGCCGGTAGATCCAATATATCCTGCGTTCCACTAAGCGATCTCAACGCCCACGCTCACGACCGCCGTTTTTCCCGTTCCACTTGTCCGCGAGCGTTACGATCGTTAACCCAAGTGGAACGGGCAATTGAGCGTTAACGTAAATAATTCAAATGGCGAGTTTTTTTTTGATTGACTTTTTGATATTTATAATTTGATCCATACAAATATATAAAATTAAACTAATCTCTGAAATGGCTGGACCGATTTTGACGGGACTTTCACTGGCAGAAAGCTGATCTAACAAGGAGTAACTTAAGCTATTTAACATCTCGCTACGACCCATAGGAGCGGAGCAACACGCGAACGAAGTTTCACGGTTCGGCTAGTTGTAACAAAAATTAATTTTATATAAATATGCGCTATAGAAACATTCACGTCCACTAATAAATCTCTATCCGTATCAAATAAAGTTATTTACATCGTCGCCATTTTTTTTCGTTATAAAAATGCCGACAAATTGTGCAACCACAGATCACTAATTTTGCAACGCTCACAACGTCCCACGATTTGATTTATGGGTTGTGATGATAACCATGATTATAATGATTTCATTCTTATTAGTAATACCTATCAACATATAAATTGTTATCGTATGTTTAAGTACAAACACTAGTAGCGCCATCTATCACAATTCACGAACTTACAAGAAAAGCCAATCGAACGATTGTGTCGCTTCTATGAAAATTATCGGTTTTAAAATTATTTAACTACTACACAAAAAATCCATATGCAAAATTTTGTAAATCCATTTATATATGCAAAGAGAGCTAAAATTAAATTTACGCACACTTATATACATATACAATCACACAACTATAAACTTAGATATGAAAAAAAAAAATTTATTATACGCAAAGTGACCCAAAATTGTCAAAGTTTTACATCTTATTCATTTGAGAAATAAAATGAAATATTACCTCTTTTTATCCAGCAAATCAGTGTTGCCATCTCTTAGACAATTATACAACACAATCACGCTTCTAGTGACATCTACAGCTTGTTGAGGCAACCGTTGTCTGTCTATACATTTCAATGCAACTTCTACTTGTTTTAGAAGCACTTCTAATGCGCAAGAATCTTAAAAAGAAATATGTATAATGATAAATGACCCTTCAAATCCAAAATATTATAGGCTGCTTTTATTAAAGTTCTTGTAGGATAAAATCGTTCATACGGATTCAATCAATCAAATTTGAAATACTGATTTCTATCATCTATTGGTCTAGTACGGCCGATTTTAAACAGATTTTTTTTTGTGGTTATCTGCAATCAGTCCTAAACTATGAGCAGATTTGTTCCCTGTCACTCTTGTCATGTTCAGGAGCTCCTCAGCAGGAGACACCTTATGCTTTACCATCTGTCGCCAAGTCTCAGTCGCTTGGGGTAGCTGATACTTGTTAACACAGTGGCTAATGGCTAGTGGTCGTTTGGGTGCGTTTAAGGCCGGGTTTTGTATCTATTTCCCGTTACTTTTAGCTCATCCTTGACAGTTCTTATGTTCAGGGTCTCATGAATCTCAGAGTTGGTGATGTACCATGGCTCATTTAAAATTGTTCTTAATATTGACTTTGAGAAGGGAGGGAGTTATTGCCCAATATTTTTTTTTTCAAGAAATAAAGTAATATTTTGAATAAATTTGGTTACATTAAGTAAAACATCTTCCCTCACAAAAATATAGCCATATCTTACATAATAATATTTATTGTGATATTTTTGTTTAGAATAAATCTAACGCATTAAAAGTAAAAACACACTTTCTCATTTAATGTAATTCACTGAAGGGGGAGGGGCGGGGCGTCAGGAAATCGCCAAAAAATATCACGTAGTAATAAAAAATGTAGACTCATTATTATATTGGCATAATAATATAAATTAACAATTCTTACTAATATTATAAATGCGAAAGTAACTCTGTCTGTCTGTCGCGCATTCACGCCAAAGCTACTGAACCAATTTAAATGAAATTTTGTATATAGATTGTCTAGAGCCTGAGAAAGGACATAGGCTACTTTTTAATGCGAAAAAAGGGTTGTAAAGGATTGAAAGGGGGGAATGAGCGCGGCGTAGTACAGCACTCATCCTGTACGACGCGGTGCTGTGGCATATGTGTCTTATTTGTAAAATAATTCGCTTAAATAATTAAAAATGCTACTAAAAGACACTATTACACGCGGACGAAGTCGCGGCACAGCTAGTTATTTGTATATTAAAAATATAATGGATAATCTTAGGTGGAGCGCTTAATAATCATGTAGCGCTGACACATTGGCCTGGTGACCTATATTATATTTATTGCTTATTTTTCGTTTCTAGGCGTTTAATGAGGACGTCATAATCCAGTCAACTGATCGGTTATAATCGGCTTTACTTGGGATCCCCTTCTATATCTAATTACTAGTCGACACGCGTCACTTCGTCTGCGTGTAACTCCGCTCCTATGGGTCGTAGCGTGATGATTTATAGCCTATAGCCTTCCTCGATAAATGGGCTATCTAGCACTGAAAGAATTTTTCAAATCGGACCAGTAGTTCCTGAGATTGGCGAGTTCAAGCAAACAAACTCTTCAGCTTTATATATTAGAAATATATATGGGTTATGATTATTATGTATAAATGAAAAAGATAAATTCTTTTAATTACCTTTGTTATATAACAATACTCCTTGGTCATAATCCACTTTCAAATTTCCACTCGCATTATTTGAACAAAGACTTTTAAAATCTTCAATTAGAGATAATAACTCCAATATTCGACAGCTGACAAAAAGCCTGGGTCGTGATAATATTAAGTTTTTTACTATCTGTAACACTAATTTCTTGTCTATATGTTTATATATTGTTTGTAATAAATATGTTATTGATTGGATTAATCCACTGTAGAGTACAGCACAAGTCTGCAACAATATAAAGATTATATATTAATTTAAACTTTAAACATTAGCAACAGTTTAAATAAAAATCTGCAAAAAAAAACTTCTAACATTTAACTACCCACAAGATTCAGAAGATACTACAAATTTGTCTGGCAGCAGGTTGAAATCATACAACCTAATTTAATGTTTAAAAAAATTTGATAATATAAATATTTCTACACTATTATCGAGTATTTAAACTGTGAACAATTACGTTTCAATTATATTCGTCTGTGTCGTCGGCGCGTAAGTTAGACTTAGGTTAGCCTAATCTTAGCTTTGAACAGTGAAACTGAATAGTTGAGGCAAGTGTTGGAATTCTGTTAAAAGGCCTTTTAAACCTACACCTTGGTCACAGGTCCAAGGCGCTGCTGAGGTTCCTGTCGTAATTGTAAAAGATCATAATGTTTAGTTTTCTATCGGTACAGTAGCAGTATCTACGTTGAGTTCTTTTTGTGTCCTCTCCTTCCTTCTCATTTTTTTCTCCGAGTTATATATATTATTATAATTATGTTTAATTTAATGTAAATTTTTTAAAATATAATATTGTACACCTGATATGGTAAACTGTTAAAAACTACAATTACTTATAAGATCTAAAAATGTATTTACAGTTTATGCAATATATTGTATTCTGATTTGATTTTTAAAAACATAGAAATACTTACAGTACAATCTAATAACTCACATATTCTATAAATATCGTCCACAATAGAATCTGTTTGTCTGTTCACATCAGTTTCCTGTACTAACAGTTTATTTGCAATATCTTTGTGTATGGAATATTCGGGAATGTAAGCCAGGATGGTGACTAGTTTACGCGCTAATATACCTTGCTCTTCTTTGTAGAGGGCCCTGAGAAGAAGCATAAAGATAATAAGAGACAAGTGACAACTGTCTTTAGGGGGCTGTAAACCATACCAAATTGCAGAAATAGGGCCCATTCGTTATTTATGTAATTACCTTCTTAGTAATTTCTGAAATTCCCAAAGAACAAAGCTTTTCATTCTTGTGAAATTCTTATGTAAGAATAGTACATAACATTTTTTGTTGCGTGTTTAGTTTTATATATTTTAAATACTAATGCGAAGCAGCAAGCTCAAAACTTGCTTTTATTTTCGTTTTAAAAAAAAATTGTATTTAGTTATATAAGTGTAAAAGTTTCATTATTTATTTATAGTAATATCCATCACTGATTTGTGAAATCCTTTATAAACAACTAGAATAAGTAACTAAATTGTTGACAACGAAATTTTAAAATATAAATTAAAAAAGCCAATTCCCAAGTTTATTCATATGTAATATTATATCTTTAAAAGATTGCGTGCCTTTAGAAATAACTGCACTGCACCAGAGATATATGAAAATATGTAGTAGAATCGCTTCATCCGACACACTGAGCGAGGCTAGCTAATTGAAGCGATTCCATTGGATCTCTTAACAAACACATCCCATGCTTCACATAGACTGTAGCTAAGACCTGATCCTATTGTTACATAGATTATGTACGCACTACCTACCTGCCTGATAACAAATCCAGCTTGCTGACCACCAATATGTTCGAAGAGACATCAATATATTTCTCATCCATCTCCTTCAGGAATGCTGTTGTCATTCTCTGTCTAATTGTTTCTAGTTCTATTCTTACTTCCCTTACTACTTGTCTAACTAATTTAAATATCTGAAAAATTTGTCTCCTTAAGTTTTAATGCCAGTTTCACTTGTGTCTGATACTTATCTGACACACAATGCTTCTGAATAATATATCAGGGACTTTATCGGCCAATGGTCAAACCAAGCCTTAGGGGCTTATAACTTAATATTTTATTATTATCATAACACAATTACCTTTAAAGTTAAGTAGACATGCTACTTAAAACCACACAGCTTCATTACAACATTAATGAAAAACAAACCAATAAACACCTTTTTCATTTATATTAGTATATATTAGGGCGCTTTTAAAAGATATAAAGAGGATAGCAATTTGGTGCTCTGGAACTTTTTAGTAAATCGCACTTTCTACAAGTCATATTTTTTTTTCTTTAGCTTTTGTCATTTACGAGATAGGGGCGAAAAATACTTTCTTTCACCTCGCCAGTTTAAGTTACGATTACGCCGCAATGGAGACTCTTTTAGAGTATTCAATTTGGAAGAAATCTTATCATTGACCAAGACTATACCAAAAAAGCACCCTAGTATACATATATACATGAATACATACATTCATATACTTCTCCGCAGCCCCATCTTTACAAACATCTAAGCAGCTCAAGTCTTCACATATCCTATTTAAATTAAATTCTTTCTTCTCTATTATATTATTGTTAGTTGCTCCTGCGTTATGGAATGTATTGAAGATTCGGTACTGATTCTGTGTGTTTGTTTGTAACTTGAGTTTCTCGTTATATTCTAGTATAGAATATTGACTAGATATTGGTTCTGATACTAGAGGTATAAGCTGCGATAGTCTTGATTGGTCTGGAAACATAACTATATATTAAAACATGAAAAAAAAAAACGATTCCTAACCCTTTCTGCTTCATTTTAATTATTTAAGAGCTTTGTATAAATGCATATTAGCTTAAGTCAGAAGAACATTTTCTTTACTCCTTGATTTACAAATTATAATTTATTAAAAAGAAAAATAGTGATTTAATGTAACAGAAGTATTAATAATTTTTAGCCTAAATCATTTATGATAAATAACTATTGAACTAATGCATATAAAAAATCTAAACACTGCCCTAATCCTCCTCATTTTGCGGAGGAGACCCAGCTCAGCAATGGGCCATTAAAGGGTGACAATGATATGTAAATAAAATAGTTACAGCAATTATTAATCCTGCAGAAATCAACACAGAAGTTACACTCACTCACTGGTCGTCATGGATAATTTACCTGCTCTTTGTGGAATGGTTAATCTAATAAAATGTGACTTCTCAGTCTGAACGCCATTAGATATAGTTTTCACTTTTATGCCATCTAGTCTTTGTCTGAAATAAAAAAATGCTAAGGATAAGGTGAACAATGGATTGCAATTCGTGGTAGCTTCAGACAGACTGACTAACCTATATTGAAGTAAAAAAAAGTACTTTGAGTTTAGTTTCTAATTTTAATTTCAAAGAGATTTAAAAAAAAATTAGTAGTTTGGAAAAATTACGTCATAGATATGTCGTTTGCAGGAATCGTGACCTGTGTTAATTTTACTCTATTTGATTCCAACATCTTGCACTTCTCCTTCATACTCATCACTTCCAGGTTCTGGAAATTAATAAATTATGTCACAATTTAAACTATCTACAGTTATTTGACTTCTACCACCACCATTAACACTAAGTATCCCTCCAAAGCTGTAGGTCTGGGTTAAAAATTACCATATTTATCACTTTAAAGTTCACGACAATGAAAAACTATAGACATACAGAAACATGATATAAAAGAAACTTGCATGTTATGCAAAATTATTTGGAGCTTCTAAAAAAAGATGTTGGTTATTTAAAGTGATCTATTTCAACAAGGGTTTTAGGCTGAAATGAGTGAAAGTGTAGGGAAGGATGTGTTTGTTATAGAAATGCTTCATTTGACACACTCTGTCTGTGAGACTAGGTAAATGAAGTGAAAAAAACATCCTTTCTTACACATCGTCCCCCATCTATTGTGAAAATGAAGTCTTAGGAGGGTGTACATAAGTGAAGAAAAGAATTGGTATCTCATTTAGATGGAGTTCTATGATTTTGTAACTATAAGAATACACTTTTATAGCATTTTTTCAGTAATATTTAATGAGGTCATATAGACTTACAGATTAACACTGAAAAAATGCAGAATAAATTAAATACTTTGAAAAATATATACCTTAAAGTCTAGTTGTGTTTTTAAATCTTCTAGTTTACTATTAGCAGAAGTCCACTTCTCCGACCATGCCATTTCTATTTTTTCCTGGGCTTTTATTTTTTCTACCTTCACACTATCCACAGCTGCCTGACATGTTTTCAATTGAGTTCTGAGTACTGAAGACTCACCCTCCTTTGTCATACATTTTTCTTGTAATTGACCATTCTCAGACTTTAATTTAGCATTTTCTTCTTGCAACTGTAGCAATTGGCGGTAGATGTTATCCAAGTTTTGGTCTTTATTATAATTTATTATTATGTCATTGCTTATATTAACACCACTAGTGTTAATTGCTTTAGAAAGACCAGGTAGAGGTGATGATATTCTTCCATTAATAGAATTTGCATTTATATGATTAGAAACTGGTTTTTTAAATGGAAATATAGATGTGGATAGTCCTGGGTCCATTGACACTACTTGTGTACTTGTTAATGAAGGTTGCATACAAATACTGTAATTTGGCAAATTACTGACATTTTGATCATTGAATTCTTTAGGGTCTTCGCACATTTGACTTGCTAGTAGAAGCAATTCATCATCACTATCATCACCCCAGTTGGCTGGAATGTCCTCTACAAATACAGTAAAACTTATAGACACTTGAGTAACATTTTCAACTAATAGTCATGTAATTAACACAAAGTTTTTCCTTAAATGGAGTTTAGACTGCTCTCTCATTACATCAATATTTAAAAAGGATTTAAGAAAGTAAAAAGCTCTTTATATATCTTTTTTATTTTTATTTATAAACAAACCTTTGCTCGAACCAGCATTTTGTCTTGATGGAATATTGTGATTAGAAAAGCTAATATCAAGCTTTGCCTTTTTACGTACGCTATAGTCTTGTTGAATGAACCTTTTAGACATTTTGGTAGGAATAAGAACGAATAATAATTCATAGAATTACAATTAACTTCGTGCTTTCAGTTTTAGAGATTTTGAACAATTTGAACAAATAAATGTTCAAAACTTCATTCAAAAAATGATAAAAAAGTTCAGACGACAGATAACATTATACCAAAGATTATATACAAATATAAAACGTCATTATACCACAGATCTAGTCAATGACCATAGCTAATAGTTATAATCTTATGTATATAATATTCTGTGCCTACTATCTTTAGTGTTGCAAATTATTTAACTAAACTTTCCTGATTGATTGCCAAAGGTAATGCGTAAAGTATACTCAGTGCGCACTATTTTGTGCATACCTACATCTTAATGAACACCTGGTAGGTATCAACGATAAAGAAGAATTTGTTACATGCAATTGTAAAACAGATTTTTTTATGGCAGTTAGGGGGCAAACGAACAGATGACCCACCTAATGGTAAGTGGTTATCATGGACATCGGCAATACAGGAGAGTGATTCTTATTTTTCCTACGCGTTGTCACCTCGAAGATATAGTGAGAAAGGGAAGTGAAGAGAAGAATGTTACGATTTCAGTGGACCTAAATGAATACTGAGGTATAGATAGTTTTTAACATTAGAAGAAAACAAAACAACTTCGTAACTTATGTTGTAGTTTTAATGTTAAACATTTTAAAAATGATTATTTTTTTTTTAAATAAATATTTATTGTTGTTGAAACAATTACATTAAAGGTATGAAATAAAAATATACTTTTAATTATTGCATTTATTTAATATCAACTCTTAATTATAACTTTTGTCTGGAATATTTTTAATGCTGATTTTACCCTATTCTCCATATTATATTTCAAAATTAAAGATATTTAGTCAAGTCTCAAAGGACATACCACAAATACTAATGTTTACAAATTTTACAACTGTTAAAGGAAAAAACAATAGTCTGGCAATACATTGTTCATTGCAAAGATTACTAAAAGTTGTATTAATTTATGTCAAGATTTTATTGAATCATATATTATTAAATAAATTAATTAAAATACATCTAATATCTATATCTATATTTAATATTGTAATTGAAATATTCCTTTTTAATTTAATACATAGGAAATTATTTTATACCATAGATATTGAGAAGACGCGGAAAAGTTTGTGTTGGTATAAGTCTAGATTGGTGTTGATTTAGTTCGTCGTGAAATATTGAAAGAAGTGGACGTGCATCATGTCTGTTGCGTATAAACTTGGTGATTTAGTTTGGTATGTACTTAAACATAACGTTATAAATTAGAAATGATGTATAAAATGTCGCCTGCGATGTAAATTTCCATAATTTTGTTTGTTACAGGGCTAAAATGAAGGGGTTCAGCCCTTGGCCCGGCCGGGTAAGTTTCTATGCTATGCTATTTTGAAGTAAAAATGCTGTTAACGGTGTATAATTGAAATAATTCTCCTTAAAAAAAGTTGAATTCTCTAGTCATTGTATTGTCAATACTAAATTAGAGAGAATTATAAGATAAAAATTAATGAGCGGGAATTTTTTTCTAAGTACCAATGCTGACGCTAATGGGCTCTATATTGTGGACGCTATATTTTAAGTTGTCGTCGATCTGCAGAGCAAACCGCGGAACAGTAATTTCGTTTGTAAACAAATGTCCCAATAAAATCTTATTTCAGATCCCTTTCATTTTATCATGTGTGAAAGAGGGAGAAAGCATTGTATTTTGATGTGTAAAATGACATTAATTCGTTTTTCAGGTGGCTATCCCGACCCCAGAGCTGAAGCCTCCCAAGAAGGCAATGAATGTACAATGCATTTATTTCTTTGGAACCAATAATTAGTAAGTAATCCAGAAATTATTAAAATAATCTAGGTCCACCTAAAATCATTACCCTTTTTATGTATTTCAGTTTTATTGACCTATATGTTCAATAATTTGGTAATATGTAGGAAGTATGTAGAATATTCTCATATAAAAAAAGCTTTCATATATATCTTTTTATAAGAGATAATAAGATTTTATTCTGGTCTAATATTACACATTAAAAAAAACATTTCTATGTTACACTTGACTCATTTTTTTGATTTGATTCTTTGAGTCCAGTTTAAAATTTTATTTTATCAAGTTTAAGTTATAATTCATTTTTGTCTTCATTATGAGAACAAAACAAGAAGAAAACAATAAAAAAAATAATTAGAATTAATGCAGAATCTTGATGTTGAAAAAAGAACAAAAAAACAATTTCTCTTTTGATGAGACTGACATATAATTTGAGATTTAAATTATTTTTGCAATAATAGACAGTGTAAACATAAAATAATTTTTTCAACATAAGTTTTAACATTTTTTATCAACCTCATGCAAAAATAAAATAGTGTTATAAGTTTAACATGTGTATCCATATGTGTCAACAGTATCATAGTTAATAAACTGATTTTCTTCTGTTTGAAAACTGATATTTGTAATAAAAAAAATTAAATAATTATGTCAATAAATGTATATTGATTCGTCGAAGCATTCGTCTCATCGCTCTCCTTCCTTACCCTATATTCGAGGTAGCAAAACAAGAGATACTCTAGTACTCTCTACTCTAGTGTTGCTGATATCCGTGAGCTGTTGATCTGCACCTTTGTCCCTGATCTGTAATAAACAAAAATAGTGTCTTATTTAAAAAAATCTTTTATAAAGTTTTACTCTTATATTCGCTTGTACACTTAGCCCATTTACAAACCCACAGACAAAGATCACAACAATCCTGCCATTTATGTTATATTTAATATGATAGTGTTAAATATATGATTTTCATATATGTAGCACTATCATATTAAATATAACATAAATCAACAATAAGAGCTAACTATGAGTTTTAAGTTATATATTTAGATTCCATTCAGTACATTTTCATGTAAAGGGTAATTTTGAAATTGTCAAAAAAGTAAAAATTAATTTTAATTATTATTTTTATATCAGTCAGCTTATATTGTAATAGATTATAATATCATTTAAACTTTATTGCATTATGGTGGATACTGAAGATACAATTGGAATAGGATCGGCTAAGAGCATAACAAAATGAGGGCAGATGACCCCACCCTAAAAATCTTTATGGTCTTAGAATATTAATTGTCCATGAATAAAAAATAAGATAAATATAAAATTATCTACGTAATGGATGTTGTGAAATTTTCAAGTCAGTTTAGAATTTGATCTATAAGCCCCTTTAAGGGATTTATTTTTTTGTGAGAAAATTCATTATGCATTATATTATTTTTTTTAAAGAAAGTAAATCTAAGCTTAAAAAGGAATTGCTAAATAAATTCTGTGGCATACAAACATTTTATTTCTGGTCGGATCCCTAAACTAAAAGTTTTCAGTAAAAAATTTAAATAGTAGGATTAATCATGACATATTCATATTGAAACCTTTTAAGAAAAGTTGGTATTATTTTATTGTATATGTCGGGGTATAGTTGGGATAGGATAATAATGAAGGCCGTGTCGGGCTATAGTTAGGGTAGGATAGTAATAAAGGGGACATGTTGTTAGTCCTTACATTCTATTTTGATGTGTTAACACAACCTTAGGTTAGGTCAGCCTTATGTTAACCTATCCTAAGACAAACAGTGAGACCAGGCAGTGGAGGTGAGTGTTATGATCATTTAAAGGATATCCTTAAGCCTACACCTTGGTCACAAGTCCAAGGCACTGCCTGGGTTCCTGTTCAAAAACTACAGAATTGTGATATTCAATTATTAATTCATTCAAATACAGCCTTCTCCTTTAGATTCGATTAAATCATCTCTCTGTTCTGACATATATATATATATATATATATATATATATATAGATGATAATGTTGGAGTTAAAACCTTGAAGACAGATACATTATATTTTCAAGCAGAGAAAATAATGTTTTGTAACTTAATAATAGTTTCAATTAAGTTAAGGAAGAGTAAAAGAAAACCATTATATTTATTATAGGCTGCAGGCAGTCTTAGCACAATCTCAGTACACAAATATATATACTGCATTCCTCCATGATTTACATATACTCCACTTATTATTAAACTACTGTGTGCATGCGACTTTGCTCGCGAAAACTCCAGAATTAGATGCAGAGTGAATTGAAAGACTCACACCCCAAGTCACTCTTTTGTGATACAATGTTCTTTCTATATGCCATTATTTAACTTTGTTCTATTTTGGGATAAAAATTAACCTATGGTTTAATCCAGGTTATAAAGTATCTGTTTTCCAAATTTAATGGAAGTCTGTTCAGCAGCTTTTATATGATTGAGTAACAAATCTTCAAACTCATTTTCTACACAAGTTTAACAGCTAGGCAGCATTTTGAAAAACGTAATAATAATGATGATTTTGTCAACAGTGCCTGGATTGAAGAGCATAATATCAAGCCGTACCAAGAGCACAAGGAGCAGCTGATCAAATCTTCCAAGACAGCTGGGTTTAAGGAGGCTGTGGCACAAATTGAGGAATATATTGAGAATCCTGAGGTTAGTATAATGCCAACTGGCATTGAACATGGTAAGCTATTGTTGTTTCAACGTTTAGATTGGAGATCTGTAAACTTATTTAGCCCGTACACTACCATATTTTTTATTGAAATAATTAGGAATAGACATGGGATAGAGGTATACACCATTTGACAATGAGTGGTTCCTAGATAAAAGTAAGAAGAAGAGATAGAATATGATTCAATCTCGAGCTAAGAGGAGAGTACTCCAGCCAACATATGGTGGTAGTAGGGGATTTTATCACCGATTGGTAAGCGAATCTGATCTCTGAATATCCATCTCCCACCCCTTAATGGGGCTGCAGTTTCAATGGGATTTATTTAAGCTAGTAAACCTCAGCATTCTTCTCTTTCTCACTCAATTTTCAAGGCATCAACGCATCAGCAAGATAGAGAGAGATACACAGAGTATCTTGTTCATGTATCTGTTTTTCATTACAGTTTGGGAACCTTACCTAACCTAATTTCTTTCTGACCTGAGCTCACTTTGTGTTGCCAACATTTGCTTTGTGATATGGCAAAGTGTACACAGTATGTGTGAACCATACTCATATAACATCATGCATATAGAATACTAGTCGACCCGCGCGACATCGTCCGCGTGTAGCTCCGCTCCTATTGGTCGTAGCGTGATGATATATAGCCTATAGCCTTCCTCGACAAAATGGGGTATCTACTGAAAGAATTGTTCAATTCGGACAAGTAGTCCCTGAGATTAGCGCGTTCAAGCAAACAAAAAAACTCTTCAGCTATATATATACAATAAGAACTAGAAATATGGCCAGTTAAAAAAAAATATTGCTTGATTGCCTTTTTAATGTTATTTATTTCAATTTTACTTAAACTCAAAATTATTTATTCCAATTAGACCTTTTTTTTAAAGTACTTCTGATACATAAAAAATTGGTATTTATGCATACCAGTCGTTGATTTAGACATAAAAATAATGGTGAAAAAGCCAAAATACCATTCTTTTTTATTCAAGACCCTAGAAAAGTTGAGAAAAAATAAATTGAAAATGATATTTTTACAATAATAAGCATAAATAATTATAATATTAGTTATAATTATGTGTAAACAATTAAAACAAATATAATACTAACAAAGGGAAATTTTATAATTTCCATAATTTAGGCTAAAAAAATATTTGGTCATCTATTTTTTTCTTTGTAGCTGATGTTAACTTCATCAATGTAGCTAAGGTGGCAACACTGTCCACGCACAAATCACTTGTTGGAATAAATTGTTGCCAGCAATTTTAGTTAAGACAAATAAATATAATTTTAAAGATATTGTAACAATAATTTGGTAAAACAAAGTCAAAAAACAGACAGACAGTATCAAAAGCAAAGTGTGTGTGTGTGGAATAGAGTTCCATCTAATCTTACTATAGCTACCGGCACGTAAGTATAGGTTTGACCTTGAATGCGCAGAAGTCACTATTAGGGGCGAAAGTAGTGCGTCACATGTGATTGGTTTTTATGCGACGTTTCAGTTCCCGCGCATCTGCTACGTCACGAATGGAACGCAGCACGCTCCCTCCACTATTTTTGCTTAGACCTAAAGTTAGTTGCCGGCTACTATAACTTGTAATTAGTACTTATTTGGTAGAAGTAAAGTTTAAAATGGTGAACTGAAGTAACACGTCGATTTTTTAAGTTATGAGTACTTTCTATGAATCAATGTGAAAGGTTTATCTTTGTGTGAATAAATTGATTGTTTGAATGTTTGTCAGCTAAGAATTCATTAAATTCTTTGCTGATAATAAATTCAATAGTTTTTTTACTATAATCAATAATCAGGTAAATACATCATTTATAAAGGAACCATCCTCGCTTGAGGGTACAATAGTTTTTTTCATAACTTTAATCTAGACGATATAAAGACCATTTCTGTGAAAATGTGTTTTGGAAAAGTGAACCTCTTTTATTAAAGAGTTTATCAAGGAGGCTTATTAAAAACATTTGACTTTTGAACTAGCGCGTCTTATTAAAAGACTTGAAGTTGTTAAGCGTTTTATTTGCTATCCCAATATTAATATTTCAGTTGCAGTTAAATCTAATCACAGCTTTATTTTATTACATCACTGACGTCTTTAAATGATAAAATCAGTCTAACCTAAGATCTAGTACATTCTGGAGTTCCATTATCCAATTCCTGGACCAATCCTCAGATATTCAATACCTACTTCTAATAATATATTCATATGACCCCAAATATTTTTTTTGTTTCTTCTAATTCTTTCCTCTTATGTGGATAAGACTACATAAGAGGTTAGATAAAAGCCTGTGTATTTAGGTTAAAATTACATTTTAACCGCTATATGAGTAATCCCAAGGACAACAAAATTATAGCTATATCGATAAAACGTAGCCTATGTACTTCCCCAAGCTCTAATCAATCTCTGTGCTAAATTTCATCACAATCGGTTCTGTGATTTAAGCATGATTGCATAACAGACAAGACAGACACGCTATCCGTCAATAGATGGCGTGAGTAGTATATTAAATCGCAGTTTTGTTTGTATTCTTAAAAAGACATTAACATACGTTTCTTAAGAGTACCTTTCGAAATAATAAGGACTCTTATGACCGACTTCGATCCTGGGCACACACCTCTGACTTTTCTGAGTTATGTGTGTTTTAAGCAATTAAATATCACTCTGTATAACGGTGAAGGAAAACATCGTGAGGAAACTTGCACTCCTGAGATTTCTCTAAAAAAGATCTCAAAGGTGTGTTAAGTCTGCCAATCCGCACTGGATCAACATGGTTGACTATGGGTTTAACCCCCTCCTCATTCTGTGGGGGACACCCGGCTCAGCACTGGGCCAATAATGGGTTGTGATGATGATTTTGAACAGTTCCCTACCCCTAAGGTAATGCGGTATCATTAAAAATATCATAGTTTATGTCGTTTCATAAACAAAAGTTTACCCTTTATTAAGTATCTAGAAAAATGACAACTACATTTGTTTTTTATTGTCATAGAAATTCGGTGATTTGGATGAACATTTGCGTAATCCCGAAGAAGAGTTTGACAAGCTCAAAGAAGATGAGCTCAAACAGGATCAAGATGCCGAAGAGAAGATTGACGAGGAAGCCAGCCCCGAAGTGAAGAAAAAGAGCTCTACGCCAAAGGTAATAGAGTCGATCATGTATTAATGGTATAAACTGTTAAACATCTTTAGCATCTAGTAATTTTTAAACCTTTCGTTTATATTTCACTTACTTTGTGGTTGAATTTTGTAGGTCAAACTTCTACCATTTGAATTTTAAAAAATGCATTAAAATAAAATAAATATAGTCTGCATTAAAACATAATCGTTATAGAATTTCTCGAAAAAAAAAAACATATTTATATAGCACATTTTTTTAAAACAAATTGTTGCAGTATAATATAATACTTTCTATAAATAAAATACAGGAATTATGATTGAAATGAGTTTAATAATTACACTAACATGACAACTGCAACTTCCTAGTTTTTTAAACACGTTTCTTACTAATAGGTATATTAATAAGTTCGTAGCGTTTTTATTTTATGTATTCTTGTACCTTAAACTATATATAAAATTGGTAGATATGAGAACTAGTGTACAAAGGATTGCTTATCTCTTAAAAGAGATTTCTTCCAGTAAACCCTGGATATAGGAGAGGATTATTAGAAAAAGTGGTGCAGGCACAAAAGACTTTATACGTAATAATAACTACAATATATTACATATACTATTAAAAAAATCATACCTACGTAAAACCTTACATACATTCTGTGCTGTTCAACAATACATACATACTTATAATATTAGAGAGAAAGAAATTGTTCCTTTAATCTGAATTTAAAGGTTGAGGTGGTCGGGTTATCATTATAAATATTTTCTGGGAGTGTGTTCCAAAGTCGGGCTGCGATAACAGTAAAAGGTAAAAAGTTGTGTTATATGTAGGGATCGTTAGCTTGTTGTATCTTACACAACTGCGTTCAGGTCTTTTTCTTGGAGAATACTCTTGGAAGAGCTCGCATAAGTAAGGTGGTTTTTCATTTGGTCAAAAACATCCGATCATAAGACGTATCTCAATTATCTTCAGCATTTTGGCCTCGACGAAAAGTTAAGAGGATGTGTTGAAAACTTTGTTAAATAACTCAAAAGAGTAAATTGAAAAGTTTATAGATGTTTATTCGTTATTCTGTTTTCATTTGTACTAAGACACTGATTTATTTGTTTACGTTTTCTCTCACTCTCAGTTACCTACACTGTTAATACCTAAACCTAAAATATGGTGGAAATTTGACTTTCCCAACTCTATATATTCTTTTTATATAAATAAAAATGAATCGCCGATGTACGTGTATAACTTCAGAACGACTACACCAAATCGGATAATTCCTTTTTGTTGTGTTAGTTACTGACAGGACAAGGTTTGTATAAAAGAGTGAGTGAGACAGAGGATAGTCAGACGGTGGCGTCTACAAATCGGTGACATACTTCGCATTATAAAATAAATTTCAACAGGTGTGACTCAGTGAACGTATCAAGAAAAATATAATTATAATGAAATTTTATTTGTAGATACGTATGAGTATTCCGAAAGTGAAGTCCTTGAAGCGTTCCTCCTCTGCGGGGAAGGCAACACCTCGCAAGAAGACCAAGAGCTCTCGGTCTTTCACCGACAGCGAGGCCAATGATAAGCCTTCCATGCTGAACCATTCTTTCTACAAGAAGTCCAGCCTGCTGCATCGACCATCAAATATTTTGAGACCTGTAAGTCGATATTGATTATCATTATAATTAATTTCACCACAATTTTACAGAACTTATACAAGTTGTGGGTATCCTAAACATAATTTTTTTATTTTATTCAAAATATCCTTTGAGTATATTAATTCAGATGTATTAAAGAAAAATAATTTTCAGTCTTGCCATATTAGTCAGGTATATTATACAGGCCTTAAAATTTTTGGTGTACAAAAAGTCTTCCATTACTTATAATTAAAAAAACCTTTTTTAAGCAATTTAATTATTTTTTGTTTTATCTACCTCAAATCTCATCTTACTACCATATCAACTAGGTACGATAAATTCATATTTAATCATATTAATATTTCCAAAAAAAAAAAAACAATATTCAGAACATAAATTCTTTTTAATTTGATTTACCTTCTGTTAATTGAGGAATGTTTTAAAACATCCATACCTTCTTCGCAAATAACTTTTGTCTGTCTATTTTTTTTTCAATATTAAACTACTAATCCAAATCAAAATTTGGCAGAGAGAAAGTGAGCTTGGAGAAGGAAATAGGCTACGTTTTATCGTGAAAAAAATTATTGAAAGAGTTAAAATGGAGGATGTTTTATATTTATATCTTTGGGAGTGGATATATAAATTATACACGTGGTAAATTGCACTCGGGGAAAGCCGGGGCCGGTCGACTAGTAGATTCTGAAAACTTAAAATTTAAATCTTCCATTAATAATAGTAATTTTTATGAAATGAAATTTACAACTCACCATATTATTTGAAGGAAACTCCACCCCTCGATCTGGAGAATGTCTCGGAAACGCTGCTGGAGAAGAATATTAAGGCCAGTCAGATGAAGTTCGGTTTTCTCGGGCTGGGCATCATGGGCGGCGGTATCGTGAAGAATCTCCTCAACTCGGGACATAAAGTTGTTGTGTGGAACCGTACTGGGGCCAAGGTAAGTGATAATTATGTTAACAGATGACTTGATATTTAGAGCAATACGCGCTCGTTGTGACGTCACTTGTTAAGAAGTTGACAAATGTAAGCAAAAAGATAGGAACGAAATTTTCAGGCGACTGACGTCATCACACGTTAAGTAGTATTTACAACGTGAGGTCATTAAGTTTTTGTGTCGTAGTAAAATTATGAAACACTTTCATGCTGACGCGTCTGATTGTATAGAGATATCTTAACTTATTTTCATGTACTTCTATTTTTTAATAATTAAAATCAATGAAGTAAATTATATTACTTATAAACATATTGATCTTCAGCTTAGTGGATGTTCTAACTACAGATGCGCTAATTAGTTCCCTATATTTGAGAAATAAAGGCAAGAATTTAATCATTGCTAAAAATAACTAAACATATTTTTTATGCTTTACATATGAATTAATGGAGGAATGTCTTTAACAACAAACAAAATGGCGGAGGTCCATTACCAATTTGATTAGCCTGTGAATGCCAATATCGCGAATAAAAAAAGACTGACACTGAAAAGGAGACGGCGCGGTAATTGTATCAAACAATTTGTGGTAGTTTTTTTTAAATGAAATTATTTGACAATTTGGGTCGGCTTTTTTATTTAGATTCCTATTCTATACGTTGTACACCTCTTATATAAAAATATATAAAAAGGGACGTCCTTTAAGAGAAGAAACCGCGGGAATCTCCGAACAAGGCGGAGTTTTTAAAAGCTTATCCTCAGGGTCACAGGCTAATCAGATTTGTCACAGTCTTGACAATGATCAATCATGGATATGGTTCTTCTATGGATCATACAGTGATATCATATTATAAACACACTTAATCTTTATTTAAATTAGTGACCATTTTATATATATAAACTGTATCATTAACTGAAATAGTAATCAGTGGCGTAACTACATCATTTGGGACCCATGGCAAATTGTCTTCCCCCAATATTATGTAATTTAACCAATTTGAACTAAACTTACCATTTTTGGTTAGTAGTTTAGAAGAAAAATATAATTGTTCCCAACCCTTTTGAATTGTACAACAATCAAATATAGATAACTTTTTTATTTATACTTACAAAATACAAAGTAGTGATTCCCCGACTATATCAATGTTACCAGGGTTATAATAAAGTCTTACTTGCAAAACATAAAAATCAGTGTTAAAAATGTTTTTTCTTTTTTATTTAACGCATATTGCGGCCCGGGGGCCCCTTTCGGCATGGGGCCCCTGGCATTTTGCCGAAATGCTACTCTATTGTTACGCTACTGTTAGTAATATTTCCAGCTATTATATCAGAAACAAATATATAATATTAGCAAAGATAAAAACGCATTTAAAACTATTAATTGGTAGAAGAGTAATGTAAGTAATAATAAAACAATTCAAGTCAGACTTATATTTCCTTTTAACTAGTGTTAGTGTAGTGAAAGTTAAATATTCAATACATCCACTAATCGACATTACACGGGGTATTGGTTTACAAATAGATAAACAAATCTATTTGTAACGTCTTGATGTGATTTATAAATAAATGCTTAGAAACGTTACAATGTAAATAAGCAACTATAACATATTTTACTTAAATATTAAATATATATCATCCAAAAAGTATTTTTAAAACAAATTCATTTTTAATAGCAATCATTATAAATTCATCAGCAATTTTAACTTATGAAATATTGTTTTTGTAAGGTTAGCATAAAAAGTAGAATGCTGGCGTATATTCTAATTGCAATACGTTACTTTCATACGGAAAACATATTTTTGTTTAAATATACAACTAATACTTGACTTGGAGCACCTTCAGCATACCTTTATGATTTGATATCTGGAATAAGGTTTATCCAATTTTACGGACAAATGACAACGTTAAACATTTAATATATTCGTTATTTTTTATGAGTAGGTGTTGTTATTACATTAGTCATTCCTACCACCGAATTCTCATATTTTTCTTTAAAATTTCTTTTACGGTTGATAATTCCTTAGAGGTAGATGCGTTGCCTAGATAAAAGTCCTTCCACTTTCAATAACATCACGACATTGTGCAACACAACACATTTTTATGTAATTTAAGAAATAGTCAAAAAATTACGGTTCTTGCCCAAATTTTTAAGTTTTTTCTATCTATAATCCATACAAATAAATAAAATTGGGGTGTCTGTTTCATCTGTTTGTAATATTAAAATAACCCCTTTTTACTAAGTGCATATGGATGTATATACGCACACACCACATATACCAACAACTTTTTTTTTTTTTTTTTTTACAATTTTTGTCGGTCTATCTGTTTGTTCCGGCTAATCTCTGAAATGGCTGGACCGATTTTGACGGGACTTTCACTGGCAGATAGTTGATGTACCAAGGAGTAACTTAGGCTATTTAACTTCTCGCTACGACCCATAGGAGCAGAGCAACACGCGAACTAGGTCACGCGGATCGGCTAGTAATATATAAAGCTGAATAGTTTATTTGTTTTGTTTGTTTGAACGCGCTAATCTCAGGAACTACTGGTCCTATTTGAAAAATTCTTTCAGTGTTAGATAGCCCATTTAAGGGGGAAGGCTATAGGCTATATATCATTACGCTAAGACCAATAGGAGCGGAACTACACGCGGACGAAGTCGCACGAGTCGACTAGTTGATAATAATGAACTAACTATAAAGAGTATTGTTACAATTTAATTTAAAACTCAAATGCTATATTTAGCTCAATAAGTATTTTGAAAAAAAAAAAATACTTTTTATTGCTTCCTGATTTTGGATTTTCGAATTAACGATTAAATTATAATAGGTTTTGATGAACTTGAAAAGTAAGACTATTTTCAGGTTATGGTTAATCTTTTCAAAATGTTTTAGTGTATACTTGTATTATATATGCTAATATAAGTTTAATTATTTATACCTAGCATGTGTTAAATAGCGGAATTATCACCTTAGGCGTTTTCATACACTTATTTCTTTTAGGAATTTCTACAGAACATGAACTCTACATTTTGTTGAAATTGATCTGTCAGTTTCGGTTTAGATTGCGTCTTAATGTTACTTCATTTTATTTAAAAATATTTTTAATTATATATCTTCAATTACCGTCCATTACAATATCAGGGTATTAAAAATAAACGTGCGTTAAAAGTAATCGTGAATCATGAAAAATCCCTAATTAACCCCTCATAACATAGATCAACGAATTCGGTATCAGACGATATATATTTTTGAATATGTATGTTATCTTTTATATTATATTTTTAATTGTGTAATAACATATAAGCAGCGCGGACCGGATACTCGTCAAATTTAAATGTGATAGTGCGACAAATTCTGAGCTAATAAAATTTTGCTGATGATGTGGGTGTTTTATTTAATTTTTTTGTTTAAATTATATCTTTAGATATGTATATCGCCAATTGATTTCTTAGAAGTAATATATAAAATTAATGAAAACTAAATTTATTTTATAGTTTAATTTATAAATATATTTATAGTGTAATTTTTAAAATGAATTAAGTAATATAAATCAAACCAAAAATACATTGAAAAATAATTTATTCTTCATGATTTGCTTACTCTTGTTTATAATATTTAGAAAATTTCCAACAATAATTGTATATTTTATTAAGAAACGTTATACAATGTAATCATTGTTGTATGTAGTATTTGGCATATCACTGCAAGACTTCGATACGACGGCGACGGTCACGAAATATAAATATAGTATAAATAGTTTTGATCGTTTCACGCACACAATATTCGGTCAAACTGAAATCCTGGTGAGCGGTACCTCTGACAAACGTACAAACGATTACAACAATGATATCAACAAACAACCTTACACCTCGCTTTAGACTACTTAAGTCGAACAAATATAAAATGCATAACGTTCTAAATTACCCTAAAAATACATCAAAATGGAAAAATGATTGAAACGAACAGACATATTTACAGACTTTAACGATCCACTACTTAACCTACCACTAGGAGAAACGAAACCGTTTATACGTTCAAATCTAGACTATCACAGCTTACTTAAAAGTACTATACTCGACCGAAAGGGCAAGATTTTAATTATACTATAGGGTACATGACGTCATTGGAAGTTCATCAGTTCACTTTAGAAGTTACTCATATAGTTTAAAACAGATACAAAACAATAGGAATAGATTTAGAAGTAAGAAAATTTATGGCCAAAAGATAGTAATGTCATTCTCAATGGCATGTATGATTAGTGTCATGTACCCTAATCATACGTAGGATGGCGATTCGTTATATCGATAGAGGCGCATGTCAGCGTCTGGACTCGAACCCAACGCGTATATTTTGAACACACGCGTCAAAAGCCTGTACTACAAGGGCGTGTTCTCACACAACCGGGCGCACTCGCCGCACACTAGCTGCCCCGCGATATGACGCACTTGACACTCTGGCTGGGCCAGCTCTACCGCGACTAACACGCGCGTCTTGTCACGCGATTCTCGCTCTCCCCTATCTTTATCACCATCACCGACACCCACTCCCGCACTATCTAACTCCCGACACAGTTCCGGCGAACTAACACTAGCTGATAAGTTCCTTCTCTCACGTAAAACATCACGTCCGAGTAAAGGTTCGCTGGATGGCTTCGACTCTTCTCTGTATCTTTTGCTGGAGTGGCCGACCCGAGAGGGAGACTGGGAGCACGAAGGTGTCGCAATCTCGGTGGGCGGGGGTACCGGAAAAGGCTTTATCATCGCCATCAATCGAGGCGGGCCACTCCTCTCTATCATGTTTATGTGGATTCCCTCGGGTATAGTGATAGGCGAGTTCCGCCGCGAATTTAAGGATCTCTCTGTAGGCGTGTAGTATACAGATACTTTACTCTCTTCATCGAATATTGGGTTCGGTAGCTGTGATAGTTTTTCAATTTTGGTTTTGAGGTACATATCTATTACTTCGACGTCCGGATCGAATGCCATGGAGTCACTTCTTCCACACGACCCGCTCCGACAGTTCTCGAAGTATAAACTTGGTAAATTTTCGAGAACTTTATTCAGTGTTTGTTGCTGGTATTTGTATGATTCGCGTATTCTTAATATCTGATGCGCACTGAATTTTCTTATTTTGTTTCTTTGGAATACGTAATTTTCTCGCACCCAGTTGAGCTGACATGTAGAGTATTCACGAACGCGTTTCACCTGCGTAAACAATGAGAAAGGTTAATGTTGTTGTGAATACTTAAGTACCGCATCTTGTTAAAAATATATTTAATAAAATGCAAAATTTATATTTAGTATAACGTACAGCACATACCTGATCATAATATTGATCTTTCATAGCGGTCAAATGGTTTGTGCCGATGTCTCTGATATTGCGTAGATGAGTCGCTTGAGTCGAGTAGCTACTTTGAATCCACTCCATTTGCTGAGTGCAGTTCTCTTTGATACGATGAACCTAGAAAAAATAAATGTCAACAGATATTCTCCACATTGCAAAATAGATACTGTTAACGTTACTTACTTGTACTGCGTAATTTTCTCTTAGTTTTTCTAGCTGCTGTCTTTTATATTGTTCGATATTGTCCAACATACTGTATATTTGTCGTGTACGAGGTGCGTCGCGATTGACACATGTACAACAACTACAGCACGTTTCCAGTAGACGAAATCTGAAAACATAAGTTTTTTCATAAAATATTCTCACGATCTCTTACTTACTAATTTCTAAAAAAAATAAGTAACTATTGTCTAACCTGTGAAATATATAGCGTAATGCCTGCACTAGCAACGTGAGTCCTAGAAAAGCCGCCGCACATATAGCGCCGCATAACAGGCTATACATCTTGATCTCGAACATCGTCATAGGATCTATGTTGAGAATTACTTCCGCGGTTACGTTAGCTGAAGGGTTCGAAGCCAGGCATAAATACGTCCCACTATCCTCTCTATGTATGTCTGTTATGAATAATGATCCATCACGCAATTTCACTCGTGATTTACTATCATCAATAGGACGATAATACTGATCGTGTGCGTTGCCGTGTTTGTAGAATATATCGGGTACAGATTGCTCTGGATTCCAATGAAATACATCTCTCGTTGGCGTTATCCATGTGATCGATGGAGCTGGATTTCCACCGAATTTACACTCCAACAAGGCGTCAGTTTGAAGTCTATGCAGAGTTAAGGGACTGCTCTTTATTAAATGTGGAGCCTCACAATTCGTGTTATTTAAAATCATCAACATATCATTCGGATACGTCAGTCGGCAACTTAAATCTGATTTAATTATTCCTTTTCTCTTTTCTACCCAGTTCACGAACCAAGCCATTCGACAGTCGCACGCCCACGGATTATCTCCTATTCTTAACTCTTGTAATTTATCCATAGACTTTAAAGATAGGGGCAGAAACGTAAATCGATTAGAACTTATATCCAAATGAGTTAGAGACGGCGTATCTAGTAATACAAAAGGTTCTATTTCGTGTAACTTTGAGTTATTTCTTATATAAAGTCGCTGCAAATTTTGTAATCCTTTAAAATTAGTGTTCTGTATAACAGTGATTTCTGTATGATCGAGGTAGAGCGTTATTAAATTTTCGTTATGTTGATAGAGCGTAGGGGGTAACACTTTCAGTCTATTTCCGCCCATATTTAGCAATTTTAATTTATGGAGATTTTTAAAAGCATCTTGTGATATGTTTTGAAAATTGTTGTAGCTTACATTAAGTTCTCTAAGTTGTTCTAAGCTATCGAATATAGCTTTAGGAATATAACCTAATTTGTTGCTAGAAATATCGAGTGTCTCCAATTCCTGAAGGTTGACTAGAGCATTAGATGCAATTTGGACTAGGCTATTATTGTTTAGGAACAACGTTTTTAATTGGCGATTCGGTTTAAAATAGTAATCTGGAAAAGTTGCGATTTCATTATACGACATATCCAAATACTGCAATCTTTTCATCGGCCCAAAGACCTGGAATGGTATCGCTTTAAGTCTATTATTAGACACATCTAAGACTTCTAAATTTTCTAGATCTAAGAAGGTGAACCTACGAATGTCGTCTATATGATTTCTTGATAAGTTTAAGTGTTTTAAACGACTCAGTCTCGCAAATAGTCCATGTTCAGTTCTTTTGATTTCGTTTCTGCTTAGATCGATGTATTCAATATTTGGTAGCCCGTCGAAAACGTCTATTTCTATGGAGATTACATTCGAGTTGGTCCAAGAGAGTTCTTGGAGACCAGGTCCATAGTTGTATATAACCCCTCGCGACAACTTCCTGTCGGGGACCGTGGTACCGGAGCACGCCAACTTGGTTGCTGTGCATATGCAAGTAGATGGACACTCCTCCGCCGCTACAGCTGCGCAAATTATTGCCAGCGTCAATATTTTGTGCAGCCACTGCATTATTTAATAACCCTCATAGTCTTATTGACTGAAAAGAGAAAACAATATATATTAAACTATACATACAAATTGTTAAACCTGCGTGAAAGGATCGCTGGACCGATATCTCAAACTACGACAGCTTTAAATGCCTTTTGTGACATAGATACCAGGTAGAAAATACTTTTGTGCTACACTTTTGTAAAGAAATTCCACTTTTTAATTTGGATTTGCGTTTTTCAATTATTTTAATAAATAATATTTAATACTGTTAAATTTTTAAATCTTAATAAAGATCATGCTTAATAAATAAGTACAATTTATTTTTAATAATTCCAAATATTATATATTCCATAACATTAAATTAATATAAGTAAATGGAACAGATCGCATGAATTCAAGTAAAGTTAATTATTTAGTACATTTAACCTTAGATAATTTGGAAACAGAAAACTATATATAGATATGCTTTCAATTACAATTAACCTACATTTGTTGTGATGATAATTTATTTCTTATATTATAAACAAAATTAAACTTTGTATCTTTTTATACAAAAACATCTTGTTTTCGGTTTAATAGGTCAATAACGTGATTATGTATAATCTATTTTCCTGACTGCTAAACTAGTTTTATATAACAAACACCTTCATGTTTATCAAAACTTGTTTAATTCAAGTTCATTAAGTAGATGATATAAACTATATTGAAATTTGAATGCACATAAGTGTAGTTTATGTTAATATGATGAATGAAATGTTAATTGTACAGTTCAAAAATAGCTTAAATACACGATATTATGATATAATGAGCATAAAGGAACACTTCCCAAACTATGGAAGGTTTCAAAGTCCTTTCTCGTTAACAAAAAAGTGGTCTCTAAAATAGTTTGTAATAAAAACATTTGTACAAAGAAAAGTTTACAAAAGGTGTTTCAAGAAAGTACGAATTTCTCACTTTTACTTTTCTATACAAAATAATTATTATTTTGTTTAATAAAAATAACATAGTTCATACTTACTGATATTTAAAGATTTAAAAAAATGGGCACAATATATCCAAAAACGTCATGGAAATAAAACCAGTGTTATCTCAACTGTAAGTTTTGTATAGCAACTATGATCATGTGCGATTGCGAACTGTTTAGTTTTAATTTGCAAAGTATTTGTAATAGTTGAACGTTAATTACGAACACATTTCTTAATTACTTTGCATTAATCATTTTCCAGAATAATCAGCCGTTCTACAATTCATTGTTACTTATTAAATGAATTGTACGAGACAACGTACCCCGACTATATTAATTATTGTAACTGCTTTGTGACTTGTTTCTTCTGGTAACTTGTTACGTTGGCCTCTAATTCGAATATTATTTTTTTCACATTCTTACACAGTACGGGTAATTTGTAAAAATACTTACTGAGAAATATATTAGATACAAAATTTACCTAACACTCCACATCTCAATCCACCTTGCATAATCCACGTTATTTCGTGTTGACAACAGATGTGAAAACGCCAGACATAGCGTCGTAACACGTCACCTTCACAACACACATTTCATTGTAGACGCTCACTAATTGAAACACCGATATACTAAAATATATACGAAACTTAATACACAATTTTACACAAAAACGCGATAGTACAAAACGCTGTCACTACGTCCGAGTCGAGCACTGGAAAGAAATAAATGGCGGCGGTTTGAGTTGCGCGGATTGCTGTCTTGCTCTGACTCGCGGAGTTGTTGTCGTGCCGCCTCGCTCGCTCAGTCAGCTGGGGAGCGGAGGCGACCGAGGGGCACCGAGTGGCAGCGAAAGTGCTCGGAAGCGTCGTGTCCGTAGAGCGTACACCGTACTACTTCTTAGGGCTATCTAAAGTGTAATAATTGTACGATAATTATAACGATTATACGATCATTTTCGTACCACTCGTACTAAACCTTTTATGTTACGCTATATTCATAATTAAACGTAAATACGATAATTAGATTCGTTTTGAGATTGTGAACCCTAGTCAAGTCGTCAGTGGTTACATTCTCGTTTTGTTGAATTTTCTTACCTAGACGGGAAAACGAACAAAACTATTTTTGGTTTGGAATAAAAACAGAAATATTTTTAGACGTCGAACTTTCGAAAAGTCTCTATAATTTATAAAATTTTAGCTGTAACTGATAATAAAATATTGGGAAGTAATATTGTTATTAAACTAATAAGTAATAATCGATCTTGATTAACGAGCGCTAATGCCATAATCATTTTATAGATTAATATTATGTTTGATTATTATAAATACAACATGTAATGTGTCTAGGAATTGCAACTGTTCTTCTAACGAATTAAAAGTATACAAAAAATACAATATTAATTTAATAGGATATGTTAAAAAGAAAGATATATCACGGTCACAGATAACAGTATATGTAATAGATATAGATAAATGTTGACACAATAGATGAAAGTGATGGATGAGGCTCTTATTTCAGAAATGTTTGTAATAAAAGTCTTTGCCAAGTTTCATGTTACTCGACCTCCCCTGAGAATTATCTGTTGGGAGAAATATTTTGGATCTATTTTATTTTCTATGTTATTATTGATGTCTATCAATATTTTCTGTTGATTAAGTTGGAAGATAATTCCAGTAATATCTCGTCAAATAAAAAAAGTAAGTAGAGAACACAAAATCTGTAAAATCTGAGAAATTTTGCAGCAGAACTCTGCAATGACTAACGTTACATCTATAAATAATATCTGAAATTTTAAAAATATGAATAACAAATTGCATCGGAAGAGCTTGGATAGTTTCCAGTAACTATAGGGATAAAGGTTGTAATGTAGATACGGCACTTCGATACTGAAGTCCCTAAAGCTATTTCCGCCCCCAATATTCGCCCACGCTACAATTTTACAGTTTTCAACAATACATGGTTAACTTCTAAATCCAATATGGCGGACTTCCAAGCATTGCAGTAAAAACTGTAAAGAACGATGCCTATCCCTACGCAGCAATAGGCATATACATGCATATTAGACAGGAGGCTAAGCACTGCTCAGGGCTTGTGACTGAGGTGCAGGGTGCTGACGTCTGTCTCACATTGGAACAGATGTTATATTTTGTTAAACCAAGGCTACTAAAATCCTATAATAAATAAACTACCCGCCAATCAAAGACTGAGAAAGATATAAACAATATGTTTCACACTAAATCCAATCATCATCATCATCACGACCCTTCAATAGCCCACTGCTGAGCCGGGTCTCCTCCTCAGAATGAGGAGGGTATTAGGCCATAGTCCACCACGCCGGCCCAGTGCGGGTTGGCAGACTTCACACACCTTTGAGAACATGGAGAACTCTCAGGAGTGCAGGTTTCCTCACGATGTTTTCCTTCACCGTTAAAGCAAGTGATATTTAATTGCTTAAACACACATAACTCAGAGTCAAGAGGTGTGTGCCTGTGCGGGGGATCGAACCTCGGACCTCCCGAGTAAGACTTGAAGTCTCAACCACTGGGCCATCACTGCTTAAAATCCAATATGGTGGTCGTTTTAAGATGGCGGATATTTTCTCATGTACCGCTACGATATGGGTATCAAATTAAAGGGTTTACTGCTGAGAAAGCGAAGAAGAGGAGGGATTTTTTATTTATTTCAAATAGTAATCAGAATCACGCATTTTGACACACTTAAATTTAAAATTTAAAGAATGATGCTTATATAAGTGTGGCGTTAATTTATTCGGCCTTGACGTACAGTTTACCTTTCACACGTCTGCATTGCATCGGTTAGATTAGTCGGCACTGCGTTACTTATGTTATCATGTGTACACTGTTAAATGGGTTAATATAATAATACTAGCCGACCTACGTGAATTCGTTCGCGTGTTGCTCCGCTCTTATGGGTCGTAGCGAGATGTTAAATAGCCTAAGTTACTCCTTGTTACATCAGCTACCTGCCAGTGAAAGTCCCGTCAAAGTCGGTCCAGTCCTTTCAGAGATTAACCGGAACCAGAATATGTACCGTGCGCGTGTATACATCCATATGAACGGACACTCCAATTTTATTAGTATAGATTAGTAATAGATATATGTCCTCATACAAGCTTCCCCGAAAGTAGACTCTTAAGCACAAATATACATAAAAATCTATTTCTGGAATAAAAACCTTCACCTATGAGGAAAACTACGGATTTATAAATAGTAGGCTCGTGGGTACAGCTTACGTTGTTAGATAGAATATATTGGACTGATAGCTATCGATTTAGGGCTTCATTAATGGAGTGCGGGTTACGTGGGTAGTAGTAGAAAATTCTACGAAGTCCTATAATACTATATAATTGTAAGCGCAATGGGATTAAAGCTAAAACTTAACGTTATAATAGACCATTTAATTTAATTAGGTTATAGTTACTTGACAGCTTTTTTAATCAGACTGTTTTCAGCTGGTGGTAGTATCAGACAAACTGACTGATTGACCAATTTATTATTCTGAACTCGGTGTAACTGCGTCTGGGTCGCAATCCTTGAGCACTCCTCTTAATATCGAAATTCCATGATATTATGTTTTACGTAATAGTGGAAATTAGTCAATAAAGGTTTTTTTTTCGACTTTTTTCGAGACTATTTTTGGCTGTTAATCTCTTGTAGTTAAATCGAATGGTCTTAAATAAAATTCAGTAGTAAAGACTTTTTTTATAGACAATAAAAATTATAAGAAAGTCTGTAGTCCCTTACTATTATCCACCGTCAATATTTTCAATAGCGTATTGTTTTACCGTTGGAGAGTATATACAAACAAACTTACATTTACGTAATACAGTTCCTATTATTATAACATTGAGGATTTTAATATGAATCATATTATACGTTAGTTAACGCCCACTAGGTCTAGTGCGTTAGCTTTTAAAAGTAGGGATAGAAAAAAGTGTTCTGACGTCATTGAATTTTGCAGTAGAATATACATTATAAGAAACAGAATAAACAAGATAATTTGGGGAAATTTGTCTGCCAACTCATTGAGATTAAGGAAATATTTAAAACTAAAATGACGATCATCATATAAATCACTCTTTCTCTTTTATCTTTGACATCAGAAGTGGGATTTCTCTCCACATTAGAGGTATTTTCAACCTTATCAGATGTTGATTATAAGTCAAAGCGACTACTTAAGTTCCTGATATATACTATATCTGTCAAGTGATTAGGTTATTTACATATTATTCTATGGAATAATGAGCAGCGCTGAAGAGGTCAAATTCTGTTGTGCGGACTTCGGGCATTTTTACGGGTTCGATCCTGGGCACACACCTCTGACTAGCTAAAACACATGCTTTAACGTTGAACGAAAAACATCGTGAGGAAACCTGCACTCTTGAGAGTTCCCTAAAAATTCACAAAGGTGTGTGAAGTCTGCCAATTCGCACTGGGCCAGCGTGGTAGATTATGGTGGGAGACCCGGCTCAGCAGTGGGCCATTAATGCATTGTGATGATGATGTATGAAGACCTTTTAAGTCCATATTATTATACAACATAATGAACCACCACCACAGTTATTTAAAAATACAAATGTAACCAAACTAAAAGTTTTCTCTTAATAGTAATCCTATTACACCGGTCAACACGGATTTTGAGTCTGGCAACAAAATGTCAAATTTTGATTTCTTTTACCTTACTTATAATGGGTAAAATAGGTTTTTTGAATAAAGTTTGCTTTTATAGAAATTTCGTTTTCATAGAAAATTTCATATTATTTCGACAAGTAAAGTCTGTATGCTATTCTGCGACTCAGTCATATACAAAAGTAGTTGCTACAGTTTGTAATAGACATACATACATTCAATACAGTAGAATGCGCGACTTGTCGCCATTTTGTTTTAAAGTATTACCAATTATTATTTTACTCTCCACTAAGAACTTTAAAACTTAATTATCAATATAAAACATACAATAGCAAACTTATTTCTTCATAAATTAAGTTTTTGGTTATTTTTCAATGTAAACACTCAGACAATAGTCATTAAATAACAGACACAAAAAAAAGTTTTTTTTTGTTGACTTGTGTTATATACGGTACCGACTTCTAGATATTTTCCACTCCATTGGTTGTTGCTGACAGTACACACGTAGGCCTATTGTTATCTGTAGATATAAAGGATTTATTGCGTCATACGAGCCACAAAATAGCGGTTCTCGTTTTATTTTGCTCTTCATCAAAATGTTATCTGTGCACTATTTCCCTATTAAATTAACGGACATAAGAAACTCGGTTATTTCTATTTCTTCGACTCGAATGGACTATTAGGTAAACCCAACGTAGATACTGCTAATGAAGCGATAAATCAAACATTATGATCTCTTACAATTACAACGGGAACCTAAGCAGTGCCTTGGACTTGTGACCAAGGTGTAAGTTTAAAGACGTCCTTTCCACATATGTGAACACTCGCCTCCACTGCCCAGGTTCTCTGTTAAAGATAAATGTAAATTCGCTAAGATTACGCTAACTTACGCGCCGACATATAGTTAAATCTATGTTAATACAACTAGTGTAAAGTTCTAAACAGTGATAGATGAAACTGCAGTTTAGGAGTTAGTTCAAACTCGGGCTAATTAACTACAGCAGTTAAACTGTACTTCTCATTCAAGTGACGTAATGACGACAAAGGTTTTAAATGAGTTTGTAATATTTACGTATTGTTAATTAATGGGGAAGAAAGAAGAGTGTAATCAGTACGACGGCTTGACTAAAATATTTTATACTTATACTTTAGACTCAGACCTTCAGAGTTACTCCTAGAATATTCGCGATGTAATCTATCATTATTCTGTCGTGACGGCGTATTTATTTTGCAATCCCCACTTCCTTGATTTGTGTTTATCAGGTTTAGTTGTAACTATACAATATAAGTAAAGCTCTAATGTAACATAAACTAAGAGGAAAGTAGGTCACTCCTTTTAATGTGGCTTGATAAAATAAACCTTTTCAACGGATTTGGGTCACTATTTTTAGTTTTCCGTTCCCAAATACAAATAGAAATGAATGACGCTGTCCATTATAAGTAAGGCTTTGTTTTAACCGTATCTTATATTGTTAATCTTCGGTGATAGTAGATCCCAGATTAAATTGAAACGCTATTTGTCATACAACAATATTATTATTATATGAGTATTATTTTGGCCTAATGGAACAATTACCCAACCTCTTTAAATCAGAAATAATCAATTTTGAAAATTTGAAGAACAACACTACAATTTTCTACATTAAAATCGGGTTAAAATACAATTCCCTTCCCCTCATATATAAGAGGCGAGAAACCCATCACCCCGATGGTGGTAGGGGATCTATTCCCCGACTGGTTTGCGACCATCAGCATGCGAATCCGACCGTTAAGTGCCTGACGCGGTCCGGCCGAGCTGCGAGTCTACCCCCTCCCTCTCCCATCCCTTGCTATTAATGCTGCGGTTCCAGTGAACACTGGGTTCCTCCTCAAGATCTGCTGAAACCGCAGTATTCTTCTCTTCGCTCCCTCTATCTTCGAGGCGGCAACGCATCGGCAAAAAAGAGATACTAGTTTTGACGATTTCCATGGGCGACGGTGGTCACTTTTCATCCCTTATTTACCATGTCAGAAAAAAATAATAGCAAAAGCTGCCAGCTATCCCAACAACAAGCATCAAAAATTGATTTTTTGATTGCGAAAGGTTGGAATAGTAATAGTCTGATTTCTTTGTTAGGTGTTTGTGTTGGTAATCCCGTGTTAAAAATTAATCTTAAATATACACGAACTGAAATATAGAACAAGAAATTAATTAACAAGTAGAAAGAGCATGTTCACCTACTGAAACCAGTCCTGTTCGACCTTGGACGAGAACAACCAATATTTCGCCGTACTCGCCTGCTAGAATGTTCAACAGTAAAACATTTGATTTAGCCTTAAATGAAACGGATAAGATAACTTTATTTTTTTTGCCTAAATATTATATTTTAGTACGAATGGTTAGACCTATTTTTTCGGTATTTCACTCACTCTATAATTGTCTAGTTTTACATCTTTAATTCGAAAATACTCGAAGAAAATTTCCTATCATAAGATTATTATTTTTTTGCGAGATGTTTATGATCCACTGGAAAATCCCACCTTTTTGACGTAACAAACAGTAATAGGTAAAATCATTACATTCTACTTTGCAACTTTTGCGTTTACCGTTCGACCTTGCCCTTACTCGTTTACTTTCTAGTAATTTTTGGACTCATGATCAATATATTTGTTTGTCTATATTTTCTGGCATCTACAGACAGGAAGCATTATCTATTTTTCTCAAGTATTCCATATGATTAAAATGTTAATAGTTCCCGTATATTGATCGAAGATAAAGATAGCCTCGTTTTCGGCAAGTTGCCGGTCTGCGGAACAGCTGGCTGTCCGCGTTGTACGCTGTGCGCGGTGTCGGTGATATAAATAAAGTGGATGTAGGTTGACCATTGTATGCTAAATAATATACACTTATACTTTAAACCATCTATGTTGTTTGGGCTATTTTAATTACCTACTCAATTATTATGTGGATGGAACAACAATTTAATACGCGAGGGTTCTTATAATGGTAATGTTAAATAATCCTTGGTGGTAGGAGATCTGTTCCCCGACTGGCTTGCGACCACCAGCATGCGAATCCGACCGCCAAGTGTCATAGACGCGTTCCGGTCAAGCCGCATGTGGGCCAGATTTACCCACTCTATCTTCGAGGATGCAACGCATTGACAGAACAAGAGGATATCTCTTGTTTTGCCTATGTCCATGGGCGATGGTGGCCACTTACCATCAGGTGGACCATTTGCTCGTTTGCACCTTATCCACCATAAAAAAAAAAACCCTTTCAGATCCTACAGAATCTCTTTAAAATTCTCATTTTCACTATTCACCTTATACTTAACTGAGTTAGCAACACTGTTGACCAAAGCTGTATAATTTGTTCAGATAGAGTTGAGCCAGTTGTCAAAAGGAGCTCGCCTGGTGACTTTATGGCTGTGCAGTTGTGTGATGTCGTTATTATTGTGTTGTCCGCGTTACTCTGCGGTATCGGTCCAGTGTAGATAACCACTGTTAACAACATAGTTCACACAGTTTGATTGTCTGGTTATTTTGATTGGTATAGTTTTAAAAATAACCCTACTGGTTTGACAAGTGATTTCGTGCAGCACGTATTGACTTATAATGAAGTATAAATTAGTAAGATAAATTCTTAATTGAGAATCACGTGAGTTTTAATTTATAAATATTAGGTAACGATATCCAGCAGTTGAGGCGACAGTTTATGCTTAGTCGGGTCATATGATGTCGTTAGTTTTATTACAATCATAAAATTAATTTGTCAACTATTGACATAGTTACTATAGAAAGTTAGTCCTAAAGTCCTAGAAAAACACATTAAATGGAAAACGTCTTCGTGGTCCCCCCACGCTCACGTGAATTTTTAGTATCTCCTCTACTCACGAGACAGTTACGACTGTCTTAACCACTTATCTCGCGTTATTTCATAGTAATACGGTTTGATAATGAAACTGTCAAGGTTTCTCTACTTTCTGTATTGTTTTTAAACATTCTCACAGTTCTTTATTTAGTTTATTATTTTTTGTTACTCATGAGTACACTATAATGAGTAAATGATTAAATTTGTTACATTAAGTTCCCAAAAGTAATTATTTCTTATTAAAAATAATGCCAAATATCATCAACATTGTAAAACAGATTGATTTAAACAATGGTGTTTTGAAGAGCAACTATTGAGTTTCTTACCAGTCCTTCTCATCAGGAAAGTGCCTTCCGAACTGGTGGTAGCTTCATACAAACTGACTGACTGACCAATTTTGACGTGTCAATTATATAAAGCACCATTCATATACGTAAATATAATCAGAGGTATGAAACTAATTCCGATAGCGAGGAATGTTGCAATCAGATTGTATTATAATTACAAATATGTATTTCAGTATACTATGTTGTTTACAATATTTTTGTAAACATAATGATTATGTTTTCTAATGTTAGAAATGATAGCCAATACTAATCAATTCTATATACTTTACTGAACTTCTCTATCTGTCTAATAATCTTATATATAAAATTCTCGTGTCACAGTGTTAGTTACCATACTCCTCCGAAACGGCTCGACCGAATTTTATGAAATTTTATATACATATTCAGTAGGTCTGAGAATCGGCTACTGTCTATTTTTCAGATGTGACTTAAACTAAGTACAACTGTAGTTATATTTTAAAACTTAAATCCGTTAAGTTTAGTTGTTGTGGAAATATTAACAGATAATTTTAATATATTTGGATTTTATACGTTGACGTTTCAACACTGACGTCATCAGACTCCATCAGAGAACCTAGTACGTTCAATTCAATTGCAAATGAGGTTTTTTCCGTTATTTTTTTCTCTTGCTCCGTAGATGTTATAATAAAATACCGCTATCTGCATGCAAATTACACAAAAATTGGTTTTGAATATTAAATACGAAGATATTAGCAAATCGTAAAATAACAATGAGGCTTAAGTTGATTACGATTTATTAATACGAAAAAACTAATTAGAAAAGAGTTCTTTTATTGCTCAAAAATGAAAAAGAAATGCGAAAAATTTTTTATACTCGATACGATATTTTTCTATTTCGGAAAAAATCATGTTAGCTACTCAAATTGAGTAAGATTGATTAAAATCGAGGACCTATACACTGACCTTAGAAAGAACCTAAGCATGATATGAAATTTCATGCAGTATTTCGTACTGACGGGTCCTGAAGAATGTAATTTTGGCACTAATTGCGATTTAAGGTAGAAAATAACAGTTACCTAAGCCTTAACGCGTGCTAAGTTAAAGATAACTTATACGGTTTCGTTACGCAAGGCTAACGAATAACGATATCAAAGTCCATTCAACATTTTTGCTACATTACATTTTTACATCTATCCTTTTTTTGCTTTAGTAAATACAGTAAGATAGAGCGAGACAGATTAATTGTCGTCATTCATAGCGTCACTCAGGTGTGCGAAATGTTCTCGGCCTTGTTTACAGGGCTTCTTGGATTTTGAAGTCTTGGAATGTATTTTTTTACTTGATAGAATTAGATGCAATTGTTACGAGTAATATAAAACAAAACCGGATTTGTTAGAACACTTAAAACTCGAGAACGGCTGGACCAATTTTCATGGTTTTTTAATTTGTTGTATTTGTCTCCGTCCCGAATAGCAGAATAACTATTAAAAACAACAGATAAAATTGACGAAAAATAAAATAAAAGAAAAAATATTTTCCCATACAACATGTTGATGGGTTTTGTAACTGACAAACATTTAATGTTTATCCCGTCGATACGGTAAACTCTCCCCTCAAATTATACACATATATATAGTTAGGTTTAGGTTAGCCTAAGGTTAGGTTAGCCATGTGTTAGGTTAGCCATGTGTTAGGTTAGGTTGATATTAGTCTAATCTTAGGATTAAACAGTGAAACTAAGCAGTGGAGGTGAGTGTTTCGATCGAATAAAGGAATTCCTTAAGCCTACACCTTGGTCACAAGTCCGAGGCACCGCTTGGTTTCCTGTCAGAATAGTAACGAGATCGTAATTTTTAGTTACATCCTGACCATATAGCTTTTGAGATAGGTCATCCATCTATATCCTTATTTTAGTTTCCGACATATACAATATTACCAAAATGGCGTATCAGCCGGGTCAGCTAGTTACAGTTACATACGAAAAGTGTGTAAATCGGAGACATACAAAATTATCTCTATATATCACTGTAGTTACAATATTATTATATAAGATTATAGTCGTAATAATTATGCCGTAAAACTTATCGCACTCGTAAGATTTATTGTAATCACATACTCTGCTGATAATAGAAATATTGTCAGGCGTCTTAAGTCACCCGTAACTACTCAAGTTACAAATAAACATCACGTTTTTGGAGTATTAAAGCCATAGTAATTCACGTGTATTAACAAATTTATTATATTTGCGAAATATTAAGCGCACACTAAAACAATAGCATTCTTTTGTGACAGCTTTATTTGTATCCAAGAATGCGTCAGATTCGCGTGCACATCCAACATTACAAGGACGTTCAGGTCTTGCCTGCTTTGTTTATTTGCTGTTATTATAGTAGCTATACCTCTGATTTTCTTTTATTAGCAATAATTGGCTAGATGGCTTTCTTGATTGCTTGATTCATTTACTTTATCTCGCGATACATTTCAAACATGCTATATCCCGCTGTCTGTCTGTCTGTCCCTATGTATGCTTAGATCTTTAAAACTACGCAGCGGATTTTGATGCGGTTTTTTTTAATAGATAGAGTGATTCAACAGGAAGGTTTATATGTATAATATATCCATAATATAGTAGAGAAACACTGATAATTATAGAGGTTTCTAATATAATGTTGTAAATAAACACATTTTTTTGTGCGTACTATGCAAACGCTGGCTGAACCCTACGAGATGGATTAAAATAATGTACTACAGTATTTTACATTTTAAAAAGGGTTAAAAATCTCGAAAAATCGGGTCTCTTCCTCAGATTGAGGAGGGTATTAGGCCATAGTCCACCACGCTGGCCTAGTGCGAATTGGCAGACTTTACAAACCTTTGAGAACTTTTAGGGAACTCTCAGGAGTGCAGGTTTCCTCACGATGTTTTCCTTCACCGTTAAAGCAAGTGATCAAGGAAGACTTGAAGTCTCAACCACTGGGCCATCACTGCAAGTCTCAACAATTTTTTATCCTTTACTTTTTACGAAATAAGAGAGATCAATAAGACAACATATAACTTGAAAATATATTTTCAAAGATATTACAGATTTAAAATGCAGGGATAAAAAAGCGCGTCGGAGGCCGCGCTTCGCCCTATAACATTGCACCCGAAGCCGGGGCGGATCGCTAGTATAGCATATTGAGAACTCGGACAATGTAAATTTAATATAATAATACAATTAACTACTATAGGCACCCTAACTGTTCAGCATTAGTGGTTCAGGCGTTGGATTCACGATCGATAGGTCGTGGATTCAAATCCCAGTCATTGGACTACTGACCTGGGCCATTCCTAACACAAGCATTTTAGCTTACTTGAAAGGGTTAAGGAATACTAGTAGTATGCGATTCATACTGCTAGTAATTTTGGTTTTAAAAAAATTGACTTCAAACTTGGAGGATTTAGTAGTAGGCACTGAAGAATTCCATTATTCTTCACCTGTCTCCAACATCAGACCTTCCAAACCATGTGCAATAAGGTAGAATCCCCACATTCTGGTAGAATCACATAAACCCACATCTAAGTCATTAGTAGACCTGCCATTCCATCCAGTTCAGTTTGTTTGCCATTTGTACAAACTCTGACAATAAACTTGAATTATTTGAAAACATTTTTTATATTTTTAAATAAGTTTATTTTTTATAACCAACGAGTTTGTTAGAGTTATTTTCATTAATATTTTGTTATGTCCTCTTTAAGTATATCTATTGATTTCTATTTAATATTGAAATGGAGCACCATTAACGCAATTAAATTTATGTGACTCCAGACAACCTTGATTATCAAGGCCTCATTATTGTTGGATTTTATTGAAAATTGATATACGAGTACTTTAATATTTTACTTTATAACCTGAATTGAAAAATAGATTACTTTTTTTTCAATAAAACAGCTGAAATGAAATTTTATATTGGATTGCAGTTTGTTCGATAGCGTCAAGAAAACAATTCCTCTTTTAAAGACAACATTAGAAATTTTACGCGGATAAATTTGTGTGGGTGGTAAAAATGGTTTTTTCAATATTTTGGCCATCTTCATTCTTAAATGTATATAAAAATGAATTGACGTTTGTTAGTTTCGTTAAAAATCGAGAACTCAGGTTTTGAAATTTGTAGAAGTACGACAAATGCCTAAAACATCCGTGATTCTACCCATGAGGGGACAGGTATTCTATAATATTCTACTATTCCCTTCCCCTCTGTCTCTGGAAGAGCATCTCGTAAGAACCTAGTAACCCAGCACCCCTTGGTGATCTGTTCCCCGACTAGCTTGCGACCACCAGCATGCAAATCCGACCGCCAAGTTTCATAGACGCGTTCCGGTTGAGCCGCATGTGGGCCATACTTGCCACCTCCATCTCCCATCCCATTAATTCAGTGGATCTAGTGGACTACGGGCTCTTGCTCAGGGTCCGCTGAGACTGCAGAATTTTTCCATCACTCACCCTCCCCACTTTATCTTTGAGGATGCAACGCATCGACAAAACAACAGGGTATTCGATGATCATGGACGATGGTGGTAATTTGCCTTCGGTTGGACCATCTGCTCGTTTGCACCTTATCTAGCCAAAAAAAAAAATATTTCTCGTTTTATAAACCTTCCAAACAACCCAAGCTAAGCAAGAACGTAGTTTATTTCATACTTAACAGATTTACAACCAGATTGAGTTGACTTTAGTTTAAGTTTGAGAGTCAAAAACTCAACTCCAGCACCCAAATCAAAGCGCCTAATATTACGATTTGAATATTACACCTTTATTTTGTTAACATAGTATGTAACTGTTTGTCTGTACGTCCGACGTAGAGTAAACACTCGGGTCACCGACGGTTATTCATCCATACTCTATACAATCATGTCAAGGTTCAAATTGCAATCAGGTCACAGCATATTGTACTACAATGAAAAATAGCACGCTGATACTAGCTTTTCATTCTTTACAAATCGTATCCTATATATTTATTTTAATAAATAAGTTGTCCTAATATTTCATTATCTTCTTATTGTAAGTCGTAAGGATGATGTTATGTAACGTGACCTTAGATATTTTCTCGATCCTTACGGATCAATACGAGTAGACCTTATATAAATCTACTCAGCGTTTCGTGAAAATGTAGTGTAGCAATGTGATTTTTAATTTATCAGTTGCTTTATAACCCAGCCCCGACTTCGCACGGTTTCTCTACTAATTTCTTGTATTATACATATAAACCATCCTCTTGAATTACTCTATCTATTGATGAAAACTGCATTAAAATCGTTTGCAAACAGACAGCGGGAAGTGACTTTGTTTCATTCTATGTATGATTTTAACTAATAGTAGAATAAATACGAACGACTCTACATTGATTTTTGGGTTATTTGGTTAATTTTATTAAGGTTTTAAAATCAATGAATTTATTAGATTTACCATTGTATAGTGTTTTGCTACTTAGAAAAAGACCTCGAATTTCAGCCCAAACGAATACATAATTAAATACAAGTATTGCTATTTATTCTAAAGCTACAAGTTTTATATTAATTAATAGCATTAATTTATACCGTCGAAATAAATCAACATTAAAACATAACAACCTAGTATTATAAAATTAGTTAGACTCTCATAATAAGTCTAAATTATATACCGACCCTAATTTAGAGTAAGTTTGTTGAATTTTCTACAACGACAAAGCTATATTAGTAGATAAAGTGACAATTTTACAGGACAACGCGTCGGTAAATACACGTTTATACATCAGCGAGTTGAGGGTGGGTTATGAAATATATAATTAAAACAGTTTTGAAATTGAGTCACATTTGACATTCATACTTGTATACCGCATAATGTATGCCGCGTCGTGCTAAAACCTTTATGTAAAGGCATGAAATGAAATTGCTAGGCAGTAGGCGGCAGGCTTCCTTTCTCCTTGCTACGAGTACGTTCAAACTCCGTATTGAGTTACAAAATGAAAAGGAAGTCGGATGTCTATGGAAATTTTATGATAAACGACCTGCTCTCGCTACAAGGTTTTATTATTTTGTGCCTACACAGTCCATGAATTACTTAATCCACTCAACAAATTCTATTTTATTCCTCTATTCTTTATCTAAGTATATGTCGGAGGTGTGAGTTAGGTTTAGGTTAGGTTAGCCTTGTGTTAGGTTAGGTTAATGTTAGTCTAATCTTAGGATTAAATAGTGAAACTAAGCAGTGGAGCCGAGTGTTGTGATCACTTAAAGGATGTCCTTAAGCCTACACCTTGGTCACAAGTCCAAGGCACTGCTTGGGTTCCTGTCATAATAGTAAAAGATCGTAACGTTTAGTTATCCTGACCGTGTTGCGCTCGTATAGCTTTTGAGATAGGCCATCCATCTATATCCTTTTTTTAACAGTTTCCGACATATATATATAAAAGGAGAAGCTGACTGACATATCAACGCAGGGCCTAAACTATAAGGATTAGAAACTTGAAATTTTGCACAGGGGTTCCTTTTATAACGTAGGAGAGCACTAAGAAAGGATTTTTGAAAATTCACCCCCTAAGGGAGTAAAATGGGGGTGAAAGTTAGTATGAAACTTTGCCGTTTTTGGAAGTTTGAGGTTCTTCTTTGAAAATCATGAAATTCGTGTAAAATATTTTTTTGAAAATCATCCCTAAAGGGGGTAAAAGGGGGGTGCAAAGTTAGTATGAAAGTCAAAAAAAATCAGAGATTTTCAGTTATTTCAATAAAATGTTGTATTTGTGTTATAAGTTCCCTCGATATCCCTTTTTGTATATTCAATTCATAAGGGGGTAAAAGAGGGGTGCAAATTTAGTAGGTATGAAAGTCTATATATATATAGGTAAAATGAATTGACGTTAGTTAATCAGGCTAAAACTCGAAAACGGCGGGACCGATTTGGCTAATTTTAGTTTTGAAAAAGGTGAGAAACGTTAAAACGATTTTGATGAAACTTTTATCTGTAGTCTAATACACCTCAGCGAAAGTAGGACGGTTCCTCTTGAATCACTATCTATTAGAAAAACCGCATCAAAATCCGTTGCGTAGTTTTAAAGATCAAAGCATTCATAGGTACTGACAGACAGACAGCGGGAAGCGACTTTGTTTTATGTGTAAAGATTAGCGAGAAGAAGAAGAACACTTGTTTATGAAATATTTTGTTTACACTAGTGTTGTTTATAATATTTTAGGCTAATTTATCAGGACATCTTGTGTCATAGAATACATAGAGTATAGCGATACTTACATACATGTAAGCCGGGCAGCATCTTGGACGTGCGACCAAGTTGTAGGGTTAAAGGTCTTTTATACAATCATAACGCTCTCCTTTGCTGCCCGAACACTAATTACAGTAGATAATAACGTTAACTTACGTGAGCCTAAAGAACGGTAACCTTAACTACGACATTATAATATACTCTAATCTATCGTACTAAAGGTTATATATTTGTCTACAATTAGGTATACTTGAAATAATATAAAAGGAATTACCTGCGAACAGTTATTTATAAAAGGTGTTGCTAACTCTTGACTATCTATCTGAGTTGTCTAAACAATTCGATCACAAGTATATTTTATATACATTGTTGAGTTCTTATTTAAGAGGTAAAGTATATTAAACACGATTATCAATTATATGAAAAACCATGGTACCTTGTACCTTACAAATTAGTTTAAAAGTATAAACCACGACTTTCTAAAATAACGTCATTGTATTCCCTCATATATATGTCGGGGTATAGTTGGGGTAGGATAATAGTTATGGCCTTGTCGGGCTATAATTAGAGTAAGATAATGATAAAGAAAATTAATTGTCACTTCCGTCGCGTCATTTTAATATTCAACGATTTTTAACAGTATCAAATGAGTAAAAGATTATCGATTAACCGGGATGCCAGCCCCCTATTTCCGTTTTGTTAGTTCCCCACTAGTGGAGGGGCATTGCTACCATTGTCTAGTCCCTTTATATTCCCCGACTGACGCAGTACACTTTAGTCTCTCGACAAGTCTCTTTGAGTGAACATCACCTGGAGTTGAAGTGTAATAAATAGTGTGCCGCATCACGGATATCGGACTAAGGATCATGTGAGTTCTTACGTCTTATTTATTATGAGTTCCTACATTGTATTTAGATGTGTTAACACAACCTTAGGTTAAGTTTATGTTAGGTTAGCCTTATGTTAACCTAACTTCAGACAGACAGTGAGACCAGGCAGTAGAGGTGAGTGTTATGATAATTTAAACGAGCTCCTTAAGCCTACACCTTGGTTACAAGTCCAAGGCACTGCATGGGTTCCTGTCCAAAAACTACAGAATCGTGATATTCGATTATTCGTTCATTCAAATCGTCTCTCTGTTCTGACATATAGTTTAGCAACACCGATGATAACTTTATATTCGCGCGTAACCTGTATGGATATACTTGAGCACTCGTCAAACGTAGCTCGCCTAGTGGTGTAGTAGTGTGGTGTCATGATGCTGGATCTCCGTTATTAAATTTGAAGTAAGTTTTTAATATTGTTTATTACTCGGTGTTCAGTTTTAAGTGCATGTTATTGTTATCTTGAGCGTGTTACTGTGCTGTATCGGCCCCATGTAGATAACAATATAAAATGTATTTGGAGCAAATAAAAATTCATACGATACGATTCAATACGTAAGTTAATTTATATGCGAGGCTGCGAGTATGATCTTCCATATCAAGGACATTCGATACGACACGCGTCGCTCGTTCTGCTTCTGACACACTATCACTTTCATTGGTATTATCTATATTACACTAGTCGAAACGTGCGACTTTGTCCGCGTGGTACTCCGCCCTTATTGGTCTTAGAGTGATGATATATAGCGTATAGCCTTCCTCGATAAATGGGCTATCTAACACTGAAATAATTTTTCAAATCGGATCAGTAGTTCTTGAGATTAGCGCGTTTAAGCAAACAAGCTCTTCAGCTTTATATATTAGTATAGATAAGAAATCGGCTGCTGTTTGTTAGTCAATTTAAACTATTCTGGTATGGGAATGCATTTGCCATATATAGGTAGTCCGTCTAAATATTTTAAAATTAAGCTCCCATATACCTCAGATAACTGAGGGCGTACCAACTGAAATTAAACAACATGTTCATTTGTGTGCTTTATCTTTACAGTTAAAATATCAAATTAGTTTGATATAAGAGGATGATAGTAAATCGTTAGAAAAATTATTATAGATATCCGTCTTTTTGTGATAGTGTAACATCTGAACGCGACTGCGACATACTAACATTTGGCTTAACCGATTATGATAAAATGATTGTTGTCCAATATAACCTATGTATAGCGGACCTGATTATGTAATGAATTCAAGTTAGTGTATAGCGTTTTCTTTTTTTTAATGATAGATCAGAGACAAACGAGCAGACGGTCCATCTGATGGAACCGTCCGAACCGTCGATGGCCACCGTCGTCCATGGACATTGGCAAAACTAGAGGGTATCTCTTGTTTTTGTGTTCATTGAAACCGCAGCAGTAATGGGATCGAATTCGCATGCTGGTGGTCGCAAGCCAGGCGGGGAACAGATCCCCTACCACCAAAGGGGTGTTGGGTTACTCGGCTCTTACGAGATGCTCTCCCAGCGGCAGAGGGGAAAAGTATTCTATCCCGTCCCCTCACGGGTAAAATAATGTGATAGCAGAATGTGATATTCGCTTTTATTAGAATATCGTGAAATAAGAACGTGACGGCATAACTATTAAGTTACGCGTGACCTGGTTATAAAGCAACTTCAATTTTTGTCATCAAGATATTGTTAAAAATTACTATTAGTGATATCTCAGTTGTTGATTTATTGTATTGAATTTAATAATGTTCAAATGGAGATAATAGTATTTGTACATTGAAGTAATATTAATAAGTTGCTATCAAAATGTAAACATTGCGCATATAAACATTAATATTATCATATGAGTACGAGGCCGTTATGTAACTAGTTTGTTTGGTTGTTTTTCGCTTTCCTCTGTTTGGTTAACATTAAAATGTTTTAGAAACAATTTCATTCCATCAAATGTACAGAAAGAGAACGATTTATTTATACTAGAAATGATAATATTGTTCACTAGTCGACCCGTCCTGGCTTCGTCCGGGTGCAATTTACCACGTGTATTTAGCTGCAACCGCTAAGTCCCTGCATTTTAAATCTGTTATATCTTCAAAAATATTCATTCAAATTTCATGGTGTAAAGGGCCATATTGATCTATATAAAATGCACAATGTGTTTAAGGTACCTAATTGGATAAGGATCAATGCTGTATCGTTTAAAATCACTTCGTAAATAAGCCATTAATTCTCGTAAAAAGTAAATGATAAAAAATGGTTATTGTCAGTTATCCCTAAGAAATTTTTTGTAGACCTTTTTAAGGTGTACATTATTTTGATCTATCTCGTTGGGTTCAGCCAGCGTTTGCAAATTAAGCGCAAAAATGTGTTTATTTACGACATCACATTAGAAACATCTAAAATTATCAGTGTTTTTCTACTATATTATGTATGTATTACATATAAACCTTCCTCTTGAATCACTCTATCTATTAAAAAGCATCTAAATCCGTTGCTTAGTTTTAAAGGTCTAACTAAGCAAAGGGACAGACAGACAGCGGGAAGCGACATTATTTTATACTAGCTGCGCCCAGCGGTTTCACCAGCTATATTTTGGATGACTTACACTATATCCTATATGTTATTCTGATGTGTAAGCTATATTGTTGTAAAGTTTCATTAAAAATCCATTCTGTAGTTTTTGCGTGAAAGAGTAACAAACATACATCCATACATTCTTACAAACTTTCGCGTTTATAATATTAGTAGGACTACGTAGTGATTAGCGAAGGAAGCAAATATCCCCTAATATTCTTATTCACAGAAAAATATCACTTACATGACAACACTAATTAATAAATTAGTTTACACAGTCGTCGTCTCGTTATACATATTGTGTTGTTGGATTTTACGAGTAAATGTATGGAACGACCTTGTTTTCCAGATAAAAAATGCAATTTAGATTAAAAGTGTCTTCGAACTGAGTGGCTACTCTGATTTTCTGCGAAGGATAAGATTACATATGATAATATCCGGTCCGGTAAACAACAGGGGACCCCGACATAGATCGCAGGATATGGCCAGCTGTAGTGTGCTGACTATAGACTGGCTAAGAAGTAGCTACATTAATCAAAAAACTAGAACAATCTGCAAGTTTATATCAACACTAAGTTATTTTTGTGAAAAGTCAGGTCGGGTTAAGCCAATTTTAGAGGCTACCTCGTTTGCTCGTCGGGGACAAAAATTATTTTTAAAAGGTCACGTCAGCATAACTGTATATATTTTGAGAAATATAATTTATACAAACGTACTTAAAATCTAATAATACTTAAACACTTAAGACACGATAATATCCTATATCGGCCATCTGACTATAAATAGAAAAAAATATTATTAATCTTTCAAACACTAAGAAAAGTATAGATAAATAAATCAAAAACTTAACAAAGAAATATCGATTTCTAACTAAAAAATGCACAAAATGAAAAAAATAATTCCGATATTTATTAGGACAAAAATTGATATTTTTGAAGTCGAATTAGCCAGCAGAAATAATAAGAGAAAAAAATACAACCGAATTGATAACCTCTTTTTAGGGTTCCGTAGCCAAATGGCAAAAAACGGAACTGTTATGGATTCGTCATATCTGTCTGTCTGTTCGTCTGTATGTCACAGCCACTTTTTTCCGAAACTATAAGAACTTTACTGTTAAAACTTGGTAAGTAGATGTATATCATTTTATATTATTTCGGGTATACCGACGTGAAGACAATATATAACCTTTAGTGCGATAGATTAGTCTCAGTCTTTCTGGTGTTGTCACGCAGTGAACATGGAAGTTAGTGTTATAGTGTCGTGATTAAGGTCACCCTTCTCGAGGTCCACGTAAGTTTACTTTATTATCTATTGTCGTTAGCGAGGTCGAGTGGTGGAGGTGAGAGTTAATATATTATGAAAGAGCTCTCAAGCCCCAGACACCGCTCGCCTCAGTCTAAATTGCATGTGTATACGTATTGCTGTACAGTAAAAGGTATCAAATCAAAAAGAGCAGTGATAGCCCAGTGGTTGAGACTTCAAGTCTTACTCGGGAGGTCCGACGTTCGATCCTGGCCACACACCTCTGACTCTGAGTTATGTGTGTTTTAAGCAATTAAATATTACTAGCTTTAACTGTGAAGGAAAACATCGTGAGGAAACCTGCACTCTTGAGAGTTCCCAAAAAAGTTCTCAAAATTGTGTGAAGTCTGCCAACCCGCACTGGGCCAGCGTGGTGGACTATGGCCTAATACCCTCCTCATCCTGAGGAGACCCGGCTCAGCAGTGGGCCATTGAAGGGTCGTGATGATGAATGGGTATCCTATCTCTCTCCATGTCTATAGCAATTACCATGCAAACTTCCATCGAAAATTGGTTTGAACTAGATCTAGTAAGTGGTTTTTGTAATACGTCATACGAGGAGGCACACAAATTGATAATATTTTTGGAAATATTTCTTGTCAAACTGGAATATATATTAGCTTGTTTAACTATCACAATGGGCTCGCATATAGTTAGATCTAAATCCCATCATTTAAGTACCTTATTATAATGTTTACTTATCAATAACTTAATTTTAAATAAATACACTATTATTAAAACATCGATCAAAGTTACAACGAACTACGAGAACTTTTATATGATGTTACTTGCTGCTATGCAACCCTTCTTGGGCAAGTCCGACTCGCACTCCGCCGCTTTTTTTTTTAATTTTTTAAGTCGTTTGAAAACAGATAACATCGCTTGATATATTTGGAATTTAATCTAAATTCAAAATCCTTGCAAAAGTTATATAAAACAGTGATGTGTTGAAAACTTAGGGGAAATCAAATTTCCTGTAGATGTAGCCCTGTGTAACTTGTGTCCTTGACCTTCGAACATGAAACCTGAAACAACTAACCAACTAAACGAATTAGCGAGAGTTACCTAACACTGCTGTTAATAACTTCCACATAATGCTATAAGGAAATTTGCACAATATGTGGAATTATATTAATGTTAAAATTGTTTTACTAAATATTTAATTTTTTTATATCATTTCTTTTATTATACTGCCTTAGTGATATGGTCAGAGAGGCTTATTAAGCCAGACCTACGTTGAAGTACAAGGCGATGCTATAAAAATACTGAAAACGATGTTTGATATTATTATATGAATAATTTCTATCAATGCCAGAATACATACGAGTTCGTATACATTATGCATGGTCTAATCTCATGCCGGGCTGGGAACATACTCAAGAACATTGAAGGGGCCTGGCAAATTGTTTTGTTGGGCAAAGAATCGTTTTTAGTTATTTATCTAAAACCATCTTTTAAAAGTTTTGATATTACGTGGAAAATCTATAAATGACTAAAGTCCATTCAATAGGGAGCAATAAATTAACCAATAAGTCAATAAATAGTGGAATCGTAAATCAGTCCAGAATCGTCTGACCGAGTTCATCGGCCCACTTGTTTTCATTTGTTGCCAAGCAATCATTGTGATACCTACACTAGTTCAGTGTGTTATTGTTTTAGACTACAAACGTAATGGTGAATATCATTGTTTGAATTATTGTATGCCTTGTTTGTTTTAAGAAATTATGCCATCCAGACAAGCACAATAAACTATTGAAACCCATTAACATTTGATACCAAAACATCATAAAGATGTTTACACTATTGTCGCTGAGAACACACCTACGAGTTTAAATAGAAAATCTGAAATGTTACAATTGAATGTTATGAACGTTGAGTGTTGGTGTGTAACAAAAATGTGTGGCAATTGACGTCATATTAAAAGGCTTGAGCTATTGATATTATATACGGAGTAGTACAATAATTTACGATCTCCAAGGCCACACTCTGTATGGTTCAAACCTTTGAAGTTGCAACCAGCATGTTCTGTACCAGATCCTGATGATGTCCAGATCTGTATTATTGTCGGCACTGCTCGGCTTCCTATCTAAATAGCATGCTTATACGTATTGCTATACAGTAGTGGGTAAAAATTTTCTAAACGTCGTTTACAAAATGTGAATTGGGGACCAATAATAAAACGACACGTCATTTTATTTACCATGTGGTATTAATATTCGGTGTTCCGGTTCGGTTGTGCAAGTCACATGCCAAGACGCGGTAGGCGCTTACAATTGATATGCGAAACAGTGAAAAACTCTATAAATATGCTAAACTATGTATCTGTCACACAAGTGTTTGTTTTTGTATTTTTGAAGTTTATAAGACGACAATCTGGGTTCTAGAATTAATTACTATGATAGGCATAAATAGTAGAAACATAATTTTAGCGGTTGGTAACTGACCGCTACTTATATCGATATGTGAACATGCATTTTACAATGTAAAAGTTAATCTTGTCTCATAATACAGTTTGAACAGATACGAGTTCGACACACACTTGGCAGCTTTTTTATACCATATTTTATACTATATGACTAGAATTAGGAAATATTTCTCGTCCGAGTAATTCATCTACTTATAGCGAATCTTTATTTCTACCCCGTTCCTTTTATCTATTATGCTAAAAGTATCTGTCTGTCGTCTTAGTTGAATTTCTGACGTCAATTGTCACGTTGCAGGCAAGTAAAGACAATGCACTAGTCACCAATTACGACACACTTCTATAACAAGTATGTTGGCGCCGAAAATATGATGGAGCTAAACCTCGAGTGGCATGAATTCACGAAGCTGACTTGCATTCTTCGCATATTGTGTTAAATCTACTATCTCGGGTTTGTTTGAAACAACGTTTTGAAACTAGTTAGCAAACAATTTCTATTACGCCACATATAACTTATGCCTTTAGAGAGAAAGCAACTGTAAAAATCTTTATTTAGGCTAATTTTATGTTACATAGAAGTCTTATTTTCTCCAAAGAACCTAGAGATTAAATTCTTCTATTTCTAATAATTCAATTATTTATACCTATATTTTTAAATTTAATTTTGATGAATTTCTTTATTTGTGGGATAGTTTTATGAGTTACACGCTGATGAAATGTTAAAATTCCACAGTATTATAAATCACGACTAACTATAGTCTGATGATCGGAATAAACTTCGTTAAATAAAAATTGACTAACGATGTAATTAAAACTTTTAATTTTTTTTACTCAGCTTTTTTACCCTTTGTATAAAAGTTAAATCGACTAAAACACGAACAGAATTTTCTCGATTATAAACCCAGATTTGTTTTGAAAAAAGTCTGTAAATGAACACTGCAGAGCTATCCATTCTCAAATAATAATTACGCTAGCCTGAATGCAGACACGTTTACAAGAAGCGTGCCAAGTTCAAGGAGCACTTCTCCTTTGATATATTTAGTTTACCTGATTTACTATCGACTTTTAAACTTCTAGATTCCAACGGAAAGGTTAAAATTGCGTTTTAATGAAAGTAAGGAAAGCAACATAAGATGTCTTGATTACTGAAATTCTTCGCCAATCAATTTTTCTTATTCGTGCAAATGTCATATGACAATATTCAAGTTTAAAATTTAATTTAAAATATTTGCCATATATAGAAAGGAACTCCGAGTAGATTCCGAGACTCACGAAACTAGAGTAGGTTTAAGGTGCCAATGCACATCAACACTCACCTTCTCTACTCGTGTTATTCTCCCTTCCCAGCTAAATAAAATATGAACTTGTTAATGCAGCTTTGAATACCGCCAGTATAGAATTTCTCCGTTCTGGACAGTAGTTACAGCAAATTATAGAGAGTTTTTGCTGGTATACCTCCGCTCCTACTTCTACAGCGTATAGTCCAGTCATTATAAACGTATCAGAAATTTCGATCAACAATTCGAAGCTAAGCTTTTCTACCTCCTCCCTCCACGTAATATCTAAAGTTTAGCTCGTTACGTTCGTATGGTTATCTACCCCTTTTTTCGACGTAATAACTGGAGTATTAAAGATAAAAAAGATTAGGAAAGGCTGTTCTAAAGCACGAAAATATCGCGAATTGTAGTGACGCACGAATGCGATATCTCTGTTTGCAGTGTAATCTGCGCAATCTATTGCATTGCCTTAATTAGTGTCAGCTTTGAACTTATTTATCTTGGAAGGATTTTAGGTATAAGCAATTTTTAACGTCTTTATCTATTATATTATTAATTTAATTTCAACCATCGTAATATAGTCACATTTTATTGCAACACAATCAAAATTTTTATTATTATGCAATTGCAATAGTTGCATTTTATAAAACAATACTTTTTACAAAACTTGTCCTTTTTAGCGAAATTTTAGTGATTTCATGTTAAGATTTAGGTCATTCAGACCGATGGTATTTTATCTGTAAGATTTAAATAAAAGTAAGTATTTCTGTAATGAAATAAAACGTACAATTCTTTTGGCAAGTGAGTATGAACAATGTATTGCGACCCAACTAGCTCATTATGTATATCTTATCTCTAAAGTGATAAGACTCACCATATGTTTACAGAAACATTCACGTTCTTTATGTTTGTACTTGTTATGTGCGCTAAAAACTTAATTTACCTAAGGCTAACTTAATTTTTCCTTATACCTTCCTCATATTCCTCTCATGAAAACTGTATCTAAATGTGCTAAGTCATTTAGGAAAAGTTAATGCCACTGCTTTATACTTAGCATACTAGAATGATAGGACCAGTAGGAAGTAATGAGAACAAAGTCACTGAAAGATTAAAACAAAGATCGTAACATTTTTTCGTCGTCGGTTACGGGCATTTAAATTAAATAGATTATCTACTGAACGTCATTGTCGTCTCAGCCGATTGACGTCCACTGCTGGACAAAGGCCTCTTCCATGCGTTGCCAGCTAGAGCGGTCATGTCTGCGATCCGCTTGAGGTCGTCGGTCCACCTAGTGGAAGCCTTCTAAAACTGTGCTTTCCGGTGCGAGCAATAATGATTAACGATAATCTAATGAACATTTAAATAATACTTTTAAACACACACCAGGGTAATGTAACATGCAGATAATACCAACACCACTAGTCGAGGTCAATGGCTATTTTAAATACAAAGTTACCTCGACTGGAACGCGAAAATTCTAAAAACATCAACAAAATATAAAAAAAACGCAGTCTGTCATTATGTTCATTGCAGATCTTATATAAAGTAATTAATTCACCTTTTAAATCTATTTAATACTCTCTTTAAATGAAATTGGTAATAAACAGTTAAATTGGTCTTTATATATTGCATATCATTGAAATAATAAATACTTATTAATTATAATATTAAAACATCTGACTATTTAGTACGTTAAAAATACGTTATTACAGCTTAAAACTAAAAGCTAGTTTAGAACGTTGTTTGTTTCATTATTTAATAATGTTATCTAATTGATATTGTATCCTTTTCTATACATTATTTTCTTTCTTAGAGAATGATGCATTTGGCACCAGGCAAAACAAGAAAATCAGAAATTCTTAAAATCACAAAAACCTTTTTGTTCTGTATCTTCTTAAAGAATTCGTAATTTGGCACCAATTTGCTTTTTTTCTACAGAAATATCTCTGGACAACCGTCTTACGTTTTAATAAAATATACTTCGTGAATATCTTTCTGACTCACTCTTTTAGCTTCTTGGTTTTGCCATTCCTGAATATTTAGTACTTCAGTTATAAATGTTTTATCGTTTTTTAAATGGTAAATAAGGCACAAACAGAGGTTCATCTGACGATAAGATGGACTTCGAAGATTAGGACGAAGGTAGAGTGAAAAGAAAAAAGCTACGGTGGATCAGTGGATCCTCAGCAAGACTAGAATCCACTAGATCCACGCGTTAATGGGTTGGAAGAGGGAGGGGTTAAGTCTGGTCCACATGCGGGGCTCGATTGGAGGGCGTCAAAGATACATGGCGATTCCTATTAAGAGTTCCTTGTTGATTTCATGTTTTTATGATTTTAACTGAACAGTAATAGATTAGGACAACAGGGAACTGGAAAGTGATACAAACTCGTAAGCAATAGTTATGTAAAATATTAACAATTAATCTTCCTTCCTCATCGGATTAACCAACATGATCGCGTACTGTTTGTGTTTACTGTTTACTTGTTAAGTCGCCTAGCAAGAATGACCTGGTTTTGTCATCATTTCAATATTAAACGCTCGCCCTACTTGTACGATATAAAATTGTTAATAACCGAATTTTATTACTTTTTGTATAACACGTTTATGACGTAAGAAAAATGTATTATAACGTATACCTACTGATACAGTAGTACGTTACAAATATTAATAATTTTAATTTGTGGTGTTCTATTTATTTAAATGCCTGTAAAGTGAGTAGTGCCTGGGGCTTGCTACTCGAGTACTGGTTTACAACAGAATTGAATTTTATGGTGATCACAATAATCAAAATTATATTCTACCCTAATTTCAAACAATGCAACTATAAGCCCTTATCAATATATTCAAAGCGAGCCCTTGAAGAAGGTGTTGCCATCATAATAAAATAATAATTTCGGTTAATTTAGCATACTTCAATATCTTCGAAATGTTTAACCCAAATTATTAAATCAAACAATTACATAATAGTTATATCAGTTAGAACGCGTGTCCTATACAATTGAGTTATCTATTATAACGCCACTACACGTTATTTCGTAACATTTACAGATATTATTATACGTGTAGTTACTTTCCATTTTTATCTTGGCATACTAAAATAAATAAAATTACTACAATACATATCAAGTTTATTCAAGTACAAATAAAAAAGGCTGAAGTACAAACTCGTAATTATAAACGAAACTAAGTGATGGTCAAAGTAATTATTGGTATTGATTGAGGAACTGTTGAAAGAATTAAAGTTTTATTAAACGATATTTTGTTATGAAATAAGAAGGTTTTTTTTTAAATATAAATTATGAAAAGTTTAATAAAATCGACGACAGTTAGCGAAGATCATAATCGCATCCATGCCATGGGATTTGTGAGAATGAGAAGTGTCCTTATAAGTGTAATATATTGTATCTATATTGATCCTCTTTTTACCACAGATTTAAATTACTTATAGGCAACGACCACTTGTCTTTACTTGAAACAAAGTCTTCATGCTTTGCTAATACGTCATCAGCTATTGCGGTTTAATAGAGGCTGCTGTAATTACGACATTAAGAGTCTTATATAACAATCCGATGCACATGACTATAGTCACAAGCCAGACCATTTAATATATTATACTGATATTCTTTGGTTCTAGGATTATATAATCACTGTCTCTATAGTACATGAGCACCCTAACAGAGGGTGGGGTCTGCCTTGACATATCATTGAGCAAGAGACGGTGTGGGTAGATTATAAAATTAGTTATTGTAGTCACAGATACTACAGTAACAACACGGATTCCTGTATCGCAGATGATAATGATGATTATATATTGACGGAGACTAACACCGTTTATAGGGTTGCCCTCCCTTATTTCCGAAGGTATCAAAGTATAACAAATAACAGTAGTTAGAGGAAGTAATATTTTGCAAATATTCTGTTGTAACATTAACTACAGTTGTTCCTTACTAGGTCATCTGCGTTGAATCGCTGCAATGATATGAGGAATTTAGTTATAACAAGTTTGTTGTAATTGTAACATCGGATTTCTATTTGTACTTGTTTTTATTTATATGCGGTTTTTATTGAGTAAAATAGAATACTTTACCCGTGAGGGGACGGGATAGAATACTATTACTCTCTGCCGCTGGGAGAGCATCTTATAAGTACCGAGTAACCCAGCACCCCTTGGTGGTAGGGGATCTGTTCCCCGACCACCAGCATGCGAATCCGATCGCCAAGTGTCATAGAAGCGTTCGAGTTGAGCTAGACTACTGTGGGCTAGACTTACCGCCTCCCTCTCCCACCCCATTAATGTTGCGGATTAGTGGACTCTGGGCTCTTGCCCAGAGACCGCTGAAACCGCAGCATTTTTTTCTTCATTCTCCCTCCCCATTCTATCTTCGAGGATGCAACACATCAACAAAACAAGAGGATATCTCTTGTTTTGTTGATGTCCATAGGCGATGGTGGCCACTTACCATCAGGTGGACCATCTGTTCGTTTGCACCTTATCATAAAAAAAAAGAATAGATGTTTTTTCCGTTTAATTATAAATATTTGTTATTTGAAACCTTGCTTTGGAAATCTGCCTAGTTGTACTCTCTTATCTTTCTAATATTATAAGTAATAAAGTTTGTATGTTCATTGGATGCTTGGATTTTTAGTTTTTTAATTACACAATCACAAATTTGGCCAACAGATCCTGTACGTAGTAGGATAAAAATCCCGTAAAGAATAAAATATATTTGTCGTACGTCTGCATTTTTTATATAGCAATATATTGAATTTTAAAATTCTTATTGTCAAATATTTACACGTGGTAAACAAGGTTGTACTCGTGCGAAGTCGCGACAGGTCGACTAGTTTTCAATAAATTGGTATGGGAGAATTAAATAAGTCGAGTTTTAATTTAAGGGCTTGTTTTCAATTGTATTGATGTGTAAGGCCCCACATATTGTGTGATACAAAAAATCTTTACCTGAAGTGAAACGTATTCAGAATCAAGGTCCTCGTGTGACTCCGTAACGAGTATACGAGTATTTATTTCATAAAATGTGTTTCTAGAGTCTAGTAAACTTGTCAGCTGTTTTGGTTCACACATAGTATAAAGGAATCTATTTTACACAAGTTTAAATTTCTTAGTAAGTATCACTATATAGTATAAAACAAAGTCGCTTTTTCTGTCCCTATATCCCTATGTATGCTTAAATCTTTAAAAATACGCAACGAATTTTGATGCGGTTTTTTTAAATAGATAGAGTGATTCAAGTGGAAGGTTTATATTTATAACACATATATAATATAGTAGAGAAACACTGATAATTGTAGAGGTTTCTAATGTGATGTCGTAAATAAACACATTTTTTGTGCTTACATTGCAAACGCTGGCTGAACCCTACGAGATAGATCAAAATAATGTACTACAGTATTACACCTTAAAAAGGTCTACAAAAAATTCCGCGATGGTAGATGTCCACCTCTTAGGGATAACTCACAATAACCATTTATTATCCTTTACTTTTTACAAAAAATAATGGTTTATTTACGAAGCGATTTTAAACAATACAACATTAATCCTTAGCCAATAAGGTACCTTAAATACATTGTGCATTTAATATAGATCAATATGGGCCATATTGATCTATAGCATTCATATTTACAGCATTTCAAAATTCAAATTCAAACACAGATTCAAAATGCAGGGACATAGCGGTTACGGCTAAATAGACGTGTTAAATTGCACCCGGGCGAAGCCGGACGGGTCGACTAGTAATAAATATGTAGAACCGTTCTATTAATGCTGCCGATCTAGGGGACTCTGGGCTGTTGCTCAGAGTCCCCTAAAACGGCAGCAATTTTTTCTTAACTCCCTCTCCTTACTATATCTTCGAGGATGCAACGCATCAACAAAACAAGGGGGTATCTCTAGTTTTGCCGATGTCCATGGGCGATGGTGGCCATTTACCACCTGGTGGACCATCTGCTCGTTTGCACCTTATCTACCATAAAATAAAAGAACGGAAGGTACGGTCTGGATTGAGTCAGAGCTCATTAACAGAACCATAAGATGACTATTAATTAAGAAATCGATAAGACACACCAATGATCTGGTTCCAAAATCAACGCTTAGTGATCTTAAGTATAAATTGTAAATATTTATTTAGTTAATTAAACTAGAACATAATATGCTTGTAGCCAACATTTGCTATTAAATATAATATCGTCTGTTTATCGTCATACATTAATTACGTCGACGCTCTACGCGATATTAGCATTAGCTATTTTCTGAGTGGTTATTCTTAGATGATATTAATGTTTGGATTCAGACGGGTAAATTAGTGCCATCCTGGTCTCGTATCAAATGTATGCTGCGATAAAATGTCTGCACGTTGAGTTCGTTGTATTTATATAATATACAGATCCTTCCATTAGTAAAAACCTAAAAAATATTTTGTATTATATGGAGAGTTTGGATAAAAAGTCCTTTTTGGTAAAGGTTGTTTTTATTTAATTGTCAAGCCAATCATAAAGTAAGTTTGATTTTTCAAAAAGATAATCCCAACGCAGCTAACGAGTAAATTCTAGTGAGCAATATAGAGATATGCAGTTGATGCATAGCAACGTAATGTTTTTATTGATTTAATGTAAACATTTTCACTATCGATCAAACGAGATGCGTCGCAGACTTTGAACTTGAATTTTTAGTACTAAGAAGCAATAAAACTGTTGATGGGTACGAGTATATATTGATGTGGATGATTGTTAAGACGGGTCAGGAAGGGCAAGGGAAGATACCTTAAACATTATAGTTACAGGAAAACGTTCCTAGGAGACCATCCATGACTTTTCCAATATATTTCTATAGGATTGTTTGGCAAGAAAGAACATTACGGGTTGATTTATCGTTTTTCAGTACAGAATCTATGGAAAATGTTTTTGGCGATTTCTGACATTTCTAGTATTTTTAATACCTTAAATGGTCCCATAGAGTCATTTGATCCCTCATACAAAATAGGATCGATAGACATAATAATATTTTAGCATTTTTTTCGCTGACCGTACATTTTCTCAAAAATCTCTGAATGCAGTTCAGAATCTCTTAAAAAATAATGGATGGTCTCTTAGGAACGTTTTCCTGTAACTATAACGGTTATGGTACCTGCCCTTACAGACCCGTCTCAAAAATCCACTCTGTATTACGGTACTTAGATTTTTTCTTAGTCCACGAAGAAAATAACTATTAATATCCTTTCCTTCCAAATATCTTTTCGCTTTAATAGAAATTCCTTGCAAGTATCTATTCTCAGTAATGACTATGACGAGTTTGCATAATTTTATTATTTTCTACTATATCAAACATATTATATCTCTCATCGTTTAAGGCAGAGTTCGTAAGAAACATTTTCTTCGACCGTTTTTTCTCCGACTTACTGCTCACAAATAATGTGGCTGTCTATTGGAATTTTCAAAATTGCCCCCTATAACCTCACAAACTTTACTTCTTTATATAATTAGTATACATTTTTTTTAAATATAAGATCATATTATCAATGCATGCGTAAATAAATTTATTCCTATCTGGTAAGCAATATGCACAGACAAACAGACTAGCTCTGTTTACGATTCCATATGTATGAAATCATCTATCTCATATATTATGTAAGTCGGCGTCTGCGAATCCAGTTTCAGTAATATATTCCATACCAGTGTGTAGTATCATTGATATGCACGTAGTCACGTGACAACGGGTATATTTTAACGTTCTGTTTGTGACGTCATCGTTGTAGTGAGTCAGACGGGTAGGGTAGGATGTTTTGAACGGTAAATAGATGGAAGTGAATAGGTGATTGATGAAGTCTAGGTATCAATAACAATCGTTCAACCAATTGTATCATTATACTTTATTTGCATGCTCTAACTGCATACTTTACTATTTTTTTTTTATTTTTTCTTATAACCTCCACCATTTAGTCTAGCCAAGTGTCTGTTTTTAATATCAAAATAACCGCTTTTTACTAAGTGCATATGGATGTATACACGCGCACACCACATATACCAGCAACAACATTTTGTGCAATTTTTGACTTTCCTTCTGTCTGTTTGTTCCGGCTAATCTCTGAAATGGTTGGACAGATCTTGATGGGACTTTCACTGTGAGTGGTTTGAATACTTAGAAAAGCGAGGGCAGGTCGACTAGTTACAAATAAATGCTTCAAGCATATTTGACTTGACTGAATGATTTGATTGACAGAAAGCCGAGTATTGTTTCGACTTGATACTCAAGAGCAGGTTTATTGAGCTCCTTTATCATTGCGATAATCAATATTGCGATAATCAATATATTATCAATGAAACTATTTGTTTATTATTTATTCTTTTCATATGTCAAATTGTCACTGATCTATCAAAACAAAGCTTCAAAACGGTCGAACACGTTTTTTTTTGGATTTTTAAAAAGAAACTGATATAAAATAATATAAATAGTGTTATTGGCACAACGTTTAACAATCATGATATTTAGCCTTTTCTTCTAGTTTTATATTATTTTTATTGTACCTACATAGGACCCCAAGCAGGTGCCTAACGATTATACAGAAACACAAAACGCTTCGTTGCTTTCTAGTCAGTTACGACGGTTAAAATTGTTTATTGCATACATTACTGTTTGTTTTTATTGCAATAAATAAAACCTTGGACTTTGTTGTTCATATACATCCATACAAATAAATAAAATTAGAGTGTCTGTTTGTAATATTACAATAACCACTTATTACCAAGTGCATATGGATGTATACACGATACAAATTTTTTTACAATTTTTGTCGGTCTGTTTGTTCCGGCTAATCTCTGAATTGTCTGGAACGATTTTGACGGGACTTTCATTGACAGATAGCTGATGTAACAAGGAGTAACTAAGGCTATTTAACATTTCGCTACGACCCACAGGAGTGGAGCAACACGCGAACGAAGTCGCGCGGGTCGGCTAGTATAATATAAAACAAAATTTATTATCTTACAATTTTTTGCTAGGTGATGCTGATATTACTTGGCGTTTAAATGTCCTCGTCCTTCCGCAATCCATACGATATGTTATCTTTAGAGTATTTTGCCAAATACCAATTTCACTGAGATGAATCTTTGATGATAAGGATAGATACAGTTACTACACGTAAATTGTGGTGCAGTAGAGATAGAACTTATTTTAAAGTTAGTAATACCATGAATGTTTTGATTTCTGCCATTTACTGTTATATTTAAATCATTACACTGATAGTATCTGCTTGTGACACGCGCTCCACTATTCGACTATCCGTACCTAGACTCGCTCTGAATGTGCTTCTCTCCTTATTCCTCGCTACTCCTCGCATATTTCTGGTGGAAACGCAATCTTAGACTCGCTTTGCCCGGCTGTATCGGTATTACCTCATATCAATATTAATGTGGTAGCAATATTTAATTTTGAATAAAATAATAATACTTTTTTTTTTACAATGTGTAATATAAAATCAATTAGCTACTTCATTTGTATATTAGTTCGACTATAGAAGTTGGGGTTAATTTTTCCAAGGAATTTTACACCGAATGAATTTTATTTTATTAGTTGCTTGAGATTTATTAATCAGTAAAATACGCGTCAGACGCCGCACACGCGGTGGAGCCAAAGGTTAAACTACTAGCAAAAAAAAATTATGCTACGAGTATTATTAACTAAAAACCTCAGGAATCACCTTATAAATTTCGATATGGTATAAAATTATTCGTCTTCAAAAAATTGTAATATGCTCTAACCTTCGATTCCCCCAATACGGATGACCGACTGACGACCAAATCCCTCATGTATTATATGAAAAACTATTATTGTTACGAATATCTGTCGGTATAAAATGACTTGAGAAAATTAACACCTCCTCCTCCTACTATAAGTATATTTTTATGGATGATTGGATCCCAATAGTTACGCCATTTAATGGTAGACATTGCATTCCACCTCAATCATTGATCTGCCTTTTTTTGTTAAGACTAATCTTGTGATAAATAGGTGAGACTTGCAATAACACTAGAGTGGTGTTTCGTGTTATTGTTCGGGTATCGTGTGGCGTTGCGCGTCGTCATACGGACATAGAGAAAGACTGTATGACCTAAAAAGGCACAATATCTCGTAGTGAACGTAGATGGAGAACAATGGAGGCAGGAAATACACTTGTTGATTGCGAAAAGATTATATTTTATTAGATATGAGGCTATTTTAGACAATGGTTTATAATTTTTTTCAACTTCATACTGAATAAACTATTAACTTGAAAGTGTGCTGAAAAGATTCTGCCACAATTATTGCTGTGTCAAACAGTTATCTTAAGTTAAGTTTGTATAATCACTTCTTTGTCTCTCTGTCCGTTTGTCTGTTAAGAGCAGTTTTCTTAGATGATGTAAATCTGATTTTCAATGACTTCCTCATTCTGAGGAGGAACTGAATCTCACAATTCTATTCCGCCTCAGATCATAGTCCACCACGCTGTCACAGTACGGGTTGGCAGACTTCACACACCTTTGAGAACTGTAGGGAACTCTCAGGAGTGCAGGCTTCCTCACAATGTTTTCCTTCACCGTTAAAGCAAGTGATATTTAATTTCTTAAAACACACATAATTCAGAAGTCAGAGGTGTGTGTCTGTGGGGGATCAAACTCGGACCTCCCGAGTAAGACATTGAAGTCTCAACCACTGGGCCATCACTGCTTTTTACCACTGGGCCATCACTGCTTTTGTAACTATATTATTAATTACAAAGTCTTACTCCGCTCGATATGATAGTTATATTGTGAAAAAAATACCAGTATTTACTATTTTAATTTTCAGTAAAAAAAAACCTTTAGTGAATATAAATTGTAATAGTTGGCAAGTTGTAAAAGTTTAAAGGTAACGTCGCATTGCGGGCTGTGTATTGGAAAATTATATAGCAACGTCAGAAATATTCTAACCTAAAGCTTGTAATAGAAATCATTTTGTCCTTTTAAAGACTGGCTTTTAAATAAATATCCGAATAGTGTGACGGATAAATTGCTTAGTTCTAAGAAAAACACTTTTAGTAAGGTTTCTAATCGAACTTGTTTATTATAACATGAAAACCTAGAAATGTGTAGTAATATAACATAATAGAATGTTTGAGAATATGTTATAATCCCAGTGATTGACAGAAGCCATATAACGACCTTCCATGTACGCAAAACTCGTAATCCATTCATACACATACAATCGCTACTCATACTATTCAAACGCTAAAAGCATTTACGTGTTACGCAAACTATTGAAGTTTTGAACAAGCTTCCCTTTTCACGTTTTAATTTAAATAAATAAAATAAATACTTCTAGAGACAATACAATACATTTATTACATCAAGACACAGTGAAAAACATGATACATACTATAAAATTAAAATTATCACGCCTTGTAACAAATGTATTAAGTTAAGTTAGCAACACAGTAGATAAATCTATATCATTTGTCTAACGGACGGCCTGGTGACGATTATGGGTGTTATTGTACGATATCGGTTTCATGTAGATGACAGTAATTATTAAGCAGTAAGTAATTAAAAGCAGTGATGGCCCAGTGGTTGAGACTTCAATGTCTTACTCGGGAGGTCCGAGTTTGATCCCCCACAGACACACACCTCTGACTTCTGAATTATGTGTGTTTTAAGCAATTAAATATCACATGCTTTAACGGTGAAGGAAAACATCGTGAGGAAACCTGCACTCCTGAGAGTTCCCAAAAAAGTTCTCAAAGGTGTGTGAAGTCTGCCAACCCGCACTGGGCCAGCGTGGTGGACTATGGCCTAATACCCTCCTCATTCTGAGGAGGAGACCCGGCTCAGCAGTGGGCCATTGAAGGGTCGTGATGATGAATATAGTTACAATAAAATAATTTTGTAATGGTCGAGGGTTATTAGTAACAATAATATAAATGTTGTAGGTTACGTAGGATAAAACCCACGATCTCAGACGAACATATTCATTTGTGACCGTTTTATTTTTCACCTAAAACGGGAGACAGTCAATGGGACGGGAGTCTTTCAGACATTCACGGCTGGAAAGACAAATCAAAATCAAACAAACCAATTTCTCCTCGGGTATTTGTAACTGGCGAATCATAGTGACGACGATAATGTCACCAAAAACAGAAACAAATAATAATCATAAATTCATAATCTTCCATTTGGTAGGTGCAGTTATTAGGTATCGCTAGTATTTTTTAAAAAAAATACCATGCAATAGGGATCGGTATGTCTTATTGTCGGCTCTCGCGATTTTTGAAAACTAAACAGTTTTACGTCTCGTCCCTCTTTCTTTCGGGTTAATGGGACTGACACCGAGTAACGGTACTGTCCTCTTCAAAACGGGATGTATGGTATTGGTTATACTGCGCAGTAGTAACACTTAAAAGACAACGATGAGGTGCACTTTAGACAAGAGGCTGAGCAGTACCTAGGCTTGCGCTTCAGGAGCAGGTTAAAAGAATACCTCGTTATCTATTAATAAAGTAAGGTGACATTAATATCAAACACTTGCGTGATCTTCCATGCTGGTTACATAAATTCACACTAATCCTTATTTCTCTATCGGCTGAAATTACTTGAATATATTAATTAAAATACTGACTAGTCAAAAGCTAGTGTATTTCAGCTACACAAAGTAATTTGCCTCCTAAATGTGTTTTAGTACAAAGGCTACCATTACCCGCTGAATGCTGATGAGAAATATTTGATTTTGATATTAGATAAGGGAGCAATTTGGTGAATGTACGATATTAATCTACGAATTATGATATACATGTTTTGATGTAAATCACTTTTAGCCGACTTTCAAAAAGGCGTAAGTTATTAATTTATTTCCAACTAAGTAGCTATTTAGGTAAATAACATTAACCTTAGGTAAAGTGATGTTTTTAGCAATTATGCAAAGAAGATACCATGGTTTTATATTATGGATGGTCATTATCGTTTGTCTATGTTTATTTATGTTAATAATGTAATAGGTTCTGTTTATTTTAAGAATACCCCCACGTGCTCGACAAATTTTTAAATAGGATAGTTCAGCGATACTTTGATTTTGTTGTAGTAAGTAATTTATTCAAATGTTAGGTTATGTTAGTTAATTCTAAATCTGAAGCCCCTAGGCATTGGTCAGCTTCCTTTACAGGGTGCGCTATACATATAACTTGTTTTATAACTTCTACACTATATATATTACTTATTGTTTTCTAAACAGATTAAAATCGTTTAAAGACGAATTTTGTTTATCAACGGGCATGTTTTATATGCGGAAATGTTTACGTAATTTTATGTGATATCGGTACATCATTCATGTTTTAAACTGTGTCGTTCTTTTATATTTAGACTCCTATTTCAATACTTTTTCTTTCCATTTTTAACGTTGAAATTATTAAACTCTATTGGGCGACGTTTATCGTTGTGGTCGTAGTATAATATTAATTGCCTATCCCTCTCCATTTCAACCTACATTCAGACAAAAATATCTTATTTGCGGTTATAAATAGCTTCGTTTGACGTTGTAATCGTATTTGATCCGCCAGAGTATCATTTTCGTATCACATTCGCTTCGTTTCTATATTAAAGAATTTATTACGGGTATATGAATTCTCTTACTACGGATGTATTGTACGTTTAAAAGAAAATTCCATATTGAAATCACTTGCAATATCATAGAAGTCATTTTTTAGTCAAGTATCATAATCGTTGAAATTTTGATAAAATTTAATTAGATATATTTGTGTTTGTAAGTTATTAAAGCCACTTATATTTTAGTAGTCGACCCGTCCCGGCTTCGCCCGGGTGCAATTTAACACGTGTAGGTAGCCGTAACCGCTATATCCCTGCATTTAAATCTGTAATATCTTCGAAAATATTCGTTTAAATTTCATGCTGTAAAGGGCCATATTGATCTATATTAGATGCACAATGTATTTAAGGTACCTAATTGGATAAGGGTTAATGCTGTATTGTTTAAAATTAGCTTCGTAAAAGATAAAAACGTTTATTGTGGGATATCCTTAAAAGATAGACATATAACATCACGGACTTTTTGTAGACCTTTTGAAGGTGTACAATACTGTAGTACATTATTTTGATCTATCTCGTAGGGTTCAGCCAGCGTTTGCAATGTAAGCGCAAAAATGTGTTTATTTACGACATCACATCAGAAACCTCTAAAATTATCAGTATTTCTCTACTATATTATGTATGTAATATACATATAAATCTTCCTCTTGAATCACTCTATCTATAAAAAAACCGCATCAAAATCCGTTGCTTAGTTTTAAAGATCTAAGCATACATGGGGACATACAGACAGACAGACAGTGGAAAGCGACTTTGTTATACACTATGTAGTGAAGATGATAATCGTATCAGATCGGAAAGTGAGATGACGTTTGTATTTTGTACCTATTGTAAGTGTTCTTCGCGCGAACAAGACTAGCACAGCCTTGGATTTACTTAAGACTTTCACTTGACTTGTTATTGTCTTGACAAGATTTGTTTGTTGTCTATATGCATATAGTAAAAACAACTCGTCGAGACGTCTTTATATTAAGTATGTATGAGCAATACTGCATAGTAACCTTGTAAATGATGATAGTAGCATACAATCTAGACTTAAGCCGAGCAGTGTCTGGGACTTACTACACGAAAACTCTCTTACTATGTTTGACCTCGTTATCCAACATCTAGCTAAACTGCTGTACATAATTGTGTACAGTTTTCACGGTTGTATTGCTGAAGGTTTATCTAAAATATAGGCTTTGTTTCATTTATATCGGATATCAGGAGAAAAAGATATTGGGTTAAATGTCCCAGCGAAGCTGGAGAAGAACGATTAGTTATTTATAATTTTATGACCTACATTATGGAAAGAAGATATATAGGGGAAAGAGGAGATGCATAACTAAAAGGAAATTTAAGTAACTAAACTAATTAGGGATACTATAATTGTTAGTCAAAGAAGTGCGGCGTCTGCTTTCCATCTTCGTTACCGACGCGTTGCGATGCCCATTCTACACTAGGTTAGGGTTACCAGTCCGTAAATAAAATATACTTTACACAAATAAAACTTTACGGCTCGTTCACTTCAATATTATTATCAACAATAGTAATAATATTGATATCTATTTTGTTGGTTTTTATATCGGGCTATCGTTTATCTCACACCTGCTGCAAGCTTATCATAATAAACTGTTTGTTACAAAAGTAATTCAAACAGTGTTAAGGTAGTTAGGGAACAAACGAGCAGATAAATGGCCACCGTCGCACATAGACATCGGCAATACAAGAGAGTGACTTTTGTTTTGCCGAAGATAGAGTGAGGAAGGAGAATGAATAGAATAATGCTACGGTTTCAGCGGATTTACATTTGTCATCTTTTGCTCATTTAACGAGAAGACAGGACCTAGTCCTAGCTTTTTTTATTTAGTTATATATAACAGAAATGCAGATCCTAACTCGGTAAAAAGAAGTAAAAATTAAAGCTATTTGGGCCTTAATATTAATATGTCAGTTGGTTTCTATATCTGTGATCATATAATATTCCAAACTAATATTATAATTTTGAACGTGACTCTTGAGAAACGCAGGTAATCCTACAAAATACAGACGAATCAAACGAAAGTGCAATTTAATATACTCTTACGTCATCTATTGAGGCATAGATGGCGTAAGTAGCAAATTAATGGTGAGCTTAGGGAAGAACTCATATAGGCCATGTTTTGTCGCGAATAGAAAACTTAAGAATACATAGTAAACAAATGAGTGTGCTCGTACGCCATCTATCGACGTGGGGGTGGAGTGCATGTCGAGCTGTATTTGGGAATGGGTCATAAAAATTACGATGGTATTGAAAATTAAAATATAGTATGATATGGCTACCAAAATGTGAAATTAAACCCAATAGTAAATACCCGTTTTGCATCTGGGACTGGTCGACTATTTAATGTATTATTTTTAGATAAAGATAATATATTAGAGACGTGAAAACCCTAAATGCTGGAGACTTGTAGCGTATAGTGTAATAGTAGTTGGCTGTTAGGCAGTGGTAGTTAGGTAACTACAATGTGGGGCGCTGTGGGCGATTGTTTTCAATGACACCATTAGACACTGCCTAATTGGCATTACGTTGTATTTTGACTACGGACCACACATAATATACACTTCATGTTTACTATTATGGAAAGAATATTTTGATGAGATGGTTTAAGACAATTCAAGCGGAACCTTTAAATAAACCGTGGATTGACACAATAAAATTGAACAGAAAAGATTTAGTTACCTGTTTGAGACTTAGATCTGGACACATTCCCTCAAATAGATTCGGTTATCTAATGGGAAAAACCAATTCGCCTAATTGCGAAGTGTGTTGGTACCATGGATGACCTATACCATATTTTGATGGAATGTAATGTGCTCAGAATAAGTCGGTAAGACGTGAATAGTTTCCTAATAACCTTTTTGTAAATAATATAGGAGAGTGTAATAGTATTTTATTTTATTTTATGTTTATGTTGTCCTGATGCACTATCGGCTAGAAATTTATACACATTGTTACACAAACTAAAAGTTAAAAGTTAGTTTGCAGCCTAACAGAGCGACATGGTCGCAATAGTGACAAAGATCTTAAAATTAGAGAGAAAAAAAAACACAAACACTCAATCGATACTTTATGCCTATTATGGTTGTATCCTTTTCACATCATAAGTAATGGGTATGTATGTACTGTGCGCGTAACACAGTACATACACATTACTTAGTAATTTGTTTATTATTTATTTATAAAGAAACCTAAATACTGTAAGTATCAAATTATAATGTGCGTTACAGTTTGTACATTTAAATTGGAATGGCTACTTTCCTCAGTTTGTACTTATTTTTATTGGCGACAAATCCCATTTCCCTTGGTCATGGCATTACGCGTAAACGGCTGGACCAATTTCGCTAATCCTTTTTGTTGTGTTTGCTATACTCAGGAGAAGGTTCTTATATAAGAAAAATTAAGTAACTTGTACCTTTTCTTATGTACATGGCGTTTGACATAACTGTAAACATAAAGTTGACCCAACAGACGTTGTGCTATCTATTCATAGTTAAGATAGCACAACGTCTGTTGGGTCAACTTGTTCTTAATATAATAATAAATTAAATACAAAACGAAACCTGTTTTTTTTTCAAGTTCAGAATTAAAAAATGTAAAAAACACGGCGTTTAATGGAGCATGGCACCCCCGTCGTGGACATCTGTAGAATCATTAATCAACTTCATTGATTCTTTAAAGGTTTTTAGAGCATGTTATGGAATCTGAATTACATTGAACACTACCGACACGATTGCAGTGACATACTATCACTAGTGTTCAATTCACTGCGTTTATGTACGGTGAAGCACACAAAACAAGAAAACATCCGGGGCTAGAGACTCAGGAGTTGTCAGTGTCAAATACAATGCTCTTTTTAATTATAAAAACTCCTACACTATTCTAATATCAATAACTTGAAAGTTAATATTTAGTCTATGAAACTTCAGGTAAAAACTGCGTAACCGGAACGTAGCTTATACATTTTCGAGCCATTTGGGGGTATTTTTTAAAGTAAACTAAAAGAAAGCACCAGCTATTCAAATGCTATCAAGTGTTATTAGCACTATAGCTACATATCGTATTATTTAACCCATTCTACATAATATTTGTCTTATGTAAAATCTTCATAAGATCGTCAATCTTCAATTAATTTTTGCCCCTAAATTTGCATTTTAGCAACTCTTGCTAATGTAAGTTTCTATGGGTGACGATGATCAGTTACTGTCCGATGGACAGTCTCTCTATTTACCCGTAATCCTTAAATAGTATGACGCCAATGTGACGCCATACATTCGATCACTTCATTGCCAAACTGCCATTGACCTTCGCCAGCACCAGACGCCGTCGTTACTTCCACTAAACATCACTTTATACTCTTGATTGTTTAAAGAGACGGTAAACATGGAGCTAACATTTATTTTTCGTTAAAAGATGATTCGATGTCTGCTTCTGTATCTGTTTAAAATGGAGTAATTAGATGCTTTTAGCGGACATTTCCAATCTTTAACAATTTTTGTTAGGCCCTAACTTTGTTTGACAATTTAAGAAATATAAAGAAGTGACGTACTTTATTTTTTTTAAATTTATGATCGCCGTTAGCAATGCAAGCGCAATTTCTATTCCTTTCAATGTTGAACAATTTTTATTTTACCAAAAGGACGTAACACAATATGACTATTTAATTTTCAATCATGAATCCACCGGTTAATGGCGTCTGGTTTTAATCAACGCTGAAAGGTCACCTTAGTGTAGAATGTTCTCGAAGTAAATATTTGCAAATCTTAATTACACTTTGTTTTATATTATATGCTGAATTGAAAACTCCACCTCGTCAATAAAAGCTTATAAAAGATACGATTTAAATTGAATTCTCCCGACGATAGCGATGTACTTTTAGTTGTCTGCCATTGTTTTATTGGATCAAACGGTGCAGAAAACCTGATGTGGCGTTTTCTACCTCCACTTTTAATACTGTCTGATGCACTTTATTTTTAGCGTTAAATGATTTAAACTATCAAATTAAGTTATCATTTTTGACTTTACCATGCTAATATACGTTTATTCCTCATCTGTCATAAACAAAGCGTCCTCGCTAGACGCATCATAAATTGATAAAACATTTTACTCTCATTTACTAAGCAGTAAAGAACATATTAACACAATCATTTATCAAGTTGCAAGAATATGGTTCTACAAGTTATTAGAGTATTATTGCCGAGTGGTGACCTGATGATTGAATCTGGTGAAGATTGATGATGATTTTTTTCACCATCTTGAATTAAACGTAAAATTCTTTAGTGTCAAAGAACACATTGTTGTAGTTTAAATGTTGGTCAGTAAGTTTCTTATTTTAGTAAATTAAAAAATTTAAAAACAGTAAAGTGCCTCGTGATGTAATATCGTAAAATGCTTCTATTGAATACATTTAAATCAATTGGTTTACTTTCTATTTCATGAATAAATATGCTCAGTGTTTTTTGTGGGCCGAACATAAACACGGTGTCGTATCGTGCGTGACTGTCTAGCGACTTAGCGAGAGAGCCGTTATCAAAATGGCGGCGCGTGGCCCAACGACGACGCGACGCGGCCGCCCGCCATTGCGGTGGGGTCGTTGACGTCGCGTCGCAGATCGTTGGCGTGGCGCATCAAGTCGCGACCACACAAAAACTGGTAGCGACATCTAGTCCGCGTACTGAGAAACTTGTTTGCTGTCTTTGTTCATAGATGGCGCTACATGTGGATTTATTGTACTTCTTTTATAAAAATTATTCTGTATAGGAAAATTAAACTAGAAGTTATTGTGATAATTATTACAATGTTTATTTTTTCTATTGTTTCAGTGTAAAGACTTTGAAAAGGTTGGAGCCACAATAGCTGTTACACCATGTGACGTTGTTGAAGAGGCTGACATCACCTTCTCATGTGTCGCTGATCCTCAAGCAGCTAAGGAAGTAAATTTAAAAAAATACACAACCTGGTATTAAGCTATGTTAGGCCTTTCGATCTCTCACTTTGATTATTTTAAAAACAAAATATATTTTTTTTTCGCTAATTTCAAAAAATAGTTTAAAATATAGAATTTGATGATGATGATGGTGATGAGGGTAATTTTGTTTCACTCTAGTATATTGTTAAAAAAATCCTCATTATTGATGTTAAAATTAATACTTAATATACAATCCTAGCACCTATGATGAAGGTTTAATTAATAGTAAAAGGGTCAGAAGGACAGATAGATCTATTAATGTGATTTCAGCCTCACCCTACAGCTGGAATACATTTGAACTAATAGTATGAGGTTCTATATCAGAATATTGCTTAACTTTGCTGACACGAAGGACAAAGGTCGACATTATTCTTATTAATGTACGTGACCTTTCTTTTGTGACCTTTAAGTCGGTGTAGCACAGATATGATTTATGGATCATCAAATTATTGTTAGACATAATTACTTTCTAAAAATAGATCGCAAATATTTCTCTACGAAACACGCAAAGGGTAATTATTAATTAGAAAATTAGTAGAAAGTATTTCGTGCAAAGTAATGAAAAATTTTTTTGTCGTAGGTCAAAATTAAATTGAAATTCATCCATCTTTATACTATATTTATATCTTTTTTTATATATTTAAAATGTGTTATTTCTAGATGGTGTTCGGTAACTGCGGAGTACTCCATTGTCCGTCCTTAGAAGGCAAGGGCTACGTGGAGATGACGTCAATAGACGCAGACACCTCTCACGACATTGTTGAAGCAATTAGTGGGAAAGGCGGAAGATATCTTGAAGCACAAGTAAGTTTATAATTTAGTAAGTACTTATACATTTTTTTAAGTTTAATATCGCTTTGATTTTACCATCTGATTTTTGTTTCATCTATTAAAAGAGTTTAATACCTCTTCATCATTAAATAAACAGAATCAGTTGGAAAATTGTACTGGTTTGGAAAGTTCATATGGACTTTACGTTAAGATTGTATATATTTGTCATACAATCTGGATTTCAAATAAATTCTCAATTTTACCCATGAGGCGACAGGTTAGAATACTATTCCCCTCTGCCGCTGGGAGAGCATCTCGTAAGGGCCGAGTAACCCAGCACCCCCTTGGTGGTAGGGGATCCGTTTCCCGACCGGCTTGCGACTACCAGCATGCAAATCCGACCGCCAAGTGTCATAGACGCGTTCCGGTCAAGCCGGATGTGGGCTAGACTTACCCTTTCCCTCTCCCATTAATGCTGCGGATCTAGTGGACTTTGGGCTTTTGCTCAGGGTCCGCTGACACCGCTACATTTTTCTTCACTCCCCCTCCCCACTCTATCTTCGAGGATGTAACGCATCGACAAAACGAGAAGGTATCTTGTTTTGCCGATGACCATGGGTGATGGTGGCCACTTACCAGCAGATGAGCCATCTGCTCGTTTGCACCTTATCTACCATAAAAAAATGACTCAATAATCCTAAATGACTCAATAATCCTATGTTTCAGATCCAAGGATCAAAGACCCAAGCGGAAGAAGGCACGCTGATCATCCTGGCCGCGGGAGACAGGACCCTGTTCGACGACTGCCAGTCCTGCTTCAAGGCGATGAGCAAGAACTCCTTTTACCTTGGTAGTAGTCCACGTCTCCAATTAATGACGGGAGGAATTTTGCTCTTTGACGGTTCATGGCTTTTGGACGGCTGTGTGATGTGTTGCTATTGTGTTTGTGCTGTTATTGTTTTGTTGCGATTCTCTGTGTTATTATTTTTTTGTTGCTGTAATCTTCGATTAATGGATGGATGTCTTGCTCCTTTGTTCATGAAATGATTTAGATGACTCGTGTGGTTCACCTCAATTGATTTAATTTATTGCAATCCAACTGAAATTCGTTCTTTTTGTGGGAGCTTATTTGTTTAGAAATGCTCGTGTAGTTTAGTTGATTTAACAACACTAGTAAGTAGTTGTTCAAAAATAACGAAGCACTTGTGTGGTTTTTTTTTTCTCATTTTGCATTTGCAAAATTGTGTAGATAAAACGAATTGCTAACAAAGACTTGCATGTTATAGTGTGTTGAGTTTTTGCACAGGAATTAGTCCAAAAAGCCTATTTTTGCACTTTTTTTGTTTTCGCTTTTCACTTTAACCGTCAACGATCAAATCTGAACGTCAAAAGTTAAAAGTTTAGCGAGATGTAATGACTGAAAATAAAAAAAAATAATTAAAAACGGTGTAAACTCTATGTAGCAGCATCAGTAGAAGTTGTAGTAAAATAAAGAGTAGAAAATAAGAAACATACATAATTGTTTCTGTTTGATAATGTCGATATAAGAAAATTATTCGTTAAACTGACTGATGTTGCATAGAATTTACTTTGTTTTAGTAAGATTAAAAACACAAACCATTTATATGCTATAAGATACGATTTATTACATGATGTGAATATATTAGATTTTTTCATTGATTAATATGGGGGATAAGGGACAAATGAGCAGACGGCCCACCTGATGGAAAGTGGCTACCGTCGCCCATGGACATCGGCAATACGAGACATTATCTTGTTTTGCCGAAGAGAAGAATGCTGCGGTCAGTGGACGCTGAGTATAGACCCACAGTTCACTGGAACCGCATTAATGGGATGGGAGGATGGGAAAAAAATCATAAATTCTACCACATTTGTTTGCAGTAATTAGTGTCCCTGATTTTTGTGACAATGGTCGCAGATTCAATATGTGCATTGTCAGAAGAAAGATCAGTATTAGCAATATATTTCATTTATTTACAAATCTGACTACTGGCCTTAGGGGCTCGTATGTCCTAGGTAATCATAGGTTTGTTCTTCATGAAGTTGTAATTATTTTCATACTCTGTAGGTGAAATTGGTAACGCATCGAAAATGAACTCCGTTCTGCAAGTGGTGGGGGGAGTGTCTCTGGCAGCATTAGCAGAGGGGCTGGCGTTGGCGGACCGCGCTGGGCTCAGTCAGGCTGATCTACTGGATGTGTTGGCGCTCACACCGTTGGCATCGCCGCATCTCATACTGAAGGGAAGAGGTGAGTTACTGATCAATGGCGTTATGAGGCCATGTGACAAACAACAGCATCACTCAAAGACCCAACTGTACTTACTTGTAGTAGATGTGTTTTATATTTGAATCGGAATGTATCCCAAAGTGTGGCAATATATTGCACTTTATTTATATAATTACATTTAATAACTTTCTACCTTCACAGCGATGATAGAGTCGGCATACTCCACCCACCAGCCACTCACTCACATGCAGAAAGACCTGAAGCTGGCCCTCGGCCTCGGAGACGCGTTAGAACAGTCGCTACCGCTGACCGCCACCACCAACGAGATATTCAAGCACGCCAAGCGCCTCGGGTACGCCAACCACGACGTCGCCGCTGTCTATATACGAGCGAGGTTCTGATTTCACCACCAGGTGCCTTGTGTCTTCGGAAGTTAGAAGGTGGAAACTGTTCTGCTTACACTTAAAGATGGTACTTCATATACCGTTGTATTTGTTTTATTATCATCAGCTAAAATGGTTTTTAAGGTATATTGTCACAAACATACCATCCATACTATTGTTATTGAACCCCCAATTCTCCCATTCGTTTGAAAATGCCCCGGTGTCGTCTTTGCGGATAATAGCAAAGTACTGTTTAAATACTTTTTTAATATGGGTTTAAAACTTTAAATTAAGTTCTTTTGATGAGAATTGGTTGACGTTAGTGCTCCGGCTATTCGTAACTATGCTGTATGAAGTACCAATCCCACAAAGTTTCATGTAACTGACAAATGACGGAGAGAGTGAATGTTATCAATAAAAGTTAAAATTATAGAATTCCTATTTATTGATCTATTATTCGCGTTGAGTAAAATTTTAATATTGATTCGTCTGATTTTAATCATACACAAATGCACACACAGCATAAAATTATGGAATAATGTTGATAAATTAAAGAAATAATTTATTGGCCTTGGTAGATTTATTAAAAACTTTAAAATTTTGGAGTTTAATTCGAATGATTTATGCAATCATAAAATACTTCATTAGAATTAAAGTGAATTAACTCTAAATTGCAATATGTGCTAATCGAGCAATAAAAACATTAAAAAAGCTTGAGTGTTGAGTAAATTTAGTGTTTAGTTATAATACTTACTCCACCCTTGTAAGCCACTGTTCTGTCTATTTCTTTTCTTTAGAGATATTCTCTTTAAGGGTCATTTTATAACTTGAACAACAAATTTGTCACTTCAGTTTAATTCTAAATGTACGATAAAAAATATTTACAAAAATAATGTTGTCACTAAGACTAAATCTATAAATATAGATTATTTGTAAGACAATATTTAAGCGACAATAGCTCAATGGTTAGGGCGCACTATTTCAATAAAACAACGTTGCTACTATTTTGGAAAAATAATGATTGACTTATTACTTACCAGTAGGTATGTGTCACTATTTTCTTAACGTGAATAAAAGATTTTTTAAACATCACCTTCAATTACTAAGAACTAAATACACAATCAGCGTCATAAAATATCTCCTGTGAACCCTGCATATTATTCTTCTAGACCCATGAATATTTATAATTGTTATTGTCAGTGTATGGGACTGTGTATCTAGTTCTATTTAGTGATCGATGCTGAGCTCTCGAAATTTTTAAAAGACCAATCATATTTTAAATTGCGTCTGATTCAATCCAAGACTTATTGTAATGTCGTAAAATAATATTTGTCACACTATCACCATGGCAGATTTTAATTACAACGCCATCTAGTGACGATTTATTCATTTGAATTGAATAGATCGATATCCATTTTTATTTAAATGCATAATGTCTATTAGTTTCTTTGAATTTTATTTTTACGCTGGTCTAAAAAAAATACGTTTTCATTGAATTGGAAAACAAAAAAAGTTTTTTTTAAAAGGATAATTTTTTGGTGATTGATTGTTCACAAAAAAAACCCCAAAACAACTTTATAATCTAAAATCTCCTTGTCTCTTTTAGAGCCCTATGAAACTGTATCGATATTTCTTCCTTCGAAATCTTAAAATATTTCTTATTTTTTTTAGGACAGATCATATATAGAAAGATATTGTTATTATTAGTCAAAATTATATTTTCATTTGAAAGACATTACGAACCTACGAGTATTTGATCGTGAATTCAATATCCTGACCATTGTGCTATAGACGCTATTGTTATTCTTTAAACATTAAAGGAGGCGTTCATTAATTACGTGAAACATTGTTGATAAGTTTCCGCCCTTGGTGAGATTTCCTTACCTTGCCTTAACTCCCACGCCCCTCCCCTAATCTCAAGCGAGATTCTTTTGATAATTTTTCACGCAATTTTACACCGTTTTCTGCAAAAAAAATTATGTGCTATTTCCCCTTTAAGTTAGATTTGGAAAGATTTAGCTTGATCCCCTCCCCCTCTAGATCACCTCACGTGATTAATAGATGCCCCCAAAACAAGGCGATAGAAATTATGTATTAATAAAAACTATTTTTGTAAAAAAGAAATTGTCAGTGGATTGAAGCAGACCATCTTTTTAATTTCAGCTCATACAATTTATATGATAAGAATATATGTTTTTTTTATGAATATAGACAATCGTATTAATTAGGGGACTCGTCGTACACGATGATGATTGTTAAAGTATGTTTCCATTGTCTCTTGTTAGGTGTAGCGGTGCAAGTGTAAAGAATCGATTCTTTTATAAATTAAGTTTTAATATGTTAAAATAAATGATAATAAATTGATCTTAGTACATTGATATTATTTTATTTATCTCTATTCGGTATGTTAGTAATGAAAAATTGTAATGAATAAACTGTTTGCTGACCCTAAAGATGCATTTTCCCCCTTATGTACCAATTTTTAGAGTATAAGCTATCTCTTTAGTTGAAGAAAAGACAATATTCTAGTACTTATGAAGTACGATGACGTAATAGGTGACAACCACGCTTAGAAGATAAATAAGTTTAAAGAATTTATTCCCAAAAAATACAGTCACATGAGAACATAATAAAAAAAAATTAAAAAAAAAAACCCGACTGCATCAATAACTGCTATCTTTATTAATTTTTTTTTTTTGAATGATCTTAGTTGACAGTGTTCACAATCGCAGTCGGAGGCATCGGATCACTCCGAGATTTTGTTGCTCTACCTACGAGTATATCGCCAACCAATATTACGAGAAGTGAGCGAAGAGCGTGTTGAGTTATTAATTTTTTTTTATTTCTATCTTTTTAGTTTTTAAGTATCTTTAGCACAAATTCCTATTCCAAACTCCAATTATACATATAAGTTATATATGTATTCATAATCACCGTTCATAATTCTTTATTTTGATACCATACTCAATGTATTTTGAAAACATTATTTTTTTTAGATTACTTTTTACCACCAAAATCCTTAATTTTGTTTTTTTTTTTAATTTTGATGTACTCATTGTCACTCTCACGATTAAGACGACTCAAGAAGACACCACTCACATATAAATACGACAAGCCGTTTAGGCAAAAGGCTCGAAAAACATAACCCTCCTTCTTTCGCAGTCGGGTAATAAGAATTGTGGCCACATAAAATCTAAAAATCTAAAATAGATAAGTGCCCAGATAACGAACTAAATCAATAAATTATTTTTTAATATATAATGTGATAGCTGTGATTTAAAAAGAGTCCTATTACATTTTTTTACGCAAATTCAAGATTTTTGACGCTGCAATTTTCAGTAACAGTAAGATATTTTAATTATTTGATTATGAATAACGATAATGCCATTCTCTAAGTTGGAGTTACACATTTATATTTTTCTTTTCGTGTAATTTACTATAAATGTTTTACGAACTCAGTTTGCAAGCATAACCGTTGGCGATAGAACTTTGACGCTGAAATTCACATTGTTGCATTCAATTTTTATAAAAGCTAAAATTTATTATATATAAGTTGAACGTTTTACTTATTTATTGGAGTTTTAGAATTTCTTTAAATTACTTGAGTTTTCACGGAAAAAATCTTTAAGAAAGCCTAATTTAAGCCATAAATGTCTTGATTCAGCGTTAATTATATTCCAAATAAGCACAATTTTATCAAATAAACTAATATGATATAAAACTTCATTCTATAATTAATAAATTTCATTAGTTTTCGTTTGTCAATATAATCAGAAAAAATTACAATAAATAAAATTAAAATACAACCGAACACCACCGAAGTTGCAAACGAACACCAGAGCGCGGTCTTTGCGATTCGTAATAGGACTCTTAAATGAGTAAATTTTTTAGAGAAGACAGCAATTTATTATAAAATTGTGCTCCTTCACAAGTAATATTCTTTTTCGCATATTTTGTACAACTTTTAGGTAGAACTAGTAAACTTGGTCGAGTAGTGCTACGATTGTTATTGACACGTTTTGTAAAAGACAAATTAGAATGTATTGATTTAATAATTATTTTTCTTATTATGTTATAAGTTTAACTTTTAAGTTGACGTAAATTCCTAACCTTTGTTCCAATGCGGATACTTATTTTGTTTTCTTTGAAGTTCTTCTAATTTTGTTTCACCAGCATTACCCCATATTTCGATAAGTAAGATAAGTACAACAGATGTGATTTTACTAAAGAATGCATCTAGAAATATTTCTTTAATGATCCAATCAAAGACGAAAGCTTATTTTTAATAATGTCTATTTGTTTGTGAAATGTATCTAGCGCTTGTAGTAAATGGTTTATTAATCTAATAATAAAAGAAAAAAATTATACTGTCCTAACAATTGATATTAGGTCATTCCAGTTACTGCATTCCCGCCTCAATAGATGTGCACGCCACTCCCCACCACTTGGATGCCGAGCCGCATCTTTTGAACAGAATGTCTTTTTTAAATATAGTTCAAAAACTATTCTACAGGTATTGAAACAGTCTCGAATTTGGAATTATTTATTTGGATAAGGATTAATACAAAGGTATACAACATAGTATGATTTTGGTCTACATTTCTATCAAGTTTTAAAATATAAAACAGCAGTTTTATTATAGTTGGACATATGGTACCAAAAAGTTTTTTTATAGGGGATCAAGCCCTACCACCAAGTAAACAATTCAAATCTATAAAATCTAACATGGACGTGTTCCGATCGAGTCGCATGTGGGACAGACTTACCCTCTCCCATCCCATTAATGCTAGTGGACTGTGGGCTCTTGCTCAGGGTCCGCTGAGACTGCAACATTTTTTTCTTCACTCCCCCTCCCCACTCTTTCTTCGAAGATGCAAGGTATCGACAAAACAAGAGGGTATCTCTTGTTTTGTCGATGTCCATAGGCGATGGTGGCCACTTACCATCAGATGGACTATGTGCTTGATTGGACCTTATCTACCATAAAAATAATGTAGAACATTTTATGATCCATCATTAATAGTTTGCGCAGCGCATGCGATGAAAGACATATCATTTTATTACATCTTGGTGACGAAAAATGAAAAACTTTGCTGGACTTGTTCATGAGAATATTGCAACGTAAATAAAAGCTTGTAAAAAATAAAAGTAACTATCTGGTGATATTATAACGTAGTGCAATTTGTTGAAGCATTGGATTGATACCGGTAATGACCTTCGGTTACGACGGCAAATTTACGACAAATTAGTGCTAAAAATACAGTGATTTACAGCGAGCGGTCACGCCACGCCGCGGGTAGCGCATAAAAATTGTATGAGCGATGTAACGAACCAGTTACTGCGAACTTTATAAGCGAGGGGTTGCGAAGCTTTGGTGCATTTTTATATATTATTTTTTATTAACATACTTTTTGTGTATTTTCGAAATATAATATTAACGACTGAAAAAAGCAATGACAGTCCAGTGGTTAAGACTTGAATATCTTACTCGGGAGGTCCGAGTTTGATCCACCATACAAGCACGCACCTCTGATTTTTCTGAGTTATGTGTGCAATTAAATATCACGTTGAGTTCCCTAAAGTTCTCAAAGAAGTGTGAATTCTGCCAACCCGCATTGAGCCAGCGTGGTGGATTATGACCTTACCCCCTCATTATTCTGCGAAGGAGATCCAGCTCAGCAGTGGGCAATTAACGGGTCGTAATAATTCACTGAAAATCAACTTGGAGAAATAATTTAATTAATTAAAAAATCTAGAAGAGAGAAATCTAAATAAAATTTAGTCGCAAAATACGAACACACAAACAGAGTCTAAAACGAAATTATAAACCTTATAAATTTTAATAACAAGTGATTTCACAAAATACTAGTGAATGACATAAACTAAAGGTTTTCATGTAATCAGCGAAAAAAAGTGTATGTATTTGATTTAGACAAAAAAAATGAAGTTTAGGTAAAAAAATCAGACATGAGTTTATTTCTACACTTTATAAATAATATAGATAGTGAAACTTTTCCCAAAAAAGTTAGTTTTCCCTTCATCTGTCCAACATATGTTCTGAAACCATATTTTTAACAATAATGATTATTTGATCGTAAAATGTTTACGACTCGTTTAACGAGACATGCGATGCCGTGATAACAACGAAAGAATTAGAGGAATGCCAGTCGAAATGTAGATTTAACCCAAAACATGCACCAGAACAACCTTCTTGTTCATTTTTTAACTCAATATATTCAAGTATAAGTATTTGATGTATTAAAAAATTGACAATATAGATTCTGTCGTTGTAATCATTTTTTGTATATAAATTGTGAAGTGTAATGTCTTTTTTAACAGAATATTTTGATGAGTTTCGACAGCATCCTATTCGGAAAACTAAAATGTAAGTAGTCTTCAAAATGTTACATTACATTTTACGATCTAACGTGGTAATCAGTTTTGGAATTTTTACAGTTGTAAAACTTTTATTTATAGAATAAAAAAAATCCTATGTTTATCTATCATCCGCTAAACAGATGAATAATTTATCTTAATCCGATATCTGAGTCCGATAATATCTAATAAGACTTAAAAAAAACTAAATCTAACCTATCTACCTACGTAAAAAAACCTAACCTAGCCTACCTACCTACGAAAAAAACCTAACCTAACCTACCTACGTAAAAAAAACCTAACCTACCTACCTACGTAAAAAAACCTAACCTACCTACCTACGTAAAAAAACCTAACCTAACCTACCTACCTAAAAAAAAACCTAACCTAACCTACCTACGTAAAAAAAAACCTATCCTACCTACCTACGTAAAAAAAACCTAACCTAACCTACCTACGTAAAAAAACCTAACCTACCTACCTACGTAAAAAAAACCTAACCTACTTACCTACGTAAAAAAACCTAACCTAACCTACCTACCTAAAAAAAACCTAACCTAACCTACCTACGTAAAAAAAAACCTATCCTACCTACCTACGTAAAAAAACCTAACCTAACCTACCTACCTAAAAAAAAACCTAACCTAATCTACCTACTTGGTGGTAGACCAAGATCATACGAAAATTGGACGATTAAATTAATTTATTCATCCGATAATCTGACGTCAAATTTACGGACGAGTAGACACTTCGTTAAAAAAATCAGTGATTTAAATTTCATTGACTAAAATTTTGTCGGTTTGTCGTAAGTCTAATTACGATTACTGTATCACCTTATTATGTTGCAGTCTAAACTCTATTTAACATCACTCTAGAAATTGCTCAAAAGTCTCTATTATCGGCTTTAGGCTGCGTTTTCACCAGAGATGAGAGAGGATGTGTTAACCAATAGAATTCTAATTTGAGTAGTCCTGTTAGTTATAATGATGGTAGTATTGATTTGAGTAGCATTTTAACTTTCTTGACTGTTGGACAAGTGATAAACATCAATCGGGATTGCAAAATCAAATACGCCGTCACGACAAAATAATCATTATTACATCGCGAGTATTCTAGCAGTAACTCTGATGGTCTGAGTCTAAAGTATAACCGTCATGCTGTCGGTCTGCGTATTTTCAGTATATTATTTTTTTACTAATAGTATTTGTATTTAAAATTTAATTTGCAGATGTCGTCCAGAACACAGATGGGCGAAATTGGAAGGAAAGTGGTTGGATCCAAAAACTGGTTCCGAAGATGTAAGTGTAATCAAAATATAAGATCTTCTATATCTTTAGAAAGCCAAACTACCCGTGAGGGGTACCTCCTCAACCGCTGGAGAGCATCTCGTAAGAGCCGAGTATAACCTAGCAAACTCTTGGTGGTAGGGGAGCATGCGAATCCGACCGCCAAGTGTCTTTGACGCGTTCCGCTCGAGCTGCATGTGGGCGAGATCTACCCCCTCCCATTAATGCTGCGGTTCCGGTGAAGTCTGGGTCCTCTAAAACCGCAATATTCTTCTCGCTCCCCCTCCTAATTCTACTTTCGAGGCGACGACGCATCGGCAAAACTAGAGATACTCTCTAGTTTTGTCGATGTCCATGGGCGACGGTGAATACTTTCCATCAGGTGGACCGTTTGCTCACTTGTCCCTTATCTATCATAAAAAAAACTAATTTATTTTTTTTGTACAGAAAGCATGGACTGACTCGGAGATAGAGGAGTTCATCAAGTCCACAATGAAGAGTTTACGCGGACAGTCCACGTACTACAATGATTATTGCGCTCACCTTTCAACTGGTTAGATAGTAAACTAATTATATGTATTTTATGTATTTCATAAAAATATCTTTTGTAAAAAGTAACCTAACCTTAGGTTTAAACAGAGGGCCTGGGCAGTGGAGGCGAATGTTGTAACTACTTAAATTAATTCCTAATTCAGCAGCAGTATCTACGAGTACGTTGCGTTTATTCAATAGTCCACTTAATAGCACACCCCTCTTAAAGTGTTCAACATGCCCCCTCTCCTCCTTCTCTTTCTCATCATTTTTCTCCGACATTCGTCCGTTATTATTTATATAAATAAAAAACCTTTCAGAACGACTGCACCAAATTGGATGTTTTTTTGTTGTGTTAGTTACTGTTAGGACAAGGTTTGTGTAAAAGAAAAAGTGAGTGAGACAGAAGATAGTCAATCAAATGATGGTGTCCACTGCAAATCAGTAATATACTACGGAATCCATACAAATAAATAAAATTGTAGTGTCTGTTTGTAATACTAAAATAACCGCTTTTATACTAAGTGCATATGGAAGTATACACGGTTTATATACCAAAACAATTTTTGTCTGTCTGTTTATTCCGGTTAATCTCTGAAATGGCTGGGCCGATTTTGACGGGACTTAACTGGCAGATATCTGATGTAACAAGGAGTAACTTAGGCTAGTTAACATCTCGCTACGACCCATAGGAGCGGAGCAACACGTGAACGTAGTCGCGCAAATCAAATTCAACGGAGAGTTTGATATTGAAAATCTTACAATTACTTTAATTAATGAGTGTGTGTGTCAGTGCGTCAGTTACACACTGACACACACACTCATTAACAATTGCAATTGAGTGATTCTAACTATTTATTGCTGTAAAATGAAATAGAAAAATGCCTAATTTAAAAAAAAAATATTGGCTTATAATAATATGATTCCACGGTTTGCAAATGTTTCCAAAAATCCAAAATTTTTAGGATTACTATTAAATAAAGTATTTTAGTCTGCTACCTTCATTAATACATAATGTATATTTTGAAATTTGATTGGTTTATGTATTTGTGTATGTTTTATTTTTACGAATTTTTGTACTGTTTTAAGGCCTTATCACAACCCTAAGAGAACGAATGGATCGTAAGCATAAGGAAATGTACTCTACTATGAGTTTAATTCAATTAATCCATATTTAAACCACTATATTTAGTATTCAAGATATTCATAGTCTTGTGTTCACTTAATTATAAGCAAATATTGCTATTATTTTTTTGCAGAATCTGCTGAGTAACATTTTTGAATCTTTGCTACAAAATAGCTTTTAATAGTTTATTAAGATATCATGTAAATTTACTTAAATATAGCGATAGAGAATAAATCGGAATGAAAGAAATAATGTATGTTTTTGTCAGGTTTATATAAAATATTAGTCGACGTCGGCGACTTAGTCCGCGTGTAACTCCGCTCCTATTGGTCTTAGCGTGATGATATATAGCCTATAGCCTTCCTCAATAAATGGGCTATCTAACACTGAAAGAATTTTTCAAATCGGATCAATAGTTCCTGAGATTAGCGCGTTCGAGCAAACAAATAAACTCTTCAGCTTTGTATATTAGTATAAGATGATAAATGTTAATAAAATAAAATATACTAACGTAGTCTTGCGTAGCATCGTTGATGTAAGTTGAAGCTCGTAGCAATTGTAAGTCAAATTGGTAATAAAAAAAAACTTTTATTAATTTAAGGCATGTTAAAAAATAGAAATTTGAATTGATAAATAATAATAATTATTTGTATTTACTTATTACAAACCCTATCCTATTACGCGGCGTTTCCACCAGAGATGTGCGAGGATGCGTAGTGAGGGATGTGTTAGTCAAGAACCAATTGAATCGCTTCATTTACCTAGCCTAGAAACAATTAAAATCTCTGGTGGAGACGCAGCCTTAGAGTCATGGAGATAGTTATATTATTAATACAGAATTCAAAATAAGACCATTTAAGCCGCGCCAGAAAAAACTTCGTCCGTGCAAAGTGGAAGGTGTGAAGGAGGAGGAAGCTCCTCTACCACCAGCACCGAAGCTGGCCATCAAAGATACCGAGCTGATGAAGGTCGCTAGAGAACTGTATGAGCGGGATATGAACAAACCCACACTGGAACCTTTGCCTACACATTTGAGGAGTTAGTAAAACATATACATCTCACTACTTACTCGTCTTTTCTCCCTATGATTTTTTTTGGTAGATAGGGTGCAAACGAGCAGTTGGTCCAACTGATGGTAAGTGGCCACCATCGCCTATGGACATCGACAAAATAAGAGATACCCTCTAGTTTTGCTGATGTTTTGCATCTTCGAAGATAGTGTGGGGAGGGGGAGTGAAGAAAAAAATGCTGCGGTTTCAGTGGACTTGAGCATTAATGGGATGGGAGGGGGTAAGTCTGGTAATATAATGATAAACATTTAGTGTTGTAATAAAAAATAACTCCCAAGTTGTACCGAATTATACACGGGGTGCAAAGTTCGGATCGGAGTTTCTGAGTTGGACAAATATCGTAACATGAAATTTTTTATATATATAATCGTAATATAAAATAAAAAATTAATAACCAATCTCAATTATATATAAATTATATATAAGATTGAGGTTAATTATTATTTTGAACGATAGACTACAAAGATTCCTACATTACCCAGAATTCATGGACCTTATACTCTAACTTGGACTTGTTATTTATTGTGTAGTTTTTTCTGGTTTATTTTTAAAAAAATATCTAGTTTTCTTCATACCAGTGTTGCCAACAATATTTTTAAAAATATCTAGTTATAAATCTGGTTTTGCCACGGTGTTGGCTTAGTAAATACCTATAGCTAGATTTACCGCTTAAATTAATTGAAAATTATGGATTTAAAATAGATTCCAAATTAAAATTTGTGTGTGTAGATTTCAAATTTTGAATATGTCTTCAATCTATAATCGGGGATTTTGGATTGAGAGTAATTATTAATTTCAACCGTTAGCTAAAACGTAGGTAAATTGGCGACACTGCCTATAAGCTGGCATCAGACTTAAGACATCTTAATTTTGAATGTATAGTATAATACATAATGTTTAGTTTTGGGATACGTCCGTCCATGTCAGTATAAAACTGGCATAAGCGAGTACCAGGGCAACATAGCTCGGTTGGCGTATGAGATGATCAGAGACGAGCGCATCCCGCGCTACGTGGCGCACAACGGCTGCAGGCCCAGGTGGGGGCTGCCGCCTGAGGGCGTGAGGCAGCCGGAGCTGGATGGGGCGCCGTTCGATGGAGAGAGATTGTATTGAAGCAGTGGAGCACTTGGTACGTTTTAACATTAAGTAAATTATGCCGCTCTTTATTAGACTAGATGGCGATAGAGCCTGGGCAGTGGAGGCGAGTAAGAGATCATATTTGATTATTTATCGGTTCAGTAGTAGTATCTACGTTGCATTTACCCAATACTCCATTCAATATCATCACCCCCTTTGTAGTGTTTTTCAATAATCTCCCCTCACCTTCTATTTGTTTTTTTCTCTGAGTTAAAAAAACAAATAGAAGGTGAGGTCTGAGTCTGAGCTCAGAGTTTTTCGACAAGTCACATTAATCCAAGAATAGTTTAAAGTTAAAAAGTTTTTTTATTGAAAAGCCGATAGGTATGGGGTATTACTTAAAGATCGTTTTTATAGTAATTATAGTATATATATATTTATGGTATTATTTTTCATTTTAATAATACCATTAACTTCAGGAGACGATATTTCTTTTGTCAAGGGTCGGCACTGATTATATATTACTAGCTGACCCAGCAAACGTTGTTTTGCCACCTTATCACTTAGGGGTATAAAAAGTGTGACCTGGGGCGTACAAAACCCCACACACGTGGAAGCTGGCTGGGCCCGGTTTCAGCTTCTTTAAATTAATGGTTATCTATTGTTAGTCAGGTAATAAAGACACACAGTACTCACAAGTCTGATGATTTCATATCTTCTTGGGCATGCCCGGTCGCACCACAACACGTAATAACACTAATAGTTCGCACTTTCATCACCAGTCTGTTTTCGTCAGGGAAGGGTCAATCAACTAGGTCTTGGGAAATAGGACACTTACACAGGACTCCGCATATTATCAATCAGTAAAGGGATCAATAAAATTTCATAAAAATCGGTCGTGCCGTTTCAAAGGAGTATGATAACTAACATTGTGACACGAGAATTTTATATATAAGATTAGTTATAATTGCTTTATAATATCCAATTTCACAGATCACTTGGTGTTTATCTGAATCTGAAACCAGCTGGTTGTGTGCCAATAAGTAATCTATACGTTCTTCAGACGAGACTAAAGATCAATATATATATATTTTTTACAATTTTACAACATTTATGTTTTACATTTTTATTAAAAAATTTTATATGTAAAGTTATTTTATTGTCATTTTAATATTTTCGTAATGCTAAAACAATTCACGTTGCGTAACTTAACTACAATTTTATCAAATTAAGCAGATAGTTATTTATAAAAAATCACTTCATAATATAAAACAATGTCCCTATATATGCTTAGATCTTTAAAACTACGCAACGGATTTTGATGCGGTTTTTTAATAGATAGAGTGATTCAAGAGGAAGGTTTATATGTATAATACATAAACATTATAGTAGAGAAACCGTGCGAAACCAGGGCGGTTTATTAGTAATCTATATAATATACCAATTTTGATCATTTTTGAAAACAAATAAAGTTATAGTAATGTAACGAAATAACAAGTAACGCTCTTCCCCACTTCTCTATGAAATACCTTTTAAAGGGCTAAAATTTTCCGTACGTTTAAATTTTCACATAAATGTTGAGTTGAAAGTTGTAGATCTTTTTATTACCTATAATCGAGATAAACCTTTTTTACCCTTAACCTCTTTCCACTTCCCGTAAATTATTTTTCCCTTCATTTTTGTTTCATCCTACTATAATTTTATTTTACTTCTTACCATTTTCAAAAGCTTCGGCACTGGTCTATAAACCGAATATAAAAATAGTTGAGACAAACAAATTTTGCAATCAATCTTCAATTCTCCCTTTTTCCTCTTCTGACGTCATACAGACTGATTCTAAGAAGTAATCAAGCAAATGTAAATCATATAGAAAAGGAAAAACTAAACTTAACTAAACTAAACTAAAGGAGTTTGTGTCAATAATATCAGTTACGCCGATGATATGGTACTTTTGAGTGCCTCAGTTTGTGGACTGAGAAAACTGATGACCATCTGTGAGGCTTATGTGGAAGGGCACGGATTAGTATATAACGCCAAGAAAAGTATGGTAATGGTCTTTGAGGCCGGAGGTAAAATACCAATTACAGTACCACCTATCTTCCTAAATGGTACTGCCCTAGAAAGGGTTTTCAATTTTAAATATCTTGGGCATATATTAACACCCGACCTCAACGACAACACCGATATCGATAGGGAACGAAGAGCGTTATCAGTGAGAGCGAATATGCTTGCTCGTAGGTTTGCACGATGTTCTCGAAACGTCAAGATTACTTTGTTTAGAGCATACTGTACAACTTTTTACACGTGCAATCTATGGGCTAAGCATTCTGTAAAAGCCTATAATGCTCTTCGAGTCCAATATAATAATGCATTCAGAGTGTTGTTGGGACTGCCTGGTTTTTGTAGTGCATCAGGGATGTTTGCAGAGGCCCGTGTAGATTGTTTTTTCGCCACAATGCGAAAAAGATGTGGATCGATGGTGCGTAGGCTGCGGAGCAGCTCCAACAGCATTCTTGATATGATTGCAAGTCGTTTAGACTGCGTATACGTTAATCACTGCTGCGCCATTTCTAATGGATTGACGCGGAAATGATTTCACGTACCTATTTTTAATTTGTTTTTTCTTTCTAAATAACACTATAATTATTATTATATGATTAGAATGACTACTAACATAGAATATAAGCTAATGTATACTAACAAATTGAGTCTAAGTTACTTGAATAAAGATTATTATTATTATAAACATATTCAATTCTGACGATTGGTTTCGAGAATCGTTTAATTTCCAATAAACGCAGCCTTAACGTATTTTAAGTCTTTTTAAACTTGTTAGCCATCACGGAAGAACTAAATCGGTACTAAAATCAACTCTTTGAGATTTGTTCTCACGAAGATTTGATAATTTATTGAAGAATCTTTGTGTGTGATTCTTTTTAGTAAACGAACACTTTGGACACTTTAATCTCATGAAGAGTTATTTGTTCTGTACTTGCATATTAATTATACCCCCCCTCCTTACACCTGATTAGGGACGCTAAAGGACAAACTTTACTCTACCAGATCGCGTGACATAACTATCATCTCGTGAAATACTGGGTAAAGGGATATTGTTCGTCTGTCCGTCAGTAATATATGGTCAATCTAACTTTAATTAAATTTATTAAGTCAAGTGTAAAGAAGATCATGAATCTTACCCTTTTTAACCTTACTCTGATACTTTTTTTTATTGCATAGCCAATTGTTTTTAACAATTTATAAACTATCTTAAATATGTTTATTTCAGAGAATCCTATTGAAGTGATAACTTCTTATGGGAGGGTAAAGTGCTTCGTAACGTAACGCGTTACGGCGCCACTATGTCTGGCTTCCCTTTCTCTCACGCATACGGCAGCAGTAGGCAGGCTGCTCCTCTCACTTCACTCACTAACTCACAGCGCTAGCCGTGTTTCGGATAGACGCTCCCCCCTCTCACTGCTCAATGCACAAGTGCACTTCTGTCGAGCGTCCCGAGACGCACACATTTTTTTTCTGAGGATCCCGGACGTTCTTTCTTTACCCAGCTTTTATTATATTTAGGTTATATTTCATAGAATACTCATTATTTACAGTTGGCATTGTTTGCAATTAACAATTAACTTAGTTTTAATTGGTTTGAATGAAATTTAGGTTATGATAGTTGTACAAATTGTTAATTATGTTGGAAACACTTATAATTTGAGTAGCAACCTGTTACTTGATCTTAATGTTGGTACGACTGGTATGAGTAGCATCCTGTTACTTGAATGTTGGCTAACTGATAAACACAAATCAAGGAAGTGGGGATTGCAAAATAACCCCAGGAGGATATTATAGTCAAGCCGTCATAATGTTAGTCTGCATATAGACTATTACTACAACACTTCTCTCTCTTTCTTTATTAATTAACAAAATATAAAAATTTAAAGGACTTGCAGCGGATTGCAAGTAATATTATGGTGATCCGATTTAGCAATTAACACTACTCCAAAGTGCTTATAAAATTATTAAAAGAAACGTTGTCGTATGAACAAACAGTTTGACATCCAACAATAGTCGATTATGCGTAGCTTTGGGACGCATAAGGAAACAAAAGGATCCTTTGTTCAGGCGTAGCGGTGCGCGGGCGCGGTGGCGCTGGCGACCGTCCAACGAACACAAGTGATGTGATCCGATTGTCAGAACTTTTATTGTGCTTCATATGCGCCATGTCTCGTAGCCAGATGGGTTCAATGTCGAGTTTAAGGTACTTTTTAGTGTCCTGTTGTTCTCTATTTATAAAACTAATGCCTCACCCTCACGCTTGCTCAGTCAATATTTCCAGACGGCTTGATTTTGACAATTATCGTAATATTTCAACCAATTTACGCAAAACCTTAACAATTTATACACCTAATCCTTCCTCCAAATAAAATCCAATACAATTAAAAACAGTAGTTTTGGAGCTCATCGAGAACAGACAGACAGCGTTTTTGGAAATATGTAGTGAATAGTGGTATTTTTTGATAATCTAATATAAAAATGAATCCCTATTTCCCTTGGTCACGGCATCACGCCTGAACGGCTGGACTGATTTTGTTAATTTCTTATTTGTTGTGTTTGTTATTGTCAGGAGAAGGTTCTTATGGAAGAAAAAATTAAGAAAGTTACGCGAAAAATTAGAAAATCTAAGGAAACTTAACGACTATATTAACTTTTCTAATATGACATTTATGGCATTTGACATTCATCATCACGACCCTTCAATGGCCCACTGCTGAGCCGGGTCTCCTCTTCAGAATGAGGAGGGTATTAGGCCATAGTCCACCACGCTGGCCCAGTGCGGGTTGGCAGGAGTGCAGGTTTCCTCACGATGTTTGCCTTCACCGTTAAAGCAAGTGATATTTAATTGCTTAAAACACACATAACTCAGAGTCAGAGGATCGAACCTCGAACCTCCCGAGTAAGACTTGAAGTCTCAACCACTGGGCCATCACTGCTTCCATATTAGGTATTGTAGTTTAAATTGATTGCTTTTATTTTAAATGATTATTTTAAAAAAATGGTTAAATGATTAAATATACTCTTATATAGGTATAAACATGAATTGCCGTTTGTTAGTATCGCTAAAACTAGCGCTGGTGGACCGATTTAGCAGAAAAACGTTAAAACGACTTAGATAATACTTTTACTTATAGTCTAATACACCTCAGCGAAGTGAGGACGGGTAACCTTGTTTCGAATAAATGCTACAAGCAGAACTATTACAACTATTATTAATTAAAAGGAGTTATAGTCTATACGCAGACAGTATTATGGCTTGACTAAAATGGGGGTTATACTTTAGATTCAGACCAACGGCGTTACTGTTAGTTTGTAGCCAACATCTAAAACAATTTAATTAATGTTGCCGACATCATAACTAACAGGATGCTACTCAAATTAGTGTTGCCAACATTACAGTTTAGTTTTGTAATAATGATAATGTTTGGATTAATTTTCCGAAATACAAAAATACAAAGCGAAGACATTGTTAGTTACGTTAACAATACATGAACATGAACGTGAAATATGTATTTAATTAGTGGTGCACCCCCCACTCCCCTCCCACCGACACTGAACATGTCGTACAACATACTCCGTGATATATCGGACTATTCATCTGTCGGCGCATCGTTACAGTTATTATTGGGATCGTTTAGTATATAAGCTGTTGCAGCTTGTGCGAATTGCTCTTATAACTCAAACTCGAAATATTTCAAATAGAAGTTTATAAAAATACTTTAAATTAGGTCAGTCAGGTTATCTGATTCTGAGAAAAGTTGTTAAAATAAAGTTTGAAAAACTATAACCCGACTACGTAAAAAAGTGGTCTGAAAAGATAGAAACACAGAATTGCATAGGTATAAGAATGGTCAAGGTAGAACCGTGGTCGCACCCGTGTATACCTACTATGATTATTTATATGATTAGAGGAACATCTCCATGAGACAGACATATTTCTTTTGATACCAAACACGTGATAATTAGCTCAGTTTAATTTTTTTCGAGGTTAGATTTTGAGGTATAATTTATAGCCTATGTCACTCGCGACATTATTACGAATCTATTGACACCTCATTCATTAAAATTGGGTCAGTAGTGTAAGTGCTAGAGTGGAACATACAAACAGACGTACATACATAGATACATACATACATAGACTGCCAAAATCATAACTTCGGGTCGGGTAATAAACATAGTGGAAATTTTTGGTTTTTTTTTAAGTTCTCTACAAAATTTTTGTTGAGGTTAAAAGAAAATTTATTTTTTAACCATCTTGAGAAATCCGCCATATTGAATTTAAAGTAGCTTCTTCTTATTTTTCGTATATTCTTAACGCTTTTTGATCTTGAGGTATTCGCCATATTGAAGATAACGTAAAATTAATAAAAATAATAATTATCAAGGCAATATACTTACATGTCTCCAAAACCCACAACCTCTACGACTTGTCAAAGACAGTGGTAGCCAACAACATCCTAGTCCAAATATATTGTTACACAGGAAAACAGTTGCTTGTTTCAGAAAAGTAATAGATGGTCGTTCGTAAATAAAAATACATATCATCTTTAATAGAATTATAATTTTTTTGAAATTTAAATCTAAATAAAAGTCTAATACTTAATCAGAAAGGTAGTGGTCAAGTCGTTTGTATGAGATCTCCTACTATATTACTGAATTTGCTTACCAGTAGAGAAGACTTGTATAACTAACTCTTGTATTTTATATTTTTAGATTAGACTTTTTTATTACTAACTAATTAAACTATTCATTCATACTCTCCTACCTGCAACCACGAATGAATTATTTCCCCACTGTTTCTGTTGAATTTCTATTCTATAATGCGTAGTTTGTCACTGATTTGCAGTGGACACCACAATCTCACATCATTTTTACAATTATCAACCACCCAGTCCCCCATATCAGCAAAAATAATCAAAGCCGTAGGGGCTTAAAATATGCCCTTAAGCATTGCCCATATTTGCGCTTAAGCATTGCCCATATTTGCGCTTAAGCATTGCCCATATTTGCCCTTAAGCATTGCCCATATTTGCGCTTAAGCATTGCCCATATTTGCGCTTAAGCATTGCCCATATTTGCGCTTAAGCATTGCCCATATTTGCCCTTAAGCACTGCCCATATTTACGCTTAAGCATTGCCCATATTTGCCCTTAAGCATTGCCCATATTTGCGCTTAAGCATTGCCCATATTTGCCCTTAAGCACTGCCCATATTTGCGCTTAAGCATTGCCCATATTTGCCCTTAAGCATAGCCCATATTTGCCCTTAAGCATTGCCCATATTTGCGCTTAAGCATAGCCCATATTTGCCCTTAAGCATTGCCCATATTTGCGCTTAAGCATTGCCCATATTTGCCCTTAAGCACTGCCCATATTTACGCTTAAGCATTGCCCATACTTTTTAATCCTTAAAGGCCTTAAAAGCCTTCCTCTGGTTACCATGTGTGTGTTTACTTTTATTTGTGACGAAGTCACCACGCAGACCCCTTCATCATTCATGTCATCAAAGATAAGCGAAACAAATTCCCCCCACCCTCCATTAGTGCTTACGTAATACTTAAATGGCTTAATGCTAAGCTTTTGTTGATATTCTTTGTCACTTCACCAAAGCTAAAGAAGTCATCGGTTCTGTATAAAATGAGTAAACAACAAACAGATCACCTGAACACATCCGTCCTATATATATTCTACAAAATCAAATTACGAAGAACATCAAATGAGAGCAGATCACCTATAAAATAAATTGGTTACGAGAAATATATTTCTTTTAATAAATAATGAGTTTGCCCTGTAATGGCCTCACTTGAATTTATTTTCTTAGTATTTTTGTATTTATACAACGTGCTCTCTTCTCTGAGTTTAATTCTATGATGAATTTTGATGCAAGATTTTTTTTATATGGGTCAGAATCCAGAGCAATGAAATGCAGTAAACATAAATATAATTTGTAAAAATGAAATACATTTATTGTAATTAGGAGCTGACTTTTCTGAGTTGTGTGTTTAAAGCAATTAATTATCACTTGCTTTAACCCTTAAATGCATAGAACTTAAGAAACGTAAGAATGATGAGGTATAGGTTTTTAGGTATAGACTAGCTGACCCGGCAAATGTTGTTTTGCCATATAAATTTGTGGTGGGCCACCCTTATCACTTAGAGGGATGAAAAATAGATAGTAGCCGATTCTCAGACCTACTGAATATGCATATAAAATTTCATAAAAATCGGTCGAGCCGTTTCGGAGGAGTATGTTAACTAACATTGTGACACGAGAATTTTATATATAAGATAAAGAAAGAAATCATTGAAAATATCAGTCCATAAAAATAAAACACCAAAAATATCAGTGTTTGCAAAAATTCTTGAGAAAGCAAATATGATGAAAGCGAGTTGGAATTTTTCGATTTAACATCAAAATCATAAGTAACATAACTTTTTTTTTAAATCTGTCTATATAAAAAAATAAAAACGAAGAAACTATAACCATCAATATGCATTTAAGGGTAACGGTGAAGGAAAACATCGTGAGGAAACCTGCACTCCTGAGAGACCTCCATGTTTTCTGTCGGTGTGTGAAGTCTGCCAACCAGCACTGGACCAGCGTAGTGGGCGAACTGTTAATTAATATTCATCAATTATTTCAACCTATTTCCAAAATGGCGTTCAATGATTGTCACAGTTTTTGAAGCAATTTCTCTTCTTTCTTCCTGGAAATTTATTAATATGATAAAATTATACCTAGCTGACGTCCCTCAAAATTTGGGTAAGGTAACAAATGCAGGTCTGTAAGTTTAGGATATATTTAATTTAAATAAAAAAATGAGTTATTTTATCTCAGCGAAACGAGGGCTGATCTCAACCTCAATTATATATTGTTTATTATAATAACGCAAACAATTAGTAATTAGATACAACACAGAGCACACAGAAATAGTTCATGGGTACGTAAATAAACTATTGCTATGCCCTCCAAAGTAACACTTAATAATATTACCTTAATATTATTAATAGTTGACGTGCCCTCGCTTCGCTGCGAGTTTAATAAGATTACACGATCCTTAAGAAATTTTTCTTAAACGTTTTTATTATGAAAATTTTGTAATTTTTTCATTATTTTTTATATCCTACTGCTGCCAAATTAGCGCCTGGGTCAAAAACCCCAGGCACTGCTAGGCTTTCCATCTAAAATTTTACGTACAATTAATAAATTAAAATTAAATGTTTTCCTCAAAGTAAATCTGAAACACAACTGTTGTCAACTCGTCAGTCAGTGTTGTTACGCGTCAACTTCTTATGATTTCCGTGACAAGTATAATTCTTTATTAATATTATAGGATATATCGTCTGTCCGTCCGTTTATTACAGACACAATACAGCTATTTGTTATTAAAAAAAATTGGGAGCATAAAAAGAAATCTGATTATATATAAATTTGTAACTTAAAAACGACAAATTTGAAATTTGAAATTTTTCATCCAGAATACCCGCGCGACTTCGTTCGCGTGTTGCTCCGCTCCTATGGGTCGTAGCGAGATGTTAAATAGCCTAAGTTACTCCTTGTTACATCAGCTATCTACCAGTGAAAGTTCCGTCAAAATCGGTCCCGCCATTTCTGAGATTAGCCGGAACAAACAGAGAGAACGACAGACAATGTTGTTTTTGATATATGTACCGTGTGCGTGTAGTAGTGTATGCGCTTAGTAAAAAGCGGTTATTTTTATATTACAAATAGACACTCCAATTTTATTTATTTGTATGGATCACAGATCCTGTTGGATAATAAATAGACAAATGAAAAATGACTAAAAAATTAGCATGAAAAATCGACCCTTCATAATTTGGATTTTAATAACCGTTGTGTTAAAAATTGTAGAAATATTACTATCTCATATTTCTACAATTTTTCAGTGAGTGATAGAATTAGTAACAGCTGAAATTAATAAGCAATCTCAATTCGAAATCTTTGGATCACGAATGGAATATAGAATTCAAATTTAAATTTCTGTATGTTAAATTATGATTTTAGATTACAGATTGAAAATAGAGTATATAATCCAGTGATTAAGTTTGTTTATTAATACCAGCCACAAATGAATATACTTGTCAATCTTTTCGTTAGCCAAATTTAAAGAAACTATAAAAATGGATTATATCAATTAATTTGTAGTAAAAAAAGGAGTTTGCCATCTACAACACAAGTAATATACCTACTTCAAGAAATTGGTTATGAATTACGATTACCGTTACTAATTAAAATACTAGTATTCAACGAATACTGATAAAACCAAGAAAATGGTGAAAACTGCTTGTTTTGCATCAATAGCTTTAAAATAACTTACTATTTTATATCCTGCAAATTTAATTTAAAAATTATACGTAGGATCCGTCGATAAGCAAATATGTAATCTTATATACCTATATAAATGAATCCCTATTTCCCTATTTTTATGTAAGAAAAAATTTAAAAAATTGCGCGGAAAATCAGAAAATTTAAGAAAACTTATCGACCATATGAACTTATCTATTATTAAGAGTGAATTTCCAATTTCCAGTACTTTCTTCTACATATACCTAAGCTTCTTCTCTGTGGGAAATGGAAAATGATTTATTTTTCACTCAAGACGGGACTCACGGACAACGGGAGGGAGTCGTTAAGCAACCACGGGTGAAAAGAGTTTGTCATTTTGACAAAATCAAATGAAACAATTTCTCGTCGGGGATTTATAACACTCGAAAACTAATAACCTTCCCTAGTATTTTCTAAAAAATACTATGCAATAGGTATGTTCCGAAGATTTCGTTCGGGACAATGGGACTGACAACCGAATAACAGGAGTGTCCCGTTAATAACGGGACGTGTGATCACATAACATATACCTTTCTTCCGTGTGGGAAATTGAAAGATATTCGTTATTTTTCTATAATGAATTTGAACATGCGACGTCATATCAGTTCGTTAGTACAGTGTGAGCCATAAATCCGTCAGTGGAGGTGGTAACGTGCTCTAAATCATTCGTAGTGTACTAAACGTATTAATTTGCTTCCGCGAGCGACACAAAGGACGATGTTCCCAGAAATTGAATAAAATTCAGACGAGTGTATTTCGTCTGTAATGACGCTTAAAAATGTTTATAAGTTTTCATATTTATGAGTATTTTCATTATTACTAATAAGTTAGCAACACTGTTGATAACTCTATATTCGCGGGTAGTACTTTTAATTATATTCCAAGACTGTATATAACCTCTGTTCTGATAGACTTGAGTTAGTCGTCAATTTCCCCTTGTAAATTAAAATAAGACATGTTTGACCCCCCTCTCTCTCTAAACCATCTTACGTAATAAATGAATTGCCCCTTACTATTATCCGGCATATATATCCGTTTAATTTATTTTTTTGAAATTGACACAATATGTAAATAAATTAAACATATTTAATTTAAAGTAATAAGTGCCAAAATAATTACTGAAAATTATATAATAATGTTAAAAAATAAAAATCCAAGAAAAGGAAAACTATTTAAAACAAATAGCACAGAGTGACGGTAGTATTTATTGCATTACTTTAAGAACCCTATTAAAAGTATGAGCAATACATCCCTGGAAGTGTCCCTGAAAGATTGGGCCAACGTGTTGGCGTACATTGGTGACGTGCTAGCGGGCAGTGCTGAGCAGTGAGCAGTGAGCAGCAGCGAGGCAGCGCAGTACGCAGTCGCAGTGGCAGTTGCGCGTGCGCCGGAACACTACGACTTTACATAAAAGTGACATTTCAGTGTTCTGTGATTTTTCACGTTTGGTTCTAGTGTTGATTTATGATTTGTGATCGTGATCCCAGAATTATTAGTTCAAATATTTGATTTATTTTTATATAACTGTGCTACATGGTGATACTTAATTTAAGGTAGGTTCATATTTAATAATTATTACGTTAGGTTATACTATCGTTACTTTTTGATACAAGTACAAATACATATTATTAATGGTTCCCTTAATTGACTACCTTGTGTACTTCCTCAAGATTTCATTAGAAAATATCGTACCAATCTTCGAAAGCTTAATCAATGAAATTACTCTATCTAACTTATTGCACTGACTGAGCACTGATCTCAATTATATTTTGATATATTAATATTGTAAATCATCTGGTTTGGTTGCTACCCGTACTTATTCGTGGACGAACCTCCCCTTTTACTTATAAATATAAAAATGAGAGAAGAAATAAATCACACTACAGCATCTATTAAATTAATAAAAAATAATTATTGCCAAAATAAAATATTTGCAAATAATTTAATTTTAATATAAATCAGCTTCCTGTTAATGATCGGAGTGACGAGTTATAACAAATATAGTTTTTTTAGAGACAATTTCATTGTAAAGCGAAACAATTAATACTGCTTTCTTGTAATGCATTACAATATTAAAATTTGTTTATTTTTATATACTTTAACATTTAATAAGTCATATAAGATCAAAGGAGTATCCGTTGCAACGATAACTTATAAATAAATGTAATATTTACATCGTTTGAGCGTTAAGAGTATTTATATTCAATATGCTTTGATGTAAATGGATATTTATTGAATGAAACGTTTGCTCAATATTTGATTATTCGTTGTGGGGACTTTCTGTAAGTAACGACCATTGAGATCTGAAAACTCTTAAATTTGATAAACTCTTAACAAATTTGATAAACTCTTACGTTTATCAAAACACCTTTTCTGTGAAAGCCTTAAACTACGGGCAAATTACTTCTTTTTTTTTCCAATTTATCTTTAAATTATTTGTTAGTGATATGCAGCAATAATAAATATGAGTGGTCTTGTTGTTGGTCTACTTATTGGCAAGACGTACGACATCAAAATGCATAGTAGAAAACAAGAAGAAAAGAGTAGAAAATAGAATGATGACACGTTTAAAAAATCGACTAAGTGCGAGTCAGACTCGCAAACCGTGGATTCCGTTTTATCTGGATTAAGAGATAAACTGTAATTTGCAGTTGGAAAACTATTATTCCCATATATCTAAATAGGTTACGGTCATCTTACCAACTGGAAAAAAATTGTGAATTAAAAACATTTTAGACTAAGACTTCTCTTAAACAAGTGTTTTGATTTTGTTTTCATTCCGTTAACTCAGAGATTCAATTTTCTTTTCAAATTGATACCTTAACGTGTTACGGAGAAATAGGGTCCAAACAGAAGTATGGAACTCTAAAAATGCCTAAAAATTATTAGCCGAATGAACTGTATATATAAACAATACTGTAATAGTACATTATGATACAAGTGTGCTAAATTGCGCACGAGTGCACATACGACGATTTTCAACACATTTGCGAAGAAAAAATCATTTGTGTGTTACCAAAATATACAAACTTACAGACATAAAAACAAGCAGAAATACAAAAAAAACCATATGTATAGATAGTTCAATCCACGGCGTCACACGGCTTGATTATTATTTTCACATGTAGTAGACGTGCCGTGCGCCGTCATTGATTGAACTTTCTTTACATACATACGAAGAAACAACTATATAAACAAATACGTACCGCACTGGGGTAGTACCTCGACCTTACAGAAGATCACAGCTAAATAACACTACTCTAAAGCAGTGTTGTGTTCCTGTTGGTGAGTAAGGTGACCAGAGCTCCTGGGGGGAATTGGGGATAGGGTCGGCAACGCGCTTGCGATGCTTCTGGTGTTGCAGACGTCTATAAGCTACGGTAATCGCTTACCATCAGGTGAGCCGTACGCTTGTTTGCCGACCTAGTTACATAAAAAAAAATACAAGAGGATTTGTCACGCAAATTCATGCGGATCGTTTATGAAATCCATTATTGCACTAGTACTGTAATGTAAAGTAAACGCGCACGCGTGTGTCATGGAGCTGTTTACGTTCACAAAATTGTGAAATAAACGCCACTTTACGAGCGTGTTGAAAAAATAGTAATAAATTATTTGCTTAATAATTTAACGTGAGCGCTGTTAAAACCGCGCTATTTGCTAGTATATATTAAGATATAAAAATATATGTAGTAATATTCTTGAAAGCAATGCGACGTAGACCGTGACACTCACGACACTCACGACACTCACGCCGCATCTGTCTAAAAATAAAAGTTCTTGAACACCTAAATTAATGAAATCGCAAACGTGAAGCGACTCTTGACTAGAAATTGGAAAAAATATTAAGGGGGATAGACAACATATTTAAGTGAACCTTCTATATATTTTTAATATTGTAAAACGCATAGCGTATTTTATACAACAACTAGTCGACCCGTTCCGGCTTCGCCCGGGTGCAATTTACTACGTGTATTTATCCGTAACCGCTATGTCCCTGCATTTTAAATCTGTAATTAAAATAATCATTTGAATTACATGCTGTAAAGGGCCATATTGATCTATATTAAATGCACAATGTATTTAAGGAATTATTTGGATAAGAATTAATGCTGTATTGCTTAAAATCACTTCGTAAATAAGCCATTATTTCTCGTAAAAGATAAAAAATGGTTATTATAGGTTATCCTTAAGAGATAGACAGATACCATTGCAGACTTTTTTGTAGACCTTTTTAAGGTGTACAATACTGTAGTACATTTTTTTGATCTATCTTGTAGGGTTCAGCCAACGTTTGCAATGTAAGCGCAAAAAATGTGTTTATTTACGACATCACATTAGAAACCTCTAAAATTATCAGTGTTTCTCTACTATTATATGCTTGTATTATACATATAAACCTTCCTCATGAATCGCTCTGTCTATTGGTCAAAACTACATTAAAATGTGTTGGGTAGTTTAAAAGATATAAGCAAACAGACAGAGGAAGCGACTTCAGTTTTACTATGTAAAGATAAAGAAGATTGCTATACGCTTTGAGATTTTAAACTATAATTATGAAAGATACGTCAAAATATATAGTAGCTCCATATGGCATATAAGTTCAGTTGACGAGTGATTTTATAGAGTGAATATTGATTATCATAGTTAAGTGTAAATGGCATATAGGAGGAACACATAAACCCATGTAGAGATATCACGTGAATCATATCTATCTATTAGATCGTAGATTTGCCGTGAGCCATCACGTTAAAACGGCTGAACCAATTTGGATGAAATTTGATACACCAATTCTTTAGAAGATGGATTAACATATAAGGTAATTTTTATCCCGAAAAAGGATACTTTCCGTAGGATAGAAGGGTACAATAAAAGCTAAGGGTTATTATTACAAGTTATACTTAATTTAACATAATATACTTCTACGTAGACGAAGTCACGTAGGTCGACTAGTGTTGAATATTATATAAAACAATGCTTACATTTTTTCTTCTTCGTATTTTTTATCATAGCAGATTTCCTATTCGTCCTGATCTTAATATTATATATGACACGTGAATGCGCGTCTGCGCGTGCGTCGCGTGTATTTTGAGTTTAATGCCTGTGATCGCATTTATATTCTATTTTATTAATGAACATGACGGTATGTGTGTTACGAAATACTGCTAAATCAATACGGTTTTATGTGTGTTAAACGTTTAAATAAAACATTCATTTTATAATTTTCCAAGATAGAAGACATTTATTATTAACATATTGTCCACGATTTGGGACAAGCTTTTTAGAGTGCCAAGGTCGAATAGCCTCTGGAAGTTGCAATCCAGGTTTAAACCTAAGGGATCCCTTTATATAAATTCACTCGTACTTTTTAAATCTATCTAACAGTGGTCGTAATTCCCAGGCAGTACTAAAGACAAAAGTATCATCAACTTTTTAAAAGTTTTGTCCGTTTGGTCTTTCTGATGGTTAGTTTATTTGTTCGTTTTTAGAATTAAGAATCAAACGTATACTATACATAAAGTGACTATTTTATTTCACTCAAAATGTGTCACGAACAACAGGACGGGAGTCTTTCAGACATTCACGGAAGAAAAGACAAATCAAAATCAAACAACAATTTCTCATAGGATATTTGTCAGGCAAATCATAGTGACGACGATAGTAATAATCATAAATATTTTTAAAAAAAAATACTATGCGAAAGGGATCGACACGTCCAATCTTTCTTTCGGGACAACAGGGCAACCTAAAGTAACCGAATGTTGTAACAGAGCTAAAGTGGGACATATGAGTAGAGCAGCGAGCTGCAAACGTTTGATGTGTTCACAGTTTAATGTTTCCTTTGATCCCACCGTTACCATCTCACCCGATCTTCTACGATCGATAAATTGATCTTGTGTTGTTCTTACCGATCCGTGGATTATTACTTGAGTAATGGATGGAGAAATTGATCTAAGTTCGACAAGAAGACATTGTATATGTTTGTGTGTGTACCAAAACCATTTTATTGATTATTTTGAAGGATATAACGAGGATCCCGAAAAACTACATCTATACTTACTGAATGTATCTCAGGTTCGAGTATAATATATGTGTCGGGGATTTTAATGATGAGAAGGAAGGAGGAAAGGGGAATATTGGAAAACACTAACAGGGGGAAGATATCAAATATGATCTCTAACAATTACGAGAGAAACCTAAGCAATGCCTTGGACTTGTGACCAAGGTGTAGACTAAAAGATTTCTTTTAACAGAATTCCAACACTCGCCGCCACTGCTCAGGCTCCCTGTTTAAACTCACATTAACCTAACCTAACACAAGACACGTGACATTGTAAGGTACTCACGTGACGTTAATCGGACAGCACTCACAGCACCTAACACTATCTAGAGACTACGCAAGACTAAGACTACAGTCAGACTGTCGATGGCATATAAAAGGTCGAGACTGTCAAAACGACGAAAGTGATTACTACTATAATATATCTATAGATAATTTTTGCTATTCTCCGACATATATATATAACTTCTGTACTAATAAATTCAAGTACTTATACAGTAAACATTGTCGAACGTAGTGCAAGTAGTATTAGTTTAATGTCGTGGAGCTAGGTCGTCTTTATCTCGTGAGTAAATATTTTTTATTTATTTAAATTAATGGGTAGCGATGTTGAGTATTGTTGCAACTAAAGGACGTTATTAGACTTACACCTGATTCACAAGCTCTAGCCACTGCTCGGCTTCCAGTCTAAAATACATATATATGATTAGTATAATCCTTCTTCCAACATTTATAATATTACGAAAATAAAGGTAATATGAAGCGAAGTTTATGAAGTGTAGTCGCGTAGTTGCCACCAAAACGACACCTATGTTTTGTAAACAGCGACCAGCGACGGGTTCGCTGCAAAACGAACTAGAAACATTTGTGTTTAACTAGTCGACCTGTCTGGCTTCGCACGGGTGCAATTTACATCATATACCTTAGGTATGTCAGAACAGAGAGACGAATTGAATGAATTAATGAACCGAACTTTATGAAGAAGGCCGTATTTGAATAAATTAATTATCGAATATCACGATTCCGTAGTTTTTGGACAGGAAACCAGGCAGTGCCTTGGACTTGTGACCAAGGTGTAGGCTTAAGGGATCCCTTTATATAATTACGACACTCACCTCCACTGCCTGGTCTCACTGTTTGTGTTAGGTTAGGTTAACATAAGGCTAACCTAACCTAACATAAGGCTGATCTAACCTAAGGTTGTGTTAACACATCAAATACAATGTAAGGACTAACAACAAGTCCTCTTTATTACTATCCTACCCTAACTATAGCCCAACACGGTCTTCATTACTATACTACCCCTACTATACCCCGACAGATATAACAAAAACATTTAATAAAAATATCCATGTGTTCAATAAACAATTTTCTACATCTGTGTGGTAAATTTCAATGAAATTCGTTCAGCCGTTTTTGCGTGATTGATTAACAAACGCTCAAACATTAGTTAGAAGCAAGATGATAGGATTAAAAATACCTTCATCAAATTAACATAAAAGAATGGCAAAGAACACCTCACCAAAGTTGTTGAACTCTTTTTCTCCCTTCATTTTTTAACTCGTCACACTTTTGTTATCAATAAAAAATATATTAAAAATATATTACGTGCTGAAACGATTGCAAACTTCTGGCTACATGTTGTAGTGCTATCCAAAAAGATATATATAGAATTTCTGCAATGCTTAAACGAAACCAAGGCAGAGTTCTGGTAGGTTCTTTTCGTTAAAATAACTGCTAGCTGTTAATCCAACTACTTAATTATACACCTAGCCTACCTGCCACACTCATTAATTTAGGACTAATGGTTACATAACAAATTCTCATTAAATTTGTTAATTGTAGGAACATCCTACAGACAAATGTTAATCGTTACATAGTTAATGACAAGTTCGACAAGTATCCGTAGGGAGGACATTCATATCGATAATGCCCTGGTGTGGCCAAACCAAAAAAAATTTTTTTTTAATATTAAAAAAGTTATTTTAAATTCATTTAAAAAGTATAATTAAATGTATTATGCATAAATAAGTTGTTTCATTGTTAGTTTTTAGTAAAAGCTGAAGAAAAATTGATATTACCTCTAAAATGTTATTAGATTTTTTTGTTTTAAGTGAGAATGTCAAATTGTCAATTAAATTCGTTTTGGGTGTAAAACAAACTTAACACATATTGAAATTGAAAAGATTTTAAACTATATAATAAACTAACAATATTATAAATGAAATTAAGGTAAATTGGGAACAGAATATGAACTAAAGTTAATTAACTGAATAGTCATTCAGATTTTCCTTTTTCATTGAGGAACCACAAGTTTCGATTGCTTTTATGAGTGACTATGACTAATTTCACGTCGGGTGAGAAATATTTATTTACGCCACTCGTCAAAAAGCGATGGATTTTAGAGTGTAAGCAAACGGATAGGACTGCACAAATAAATCTATAAAATCCGACATTTTTTTTCATCGTCATTTCTACATCGTCAAATCACTCATTATCAAGGTTAAGTGAAGATTTTCCTAGACTTAAGTTTAATAGTCATTAACGGGAGTTAATTAAATATTAACTGACTCTAGGAGAGATTAATTATAAATTAATAATAATGAGCGACTTAAGTAATCATTTGACGTTTCTGGGATGTGTTATTCTGAGGTGTAAGCTATATTATTTTAAAGTCTCATCAATATCCATTCAATAGTTTTTGAGTGAAAGAGTATCAATCCTACATCTAGTCCGGTCAATCTATGCCTACCAAAAAATGAGTGAAGGTGCATAAAATCACAACAAACTGAAAATCAGTAAAATTGTTCAAAATTAATAAAATTTTATTATGATTCAAAAAGTTGTTATCGTCATAATATGCATGAGTACGCCACGTATATGTATATATGTACATCTCTAGAGTATGTTGAAAATTTACAACTTTTTGAATCGTTATATCTCAGAAACGACAGCTCGTAGGAAAAAAATGTTAATACATTTTTTATAGATAATTTTATGATCTACAATTTTTGTCTAAAGTACTTTTATGATAGAACTTATCGTTTTGCTGAAAATCGCGAAAAACTCATTTTTTCTTCATCTCGAGTAAAATTTTTTCCATACACAGATTAGAAAAACTTAAAATTTTTATTTATAATTATGTTTTGAACAATTTTACTGATTTTTAGCTTGTTGTGATTTTATGCACCTTCGAATGTCTAGATTGACCGATCTTATCCATGCATACATTCTTACAAACTTTCGCGTTTATAATATTAGTAGGAAGTAGGATAGGATAGTAGGAGGATAGTGGGTCTTCATTACTAAGGTTTGTAGTAAGTGTTTAATATTGGTTACTCGGTGTTCCGTTTTAAGTGCATATTATTGTTGTCTTGTGCGTGTTACTGTGCGGTATTCCAATGTAGATAGCTAATATTTTCTATTTCCGACAGTGCAAGTGCGTAAATACGTAATTTAAAACTGGAGAAAGATCATTTCTCATTTTGATATTCATTAAAATTCAGTCAGTCGACATAAAGTCTGTGTACGAAGACGCCTACTAATATTTTTAGTGTTTCTACATACTCAGTCATTCTCAAAAGAAATAAATAAGAATTTACTATCAGACAGTTAAACATATAAAAAGCAAGTCATTGACATATAATCCTATGAAAAATATTGTGTACGACTCGAGAAAAACAAATAAAAAATTTACAACTACGTATTTAGATTCTACACAAAAATTCCTAAAACAAATTTGTTTTTTAACATTTAAATGTATTATTTCCTGTTTTTGCTTTAATTTTAGAAATTCGTTGGAGGTCGTCGGTTCAATTCCTACGGATATACTTAGTTACGTTTTATTTTTATTTTTAATGTGACGACTGCTACTAATATATTATGCCTTAAATACTAATGTAGAAGTTATTTTATAATCTATACTAATATTATGAAGAGGAAAGATTTGTGTTTTTGTATGTATCGAATAAACTTAAAAACTACTGGACTGATCTCAAAAATTCTATTACCGTTAGAAAGCTACATTATCCCTGAGTAACATAGGCTATATTTATTTCTAGAGAAAATTAGAAATCCTTAGAAATGATTACTAAACAACCTAAGGTGTAAAAAAATTAGCCATAAAATGTTTTTCATCACATGCGTTGCGGAAAGTGTTGATGAAAGAACAAAAAAATGTTCTACAATATTATAGAACGTATCAATATCTACAAAAAACTTAGCGAGACCAACTATTGTAATTATGTCACTATAACTACTTTATTTCCATTTTAACAGTTGATAGAAACGCCTATCAACATCAGACCATGTCTTCCATACCTTTATAATAATTCTTATCTAAATAAATTATTTCGTAAGACAGTTTTAATACCTGTTGATTACTTTTTGAATTATTGAAATCGGACATTCCATTCAAAAGATATTACGAAATTAAGAATGTCATTATGAACAAAAAATACACGCCGACGGGCCGGTGTGTCCGCGCAGCGCAGCGAGCAACGCGGCGAGAGAGGGGTACCGAAATATGGGAACGCCAAAATGTTTAAAAAAATTATACATCAATGCGAAGCCGGGACGGCCCGCTAGTCTGTGATAAAATAGTTGTGATGCGATGAAGTTAAAAACTTTGTCTGAAAATAAAGTTAGAAAATGCCTTTTTCAGAAAAGCATCTGAAAAAGTCATTATAATATCTGTCTCACTACGTAATATAAGAAGTCTTAAAATATTAACTGCGACGCTTATATTTCCAGCAATTCCGAAGTATTTGTGTAGAAATAGCAAAATTAGTCTAATTTTATGTTAAATAGCCTAGCTCTAAGATTTGTTGCAATCCTGTGGTTAACAATGGATGGAATATGTTTATTATAAACGCTAAACTTTGCTTTTACAGCTGTCTAGAATTATAATTGAATAAACAATTAAACATAACGTTTATCGTAATATTGTTATTTCCTAGATTTCGGAAAACGGCGCCAACGATATGCACAGAATCTGTACCATTTCTTTCAAGAACTAATTTACGTCATAAAGTGGTCTAAATATTTTCAGCTTAATTAGAATCACTTCCTTTTATTCACGTGGAGTGAATATTTTATGTGTTCAGTTATAATAATTAATCACTAATGCTGCCCAGGCTTGGCGAAGGTATTCCAAATCAATTTTTAAAGGCTCTGATCCAATCTAATGATGATAGCCTCAAGTATGATATGAATTGGATTTGGTTTACAATTCAGCATAAATTAATACTAGCAGACCTGCTCTTTCTACTCTTAGGTGTATTCAAAATGTTCAATTACTCATTTATTCATACACACTACCTGTAACTTTGAATCATATATATCTCTTTATTAAGGCAGTGTTCGTAAGAAACGTTTTTGTTCGAAAGTTTTTTTCCGACTTACTTTGCAAATCCGACTATATATATACACAAATAATATGGCTTTCTATTAATAAAAGAAATTTTAAAATTGGTTCAGTAGATACAGAGATTACCCCCTACAACGCAACGTCACAAACTTTACCTCTTTGTAATTAATATAGATGAATTAGAAGTGTGAGCATCAAGCAAATGGATAGATTATCATAGAATATAAATCATAAAATAGAATTTACCAAGTTACCAGCAATGACAACAAACTAAAGACAGGTCGTAATATCTATTTAATAAGACAACACAGCTATTACTCATGACCTCGAACACCACCGTCCATTGAATAACCGAGACAAACATAAACTATATCTAACAATCGATGCTCGTTCCCGATGACTTCATATTGCAATAATAGAAAGCGGAATCGTCTGCAGTCTCTACTGAAACCATTATTATTTCAATTTATTTCGATCAATGCTCTAGACTTTCATGAGCCTATAGATCAGATAGATTTTTTCTTAAGAAGTCTTAAGAATATCTTCATAATGTTCTTCTACTTTACAAGGCTTGCTTAGTAGACTAAGTAGAAGAGAGACGTACTCCTTAGTTTTAGCATTCTATGGATTCATCGTGCGGGTGACGGTTCTCTGAAGGAACTCCGAAGAGACGTAGACCCCGAGACGTGCGACACAGGAATAGATTTAAGGGGCCCTTTCCGACGCAAAACAACACTCACTTTACTCGTGTTACTCTCCCTTCCCAGCCCAATTTGGTATAATCCTGTTAACGCAGCTCTGAATACTTCCAGTATAGAATTTATTGCAATTCTAGACAGGTCTTTCAGCGAGTTATAGAAAGATTTTGCTGGTATACCTCTCGCTCCTACTTCTACAGCGAATACATTTACTATATAATTATTTCTCATCAAATATCCGTAAGTTGAAAAGTTGAAAAATTCAGATAATATTACCCTTAGTAAAAAAAAAGTTTAAGAATTATAAAAATATAAATAAGGAATTAATATAAGCTTAACTTGTCCTTTCGGTTAAAAAATCGATTATTAATAAAAAGGGTTGTATAAAATCTTTTTTTTCACTAGCTGACCTGGCAAACGTTATTTTGCAATATAAATTTGGGGTTGGCCACCCTTATCACTTAGAGGGATGAAAAATAGATGTTGACCGATTCTCAGACCTACCCGATATGCACACATAATTTCATCAAAATCGGTCGAGTCGTTTCGGAGGAGTTTGTTAACTAACATTGTGACATGAGAATTTTATATATAAGATATTCAAGTAAAGAAAGCTTAAACTTTTTGACAATAAAATTATCCTTCAAATATATTAAATATACATGTCGGAGCATAGTAAAAGATTATCGATTAATCGAATCGTTATCGTTGTCTATGGCGTTGGAGTGGGGTAGTAGTCACTTCCGTTGTTTTGACAGTCTCTACCCTCGACCCTTTATATGCGATCGACAGTCTAACTGAAGTCTTAGTCGTGCGCGGTCTCAAGAAGTGAACATCATCTAAGTAGTGCTAGTGATAGTGATAGTGTCAAATGCAGTGTAGTGTGGAAGTCCTTACAATATAATTGCCACGTGGTTAAGTAAACACAATGTTAGGTTAGGTTAGCCTTAGGTTAGGTTAGCCTTGTGTTAGATTCGGTTTATGTGTGTTTAACTTTGGGTTTAAACAGAGAGCCTGAGCAGTGGAGGCGAGTGTTATGATCATTTAAAGGACGTCCTTAAGCCTACACCTTGGTCACAAGTCCAAGGCACTGCTTAGGTTTCTCTCGTAATTGTTAGAGATCATATTTGATAATTTATCAGTTCAGTAGAAGTATCTACGTTGCGTTTACCCGATATTCCATTCATTACCATCACCCCCTTTTAGTGTTCCCCAGTGTTCCCCATCTTTCTCCTTCCATCTCCTTCCACATCGTTTTAAAATCCCCGACATACATAATTTCTTCTCAAGTATAGAGAATAAAAAAAGCAGTGTTGGCCTCAAATGGGATTGAGACTTCAATGTCTTACCCGGGAGGTCCGAGTTCGATCCCCCACACAGGCACACACCTCTGACTTTTCTGAGTGATGTGTATTTTAAGCAATTAAATATAACTTGCTGTACCGGTGAAGGAAAACATCGTGAAGAAACTTGCACTCCTGAGAGTTCTCCGCGTTCTCAAAGGTGTGTGAAGTCTGCCAACCCTCACTGGGACAGCGTGGTGGACTATGTCCTAACACCCTCCTCATTCTGAGGAGGAGACCCGGCTCAGCAGTGGGCCATTGACGGGTCGTGATGATGATGATAGCGAATAATGCATGATAAGACTATTTGTTACAATTGACAAATTATAGCAACTCCAAATGAATTTGGGCCAAAACAAACAGTGCATTTTGCATTTAAATACAATAAATATGAACTAAAATAGACAAATTAGTAACAACACGTAAGTTCTGTTTGTATATTAATCACTGTAGTTGATGTTCCGTTCACACCTCGCCCGTAAAACAATTAGTTACTACTTCACAGGGGATTTCCTTCTAGAATATAAATATTGCCTGGCGATTTGCCTACAATATAGGTATTGCTTTCTGCTTAGCTTGCTGAAAATATTATGACAACTGAGCAAATTTCTACTAAGGGTTTACTTACCTTCTACTATGTAATTTAGTTAACTACTTACGTAATGCAATGCGATAGACAATATTCACTATATTCTAAAAATCTTATCAATACGTAGGGACCGAGGTAATAAGTAGCAGTGATGGCCCAGTGGTTGAGACTTCAAGTCTTACTCGGGAGGTCCGGGTTCGATCCCCCACACAGGCACACACCTCTGACTCTGACTGATGTGTGTTTTTAGCAATTAAATATCACTTGCTCTAACGGTGAAGGAAAACATCGTGAGGAAACCTGCACGAGTGAGAGTTCCTAAAAGTTCTCAAAGGTGTGTGAAGTCTGCCAACCTCGCACTGGGCCAGCGAGGTGGACTAGGGCCTAGTTCCCTCCTCATTCTGAGGAGGAGACCCGGCTCAGCAGTAGGCCATTGACGGGTCGTGATGACAATATTATTCTCAAGAAATTACAGTACAGCAATACGTATACACATTCAATTTTGACAGAAAACCTGGCAGCGTCTTTGACTTGCGACCAAGGTAAGGTCTTTTATATAATTACGAGTACAACGCTCCTCTTACGTGGACCTCAAGAAGGGTGACCTTAACCACGACACTATAATACTAACTTCCATAAAAACATCAGAAAGACTGACGCTTATCTATCGTAAAAGCGTGGATAAACTTAAATAATATAAAAAGAACTACCCACGAATACTGTTGTTTAATTTTCCTGTAGAGTATTTGTCTTAAATGTATCTTATGAACCTATTTCTATAATTCGAAACGTTGACTTTTTTGTGACGAAAAGGAAGCATTCCAGCAAATGGCCTGATTGTAGGTCGTCACGTCATCTACATAGGACCGATACCGAACATTACACGCACGATAATAATTATTTGCACTTAAAACTACCCGCGAATATAAAGTTATGAAAGGTGTTGTAAACTACCATTACTTATGATCCATGAATAATCAAGAAGAAGACGTTAAATATTGAATTGAATCAGGCGTTAATTTGCGAAAATTCATGATTAAAAAGGAATCAAAAAGGTTACCTTGCTATAATCCGCGGAAGTCACTTCGCAAGTGACGCTTGTAGAGTCAACAACTCCTGAAGATGCTTCGGTTCTACTTGTTCAGAATTCCACGGATTATAGCAAGGTAACTTTTTTGATTCTTTTTTAATAAGTATTAAAACTTGCTATAAAACTTTCCTTTTAGATACAGAAAAGATTCCATTCTGTTTCTTGATTTGGATAAGGATGTTTTAGTCTTTTTGGCAAACTGTTGTCAACGATCAATTATTTGGGGTTTCCTTCTAGAAGTTATAAATATAATACTACACCTGGCGAGTTGCCTACAAGAACTAGTGAGCACTAGTAAACGCAATTCTAAGAAACTGATCTGACCCGTTAATTTGCCAACGGAATAATCTATTTTGTTTGCTATTAGATATATAATCTATGCTGCACAGTGGTATGTAAATGTTTGGTAATTTAGACTAATACATCACTATCTATTACGATGGATAGCAGAGTGGTGTCTGGTACTTCGCCTCCACTGTTCGAACTACTTAACACGTAAGTAAACAAAATAATAAAGTTAATGTTATCAAAAGTTTTACTAATTTGTGAATCATACTAATATATAAAGCTGAAGATTTGGTTTGTTTGCTTGTATGCGCTAATCTCAGGAATTACTAGTCCGATTTGAAAAATTCTTTCAATGTTAGAAAGTCGATTTATCGAGGAAGGCTATAGGCTATATATCATCACGCTACGACTCATAGGAGCGGAGTTACACGCGGACGAAGTCGCGCGGGTCGACTAGTATGAGATATTTTTATAATTATTTCTTTATTTTTATAACTTATTACAAATTTATTCCCTTTATTGATATTTTTTTATTTTACATATTTTTCTGTCTGTTTATAAAGTAGTAGTAGTGGGCAGATCATTTTATATTATGTCAAGTATACCGACGTGAAGACAATATATAACCTTTAGTGCGATAGATTAGTCTCAGTCTCTCTGGTGTTGTCGTGCAGTGAACATGGAAGTTAGTGTTATAGTGTCGTGATTAAGGTTACCCTTCTCGAGGTCCACGTAAGTTTACTTTATTACCTATTGTCGTTGGCGAGATCGAGTGGTGGAGGTGAGAGTTAATATATTTTGAAAGAGCTCTTTAAACCTGCTCCTGGGTCACCCAGGCACCGCCTGCCTCAGTCTGAGTTGCATGTGTATACGTATTGCTGTACAGTAATGGGTATCATTTCTCTCATAGTTTATAGGAAATGTATTTTTGTTGCATTTGAAGAAATATAGACTAGTCAATGTAAATAAATTAAATTCTCCGAAAAAACTTTTTAAAGAAATTTTAAACGAGATGTTAACTAAGTGATGGATGGGTTCCTTCTATTGAAAGTAGTATATAATTCGTTTAGTTTTCCCAGAAATGCGTAATTTCCAATATATCTTTTAAAATTTTAGGGTTCTGTACCTTGAAGGCTAAAGAGGAACATTCACATCGTTGTCCGTCTTGTCTGCTTTTCTTCTCCGCAACGCATATAGTGGATATGAAGTTGAAATTAATGCTCATATTCTGGCTTACTTTCACACACGATAGAAGTGAAACTTCAGTAAATCGACAAAAGAATGAGATGAATATATATAATAATATAAAATAGTATGTATATTTCTGTCTCATTCTTTCCTACACATTTTTGTATTTGTCTCTTACCTGTCGTTTTTTCCGTTGCATCCGGTTTGAAATCACAACGATTCTAAAGAAGTTACACTTCAAAAAACTAAGAAAACGCAATCAATAAAAACCACGTTTAACATTACTCGCACTGTTATTAATAAATTATATGTTTTAATAAGAAAAAAATCAGTTTTTGATAAATCTTAGTAGAGTATTATACGTGGTATAATGCAACCGGGCAAAGACGGGCGGGTCGACTTTACTTTACTTTTTGTTATGATTTTTAATAATAATCCTTAAATAATCTGTTGCATTTAATGTGAATCGATATCTGACATTTAAAAGTTTCCACAGACAGACAGTATGGAGTCTGATATGAGGTATAGTAGCGAGGCGAGGCGAGGGATATTACAATTATTAATTCCGAGTATATTGGCGCTTCGCCCGTCTGATTTATAGCTGCTAATCAAGTGTTAATGCGATGTGGGGGGCGGAGCGCCCGGTGCGGACAGACACACAATTGATCCGTTGACGACTGACGCCTGTAAATAAATTGTTTTTCCTATTCGTGGAAACTTATCATTATTTGTTTCTGTAATGTTTTGCTTGTTACGTAATCTACAGTGTTTTAGTTACTTTAGGCTGCTTCTCTACCAGAGAAGTGTGCGAGGTTGTGCAGCGAGGGATCCAATAGAATCGATCCATTTACCTACCCTCGGTCTTAATATGTCAAATGTCACGATTGGCTCTTAACAAACACATCCTTGCAATGCATCCTGCACATATCTCTGGTGAAAACGCAGCTTAAGGCGAGGACAACATCGATTTACAGATTAGTAACGTCATGAAAAATACAAAAAAATCCCATGAAACTCATCACATTAGATCAATTTATTAAGTTTATAAAAATAACCATTGACGACAACGTTTACGATATAATGCAGTTGCGTTTACTTTGTTAGTTATTTCCATTTAACATTATAAAAAAACTTTTTTTATTTTAAAGTAGTACAATTATAATAGGATCCGTTGGGAAGATATTAACCACGAAACTTTTTTTAAGAAAACCATTTCACAGGTTTTGCAATACGTCTAATTATTATAATAAATATGTAGTAAATAGTTATACGTATTATTGCATTCATTTCAGATTTTAAAATGATAAGTGAATTGAATGTGAGACGTGCGACACTAACACCTGTAGCAGACATGTTTATTACTTGTTGCGTTAAATTACATTTATACGCTAAATTACAGACTCTGTCCGCCATTTCATACGACATGTATCTTTCGAATTGACACACCAATAAACATTGCTTTGACAACATGAGGCCTTTAACCCTACTCTTTAGTCGCAAGTCCACTGTCCAAGGAGCTGCCCGGTTTCCATGTGTGGGTATCATTTCCTTCTCATTATATGACAATAGCGTTTAATTCTTGGGGCAACATAATGCGAAGAGATAGGATGGATCTCGGTCCCCCGCAAGAGGGTCTAGTTTTGGATGGCTGCTGACGGGGTCGTGGAGCTCCTTTCATATCCCATGGCTTCCTCATTATTGCAGAAGGATCGGGCTACTTCCTTCAGAGGTAATATTTTGGACTGTCTCCTTCAGGGGCAGTCGCTTCAACCCCGCATTACCTTTTTTTTAATAATAGATAAGGTGCAAACGAGCAGATGGTCCACCTGATGGTAAGTGGCCACCATCGCTCATGGACATGGTGGGAAGGGGGAATGACGAAGAAAAATGATGCGGATTCAGCGGACCCTAGGCAAGAGCCCAGAGTCTACTAGACCCACAGCATTAATGGGATGGGAGAGGGAGGGGGTAAGTCTGGCCCACATGCGGCTCGGCCGGAACGCGTCTATAACACTTGGCGATCGGATTCGCATGCTGGTGGTCGCAAGCCAGTCGGGGAACAGATTCCCTACCACCAAGGGGGTGCTGGGTTACTCGGCTCTTACGAGATGCTCTCCCAGCGGCAGAAGGGAATAGTATTCAAACCCGCTCTCTCACGGGTGAAGTCTCTTCTTGGGGAGGTATCTCTGTAAGGAGATTCCTCCAGGTTCACAAAAAAAAAGGGTAACAAGGTTGAGCAGTGCAGATGAGTTAAATTACTCTTTATACCAGCAGCTGAGACACAAGTCCAAGGGATCGTTTCTTGTGTAATATTATTCGCTTCACTGAGAAATAATGGTTTAACACTGCGACACTTTCTGATCGTGAATTTTAAAAAAGTTAGTACAAATAATAGAATAGATCAATCAAAGTCAATAATTTGTACACTTTATACAGTTTGGTGTAATGGATGGCGTTAAATCGAGTTTATACAACTCCTGTAATGTTGATATAGATAAAAGTTTATTTATGAAACTTGAAACTAATTTTACTTGCACCCGAAATAGCGTCGACATCATCACGATGCATCATGTGACGTAGGGTCTATACATATCATTTTGAAAAGTCCTATCAAAATGGGTACACGAAAACAGATCTTATAAGTATATTTTAAGATATATTTTGTATTGGAAGTTTGAGAAGCGATGACGCTGTGGTTGGATGTGAGTGTGAACACGCAAGCCAATAACTGAAGGCTGATCACAAACTGTAATAAATTACCAATTTATATAAATTATAATGCTTTTAATACAATTGTTTGTAATAAATTATGTATAATAATTAATATTGTTTTAGGCGTATTGACTAGAATTGTCGAAACAGTTCTGTGTGTGTTGAATCTTAATTTTCTGATACTTTTATTTCAAATTCATGTATATACATTTTATTTGTTATTCTGAGTACGCCATAAAGGTTTGTGATTGATGCTAAAAAAAATATTTCGTGTTTTTCATCCAGGAAATAATCTATTAATAGCACAGGGAAATGAGGGCAAGCTGATTAAAGTCATCGTTGACGACCTTATCGCCCGGTGGTTGTGAAAGTTGACGAGTAACAACCCCACGGACCTAAGTGCTTGGCCTGACCTGAGAACTTTACGTTCTAAGGGTACATGTGTCACGTAAGTGGTAAGTTGGCACGTGAGGTTCCCCTCAGGAGTACCAATGATCGGGGAGATTACCGGCCGTTCAGTAAATGTTGCCCTCTAGATGCAACGTATAAGAGTTTTTTTACGGGGGCCCATTGATGCGTTGGCAAGTCTACCCATTTTTAATAAACAAAGTTTGTACAATGACAATAAACAATACCTTTATTTTTGTGCACTAACATTCAAACTAGGCCGAGCCTGTGTCTTGAATATTAGTCTCTTCCGATGTTACAATTAACTTAAATGTTATTTACTTTATACATTAAAATTAGTAATTTAGGTTCATAAAAGTAGCAAGTTTAACTTAACACAATTAAACTACCGACATTTATAACTCCAATTAAAAAAATCAGTTTACTTAGCAAACTGCTTTTTCATACTACCGACATCTAATATAAAATGTTAAGTTAGACTACAAAAAGTGTGGATTACAACTGAGTTTACAATTTAATTTTTAAGTTAGGTAAATTAACTTGATATAATTTTCATAAATATGTTTGTTTATATAATTTCAAATATATTATGTCTATAAAGAACGTAATATACTTGTACTAAATTCGTATTTTATATAGTTGTAATAAGGAGATTTTCTGTTTCTTTGTAATTTTGTGTCTTAAGCCAGGTTGTTATAAATTCGTTACATTTTTTATAATTAACAGGGTAAATATTTAGTTTCTTGTTTAGTTTATTGTAAAGTATAAGCCTATCTTATATAGTTTAATTACCATTATTTACCGAGTCCACTATCACCTACACAAGCCGGGGATTGTCCTTAGGTGCATTCTTATAGTGCATACAGGGATAATCGCCGGTTTGTGACACATCTCATATTAAATTAAATTGTCTTAAGGGCCTCTACTCGTTTGCTATGGTTCTGCGCACGCCTTTCAAAGGTGGTCATTATCGACCCGTGATTGGATTGGAAGTGTGATATGAATAATTCATACATATATACACTGACCGCTGATTTAATGGCAAAAATTACAATGTGACATTGAATTAATTAAGATACTCTTGTTATATAAATTATCTTTTGGGTACATCTCTCCGATTATGTTGTGAGTGAGAGTCACAACGCTGCTTAGTACCTTTGTAACTATGTAGCCAGCCTAAAAGCGCCAACATGACAGACAGTAGGCCAAGTTAGATGGCTTTTAATCCTGATATTTCCTTTAGCTAATCTTAAAAGATTAATTGATATAAAAGGATTAAGCGTCAACAGGGTTGATTTTTATTTTTATGTCTATTGTAAAATTACTAGACAATTTTTCTTCTCTGTCCTGCTATAAAAGTAGGATATTCAAAATTTATTTTATTTACTTATATTATTAACTAGTCGACCCGCGCGACTTCGTCCGCGTCCCTTTTTTTCGCAATAAAAGATAGCCTATGTCCTTTCTCAGGGTCTAAAGATTGTCTGTGCCAAATTTCATCAAAATCGGTTGAGAGGTTTAAGCGGGAAAGCGTAACAGACAGACAGACAGAGTTACTTTCGCATTTATAATATTAGTAGGGATTCTAAGATATATTGGTTTGTTTGTCCTTCTTTCATATAGCGTCCCGACATCGACAATCGGCTAATATCTAACTATCAAATAATAGTTCATTTTTATGTATTATTAGTCATCGAACAAGAAAATTATATATTAGAACTAGTCGACCCGCCCGGCTTCGGCGGTGCAATTTGACACGTGCATTTAGCCGTAACCGCTATGTCCCTGCATTTTAAATCTGTAATGTTTTCGATAATATTCATTTAAATTTCGTGCTGTAAAGGGCCATATTGTTCTATATTAGATGCACAATGTATTTAAGGTACCTAATTGGATAAGGGTTAATGCTGTATTGTTTAAAACCATTTCGTCAATAAGCCATTATTTCTCGTAAAAAGTAAAGGATAAAAAATGGTTATTGTGGGTTATCCCTAAGAAATGGTTATATACCATTGCGGACTTTTTGTAGACCTTTTTAAGGTGTACAATACTGTAGTACATTATTTTGTTCTATCTCGAAGGGTTCAGCCAGCGTTTGCAATTTAAGCGCAAATGTGTTAATTTACGACATCACATTAGAAACCTCTATAATTATCACTCTATCTATTAAAAAAAACCGAATCAAAATCCGTTGCGTAGTTTTAAAGATCTAAGCATACATAGGAACAGACAGACAGCGGGAAGCTACTTTGTTTATACTATGTAGTAATTATAATGTGTAGAGTTTGTTGAAGATACTATACTATTTGCTAGTCTTTAGTAGTTACTGGCCGAGGTCACTATGACAACTGACTCAATTCTGTTAGAACATAAGTATAGCATATATAAATAAGTATAGCAACACCGTTGCTAACTTTGTATTCGCGGGTGGATCCTTTTATTTCATTTCGAATATACCCACGTGTACACAACAAGTAACCAGCCAGTCTGTTAAGTGGTGTCGCGCAGTACGTATCAAAGTAGTGACAGTAATAGTGTAGTGTTGTTGTTGTTATAGAGGAGCACGTGAGTAATGTACTTTCTTGTCTAGATAGCATGTTAGTATCGTTTGAGTGTTACTGCGTAGGGTAGCTCCTATATTTTCATTTTATCATACTAATATATTGTATTGTAAGTGATTCTTTTTGCCTGTTAACCTGTCATTGCATTGCCCAATTCTTAGCATCTCAATTACTATAAACTAGCAAATTACTATGTAATTTATATTATAATATATAAGTTAGCATAGTTTAGTTATTAGACCGTCTGTCCGCCCGCCCCACTGAGCGCCTACGTAACAGTGATTCATGTAATCATATAATGACTCAAACTATATATTCAAATAATTAACACAGCGGATGGTTCGCAGCCAATTTTTAACGTGCTACTTCAAAATGGTGATGAAAAGTTATATCATCATTATTACACGTTAATGGTCCACTGCTGAGCCGGGTCTCCTCCTCAAAATGAGGAGGTATTAGGCCATAGTCCACCTCGCTGTCCAAGTGCGGGTAGGCAGACTTCACACACCGACAGAGATCTTTAGGGAACTCTCAGGAGTGCAGATTTCCTCACGATGATTTCCTTCACCGTGTTATATAGACAGTAATCTGCCCTCGGCTCGCTGAGTCAGAAAGATTACACCGGTCAACAAGGATTTAAGTCTTTTTTTATGGTACATTAGATGCAAACGAGCAGATGGTCCACCTGATGGTAAGTGGCCACCATCGCCCATGGACATGGATGGATCGGCAAAACGAGACATACCCTCTTGTTTTGTCGATGCGTTGCATCCTCGAAGATAGAGTGGGGAGAGGGAAAGTAGAAAAATATGCTGCTGTTTCAGCAGACCATGAGCAAAAGCCTAGAGTCCACTAGATCCATAGCATTAATAGGATGGGAGAGGGAGAGTGTAAGTCTGGCCCACATGCGGCTCCACCGGAACGCGTCTGTGACACTTGGCGGTCGGGTTCGCATGCTGGTGGTCGCAAGCCATTCGGGGAACTACCACCAAGGGGGTACTGGGTTACCCGGCTCTTACGAGATGCTCTCCCAGCGGCAGATAATATTCTCACCCGTCCTCTCACGGGTAAAAAACCTGTCTGACTACTAAATGTCAAATTTAAATTTCTTTCGCCACTAATATTTTTACCACAATTTTTTAAAAAGTTTTGTTATTGTTTTACCATACACTAAGAACTTTAAAATTTAATGATTAATATAAAACAGACAAAAGCAAAGTCTATAATTAAAAAACAATTGAATGAAGAAAATGAAGAATTTTGAAAATTAATTGATCTTGACCACAGCGCCTGCTAAATCTAACTGTAGTCAAGCCTTCCATATAACACTGACTACACAAAATAATTTTATCGAAATCAATCATGTTGTATAGGCTACGTATTACGAATATAAGTTCTAATTATATACGTAAACATATTGTGGAGGTTATATGTAAAAAAGGAGGGAAGTATTTTTTTAAAATCTCTTAGAGCACTATACTCTAGCTGGTTAACAAACTAATGATTTCTTCTTCTTTTATTTTATTTAGATTTTTTGTAACACATCAATACTAAATAAGGAATATTTAAAATATTATAGAAACATATGTTTTAGGTAATTTATAAACTAATAACAAGTGCCTGGGACATGCGATCCAAATTCTGTCTAAATCCAAAGAGCAAAGGAATTTTTTAAATTATTCAAATTGTCAGAGTATCTACAAACATATCAATATTTAATTCTTTTTTTTAAGAATACTAGCAGTATGGATGACATACTACTCGTATTCCCTAACCCCTCCAACTAAGGTAAATGCTTGCGTAAGGAGGGAGCCACGTTAGTAGTCCCATGACTGGGATTTGAACCCACAACCTATCGATCGTGAACCACTGACCTACTGACGCTTCTTCTAATCAACGACAACCTTAAAACGTTAATGAAAAGTAAAAAAAAATAAAAAGAAATCAGTGATTATAAATGCTAAAAAATCTGCTAACATAATGTATGATTCAGTGTTCGCAAAGTGGAGGTATAGCAGCACGCACTGACAGACAGCTTCAAATGCATTAGTACTCGTAATGAGTGACGTCAATGGTTTATGTCTGCGCGTGCGCAGTGTAAGCGGATCACTAATCGCTTGTCCGCACACATCAATTGTTGATCTTAATGTATTTTCCTCTTGCTTCAGAATTTTTGTTTATTGAAACAAATAAAAAAAAGTAATTCGCATAGTTTCTACAAATTTAATTTTGCAGTTGGAAAACTATTGTCCCCATATAACAACGCATACATGGCTAGTTTCCTAATCGGATTTTTCCTTTATTTGTGCTATAAAATATTATTATTTTACGCCATTTCATGATTCTAGGATAACGTTAAAGGAGTGATATCCTTGCTAATGTCAAAACAACTACAATAGAAAGAACCATATACTGCGTTAACTAAAAAATCTAGATTTTTATACTCCATGTTTCGTGGTTGACAGACAGATGGAAAACAAAGCGATCTTTTTGAGAGAGGAAGACACTATATAATAGTAATTTTGTCATGAGATTTTGTGTATTACTTTAAAATTTAGATAATATTTAGGTTTTTAATTGTAAAGAGAATTTAAGTTAATTTCTTTTCTTATCGTGTCAAACGAATTCACGTACACAAAAGTTTATAAATAAATATCTTCATATAAATTGGAACTGCGTACTACTGTTATTTTGGTACATATTTTAGGAAACATTGTAACAATTTTGATAGCTTATGACAGCGACAGCAGACGCGTCAGACTCTGAGGATTGTGTCCTCACTCCCTCCTCCCACATACAAACAGATTAAACGAACATTGTTCCATGTCTCTGTTGTTGTTGTCTTAGTTAATATTTTAAAAGTATTCATCTAGATTCTAAAAAGAAATAAAGTTTTTTTTATTTCATTTGTTTAGGTTACTAGCAAAAATCAAAACAAAACAAAGCAAAAGTTGATCCAGCTCGACAATTAATAAAATCAGTTACGATAGAACCACAGCAGTTTGACTAATGGTTTATCGTTTTATAGAATAAATGCTGGCCATCATAGTAAAATGCGAGTGTGATAAATTGCCTTAATCCTAAAGTAACCCTTATGGAAGATCACATAAGTCTTTGATATTGTTGGTAGCTAATTTCAATATTGGTTAACGAGGTCAAAACTAACGTATCTTTCAGAAGAAAGTTGTTGGTTAGGTTAGGTTGTAAGGGGTATCTACTGAACGGAATTTGAAAATTCTTCTACCAATAGAAAGTCACAATATTTGAGAGTGTCATAGGCAATATATTAACCCGAAAAATGAAAAGATTTTTTCGTAGTAGTCAGATTTGCTGCACTAAGAACTTTTTTTACGAACACTGCCTTAACGATGAGATGCCTTGAATACATTTCAGAGAGGCGAAAGCAGGTCGGCTAGTTTAAAATAAACCAATAGAAACTACCACTAATCAATAAATAGTGTTTCTAGAAAAAGAATCATCAAAATCTGTAGTTTCCATTGACCTCTTTATAATATTAAGTATAGACAAACAGGTGGATCCTAATTTGTTCAAACAAATGTTTAGCTTTGTTCAAGGTAAGAGTAAAGATAATAAAAATAAAGAGAGATCAATATTTCCGGCGCACAGCTCCGCTAGCACAGAGGACTGACAAAGTGTTTTATTAGAGATCGTAAATCCGCTTTCAGATGATCGGCCATCACGGGAGACCTTCAGTCGTCGTAAATCGACTATTCTTTGAATATTTCTGGTTATTTGCACTACTAAATGTACTAGACATTTGTTGATATATTAAACAGTATGCAACTGAAGGTATAGAGTGGAAAACGCGTTTTATTGCTAACCAACTTAACGAATAATTATTATTTAGACGCGTGTTAAGCCAAGTTCAAGGCAAGAAAAAGAGACTGGTCACACAACTGTATAATAGATTATTGTAGTCAAATCTTGATGCTTTAATTTATCCTAGACATGTCGACACGACCCAGCTTCGTTGTGCTAAAACATTTTTAAATAATGATTATAAATTTTTTTTCGGATATAAAAATAAATAAACAGACAGATCAGGAAAAATAAAATTAAAATGATTGTTTTGACTTCTATTGGTGTAATTTGATAACTTAAATTTGTATTGTATGTATAATTTATTTGTTTATGTAAATAATTTTATTGTTAGGGTTTTAAAAAGTTTTCCTCTTATGCCAAAAAAAAAAAGAAATTGTGTTTTTAATTTATTATAGACTTTTGTATATTCTCATTTATATTTCAGTTTCAAGCATATTCTTAATATTGAACTTGGCTATCATTTTGACATTTATACTATGAGGTATACTCCTCCTCTTTAAGTCTAAAACGATATTTAAGAGAAAGAAAACTAATGTAGAACTGATATTCGTAGTACAATTTGGAAATTGTTTATCTATTTTGGATTCTTGTTTGAATATTTACTCGAACAGATTAATTATAAACCAAATAAAATAACTATAAATCAACAATTTAATCTAGTAATCATAAATGATAAAATAACATACATGAACTAGAAATTACCTAAAAGAAGTCTAGAATAACAGTATTAAAGTTAGTTCAGTTATTATTAGTAAAAAATCAGTTATTAGATCCGAAAGTAAACAAGTACTGAGTTTAAACATACTTACTATGTAAACTATCAGTTATAATAGTATATCTATAAATTGATGTTCTGGCTGTCTGTAAATTCCTTAGGCATGGGTTATGTTTAACGAGCATATTGATTAAAGGAACTCATAACAATTTTAATAGATAACATAGGCCGGGAAATATAATTAGTATGTGAGCTAACTGCGCAGCAACACTGGGGCTTAGGCCTAGGAGGAAGTTTAAAGATGTCCTTTATAACCGTAAACTCTCACCTTCACAGCTCAACCTCGCTACCAAATATTAAAATAATAAAGTATATTACTCCCCTGCTCCTCGATAACCTAGCACCACGCCACCGACCAACACTACACTATTAGTCTCACGACTTATTTGTACTGCGCGACATCACGTTCCGATTTATGCAAATTCTTACAATTACATTTAAAGTGTTCGGATCATCCAAATTTTTTGGCAAACAAAAACTGTAATCCTATTTTACCTACCTGTCATCTATATGGGACCGATATCGCATAGTAACAGCCATAATGTTCGCCAGGCGAGCTCCGTTTGAACAACTGACTTAAGTCAGCAGAGGTTATATACAGTCTTGGAATAAAATAAAAAGTACTACCCGCGAATACTAATTTATAAACGGTGTTACTAACATAACATTAATAGCTAGCCGACCCTTGCCACTTTGTCCGCATGTAGCTCCGCTCTTGTTGGTCGTAGCGAGATGAAATATAGCCTATAGCCTTCCTCGATAAATGAGCTATCTAGTACTGAAAAAATTTTTCAAATCGGATCAGTAGTTCCTGAGGTTAACCCCTTTAAGCGAACAAACAAATTTTTCAGCCTTATAAATTAATTACTAGTCGATCCGCGTGACTTCGTACGCGCGTAGCTCCGCTCCTATTAGTCGTAGCGTGATAGCTTATAGCCTTCCTTAATAAATGAGCTATCTAGTACTGAAAGATTTTTTTAAATCTGACCTGTAGTTACTGAGATTAGCGCGTTCAAACAAACAAACTCTTCAGCTATATAGTATAAAATTCTTTGAACTAATTTTTATTCTGAAACAAAAGGTACATTATAAATATCGACTTAAAAAAAATAGATTAGAAATAGACCAAAGCACGTGTTATATAAAAAACTTGTGGAATTTACGTATTTGTGAAGCTGTGACAGATGGCGGTGGATTGTACGTCATAACATCAGGATTTACAAGTCAAATCTAGAGATCTCCATATTAATAGCTTCTGCTGGTGGTGGTCGATTAATTAAAGTAGGATTAGTATTCGTGAAATAGAAATCACGAATTATTTTTTCTGAATCAACTCAGTATCGAGAATTTTTTTAATATTAAAAATTGTCATAATAAGTATATAGTTTTTTTTAACTGGGCTAGTATGGGAGAATCCTAAACCGTTGGAGATACAGGAAATCTTTCTTAAAAACCTTGCTTTTTTGTTAAATCAACTTTGGCATAGAAATTTTTTTGGTCAAGCTTAAGTAGTTCATAGAAATGAGTAAAATTTGTCCATTTTTTTAATGTATCGAACGAAAAATGCAAATGTATGATAAAACATTTTATTAAATTTTACCAACTTCTGCTGCTCTGATTTTTTTCCGGCGTTAAAAAGTATCCTATTTTCTAATCCAAGTTATAAGCTATACGTGTACCATATTTCATTCAAATCGGTTTATCCATTTTAACGTGATGCGTCCATAAACAAAACTATTTTTAATTCCATTCTGCAAAAATCTTCAATGTACGGACACAGTATGTCAACGTAGTACGTTTTTATTATAATGTAGGTACCTATTTAGATTTATTTAAAAAAAAAATAACGCGTTTAATAGAATTAATATTATATTTTTCTTTTTCGACTAGAATACGGCAAATTTTCTCGAAAATTTTGTCTGCTACATATCCTGATCCCAAGTAGGAAAATGAATGTTTTTATTGAAAACTTTACTTACTACCTGGAGTTAAAATTATAATCTTAATGTATACAGTGCGATAGACGAAATAACAGACAGACATCAGTTCGGTCGATGACGAGTGACCGCAGCAGAAATAACCGAGGAAATGGCGTGTTTAAATAATATCGACTGGAATCGCACACGTTATTTTAGATACACTAGTTTTAAACTAGCGAAGTATGGGCCGTGTTCAAGTTCACTTCTTTTCTAGAATTTCGTGAATAGAGCCAATACACGTCCGTAGCATTTTATTGTTATTACGCTGGATGTTCTACACTTCTCCTTCTGTAAACGAAAATATCAGAATATTACGGAAATATCTTAATGATTTACCTTTATATATCAAAGATGCCGAATTATATATGTACGACGATGATGTTGCCGTCATAGTCATTGAACCATCGATTGATATATTGACGATCTTGAATTATATATCACAATTTATGCAGTTTAACCTAACCGGTAAAAAAAATCGACCACTAACGGTTACTATTAAAGGAAGCGAGTGATTGAAGCAAGTAGAGGTAGCGCCATTTTTAGGATTTCACATTGATCATAATCTCAAATGGGATAAACACAAAATATCGTCAGCGTGTTTTCCAGTTAGTCATTAGTAAGGGCTTGCTTAAAATAAAACGATACAACTCTTTCATTTCCTTCGTCGTCCTTTCCCAAGCTCTAGTCTATCTCTGTACCAACTTTTATCAAAATCCCTTTAGTAGTGTAAGCGTGCAAGCGATACGTTCGGACTAGAGATTACTGATAATACCATTAGCGTAGAAAAGGGGGAAGAAGATAATTTGTAAACTCGCCGAAAAATATCGATATGTCGATTTTGTATAGTTGATTCATTAATATGAAAACTCAAATTTATGAAAACGTCCTAATTCTAAAAATCAGGCGCTTCCAAAATATCTATAATATTATTGTATGGGAATTATAATGTTTTAGGATAATAAGTCGCCAAGTTAAAACCTGTTTTACTCTCAATATTTATCTCAAGTAAACAATGAAGTAACATCCTCAGTAGACGTTTGTCGCCTTTGATCTATGAGAACAAAGTGTCGCTAAAATTTGTAGACAAGAAGTATATGCAGATAATAAAATATAATAAGTATTTTTAACACCGTCTGCCCTATCTCTGAGTCACGTGACACGCTCTGTCACCTGTCGTTGTCCGCACTCCGCGCCGCGAGTGATTCACTTGATGAACGAAATGATACTGATATTTATAAAAGATTTAATATTTAATTTTACAAGAAAATACTTTTCGAGTTCTATAACAAGGGCTAATCTTTACTCGACTTATTTTATTTGCTATTTAATTGATTTTTGTTTTAATCGATTGAATAATTTATTTTAAAATGGTTCAATGTAAGTACAATGCGATATTTTTTATTTTTTTTTACTATTATTACGTTTTTTTGACTATGTCAATAAAAGACTAATTAATTTCATTATAGCCATTTAATATTTGACGCTATAATTTAAAAAAATATTTTATACTTAAACTTCATCATCATCGCGACCCGTCAATGGCCCACTGCTGAGCCGGGTCTCCTCCTCAGAATGAGGAGGGTATTAGGCCATAGTCCACCACGCTGGCCAAGTGCGGGTTGGCAGACTTAAACTTAACGATATACAATTTATTTTTCTCGATTACTATATAGTATAACTGACTGACTGGCATGAAATTTATCAATGCTCACCCAAAACAGTTAGAACTGTGGGTTTATTTGTTAGGAGAGTACTACGGAAAAAAGTGTATGAAAATCTGTCATTTTCGAAGCATGCTTTTGTCGTTTTAATAAACCATATATATATATATAGAAGGTATTTCAGTGACACTGTCTGGTCGGTCTGTGAGTCACGCCTCAGCTGTCCACACTGACCATAATGTGACTCATTTGAAATCTACACTGCACAAGATATCATATAAGAAACAATCAAGTAACTTCGAATTTCTATAAAAATTAAATCTATATGTCGATACTCGTCGGAAATAATAAATTGATAATTCTTCTTAGTCGGCACTCTTGACAGGTTGTACAGTGGTCGTAGTTAAGATGATGACAGGGTTCTCGCAATCGTCGACCTTCTCCTGGGTTGCTGCTCGTGTTGCGATGCTTCTCAATTTTTGGCGGTTAATAGCATTGTGAGCAACTGTAGGACGGTTGACTATGTTATTCATAATAGCAAATGTAGTTATTCATATTTTTTCCCATTTCTCTAAAACAATTTGCATAATGTACTCTGTGTACGCGTTAAAGAGCAGTGGCGATAATATACATCCTTGTCGAACACCGGATTCAGTTTTAAAAGTATCAGAAAGTACATTATCCACTCGTACTGCTGCTGTACCATCTTCATAGAGTCGTTGTATAAGGTGTGTTATATACCAGTTGTTGTGGTACCCACATTTCCAGCTGATCTTTCCAGAGGCGTTTCCATATGACAGTATCAAATGCTTTGCGGAAATCGACAAAACACATGAACAGATGTAAGTTAAATTCTCCGGATCTCTCGACGATTTGTCGCAGTATCAAGATTTGTTCACGAGTGCCTCTGCCTTTCACGAATCCTGCCTGTTCTGGTGCTATTTGCCGGTTTAGGTAAGTTTGCAGTCGTGTATTGAGGATGTGGGCGCATATCTTCCCTAAATCGTTATTGCGATCTCGTCTGCAGGCAGCTTGAAATAGCGATTTCTTAGCGTTGAGTTCGGCAGCACTCGCGCCACTGGCTTTTAATTTTCTACGTTCTTCTACTAGTCACCAAGTGTCTGGGGTCATCCAGTGTTGCCGTTTTCTAGAGATTTTCTTTGCCTGAGTTTCTTTAACCGCATCTACTATACATTTCTTTGCAAAAATCCACAACGAGTTAGAGTCCAGAGAGAATGCAGGGCTCTCTCTGATCCATTATATCCATGCGAAGAGAAATTAATAATACGTTTTTGTTTTCCATAGATATTTCATGGCAAAAGTTTACTACCTTTTAACCTAGATTACAAGCTATCTCTAGTTTTTACGTTTTACATTAACAAACATACCTTAACTATTACAAAATAATATAATAGGATATAATTCGTTTTTTATTTTATAATCAGTTGTATGAAATGAACACAAACAGATAGACTTGAGTCAAATATTCGGATTGATATTTTTTTAAGATGCGCATAATTACTAGAATACCAAATTGTATTAATTGTGCAAAAAGGTCACTAAACTCAGTGTTTAGTATTTATAAAGGACAAAGCAAGACCTTGACGATATTTATACTATCCCCCTCCGCCAATTTTAGTACTGACTAACTGTACACAACGTTTAATTGTTTTTTTTTTATTTACGCCCACATACATACCGCCCCGATATTTTTTACATAATTGCTAGCAATATTTTATGATGGAGTCAGGATAGTTAGCAACACCGTTGATAACTTTATTGGTCCCATGTAAGATATTCTAAGTTTTGTTTCCTGTGGCTTCTGTGCTATTCTTCCTTCGAGCCACCTACCGACGACCCTTCATATGGACCTTCATTATTGTTGAGGTCAAGATGCTTCTACTGAGAGCTGATTTCCTCGAACACTGAGGATTTTTGCAATTTTAGGAAATTCAACTCCTAAGATGTTGAAAACGGGGGTGAAATATATATGTCGGGGTCGGGGGGTTGGGATAGGATAGTAATGAAGGCCGTGTCGGGCTATAGCTAGGGTAGGATAGTAATAAAGAGGACATGTTGTTAGTCCTTACATTGTATTTTGATGTGTTAACACAACCTTAGGTTAGGTTTAGGTTAGGTCAGCCTTAGGTTAGGTTAGCCTTATGTTAACCTAACCTAAGAGAAACAGTGAGACCAGGCAGTGGAGGTGAGTGTTATGATCATTTAAAGGATATCCTTAAGCCTACACCTTGGTCACGAGTCCAAGGCACTGCCTGGGTTTCTGTCCAAAAACTACAGAATCGTGATATTCGATAATTCATTCATTCAAATACGGCCTTCTCCATTAGGTTCGATCACTTCATTCATTCAATTCGGCTCTCTGTTCTGACATATATAGTAAAATATCTTGAAAATGAAACACAAATACACGCGGTGAATTGTACTCGAGGCGGGTTGGCTAGTATAGCTACCGGCACGTAAGGAATAGGTTTTACCTTAAATGTGCAAAAGTCACTATTTGAGCGTTTTTAGCGGGAAAGGCGGGGCGAGAACAGCGCGTCACACGCGATTGATTCTTATACGACGTTTTAGTTCCCGCGCGTCTGCTACGTTATCGATAGAAATGCCAATACAGGCACGCAGCACGCTCACAATACGCTACTTTCTCCTACTATTTTTGCTTAGACCTAAAGTTAGCTGCCGGCTACTATGATAATACATACAATCGAAAACAAAATCAGATGTTTCAAATATCATAAAATTATATATGAACCGAAGAGTATAAAGTACTAGCTAGCTATTTAATATTGCGTATGTTTACAGATGCTGGTTTGAGCTTAAATTTATAGATTTGTAGAACTAAAATAACACTTAAATCTTGAGTTTATGGATGGTCTCGCCAATATTTTTGTTTTGCTCCAGAGTAAATAGATTTTCTTGTCGCGATCGTTTCGTTTACTTATGTAACAGTTTTATGTAGTTTTTATATTTAAAGAATAATATTATCTGAGTTAATAAACGTTTCGGTACAGTTTAGTAATATTCTACGGTATAAATATAAATTTTAATGTGTTAAAGACCGTTCCGGTGCAACTTTGTATTCTATGAGTGTTTGTTTACTATTGAAAGATGAGAAACGTGTAGAAAATCCAACTGATAAGTAAAAGAAAGGCTTTGGATTTGCATTTAATTTTACATTAATTCAAATTCCAAAAAAATTGCTTGCCATGCTCTTAATCCATTTTTCTCAGACATACCTCATATAACCTAACCGAAGCCCAAACCATTAGGATTAATTTGGAGCGAAAGAAAGCGTAAGAAGCATTGTATCGGTTCTCTGCCTCGTGGTGGGGATATAGGTAAAGAATTGAGAACCTAACTTCAGCTAAGATTTCCCTTTAAATAATCAGTCTGTCAGTCATTTAAGAAAAACAATAAGGAAATATTTCGAAAAATACTGTAACTATACAGACCAAATGAGATTCAGTCTACACTACAGTTATACGTAAAAATCAATAATAATATATTCTTTATATAGAAACGAAAAAGAAAAATAAATAAATGTAATCATATACTCGCTTCAGTCCTTCGTTATATAGAGATCTAGCATTAACGACACCTTCGTTGTTACTGGGCAAGTATACGCGTCGGTATACTTTAAATAAAATAAAAGGAAGTACCCCCGGATACTAAAAAAACAGTGATAGTCTAGTTTAAGACGTTGATGTCTACTCGGGAGGTCCGAGTTCGATCCCGCACACAGGCACACACCTCTGACTTTCTGAGTTATGTGTGTTTTAAGCAATTAAATATCACTTGCTATAATGGTGAAAGAAAACTTCGAGAGGAAACCTGCACTCCTGAGAGTTCTCCATGTTCTCAAAGATGTGAACTATGGCCCTCCCCTCCTCCACATATAAGCAGTAGTATATTAAAAGTTTCCAGTATATAATGAATACAAAAGATCACAAAATGTAACTGCTCCAGCGCCAACAGAAATACGAGCCGCGTGACGCACTCTCGTAAATTATCAGTGGACATCTACTTACTGGAAAACTTCTTAATAATATTCAAAACAATTCTGAAACTATTAATTTTTAAAAGCATATTAAACTGACTTTATGGTACATTATTATCATTTTGTTTATAATTTTCTCCTGTGAAAATGGCATTTGATAGAAGAGTATTCTATATGTAAACCAGACTCCGCTTTTCTTTTCATAATTATTTTACTGATCTAACTGCTCCTTATTTAGTAGAACTAGCACGTAAGATTTTATCTTCGCAATAATAAGGATCTTAATTCCATTTTGGATATTCTAAAGCACTAAGTAATCGATTAGGAATTTTCTTAAATCAGTTTTGACATTAATATCTTTTAGTTTTTTTTTATGGCATGGACATCGGCAATACTAGAGACTGACTCTATTTTGCCGATACATAGCCACCTCGAAGATAGAGTGAGGAAGGGGAATGAAGAGAAAAATGCTACGTTTTCATTGAACTCTGATCGAGAACCCAGAGTTCATTACAACCGCGGTATTCATGGGATGGGAGGGGGAGGGGTAAATCTGGCGCACATGCGGTTCAACCGAACGCGTCTATGACACTTGGCGGTCGGATTCGCATGCTGGTGGTCGCAAGTCAGTCGGGGAACAGATCCCCTACCACTAAAGAGTACTGGGTTACTCGGCTCTTACGAGATGCTCTCCCAGCGGCAAAGGGGAATTGAATTCTAACCCCCTCAAGGGTATATTTCGTGTAATAAAATTATTGTGCTAAGTAATTTATAAGTTTTAAAGTGCAAAACCATCCATCCAATATCAAAAACCCTCAAAAATATGTCAGCGGTTAAGACGTGAAAACTTTTGGCAACACTGTTTATAAAGTAATATTAGCGGGTATACCGACGTGTAGACAATACATAACCTTTGGTGCGATGGGCTCTCTTTGGTGTTATCGCGCAATGTACATGGAAGTTAGTATTATAGTGTCGTGGTGAAAGTCACCCTTCGTAAGATCCACGTAAGTTTACTTTATTATCTGTTGTCGTTAGCGAGGTCGAGTGGTGGAGGTGAGAGTTAATATATTATAAAAGGGCTCTTTAAACCTGCTCCGTCTAAATTGCATGCGTATACGTATTGCTATACAATAATGATATCATTCCTCTCTCATTCTATGACAAAATGTAAGATATAGTTACTCAGAGAAGCGGGTTTTGGTTTAAACAAGTAATTTGACAGAAATGTATAAATTACAGCAATTAATAACGTTCTCATTTCTCTTCTTAAATATGTTTTCATGATACATGCTTTATATTTTTGTTGGCATTACTTCAATTGTCTCGTTCAATGTCAAAATTTTTTTGTCACGTGTCATAATTTTATACAAACTGTAGATAATCTAGTTTTGCTTGGAAACACATGCGTACCTTCAGCTCTTCTTGACCGTACCGATTGTGGGGAGAGGGGAGGAGTGAGGATAAATGGATGGGAAAGTATACAGTGAATTCTGACGATTTGGCTACGTTTTTTTCTTTAGTCTTAATCTTTCTTCTAACAATCTTAATTCTTTCATGAACCATCTATAACAGGCTACAATGATTCTTTTCGGGATAGAAAGTATCCCATATGTTACTTCAACTTATAAATTATCTCTATGCTTCATGGAATATTAGACCTCAATATTTGATATTAAAGGGGTCTTGACAGACAGACAAGCATATACAGACAGACATATACATGTCGGGGATTTTAATGATGAGATGGAAGGAGGAGAGGGAAATATTGAAAAACACTAAAAGGGGTGATGATAATGAATGAACTATTGGGTAAACGCAACGTAGATACTGCTACTGAACCGATAAATAATCAAATATGATCTCTAACAATTACAAGAGAAACCTAAGCAGTGCCTTAGACTTGTGACCAACGTGTAGGCTTAAGGATATCCTTTAATTGATCACGATACTCGCCTCCCCTATCCAGGCTCTCTGTTTAAACCTAAGGTTAAACTCACATAAACCTAACTTAACACAAGACGTGGCAACTAGATTGTAAGGTACTCACGTGACCTTAATTGGATAACACTGCACAGCCCAACACTAACACTATCCAGAGACTACTTCACTCCTTGAGAGACCGCGCACGACTAAGACTTCAGTTAGATTGTCGATGGCATATAAAAGGTTGAGACTGTCAAAATGACGGAAGTAACTACAACCCTACTCCAACGCCATAGGTACCGATGACGATCCGATTACTCGATAATCTTTTACTATTCTCCGACATACATTTTAAACAATCCTTAGTAGGGTACTGAACCCTAAAAAGATTTTACAGATTTTTAATAGTAGAAAGAATATTTTCTTTTATATAAAGAGAGACAAAAAATTTTAATGTTCATGTATCAATATATTACACATGTTGTAACATTCGTCTGGATATATTTAGTTAATTCAAACCAGACGCGATTAGTCTATCGGGAAACGGAAATTACACGGATACTTCGATCTACGTAATATTTTGTATTTTAATAAATAATTTAGTTTACACTGGAGACTAGTGAAAATGAAAAGCCGAGAATTTGTGAGGATAGATTAGTTATAAACATAAACTTAATAGTCGACTACGAACTCACAGGTCGACATGCACTCTGTCGATAGATGGCGTAATCGTACACTCATTTGATTACTTTGTATGCTTAAGTATTATTTTCGTGATAAAATATAGCCTACGTCCTTCCTCAAGCTCTACTTTATATCTGTACCAAATTTCGTCAAAATCGGTTCAGAGACTTGAGCCTGATTATGTAACAGGCAAGACACACCATCTATCCATCAATAGATGGTGTAAGTAGTAGATTAAATCGCATTTTCCTTTGTATTCCCAAGTATTTCCTACGTTTCTTTAGGGTTACTTTCGAAATTATAATATAAGTTAGGATTTGGATATACTACACCGTAAGTTAAGACGTATAAGTAATAATAACTTAATCGCAAGCCAGTCGGGGAACAGATCCCATACCACCAATGGGTGCTGGGTTACTCGCCTCTTACGAGATGCTCTCCCAGCGGCAGAGGGGAATTGTATTCTAATCCGTCTCCTCACGGGAATAGTTTATATATTGTCAGTGAGACAGTGGCGGTATTTTTAAAATAACTAATAAAAGAGTCAGTCGTTCTCAAGGACCTTTTTCTCATGGGACTTGAACATTTTTTGGGACAAAAAATAACCTATATGAAAAATATTGTAAACATCTTCCTACAGTCGTATAATGGCTTTTGATGTATTTTTCCAAGGTATTCTCGTTCACCTTGATATTTTTAATAATGACAGATAACAAATATTTTCCATTAAAAAAATATTTACTACAGCGAAAACATTTGTATTTGTGACAATTTATAGAAGGAAGCAGTTTAATATTAACACTGATAGAGTATCCTACTAATATTATAAACGCGAAAGTTTGTAAGATTGTATGTTGGTTACTCATTCACGCAAAAACTACTGAATGGATATTGATGAAACTTTACAATAATATAGCTTACACACAAGAATAACACATAGGCTATAATTTATAATTATATAGTGTGAATTATCCAAAATATAGCGGGTGAAACCGCGGGGCGCAGCTAGTCTTTTATAAAGCTAGGTTATTATTTAGGTATTGATACCATTTCACAGGAATTATATGTCGGCTTACCTTAGGTTTAAACAGCAAAACTGGGCAGTGTAGGCGAGTGATGGAATTCTGTTAAAAGGTCTTGCAAACCTATATCTTGGTCACAAGTCCAAGGCACTGCTTAGGTTTCATTCGTAATTGTAAGAAATCATAATGTTTAGTTATTTATCGGTTCAGTAGCAGTATCTACGCTGCGTTTAACCTTAACTTAACGTTTTATATATATCCTCTCTCCTCCTCCCTTCTTATCATTTTTATTTGTAATTTAACCAATAAACTTTTCTTGATAAAATTTGTATAGAAATAATTGGCAAAGGGTGAGAAAATCCAAGAACGTCTTTTGTTATTTATTATTGATTTTAGTAAAACCAAAGAGCGAAGACAATATTGAGAGTAATTTTGTATTGTATGGAACTATGTATTTACCTTATATAGTAATAATTTGTTTTATACACTAGCCATGTCACTTATTTTGTCAGTGTACATTTTTTTTTAAACTCATATGGATGAGCGTAAAATAGTATTTTAGCAGCATCGTGTCTGCCAACATTCTCTGGCAGACTGAACTCGACCGAGTACACCAATTTTGCATAATGTTTGTTGTCGTTACAGCCACCTCATTGTACGGAGAATTCTATTCAACGGACGGAAAGATACTTTAATTCAACTGTTTTATTTACTTTGAGAGATCCTTATTTATAAATGACTTTGTTAATAGTAATCGTGAAGTAATTTTAAGGTGTTTGTGTCGACCCTACCAATCAACATCGCATCTCTTTCATTATTGTTTTAGTCTTTCTATTGTTAAACTCGGTGTAACTTCCTTGAAACAAATTTCGACGGAGGAATATACGTAAATAAACTAGTGTCTGCCTTCGACTACATCCTTAATAACTTAGGAATTAAATCAAGAATTTTATTAAAAGAAACACTAACCTATGTTCCTACTCACTCGACTCCCAATCTCTCAAGTTCTCTATTCATTTAAATCCGTGAACACGTTTGTGTGTCTAAATCCCTTCTTCCAACAGAATCTATATTTTTTTTTGAATAAAACTAGCACGAGCGTTTATCTATGTTACAAAGTATTTGTGTGTAAAATAACCATTAGTAACTTTTAAACGTTTACCCTTTTTTTTCTTGTTTCATCATCATAACCTATTAATGGCCCACTGCTGAGCCAGGTCTCTTTCTCAGAAAGTGGAGGGGGTTAGGTCATAGTCCACAATGCCGGCCCAGTGCAGGTTGGCAGACTTCACAAACTTTTGAGAACTTTAGGGAACTCTCAGGAGTGCAGGTTTCCTCACGATGTTTTCCTTCACCGTTAAAGCAAGTGATATTTAATTGCTTAAAACAGTGTGTGTCTGTGTGGAGGATCGAACCCGGACCTACCGAGTAAGACACCGATGACTTAACCACTGAGCTTTCACTGCAAGTTAGTTCTGTTTAGTACGTAAAAACCATTGCGAAGCTACATTCCCGACCTTGAACGTACAACAGATTAAATCTCAAAGAAGCTAGACTAAATTGAGTACGAGTATTTTTATTAAAAACCCTTTGAACTTACTAAACGTATTAAAAAGAAAACATAAATTTCCAACAGTGTATATAAATTACTCGTTTAATAATCTGTAGCAGAACGCGTTACTAGCCGTCGACAGATATAGGTATGTTTGTTGAAACAATGGAACATATCTGGTGTATTCATATTCATTTTTTATGGGCTTGACGTGGTAGGAATACTGTAAGGAGTCTGTGCGTTTGTAGTTTTTATGAGATCTAAAATTATCTATTATTCTTTAAGGAGAAGGTGGTTTACCAATACTAATATTGTGGAGTTGCACTATTTTTTTATTGAAGTTGAAGAGCAAACGAGCAGACGGCTCACCTGATGGTAAGTGGCCACCGTCGCCCATAGACATCGGCAATACAAGAGAGTGCCTCTTGTTTTGACGATGCGTTGCCATCTCGAAGATAGAGTGAGGAAAGGGAAGGTTGAGAGGTTGAATACGGTTTCAGAGGACCCTGAATCAGAACCGCAGCATTAACGGAGGGGTAAGTCTGGCCCGACCGGAACGCGTCAAATCATTAGATTCGCATGCTGGTGGTCGCTAGCCAGTCTGGGAACGCATCCCCTACCACCAAGGGGTGCTGGGTTACTCGGAATTGTATTCTAACCCGTCCCCTCTCGGGTAAAAAACTATCTAAGTTATCCTTAAATCACAGCTCAAGCTTAAAATTTATGATTTCTATCATTTTAGTTTTGGCTCTAAACAAATTGTTGTCAATTTTTTTTTAAATTATTTTGCTGTAATTATCAATATTACTCTGTGATTATGTGTCCATATTTGCGAAGGAAAATCGCTTATATATTAATTTAAATATAGCAATATTCGTAAATAACAAGCTAGTCAATGAGTAAACATCTACTGAAATGGAACAATATTAGTTTTCTGTTTATTTCACATTTTATTTATGTTACCTAAGTGGAAAAGAATAGATGTTCTATGTTTGAGTCGATGTTTGCTGTTTTTAACTTTCCTAATAATAGATAAGATGACATGTCATGTCTGCAAACATATATATGATATAATATAGTTATAAATTATTATTAAACGAGTGTTAGGCTGATTATCTTACATCAAATTTAAGTCAAAAATTGTGCGAAATTGAAGTTAAAACTTCGCTAAAAGATCGGTTTTTCTTATTTTTAAAATGATTCCCCGTGAGGTTCTTCCTCGTCCGGGGACGGAGTTAGGGGTTTGTTTGGGGACTGGCTTGCAACCACCAGCATGCAAATCCAAACGCCAGATATCTTTGACGCGTTCCGCGGCCGCATGTGGGCCACTCCCGATCCCTTAATGCTGCGGTTCCTTCTCTTCGCTGCTCATCCCCACTTAATTTTCGAGGCGGCAACGCATCGGTAAAACAAGAATACTCTCTAGTATTGTTGATGTTCATAGGCGATGGTGGGCACTTTCCTTCAGGTGATCCGTCCGCTCGTTTGTCCCTTATTTGTCAACATCAATTGATCTATTGACTACTGAGTTCTAGATTATTCTAATCCGTTAGCTTCATCAATATAAGCTTAGATATATCTATGCGAAATTGTAAATAAATATCTGTATTGTAGATCTGAACGCCTTGATCTAACGTGTAGCAAGACAGGGTGACTGCCATCCGTCCGATATATTTAGCTGAGGCAATGACACTGCGCACACGCATATATCAGCCTTGTTTATTTTATATCATTAATCACATTTAAATTCATTTTGCTGTTTTCAGTTTCTCTATTTCGTTACCATTTTTTAATAGATTTATGGTTTAGGATTATATTAAAGCATGACTATTCTATACAAGTATAAATATACTTGATTGAAGACATCAATCTTTTGAAATTTCTATCTATCTTTTCTATTAAAGATTAAATATATTAGGGGCCATTTATTTATTACGTAAGACTATTTTCCCTCCCTCCCACCCCCTTATAAGAAAAAATAAGATATGGTCGAACCCCCTCCCCCCAAAATCATCTTACGTAATTAATTAATGGACCCTTATATATATTTTATATTTTACCTGCTATATAACTGTGGAGGATAGTTTATAAATGTGTCAATATACAATATCAATTATAACTCAACGAAAGGAGTATGTGTTCTCAATCATATATACTCAGTTATAGATTAAAAATCCATAATGCTTATTTAATTTGTATTGTACAACAGAATAAATATGATTTATAATTTTTTTATTTTATTTTTAAAGGTTATTTAAATTATTTCAATACACTAGTGTACAGCTTCCTCTTAATAATAAATATGAAAAAAAAATTAATAAGTTTAAAGTATAATTATAATATTTTTTAACCATGACTATTGGCAGTCAATTTCCGCATACTGAAGAACCGTTGACAGAAAAGATTAAAAATAAACAATTCTGTATCTGTTTCAGACGCAGTGATATGGCGGCGGGGCGGCTACGCGTACGCGTCCCACGTTGCGCGGGAAAATATACGTAACTTTGACAAGTGTGTAATAAACAGTATAATTAAATAAAAATATTTTTTGTATATTGTTGTAGTGTAAAACAGTGAAGTGTAATGTGATGTGATGGTGATAGTGTGGTGGACTACATGATTGACACCATGGGCATACAGGTTGAGAGTAATGTGAATTATAATAATACTTGTAAGTATTACATATTATTACATTTTTTATTTAACAATGATTTATAAAGTAGCTAGAGATTGATAATAGTTGTCTTTCTATTTCTCACATGTAATTAAATAGTGAACTGAACTCAAAATTTAGCCTTGTAGAAAAAATAATTTTTCATGAACATTTGGTAATAATTATAATATTTAAAAAAAAATCATTTATATGTGTTCAGTCAGTATTTAATTAAAAACTAAAATTTATAATGTGTTACCCTTGTAAATGCTGAAAATTACATATGTGATACTTAATAAGTGAAAATATATTCCTAATTTTTACTCTTTGAGTAAATGTGTGGTTAGATATTCACTTTACATTAATGTTCAAATCGATGACCAACTACAATGTAAACACGTAACTTAAACGATGTAACATATGCATAATGCACAAGAAATGTATATGAAAAAGTAACATTACAAAATGTTTAAACATTTCACCATAGTCATTTGTCTCTTGATTTATTATTTATTCAATATGTGTAATTTTCAGTTTCTGTTACAGCACAATTTCCTGTATTAAATTCGTCTGTTGAAAGAATAAATATTTGTGTTGGCAGGGAAGTTGTGCATCCTTGCCCTCTAGTATATTTGTTTCAGTTTTTTAAACTAAGTTCAATGTCGTGTTTATTTAGACTAGAAATATTGAGTGCGACTGAGACGGATTACGGGCGATTTTGAATCAAAATGAGTGTGTTTTCATTTTAGATATCGTGTAGAAAAATGATTCATTTAAATGTTATGAAACTGAAAGAATCATATATATATCATAGTCATCGTCGGTGAAGTGTGTGAATGAATTTAATTCTACTTTTAATAATATCGAAGATTTTTTCTTCTGAAGAAAATAAAGGATTTTACTATTATTATCAACTGTTAATATATACAAAAATGTTGTATGCAGACTGGAAAAAGACTTAACCTGAGATTGATGTCATCATATCTCCCATTATGCAATTACGATTGAAACTGAATAATTTACAGGAGAAAATAAACGCGTCTGGACGTCTAATGATAAGTTATGACAGCCGCGTGCTCATGCCCTATTTAATTTGTAAGCTTTTAACAACTAAGCTTCACTAAAATAAAAAAGCGATAACATCACTGAATGGTATGTGAATTAGTTACAAATAGTATTTCAACGTTACAAAAAAAACATTTAATGTGTATTTGCAAGATTCATTGATTAAGGGAACCCACTAAGGGACAACGACTTGTTTCAATATCTGGGTGGACATTTAGTATAAGCGCTTCAATATCATCACTATATAGTATAATACGAAGTCGCTTTTTTTTTCTTCTATGTAACTAGGTCGGCAAACAAGCGTACGGCTCACCTGATGGTAAGCGATTACCGTAGCTTATAGACGTCTGCAACACCAGAAGCATCGCAAGCGCGTTGCCGACCCTATCCCCAATTCCCAGGAACACAACACTGCTTTAGAGTAGTGTTATTTAGCTGTGATCTTCTGTAAGGTCGAGGTACTACCCCAGTCGGGCTGCTCCATATTTGAGCACGAAATTTCCTGCTGTGCCCTACCTCAGTTGGTCGCTTCCCGCTGTCTGTCTGTCTCTATGTATGCTTAGATCTTTAAAACTACGCAACGGATTTAGATGCGTTTTTTTAATAGAGTGATTCAAGAGGAAGGTTTATATGTATAATACATGCATATTATAATAGAGTAAGTAACCGTGCGAAGCCGGAGCGGGTCGCTAGTTATATTCTAATGAATATACTGCTGCTGCTGCTACTTCTGGGATGCAAAAAATTAATTAGGTTGTTTATGTACTCGGTTGTATCTTATTAATATTAGTATATTGTAACTACACCATCTACTTTATTTTAACCTTCGCTCCTTCCAAGACTGGGTTGTCTGGAAGAGATGGCTAATGCTGTACTTCACATTAGTTTTAATTTAGTTTTAGCTTAATTGTACTGTATCCCTGTCCTTTTGTGGTGTACAATAAAGTTATAAATAAATAAAAATATTCTGTAAACCAGTTAGGAATTAGTTATTTGTAATGGAAGGTTTTTTGAGTCTGAAATAAATGAGAAATAATATAAAGCTGACAAAGAAAAACTAATTGATTATATGCTTAGTATTATAAAGAGATAGTATTCTTATTGTGAGAATATTAATTTCTTTTTATATCACTTCTTTTCGTCGTCTATATCACAGGAACAAGTTAGCAAAAAACAAGTAAATTTGCAACTTTTTAAATAATTTCTTAAAGGTTTTGTTAGCCTATAACATTACTGATTAATTATCTTCTATATTTCATCAATTAAGTTAAATAAAAGTTGATTGACCCCACTGTTTACTATGAGCATAGAATAGCATTTCTACTAAAATTATTTTTAGGCCATATTATTTCTTTAAATATCTATCTGTAACTTCTTATAGTTGACCGAGGATAGTATTTAAATTTTATTTTGTATAAGTAAAGGCACAAATCTGTGAGTATAGGAGTGTGCGTCTAGTCATTAAAAACTGGTAATAATTTTAACTTTACTTGTTAATACTTTGTGTTTATTAAATTACATCAGTTTTAGGAACATATAAAGATGTAGGATTACACAAACAGCTATAAATTGTTTCTGTAAATATAGTAAATAGTAATTAACGTAGAGTTTGCCAAGTTTTTGTTTGTCTTCCTTTAAAAGAGATTAGTTTAGACAACGATTTAGTAGAAATGTTGGTTGGTGACCTGCCAATACAGATTATACTATTCGGAAGTGTAAATTTGTGAATTGATAGATTGGAGGAAAAGCTTTAGAAACTTGACGTAAGACATAAATATCGATTAAATTATTTCAATAGATGGTTGAAAACTTAATGATATTGGCACTTCCTATAGATTTATGTTCAGAATGTATCTATAGGGTCATGGGCCCGATAAATAATATATAACTACTGAACCAATATATCTGAGGCTTTCGTTCAAGTAAATACTTATAATAAACATCGTACAAGTGGTGTGGTTTAGCTTTGTTGTTAAGGTCAAACTTCTTAAAGCTAGTGTTAGTGAGTTAGTGGTCGAGCAGGGGTGAAGTTTATCTACAATAAAATAAGGAATAAAAGTAATAGATAGAAAAAGAATTAGGGCTTACCTGCGATGCATTATAATGATAGCGAGTTAATAAGGAAAAGACTTCACCATCTTAATTTTTATCGCATCACATCGGCAATACAAGATATGTTGAGATTGTATGGGCGATGACCAGATAGATCGTATGCTCTTTTGGCCCTTATCTAATAAAAAAAAATTAGCTCTTAATTTGCTAATAACATCTTCAATTATTCGTTATTTTATATAATGGAAACGAGAGAAGTAAACAATTTAAACGTCTTTTAGTATTGTTATTAAACTTAATTAATACTAGCCACCATAAATAATTTTGTTATATTTTTTATACCATTCCCCTCTGCCGCTAGAAGAGCATCTACTCCCTTGGTAATCTGGTCACCAAATGGCTTGCAACTACCAGCATGCGAATCCGACCGACAAGTGTTTTTGACACATTCCGGTTGAGCCGCTTGAGGGCCAGATCTACCCCTCCATCTCCCATCTCAACAATTTACATAAAACCGTATCAAATTATATACCTAGACCTTCCCCATCAATCACTCAGTTTTTTGGAAAAAACTGTATAACAATCCGTTCTGTACTTTTTGAGTTTATAAGAGTTTATAAAAGTGTTATTGAGGCGTTTTGAAAAGCGCGACTGTTGAGTTTCTTGCCAGTTCTTCTCATTAGAAAACAGTTTTCTAAACTGGTGGTAGCTTCAGACAAACTGACTGACTGACCAATTTTGACGTGCCAAAAGTACTTTGCGTAAGGTCTAATTGAAATAAACAATTTTGAGTTTGAATCACCCGAATAGACAGATATGTAATGATGATAGTGATGACGGTATTTGAACGGAGATGCAAACTGTTACTTTTAAAAAAACTTATTTCAGTCAAGAAGCCATTTTTAAATTCCAAATCCAATACTGTTCGACTTATTTTAGGTGGTATAAAATTTATATCCCTTAAAATATTATTCATCGAGATTTATCGTTATTTTCCGCAATCCTAATCAGACCGGAAACTGGGTCGCGCCGTATTTAATCTGTGACAAAAAAATGTCACAGTCAGGTTAATTTTATTACAGTTCAATAATCTGAGGACGACGACACCAACATTGAAAATATCTTGTCGTTACATTAATTACGAGAGAATTGGATTTCTTTTGATATGATTCTCGAAAACCCGATATTTTTACACTTTTCTGGAAATTGCGGATTTCGCAATGATTTAATAGTAGTAAATGATCAAAGGAGTTGTGTTGAAGTAACCAGAAAATGATTGTAAATTATTAATTTTCTAGGTTAATAACTTGCTACAATTTTAACTCGTTGATAAAAATGTTTTAGAGCAATCAAATATTACTATATTTTAAAGTAAATTTATTTAAGACGTTTAGCCATTATATATGTTTCCTATTAATATTTATGGATCTATTTATATTTGTATTTTTTTTTTGGTCAACAAAATGCTTATTATTCTAATAGAATTCTCAGCTTATATCATAACTGTTTTCTGATAAGATTTTGGCGAAAATAAAATATTTTTTGTTACGAAAGAGACTGAAGCTTTGGTTTGAAATCTATACATTGAGCAATACTTCTATATTTTTCTTCTTTCTTCACCCGTGAGGGGACGGGTTAGAATACTATTCCCCTGAATCCGCATCATTTTTCTTCTGCATTCCCCCTTCCCACTCTATCTTCGGGGATGCAACGCATCGACAAAACGAGAGTGTGTTTCTTGTTTTGCCGATGTCCATGGGTGATGGTGGCCACTTACCATCAGGTGGACCATCTGCTCGTTTGCACTTTATCTATCACTAGAGGCCTGCCCTCGCTTCGCTCCGGGTATTTAAAACAATATTATAATTGATGTCCTTAAATTGTCACACTGTAATTGTCTAGTTTTTCATTATTTGAAAAAAGAGAGAGAGAGTAAGAAAAGGTTATAAAAAGAAAAATAATAAAAAATAAAATAAAAGAAAAGCGACAGATGATAAGAGAGGGAGGACAGAGCAATAATAAAATTGAATACGTAAAGGAGAGAGAGATAATGGAAAGAAAGTGAAAAGAAACTGATCATACTGAACAAGTAAAAATAAGAATTAAAGAGAGAAAAAAGAGAGAGCATGAGAGACAATGATAGTATTATATTAGAGGAAGAGAGATGGAAATACTATAGACTTCTCTCAGTGAAAAAATTTTTAAAATCGGATCAGTAGCAACAAAATGACCATATTCTAGTAATTAAAAAATGTATATGGCAACACTAAATCACTTTTATCACTCACGAATAGTGTAGTTTTCTATCAGTGAAAGAATTTTTTAAATCGGATTTGTAGTTCCTGAGAATCTCTTCAATTTACAAAATGACCACCTTTTGGCACTTAAATGGCCATATCTTTTTAATTAGAGTATTTATGGCAACACCACATAGCCTATGTTACCCGGAAAGGATGTAGCTTCCTACCGGTAAAAGAATTTTCAAAATCGGTTCAGTACTTTTAGAGCCTATTCGCAACAAACAAACAAACATACAAACAATGACTTCATTTAGCTATTTTATTTCCTTAATATTATATACTTTGTGTTTAGGTTTTTTTTAAATCTGTACCGAATGTTCTCAAGCAAATGACTATACCTACTGTCTTGTTAAAATTAAATTTCTTTAAACCTAAATTAATGTCGAAATAATGTATTGATTCCGATCTTCGTAGAATTAGCACTTCTTTTTCTTCAGGATTATATATATCTTTTTCCTTAGGATATAATTCTTAAAACTTAATAAAATAAAATGTTATAGATGATAGTTTTATTACGAAATTAACACCTAGACAAATTGTAAGTTTTATGATGACACATGAATATAATATTAGTCTAATATATGCGAAATATGATCCAAAACCGCATGATTCACATCATTGACGTACAGACTGACAATATGACATTGATATCACACTGGAATGCGTGTGCGCACGCCAACAATACCTTAAAGATCGTTACCAATAGATTTTGCATTGCTAATCGATATTTGTATTTTTATAGCGAAATCTTGGCATAGATTCCGTGCAAGAATAATGTGACGTCAAATAGTAATGTATGCCGGATATCCGTTTTATTATTTCTTGTTACAATCTGTATTTTATTAAGGTTATGGCCTATTTATTTAAGAAAGTTTAGCGTTACACGCTCTACTGTCTTTGTATCTATAATTGCTAATCTTACCTGCTAATATTAGATGTAGCTCTGGAAACCATTAAAATGTTATATATCCATTCAGACCCTGCTAATCTCAGGATTTGTTCTGTCATCTCTTGCCATTCTTCCGAGCATTGTAGTTATAGATAGAGTCATTCAAGAGGAAGGTTTATATGTATAATTAATGTATAGTAAAGCAACACTGATAATTTTAGAAGTTTCCAATGTGATCTTGTAAATAAACACTTTTTTTGCGCTTACATTGCAAACGCTGGCTGAACCCAATGAGATAGATCAAAGTAATGTACTACAGTATTGTACAGCTTAGAAAGGTCTACAAAAAGTCCGTGATGTTATATGTCTATCTTTTAAGGATATTTCACTATAAACGTTTTTATCTTTTACGAAGCGAATTTTAAACAATACAGCATTAATCCCTATCAAATTAGGTACCTTAAATACATTGTGCATCTAATATAGATCAATATGGCCCTTTACAGCATGAAATTTATACAAATATTTTCGAAGATATTACAGATTTATATGCAGGGACATAGCGGTTACGGCTAAATACATGTGTTAAATTGCACCCGGGCGAAGCCGGGACGGGTCGACTAGTAATAATATAAAACATCACTACTATACTCATAAATCATTTAAATAATAATTATTATCATCATTTATTTCAATGTATTCAAACGTATTCCGTCAGTTTGTCGTGGTGTAAAAATCGAAAAAAAATGAGTCATTAAAATACATAAAAATCACTCAAGTACCCACAATTAAACCCGTGAGGGGAAGGGTCAGAATCCTATTCCCCTCTGGAGAGCGTCTCGCAAGAGCTGAGTAACCCAGTACTCCTTTGGTGGTAGGGGATCTTTTCCCTGACTGGCTTGCGACCACCAGCATGCAAATCCGACCGCCACCTCCCTCCAAACAAGAGCCGATGTCCATGGGCGATGGTGGCCACTTACCATTTGGTTTACCATCTCGTTTTGCTCGTTTGGGACTTGAGACCCGGGAGCAGGTTTAAAGAGCTCTTTCATAATATATTAACTCTCACCTGCACCACTCGACCTCGTAACTACAGTAGATAATAAACTTACATGGACCTCGAGAAGGGTAACTTTAATCACGACTCCGTAACACTAACTTTCTTAAATGTTCACTGCACGAAAACACCAGAGAGACTGAGACTAATCTATCGCACTTAAGGTTATATATTGTCTTCACGTCGGTATACTTGAAACAATATAAAATTATCTACCCGCTACTACTAATTTATAAACAGTGTTCTAACATTTTTAATCATATTATATATTTTTATACCATAAAACATTGATTTACATATATATACAGTAAAGTAATTTTAATTAAAGTAACGCCATCTATCGAGTAATCCACGAAGCAAAACAAACTTCTATTCAAACCAAGACATAACGGAGAAAAGCTTTGGCGAGCTTTCAATTTTCCAAGTTCAGAACGCTCACGCTAGATGGCGTTAGTAGTTACGCAGTAGTTCTTTAACCGGTTTATTTTTAAATCGGAGCGTTTTATAAGTGGCCTAGGAAGTCAATGTATGACACAGCTCGTGCAGAATGTGAAAATGCAATATCGAGATTTTTCCATGCTTTAATTTTTTTTTTAATATTATTTACACTATGTTCAGTAATACGAAAAACTTTATAGGTGTAGATAAAGTTATTAATTTATTTTTAATTTACCTTCAGTATCTAGATAAGGAATAAAACTGAGATTTTTGTTAGAAAATATCAAAATTGATAGTAATTTATTGCTTATCGTATAAAATAAAGTCGCTTCCAATGTTTGATCGCTTATATCTTTTAAACTACTTAACGGATTTTAATGCAGTTTTCAGCAATAGACAGAGTGATTCAAGAGAAAGTTTTATATGTATAATACATACATATTATAGAGAAACCATGCGAAGCTGGGACGGGAACGCTAGTCCAAATATAAAGCTTCAGTCTCTTTTCAATCTTCTAAAAACGTTATGTCAGTAGATTCACATGCTAGAAATATACATTATTTATGATTTTTGAGAATACCTATATAGATATATTTATATAATAAGGGAATATAAAGTATATTAAAGGGTTTAATCAAGGTAATCGGATACTGAAAGTCCGCAAGTCCGCAGAACAAATAAGGAGGGCCGAAGTGCGCAAACGCGCTATTCAAACCAGAGCGTAATTACAATAAAAAACAAAATTACACGTATTTATAAAGTACAAAAGTATGCGTCGTTGCTGTGTTATGTTCACTGTAGTTTCTTATATAATACAAGAAGTATAGTTATTTAGAATAGTTAATTTATAAGCTTTTATATGAGATAGGGGTCAATGAAAACACGTTAAGAGTGCTTAAAATACGTGATAATAAAATATATTTTTTTTATTGAACATCATGACAATATTTAGTGAATAGATTAACTATTACAGTTAAATTAAAAATCACAAAATAAATTATTAAAGAAATAAATAATAAATGAAATTTTTTACATAATAAAAACAATAAAAGTAAGAAATAATATTAAAAGAGAAAAAAAACAGAGATTTAAATAAAAGAAATTAAAAAACTTAATTTGGACGTATGCTATTCAACTTTGGGGATCTGCATGTGACTCCAATCTAAATATGGGCAGAAGACTCTCCTCTCAATCAAATGGCTATTTCCCCATGGTTTAACAAGACCTCAGAACTCCATGAGCATTTAAACATTAACGCGGGGAAGGACAAAGTTCGGATGTCGGCAGCCAAGTACAATGAGAGGATAAAACATCCAAAGAGACTGGCTTTGTTGCTTGGTGCCCAGAAACCTCTAGAATGACGGAACATCCTAAAATTGCACTTCCAAGATATCCACCCATAGTTCCTAGGATAAATGCAGATCCATTAAGAAGTAAAAAAACTTAATGCATAAGGGTGTTTATAAAACCAATTATCATCACGCCGGGTCTCCTCCTCAGAATGAGGAGGGTATTAGGCCATAGTCCACCACGCTGGCCCAGTGCGGGTTGGCAGACTATCCTTTTTTTCGTTTTTTTATACTGGATGGGTTTATACAGTTATACTGTCGCAATTCTAACTACTAAATTAAAATATAGGTTTTGTTTTATTTGGCGATTTAATTACAGGTTAGAAAATAACGTTATTGTCATTTCAAATTGTTTTTACCCAGCGTCGCTTAGGTCGTCTAGTTATAATGTAATTATGCATATGTTATTAGAATACTAAATACTAAATCGTAATTAATTCGATTCGATAATACTAATCGCAAGTGTTATTAATTATTTGTATAATTAGGTATGAAATATTCAAAGATTTTTGCTTCAAGTTAAGTAACCTTGGTTGAAGGAAAACTCGCCACAAATACCCAAATAACTTGTTTATACATACTAAGTAACCCGGAATCTTGAGGAATACAAAGTCCTGACTAAGTCCTAATTTAGTATAAAAGCAACATTGCGATTTTTTTTCTAAAAGAGAATTTCATAGACATTATTTTTACATATGTACAGAAACCGTCCGAATCCGGGGCGGGTCGCAAGTAATAAATAAAAAACATTTTATAATACAAGGAGGAAAATGTAAAAAGAAATATGAAGCTAAAGTTTCATTCGTTTTATATAATTTCCAAGTAATTGAAAAATATTGCCAGTAATATGGAGTTTCCAAAAACAGTTTTGTATCAAGTTTCTGTTGTACATAAACAATCTTTATTTCTATAGTGTACTACATGTGTGTTTGTTTGTTTCTTAATATATAATCTAAAATAATTTTAATAGAAAATTTGAATGAAACAGATATATAGAGAGGTATATATCTAAACTGGTTTGGAAGTCATTTTTTAAGTCAAAATCATCATTCTTTAATGCTTTTGTACTACTTGAAAGGCCCCTAGCTCCATCTATTAGAACTCGTACGAACTACTTGATAAGTTAGTCGAACGGTGACATACGTCAATGGCCGTCATCTCTATGAAAATTATCGCTTTAATTACAATGTTTCATTTCTAGACAAGAAATAAATACATACAAATGATACGATATCTAAAGTTTTGCTTTTTTGTATTTATTGGAAATATAAGTCAGAGCATTAGGAACAAAATAGTGCACATATAAATAAAGATTGTTCTAAATATTACAAACGTGTAAAAATAATGTGTTTTCAACTAACTAAACTAGCACGAACTATTTAGTTTACAGGTAGCTATTTACTGTTTAGTTTAGTAAAGGTTAATAGCCAACGTGTGGTCTATCGGTGACTAATGCTATTGAAAATAATTGTCTTTGCTTACTCATACAATTTAGAAAACATATATATATGTCGGGGATTTTAAAATGATGAAAAGGAGATGAAAGGAGGAAGATGGGGAATATTGGGGAACACTACAAGGGGTTGATGGTATTGAATGGAATATTGGGTAGATACTTCTACTGAACCGATAAATTATCAAATGATCTCTAACAATTACGAGAGAAACCTACGCAGTGCCTTGGAGTTGTGACCAAGGTGTAGGTTTAAGGATATCCTTTAAATGATCATAACACTCACCTCCACTGCTAGGCTCTCTGTTTAAACCCAAGGTTAAACGCACATAAACCTAACCTAACACAAGACGAGGTAATTATATTGTAAGGTACTCACATGACCTTGATCGTACAGCACTCCTAGCACTAACACAACACTGCACAACACTATCCCTATTCAGACACTACTTCACTTCTTGGGAGACCGCGCACGACTAAGACTTCTGTCAGACTGTCGATGGGATATAAAGGGTCGAGAGTCTAGACTGTCAAAACAACGGAAATGACTACTACCCTACTCCAACGCCATAGATACTGATGACGATTTGATTATTCGATAGTCTTTTACTATTCTCCGACATATAGTAAGTTATAATATTCAATATATTTAATAACTTCGAAGCAGTGTTCCAAAGTGTCATACTGCACTCACTACATTATTAAAATTACAATTGCCTAAGATTGACAAATTTCACTTTATGAAAGTACTTGCCAAACTGCCTTTGACCTATCATGATAAAAGTATGTCTTACTACAATTACACTTAAGGATTGTCATGATCCAGCTGGGTTTAATTTTTCGTGTACTAGAAACCTTAATTTCTTCTTTTCTCTTCTCCAACTAGAAATAATATTTATTTTAGTATTGATTAGTTTGATGAACATATATTAATTTGTTAGCAGCACTTGATTTCATCTGATTCGCTAGTTATTATACATTTATTAGAAGGATCTTCTATTAACTTGATGTTATATAACTTCTGTCGTAATATCAGAAGCAACGTCTATTGTAGTTCAAGTGAAAATGTAATAAAATGTCATCATCATTATCATCATGAAAACTTGATAATAGCACACTACCAAGCTGGACTTTCTTTTTTTTCTTAAAAGATTACTAGCAGTATGGATCACATACTACTAGTATTCCCTTTACCCCTCCTAGTAAGCTTGTATGCTTGTGTCAGGAGTGGGCCACGCCAGTAGTCCTATGTCCGGGATTTGAACCCACGACTTATGGATCGTGAATCCAACGCCCGAACCACTGAGCTACTGACGCTTCAAAATGAGGAGGCTGTTAGGCCATAGTCCACCACGCTGGTCCAGTGCGGGTTGGCAAACTTGAACTTTATGGGGCACTCTCAGCAAGTGTTATTTAATAGTTAAAACACACATAACTCACATAGCCCAGTAGTTAACAGTGATAGCCCAGTAGTTAAGACTTGAATGTCTTACTTGGGAGGTCAGAGTTCGATTCTGGGCACACACCTCTGACTTCTCTGAGTTATGTGTCTATTGCTCCCTTGTAAAGGATCACGTGAGCTGTTAAGTTGCTAACTATATTATTAGGTGACGAGCATAAATACATTGTATAAGGGCTCGTTAATCCTTCATCCAGCCTTCAAGCCACAGCCACTGTTAGGAATCCTGTCATGATATTACGAGTATATAGTCAATTTTAGACCGATATTTATGTTATTGCATTGATAATTGCTTTTATTTACAGCGATATTGTAGCTTGGTGCACGTCCAAGTTATTACATACCTAACGTTACTCTCTTATCTGCATCTTTCAACTATCGGTGTTGAACTTACATTGTATAGAGCTAGGTTCCAAGTATCTAATGCCCATGGAACTTTATAGCGGATATTATGTGTTAAACGTAAATTCATGATTTTCATTACGTTTACTAAGAAAACGTTTAATAGTATCAAAATTAGGTTTATTGTTCTTTATGTAAAACAAAGTAGGAAAAGAGAGTGTAAATCAAACTTGGTGGTTTTAAATGACATAAAATTATAATTTACTGGAGAATTTCTATGCATAAGCCTTAAGAATTGACCTCACGATTGTTTCTTTCTAAGTAATCTTTCTAACTAAGAATTTTTTTTAAAGAGACCTTAAACAGTTTTGAAAACTTCGAAATCAACAAAAACAAAACATATATATAAACTACACATTTATTTAACTCTTAATATAATAAAATATAATAAATACTCTTAATATAAAACCATACTAATTTCCAAAATAATTGCGTCAATTATGTATTGTTATGTTTACTTTAAAAAATTTGTATAATTGTAAATTATGGTTTTGCTATATTTTTAGTTGTACCTTCATAAATTAATAATATAACATAGTGGTACAAATATTTCATCTATGATTTAAATAACTAACTATATAAATTGTAGACGTAAAAAGCTGAATGAATCATGCAAATACACAATAATGTCTGATAGAAAATGACACGTGATAGCGTTTGTGGCAATTAATAATAATGGGTTAACCTAATCAAAACATTTAGTAGATAATAACAATACCAAGAATTCTGTTTATGAGGAAGATCGGTGCACGTTTGAGGTTAGTAGGGTCTCGCGCAGCAGTCACAGGCGCAGGCGCAGAAGCTCGGGTGGGCCGTAGCGGCGGTGGCCGGTGCGGCGCTGCGTGGGCGCGCGTTTGTTTACGCAGCGCACAGTACGCGCAGTCCGCTCCGCGCCGAGCCGAGCGCCGCCGCTCGCGCGCACCCTATATTCAGTTCACGGCCGCTCTATTACCGGACGTCTATTTCGGCGCATAATATTCCGAACGGTGCGGTGGAACGTTCAGTTTCGCGCGGACAGGTGCGCGCGTCGAGGCCGAGAGATGAGAGAGAGCGCGCCCCGCACACCGGCATGGAGCGTCGCCGCCCCGCGCGACTCGACCTCGCCGACCCCATGACCAAGACCGTCCGCCGCCGAGAAAAACCGCGCGAGCGATGGTTGCTCACGCGCAAGACTTGGAAGTACATGTCCGATGCCGGCCGTCGGCTCATACCGGACGGCGCACAAAACCGCGCAGAGGATGTGCCGCGCATCGAGGCTTACTTCCAGGAGGTCTGCCAACGGGAGCCGCGGTTCCTCCTGTGGCGCAAGAGCTCATACCCGGGCGTGCTAGCACGGCCGCGTCGCAAGAAGCGTCCCCGAGGCGGGTCGGTTCGCGCGCGATCGCCCTCCGATGACGCACCACCGCCTCCCGCGAGACCCACCGAACTCTTTATACCACACACGTCGGGTGGCCGCTTTGACATTGCAAAGCTTCGGCGAGATTTCTTTGCAGCTCCGCCTCCTCCTTCTCCAACCTCTTCCGGGCATCCTTCATCTACATTTAATTCTGGATTCAAAAATACTTCAGTGCCCCCTGAAGATGACGACGGAGTTTTAGTGGATTTATTACGCAGGTACCTGAAAATAGAGGACGACAAGGGTCCACCGAGGCTTTCTGAATCCGATGAACTCCTACAAGCGTTGCGGAATTATTTGAAAAGGCAATCGGAACGAGGTCCTACCGATTCTGACGAAGATCCCGCGCAAAGAATACTGCGTGAGAATCTCGGTAGATACTATCACAGGTCCCCAAATAGAGACAATAATGTGCAAGATTTATTAAATGATAGGAATTTGTTAAAAAAACTATACCATGATCTTCGTAAGACTAAACCATATCGTGGTGGTAGGGGAGGTGGTGGTTCGAGTGGTTTTGGAGGCGCCAGTGGCTCGGGCGGTTTTGGACCCTCCGGTGTACTCGGTGCATCGAATTCGCGTAGCGTGTTTAGGGGTCGAGCTTTTGGTGGTTCAAAATATAACGATGAGGACTATTTACAATCGCCGCCGATGTCTCCTCCGCCCCTCATTGAGGTCTTCAGTGAATCATTGGAAGAGAGGGGCGTCGATGTTGGCACACAAACTCTTCCCATTCCTGAAGACGTGTTATTGGAGTTGGAAAAGACGTATAAAGAAAAATTGGAGTCGGCAACGGTTCCCACGAGCCCAACCAGCCCGCCGCCAGAGAGACGGCCGCGGCGTCGTTCCAGCGTGGACCACGATGACGTGTCACAATCAGTTAGCGATACAATTAAACGATACTTGAGAATGGCACGAAAAAAAAGCGTGGACGCTGAAAAGACTGATCGCTTTAAGCGTATAAACTATGACAAGAATCTTCGGAATATAAAACCGCGTCAGCCAGGGGACGTGGATGACGATGGACCTCATAAGGGTTGTCAAACTGAAGAGGCTTGGATTTTAAGTTATAGAGATTTACAGTTTGCGTCAGTGGGTTCAACGCCTACCTCGCCTCCTTCACCGTCTCAGTCGCACTCGTTTCTGTCAACATTATTGGGAAGAAGTGCAACAACTGCTGCTTCATGTGCAGGTGGCATGCAGAAGTCGCGGTCTTCTAGCAGCGTGGTGCAAAGCGTTAGCAAGCGGTTGTGGCGCACCCGAAGCCGGTCTTCTAGCCGCGTGTCAGCCACTTGGACTCCTCAGGTCAGTCGCAATGCATTCTGTTATTAATCATTGAAATTAATCGACTATGATTTCGTTTGTGTAATATTTTATTTAAATTAAATATCACATTGTTTTGTTTAGACACTTGTGTGCACACGGTAGGTACTGAGTGATGACTAATACTAGACTCATGCTAGAGAACGCCGCGCAAAAAAAAATCTAAAACTGTCGAAAACTATCTGAACATCAACACTCATCTTTCAGCATGTAGCCTAAATACCATTTGTAAAATGTAAAACTTTATTTCGTTTTGCAATTTTTTGCTACAGTTATATTTGCGATTTAATATTAAAATGTTTGCTGTCGAGTTCGAAGCAATTGTATGATTTGGTACACTTTATTTTATCTGCTTTAATAACAACAAATACTTTTTTTAATCTGTATTTAATTAAGTCTTAGTATAATACATTAATCAATACTAACATAATTTAGTTGGAAGAGTTTGTTTGCTTGAACGACCTAACTCTAGACCAAAGTTCAAGACAGTTTAATATTTTACAAACACTTAGGATACGTCACAATAGATTAGCCAGTCAGTTTGTCTGAAACTTCCATTAACTTGGAGTGTAGATATATTATGTTATGACCCCTATCGTGCATGTCAGGGACTAGGATATGATACACATAAAATCGCAGGGAAGTCATTTAATAACATTATGTGCTACGAGCTACGCTTCATGCTACGAAATAGCTACGTATGCTACATTTAAGTATAGTTAAGGAATAAAAATTAAGGAGCTTGTAAGCCTGCGACTTCATCCGCGATATCTCCAGAATTTAGCTCAGAATGAATTAAAAAGTGACACACAAACTTACCCACTACAAACAGACTCACTCACTCTATAAAGGACATATATTTAATGGAATAAAAGTATGTGTTTTAAAGCCTATAAAACACCGTAGAGCTTTTATTGTTTAAATAACTTTTTTCTATTTTTTTCTATTTTTTCTATCTTTTACAAGGTAATAACGTGTTAATCAAGGTCATATATATGTTTGTCAAATGTTGTTCGAATTCGCGATTTCGCTTAGACTTTGATTATATAAATATTAGGCAAATCTTTTGTAAATTAGTGATCCCCCGTACTTTCATTTTGGTTTTATATAATTATTCCCACGGAAATGAGATTTATCGCTTCGCGGAGAGATCTATAGATTCTTCGCTAAAAATAAATATGCAAAGATTTTTTTCCTACCTTCACAGGTGTACGCAAAGTAACTCACCAACATTTTATTACAATCCAATGAATCATTTAGGAATGCTCATAAATATTCGATTTTATTTGTAACGAAACGCTGTAACGAAATTTTTATCCTTCATAATTTTAAATAAATCAGACTTTTAAGAAATTGATTGAATTAAGGTTAATGGTATAAAAAAATGTTTATCCCCCATTTAAAAACTATATTTTCTGAACCTTGATGATATTGTAGATTACCAAATTTAGTAACAATTAGGATGTTTTTAGGAATTAATGTCGCTACCCAACTAACTAAAGCTTGTGTTACAATTATCTAATATACTCAGGTATTTATACCTCAATGAAGCGAGATCAAGCTTCTACAATAAATTGTCATTAAAATCATGATTCAAAATAACAGAATCATGAATCATATACAGCAATTTATCTAGCTCAATCTAGCGTGCACTTTAATTAATAATAATTTCGCGGGAAATTCTTGATTCTTAAGTGCATAGCGCATTTGTGGATTCTATTTATCACTCACGTAGGTTTGCACGTGGAACTAAAGGATTCTGATTGCAATCCAGATCTTGCTGCTATACTGCACAGTAGCACGTAAAAAAAGACTATACCAAATTATAGCCGAGTAGGGCCTGGGACTTAATACCTTTAGTTGTAGTTTAAAGACCTTTAAAAGACCTGGTTACCAAATGACCTACCTAACATTCATTGAATTCTTTTAAAACTTTGGATTCTGTTCCTTTTTAACGATTTGTCAATCATTATGACGTTATTTTTGAGTGCTTTTTGAGTTAAATATCAAAATCAAATTAAAAAATTCTTCTTCTTAGTCGTCTTCTTCATTGCTGAAGGTAGTGTCCCTGAAAGGTCCTCATCGCCTTGTTTGTTATCTCCGTCCACTACATCATTGGCTTCTGTTAGTGCCGTTATTATGGAGAGACCCTTTAGAGTCGTGACATGATCACACCAGCGGCTCGGTGATCCGCAACGTGGTCTTTTCTCTTCGATCTTGCCTACGACAACCAACTTGTCCATTTAAGATGTCAGTGAAACTCGTGTACGTATTTTCAATTGATCCAAAATCCAAATCAAATATACTAGAGTAGACATAATGAGATTCCAAAAAAGCAAATATAGCAGTTGCTGTTAGTCGTCTGGACTTTACATAGCTAGTCGATAGAGATCATGATCTTGACCGTTGGTTGTTGTCTTCGGTGTATACTGCTAGTTTCAAATAGCGCTCCGTGTGAGTGTGTTAAATTTTCGTGACTATTTTTATAACGTTATATCGTCAATTATCTCTTGCAATCTCCGTATAAATGTGTTAAACTTTCATGACTATTTTTATAACGTTATATCGTCAATTATCTCTTGCAATCTCCGTATAAATGTGTTAAACTTTTATGACTATTTTTATAACGTTATATCGTCAATTATCTCGTGCAATCTCCGTATAAATGTGTTAAATTTTCATGACTATTTTTTATAACGTTATATCGTCAATTATCTCTTGCGATCTCCGTATAAATGTGTTAAATTTTCATGACTATTTTTTATAACGTTATATCGTCAATTATCTCTTGCAATCTCTGTATAAATGTGTTAAATTTTCATGACTATTTTTTATAACGTTATATCGTCAATTATCTCTTGCGATCTCCGTATAAATGTGTTAAATTTTCATGACTATTTTTTATAACGTTATATCGTCAATTATCTCTTGCAATCTCCGTATAAATTTGTTAAATTTTCATGACTATTTTTTATAACGTTATATCGTCAATTATCTCGTGCAATCTCCGTATAAATGTGTTAAATTTTCATGACTATTTTTTATAACGTTATATCGTTAATTATCTCTTGCAATCTCCGTATAAATGTGTTAAATTTTCATGACTATTTTTTATAACGTTATATCGTCAATTATCTCTTGCGATCTCCGTATAAATGTGTTAAATTTTCATGACTATTTTTTATAACGTTATATCGTCAATTATCTCTTGCAATCTCCGTATAAATTTGTTAAACTTTTATGACTATTTTTATAACGTTATATCGTCAATTATCTCGTGCAATCTCCGTATAAATGTGTTAAATTTTCATGACTATTTTTTATAACGTTATATCGTCAATTATCTCTTGCGATCTCCGTATAAATGTGTTAAATTTTCATGACTATTTTTATAACGTTATATCGTCAATTATCTCTTGCAATCTCCGTATCAATGTGTTAAATTTTCATGACTATTTTTATAACGTTATATCGTCAATTATCTCTTGCAATCTCCGTATCAATGTGAATAAATAAATAAATAAATAAATAAATCTCTTGTAATCTCGCTATCAGATATAGCAACTTTCAGAATTTACAGACGTAGCAACATTTTATAGATATTTTCTACTACTTCCCAGGATTCTTGAACATTTTTTTTTTCAAAAATATACAGCTTGATTAAAACTCGTAACTCATTCAAACAAATGTAGCTTTACGTAATCTTCAATGTTTTGACAACGATTGATTTAAAAGTCTTGAAACTCTTACACGCATCTTTTGAAGAATCATACTACCGAAAAACAGATGCGGATATATAAGGCTGACGGCGGATTTTATATATCTAGCAGTCCCAGGACTTATTGATCCATGTAGTAAATCAAGCAACGAAAGCAATGACTAGAATGATACTCGATCAAGTTCATACGGACGACATTAATTTTTATTCCATATATTTAATTGGAAACTAGCTTGCATGTTGTTTAATTAATAAAAGTAAAATAGCAATGAAATAAAAACTGAAAATAATAGAAATTCCCAACTTGTATTAAGCTATCTAGAACACGAATATATCAACGTATTTATTTGACGTAAAATAATGCCCGTGTTACAGAAAGCTTATTTTGTAAACTCTACAACAATTTAAATAGACAAAATGTATGAAGCAACCATTTCATAGATTTTTGGTATACTATTTTAGCTTATACAAGAAATACTAACTCGAATAATATTATCAACAGAATAATCTCTTAAGAACGTAGTTAGAAGTATCTTTCAAATGGGAATACTATGTAATGGGAAACGTAATGTAATAGTAATGGGATCGATTGTGATGATGTAATGGCCCTGGATCGTTTAAATTTCACAATTAGATCCTATAGGTATTCCATTATTAATATCTTAACCTTGTCTTACTTAATCGTTTTTACTTTTTATTTCACATAAAAGACTTAATTTACTTTTTAATGTGTTATAGAATGCAAGAGGAATGATACCCATTACTTTATGTACTATACTTACATACATGCAAGCCCAGCAGGGCCTTGGACTTGCGACCAAAGTGCCTATAGGGTTAAAGACCTTTTATATAATTACAACGCTCCCCTGCCTAAACACTAACTACAATAGATACAGTAGATAATCAAGAAGGATGACGTTAACCACGACACTATAACACTAACTTCCATGTACACAGCTCAACAACACCACAGAGACTGACTCTAATCTATCGCACTAAAGATTATATAATGTCTACACGTAGGTATACTTGAAATAATATTAAAGGAATTACCCGCGTAGTACGTAATAAGTAGTCAAAATATCTGTAAAACAAATGTAATTTCACTAAATTCACTTTAAATATAAAAACAACACATTTATCAAACTCACTATTTAAATTCTGAAGAAAATTTAAGCGAATGTATTTAATCATTCGTTATAGTTGTTTGGAACGAGTATATTTCTTTGATCTATTTTTTAATACATTTGTTTGTTATCACTTGATAGTGGATATGACTTTAATCTTAATTAAATGAACACTATAATGGCGGACTTGATGAAAACTTATTTTATAGTGAAAACTTCATTATTTATGTTTTTTTTCTTTTTCGCTGTAACGAACTGCTATTAACATGGAGAGAAATGTGGTACCAATTACTGTACAGCAATAAGTATACACATGCAATTTAGGCTTGAGGCCCAGGAGCAGGTTTAAAGAGCTCTTTCATAATATATTAACTCTCACCTCCACCACTCGACCTCGCTAACGACAATAGATAATAAAGTAAACTTACATGGACCTCGAGAAGGGTGACCTTAATCACGACACTATAACACTAACTTCCATGTTCACTGCACGAAAACACCAGAGAGACTGAGTCTAATCTATCGCACTAATTGTTATATATTGTCTTCACGTCGGTATACTTGAAATAATATAGAAATCTCGTGTCACAGTGTTTGTTATCAAACACCTCCTAAACGGTTGGACCGACTTATGAATTTTTTTGTGTGTTATTAAGGAGGTCTGAGAATATGTCGTAGACTTTTTTTATACCCCTCCAGAAATTAATTTCTATGGTTTTCGGGTCATCAAGTGTTATAAAAAAATTTTTTCTAAATTAATTTTTTTTTAACGATTAATCGACATTTTATAATCAGGCTAATGAGTAAAACATTTATATTAAATTACATATGATGCTGAATTTTTAGTGCATTACAAGCAAATTGACATATAAACATAAATTATAATAGAAGATAAATCTTGAAATTAAGTTTTTTTACTGTAAAATGTGAGACGTATTGTAAAACCAAGTCAGTTTTTTTTCTTAATAACTTACTAGGGGCCCGTCCCGGCTTCGCGCGGGTGGAATGTTATTTTTAAAAATATTTTGGCTCTCTTGCATTTCGGTGCCCACTCTCGCGTCGCGTTACTCGCTGCGCTGCGTCGCTATACTGGCCCGTCGCGTCCTCGTGTATTTTTTGTTTATATTGATATTTTTAATTTCGTAATATCTTTTGAATGGAAGGTCCGATTTTAATAATTCAAAAAGTATTTTACAGGTATTGAAACAGTCTTGAATACGAAATAATTTATTTGGATAAGGATTAATACAAAGTTATAGAAAACATGGTCTGATTTTGATTGGCATTTTTATCAACTTTTAAAATGTAAAAAAGTAGTTATAGTGACGTAACTATAATAGTTAGACATATGGTCTCGCGGAGTTTTTTGTAGATATTGATACGTTCTATAATATTGTAGAACATTTTTTTGTTCTATCATCAATACTTTTCGCAGCGCATGCGATGAAAGATATTTTATGGCTAATTTTTTTGCACCTTGGGTTGGTTTTAGTGAGATTTCCTGAGGATCTCTAATTTTTTCTTTTAATAAATATAGCCTATGTTACTCAGGGATAATGTAGCTTTCTAATGGTGAAAGAATTTTTGAAATCGGTCCAGTAGTTTTTATGTTTATTCGTTACATACAAAAATACAAAAATACGAAAATACAAATCTTACTTCTTTATAATATTAGTATAGATATAATAATTTGACAATCAATTTCAATATATATACGCAAAATCGTTTGATAAGTTGTAGTCATTATTTATCATTATTTTTATGTAATTTTTTTATATTTTTATTAACTTGCAATGTATTAGTTCGCATACTATTAGGTAAAAATAATAAATAAATTAAAAATTTCCTAAACTTCTAGTTTTATCTAAAGTAGAAGCTGAATGACTTAATGACTGACATATCAACGTAGGGCCTAAACAATAAAGGTTAGAAACTTGAAATATTGCACAGGGGTTCCTTTTATAACGCAGGGGAGCATTAAAAAGTATTTTCGGAAATTCACCCCATAAGGGGGTAAAACGGGGGTGCAAAGTTAGTTTGAAACTTTGCCGTTTTTGAAGTTATCCAAATAAAATTCAGTATGAAGGTTCTTCATTGAAAGTCATGAAATAAGTGTAAAATATTTTTTCGAAAATCATATAACTGTTAACCTATCGTAGCCTAATATAACTACCTCAATATCTCAGTTAGTTTATAGTAAAATTACAGAGGGTCAAAAATTCGGTGTGTTGTTCGAAAAAGTTCGATCGACTTGGCGGAGATATGCCATGCCTCTAGATTTAAAAGCGCAGTGTATGCAATCTGTCCGTCCTGGATTTGGTCAAAGTCAAAAGCTTTACATAAAACTAGCACTAGTTATAAAATTCCTAGTAGTATCATAATGAGAGCAAGTCATCGCTAGTTGTTATGCGCGTGGGCAGTTCTCATATACCCATTACGTTATAAAGAGAATGTAAACTTATAAGATTCTTAAACGTTCGATATTTATGCAAAATGCCTCTGTCGTGACATTAACGATGGTCTGGTAACTATAACGTCTTCGCACCTACTTTGTTTATTACAGACTATTGCTCTTTGATCCTAAATTGCTTTAAAAAATATTATACGGTAGTTTGGATGTTGGGATAATGTAATCATTTGGTTGTCTTTCTATTTCTGATACAACACTTATAGTTCCATTATCTATACAAATTGTACGCACGGACATACTTATTTAAAGCTACACGGTAGCTTAACTGCACAATTACACACAAAAGACTACAATAATACGCAACCCAGACGGAAGCCGAGTAGTTTTTTTTTATAATAGATAAGGTGCAAACGACCAGATGGTCCACTTGATGGTAAGTGGCAACCATCGCCCATGGACATCGGAAAAACAAGAAACGCTCTCGTTTTGTCGATGTATCGATCGATTTTTGACCGTTAGGCAAGATCTCACCCTTGGACATTTCTGGTTGAAGACATATTGTTCAAGAACAGCCCCCCACTGAGACATTTTACTGGGCCTTTCGACCAAAAGTGTCAGACTGCATTTTAGACCTTTACAAGGCAGTTTTCGGTCGGAAAAATAATCGATCAATTTTGGACCCCCCTACAGCAAAATCTAAAGCGGCAACCCCCCCCCCCCCAAATTTATTTAATTCTACTCTCTATCTAACTCTTAACATCCTCCCAAAGTTTCAGATTTTTATCTGTTCATTTAGTGTGTTTTTTGTCCCTCGTACTATGACCATACTCGCAAACTGACCGCAGAATCCTCATAGTTAACGTTGTTTTTTAGTTTATTTTAGTTTTTCGCTTATAACTCCTGTTCTATACGTCCTAGAATGCTGCAATAACTTCCCAGATCATTTATTTTACCCGCCCCATCTTTTTACTATACATAATACCCTAGGCAAGAGCCCAGAGTCCACTAGACCCACAGCATTAATGGGATGGGAGAGGGAGGGGGTAAGTCTGGCCCACATGCGGCTCAACCGGAACGCGTCTATGACACTTGGCGATCGGATTCGCATGCTGATAGTTGCAAGCCAGTCGGGGAAAAGATCCTCTACCACCAAGGGAGTGCTGGGTTACTCGGCTCTTACGAGATGCTCTCCCAGCGGCAGAGCACGGCTAGTGCTTGGGGCTTACCAGTAAACAATCTCCTGACTTCTAATATTTAACACTCCTTCAGCAAATAGCAATTACACTAATTATTTGAATATTCAGCAAACTAACTTTAAATCCACAACTCTGAAGTCGAGAGCAACTGTAAACTAAACTTTATTGCGTAAAAGTCATCCATTTTATAATACAAAATACCTCTCCTCATCTATTTACACTATAATGACAGGTAGGGTCGTAGACTTGTGTTGCCATGTTAATATTTTTTTTACATTTTACATTATTTATACATAACTTTTTTAAATTTCTCTACTAATTTTTACCGTCTATGTAACCTTTCGCAATCGTAAATTACCTACGTCTTTGACGATGGCTATAACTACTATCATAATTAATAAGAAATAGATATACAATCAACTTGTAACAACAGCTTAACCTAATGGCCATCATCATCATCATCATCACGACCCTTCAATGGCCCACTGTTGAGCCGGGTCTCCTCCTCAGAATGGTATTAGGCCATACTCCACCACGCTGGCCAGTTGTGAAGTCTGCCAACCTAGTAGGGGTTGGCAGACTTCACACACCTTTGAGAACTTTTAGGGAACTCTCAGGAGTGCAGGTTTCCTCACGATGTTTTCCTTCACCGTTATAGCAAATGATATTTAATTGTTTTAAACACACGTAACTCAGAGTCAGAGGTGTCTGTCTGTGTGGGGGATCGAACTCGGACCTCCCGAGTAAGACTTGAAGTCTCAACCACTGGGCCATTACTGCTTTCTGGCCATCTATCAATCATATCAATGGCCATCTATTTGAGCATTTAACAGCAAACAGGGCTATAAAAGGGTTACTTCATATATTCGGTAGAAAATATCAAAGTAATTAAATACATATCTATTGTTTAGTTTTATTTATATACTAGTGGCAGCTGAGATTAATATTTTTTTGCATTATTATATCCTTGCGACTTCGTGACCGTGATGCTCCGCTCCTATTGGTCTTAGTGTGATGATATATAACCTATAGCCTTCCTCCAAAATGGGCTAATAATTTTTTAAATGATTTCAGTGTTAGATACATTTGTAAGAATGTATGGATGTATGGATGTTTGTTACTCTTTCACGCAAAAACTACTGAATGGATTTTGATAAAACTTCACAATAATATAGCTTACACATCAGAATAACACATAGACTATAATTAATAATGATAAAGTGTGAATTATCCAAAATATAGCGGGTGAAACCGCGGGTCCATTCCATTTATAAATTTTAATATCAATTTCGTACTTTATAAAATATAATTTTATACGAAATCGAGTAACCTAAACACTTACACTTAAACACTTACAAAACAACCTATACTAATTTGATATCTAACTGGTATACTAAAACTTGTGTAACAACTACAAAGAGTTAAGTCGTCCAAAATGTAGTTATCAGTCAGGACCAGTAGCTCCTGAGATTAGCGCATTCACGCAAACAAACAAACTCTTCAGCTTAATTATATTAGTGTGAAGTATAGATTAAGTCATACAAAAATTCTGTGTAGTACTAGTTTTATTTAATTGTAGACTCGGTCAGTAATTGTTTGGCTAGTTAGTTTTATCCCCGGTGTGATGACGTGACGCGTTGTGCAGGGCAGTTGTTGCTGGGCAGACGGCAGCGGGCGCTGCGTGCGGCTGGCCGACACGTCGCTGCTCACGCTCACCGAGGTGGAGCGGCGCGCGCTGCAGCAGGCGGCGCTGGCCAGGCTGCAGCAGTTCAACTTGGGCACTAGTATTAAGATTCCAGAAGGTTAGTACTATATTTTAAACAAAACTGTATTTATAAACAAATCGCTCTCGCTTCGTTGAGAACCGAGGAAAAAAGTGTATTTAATGGAAGTAGATTACAATCTATTTTATATATTCAAGGTGAGATCTATATACCTTTGAGTGATGTATTAATTATAACAGTAGTATTGGATATATCATTCATTAAACAAATAAACAAACAGACAAAAACTAAAAATTTTTAAAAAGTTTTATTCTATTGGGTACTTCGGACCTTCATTTGAATTGTTTTATTATATGCATGTCGGAAAATTGTAAACGATTATTCGATCATTTTGACAGTCTCGACTCTTTGTATGCCCTCGACAGTCTGACAGTAGTCTTAGTCATGCACGGTCTCTCAAGGAGTGAAGTAGTCTCTAGATAGTGTTAGCGAAAGTGTTAAGTGCAGAGTGATCTTAGTTCTGGGAGTGCTTTTCGATTAAGATCAATGTACTTTACAATGTAATTGCCATGAGGTAACTATATGCCACAAAGTTAGGTTAGGTTTATGTTAGCCTGGCTTTAGGCTTTACAGTGATTCCCTTATTTTGCTTCGACATGCATAAGCTACCAGCTACCGTGATGATTGATGATGATTTTCCTACAATTCGATCGGTATCTAATAGCAAATATAAGCAATTCTAGAAGCCATTTTCACATACACGTAATAAAAACCAGTACCTACAAGGATGGTTAAAAGTCCAGTAAACAGACAACACAACATGTACAAAATTGTAAATGTAAAGTTATGTGTCTACGCCACACTGAACGCGACCAAAGCGTCGCTGTCACCGGCGCTTACCGCCAAAATTGAGTTTGACAGATGTCAAATATATACGAGTTCAAGTTCAAGTGCGTAACCTTTTGTGATCGGTACATGTACGAATCTTCTTGTCTTCTTGTTTTTGTTCTAACTGTTACTGTGCATAATTGTTACAAACCGTATTACACATCTAAGATTCATCAAGCAGCAAGTTTTATTTTCGTGTTGTCCATCTTTCCTGAACATTAACTAACCAGATCGATTGAGATCGATAATTATGTAATCACATTCATCATGCATACACATCAAACACACAGATCTGACAAATATAAAAAATACTTTAAAGTAGTCGAGAAAATATCACTTTAATAAAATATCATAACTAAATGGCTAAAGTGTTTGAATTTGTTAGCACTGATGAAAATCCATAAAATACAGAGTGTACGTTGACCGATGTTTCCGGTGCAAAACAGTGAATATTACCGCCGTTATTCTTCTTAATTTTTTTATAATGAATGTGATGATTATTTCATAGCTCGGTGTAAATAATATTATCTATAGAGAGCCATACTGCACTTCAGACGAAAACCGAGAAATACGATAATTGTCACCCGCCGAGCTCCGTTTGACAACTGACACGAATTTATCGGAACAGAGGTTATATATATTTTTATTATAAATGGTTACGTGGGTAAAATTGAAATAAAATAAAAGGAACTACTCGCGAATACAAAGTTACAAACGGTGTTGCTAACTATAAAATGATGACTCTTGAATATAGATTTTACCAAAACAGCCAATATATTTTTAACTAAATCATTCAAAACTTACTAACTGAGCAGTTTTGTATCAATACATTGGTCAAGAAATCTTTTAAATTTTAGTGTGTATTAGTATATATTATTTTTTATATAAGATAAGCTTCCTTCGCTAAGATGAAGTGAGCTCTTTATATGAAAAATGCTAAAAAAATTGAAAAATAAAATAATAGATTAAACAAAAATACATCAGTCCATCACCCACGTATCCAATCAAATTTTAAACTCAATTTCGTACTTTATAAACTCTTACAAAAGATCCTATACTAATTTGATATCTAACGGTTATACTAAAACATGTGTGAGGTAACTACAAAGAGTTAAGTCGTCCAAAATGTATCCTAATCTATACTAATAAAGAGATAAAGTTTGTGAGGCTGTAGGGGGTCAATTCTTTGACCAATAGAAACCCACATTATTGGTGTGTCATAGCCTATTTATTAACCCCAAAAATGAAAAGACTTTTTCTTGGTAGTCGAATTTGCTGCAGTAAGTCGGAAAAAAACGTTTTTTACTACCTTAACGACGAGAGATATATGATTCATAGTTGCGAGTAGAGTATGAATGAGTGAGTGAGTGAAAAGTTACAATCAGCGAAGTAAGATCAGGTCGGCTAGTAATTTAAATGTATAGTAAAAATATGAATTGCGCCTGTCAAATAACTATCAAGACTATAGATTGACCCATCAAAGTGTAGGTTGGTGCTCTGCCAACCAATTTTTATCATAAACCGTAGATTTACGCGATTTTAATAATTCCACTATCATGTCATCACGCCGTTTTGTTATTGCCTGGCACTCACTCATATTTAAATTGGTTTTACAACTTGACGACTCTCATAGTTAATGTTTCACTATATCTCTCCAGATCATAGTTATGATGTGTAGATTTGAATTATGATAGTGGAAAATATTAAATTATTTAAATATAAATAATATTCAAATTTATTTATATCCTGTTACTAGCAACTCGGACTATGGGGTCAATAACACTACATGTTCAATGTTAAAATTCTGATTCGTTCTGTGGTATATGAGAAAGTTATTGATGCAAAACATTTGGACAGATTTGCCTGCGGGATATAAGGGATAAATTTTCACAACATATTATAGTACCCTTAAAATGTCGTCTTATAAATCAAGAGGATACAATTTGTAAAATATCTGTATTTTCTGATTTTGAATATTCTTTCTATGATAGAAACCTACACTATTGAGAACATAAAAAATTTGACACAGATACCAACAAAAGATTTGGAATCAAAACAAAAACATAATTTCCGACCAACTACAGAGTGCTCCAAATTAGTAATGGATTCCAGAGATATTAGATACTAATGTAGCTAAAAAATGTAGGCACAGGTGACCTACTCGAGTGTATCTATAAATACATTGACACATGCAAGACATGTGCTATTTGCAAATGACCGCCTTTAAATAAATACGTAGTCCGCCGTTACGCAAGCGTGACGCGCCGTGACGTCACCCGACACCGCCCAACTCGCATTACGGGATTATACAGGGGAGTTATGTGACATCTTTGACAATTATTTGTTGGTCTTTATTTAATTTATTTTAATACTAGACTTTCCTGGTTTTACACGGAATTATTCTAAAAATGTATCTCCTTTAACGGTGAAGGAACCTGCACTCCTGAGAGTTACCTAATGTTCTCAAAGGTGTGGAGAGACTGCCAACCCACACTGGGCCTCCGTGGTAGATTATGGCCTAAGACCCGGCTCAGAAATGGGGCATAAATGGGTTATGATGATGGTGATGTATCCATCTCCTTAAAAGTTTTAACGCTGTTGGAATCTCTCAGGATGGTTTCTCGAGAATATTATTAAGCTAGACCATCTTAATGTTATTAAATTGATGTTTATATTTATAATTAATAAATTAAAAGTAAAACAAAAATATGTATTTTCTCCTCAAGGATAACTGGGATAATAATTTTATTATTTTAAGTAAATGAAAATGTATTTATTTATTCATTTATTTGCTAGAATATAGTACAATAATTGGTGTTAGTAGATAACAATTGAGTTCTAATATATTCTGCCCTTTAGGCGTGGAAATATTAGTATTTATATTATATTTGTATTTATGTATTTAGAATTATGTTAAGAAAAGTAAAATAGATGAATATTAAAATTAATTGATACAAATGTCAGGTGATCTAAATATTCTTTAACAGTATAGTAACATTTCGCCATTAAAAAATCAAACATTTTCTTTTTAAATTAAATAATTATTAAATATACTGGCCTACAAAAGAAGGTATAACAGTTTTTAAATGCAACTTTCTCCTAAACTATTAAATTTAAAGACTTCAAATAAAAAACAACATTTAGAACAGTTAAATAATATTTTTTGAAACCCTTAATAACGTGTTTGTAGTCTTAAAATCACATTTTAAATAACTGGTGTTGCCTCCTCTGGGTCTGATCAAATCTTGGATGGAGGCCGCCTGTAGAGGTTGTCATAAACGAGTTTTTATATAACAATACTAAAGTTTTTAAATTATGCTTTTTATTTCAAGTTTCTAACTTAAATAGTATAGAAGTTATTGTCACCTAAGTAAAGTAAGCGTTTGCTACTTAATATATATTTTATTTTAGCCTTCCTAAGATTATCAATTGTTGCCTAAACACCTTCAGCTATTAGTTCTAAGAAGAACTTTCAGAAGTATATGTGTTACTATCCTGTAGCAGCAAGGGTTGTAGGATTCAACCTTCAGTTTGGGATGTAAACGATTAAGGAAGGAGAAGGAAGAAATGATCGTTTTCAAAAATTCAGTGATATTTACTGAGTTGTTGTTGCGGTCTTAGCAGGGTTGACAATCGTAGCTACGAGCTTGTAATGATTTTTTTTAATAATTAATGACGTCACTACTGCTAGTAGATCACAACAACCTGTATATTGTTTCATAGTTGGCAACGGCATATCGAAAATGTCGCTTACCCGATCACATGATCCCCTTTTGATGAGTTTCTTAAGATTATTTCTGATTACAACTCTTAATGTAGGTGGTTTATAATTTAAACAGGCTCAAACAAATGTTGGCAGTCGCGGAGTTTTGTGGCATTCTACACTAAGATAGTCAATATTTAATCTATGAAACTGCTCGTCAAAATTCTGCTCATTGTCGATGGGGAATTAGAGTATTAGAACACATTAATGGACACGCTTACTAACTTGTTAATATTAGCAACACTGATTATAAAGTAGTAGTTGCGAGTAGATTATTTATATTATGTCAAGTATACCGACGTGTAGACAATATATAACGTTTAGTGCGATAGATTAGTCTCAGTCTCTCTGGTGTTGTCGCGCAGTTAAGCCTCCGTTACTGAGGAGCACGTGAGTAATGTACTTTATAATTTTGATTTGAGGTGAGAGTTTGTGCATAGTAGAAGACGTCTTTAAACCTGCTCCTGGGTCTCAAGCCCCAGGCACTGCTCTGCTTCCGTCTATATTGATATTGTCGTTAGTGTTACTGCGCAGTATAGCTAATAATTTTATTAGCATCACTTTATTGACTGGTAGATCTCAATAGTTTATTTTAAGAAGAAGTTTATAATAGTGTATGTGTCTCTTTAAACTTGTCTCTGGGTCACACTGGACAGACACTGCTCATAAGGACAAAGCTTAAAGACGTCTTTTATAACCGTAAACTCTAACCTTCACCGCTCGACCTCGCTACCAAATATTAAAAGAATAAAGTACATTACTTACATGGTCCTCGATAACAGAGAACTAGCAACACGCCAACAAACAACACTCAATCATATCAAAACGAAAATTATTAATTGTCTACTCGAAATAAAATAAAATGAACTACCCGTGAACGGTAATTTATTAAGAATGTTGCTAACACTAGTCTTTTAATCGAATTACCACTCAAAAAAAAGAAGATGATAAAAATAACACAAAAAATCGTCATCATCGCAAAACATTAATGGCTCACTGCTGAGCTGGGTCTCCCTCCCAGAATGAGGAAGGGGATAATATTGACACAAAAAATCATCATCATCATCACAACCCATTAATAGCACACTGCTGAGCTGGGTCTCCTCCTCAGAATAAGGAGGGGAATAGTATTGACACAAAAAAACATCATTATCGCAAAACATTAACGGCTCACTGCTGAGACGGGTCTCCTCCTCAGAATGAGAAAGGGGATAGTATTGACACAAAAAAACATCATTATCGCAAAACATTAACGGCTCACTGCTGAGACGGGTCTCCTCCTCAGAATGAGAAAGGGGATAGTATTGACACAAAAAAACATCATTATCGCAAAACATTAACGGCTCACTGCTGAGACGGGTCTCCTCCTCAGAATGAGAAAGGGGATAGTATTGACACAAAAAAACATCATTATCGCAAAACATTAACGGCTCACTGCTGAGACGGGTCTCCTCCTCAATGAGGGAATAGTATTGACACAAAAAAACATCATTATCTCAAAACATTAACGGCTCACTGCTGAGACGGGTCTCCTCCTCAGAATGAGAAAGGGGATAGTATTGACACAAAAAAACATCATTATCGCAAAACATTAACGGCTCACTGCTGAGACGGGTCTCCTCCTCAGAATGAGAAAGGGGATAGTATTGACACAAAAAAACATCATTATCGCAAAACATTAACGGCTCACTGCTGAGACGGGTCTCCTCCTCAGAATGAGAAAGGGGATAGTATTGACACAAAAAAACATCATTATCGCAAAACATTAACGGCTCACTGCTGAGACGGGTCTCCTCCTCAGAATGAGAAAGGGGATAGTATTGACACAAAAAAACATCATTATCGCAAAACATTAACGGCTCACTGCTGAGACGGGTCTCCTCCTCAGAATGAGAAAGGGGATAGTATTGACACAAAAAAACATCATTATCGCAAAACATTAACGGCTCACTGCTGAGACGGGTCTCCTCCTCAATGAGGGAATAGTATTGACACAAAAAAACATCATTATCGCAAAACATTAACGGCTCACTGCTGAGACGAGTCTCCTCCTCAGAATGAGAAAGGGGATAGTATTGACACAAAAAAACATCATTATCGCAAAACATTAACGGCTCACTGCTGAGACGGGTCTCCTCCTCAATGAGGGAATAGTATTGACACAAAAAATCGTCATCATCGCAAAACATTAATGGCTCACTGCTGAGATGGCTCTCCTCCTCAATGAGGGGAATAGTATTGACACAAAAAATCGTCATCATAGCAAAACATTAATGGCTCACTGCTGAGATGGCTCTCCTCCTCAATGAGGGGAATAGTATTGACACAAAAAATCGTCATCATCGCAAAACATTAATGGCTCACTGCTGAGATGGCTCTCCTCCTCAATGAGGGGAATAGTATTGACACAAAAAATCGTCATCATCGCAAAACATTAATGGCTCACTGCTGAGATGGCTCTCCTCCTCAATGAGGGGAATAGTATTGACACAAAAAATCGTCATCATCGCAAAACATTAATGGCTCACTGCTGAGATGGCTCTCCTCCTCAATGAGGGGAATAGTATTGACAGAAAAAATCGTCATCATCGCAAAACATTAATGGCTCACTGCTGAGATGGCTCTCCTCCTCAATGAGGGGAATAGTATTGACACAAAAAATCGTCATCATCGCAAAACATTAATGGCTCACTGCTGAGATGGCTCTCCTCCTCAATGAAGGGAATAGTATTGACACAAAAAAACATCATTATCGCAAAACATTAACGGCTCACTGCTGAGACGGGTCTCCTCCTCAATGAGGGAATAGTATTGACACAAAAAAACATCATTATCGCAAAACATTAACGGCTCACTGCTGAGACGAGTCTCCTCCTCAGAATGAGAAAGGGGATAGTATTGACACAAAAAAACATCATTATCGCAAAACATTAACGGCTCACTGCTGAGACGGGTCTCCTCCTCAATGAGGGAATAGTATTGACACAAAAAATCGTCATCATCGCAAAACATTAATGGCTCACTGCTGAGATGGCTCTCCTCCTCAATGAGGGGAATAGTATTGACACAAAAAATCGTCATCATAGCAAAACATTAATGGCTCACTGCTGAGATGGCTCTCCTCCTCAATGAGGGGAATAGTATTGACACAAAAAATCGTCATCATCGCAAAACATTAATGGCTCACTGCTGAGATGGCTCTCCTCCTCAATGAGGGGAATAGTATTGACACAAAAAATCGTCATCATCGCAAAACATTAATGGCTCACTGCTGAGATGGCTCTCCTCCTCAATGAGGGGAATAGTATTGACAGAAAAAATCGTCATCATCGCAAAACATTAATGGCTCACTGCTGAGATGGCTCTCCTCCTCAATGAGGGGAATAGTATTGACACAAAAAATCGTCATCATCGCAAAACATTAATGGCTCACTGCTGAGATGGCTCTCCTCCTCAATGAAGGGAATAGTATTGACACAAAAAATCGTCATCATCGCAAAACATTAATGGCTCACTGCTGAGATGGCTCTCCTCCTCAATGAGGGGAATAGTATTGACACAAAAAATCGTCATCATCGCAAAACATTAATGGCTCACTGCTGAGATGGCTCTCCTCCTCAATGAGGGGAATAGTATTGACACAAAAAATCGTCATCATCGCAAAACATTAATGGCTCACTGCTGAGATGGCTCTCCTCCTCAATGAGGGGAATAGTATTGACACAAAAAATCGTCATCATCGCAAAACATTAATGGCTCACTGCTGAGATGGCTCTCCTCCTCAATGAAGGGAATAGTATTGACACAAAAAATCGTCATCATCGCAAAACATTAATGGCTCACTGCTGAGATGGCTCTCCTCCTCAATGAGGGGAATAGTATTGACACAAAAAATCGTCATCATCGCAAAACATTAATGGCTCACTGCTGAGATGGCTCTCCTCCTCAATGAAGGGAATAGTATTGACACAAAAAATCGTCATCATCGCAAAACATTAATGGCTCACTGCTGAGCTGGGTCTCCCTCCCAGAATGAGGAGGGGGATAGTATTGATACAAAAAATACAATATCTTTAAAACATTTTATACGTACACTAATTGTAAACAAACGTTACTAGCTCGTAAAATAGTTAAAGACGAAGAATTACAGTAAACTAATCAAGCTTTTATGTAAATGTAAATTAATCAAGCTTTTATCAAGATGTTATGACATCTTGGAAACTATGACATAAAATATGACGTGAGATCTGAGAATACTTTTAAAATAGAACTTTGGTATGTGAAACACTGAGCTTATCTTTATGTATCAACTAACAGATTGTGTAAATTTTGAAATATCAGTGTTTTGTGATGTCATTGAATGAGAGAGGAAATCATCCCATTACTGCTGCTCTTCATAATATATTAACTCTCACCTCCACCACTCGACCTCGCCAACTATAATAGATAATAAAGTAAAATTACGTGGACCTCCAGAAGGATGACGTTAACCACGACACTATAACACTAACTTCCATGTACACTGCGCGACAACACCAGAGAGTGACTAATCTATCGCACTAAAGGTTATATACTGTCTACGCGTCCATAATATTTATTGCTATTTATTTCGTTAAAAGTTTAGAAAACTAGTTACTAGGGAGTAAACGTTGTTGATATTTTTTTAATTTATTTTTTTGTTTTTTTTTTTTTTTTATAGATTACTAGCAGTATGGATCACATACTACTAGTATTCCCGTTACCCCTCCTAGTAAGCTAATAAATAGCTTGTGTCAGGAGTGGGCCACGTCAGTAGTCCAATGTCCGGGATTTGAACCCACGACTTGTTGATCGTGAATCCAACGCCCGAACCACTGAGCTACTGACGCTTCTTGTTGTTGATTTATGTAGAATAATAAAATAATATATACAATCATTTATAAGCATCGTATGTGCACAACGGATGGTCTATAATATTAGCTACGGGCGCAATGTGGTCAGGATATAACTAAACATTACGAGAACCTAACCTAACCAACACTCGCCTCCACTGCTCAGGCTCTCTGTATAAACTAAGGGTTAAACTCACGTAAACTTAACCTAACACAAGACGTGGCTAAGGTACTCATGTGACCTTAATCGGACAACACTATCTAGAGACTACTTAACTCCTTGAGAGACCGCGCAAAAGTAAGACTACAGTCAGACTGTCGAAGGCATATAAAGGGTCGAGACTTTTTTTATTATTCGATCGTTTACTCGTTCCCGACATATATATCTTCTTTTATATACAAAACTTCGTTTACGTCTTCCATTAAACTACGTCATTCTTTCTTCTTTTAAACATCATCATCATTCGGTATCTAATTTTCAGTCATCCCACAACATAACATGTACAACCTCTGTCATGCGTCCTTCCTTACTTTTAAATCTAAATAAAAATAATTTATAATTCCCAAATCCACATTTATACTTTTCCTTGAGTAATTATATTAGGAAAAATATACGCTATGTTTTTATATGATAACTAGTCGACCCGCGCGACTTCCTCTGCGTGTAGCTCCGCTCCTATTGGTCTTAGCGTAATAATATACGGCCTATAGTCTTCCTCGATAAATGGCCTATCTAAGACTGAAAGATTTTTTCAAATCGGACAAGTAGATCCTGAGATAAGCGCTTTCAAGCAAACAAACTCTTCTACTTTATATAGTAGTAAGATGGAGCAGATTCATTTTTAAATAATAAAAAATTAATAAGTAGTTATAATAGTTGATAATCCATAAAAGTAGCTAAAAACAAGTTTTGCTGAGAACATTGAAAATTATGCGTTAACTTTCCTAATATACGAGACCCACACTAAACTAATAGTAAAATAGTAATAGTTAAATTTTACTAGACTAGACTCGATAGATTGGTAATTAAAATGAGTTATAGTCTATACCTAGACCGACAGTATGACGGCTTTGGTAGAATACCCTCCTGGGGTTATACTTTACTACTTTTGTTTATCAGTTGTGAAACATTCAAACAAGTAAAAATGCTACTCAAATCAATGCTGCCACCGTATAACTAACAGGAGGCTACCCAAATTAGTGTAGCCAAAATCATAATAAACAAGGTCTTATTTTCCAATTACACTTGCCATCAGCAACCTCCCGACTTTACCACTCTACCTTACGATATAATAAACACACAGTCTTAACATTTTATTGCTCAGTCTATATATTTATTTATATATGTCACTTCTGTCGCGACATTTTAATATTCAACGACTTTAGATAGCGAGTAAACGATTATTATCGAATAATCGAATAATCGGCACTTTATTCAACGATTTTTGATAGCATCAAACGAGTAATTGATTATCAATTAATCGATACGCCAGCGTCATATTTCCTATTTGTTGATTTACTTTTCCCCACTAGTGGAGGGGCATCGCTACCATTGTCTAGTCCCTTTATATTCCCCGACTGCAGTATACTTTAGTCTCTCGCCAAGTCCCTTTGAGTGTGTGTGTGAGACACTGTTACACTCGCTACCTAAAGTCGTCGAATATTAAAATGACGCGACAGAAGTGACAACAAGTCGTCTTTATTATTATCCTACCCTAACTATACCCCGACATATATATAGACTAATATAATGATTCTTTAAGTTTGTTGTCTCTGGACAACAATACATGAATACAAAATAGCAGAATGGCGATGTCTTGAATTGTCTTGTCAGTTGATATTTTTAGTATTTTATTTAATATACACATACATACATAGAATATATAGAAAAGACATTACATATATGAAAAGAGTTGATGCTTTTCTCAGTCTTTCAAATTTCAAACACAAAATCAAAAATATATATATCATACAATGTAAACTATTGTGAAGTATAGCGAAGTCTAAATATATTTCGGTCTGGACAAACAAATCAGATCGGTATGCAGGAACTGAGATTACGGTAAAGCTGGGATATGCCAACACGCCGGCAGTCGGCACATACATATAACAAATGTCAATCATATTAACGTTCAACTATATCGAAAACAATAATATCGTATTTTAAATGCTTGTTTTTATATTACTAGCAACACTGTTGGTTTGCTAGCTCTGTTGCGATGGATGCGCGGATATTTAAACCTACTCCTTGATACCAAGTTCCAGGAACTGCACTTATTTTACGTTGCGAGTAATGCGAAGGTAGATATGCATTTTTATTATATATATATATATGTCGGAGAATAGTAAAAGGTTATCGATTAAATCGAATCATCATCGCTGTCTATGGCGTTGGAGTAGGTTAGTAGTCACTTCCGTTGTTTTGACAGTTTTGACCCTCGACCCTTTATATGCCATCGACAGTCTGACTGAAGTCTTAGTCGTGCGCGGTCTCCCAAGAAGTGAAGTAGTGTCTGAATAGTGATAGTGTTAGGAGTGCTGTCCGATCAAGGTCATGTGAGTACCTTACAATGTAATTACCTCGTCTTGTGTTAGGTTAGGTTTATGTGCGTTTAACCTTGGGTTTAAACAGAGAGCCTAGCAGTGGAGGTGAGTGTTATGATCATTTAAAGGATATCCTTAAACCTACACCTTGGTCACAAGTCCAAGGCGCTGCTTAGGTTTCTCTCGTAATTGTTAGAGATCACTTATCGGTTCAATAGGAGTATCTACGTTGCGTTTACCCAATATTCCATTTAATACCATCACCCCCTTTTAGTGTTCCCTAATATTCCCCATCTTCCTCCTTCCATTTCCTTTCATATCATTTAAAATCCCCGACATATATATATATATATATAAAAATTTATTTATTTGTCAAAATAGACGTAAAGTTATCATTTCTTGAAATAATAAAAAAGTATATCTTTTACCCTGACATCTGATTTATCAATCATAAATATCAATGTCGTAAGTAATTATGCTGTTATCTTTAACTAATATAAACATCAGATAATAAACTAAAATTCTAAACTTTATACTCTCCACTAGATGACACAAATTGTGCTGGAGTTAAAAATTAATTTTTTTTATCAAATATCTCTGAAACATAAATAAAAATCTACAAGTATGATAAAAATCCGCCTTAATAAAAATGCCTTAAACATAATTTACACATCCATAAAATGGGATCAGCACAGCATTCCCCTAGATCAAGCGATCGCTAATAAAACTAAGTAGAGATGAAAGGTTTCGTAATGTCGATGTTTTCTGAAGATGGAGATGACGATCTTACTGTATCGGAATTCGTGCAGTAATTGTTTATGCTAAATATACTCTGCGCATTCCGTCGCCTCGTTATATTGAAAGTGCTCGTGACACTCTTTGGGATGCAGTTTGATACTTCAGATTGTATATGATCACTATTCGGATCGGATATCCGAAATTCCTAAAATCTAGCTGAATTTGAATTTATTAATTTAATTTAATAATTTTAATTAACTATTTGCATTTGAAATCGGTAAAATGTCTTATTAAATCCAGATATATAACTACAAAATATATATGTCGGAAACTAATTAAAAGAAGAAGGATATACAATCTTTCGATAAGCATCGTATGTGCTCAACGGATGGCCTATAATATAAGCTACGGGCGCAATGTGGTCAGGATATAACAAAACATTACGATCTTGTATCATAACACTCACCTCCACTGCTTAGTTTCACTGTTTACTCTTAAGATTAGACTAACATTAACCTAACCTAACACAAGGCTAACCTAACCTAAACCTAACTCACACCTCCGACATATATAACAAAATTATATATAGATATATCGGGTTTTATTTTAAAATCTGGATTTTTTAGGACTACTTCAATCTGGATCTGGATTTGATTTAGGTCGAATTCAAAAAAACCTAAAAGTTTTAATCAAGCTCGCACGCTTCAACCGAATTTGAAACAAGCCAACGAGTAATCGATTAAAGCGATATTTTTCAATGCTTTTCAAAGCCTCATTCCGAAAGCATTCTACCAACATATGGTGACCGTCGGCTACTCTGTGGCAAACAACACAGATCGGAGATTGCACTTCGCTTTTTACTCTATGTGCAATTACAATTAATTTTCGAGGAATGCGTGTTTGTACACCAAGGTATATAAGGGACTCAGACTGTATCGTTTTACGCCAAAATTCCTTTTTATAGCATCTCAACTTATATTTAGGCGATAATTCCAAATATTTAACTTTTTTACCTTCTCTACATCTATAATTTGCCAATTTATCTGCCTGTTCATTACCCTGTAACCCAGTTTGCGATGGAACTCATTGCTACCTCAGATAGTACTTACACCTCTGATAATACTAGAGGTGCATAAGGCTATATGATATAGTGCACTTCTATCTCTACCCGAACAAACAAGTACATTTAAGCATCAATAGGTGGAAGTCCAGGCGTTGGATTAGTGATCGATAGGTCTTGGGTTCAAATCCCACTCATTGGATAACTTAATAATAATAATAATTGCAATGGACAAGGGACTGACCCCGCTCTCCTTGGCAAAAGAGAACTGGCGCAAACCTATAGTACTTAGCACCGACAACCGCAAGGAGGTATGGAAGAGCAAGGAGTTACACGGACGCTTCTACCGTGCCCTTCACGGGGACGAGGTCGACTTTAAAGCATCCGTATCTTGGCTACGGTTCGGTAACCTATTTGGGGAAACCGAAGGTTTTGTCTGTGCAATTATGGACGAAGTTATCATGACGAGAAATTACCGGAGGTATATTGTGAGGGATGGCACGGTGGACATATGTCGGGCATGTCACAGTTCGGGCGAATCACTCAGACATATTATTTCCGGTTGTCCTCGTCTTGCTAACGGCGAGTATTTGCACAGACACAACCAAGTGGCCAAGATTATCCACCAACAACTTGCTCTTCGATACGGCCTTGTGGAGTCTGAGGTGCCGTACTATAGGTATGCGCCCGACCCAGTTCTCGAAAATGGTCATGTCACGTTGTACTGGGATCGAACTATCATCACTGACAGGACTATTATTGCCAATAAGCCTGATATAGTGGTGATAGATCGATCGGAGCGCTGCACAATGATTGTTGACGTCACCATCCCGCATGACGGGAATCTCGTGAAAGCTGAGAAAGATAAACAAATGAAATATCTTGATTTAGCTCATGAGATTGTCGACATGTGGGATGTGGACTCAGCAGTCGTTGTGCCGATTGTCGTGACGGCCAATGGCCTAATAGCCAAGAGCCTCGATCAACATCTTAAGAGGCTCGCGTTGGATGGATGGGTCAAGGGCCTGATGCAGAAAGCGGTACTACTGGACACGGCACGTATCATGCGGAAGTTCCTCTCTCTGGAGCCCTGACTGTCGTTAGCTTGGACCGTGTTCCCGCTGCCGGTTGGCCTCTATTTTTTATATTTTTAAATGTATTTTGGTTTTTTTTAGATATATTTAAAAATGTAAATTGTAGGAATAGTAGAGAAATAAAAAAAAAATAATAATTTCATTTATTAAGAGCAACACAGACTCAATTTGTTAGTTTACAACTACTTCATATCTATGTTAGTAAATTAAAAGCTAATATATATCATTTAAAATTAATTACATATTACTTATTTAAATTTATTACATATTATATTAATTACCGCGATCTTCCACAAGAAATGGCACAGCAATGACCCACGTACATACAATCCAGCCTACTCGCAATCATTCTAAGGATACTGTTGGTACTGCCTTGCAGCCTACGCACCAGGGAGCCACATCTCTTTCGCATTATGGTAAAAAAGCAATCAACCCTCGCTTCCGCGAACATCCCTGATGCACTACAAAAGCGCGGCAGCCCCATCAGCATCCTAAAAGCATTATTATACTGAACACGGAGAGCATTGTAAGATTTTTGAGAGTACCTGGCCCATAGGTTGCATGTGTAAAAAGTTGTACAGTAAGCTCTAAATAAGGTAGTTTTAACATTACTTGAACAACGCGCAAACCTACGAGCCAACATATTTGCTCTCACTGACCATGATCTCCGTTCCCTTTCAATGTCTGTATCATCTTTAAGTCTGGGAGTTAAAATATGCCCAAGATATTTAAATTGTAATACTCTTTGAAGTGCAGTACCATTCAATAAAATGGGTGGAACCTCGCTTGGCACTTTAAGCACTTCCCCAGCCTCAAAGACCATAATTACACTTTTCTTAGCATTATAAATTAATCCATGTCTTATCGCATAGGACCTTAAGTGACCTACTCCTGGTATAAGCATTTAGCTTACACTAACTTGACGCTACGCATAATACTAGTACCTAGCAATCTAAACAGCTAGTAATCCTTTTATTAAAAGAAAACGTCAGTAAGTCCAGTAGCAAGTACGTCTTCACAATTAAATATGAAATTAAACCCGGCACAGCCGAGACGGTTCGGTTCGGGTTCGCGCGTTACACTTTTCTGTGAACGGTGTGCTCTTCCGGATTGTGCCGTACGAGTCTGGTTGTTGGATCGTCGAGCTACCTACTTGTGTGGTGTGTCTTGGTTCGGGTTCGCGCGTCTCACTTTTCTGTGAACGGTGTGCTCTTCCGGATTGTGCCGTACGAGTCTGGTTGTTGGATCGTCGAGCTACCTACTTGTGTGGTGTGTCTTGGTTCGGGTTCGCGCGTCTCACTTTTCTGTGAACGGTGTGCTCTTCCGGATTGTGCCGTACGAGTCTGGTTGTTGGATCGTCGAGCTACCTACTTGTGTGGTGTGTCTTGGTTCGGGTTCGCGCGTCTCACTTTGATGTGGGCAGTGTGCTCTTCTGGGTTGTACCATACGAGTCTGGTTATTCAGATTGCCGCGGATTATAGTAACCTTTTGATTCCTTTTATAATCTATTGTGCATAGACAGCGTAACCAGCATAACGAAACCACATAAGTTTCACAGCCTTTATGGTCACCAGGCGATCTCCGTTTTGACAACTGATTTAAATCTATCGGAACAGTGGTTAGGTTAGGAAAAAGGCACTACTCGCGAATAACAGTGTTGCTAACTTAAAATAATAAACCCCTAACAGTGGAGCTAGCAACATCGTTTATAACTTTATATCCGAAGGTATTCGCGGGTTCCTTTTATTTTATTCCAGTTATCAAAGGGAGCGTGCCTGGTGAGTATTATGGTTGTACATTGGTGTGTTGTCGTAATGCTGGGACTCCTTTGTGAAGGATAATAGTAGGATGCAATTTGATGAGATAAAGAAATTGCTTGTTACTTTTAGGCACATAAGATATTTCTATGCAATAAACAATGTGAATGAAAGAAAAGATAATGAACGTTAGTAATATTATGTAGAGATACAAAATAGTATCTTTATAGACAGACATTAACTATTAATATAAACTGTATAGTGTGTAGTTTATGTTTAGTTGAAATATACAAAGCATCTCATACGTTGGTGAATCACGTAATATAGTGGCAGATATTTTTATAAAGACTGATTTGTTCGCCCCCACACTGCCAGCCAGCTAATGGTCTAGATTTTGAATCAGCTGTCAGCTACAAAATATTATTAAAATTACCTTTTTTATTCCTTAATGTTAAAGACACTAAACTGAAGTAGGGCACAGTAGGAAACTTCCTGCTCAAATATGGAGCAGCCCGACTGGGATAATACCTCGACCTTACAGAAGATCACAGCTAAATAACACTACTCTAAATCAGTGTTGTGTTCCTCTTGGTGAGTAAGGTGACCAGAGCTCCTGGGGGGAATTGGGGATAGGGTCGGCAACGCGCTTGCGATGCTTCTGGTGTTGCAGACGTCTATAAGCTACGGTAATCGCTTACCATCAGGTGAGCCGTACGCTTGTTTGCCGACCTAGTTCCATAAAAAAAAAAAACACTTATGAATTTTAGCTAAATTAAAAAAGGGGGATTTTTTCATTTAAATCACTATTCAGTTTCCCATTTAAAAAAAAAAAATTCAAGCCTTGAACTTTGTGACCTTAGACCGCGCGAACGTTCAAGTCAGATTTATTCCTCCCCTTCCCATTCGGTTAATGCTGCGGTTCTGGTGAAACCGCAGTATTCCCCCTCCTCACTCTATCTTCGAGGTGGCAACGTATCTACAAAACAAGAGAAAGAGACTAGTATTCCCGATGTCTACGGGCAACGGTGGACACTTACCATCAGGTGGACCGTCTGGCTCATGTTTATAACACAAAAGTTAGTAGAAATTATTTTAAGTATTATACACTGATTTTCAAGACAATGTTAAAGGAGTCAAACTTGTAATGCGACGCAATCAAAAGATACGGCCATTCATGCCGTTAATCGTACATTACATTATGAAAACAATATGTTTGTCTTTGTTAAACTGATCACAGATTGTGCGGAACTTTCGGTGCTCGAGTACAACTCGCACTTATCGGGATTCAATCCCCAATCCAAAGATTTTGGCGAGATTGATTATTAGTTTCGTAGTTTCGGCGGTAAGTCGAGTCTTTTTATTCAATATAGTCCTTGAACTTTTTGCCTTTCCTTTATTTTTATGTTTGCTAAATTATACTATACAATTATTTAAAATCTAATTTGTATTTTTTTACATTTTTAAAATAATTAAAAAAAATAACATAAAAAAATGTTTCAAAAGAAATTCAAAAATAATTTACAAAAATAGTAAGATAATATTTTTATTATGTTTTAAATGTATTGAGACTTTGTTTATTCGAATTAAAATTAATATTAGTTTTGTTATTTGTAGTATTTAGTGGAATTCGAATAGTATTCTCAAGTCGATATATACTATATCGACCAGGCTGAATTGTAATGAAACATTTGTGCACTCTTAATAATCTTAAATGTGAACGAACTAAAAACGTTCTGTTACAACCCTACATAGTATGTAGTTAGTGCCGCGTTGGCGCTTCTATTGTTTAATTACTTTCTACATTTATTTTATTACATTTTTCCATATTTTCGAGTTAGTTGGGTTTTGGTCGCGGTAATGGGCAGTAGTTCCCTAACACTTATGTAGAGTGCACAGACAATTACCATATTGTATTTTCTCTGCAAATAAAAGTGTTAAGTGTAAAGTGTAGTTTTTTTTAAAACTGAATGTGACGGTGCCGTGAAACAGTTCGTTTCCCATTCCCCTATTTATTCAAGATTCAGTTCTGATTAATATTTTTGTTGAAAAATGTATGCAGTTTTTCAAAATATGTAAAATTAAATTAATAAGAAAGTTTTGTGTGTGACGTAAAATAAGAAATTTTCATAACCATATTTCAATTTACTCAGGCCTCTATTTATATTTAAAATACAGATAAGAGCACATATGCAAATCAGCAAAGTGGGTGTTACATCCGCAGCATATGTTCATAAAATAATGAACTAATTCTATTTATTTACTTGTAACCAAGCGCACCGCCGAGCGAGCTCACGTTGAGAAATTCTGACAAAATCTCATCACAAATATAATTAATTTATGAAATCACGAAAACAAACTAGATTTTTATTATCCGTCTAGATTGAACTGGCAATAAACGCGCCGTCGTGCCAATACTCTTAACACAATAAAAAATGCAATTGCTGTCTCCTCCAATAGTATCTTGCACCCCTCACAAATATATAATGAGGTGAGAGCTAAAAAATTCGGCCAAGTGCGAGTGTGGAAGTCGCGCTCTGAAGGTTCTCTACAATATCAATAAAGGGACAAACAATATCAAATTTTGATATTCGTGTGCGGGTTAAAATATTATTAGGGCCACTTTCTCCCGACATTAGTAGTTAGTTAGACATATTTATAATTACTTACATAAAGAATATAAGAAAACATTTTTGACAAAAATAATGCAATAAAAAATAACTTCACTAAAATGATTTTAAATTTTTAAAAGATTAGGTCGGCGAAAAAGTTTTTTCGCATTATAGTATGCATGAACTTGTAATAAAATCTCTTTGGCTATACTATTTGTATCTGCCTGGTTTTGGTATCATTACAAGTTTACATTTTAAAGAAGATAATTCCAAATTCAAATTAGGAACATGTGTGATTTTTATTTGTTTTTCTTACTGTGAAGATGAGTGAATCTAATGAAGAAATTCGATACATTTTAAAATTGTACTACAAAAAAGGTAAAAATGCAACGCAAGCCGCGAAAAGAATTTGCGATGTTTATGGACCTAGTGCAGTGTCTGTGAGAGGAGCACAAATTTGGTTTAAGCGTTTTCAATCCGGAAATTTTGATGTCAAAAATGCACCTCGCTCTGGTCGCCCTATTACGGATAAAAAGGGTGCCATTTCTAAAAAGTGGAGCAAGATCAGCATATCAGTAGTTACGACGTAGCTGAAGAACTGGGAATTGACCACAAACCAGTTTTGGCGCATTTGGAAAAAACTGGGTACACAAAAAAGCTCGATATTTGGGGACCTCACGAGCTCACTGAAAGAAACCTAATGAACCGTGTACTCATTTGTGATTCTTTATTACGACGTAATGAAACCGAACCATTTTTAAAGAAGCTGATAACTGGTGATGAAAAGTGGATCACGTAGGACAAGGACGAGAGAAGAAGGAGGTGTTAATGTATCCGCCGTATAGTCCTGACCTTGCACCTTTAGATTTAGGCAGTGTCAGGTTAACATCACGAGGGGACTGCCAAAACTACTTGTCGCGGTTTTTTGATAAGAAGCCCCAAAATTTGTATAGCAATGGGATCATGTCCCTACCTACAAGATGGCAAGAAGTTATCGAACAAAATGGTACCTACATACTTTAGTTAAATGTAAATAAACTATATTAAAAAATGTTTTGAATTTTCTTAAAAAATGCGAAGAAACTTTTTCCCCAACCTAATACGTATTGTCAAATATAGAACCTCCTTCTTTTTTAGAGTCAAATAAAATATTATACAAGTTGTCGCTTAACAACATGTCATAGCGTCAACAGGTTGCTAGGATTCGCTTAGAATTCGATGTTTGCGATTTCACTAATATTCGAATATTTTATACATATACACATCTTTAGTACAGAATTAAATCCTGATAAACGTTAAGCTAGAAGGCTTTGGAAATTTTAGTAACTGGAAGAAGTGCTTTACTTTAAATTTATTTTATGTAACAGTCTAAAAATTAAAAATTTAATAAATTATTTAATATAATTTTACTAAATATTCTGTTTAAATACTTTTTTGCGTTACAATTATTTCTTTCTGTCTTGGTATAAATTTATTTATTTTACTTTTAACTCTAGTTTAAACAGCAATCAATAAATGGCCATATTTATTGATTGATTACACTTAGAAATTAGATTTTTTCACAGCTTCAAGATATTATTACATGTTTAGTATTAACTTAAATTTAATAGCTTCACGTATTCTTTAAATAATGCTTCAAAACTCTGAATATATAAAAGATATTTTTTTTTGTGATGTAACAACAAATTGCCATTTTTCGAATTTTTCCACATACTACTGCTATAAGAACTTACTTCTTACCAAATCATTAATTATGTTCCTAGGTCAAAAGAAGCCTGGGAATTTTAATTTATCTTTAAAATTAAAATTATATCACATGAGATAAAAGTGGCTGTATCTTTTCATTTAATTGACTTAGCAGTTTGATCTTTTACATAACCGAAAAACTAGAGGCTTAAATATTTGATATAAATTTCAACTTGATATCTTCACGTTTTTCTGAGAAAAAGGGTCTGGCGTGACAGTCAAAATAGTTAATTTTGTAGTGATGTAGAAATTGTTTAGTGCACCGCATGCACCATGCACATATGAACGGTGCGTCTCTACTCAATGCAATACAATAAGTAAGTTTATTTCTGAATTCTATAGGAATAATTTCTCATTTTACAACATTTGTTTAACTTGTAAAGTTCGTGTGTAAGTTCTTCTAAAATTAGGAAAAAAATAATTTTTATCTACCTCCTGGTTTCCGATTGAACTTTAATTTAACAGATTTAGATGAATACTGTGACAATATAACATTTTGGTCTGATCTGGTGATGAAGTTATATTTAGTGCAATATATTTTATTAACATGAGAACTAAAACTAAAAGCTTTTAATTTGTTCATAATCACGACCCGTCAATGGCCCACTTGCTGAGCCGGGTTTCCTTCTCAGAATGAGGAGGGTATTAGGCCATAGTCCACCATGCTGGCCCAGTGGAGCAGACTTCACACACCTTTAAGAACTCTCACTCGTGCAGATTTCCTCACGATGTTTTCCTTCACCGTTAAAGCAAGTGATATTTAATTTTTTAAAACACACATAACTGAGAAAAGTCAGAGGTGTATGTGTGGGGGGATCGATCTTGGACCTCCCGTGTAACACATTGAAGTCTCAACCACTGGGCCATCACTGCACTAATTGTACTTAATTTTTTATTAATTAAACATGCAAACTGTTCACTTGATGATGCACATCTTAATTTGTGAAATAAAGTAAATATTTTGTAATCTAGAAAGATGTTTAATCATAAAGCTCTTTGTTACTGAAAATGTCTATATATATTCTTGTCGAGTACTTTCTTCTATTTGATATCTCATAAACGATCTTGTATGCCTCAATGTGATGATATTGTTATAATACTCATCATGAACAAGTTAGAGAAGTCCTCAAAGGCCTCTCCATAATTTCTGTGAAAATATATCATTATATAAATGTCCATTTAAGACAATGTGTGAATAAACCAACAAACATTTGCAGTTTATTATATAACATTAACAAGGATGTTTGGTTATTTAAGTCTCCTGCCACACTATAAGTTCAAGATGCCTAAAATAAACTCATACAATGTAAGCACTTGAGTCTTGATGTTACAACACATTATTTTTAGATTAACTCAATTTCAAACAAAACAACAAATCATTCTAAATTAAATTTTCTATTTTCATCATTCTTTTTCTGTTATTATGGCCCAAGATCTGGCATTCATAACGGAATCAGTACAACTGTTATTTTAATAAACAAACGTTTCTATATGATTGGCAACCGGTCTCTGTTTCATTATAATATAATTTTATTATCACTCTACTGTTAAATAAACAATCTAAGCAGACTAACAGTATGACGGCTTGGGACTATACAGAGCTGTAGAAACATAACTAACAGGATGCTACTTAAATCAGTGCTACCAACATCTTAATTAACAGGATGCTACTCAAATTATTGATGTCAATATCTTAACAAACAGGATGCTACTCAAATTAATGATGCCAATATCTTAACTAACAGGATGCTACTCAAATTAATGATCCCAATATCTTAACTAACAGGATACTACTTAAATCGATGATGCCAATATCTTAACAAACAGGATGCTACTCAAATTAATGATGCCAATATCTTAACTAACAGGATGCTACTCAAATTAATGATCCCAATATCTTAACTAACAGGATACTACTTAAATCGATGATGCCAATATCTTAACAAACAGGATGCTACTCAAATTAATGATGCCAATATCTTAAGTTACAGGATGCTACTCAAATCGATGATGCCAATATCTTAAGTTACAGGATGCTACTTAAATCGATGATGCCAATATCTTAACTAACAGGATGCTACTCAAATTAACGATGCCGATATCTTAACTAAGAGGATGCTACTCAAATTAACGATGCCGATATCTTAACTAACAGGATGCTACACAAATTAACGATGCCGATATCTTAACTAAGAGGATGCTACTCAAATTAACGATGCCGATATCTTAACTAACAGGATGCTACTCAAATTAACGATGCCGATATTTAACTAACAGGATGCTACTCAAATTAATGATCCCAATATCTTAACTAACAGGATACTACTTAAATCGATGATGCCAATATCTTAACAAACAGGATGCTACTCAAATTAATGATGCCAATATCTTAAGTTACAGGATGCTACTCAAATCGATGATGCCAATATCTTAAGTTACAGGATGCTACTTAAATCGATGATGCCAATATCTTAACTAACAGGATGCTACTCAAATTAACGATGCCGATATCTTAACTAAGAGAATGCTACTCAAATTAACGATGCCGATATCTTAACTAACAGGATGCTACACAAATTAACGATGCCGATATCTTAACTAAGAGGATGCTACTCAAATTAACGATGCCGATATCTTAACTAACAGGATGCTACTCAAATTAACGATGCCGATATTTAACTAACAGGATGCTACTCAAATCAATGATGCCAATATTTTAACAAACAGGATGCTACTCAAATCAATGATGCCAATATCTTAACTAACAGGATGCTACTTTAATCAATGATGCCAATATAGTATCTTTACTAACAGGATGCTACTCAAATCAATGATGCCTATATCTTAACTAAGAGGATGCTACTCAAATCAATGATGCCAATATCTTAACTAATAGGATGCTACTCAAATTAACGATGCCGATATCTTAATTAACAGGATGCTACTCAAATTAACGATGCCGATATCTTAACTAACAGGATGCTACTCAAATCAATGATGCCGATATCTTAACTAACATGATGCTACTCAAATCAATGATACCGATATCTTAATTAACAGGATGCTACTCAAATTAATGATCCCAATATCTTAACTAACAGGATGCTACTCAAATTAACGATGCCGATATCTTAACTAACAGGATGCTACTCAAATCAATGATGCCGATATCTTAACTAACAGGATGCTACTCAAATCAATGATACCGATATCTTAATTAACAGGATGCTGCTCAAATTAATGATGTCAATATCTTAACAAACAAGATGCTACTTAAATCAATGATGCCAATATCTTAACTAACAGGATGCTACTCAAATCAATGATGCCAATATCTTAACTAACAGGATGCTACTCAAATCAATGATGCCAATATCTTTACTAACAGGATGCTACTCAAATCAATGATGCCAATATCTTTACTAACAGGATGCTACTCAAATCAATGATGCCAATATCTTTACTAACAGGATGCTACTCAAATCAATGATGCCAATATCTTTACTAACAGGATGCTACTCAAATCAATGATGTCAATATCTTTACTAACAGGATGCTACTCAAATCAATGATGCCAATATCTTTACTAACAGGATGCTACTCAAATCAATGATGCCAATATCTTAACTAACAGGATGCTACTCTAATCAATGATGCCAATATCTTTACTAACAGGATGCTACTCTAATCAATGATGCCAATATCTTTACTAACAGGATGCTACTTAAATCAATGATGCCTATATCTTAACTAAGAGGATACTACTTAAATCAATGATGCCAATATCTTTACTAACAGGATGCTACTCAAATCAATGATGCCTATATCTTAACTAAGAGGATACTACTTAAATCAATGATGCTAATATCTTTACTAACAGGATGCTACTCAAATTAACGATGCCGATATCTTAACTAACAGGATGCTACTTAAATCAATGATGCCAATATCTTTAATAACAGGATGCTACTCAAATCAATGATGCCGATATCTTAACTAACAGGATGCTACTTAAATCAATGATGCCAATATCTTTACTAACAGGATGCTACTCAAATCAATGATGCCTATATCTTAACTAAGAGGACGCTACGCAAACTAGTGTTGCTTACATCATAATTAATACCACTTAAAATCTTTTTATATTTGTTGATGTGAAAAAAATAATTTTATTATGAATATTTTTTTTTTCAATTGAAGCTTCTTAAGGATTCTTAGTTGACGTGTTTAATAGGTCTATTTGTTTTTAATTTTCAATTAATTTTTTCGCTAAGCACAGTTTGAAGAAATGTTTATTCATTTACAAAATTCATTATCTATTTATTTATTTATTGTAAAATAGCGTCATTGAAAGTGATCGATTAAGACAATTAACATTTTAATAGCACTGTTGACAACGTTTGAGTGGCTATTACTTTTACTGGTTTGTTCTAAAATATCAACAAATTTACAAGCTCTGCTTCAATAAATTTAATTTAAAAAAAAAAATTATATATTAAACCAGTCGACCTGCGCATTCGTCCGCGTGTAGCTCCGCTCCTATTGGTCGTAGAGTGACGATTTATAGTCTATAGCCTTCCTCGATAAATGGGCTATCTAACACTGAAAGAAATTTTCAAATCGGACCAGCAGTTCCTGAGATTAGCGCGCTCAAGCAAACTAACAATCAATCTCTTCAGCTTTATATATTAGTTTAAGATAAGATATACTAAATATTGACTTGAGTGTTTACTATTAAACATCACGTCTTTGATACTTTTACTACCTTAGTTAAATGTTAAATTTATATAAACTTTTTTTATGAATGGCAAAACCTGTTCTTGGGTCTCAAGCCCCATGCCTACCTTATATAAAGTACAAATTATTATTGTCTTTTTGGTGATACAGTGCAGATTATCATATACAGTTAATAAAATTGATAGTAAGCTTTTACATCTAATTTTGTGGCTATTGGATGACATTGATAACTTTTTTTTGTATTGTAGCCTATTAATATCATGCTGTATCTTAGATCACATATTTACCAATCTATTTTAGTGTTATTATTTCGTGTCACAATGCTCTTAGTGCTGTCAGTGTAAATCTCATCTAACATAATGAAGCGGCTTCGTTTATGCGGTGATAAAATTATTTTTAATTTACAACATAAGTGTTTTTAAAATTCATTTTAATAGTCTTCAAATAGACGACACTTTCGTAATACAACAAAAATACATCACTTCTATTAATTTTTTTATAGCTTTTAGAATAGAAATACCTAATATCTAAAGTTGGCTAAATATCTCGCAAGGTTTATTCAACGGCAAGACAAGTGGGAGTAACGATCATCACGACCCTTCAATGGCCCACTGCTGAGCCGGGTCTCCTCCTCAGAATGAGGAGGGTAGTAGGCCATAGTCCACCACGCTGGCACAGTGCGGGTTGGCAGACTTCACACACCTTTGAGAACTTTTAGGGAACTCTCAGGAGTGCAGGTTCCTCACGATGTTTTCCTTCACCTTTAAAGCAAGTGATATTTAATTGCTTAAAACACACATAACTCAGAGTCAGAGGATCGAACCTCGGACCTCCCGAGTAAGACTTGAAGTTTCAACCACTGGGCCGTTCAAGTATACCGACGTGAAGACAATATATAACCTTTAGTGCGATAGATTAGTCTTAGTCTCTCTGGTGTTATCGTGCAGTGTACATGGAAGTTAGTGTTATAGTGTCGTGATTAAGGTTACCCTTCTCGAGGTCCACGTAAGTTTACTTTATTATCTATTGTAGTTAGCGAGGTCGAGTGGTGGAGGTGAGAGTTAATACATAATAAACCTGCTACTGGGTATCAAGCCCCAGGCACTGCTCGCCTCAGTCTAAATTGCACGTGTATACGTATTGCTGTATGGGTATCATATCTCTCTCATTCTAGGACTGAAACTAGTAATGAACGATGAATGTTATGATCATTGTAACCTAGACTTCGGTCACATGGCCTAAGCTTTAATTCCAGTCACGGCATTAAAAAGAGTATTGATCCGGACACCACGAACCATATGTTATCTTATGATTCGTATAATAAGTATTAAACTATGTTTGGGGTTTAGTATCCTGCTACTTATCTACAAATGCATATATAATAGTCACAACTTTTTCAGAGCTCGACCTAACTACCTATCATATCATCATCATCATCACGACCCGTTAATGGCCCACTGTTAAAGCCGGGTTTCCCCTCGGAATGAGGAGGGTATTAGGCCATAGTCCACCACGCTGGCCCAATGCGGGTTGGCAGACTTCAAACACCTTTGTGTTATTTAATTCCTTATAACACATATAACTAATAAAAGTCAGGGGTTTTTGCTCAGGATCAAATTCGAACCTCCCGAGTTAAAGTCCTAACAACTGGGCTATCATTGCTTTTTTCCCTATCATATAGCTTAACTGAATAATAAACTTAAAGATTGACGTGATTCTCAAAAATCTCTTATTGTGCTTATCACCAGTAAAGTGGAATGTATTGTTATTATCCACGTAGTTGAATTAATTGGCGACCAATGTTGCTAACAAAATAATCTATTACTTTCTAATGTGAAGATGTAAAATTGCCTGTCTTTTCCCCTTTAAAATGTTAATAAACTGAAAATATCTGACCCAGGTGACAATCATGACACCAATGCTCGCGAGTAACACCACAGCGTGAATTTTCAATCTAAATTCCTTTGGAAATAGCCGCTTTTTCAGCTACTTGTTATTGAGAGACAGAATTAGATTAAGAGTAAAATGTACAAGAATATTCTGATTGTTGTCTTAAATAAATTTATCTTGCTTTCTTAAATGTACGGAGAAAATAGATTGGGATTTTCCCACATCTGCTCACGTCAAAAAATCGTTGCGTTAATTTATTTGATAGTTGGATAGAGAAAATCCGAACGAAAGCGAACCGATAAAAAAAGAGTTTGTATGTTTATAAGTAGTTATCTAAAATTACCTTTTACGTCAGCATTTTAATATTAATATTCAGAGAAAATGTTTTTAATAATTTGTACTTCCTAAAAAATTTATTAATTCACATTGACACAATAACTATATTATTTATGCAGTGTTTGGTGGTTACAGGACTTGTTTAAATTATAAAAATAATTCACTAAAGATTGAGTGGTGCCAACATATATAAAAAAAAAATAACTGAAAAACACGCCTGAATAAACATATGTTCATTTAAAAACATTTTTGAGTTATGTGTGTGTTAAGCAATTAAATATCACTTGAGAGTTAAAGAAACACACGTGAGAGTTCTCTAAAAATTCACAAGGGTGTGTGAAGTCTGTCAATCCCTCTCATTCGGAGGAGGGGACACGGCCCGGCAGTGGGCCATTAATGTTTTGTGATGGTGACGATGTTTAAAACCTACTAACGTAACGTTTAAATTATTGTTTTTTTTTTTACTTGGATAAGTATAGTGTATTCATCATCACGACCCGTCAATGGCCCACTGCTGAGCCGGGTCTCCTCCTCAGAACGAGGAGGGTATTAGGCCATAGTCTACCACGCTGGCCCAGTGCGGGTTGGCAGACTTCACACACCTTTGAGAACTTTTTGGGAACTCTCAGGAGCACAGGTTTCCTTACGATGTTTTCCTTCACCGTTAAAGCAAGTGATATTTAATTGCTAAAAACACATATATGTATAGTGTATTATTTAAATACAATTCGGACTTTAATTATGTGTAGAGTAAAACAAAAAGCATATTGAAAAATCAAGTTTGTAATTCAAAACCATTACTAGGGTTTTTCTGTATCAACAATTGATTTTGGCTCTTATGGAGAGTTAAGAGTTTGGCCTCTATCAACCGAAATTTATATATACAAATTTGTGTATTGAAAATTAAAATTTGGAAACTATATTCGGTCGTATATAGAGATAATTGAAAAAGCAGTTATGGTCTGTACGCTAACCAAACAGTATGACGGGTAGATTAGAATATCCTCCTGGGGATTATAATGATTCTTTCTTGATGGCGTATTTATTTACTTCTTCGAGTAATGCTTATCAGTTGTCCAACATTCCAGAAAGTAAAAATGACATTAAAATCAATACTACCAACATCATAAATAACAAATTGAGGATTGTGGAGAATCTTTGGTATCTCCCCATCTAACACACAGTATTTGTTTAGGGTTATAGATAATAAACACCTTGGTGGTAGAGGATCAGTTCCCGGACTGGCTTGCGAGCACTAGCATGCGAACCCGACTGCCAAGTGTCTTAGACGCTTTCCGGTCAAACCACACGTGGGCCAGACTTACCCACGCCCTCTCCAATGCCATTAATGCTGCGGATCTAGTGTACTCTGGGCTCCCTCTCCCCACTCTATCTTCGAGGATGCAATGCATCGACTAAACAAGAGGGTATCTCTGTCTGTGTATGTCCATGGGCGATGGTGTGGACTCACCATCAGGTGGACCATCTGCTCGTTTGCACCTTATCTACCATTAAAAAAATACTTATAATCATAAAACTAATATTGTAAAAATAACTAAAGTGAAGATGAAACCCGAAGTGGTGCAACTCGATACTTGTTTTGATGAATTCTTGGCGACGCCGCGCATTGCATGGACTTAATTAATTTTGATTTGCGTATGAATAAAAATACCTGAGTATATTGGTTTAGAACATTCTGGAGGTTGGTTGACCTCATCTATGTACATAATATTGTTTTTCCTCTCCCATCTTAAAGAAATGGCAGACGAGTTATTTTTATACCAAATTTAAATATAAACTTACAAGCAATTTGAAATGAGTTCAGTTTAAATAAAAATATTGCCTAAAACATTAGAATATTGAATTGAATCAGGCGTTACTTTGAGGAAATTCATGATTGTAAAGGAATTTTGAACAACCCGACTCGTACAGCACAACCCAGAAGAGCACAGCGTCCACAGAAAAGTGAAGATGCTTTGGTTCGGAGCGAAACGTACGTCGATTATCGAGCGATCTACTTGTGTGGTGTGTCCTGGTTCGGGATCGCGCGCCTTACTTTTCTGTAGACGGTGTGCTCTTCTGGGTTGTGCCGTACGAGTCGGATTGTTCAGAATTCCGCAGATTATAGCAAGGTAACCTTTTTGATTCCTTTTTAATGTACACTAGTACATTAGACAGGTAATTTTAAGTAAAATATTCTCATGCAATTTACATTTAAAAAAAAGAAATTATAGCGTATGAAAGTTTAATTATAATCTACTGAAGGTCTAATTATTGTATTTATTTGTACAGATAACGCAGCAGCGGTCGCAACGAAGCCAAAGAGACGAGCGTACTTGCTGAAGAGGAAGGCGCTCACCACCGGCTTCTTTGACCAGAGCCGGGCCAAGGACGGGGATAAGGAGAAAGGTAACCTAAATATTAATATCTATCACTCACCATCACTATAAGCTGTACATATACCATTTATGTGGTCAAATGTTTAAAATCAATTGTATCCTTTTTCTAATTGTCCTATCGAAATGTTGCGTACACAGAGAATGAGACTAGAGCTTCTATTGTAGCAAGTACATGACTACTAGTAACTTGTCTATTTTAGCCACTTTTATCTCACTTCTTTTCTATTAGTCCTATGACTGAGATTGGAGATAGGCGTAGCTTCCTGGCGTGTTCTAATCATGCTACGATGATCACGAATCACATGTGATAAATAAAAAGAGAATGCTAACACGTCGTAGCTCTACAATCGTAGCCATTCCCGTAGCAGTTCTACAATTATTTTTCGCCTGTAAGGATCATATTTACTAAACATTTTCAAATATTGTTTTGTTTATTTAAAGTGCCACTTTTTGTATTCTGCTAATCTATAGCAAACTTTTATAATTGCATAATATAGATCCCCAGTAATTATTTAAAATAACGTATCATTGACTTTCAAATATTTTGTTCCACTGCATTTTATTTTATTTGACAACAATCGTTTGTTGCCTAGTAGTTAAGACATCAGTGTCCTACTCAGGAAGTCCGAGTTTGATCCTGGCACACGCCTTTGACTTTTCTGAGTTATGTGTGTCTTAAGAAATTAAAAAGGAATCCTGCACTCCAAGTTCTCTGTCGGCGTGTGAAGTTTAGCAATCTGCACTGGGCCTAATCCCCTCCTCACTCTGAGGAGTTGACTTTGCTCGGCAGTAGGCGATTAATTGTGATGATAATGATAACTGTCAACTATAACTTTTTTGGCTACGTTATGGAGCATTTTTTCACTTAAAATGTTATTGTGCTACAATCATCACTGTTTGTTAACTGTTATCTCTTTTTCTTGGGCTATTCTAGAATTATATTCAACTAATTTCTTAAGAAGTAGATTCTATTATACTTACAGATTCTATTATACTTACTACTTACCTAGCAGCTTCATTAGGCTTGTTCCAATGTAAGGAACAAATATCGTAGCCGGATTAGCTGCTTCCATTTTGTTCCCTGGTTATCATCTTCATCCGCATGCTCAGCTGATTGTGATAGAAAAGACAGTAGCGCATTTTTATGCGCTCGTATAGTTTATGGCGTAATTAATAAAATAATTTTAACTATAACTATAAATACCGCTAAAACTAAATATATTATATTCGCACAAATCGGTACCCCTAGTTGCCTGAAAATAAATGGGGAAGCCATTCATAAAACACACTGAAAAATATCTTGGACTGACTTTAGACAAACAACTTACATGGAAACCTCATGTTGAAAATATCCGTAATAAGTTGACATCACTTGCAGGTTCTTTACATTGTATAGTTAGATGTCTCCCAAGAAAAGTTAGATATATACTCTATAATTCTCTAGTCAAATCACATTTAGATTACCTAATCGAGATATGGGGGACAGCAGCAAACATACATCTACAAAAACTACAAGTAGCTCAAAATAAAATACTATTTGGGTACGACTACCTAACAAGTACTACTAAAATATATAAAGGATCCAGACTTATGAATCTAACAAAACTTTATGAATACAGTACATGTTTGTTAATTCAAAAAATAATAACTAAAAACATAAATTCAAAAATCAAATTTACAAAAAAGGCACAGATTTCAAAACGCTCAATAAGGAAAATTAATGATATATATAGTAGAAGACCTCGAACAAATAATTATGGGAAGAAAAATATCATGTTCGAAGGGGTTCAACTGTATAACAATTTACCAAATTAAATTAAGGAAGAAAAAAGATAAATATTTTCAAAACTATTATAAACCTAGAAGCGTCAGTAGCTCAGTGGTTCGGGCGTTGGATTCACGATCAACAAGTCGTGGGTTCGAATCCCGGACATTGGACTACTGGCGTGGCCCACTCCTGACACAAGCATTTAGCTAACTAGGAGGGGTAAAGGGAATAATAGTAGTATGTGATCCATACTGCTAGTAATCTTTTAAAAAAAAATTTATTTAAAAAAAAAAAATACACTATATCTGCAAATAGTTTTATTAGAAACAAATTAATAAATAAATAAGTAATAATAATAATTAAAAAAAAAACGAATGTTGTATAAAACTTTAATTAAAATTATATACATAGTAAGTTTTTTAAAAGACGCTAACGCTTTGTTAACAACTATTGTTACTTCATAGAAACATTTGTAAAATACCCTCTAGTTAAAAAGTTGAATGACAAAATTTATGTATGATTTTAGTAAATGTACGACTTATTTTATAACTAAATCTTTTTTTATGTATTTTCTCTTTAAGCGAATTCTGTAAATCTTTTGAGAAAATAAATTCTTTAAACCTAATTTTATTTAGCAAGTTCAGACAATTTAATCAATACATACTATTATTGAGATAACATAGTAAAATCCATACGGATGTGTCATAGATTCTGGCGGTGTGACAACACTGTAGGTATCAATTACCCAATGAGTTCAGTGGATGAGTAACGTCTGCCAATACTGTGGTGTCGGGTTCAATGACGAGCATATTAGTATAACATATAACTACTTCTGTCTGGATCTGTGCTCTACTGACAATTTGATTTATTTAAACTACACTTTAATATTCTAAAATATTCTGAAATACAAAGGATTCTTATTTTTTTTAAAAGGCTACAACCAATTTTTTTTCCATGTATAGATCTTTAGGTTTATCTAAAACAATTTACAAACTTGATATATAAAATGTTTATATAATAATAGTATATTTTTAATGATACTGTTTTTATACTGTACGCTTGTTTCAAGCTAAACTCAACTAAGATCTCCTTCAGTTAAATTCATTTCGATTTCAATCTATTTCTGAATTATAACTGTTCTTTACAATGCACAAAAGTCGCTGTGCAAAGTGAATATCTAACTAATATGGCTTTTAAAAAATTTAAACAAGTGTGAAATGAAGAGCCCGAACTAAGTTTTCGAAACTATTACTACTACATAATGAAACTGTTAATTTAAAGTAGTAGAGATTAGTTTATAACTCAATCATGTTAGTAATCTTATACTAATATATAAAGCTAAAGGTTTTGTTTCTTTGAACGTGCTAATCTCAGGAACTACTGGTCCGATGTAAAAAAAATCTTTTACTGTTGGATAGTCCATTTATTAAGGAAGACTATAAGCTATATATCATCACGCCACGACCAATAGGAGCGGAGCTATATGCGGACAAAGTCGCAAGGGTCGACTAGTAATATTGTTCAAAAATTAATATTCGCAGGTAGTTCATTTTATTTTATTTTATTTCGAGTAGACAATATATCACTTTCGTTCCGATAAGATTGAGCCAGTATGTCAAGTGGTATCGCGCAGTACATATTAAAGTAGTGAGACTAATAGTGGTGTGTTGTTGGTGGCGTGGTGTTAGGCCTCCGTTATCGAGGAGTACGTGAGTAATATACTTCATTATTCAGTCGCGATATCAAGCGGTGGTGAGGTCAAGGTGAAAGTTTATGCAAAGTAGAAGACTTCTTTAAACCTGCTCCTGTGTCTCAGGCACGTTACGAGCAGTTACTGCTCTTAATATTCATTGCGTAAGTCTCTAAAGGAATATCAAAAAAAGAGTTTGTCCTCTTACAATCAACGATTGGTAAAATTTAACATGACTTCCCTCGAAAAATGTTTTGCCGTGAAACTACTGTAATAAAGCTCTTTAGGTATGAGGAACAGGATTAAAGGGCCCGGCCCTTCTACTACCAGTAAACTCTCTCCTTCATTGTAGATAAAAATCACTTACCTGATCATCATGAATACTGAACTAAACGCTATTGACACTGATCTCCAAACCTGTTATACCTACGCTTATACATCTTCTACAGTAGAGTCGCGATGACATAAAATGAACACCCACGAACACAAAGTTATAAACAATGTTGCCAATTTCTCATAATTAAATTACTCTAGGTAAATATTTAATACTTTTGGGTATATTTTATGTTAATTCGACCAATGTCACAACACTACTTACTACTTACTAAAAACAAAACTGTCTGTCCACAATTATTAAATAAAATATACTAATAGCCCCACTCAGATGTCACTCGCGTCTTAATATAACGCCATTAATTAGAAATACTATTCCCCTTTGCCGCTTAGAGAGCATCTCGTAAGAGCCGAGTAACCCAGCACCCCCTTGGTGGTTGGGAATCAGTTCCCCGACTGGCTTACGACCACCAGCATGCGAATCCGACCGAAACCGCAGCATATTTTTCTTCTCTCCCCCTCCCCACTCTATCTTCGAGGATGCAACGCATCAACAAAACAAGAGGATATCTCTTGTTTTGCCGATGTCCATGGGCGATGGTGGCCACTTACCATCACGTGGGCCATCTGCTCGTTTGCATGTAATGTACCATAAAAAAAAATACTTCGTAGATGCGCCTTTAAAGCCAATTGTCCCATTGCAGGGTTGTGTAAGGTAGTAAATGTTTACTCTGACCTAATTGACATTCACTTTGATTCCCCCAACAAGATCCTAAAACTATTTTAAAATCAATTGTAGCCTTTACTCTCCATTAAGCTAAATCTAAATAAGTAAAATTTAAAGCAAGTTAATATAGATTACACACTTTCTTGTAATAATTTAGATGTAAGATGTTATCTTAATTATTAACGTGCATGCTGTATATATCTGTAATTGTTTGTTACATCTAGTAATCCATAGTGTAAGTATGGTTTTATAATTATCAATTTATGTAAACACACGTTGGTATATCTATTAAATAAATAAATAAGTCGCAAAATAACATCCTAACATATAATAAATAATATGTAGTTTAAAAAAACAAAAAAAATACACTTTTATAGAAAATCCAACTAAAAAATAGAAAATAATTTCTTACACTATTTTTAATTTAAATTTATTTTCTATTTTTTAGTTGAATTTTCTATAAAAGCTTATTTTTAAGTTTCTTTAAACTATAATTTTTTAAATAATTTAAATTTTTTATAAATTATATTTAACAATATGCAGGGGGATGTTTTGAGACGATATAAAAAATTGACAACAAAAACGAGACGGACACTAAGTTACATTTTGAAATGTTGTATATGTTTATTATAAGATACCGAACCTATAAGGTAGGCTCGGTTGGCTCGGTGTTGAGAATATCAATGAATTATTTAATTTTTCATTCGCCCTGAAAGATTACTTAACAAGAGTGGTGTCGTTGAATAGGTGATAAAAAACGCTATTCAACGATTTATAAACGAGCGAAGTCGGATAAACTAATAATAGTATTGTCTACTAAAAACTTGATTTTTAAACCAAATTTAACAATTTTACTGAAAATTTCGATAAATTTTACTATAAAACGGGGGTGAAAACTACTTTAGAATATAGGGGGATGATGTACGTATAAGATAGGGAAAGTATAAAACATAAATATAAAGTGTCTTGACACAGACACTTCACACTCCGGGTCTCAGGAAAACAAAAAATCGCTAGTCCTGATTATCCTAGTAAGGATAACTAACGGATCAAACTGTTTAAAATATTGAATTGTCATCGATCCTTAATAAGTATGCCAAATTTCGAGATAATCCGACGTTTTGAAGGAGGTCAAAATCATGTTCAAAGATTCCGTTACAAGCATACTAAGATACGTATGAAGCTAATAAAAGCGTATTAAAAATTTTCTAACACAACCATCAATTTAAAACTGCAAAGCTAAAAAAACCTCCACGTGTCACGAAAACCATAAAAAATGTAACAATTTCCAGAATATCACTCTGTGATTGTTATCTTTGCATACCAGAGGCATAAAATGATACGTTTAGAAGCCAATAAACTGTACACAAGACAGAGTGCGGCTAATGAATACATCAAACTGATTTACACTACGATCCACGAGAATCGTAATTTACATATTTTTTTACGGTTTGACTCATTGCATAGGTTTGCGGTTACGATACAAACTACCCGCTAATATTATTTATTTCTTCATAAATACTTCTTTTAATACAATAGCAACGCATTGCAGAGATTTTTATAGTATTTTTTTTTTGTTTTAATAATAAAATTAATACTTTTCTAAATGTATTTTTGTTTTAAAGGAACAAGGTTTTAACTCACAGTATAGACGCGTAGAAATATCTTAAGTAAACGTAATCAAAAAGCGGCCATTTATCCAAAATAATCAAAAACTTTGTTTATTTTTGATAACATAGTGTCTGTGTTAACAAAAATATATATCCCAATGTTATTATAAAAATATAGGAAGAGACGGTGAAATGGTGGAGAACGGTCAAAATTACAAAAACATTGCCTATGTGTTGTAAATGTCCACAAGAAACCAATTTGAATAAAAAAAAATTAAATTGTGTCAAAATAATTGTTGTATCAAATGTAAATGAAGCAGTGATGGCACAGTGGTTGAGATTTCAAGTCTTACTCGGGAGGTCAGAGGTTCGATCCCCCACACAGGCACACACCTCTGACTCTGAGTTATGTGTGTTTAAGCAATTAAATATCACTTGCTTTAACGGTGAAGATAAACATCGTGAGGAAACCTGCACGAGTGAGAGTTCCCAAAAAGCTCTCGAAGGTGTGTGAAGTCTGCTAACCCGCACTGGGGCAGCGTGGTGGACTACGGCCTAATACCCTCCTCATTCTGAGGAGGAGACCCGGCTCAGCAGTGGGCCATTGAAGGGTCGTGATGATGAAATGTAAAGTATAGTATTTTACGTATCAAATAGTTGTCAGAAACTTTAACAAAATCCGATGAAACCATTCTTTAAGTTAAGGTAAAAAAAGTAAACTAGATATATGTTAGTCAAGTTTCTATTTAATAAAAAAAAAACATTTTGAAATCAAAAAAGAGAACGCTATTACAAACTTAAAGTTTTTTTAATTTTTCTCGTATAATAGTTATTTTTAGTACATTAAACCATTAAAAATTCCATCTAGTGAAGTAAAATCCAAACTAATTTAAATACTCCGGAACTTTTTGATTGTTAACACAAACAATAATAAAAGCTCATAATAGTTGTTTCTATAAACATCTTAAAACTTTATTTTCCTAAATATCACTGAATTACTGAGAAAATATATTCACATCTGTTAATAGTTGAGTAATACAATATTTCACTTCGCTTCCTTGAGGTTTTAGTTTTGAAGTCGCATCACACCTCTACTGTAGTAGCCGGCAGCTTACTGTGGGTCTGAGAAAAGGACGCCGTGAAAAATAGTAGGTTATTTGAATCCCCGCCATTTTCTTCGATATATTTTATTGTAATATCTACAAAAAAATGAACCTTCCATCATTAAAAAAACATATTGAAGTGAATTTGCACTATACAACATGTTCATTACTACTACAACTCCGTCAATGCTCAGTTTATTTGTATATACTCAGCAATGGATGATGTTTGGTTGCTGGGAGTGGCTGTCTGTGGTGTTAATGTTAGCAGTACGCCGACTGTTTCGGAATCTATATAGAGGATTCATATCATGGGTGTAGATAAAGTCTTGTATGCAACTGTTGATAATTAGGCTCCTTCTAGAATTTCAAGCGATAAGTGTTGACAAGCCATGTTGACATATTTGGTGCGTTCCACTAAGCTTTCACAACGCCCAAATAACTTTAAGCTGTAAATAACTTTATTTGATACGGATAGAGATTTAGTAGAAGTAAATGTTTTTGCAGCGGATGCTCAACGTACCACACGCCACAGTTAAATATATTTGTTTAAAATTAATTTTAGTTTCAATAATATCAAAAAATAAAAATATGCATATTAATTAACATAACTAAAAATATTGAATCAAGCGTTACTTTGCGGAAATTCATGGTTTAAAAGGAATCAAAAGGTTACCTTGCTATAAACCGCGGCAATCTGAACTACCAGACTCGTATGGTACAACCCAGAAGAACACCCTGCCCACATAAAAGTGAGACGCGCGAACCCGAACCAAGACACACCACACAAGTAGGTAGCTCGACGATCTAACAACCAGACTCGTACGGCACAATCCGGAATAGCACACCGTTGACAGAAAAGTGTAACGTCACTTGCTAAGTTTTAGTCACTTAGCAAGTGACGCTTGTAGAGTCAACAAGGTGCTTCGGTTACGGAGCGAAACGTACGTCGATTGTCGAACGCGATCTACTTGTGTGGTGTGTACTGGTTCGGATTCGATGTCTTGGTTCGGGTTCGCGCGTCTCACTTTTATGTGGGCAGGGTGTTCTTCTGGGTTGTACCATACGAGTCTGGTAGTTCAGATTGCCGCGGTTTATAGCAAGGTAACATTTTGATTCCTTTTATAACTAAAAATTATTGAAGTTTATTGTTAAGACTTACTAATAATAATAACCTTAACTTCTTGAAACTATTGCTTTATAACTCACCATTTGAATTATTTTCGTTAACACTCAAAATGCTAAATAATCCATTCCATTTGGGTTAACGACTGTAACGACTGTTTCGCGAATAGGTGGTCGTCGTACTCTTGAGTGCTTAGTGGAACGTACAGACTAAGTGCGAACGCTTATTCTACATACGTCATTTTAATTTGATCACGTGATATATCGTTGACATATGTCATTCTCATACATTTTTAGGTTTTCCATATGCGTTAATAATTGTAGAAAATCAACTTGGCTAAGACCCTAGGTATTAAAACACTCATGTGATACTATTATCACACTCGGCTTCACCTCGTGTAATAAACCCACATTCGTGTTTTAATACCCCTTACAGTTGCATAAATAACTATAATAAACTTCGCACATTTTAATGTTTTTTTATTAACCCTTATCCATTCACCTTCATTACGACAATTACATTTGGATTAATTCATGACGGTTAAGGGGCAAACGAGCAGACGGTGCTCCTGATGGTATGAAGGCCACCGATGCCCATGGACATGGCACATACAAGAGCGTCTCTTGTCATTCAATTCGTTGGCTCCTCGGAGATAGAATGAGCAGAGGGAATTAGGAGATGCGGCTGCACCGCAGCATTAATGGGATGGCAAAGGGAGGGAGGGAGGGGTCAGTCTGGCCCACGTGAACGTAAACGCTAAACCAGAACGCGTCATTGACACTTGGCTGTCGGAATCGCATGCTGGTTGTCGCAAGCCAGTCGGAGAACAGGTGACCTCTACCGACAAGGGATTGCTTACGAGATGCTATCCCAGCGGCAGAGGGGAATAGTATTTTAACTCGTACCCTCACTGGTACATGATTTGTGAAAGTTCCTTGTTGTTGTTATCAGATTAGGTTTTATTTTCCTTTTTTCTTTTAAAAAGATTACTAGCAGTAGCATGCTTGTGTCAGGAGTGGGCCACAACTTATCGATTATGAGTCCAACGCCTCTGATCTGGATCTGAACCCATGGCTTCCGCAAAACAATTGTATTAGTAACAATCCTTTAATTTGTAAACGGCCTTAGCTATAAGAATTCAGAAGTTGTACAAGTTTAAAATACCTAGTGTAGGCGCCGGTGAGTTGCTAAAAATAGATTATTCTTGAGTATTGTCTGTCATCACCTTCATATTGTTCTGGCTGTGGAGATGTATTGCTCACGTGCCATTTAGTATTATAATATTTGCTTTCGTTTTGTTTGTGTTTACAAATTATTAACCTATTAAAAATGGCAGTCAATAACTTTTCAGATGGAATTTCTTATGATCCTAATCTAACTAATATTATAAATGCGAAAGTAACTCTGTCGCGCATTCACGCCAAAACTACTGAACCGATTTAAATGAAATTTGGTACACAGTCTAGAGCCCGAGAACGGATATAGGCTACTTTTTAATGCGAGAAAAGGGTTGTAAGGGGTTGAAAGGGGGGAATATAAGTACTATGGAGGTATCCTCATTTTAAGATTCGATTTAAATAAATATGACAATCAAAGTTTGTAAAAGTGGGTGTAAAATAACAATAGGGAATAGGGAATAAAAGTTTTGATGGAAATATGTAAGGTTTATGTGAATGTTTGCGATCCACGCGGACGAAATTGCGGGCACAGCTAGTTTTTAAATAAATGCTCTTTGTCAGAATATGTTAGTCTTCCTATCTCTCTGTTTAGTCCGATTTCACACGGAAACCGTTGTCTTTTGTCAAATAAATTAAGTTTTCGGTGTATCATCATTACAACCCTTCAATGGCCCACTGCTGAGCCGGGTCTCCTCCTCAGAATGGTTGAGGAGTAGTAGGACATAGTCCACCACGCTGACCCAGTGCGGGTTGGCAGACTTCACACACCTTTGAGAACTTTTAGGGAACTCACAGGAGTGTAGGTTTCCTCACGATGTTTTCCTTCACCGTTAAAGCAAGTGATATTTGATTGTTTAAAATACACATAACTCAGAGTCAGAGGTGTATGCCCAGGATCGAACCTCGGACCTCCCGAGTAAGTCTCAACAACTGACAACTGTTATCATAACGACAAATCGAATATGGATTCAAATGTTACTCATTTTCCTTAAAAAAAACTTCATCATAAAAAGGTTCGTTCGTCGAGACGAGATAAGTATTCAAAAATTCTTAGTGCAGACAGTCTATTCGTTGATAAGTCAGTCAGTCAGTTATCCTTTTATATATATAACTCGAAAAAAAATGATGAAAGAGAAGAGAGTAGTAGGAGGAGAGGGGGTATATTGAAAACACTACAATATGGATGATATAGTGATAGTGATAAACGCAACGTAGATACTGCTACTGAACCAATAAATAACCAAATATTATGATCTCTTACAATTACGACAGTGCCTTGGACTTGTGACCAACCTTGTGGTTTAAACCGCCTAAGCCTAATTTACGCACCGATATATATATTATAGCTGTCTCGTGACGATACGTTCACTGGTAATTTTTTAATTTAAAACGGTATGCATTTACATTGTGTTTGCCAGACAAAAACATCCAACATTCTTCTGACCGTCGCTATTTGTTTATTTTGATTTCATACACACGTGTAATATTTTGTATGAAAATTGAATTTATAAGGAATATTAGATAAAGTAATATCGTTCAATTCTACACCAGAAACGATTTACCTGATGTTGTAAAAGCTCATTTTCATATCAAACTAGATGTTAGTCCACTGCTTGACCTCGCTACATAAAATCTCAGTAATAAAATTATATTTCCATTTTTACTATATAAACAATATTTACTCTACCTTTAAAAAAAAGGTTTCTTAACCCCTCAAAGTGAGGCCACGTCAGTAGTCCAATGACTTGGATTTGAACCCACGACCTATTCAACGCCCGAACCTACCGATTTTAAGTAGACAGTGAGGATGTTTTCAAAAATTAAATGTATGCTGAAAGTCTTAAAAAATTATAATTTTTGGGTCAAGTATTTTCTCATATCCGTAAAACGGAACGCGTCCATAAAATATTTACACTCACTTAAATCATCGCTGGCTGTTAATTCCCACTGTTATTGATTTTTGCAACACAATATATACCACAGTTTAAATATTTATTTACTTATTGTTTAAAATAAATTAAACTTATTTAATAATTTTTTTCTTATATTATATATTCTTTTCAAATGAATTATCTGTATAATGTTATTACACATAATGTATGATCCTTTTTCTGCTGATCTAACTTTATCAGACACTAGTTGATCCACCCTCGTTTCGCTGAGGTATATTCGCAATTGAGAATCATCATCTCTCATCGCTAAGGCAGCTTTCGTGATAAACGTTTTCGTTCGAACGTAAAAGAATTTTCAAAATCGGTTCAGAAGATACAAAGGTTACCCCTACAATCTCACAAATTTTAGTATAGATAAGAAAAGGTCGATAACCATTTTAAAATGACCATAGAAAGGTTTTTTAAGCTACAGACAATCAGATATTTTAATTAAAAATTATTATTTCTCCTTTATATTTCTCCTTTTTTCCAACTCACCGATTGGTTTTTTCTTGAGGATTGATATGGATAGAACTTTTCTCATTGTGAATGTCCTAAAGAATATTTCCTACTTCTAATCAGACTCATAAATCTTATGGTAGTTTGTCTTAAATATGTCGTAGGTGGAGGAGTTAGAGTCTAGACCTTGTTGGAAGAGCTGGAACACTGTATGCATATTTCACTTCTTTATAAGTTTACGTGTTCCTCATGTTTACGTTGAGCTCGTGCCAATTCCCCTTAATACATTGTGAAAGTGTTACATTTTGCTTTTTTCCTTATCACACCAAATAATATGTCAAAGTCAAATATTTGTCGGGCTACGATCTGTGCAGGATTAAAAGACCTTGACCTCTGAAATCACTCGAGTACTGAGAGCAACTAAACTTTATTGCGAAAAGGTCGTCCTTTTTATAATACAAAATACCCCCCTCATCTATTCCGACTATACTGACAGATGGGGTCGTAGGCCTGTGTTGCCAAGTTAAATTTAAAACCTCCCTATAAATAATTTAATAACGCTTACTTGATCAAATTATTGATATTTTATTGAATTAATATTTGAATAAAACCTAACAACCATATGTGTAAGAGTTTTATTATATTTACATAAACACAAAAATCGATCGTACATAAAAAATCGATTCATACATCACAGATCTATAGTTTTATGTATGTTTTTCATTATTATTATGATATAAGACAAAATCAATCCACATTTTTGCTTTGCTATCATCATCACGACCCTTCAATAACCCACTGCTGAGCCGGGTCTCCTCCTTAGAATTTGGAGGATATTAGGCCATAGTCCACCACGCTGGCCCAGTGCGGGTTGGCAGACTTCACACACCTTTGAGAACTTTATGGAACTCTTAGGAGTGCAGGTTTCCTCACGATGTTTTCCTTCACCGTTAAAGCAAGTGATATTTAATTGCTTAAAACACACATAACTAAGAGTCAGAGGTGTGTGCCTGTGTGGGGGATCGAACTCGGACCTCCCGAGTAAGACTTGAAGTCTCAACCACTGGGCCATCACTGCTTCTTCTTTGCTAGTTTCTCCTTAATTCCAGAGAATTTTATTTTTCGTTAGTTTTTTAGAATTTTAATGAATGGAATGTCTTCGAGTAAATGTTTGTCAAGTAGCTGAAAATAGCTGTACAGTAATAGCTCATTGCAAGCAGTATTTGCATATTTATATTATCAGTAATTTTCTTAAGCGGAAAATATTTGACTTGTAAATTAATAATTTAAGTAACTCGACTCAAAAAATCATAAAATCTGATATAAAAGATTTTTTTTTAAAACTCTTCTTACGGAACAGTTAAACGATCACACAACTCTTAACCGCCTTACCAGATCTTCACAAATTATAAAAACTATCTCGATTAAATTGACTGTATTAAAATCGAATAGACATCGGAACGATTTGATATGTCGGAGGTTAAAAAAATCTTTTACAGATTTGGATACATAACATACGAGTGTTGCACCAGACGACTATTAAGTAGTTTTTTTTTTATGACAGTTAAACAAGCAGACGGTCTACGTGATGGTAAGCGTCCATCATTGCCCATGGACATCGGCAATACTAGAGAACATCCTTTGTATTGCCGATGCGTTACCACTTCGAGGATAGAGTGAGGAGTGAGAATGAGGAGAAGAATGCTACTGTTTCAGTAGACTCTAAGAATGGATGGGAATAAGATGGTGTAAGTCTGACCCACATGCGGCTCAACCAGAACGTGTTAAAGATGCTTTGAGGTTGGATTCGCATGTCAGTCGGGGAACACATTCCCTACCATGAAGGGGTGCTGGGTTGCTCGGCTCTTACGAACTTTTCTCCAAGTTGCAGAGAAAGAATTTCAATCTAATCGGTCCCCTCATGGGTAGAATATTAGTTATGTTAAATTATAACAATTATATGATTATAAAATAACAAAGGGTTTCTATTACAGAATCCTCGGGCAGCGTGTTTGGTGTGCCGCTATCTCAATGTGTAGAGACTGAACGTGCTTTACGGAAGCATGGGGGCTCCAGAGCTTCCTTGGCGTCACTTGGAGCTCTTGAAAAGGGTGATGATGTAAGTTATAATATTCCTCTCTTCTTTGTACTCGCTTCACTCAGTTCTAAAAGATACAAGAAATAATAATTGCTAGTTAATACTAAGATCGGTTTTTGATGATGCTGAAATCATCAGGAAACATGAAGTGGAAAGTTGGATATTAAAAATTAAATGAAATATTCCAAAATTCTTAGAACAGCATGTTTTTATTAATATACACAATTATGTAATAATAATCAGACATTGATAAGACGTAAACAAATATAAAATGAACACATACTCTTTTATAACAATTTAGTTATAAGATGCTTATTTATATTGTAAACCTACTGGTTACAAAGATATACAATTCGCACTGTTAATCAATACATTATATGTGTAATAAAATTTGAATTGGAGATTTTCTTAAAATATCTTTTGCCACGACTGTTCGAAATCAAGGATATATATTGAAGTCAGGGCTTAAGGTAAAACTCTTCTTAATAGTCAAAATAGGACTATTATATGCTAAAAAAACATTTTCATGTAAAATGTTGCCAAGACGAGAACACATACCTTGCATTGTCAAATGTTATCAGATCTCATATAGAGCCGAGCTTCTAATTCTACATCACAAATTCTATACCATAGTTAAAATGTGTGTTTAGCCTGTTTGTTATTACAAGAACTGTTGTATGACAGAAAATTAATGAACATTAATCAATTGAATATATATAAACATATAAGACAGTAGCAGAACGGCCAAAAAAATAAAAACTAAAATAAAATAGATATGTCATTGAAACTTTATACATATGTCAACAGAGTTCACTACTGAGATCATATACTGAGAATTTTTCAGATCTGGGGCTTTAGCAAAATGTCAAATCAAAATTCAATAACGCTTTTTGAAAAATAAAAATGTATAGGACGTAAAGTTAAGAAAAGGTCACGTGACTTACAATCGAAAAACAAAAATTGACAACAAATGTAGAATTGCTCAATTTAGGCAAACGAATTGAAAGAGAAAATCAATAAGTATATTCAAACATTTGACATTTTTGACATCGTTAATCGTAAGATACATTTGCTACTTTGCTAAGCCCCCTGGTATAATTCCGCCAGCCCGCTTAGCTCGTCTTTGCGGGAGCACGACCGTGCCCCCAAATACGATAATTACTGATTTCAGTTACATACAAAATATTGTAAGAAAATATAATTTTTTTACAGATAAAAGTGATGATTTTAGTAATCAGTAATAAACAATATTTGACAAACGAAAATCACGAAGCTGTTCAATAGTCGTAAACGCTCAGCTAAAAACCTTGTGCGTTTCGTCTCTCAACGAGTGGACTGTGAAACACCTAAACACATAAACTACATAAATTCCCAGAATAGTAGAGCAAAAATAGAAATAGAACAGAGCTATCCTATTTTTATTGGTACTTATATTAGTCTGAATGCGGTTAAGCTAACAATAAGACACGTAATACTACAAACAATCAAACATATCGATTTGAACGTTTCCGTGTAAACAAAATAAAAGCCATGACGTAAATTCACTTTAAATCTAAAAACTGAAACTTCATTCGCAATACACACACTTGTTGCTTACATTTGCCGGCAAATTGAAATTTGATCTTAAATAAATTGAAAACTGAACGATTTCTTGTAAGTTTTTGCCACAAACAATAGAGTGGGAGTTGTGGGTTACTTTCTATGAAGCATTTTTCGTATTCTCAGCTTTTAGATATCAAGTATATTTTTTTGTATTTTGCATTTATTTAATTTTCTTTAAACTATTATATGACGCTCTTAAATAAAAAAAATATAATGTAATATTTGTATTAGCAATAGTAACTAGAATTACTATCATAACGGAATTCCTATATAGCAGTGTTAAATACGATGTTGGCACTAATTTGAGTAGCATCCTATTAGTTAAGATGTTGGTAGCATTGATTTTAGTAGCAACCAGTTTGTTAAAATATTCGTAGCATTAAATTGAGTAGCGTTATGTTAGTTAAGATGTTGGTAGCATTGATTTTAGTAGCATCCAGTTTGTTCAAATATTGGTAGCATTAAATTGAGTAGCGTTATGTTAGTTAAGATGTTGGTAGCATTAATTTTAGTAGCGTCCTGTTAGTTAAGAAGTTGGTAGCATTAATTTGAGTAGCATCCTATTAGTTAAGATGTTGGTAGCATTAATTTTAGTAGCATCCAGTTTGTTCAAATATTGGTAGCATTAAATTGAGTAGCGTTATGTTAGTTAAGATGTTGGTAGCATTAATTTTAGTAGCGTCCTGTTAGTTAAGAAGTTGGTAGCATTAATTTTAGTAGCGTCCTGTTAGTTAAGATGTTGGTAGCATTAATTTTAGTAGCGTCCTGTTAGTTAAGATGTTGGTAGCATTAATTTTAGTAGCGTCCTGTTAGTTAAGAAGTTGGTAGCATTAATTTGAGTAGCATCCTATTAGTTAAGATGTTGGTAGCATTAATTTTAGTAGCATCCAGTTTGTTCAAATATTGGTAGCATTAAATTGAGTAGCGTTATGTTAGTTAAGATGTTGGTAGCATTAATTTTAGTAGCGTCCTGTTAGTTAAGATGTTGGTAGCATTAATTTTAGTAGCGTCCTGTTAGTTAAGATGTTGGTAGCATTAATTTTAGTAGCGTCCTGTTAGTTAAGAAGTTGGTAGCATTAATTTGAGTAGCATCCTATTAGTTAAGATGTTGGTAGCATTAATTTTAGTAGCATCCAGTTTGTTCAAATATTGGTAGCATTAAATTGAGTAGCGTTATGTTAGTTAAGATGTTGGTAGCATTAATTTTAGTAGCGTCCTGTTAGTTAAGAAGTTGGTAGCATTAATTTTAGTAGCGTCCTGTTAGTTAAGATGTTGGTAGCATTAATTTTAGTAGCGTCCTGTTAGTTAAGAAGTTGGTAGCATTAATTTGAGTAGCATCCTGTTAGTTAAGATGTTGGTAGCATTAATTTTAGTAGCATCCAGTTTGTTCAAATATTGGTAGCATTAAATTGAGTAGCGTTATGTTAGTTAAGATGTTGGTAGCATTAATTTTAGTAGCGTCCTGTTAGTTAAGAAGTTGGTAGCATTAATTTGAGTAGCATCCTATTAGTTAAGATGTTGGTAGCATTAATTTTAGTAGCATCCAGTTTGTTCAAATATTGGTAGCATTAAATTGAGTAGCGTTATGTTAGTTAAGATGTTGGTAGCATTAATTTTAGTAGCGTCCTGTTAGTTAAGAAGTTGGTAGCATTAATTTTAGTAGCGTCCTGTTAGTTAAGATGTTGGTAGCATTAATTTTAGTAGCGTCCTGTTAGTTAAGAAGTTGGTAGCATTAATTTGAGTAGCATCCTATTAGTTAAGATGTTGGTAGCATTAATTTTAGTAGCATCCAGTTTGTTCAAATATTGGTAGCATTAAATTGAGTAGCGTTATGTTAGTTAAGATGTTGGTAGCATTAATTTTAGTAGCGTCCTGTTAGTTAAGAAGTTGGTAGCATTAATTTTAGTAGCGTCCTGTTAGTTAAGATGTTGGTAGCATTAATTTTAGTAGCGTCCTGTTAGTTAAGAAGTTGGTAGCATTAATTTGAGTAGCATCCTATTAGTTAAGATGTTGGTAGCATTAATTTTAGTAGCATCCAGTTTGTTCAAATATTGGTAGCATTAAATTGAGTAGCGTTATGTTAGTTAAGATGTTGGTAGCATTAATTTTAGTAGCGTCCTGTTAGTTAAGAAGTTGGTAGCATTAATTTGAGTAGCATCCTATTAGTTAAGATGTTGGTAGCATTAATTTTAGTAGCATCCAGTTTGTTCAAATATTGGTAGCATTAAATTGAGTAGCGTTATGTTAGTTAAGATGTTGGTAGCATTAATTTTAGTAGCGTCCTGTTAGTTAAGATGTTGGTATCATTTATTTGAGTAGCATCCTATTAGTTAAGATGTTGGTAGCATTAAATTGAGTAGCATCATGTTAGTCAAGATGTTGGTAGCATTAAATTGAGTAGCATCCTGTTAGTTAAGACGTTGATAGCATTGATTTGAGTAGCATCCTGTCAGATATGATATTTTGACTTTCGAATGTTGTACATTATTAGGGAACGGATCTATGGGTCTAAAGTATATCCCTCAGGAGTAATATTCTAGTCAATAAGCCTTCATACTACTGGTCTAAGTATAGACTATAACCCCTTTAATTCATTTCGCACGCTCATGGATGCAAAATTGCAAATAATTTCTACTTATTTTGTAAAAGGCAATTCTCAATACAACCATTTTGCCTGCTCCAGCAATATATCAGTTTACAAACAATGTACTGATAATAAACAAAACCCAGATTCAAGTAATGATGATGAAATGGTTTGATTTCCATTTATATCTCGCTATTACAAGCATATTTATGATAATCTTGATAGTTCAGATATTATAACAAACGGGTGTACATAAATTATTGTAACGTCATAATACACAGTCTGGTGAGCGACCAGTGTTAGCTGAACTGTAGGGTTTGAGGGATATCTGAGAATGCGATTCTGGGGAAGGAAATAAGGGGTCTCGGATGAGTGGTCGGGAAAACGATTTGGCATGCGGTGTGTGAGTGCAGAAATAGTTTTCTATTGCACGCCAAGACACGTAATAGTTCAGTTGCACCTGGACCTATCCACCATTGGGACAAATGCATGAGATTTTGTACAACAGATCATATCTGGTTAGTATTTTAGGTCTTGAAAATAATAAGGAGAATTAGAAGTTTATTTAGGAATTAAACTATCCAATACTCGAGACCTCTATTTTTTTGGGTCAGTGGAAATTAAAGTACCTAAAATAATAATAAAAATATATAGTTCTGAGTAGATTTTTAGATTAGATTTCTGTGGTAGGTTCAGATTGAATTGCAGTTCCTGTTGGTTTCTGTGTATCATTATGTGATATACGATTAAAAGCTTTTTCTGTATACAAAATCCTTTAAAATTTAATCAGAATGAAGCATAAAACTCTATTTTAGTTAAATAAAACAATTTAATCAAGGTGCAGAGAATCAATAAAGGTTAAGCCCGTCACTAACTTCAGTGAATGATAAATTAGGAGGTATCGTAAAATGGAACAAAACATTACGTTTATATAAACATGATTTACAATCCGAGTCTATAGTGTAAATAATGCTATCTAGGAGGTCGTTAGAGGTTACGTTGTATCTAGGGTTGTCAACTAAACAATCATTACGTTATAAATTACTAGACGATCCGCCCCGGCTTCGTATGGCTGCAATTTATCACGTACAATACTTAAATTTATCAAAAAACAGTGATGGCCCAGCGGGGTTGAGACGTACTTGAACGGTGAAGGAAAACATCGTGAGGAAACCTGCACTCCTGAGAGTTCCCTAAAATTCTCAAAGGTGTGTGAAGTCTGCCAACTCGCACTGGGCCAGCCCGGTGGACTATGGCCGAATACCCTCCTCATTCTAAGAAGTAGACCATTGACATGTCATGATGATCAAAAAACATTTAATTTTCAATATATTGTTGCTAAATAAAAATATTCAGGCGCTAACTACTGTAAACATTATTTATATTATCCTGCAGGAACTCTGATTTGTTCCGGGATAAAAAGTAACCTATGTGTTAATCCAGGTTAAAAGTACCTGTGATTCCAAAAGAAAATAATACTCTGAATCTAAAAAAAATTAGCTTAACAGTTGTGTTTTTAGCAGAGTCAATAATTTCCAAAAAATCGCAATAAGTGGTAAAGGTTTTAGGAGAAATAATAAAGTAAAAATCGTATTCTATTTATGTGGGTATCTTATGATATCCTATTGAGTTGATCTGATGATGGAGTTCAGAGATAGGAACTTTTAGTATTTCTTGGGTATAGAGACTTTTATTTATTTATGTGAATTTCTCAATTGTTCTCTTTAATTGCGTTAATAAGAAGTTGGCAACCCTACCTATATTCTAGCCGATCTTATATCGTTTCTAGGTAAGTAAACAGTTGCAAATTGAATAATTGCATTGGTCGTCACGGATTTCGGTGCAGTTGGCGCGATTTTCTACAAAACGCCCGTGAAACTGGCTCGTAAACGTAAATGTCTCGCTTTGTTTTAGGTTTCATGTCTAATAAAAACAGTAACAGTCAGTAAGCAAATGTTGAGGTAAATCTAGGATCTTAATTCTCAATATTACCACAGATGTTATTGTTTATTTTGAAAAGTATAGGAACACCAAATAAATTACGAAAAACTATCTTTTAATGCTCGATTTCATCCGGTATCATTTTTAGAAGTATGGATACATGTATCCCACCATACATTTTTTTGTAATATCATCGTCATCATCACGACCCTTCAATGGCCCACTGCTGAGCCGGGTCTTCTCCTCAGAATGAGGAGGGTATTAGGCCATAGTCCACCTCGCTGGCCCAGTGCGGGTTGGCAGACTTCACACACCTTTGAGAACTTTTAGGGAACTCTCACTCGTGCAGGTTTCCTCACTATGTTTTCCTTCACCGTTGAAGCAAGTGATATTTAATTGCTTAAAACACACATAACTCAGAGTCAGAGGTGTGTGCCTGTGTGGGGGATCGAACTCGGACCTCCCGAGTAAGACTTGAAGTCTCAACCACTGGGCCATCACTGCTAATTTTGTAATAAGGATAACAAAAAGGGATTGAAGGGGTCATATGGGTAACATGTAGTGTAGTAGTAGTTGTAGTGACTATCAATCCTAAATCATTCATGGCGAATATAATATAATTTTCATTGGTGGTAGGAGATCTGTTCCCCGACTGGCTTGCGACCACCAGCATGTGAATCCGACCGCCAGTGTCATAGACGCGTTCCGGTCGGCCCGCATGTGGGCAGACTTATCCCCACCTTCCCGGAGCATTTTTTTATTCATTCCCCCTCCTCACTCTATCTTCGAAGATGCATCGCATGACATCGGCAAAACAAGAGAATGTCGGAAACTAATTAAATTAGATATTACAATCGTTTAATAAGCATCGTATGTGCACAACTGATGACCTATAATATACGCTACGGGCGCAATACGCTCAGGATATAACTAAACATTACGATCTCTTAATATTCTGACTAGAACTATTATGATAGGAACCCAAGCAGTGCCTTGAACCCTTTAAGTAATTACAACACTCACCTCCACTGCTAAGTTTCACTGTTTAAACCCAAGATTAGACTAACATAAACCTAACCTAACCTAAGGCTAACCTAACGTTAAACTCTCAATGAATAAGAAGTTAGAACTCACATGATCCATTATGGAGACGTCCGACGATTACTCTCTTGTTTTACCGACGTCATGCGATGTATCCTCAAAGATAGAGTTCATGGGCGATGGTGGCCCCTTACCATCAGGCGGACTATCTTTTATTAAACAGATATGGAGTTAGGATAAATTAAAATTATACTCAATGTCTTACCTCTTTTATATTTACAAGCAAAAGTTTCCTCCTATACAGAATTGATTATTTCTAGAGAAAACAGTAAGTAGACGCTGAGGTAAATCTAGGATCTCAATTCTCAATATTGGCACATGTTATTGAATTCTATTTTCAGTTATTGACAACTTTGCGCGTATCATTGTTTAAGTGTTTGATAATAAAAGCTCAGAAATAGGTTTGTTTTTACCTGTTTTGAACGAACTTTTAACGACTTTATTTTTTAACCTTATTTAAGGTCGAAATAACTTGAGAGTTCCTTTGAAAATTTTAGTTCATTAACATTTTTGACTGAATGACGATGAGCAACATTCAACAGATAGCAATAAATTACCACAAAAATTAAAGTATGTCACCTAATATTATATTGTTGAACAACTGCGGAATGGATTTCGATGTTGCTTTATGTTGTTCCACAAGAAGTGACTGTATTGTTGGTGCGATATTTTTCTTTTTTTATGGCACCTTGCAAACGAGCAGATAGTCCACCTGATGGTAAGCAAGAGATACTCTTCTGTTTTGCCGATGCGTTGCATCCTCGAAGATAGAGTGGAAAGGGGGAGTGAAGAAAAAAATGGACCCTGGGCAAGAGCCCAGAGTCCACTGCATCCGCAGCATTAATGAGATGGAAGGGGGTAAGTCTGGCCCACATGCAGCTCGACCGGAACGCATCAATGACACTAGGCGGTCGGATTCGCATGCTGGTGGTCGCAAGCCAGTCGGGGAACAGATTCCCTACCAACAAGGGGTTGCTGGGTTACTCGGCTCTTACGAGATGCTCTCCAAGCGGCAGAGAGCGAAGAAGATGAGCGAAATGGAACAAATAGTAACAAGCAAGAAATGTCGCCTTATCTTAAAGTAACTACGGAATTAATACGATAAGCAACATTTAACAAATAGCAACAAGTGATAGTAAAAGAATAACCTAATATCATGTCGCCTTGTGTTGCTCCACAAGAAGTAACTGCGGTGTGGATACATCATATCTATAAATATGATAACAATAATATAAAATATGGTCAATTAATTAACTATAACAACATAATTCTCGTTCCAGTTAACCATTTAGTAGACGATACAGCAGACGTCCGTGGGCGTGAGTTACACACGCTTAATATGACACGAGCGAATCGACCAATGTTTACTCGATACATCAGCTTAATGACAGCGCACGATAGTTTTGATTTATGCACGCAATTTCTGTAGTTTACAGGTGCCACTCGAAATAGAATTGAGTTTGTGGAACTATCAATATGTTTAGATTGTTGCATCGTGTTGATTTGTTGGTGTTGACTGATTATTTATTTTATTCATTCAACCGAGCTTAGCTATTTATCAATTAATTAATGATACATATATAACATGTAATAAATTGTAACAACTTGTTACCAAATTTCAACATAACATGGGGTGTTGTATCTGCTAATTTTTTTACAACCTACGTTGTTATATTTCATGTTAGCCTTACAAGTCACGCGTAATTTAGGAACACGGAAGATAGCGTATGTTTTCTATTACGTTATAAAAAAGCTGTAAAATACGTGAGGTGTGCAGCCATCAAAGATTATGTAGACGTGTGAAATTCTATCCTTGTCCTTGTGTACTATAAAGCAGTAACAGCTGGAAGAAGATACACGTGATTAAAGTTAAAGGAATCTGATAAAACAAAACTGATGTGACCTGAAATCCTACTCACATTTTGCCAATTTTATATAAAATAATAACCAAAAAACATGATATATTAAATGCCGTGCAACTGCCAACCAATTAAACGGTCATAACGGTCCCATAGGTCAAATTTGACGTTGCGTGTCGTCACACTGACGTCACTCATATCTGGTTACCTGAACGGCCTTACAGCGGCTGTTTTCATTAAGGCCACGATAATTTTATCGTATGACGCGTCGCGCCTATCCCGATACTGACCAAAATAGACAAGCAACGGCAGCCTATATCCGTGTTGCTGGCTGAACCTTATGTCCATGAACTTCTGGTATCATATAAAATGTCGAAATAACCAGGTGCCTTAATACAGTAACCTACTTACGTGTTCTGTTTATTTTTAAGGAATTCTGATCCAGTGTTAAATGAGCAAAGTCGTCACCGTCACCAGAATAATGTACAGTTGGTAGTAAAATCCAAAAAACGTACCCAGATTATATAGATTCTACAAATCTATTACAAAATATAACTTCTGATCAAGTTCATACAAAGACTAGTTTCAAGTCCCAATGAATTTCATTTTTGAAGTTTCTTTGTAAGACAAATCACCATTGTTCATTTATGCAATATTTCAGCCTAGACTTTACTTACGCCTAGGTATTGCTATTTAAAATAGCAGTCACTTCAGCTCTTGACGAGAATGATTTATTTGCTATAAACTTTTACGCCTGTTTACCTACAAATCAGAGTAAGTGCTTCACTGACGAGTTGGAGTATCACTCATCTTAATCATAACGTATCTTCTTAACTGTCAGTCACCTTTAGGTGTATTCATGTGTTGTATCTATTTCCTTCTACTAAACTATAATGAGCAATTACTTATCTTGCTTCAATAAAATTGCCAAAATTAAAAGAATTGAATTATTTTCTTTGCAGAGTGAATCATGCGATTCAGGAGACTGGGGTTGGTCTGGTCTGGAAGAAGGCGGCGGTGGTCCTAAAGTACCTGCTTTGGTGTCCGCATGTCTGGCCCATTTGAGGCGACATTGTCTTCGCACTCAAGGTCTTTTCCGAGTGTCAGCATCTAAGAAGAGGGTTAGACAGGTGAGCTTTGCTGTATTTTTTGTCATGAATCGCTTTAGTGACATTGAATAAATGATAACAAGAGACGCGATTAATATTCACAAAACATTAGACTACTAAATATTACAAACATTTCATTTAACGAAAATGTAAATTTAAATACATCAAATGCAGACTAATACTAATGATTTGCAAATGTAAAACAAAGTACGCTTATTATAGCAAACACTCATTACAAAATGGTTGCTATGACAGAAAATAAAGTAGTAAATCTAGCCAAGGCGAGTTTACGGATCCGATCCGTACACGCGCAGTGAGAATAAAACATTGACCGACAAAATTAGATGTTTTCCAACGTATTGGCGATTGCAATTGATTCGCGTCGTTGACCTAGATTGAAGGGAATTTATTGGAAAATAGATGCTGCACGTGACTTTTACTACAGAGTGGATTATTATAGAAAAACATTTCAGTAAAAATAATCAAAGATATGCAATACAGAACTGTTATTATTACAATACTACAAATATCATCTAATGAGTCAGCAATAGTCAAGCTGAATGCAAATGTACGTAAAAATGTTAAAACGACTCGTACTGCGTCTTCCCACGCAATTATTTTAAAAAGCTCATAAAATAAAAGCTATTGATTGAATCTAGATGAAATTTATATGGGACCACCCATGTTTTCTTTCGAGTGGGAATGAATCAGAAATTCGGTTTATTAACGACTTCGCTTATTCATAGACGTAATATATGAACTGTTTATATTTTAGGAAACATTATGATTTTCTGATTGGAAAAGTTACTAAAGCATCAAATCCACGTCGGAAACCTGAAAATATGCAAACATATATTTTACTGTAACCGCAATAATACTCAAGAGGTGCAATAAATGAAAGACGTTCCAATTATCTGGTATCGAGTAAAGATAGCTGTAGTAGCAGCTGACTGTATTTACGTTACTGAATGAATATTGTTACCGAAATAGCTGCAGGATGTGGATATGAATTATGATCATACACTGTTCTATATGTTTCCGATAAATATTGTTTTCATTCTGCAATATTAAATGCTTTGCTATTATTTTTGTCTTAACATGTTTTGAACTTTACTTTTTTATAATTTATTTCAAGCTTATATCACAAGAATTATCATTTATTTTCATTTATAAAGCTCCTCATAACTTTTAAACGTTATGACTTATACTTATTCGTTTAATTATAATTATAGAAACTTTTTAGGTTTTATTTAATATTTACGAAGTTTAAAAAAAATTCCAGCTCAGAGAAGAATGGGAAAGAGGTCAAGAAGCGGCGATAGACACAGCAGTGTGTCCACATGACGTGGCCACATTGCTAAAAGAGTTCCTCAGGGATCTGCCTGATCCATTGCTGTGCAGGGATTTGTACCACGCGTTTTTAAATACGCAAAGTGAGTGTAACTTTTTTTAGTAATACTATTATCACCGCTGAATTGATAAAAATAACAAATTTTTTATTTTTGTTTTGAAATAATGAAGCAATCTAACTGAGGACTTACCATGCACGAGATGATCAATATCTTATGGTAGATCCAACAAAATTAAATGAATGGCCAATGAGTTGCCAACCTCGTGCATTGACTCTTGTCATAATAAAACTTTTTTAGATTTAGAAATACCGCTGACAATAATTTATATTTCTTTCAGAAATCCGCAACCGCAGTATTCAATGGGAAGCTGTTAGATTAATCGTACAGTTACTCCCGCCAGCTCACAGAGACACGCTAAACGCGCTGCTGTCTTTCTTATCACAATTAGCTGGGCACGCGGATGCAGATGACCAGCAACCAGGAAACAAAATGGATGCAGCTAATCTGGCTACGATATTTGCTCCTAATATCTTACACCGGAACAAGCCTAATGAAGCTGCTAGGTAAGTAGTAAGTATAATAGAATCTGTGGATCTACTTCTTAAGAAATTAGTTGAATATAATTCTAAAACAATCTGAGAAATAGAAGCGTTGATGGTACTTTAAAATTGTAACTGAATAATATTGTAGCCAAAAAAGTTACATACACAAACAATTCGATTATTCAACTCGCAGATAAGATTTTTGGATTCTAAAGAATACAAGCTTGAGAATACAAAGCATCTTTTGCAAGATAGATGATATAAAATTCTATTTTAAATTCCAGTGCAGAACACCTTTCGGAGCGCACTGACGTGATCAACGTAGTCCGTCAGCTGATAGAGCGTCAAACTGAATTGATGACTCTTCCTGCAGAGCTGCTGCACGAGGCATATATACACCTGGCTCACAGTTCGCCGCAACATTTAGACGAGCTACTCTTGCGACGAGCTGAGTAAGATATACTTTTTAATATATTTAGTGTAATATCGTTTAATGGGCATAATCCAATTACTGAATATATGTACATATGAGGTAGTGTAGAAATAATTTTGATGAGTCCAGCACTACCTTTTTTGTTGTTCAATGTAGCAATAGAGTTGGGAATCGTTTTATTCCTTTTCTGTTTCTGGAAAGATTGCTTAAAAGATCAATAATATTGAATTTTGCTCATGTATTACGTTTTAGGTGTGCATCAGAATGTACAAACACTAACTCGGAGAGCAAACGTCTTTGGTCTCGCGAGAGCTTCCTCCACGCTGCAGCTAACACTGCCACTGCGCCTGCTTCTAGGTGAGAAGATATAGCGTATATTATATATACAGTTCATATCGTTATTAAGGTATTTTGTAGGAAGATAGGCTATCCACATTTTACCACAGAAAAGTTACCGTACAATTAGTTACCGATTTCAAGTTTTTAAATACTTTTCAAATTCATTTATGAGTTCTGATACTGCAATTTATAACATTTTCTTTTTCCATATTTCTTCTTTTCTCTGTCTTATCCACATCTGTATTCAAACAAATGCTTCTGTCTTCACATGTCTTTTCCTACACATCGCTGGCTATTGGAAACGCCAACATTTACCATTATAAAAATTAAACACGAAGTTAACTGCTGCGGCAATGCTGCGTTGCAAATTATTAGTACTTTTGTTAACTCCAGCTATGCCCTTATGTATTGCTATGAGTGAGTTTGGGTCTCCAGAGGAACTGGAGATTAAATCCACGAACCAATAATAGAGCCTGATTGATGAGATTAGATTGAACAGATTATAAAACACTATTATTTTAAAACGAAATGGTGTTTGTACAATGAATCTGAAAATTTTTCTAGACCAGAATATAATATATAAACACAAAATTTAAAATAATACTATCTATAGGATCGATAGAGGAAGGCGATCAAGGGCAGCCTCTGATACTTCATCTGCTTCTCTCGCTTCCACCATCACATTTCTCACGAGGCAAGCAGCAAGCTGATATACAATAATGCCTGGACAATGGCTACATTGCATGTCACGTTGCTTTAAATACATCTTCTTTATTAACTACTAACTTAGAATTACCATCGCCGTATTGATTTATTTCGTTATTAGTTTTATTTAAATCTATATATAATAAAAATATATTAATCAAGTATTTGCATGAATTCCATGTAGTAGTTTTTAGTACATAAAACATAGTGATTATACTGTTATTACAACTCACAAGGTGTCCCTTAGGACCCTTTATAGAGCCTTAATTTTTTAATTTACAGTATGAAGCTATTGATAATATTTGTTTAAATATTGTTAGTAAAATTTTCTGTTTTAACAAGAATATTTTTTGTTAATAAAATGTACAATTAGATCTGTCTATTTGGCCGCAGATTTTTTATGTTGTTTTATAACTGGATTATGAATAGTGTAATTGTAAGAAAAACTAATAGAAGAAAATTTGTAGGGTGCGCAGTAGTGAAGAGCGCGCAAGTAGTGGTATAGTGAGCTCTCCTCCGCGAGACTCCGCACCTGATTCTAATGATTCCGCCAGTGATTATAATGAGGTCAGTAAATATTCATTACTAGATGTTAATTTTTATTTTAAAACATTTCTGACACTAGGCAGGTACTTTCTCAATTATAATTCCTAAAATGAGTTCTCAAATGTAGAATGAATAAAAAACCTAAGGTTTCATTTAACCTTTCCAGACGGGCAACATATCAGAGGATGAATGTGTAATCACAGCGTCCCTCCACATACCGGCTATTAGAACTCGTCGCAGATCAACCTCCGGGTCCTCATCGTCGGCTAAACGAGACTCAGCTGTGGGCTCATCAGCGGCGTCTCCCTCCCCCGCATCCAGCGCCTCTCCCCCTGCTAGTCCTCCTCCGAGACCTACTAGGCATGCGGATATTGAACGACTTGTGGGGTTTGGAAGGTTGGTACTTTCACCATCAGATAAATTAAAAATAATTTGTAATAATTTTAGATATTTTATTGTAGCTTTAATTCTCAGAGAACGCAACACATCAGACGCTCGCGCTGTCGTCGTCCGACAACACGACGAAACAACAGTGTCAAAAGCAACAAGAGTTTCATCCAGACAGGAACAGTCAGTCCGAAGAGAAGAAATGAGAAGAGATGATCAGAACCAAAGAAGAGACCAAACTACAAGAAGAGAAGAAAGAAGAGAAGGAGTAACACTTTACAAAAGGAACGAGCTGATATCAAGTGCTCGGTCGCCGCCGTGACGTGCTTTTACTTGTATATTTATCATGTGTTTTATTTATATATTTAGAGAAATAAAGTATTTTTTACGATCCAATAATATATTTATTGACAAATTATTAATATATCTCGTAATAATTAATTTTGGTAAGGAGAAAATTACGCTTGAAGAGCAGTAATTTTACCGGGAAGATTTAGATGCAGTAAAAGAGAGAAAGAATTGTATCGTTTACCGATTTACAATTAATAAATGACCTCATTTAAAATAAAGAAAATTGACAACATTAAAAAACCAATTTATTTCAAAAACATTTATCTTCTGTGTATTTTATCCCGCATGATTATAGCTCCAAGCTTCGAGACGCCATCTTGATATTCCGTCTTACCCAACGGTGGGACTGCTGCTGTTGTTTCTGTAAGAAAAAAATCTTCAACAACAATAGGAATTTTTTTTTTTTTATGTAACTAGGTCGGCAAACAAGCGTACGGCTCACCTGATGGTAAGCGATTACCGGAGCTTATAGACGTCTGCAACACCAGAAGCATCGCAAGCGCGTTGCCGACCCTATCCCCAATTCCCCCCAGGAGCTCTGGTCACCTTACTCACCAACAGGAACACAACACTGCTTTAGAGTAGTGTTATTTAGCTGTGATCTTCTGTAAGGTCGAGGTATTACCCCAGTCGGGCTGCTCCATATTTGAGCAGGAAGTTTCCTACTGTGCCCTACCTCAGTTAAAAGAGTTTTTTGGTATTAGGTACGGATTGTCGCGTAATCGGTAAGGATCGTTGTGTTTTCGTTACGAATCGTCCTATATTCGCTAGAGATCGTGGTGTATTTGGTGGTAATCGTCGCGTATTCGTTACGGATCCTCACGTATTCGGTAGGGATCGTTAGGTGTTCGGTAAAGGATCGTCATTTATTCAGTACGGATCGACCTGTATTCGATAGCGATCGTCGCGTATTCAGTAGGGATCGTCGCGTATTCGGTAGGAGTAGTCGTGTATTTGTTACGGATTGTCATGAATTCACTTGAGATCGTCGCGTATTCGTTACGTATCGTCGCGTTTGATTCATAATCGTACATTAAATTCTGTTTTAGGTTATTTTATTGTGATCTTTTTGTTCTGTTTATTGTTTATTATAATTACAAAAATGTATGTATGGCGACAATACACAATAAAAGAGATAAATACGTACCGCACTTCGCTCTCGTATCAGGAGCAACACCAGCTCCTTTAGACATTGTTCTCGGTGTGGTCCTTCTAGGCTTAGGTCCAACTCTACACGGATCTCCAGGCAACCTCATAGGTTGAGCACACGGACCTGTGCCACTTTCATCAGCCGCACGCTGAAGATTCTCGAATTTAGCTCCTGGACCTAGAAACAGGTAATTACAGTATTATCAGGGTAACTATCATTTAAAAGTGGTTGCAAGAGTTCTAAATAGAACTTCCGCTTTATCCTTTACGAAGATCACTTTTGTTTTTTTAGTATCATCTTTTATGACTGACAATCGAGAGCCTAAATTCTCTCTTCCATTATATTCTTTGCCATAAATTCTCTTTCTCCATTAGTTAAATTGAGAATTGAATAATAAGTAACTGAGCTTTGCTGGGATCTTTGATTAGCCTTCATTGATTATAGTAAAAGCAGCAGTTCTGTCTGGTGTCGGAACCATAACCTTCCGACTAAGATAAGATAGGCCTATGTCATTTTTATAATACAAAGCTGATTATAACACATTGTAACCAAAGGTGGATTTATCCCTTCCCTTCCAGCCCACCATTCCATATCATTGTGTTTGAAAGAATTACGTAGCGGGTATTATAGTGTAGTCAGGGTTTTATGAAAAAAACTGAGGTTAAATAAAAAAATTAAACTAATAATTACACACATAATTAAGATATATACAGAAAAAAAAACGATTAAATACCAGCTTCACAGTAATCCACGTGGTAAGTAGTTTTATTGCGATCTCGGTCAATGCGTTGTTTCAATTCTGGAGACGCTTCATTCTGGAGGATGCTGTACAGCATCGGATATTTTGTTTGAAGCTGAAAGTAGATTAAATGATACAAATCTTGATAACTTATAAAACATATGTAACCATACCAATTAGGGGCTGTTCAAGTATTACGCAAGCTTTAAAGGCGCTGGGGGTCCTTGCTTTGCTTATTTTTGATGACATGAGGGGGAGGTCTGCATAGTGATTACGTCAGCGATAAAGAAATAATCATCATCATCACGACCCTTCAATGGCCCACTGCTGAACCGGGTCTCCTCCTCAGAATGAGGAGGGTATTAGGCCATAGTCCACCACGCTGGCCCAGTGCGGGTTGGCAGACTTCACACACCTTTGAGAACTTTTTGGGAACTCTCAGGAGTGCAGGTTTCCTCACGATGAAATAATACGCGCACCGAAATGTGAATATCCCTCCCTGCTAAGAATGAAACGAGGGAGAAAATGTTTACGTAGGTACGGGTGGGAAAGATTAGGGCCTTGCTTACTTTTGATGACATGGGGGCGGGTGGATGATAATTGCAAAAAAATCTGCTAACGTTACGAAATAGCTTAGAATAGCTAAATAATAATAAAAGCTCGAAGCATGAAGATTTTCAGCAAAAGAGCTGTCTAGTGTAATTTTTATTTACATAAATATATTTTACTAGTTGACCCTTGCGTCTTCGTCCGCGTGTAGCTCCGCTCCTATTGGTCTTAGTGTGATGATATGTAGCCTATAGCCTTCCTCTATAAATGGCCTATCTAACACTGATAGAATTTTCCAAATCGGACCAGTAGTTCCTGAGATTAGCGCGTTCAAGCAAACAAACTCTTCAGCTATATATATTAGTATAGAATTAACATACAGAACGTATATTTTACCTTATCTAAGAAAGCGTTCGGTTGATCGTATCGTGAGGTAGGTGTCTCTGGACTCGCTCCAACCCGAACTGGATATAGCTTTGGGTCTAGCATCGGTCCCATTAACTAAAAAATGTTTAAGTTCAAATAAATCGTAACGCCATCTATCAGAACTCGTGCGAATTGCATTAATAAAACATTGTAAAAGTGGAACTTCGCGTACGGACGCACGTCAATGGCGGTCACGTCTATGAAAATTATCGCTTTAATAAAAATTTGTTTATTTTATAAATTATTCAATATATTCCTTTTTAATCTTTATGCTAAGAATGAGAGGGATATGATACCCATTACTGTACAGCAATACGTATACACATGCAATTAAGACTGAGGCGAGCGGTGCCTGGGGCTTGAGACCCCAGGAGCAGGTTTAAAGAGCTCTTTCATAATATATTAACTCTCACCTCCACCACTCGACCTCGCTAACGACCATAGATAATAAAGTAAACTTACGTGGACCTCGAGAAGGGTAACCTTAATCACGACACTATAACATTAACTTCCATGTTCACTGCACGAAAACACCAGAGAGACTGAGACTAATCTATCGCGCTAAAGGTTATATATTGTCTTCACGTCGGTATACTTGAAATAATATAATATGATCTACCCGCTACTACTACTTTATAAAGAGTGTTGCTAACATTTATATGTTAATTAATTCTTCCCTTCCTAGTTACCTACCTCATTACGACTCCAACCTCCTTCTTTACCAGGAGGTAATTGTACCTCCTTCCCAAAGTACTGCGGACACCTGCAGTCTGGAGGGCGAGTGTGCTGCATACATGCTTGGTAGAAGGCTAGCTCTTGACCGGAGAGTTTAGGTACTCTACATCCAAAAAAATGTTAATTATGATTTAAGGGTTTAGGGGCAGTCAGCGACATGAAAAAATGAGAATTTTCAGTAATTTTTTTGCCATTAAATCATTTTATTTTATAACATTATTAATCGAAATCTTTTTTTTCGAAGTTTTCGAAAATTAGATTTTCGGGAAAAAATCAACATTTAATCGAAATTTAAAAAACCTTTGATCAAGCACAAGATTATCTATTTATAATACTAATTTTTTTTCGTCCGATTAATTTTAGATGAATCTCTCTTATCTCTTTGATTTATGATGATCATCGCAAGATTGGAACTGGGTCAACACAAACAGCTATAACTTTTGAAATTATAATTTTTTTTTTAATTTTCGTGACTTCAAGTCAAAACATTGTGTAATGATGTCATGTTATTCATTATATTTATATTTTCTTTCTTTAATGATGTACAATAAATAATATTTTGAACTCGAATTTTACTAAATATTATTAGCCTACTAACTCAGTAATGGTGCCTCCTCCTCCTCCAGCAGTAGACCCTGGCAAGTTAGGCCACAGGTAATCCTTCCTATAAGTTGTTAGATAGTGATCCATGTCTCATTTATTTCTTTTTAAACATTACTAAAAGATTTTCGATTACATAATATTGTTTGTAAATATTTTAAAAAAATATATTACATTTCTACAAATTGTGTTTGTTGTGACATTTTGGTTACTGTCAATTGAATTACGTCTAATAAATAAAAAGTTTATAATATTAACGAACTTTTTGGATTGCTATTGAACACCATTTGAGCGAAATGTGAATGTTACAGGTATATTTAAAAAAATTATCTACTAAATTCAATATCCACGAACGTATCTGAAACGCGTATAGGATTTTATTCATGATTTTATTCAATACATCCTATCCATATTCAGGTACGAAAATAAATACAAAACTGTTGTTGTAACTCGCCGCCAGATGACGCTACAGCATTCGTTTCATGAAATCAATGGCGATTGTAGATTATTACTAGCTGACCCGGCAAACGCTGTTTTGCCATATAAAATTGGGGTTGCCCACCCATATCATTTAGGGGGATGAAAAATAGATGTTGACCGATTCTAAGACCTACTGAATATGCATATGAAATTTATAGTCTATACTATTATATAAAGAGGAAAGATTTGATTGTTTGTATGTTTGTTTGTTTGTTGCGAATAGGCTCGAAAAGTACTGAACCGATTTTGAAAATTCTTTCACCGATAGGAAGCTACATCCTTTCCGGGTAACATAGGCTATGTGGTGTTGCCATAAATACTCTAATTAAAAAGATATGGCCATTTAAGTGCCATAAGGTGGCCATTTTGTAAATTGAAGGGTTTCTCAGGAACTACTAATTCGATTTTAAAAATTCTTTCGCTAATAGAAAACTATACTTTTCGTGAGTTGATTGTTGACTAAGGTGATTCAGTGTTGCCATAAACACTTTTTTAATTAATAAAACACGGCCGTTTTGTTACTACTGATCCGATTTTAAAAATTCTTTCACTGAGGAAGTCTACAGTATTTCTGTCTCTCTTCCTCTTATATACTATCATTCTCTCTCATCCTGTCTGTTTTTTCTCTCTTTAATATTTATCTTAATCTCTGTTCAGAAAGGTCAGTCTCTGTTTGTTTTTTTTTCGAGAGTCTCTCTCTCTGCTTTATTTTTATTTTTGTACATATATTCTTAATTTAACATATACTTTAACGTGGACGAAGTCACGGTAGTCGACTAGTAATATATAAAGCTGAAGAGTTTGTTTGCTTGTTTGAACGCGCTAATCTCAGGAACTACTGGTCCGATTTGAAAAATTCTTTCAGTGTTAGATAGCCCATTTATCGAGGAAGGCTATAGGCTATATATTATCACGCTAAGACCAATAGGAGCGAAGCTACACGTGAACGAAATCACAAGGGTCGACTAGTTTAAGATAAAACGGATTATGATGAAATAAGGCATAATGGGGGGTGAAACATTTATATGAAAACAAATGATTACATAATATACACAATTATTCTATTAATTAAAGAAATATTTTAACAGAATTTTCTTTTATTCAAAATTGTATAATCAGACAATATATCAAAATTTAAATTCTATAAGTATAAATATATGGGTTCTTCCAACGTCCGTATTTAGGTTCTTCCCGCTGAGGTCCAAAGGGTTTGTGGTCTAGAACTACTTGCGCTAGCAGACCATGACTGACCCCGTAGCTGGTCTCACCTGTGTTCACTCGGAGGATGCGACGAAGTTCCTCTAAAAAAAAATTAGACCAAATTAGCTACGACGGACAAGAAAGAAGAAGCTAGAAATTGCTAGTGCTCATTATGATGCTGGCAACACTATTTTGATAAAAAAATAATTATCATTACATGGCGAGTGTTCTAGCAGTAATGCATTTAGTCTGAATCTAAAGTATAACCCACAGGAGAATACTTACTCTGCAAAGATGGATCAAACTTAGGTTTCATAGACATGGTTGAAGGATGTTCGGCGTACTTCTCTGGCTTGGGGTGTCTATAGGATCCCTTCTGACTTGTATCCGGGATATAAATGTCATCCGGGAGACGAAGAGTCTGAAGGGCACGAGCTCTACGTGCAAGGTTTACCGACATGAAGGGTAGTTCTGTAAAACATTAGCATTAGATACGATTAGACATTCGTGACCTAAGTGAGAGAAATCATCGGTGAGACAGTTCCTGTTACTGTCACATGACAGACATTAGCCAAGATAGCTTCCAATAAAACTTGACGTAATCTAAGAGGTGAATACTCATCGGTGAGACAGTTCCTGTTACTGTCACATGACCGACATTAGCCACGATAGCTTCCAATAAAACTTGACGTAATCTAAGAGGTGAATACTCATCGGTGACAGAGTTCCTGTTACTGTGAGATGACCGACATTAGTCACGATAGCTTCCAATAAAACTTGACGTAATCTCAGAGGTGAATACTCATCGGTGACAGAGTTCCTGTTACTGTGAGATGACCGACATTAGTCACGATAGCTTCCAATAAAACTTGACGTAATCTAAGAGGTGAATACTCATCGGTGACAGAGTTCCTGTTACTGTCACATGACCAACATTGGCCACGATAGCTTCCAATAAAACTTGACGTAATCTAAGAGGTGAATACTCATCGGTGACAGAGTTCCTGTTACTGTTAGATGACCGACATTAGTCACGATAGCTTCCAATAAAACTTGACGTAATCTAAGAGGTGAATACTCATCGGTGAGACAGTTCCTGTTACTGTCACATGACCGACATTAGTCACGATAGATTCCAATAAAACTTGACGTAATCTCAGATGAGGATACACATCGGTGAGACAGTTCCTGTTACTGTCACATGACTAACATTGGCCACGATAGATTTCTGTAAAGCTTGTCGTAATTTAAAAGGAAGTAAAATAATAAACACACCGGTGTGACAATATCTAACAGTAAAATTTATGTGATAGTAGTTATCACCTCTAGAACAGTACTTGGTAAGATATTCAGTTCTCTTCATGTCTTGTATCTCGTGATCGATGGGAGTTGGATCGATGTTCTCCCTCATATACATTTTGGTGACCTTCGGATGATCTTCCTCAAACTGGAAACCATTTTCTTTTTTTAATAAAATTACTTTCTTTTTTTAACTGCCTTTATGACACACATACTTTCATAAAGGCAATATTAGTGCAAATTGATTAGTTCAAACTGCGTATTGAAAAAGTGTAATTTACGACCGAAATTAATAATCAATCTCAATCCGTCTTTGGTTTATGGATTAAAAATACAACATGATATAATACAATTCAAAAACAATATTTTTTGATAATTCTTTCACTTATAAATAGATTTTAAAATTTCTTTCACTCTCGTCAAACGTTTCTCTTCCTTTTATCTACTTTCATTCTCTCTCGTTTCATCTTTTTTCTCTTTCATTTTTATCTTTTTCCTCTCTCTTTTCTCTCTACATATATTTCTCTTTTTTCATAATTTTTTTTCAAATAATGGAAAATATTACAGATTGAAATCAATTTTAATATTGCTTCTAATACCCGGAGAGAAGCGAGGGCAGACCGCTTATCCATACAAATAAATAAAATTGGAGTGTCTGTTATTGTTCCGGCTAATATCTGAAATTGCTGGACCGATTTTGACGGGACTTTCACTGGCAGATAGCTGATGTAACAAGGAGCAACTTAGGCTATTTAACATCTCGCTACGACCCATAGGAGCGGAGCAACATGCGGATGAACTCGCATGAAGCGGCTAGTTTATAATAAAATAATTAACCCTTTTAACAGCGTCCTTATAATATTCATAGTTAATAGGGCAGAGAACATCCGGACTCTTCCGAGGCGCATCCTTCGCCTTGAGCGAGTCCCGACTCAGCCCGACTATGAGGCAGTCGTCGTCGATTGCTTTACGTCGAGGACTTTTACTGAAAAAAATGAGAAATGAGATAATTAACTAAATATTTCCTATTCATCTATTTATCCTTCTTTTGTCTAAATATTTAGAGTGCTTGTTTGATATTTAATTAAATGCAAAGTGTCACCTCACTACTGGCAACACTGATTCAAGTAAAGTATGATATGTCTTTAATTTTAAAATCAGAACAATATAAAATAGTATTTATTAAAATTGTTAGCTAAGATGGAATAGCATAAATACGCTGTTATGACAAACTTATTACATCGCGAGTTATCAAGTAATGCTGTAGCTCTGTGTTTAAAGTATAACCCTTGGGAGTAATATTCTGGAGGAGATCTGCGTGAAGATTATATATGTCGGGGTATATAAAGAGACAATGGTAGCTATGCCCCTCCACTTGTGGGGAGAAGTAAATCAACAAATAGGAAATATGGTGCTGGCGTTTCGATTAATCGATAACCCAACTAAACGATAATCGATTAGTCGTTTGAAGCTATCAAGAATCGTTGAATAAAGTGGCGTAGATGTCGCTCGTATTCCGATTATTCGATAATCGTTTACTCGCTATCTAAAATCGTCTAATATTAAAATGACGCGACGGAAGTGACAACAAGTCGTCTTTTATTATTATCCGTACCCCAACTTTACCCCAGCATATATATTACAATTAGAGTAATATTGACTTATGGGCGATAATGATCACTTACTATCAGATTGAACGGCAACTCGTCTTCTCCACTTTATCAAAAAAAACAATAATTTGCATCTATGCTATAATTCCTTATTTATAATTTTTGAAGTGATAACTTCTTATGGGGGGGTAAAGTGCTTCGTGACGTAACGCGTTACGGCGCCACTATGTCTGGCTTCCCTTTCTCTCACGCAGCAGGCAGCAGTAGGCAGGCTGCTCCTCTCTCACTTCACTCACTAACCCACAGCGCTAGCCGTGTTTCGGACAGACTTTCCCCCCTCTCTCTGCTCAGTGTAGTTGAAGTTATCACTTCAGTCGAGCGTCAAGAGACGCACATTTTAATTTTTATTAGTAAAAAATTTGATTGAATAAATATATAATAGGTACTTACGGTTTGTCCTTTTTAACAAAATCCACCATATACACAGATCTAAATTCAATTTCTCCATCAAATACAGACATTATTAAATATAAATGAAATTTTTAATTAAAATATTGTATTCTACAGTTTGTTTACAAACACATTTTTTTTAATATATGACAACTGAAAATTAGAAAAGAGGATAATTATCGCTTTAGTAAAAATAAGCACAATTAATCTTTTTTTTTATTATTTGCTCAAATACATTATACAATACTCTCCTATTATTACTCGATATTATTAATAATCAGGACTTTAAATACATTCTTTATATATTATATTAATTAACGACACACTATTTGTTACACTTCAATTCCATTGCACCCCCCTTTTAGCCCCTTATGGGATTATTTTCGAAAAAATATTTTACTCCTGTATTATTATATTTGTATTTTACCTTCATACTGAATTTCATTTGAATAGCTTTAAAAACGGCAAAGTTTCATACTAACTTTGCACTCCCGTTTTACCCCCTTAGGGGGTGAATTTTCAATAATCCTATCATAGTGCTTCCCTACGTTATAAAAGGAACCCCTGTGCAACATTTCAAGTTTCTAACCCTTATAGTTGAGGCCCTGCGTTGATATGTCAGTCAGTCAGTCAGCTTCTCCTTTTATATATATAGATAGAAGATATAAAAAATTAAAAATGAATATTTGTTCGGATGACTCGTTCAAACTCGAGAATGGTAGGACCGTTTAAAAAGTGAAAAATGCTAAAACTATTTTAATAAAACTTTTTCCCGTAGTCCTACCTCAGGGAGGCCAGGACGGGTGAGCTAGTAATGAAATAAAATAATGATGAATTATACAAATTGTTTATTAATGTACATCTATAATGGCATAATCAACATATTGCGATAACATAACGAATAACTGAAGTAACATGCAGATAACCTTACACACAAATAACCGAGCGAATCCAAAAAAAAAATTCAATTATTCCAAAAATTATTTGAGTTATGTGCATTTATGGTAGTCTTACATTGAGTTATCCGTGAGGAGTCGGCGAGTCGGATTAGAACAATCCGACTGCCAAGCGTCTGACGCTTTCCGATCATGATGTATGTGGGTCCAGACTCCCCCCCTCGGTAATATTTTGTTATGTATATGTTAATATCACAAAGTATATTAACATTATTTAAAAAAATAGAGTAGACAAAGTAATTATTTGTAAGGTAACTGCGGATCCACTAGAGATGTGGGAGGAGGTTCTTAACAAACAGGACATCACATGACTAGTGGAAACGCAGCCTTATTGCTTTATCTGTCATAAATATCTGTCAAATTTTGCTATTAAATCCAAACGCCTTTTTTTTCAATTATCAAGCACACCTTGTCTACTCCATTAATTATCTGCGAAACTTAACAATTTAGGCACATAGATTAAAAACCCATTAAATTCACAGACTATAACATCACAAGATGGCGTCGTTCGGCATCAAGTGTCTTTAACGCTTTCCGGTCATGCTGTATGTGGGTCACTCTCCCCCCTACCTCTCCTATCTCAATAGCTACGGTTCCAGTGGACTTTGGGTTACTATAGGTAATAATTTTAGTTATGCATGTAAATTTTAGTCAAGTTTCAATAAATATGAACACAAAAAGCAGAATAATATACCAATCGAATTGAGAACCTACTCCTTTATGAAGTTGGTCAAAAAGAAGATAAACAGAATAATGTTATAGTCACACAGTCAGTCTAGTTTTTTAATGTCGCAATTTTTGGATAAATATAACTTTTTGTAACTATTTTCGTCTAATTAAAAGTTTTTACATTGACGTAATCATAATGACAGCAATAAATTATATAACTCATATTCTTTTATTATTTTTTAAGTCGGAATATTTTAGTTACTCTACATTAATAACTCAATGTAAACCTACCATTATATTACAATCGCTTTTTATTACAACAAACAAAAAGGTCGAAACAATTGTCACATTAAGTCAAAATTTAGTCATTATTTACTACATATTTCAAAATGTATATGTTTGGCAAAAATCACAAAATTTGATCATACTAATCTAACAGTTGATTTTCATGCAAAATCATACAAAATTACGAGATATATCATAACTATATAAATACTGTTATTCAATTGATAGAGACGAGTTGATATGGAGTTGCTTGATAGATGCATACACATCCTTAAAATTGCGCTTTCACGCCAAAACTACTGAACTGATTTAAATTAAATTTAGTACACAGATAGTCTAGAGCCTAAGAAAGGACATGGGTTACTTTTTAATGCGAAAAAAAGGGTTAAAATGGGGGATGAAAAGTTGTATGGAAGTATCAGTATCGCTTCAGTTGTCACACTGTAAGCGAGGCTAGGAAAGAGAAGCGATTCGTGCTTAACAAATACATCCCTCGCACATCTCTAGTGGAACGCTACCTTATGGATTGAAAAAAGATTTCAAATTCAAATTTGGAATATATTGCCATTCCAATAGATTCCGAAATCTAGTTTAAATATATTTTTAATCTGTTGGAAATACAGTGTAATCTCAATTTTACGACGTCAAAAACTAAATTCATAAAAAAGTGCTTTTGTCTGTTTTATATTGATAGTTAAGTTTTAAAGTTAGTGGATAGTAAAATAATGGTTTGCAATATTTAAAACAAAATGGCGGCTAGTCGCGTACTCCACTGCATAGCGTCTAGACCTTACTCATCTAAATACTATGAAATTTTCTATGAAAACGAACTTTCTAGAAAAGCCAACCTTAACCAAATATTGCTATTTAGTAGTATTAAAAAAAAGTAGTGGAGTTTTTTTTTTACTTTTTTTAAATTAAATATTAACTCCATATCAACTATCTTCCATACTTAAATAAAAAACGAAACATTGTTATTTATTAAGTTAATTCATTCGTGGGGATACACTCCTAATAATTTTCATTAAAAAAATTGTTAGGAATTTATTTACATACAAAGGCACCTTACAATGTGGAAAAATAATTAGGAATCCAAAATGTGTATACCTTAATATCACATACTATATACACATTATTTAAAAAAAAATAGAGTAGACAAGGTTTTATTTCAAAGGTAACTGGAGATGTGGGAGAAGGTCTATCTGTCATGTCTGTCAAATTTTGCAATTAAAACCAGTTATTTTTTTTCAATTATCATCAAGGACACCTTGCTTACTCTATTTATTATCTGTGAAACTTAACAATTTAGACATATAGATTAAAAACCCATTCAATCCACAGACTATAACATCACAAGATGGCGTCGTTCAGTCAGATGGCCACGTAATTAAAAGCTGAAGCACGCGTTAGAAACTATTAATTATTGTCCATTTACACTGCTTTTTTATTTACATCACAACAAATCCTTTTAGGGGAGAAGGGGGATCATTAGAAATATATAATTATTTTAATGCATCACTTCACTGTTTAGGGTATTAGGTTCACAATCAAAACGACATGGGTTCATGTAACTTAAAGAGGTTTTTAGGCGGTACAATTTTTTGGGGTTATATTTTTTTTGGGCAGACAAATATTTTTGAAAAATGGTACACAGTGAGATAAATGTTTGTTAAATAGGTGTCAGAGAAAATGTCACATTTCTTACTTCTACCCTCGTTCAAACATAATTAAATTTCTTTAGTCATTATAAACAAAGGAAATGTGTAGCCAATGTCAATGCCAAGATGTAAAAAATATGTTATCTGTTCTGATAAAGATAATGTATATTGTTGACTGATAAATGATATATTTTTGAACAATAACAAACCATTCATTTACGAAATAGATGATGAAATAAAAAAAATTTTTTACAACTTAAATTTTGTTTTAGTGTTGGACTCAAGAACTGAATAGTGAGCAAACTTTTAATTTGGAATTATTATTAAATTAACATTATACAAAATTGTTTCTCTTAACCATTATATCCCTTTTTCTCCAATCAACCCCCTCACCCCTCCCTAAAGCAGTGTAAGTCAGTATCGTTCGTCCTCGGACATGGACGCCGAACTCCTTTGCTATGGAACCCTGAACGGAACCACCAGGTCCTCGTAATGTTCCACGCGGAGCTCTGAAATTGCTGAGGCAGCTTTCTTCACAGCATTTGTTATCTGTAAAAATTTATTATATTCATTACCGTCTGTCTGTTTAAGATCTTACAATGTTTACAATTGATCTACTGATATCATATTTTTACAATCTAATAAAGTACTGTTGAATTTTGCAAATATTGAAAAGCGGGCACCAAAGCTTGGACATAGCTGAAAAAAAAGAAAAAATATATCTTATATTTTTTTTAATTACAATAAGTATTTTAGAATTTTTCGACATTTAGTACCACTTATGATATTTTCAACTTTCCATGTCCACAATTTTTATAATTGTACAAACAGGGAAGAATTTGTTTTTTTTTCTTTTCATGATTTTAGTCGAGAATTAATTTTTAAATTATATTATTGTGTAAATATAATAAAGTGATTTGCATTATGTGGTTGTTGCTTTTTTTTACTTACTACCTAAATAATTAAATTAACTAGAATTTTATAATAAGTTCTTACACGACTTACCAGTTCCTTATCACTGCATGTAATCGGTGGAGCGACCAACACTTGCCGTCTGATCGCTGGTGGCAGGTCTGCGAGCAGCCTGGCAGGGGCTGCTGGTGGTAGTGTGGCAGTGGCAGCCCTGGCTGTGTATGCTCGGACCCGCTCGCTGTAAGCTCCTGCTTCCAGGGAGTAGGGGCCGAGGGCGCTAACGTCGATCACGTTTCTGGAATATATCAATAATTTTCTGATATACATATTGACTTTTTAAAAATATCCAAAAAATACTAGAGCTCCCAGACATAAAACTACTTTGTTTTTGTAACAAGGCAAGTATTTAATAAAACTAGTTTGAACGGTATAGGTTCCCAAATAGTGTAAATGTAAGCACTACAATTTCAGATCAGAGCCAAAAGATTTAAGTGCTAAAAACAGTTTTCTCTATAATGTTCCTCCTAACAAGGCCTATATGTTGCTGCCTCATTTAATTCCAATAAAGGAATCGACGTTAAACTTCTCCAATCCAGATATTACTCAGAGCCATTTGGATCATTTTTATACTTTATTATATTTACCAATACAAAAATACAGAAAAGTATAATAATCTTTCTTTCGACGACAAAACATTAATTATTAATTTAAGAAGCAAATATATTCGTGACGATATTGAAAAGATACCGCCATAAATTGATTACATGTTCAATCCGCAAGGTATTGATAAATTAGAAAAGCAAAAGATGACTACTTTCAAATCTTCTCGGGTTCCTTCTCCACAGCCTTCTACCTCTTTATGCGATAAACGTCAAAGTACCTGCACTTCAAAAATTGTACAAAATGATAAGGAGTCGAAAATAGAGAAACTACTTCAAAAAGAAAGGGGGGAGCTAAATATAAAAATACATGTAAGTCATACAGAGATAAATTATGACTCGATCAAGTTTTTAGGAGGTTGTCTGAAAAATTATATAAACAACTGGCTATTTTACGACCGACCAGTGTCTGATTTAAAAATAATTTGTGGAATTATAATTGTTTAAAATTGACTCCTCACATTCTAATACTAGATGAATATATAAGATGTTTAAATAAATAAATATTTACCTAATCAAGGTAAATAATAGTATTTGTGCAAATATTTTCCTTGTCAGTAATGTTGTGTATAATGTATTATTGATATTTAAATTAAATTACGACGTGGTAAAGTTTATTTATAGTAGATATATAAGACTTCAACAACATTCCACTCATAAATGTTTCTATACTGAACATTGGTCTTCTCCGGAGTGAAGAGTTAAGACCTGTCCTGTCACACATGAAAAGTTAAGACACCTTTGAGGACTAACTCTATTAAACATACAAGATTTTTCCTTCCTTATTTTTTATTCCCCCCTTAATGTTTTCAACTAATAGAATAATTTTTATTTTTATGAGTAAATGAAAGTTTGTATATTTAATCATTAAATATAGTTTCACGCCGTTTCATTTCTTACTAGAGAGTATTCTAAAATAATAAATAAATTCGCAGGCAGATGGTAGTAATATACACTAAACATATGATATATATATTTGTCTTCAACACAGATTCGTAAAGCTTGATGAGACCAAACCTGGGACCAAACTTTAGATTTCCTAGTCTTGAGTAAGACACCAAAGTTGTTACAATTGTATTGATATTAGCATTGACATAAACACTTAAGCTATAACAGCTCTGTACCAAACATAGTTGACAAAGAAAGAAAAAAATATTTCAAAATATCGGATGAAAGAATTCCAAGAATATATGTAAATGTATGTTGGTAAAGTTTAATATTAGGTTGGGGAAAAAGTTTCTTCGCATTTTTTAAGAAAATTCAAAACATTTTTTTATATAGTTTATTTACATTTAACTAAAGTATGTAGGTACCATTTTGTTCGATAACTTTTTGCCATCTTGCATTCAGGCTTCTGATCAACAAATCGCGGCAGTCCTCTCATGATGTTAACCTGACACTGCCTAAAGAATTCTGAAGAGACCGAAACCGGTGGAAATCTGAAGGTGCAAGGTCAGGACTATACGGCGGATACATTAACACCTCCCAGCCAAACTCTCTTAATTTTTGCTGAGTGGCTAAAGATGTGTGAGGTCTAGCATTATCATGATGAAAAACCACACCCCTTCTGTTGATTAATTCCGGCCGCTTTCTCGCAACTTCTTGCTTTAATCTCATCAGTTATTCGCAGTAGAGTTCAGAATCGATGGTCCTGCCTGGTGGTAACAGCTCATTATGAATGATGCCCTTCCAATCCCACCACACACACAGCATCACCTTGTTGAGAGTTAACCCGGGTTTCGCCACAGTCTGTGAAGCCTGACCAGCCTTTGACCACGACCTTTCTCGCACGTTCGTGTCGTACGTGATCCACTTTTCATCATCAGTTATCAGCTTCTTCAAAAATAGTTCGGTTTCATTACGTCGTAATAAATAATCACAAATACACGGTTCATTAGGTTTCTTTCAGTGAGCTCGTGAGGTACCCAAATATCGAGTTTTTTGTGAATTTTTAGTGTACCCAGTTTTTTTTCTAATGCGCCAAAACTGTTCTGTGGTCAATTCCCATTTCTTCAGCTACGTCGTAACTACTGATATGCCGATTTTGCTCCACTTTTTCAAAAATGGCATCCATTTTATCCATAATAGGGTGACCAGAGCGAGGTGCATCTTTGACATCAAAATTTCCGGATTGAAAATGCTTAAACCAAATGTGTGCTACTCTCACAGACACTGCACTAGGTCCATAAACATCGCAATTTTTTTTCGCGACTTGCGTTTAATTTTTACCTTTATCGAAGTAAAATTTTAAAATGTATCGAATTTCTTCATTAGACTCACTCATCTTCACAGTACGAAAAACAAATAAAAATCACACATTTTCCTAATTTGAATTTGGAATTGTCTTCTTTAAAATGAAAACTTTGAATGATACCAAAACCAGCCAGACACAAATAGTATAGCCAAAGAGATTTTATTACAAGTTTATACATACTATAATGCGAAAAGACTTTTTCCCCAACCTATTATAAGTGAGTATACATTTTACTGCATTTTCATACTATATTAGTATATTCATATACATACGTAGCTGTCTCATGAAGTATCCTACTCAGTGCACTTTGTTCATCAGGTTTACGAGGTGGTGTTGAAGCACAGGCAATAGGGGATGGAGTCTCCTGTTGTTGTTCTGGGACCTCAAGTAGATGGGTCCTCTCATTTATTATGTTTTCCTGGAAAGAAAATAAATGTTATTTCATTGTTTTTACATTTGGAATCTTCATCACCATAAGAATACTCTTAGATGGGAGAACCTGTTTTTATTATAAATTAAAGGTGAGACATACCTGGGACACACAAATAAAAAAGGCTAAATGGATACTTTATTACATAGATTACCATATATATATAGACCAGTGATAGTAATAAAATATTTTTTGAACGCCTGAATATTTGTATACAGCAATATATTGAAAATTAAATGTTTAACATTGTACATGTAGCTGAGGCAGGTCAACTAGTTGTAAATAAAATGCCTTCTGTTTAAATTCTTATTGTTAACATAATGCAATGGTTCGTAAATAAATAATATAACACTAGCTGTATAAACAAAAACTGCTATATATATAACAACTACTACTTATTATACATATAAATAATACATGAAGTAACTCGTATACTATGATGGAAACTTTTAGCAAGATTGAAATTCAATACTTACTTTGTAATGCATATTACCTAAATAACAAAGTTTATTACAAATCAGTAGTCATTATTTTTCATTTAACATCTCAGTCAATGAAATGTGATAAGCTAATAGTGTAAAAATATGGGGCACAAATGAGCGATAAGCCGTCGGTTCCAGGTTCATGTTAGATAAAAAAGCCAGTCAACTGGGAAGAGCGATAACATCGCACATTGCCATTGTTAGATGCAGGAAAGATTACTCATAACCAACGCTATATAATACTTTTTCGCTATAAAATGTGATCATGCATAAAAAATTAGCATTTTATTTGCATATAATATTTATTTTTATAATGCCTTTTTTTTAATTACCTGCTGATCAGTCTCCTTATGGCAAATACTGTAGCAGCAACCCATGACTGCGCTCCTCAACGAACCCAAGCATGAATGCAACGCACTTTCCTCTCCGTCCGACTGCATAAATGTTTTATTAAGTTTATTCGCGTTAAAAATAGAAAAATTCCGTAATTCAGTCGACAATTTTCAAGACTCGCACGTCACTTCAAGGCGTCTGACACCTGTCAATGTCAAATGTCAATGTATAAAAGGACATAGATAAATAAAGCGTTTGTTATTCAAATATTTTACCCTACGTTCCACTAACCCTGCGTTACGATCGTTAACCCAAGTAGAACGGGTCATTGATCGTTTTGAGCGTTAACGTAAATAATTCAAATGGTGAGTTATAGTTTCAGCAATAGTTTCAAGAGGTTAAGTTTAAAATGATTGGTTCAATTGATTTATATTTTATGATTGATTTTTTATATTAATAACTTAATTGAAACTAAAATCAATTTTATATAAATACTAGGGGCCCGTCCCGGCTTCGCACGGGTGGATAATTTTTTTTTAACATTTTGGCTCCCGCATTCTGTCGCTCCCTCTATCGCCGCGTTACTCGCTGCGCTGCGAGGCACGCCACACCGCGCCGACGGCCCGTCTGGGATTATTTTTTATTTATCTTGATATTTTTATTTCGTAATATCTTTTGACTGGAATGTCCGATTTCAATAATTCAAAAAGTAATTAACAGGTATTGAAACTTCATTACGAAATAATTTATTTGGATAAGAATTAATACAAAGTTATGGAAAACATGGTCTGATTTTGATAGGCATTTTTATCAACTTTTAAAATGTAAAAAAAGTAGTTATAGTGCCTTAACTACAATAGTTGGACGTATGGTCTCGCGGAGTTTTTTGTAGATATTGATACGTTCTATAATATTGTATAACATTTTTTTGTTCTATCATCAATACTTTTCGCAGCGCATGCGATGAAAGATATTTTATGGCAAATTTTTTTGCACCTTGTGTTGGTTTTAGTGAGAATTTCTGGGGATCTCTAATTTTTTCTTGTAATAAATATAGCCTATGTTACTCAGGGATAATGTAGCTTTCTAATGAAAGAATTTTTGAAATCGATCCAGTAGTTTTTATGTTTATTCGTTACATACAAAAATACAAAAATCCAAAAATACAAAAATACAAATCTTTCCTCTTTATAATATTAGTATAGATATGCTCTGCAGAAACATTCACGTCCACTAATAAATCTCTATCCGTATCAAATAAAGTTATTTACATCGTCATCATTTTTGTTTTAAAAATACCGTCAATTTTGCAACCACAGATTACTAATTTTGCAACGCTCACAACGACCCACGATTTGACATGGCTAGTCGTGAGCTTCGAGTGAGCACGTCACGACGTCAATAATGACGTTTTTGCCGCGACCACAACGCCCGCAATCGTCAAATGAAACAGCTAAATGAACGTTTGGGGCGTTGAGATCGCTTAGTGAAACGAGCCTATGGTAGGTCTGATATTTGGATGAAGGCTATTTTTTATACTTCTAGATGTTGAGGGAGAAATTAATTTCCTCTACAGTAATAAATTTATATGCAAAAACAAAGTAAATAACAATTTAATTCAAAAATATTTTCCCAGTCACGAAGAATCTGTAAAGATTTTATCTGTGATAGCTAGTATCCGCTGTCAAATCACATGTGTCATGGAAATGTCATATGTGATTTGACAGCGGATTTAAAGTCAACAACACGTCAACACATTGCAAGTTTGGAAAGTTAAAAAAAGCTTGCCTTAATATTCACTAAAATATTTAATTTCTTAAATAAAAGATGATCAGATATCGAGGGAAGAAGAAAGTGTTGGACAAAGTGAAGGAGTTAGACGCATTCTCCAAAGTCCCAGACGAATACGTGGACAGTACGCCGGTCGGCGGAACCTTTTCTGTTATTACCTTTTTTATCATTATGTGGCTGGTTTATAGTGAAGTTTCATACTTTCTAGATAGCAATTTAGTTTTTAGATTCATGCCAGACACAGATATGGATGAGAAACTAAGAATAAATATAGATATTACAGTCGCAATGCCTTGTTCGAATATTGGCGCTGATATACTGGATTCAACGTCACAAAGCGTGTTTGGATTTGGAGAGCTTCAGGAAGAAGATACATGGTGGGAGCTAACACAGGAACAAACAGTCGCTTTTGATGCTATTAAATATATAAACTCATATTTGAGAGAAGAATATCATTCTATTTGGCAATTGCTTTGGAAAAAAGGTCACGGGTCGGTAAGAGCGACCGTTCCCCAACGAAGCACAAAACCCAATCGAAGACCAGATGCCTGTCGTTTACATGGTGTGTTAACATTAAATAAAGTAGCTGGAAACTTTCACATAACAGCAGGCAAAAGCTTACATTTACCACGAGGCCATATACATTTGAATATGCTTTTTGATGATACCCCTCAGAATTTTAGTCACAGAATACACAGACTGAGCTTTGGAAGTCCAGCAAATGGTATAATATACCCTTTAGAAGGTGATGAGAAAGTAACATCTGATGAAAACATGTTATATCAGTATTTTATAGAAGTTGTGCCTACTGATGTGGACACTACATTTGAATCTATCAAAACATTCCAATATTCCGTTAAAGAACTTCAGAGACCAATAAGCCACACTCATGGTTCACATGGAGTGCCGGGAATATTTTTAAAATATGACATGGCTGCGTTGAAAATCCATGTTTATCAAGAGAGAGAGAATTTATTACAATTTATGTTACGCTTATTTTCGATTATAGGTGGAATCTATGTTATAGTAAGTTTTATAAATACTGTAGTTTTAAAAATAAGGACATCTTTATTTAATGTGGCTTCTGATGTTAAAAAGCCAGTTGAGAGAAAATCATCGATTGACCAAAGAAATCCTTTATTATTAACACCAGATCTGACTGTTCCTTTAGATTTTGTAAAACAATGACAGTGATAGATTTAAATATTTTTAATTAAATTGTTTTCTGTATATATAAGAAATCATGTAATTTTTATAACACAATTTTATTTGTAATTTTTATTTTTATGTAATATATAAGCAATGTGGTTAGTATTTCTTGAAATTAATAATTAAATTTTATTTATTTAATAATAGCTTCTTAATTAAATGCCATAGGAGGATAAGCACAGTAAATCATTCCCTGGTTGGCCTGGCCCATCATTCATGATTTCAGGGTATGTTAATAAATAAAGATCTGAAAATTGCATTATCAATGCATTTTATTAGCACCAATATATCATGAAATGATTAACTAAATATGTTTTGACAGCCGATTAACTATGCTTATCATCCTATGGCCACTGTGCCCAATTTAAATTGTTTATTTTAAAAAACGTTAAATAATATGAAGAGAGCAATATCTTTAAATTATAAATTACTTCTTGCAACAGCAATTTTCTGTTACAAAAATTAGAAATTGTGTTGAATACATTTAACTATATTTATCCTGTGTATTTCTGGGAGAATGTAACAATTGTCATTTCCTAATCATTGTTGTTTGAAATATTATTTTTATTAATAGTTCACCTAGTATAATTTAGTTGATTTCAAAATGTGATAATTTTTTAAATAAGAAGCTTTTGTTGTCATTTAAATATGTACTGTCGTTTTTGTAAAAGTTATTGTATTGTTTTTTTATTTATTGTACTAAAATTCAATAAAGAACTAGAAATAAATCAAAATTTTTACATGCAAACATTGTTTTTATTCTGTTGTCATAAAATATATATATAAAAAATAATAATAAGTTATATAATATTCTGAGCTCTATGATCACAGTATGTCTTTCCGCTTGGTATGCCTTGCGGCAAAGGCCTTCTTCAACATCTTCCACTATGCCCTATCCATTGCCACTCCTAGCCAATGTTTCCAAACCCAAGGTCTCTTTTAATTCATCTCACTTGCGACCTCGGCTCCTATAACCATCTCCTGGATACCAGATTGTCACCAGTTTACTCCATTTCTCTTGTTTACAGTGTAACAGGTGCCAAGTCCATCTCCATTTCTTCTGTTGATCAATACTCAATAGTATGTCTATTAAATCTGTTTGTAGTTTTAGCCGTAGTATGCTCCTCTCCATGGCTCTGGCTTTGGCTTTTCTCATTTCCATATATGACTGCGAAACCTGGGCCTTGACTAAATAATCATAAAAACAAATTCGCTAAATGAAAAAAACCCAATTAGTTAATAATTTTTTGAATAAATAACCGAGATCGGAATGCAGGTGTTTTAATTCAAAGTTTCAATTTGCGTACTGGGGGGTTGCGCACCATTGACGTTATCTCTCCCTTTCGCACGACACACATTTGTTTTCCTTCTCGCTCGTCCACGGCTTTGTTTTTTTTCTCAACTAAGCGACGACTGAAGAGTGAAGAGCCATTCGCGCGGCGGCGTTGCCAGTCGACGACGTGTTGCTCATTGAATGCCGACATCCGAAAAAGTTTATCAACTTTTTAACTTGTGACCCGTTATAACAAAACAAAAACATCAGTTCAAACTCGATCAGTGCCGTGTTTATTAGTGAAATAAGTGTAGTGCAGTGCGATTTACCGTTTTAAATTATTTTCAATAAAAAGCGGGACGTATATGGTTGATTCTTCTGGCGTCCACGCTCCACTCCACGGTGAAAGTAGACCTTTAAGTTCATAAGGACACGCCGCAAGTCGCAACTAGCTCGAAACGAAGTTTCGCGTTTACTTGCGAGGGGAAGGTGAGTGTAGTTCTAAATTGCCTACTTAGTTTACGAGTACTGTTACAAGTTTATAACGTTATCATGGTCTAATTATAAAATAACGGCTAACTTCACTAAATAAGACAAATTGCTGCGAGCGCTTTTGTCTTTCCATCTCCGTAATTACTAATTAGTCAATGGTATTAGTTCCGGGTTATCATTAGTTTCGATGAGTTGATGCGTAAAACATACAGAAATCAAACATGAAGTAATAAAATAATAAAATAGATAATAGTCTTCGTAATTTAGTCAAAATTGGATATTGAAATTTATTTGTTTAAATTGCATTTACAGCTGAATATAAACGATCCCATTCATGTTGGCTGGCAGTGGCTGTAGGTCAGTGCCCTATACCTGTTGAGTCGTTCCCGGCTCAGCCGGTTCTCCCACTGCCTGCGGACAAGTAAAAAAATATGTCAAGTTTTTGTGACATTGACGAATAAATTGTTTGTTTTTATACGTAATTTTAAGAAGTATGCGAGCCTTATCTGGAGGAGCTAATTATCTTCTCCAAACAAGCGTCATTATTTTTATCACTAAGACTAATAGTTCGTCTGAGCTGCATCAGCTGATTTCGTTGCGTTAATGTAAGCTAGCCCACCAGCCCTGATTACTCCCATCAGAACGGTTAGTAAAAAGTGTAATGAATTTCTTTTTCCCATCGCTTCTCTATTATTTTTATAATATTCGAAAAAGTTAGGTATCAAATATAATGATTTTTATAACTGTAATAATAATAATAAACCAACCTTGACAGAATTAACAAACAAAAAATTCTGATGTCATATTACGCTAATGAATAGATTTCTAAATATAAAGCCTACCTCGATAAATTGGCTATCTAACACTGAAAGAATTATTCAAATCGGACCAATAGTTCCTGAGATTAGCGCGTTCAAACAAACAAACTCTTCAGCTTTATATATTAGTATAAAAGTATAGATTTCTAAACAACTATTAGGTAGGTTTATGGCATAACATTTTTTTTAAATTATTTTCTATAAACACGTCAATATCATCAAGATTTTAAATATATATACATTACCCAATCAAAGTCCTTGGCTAAGCGTGAGCTGCAACATCTGCTGCCTATTATACTGGAAAATTACGGCCTACCTCGACTAAAATAGATGTTTTCAATCGAAACGATTTAATGGCTTATTTTATGCCAAACAAATCTATAAATACTCTCCCTTTATAAAACTCAGACGTGTCTATGGTTTTTCTGTGAATAATTTAATCTGTGATTAATAATTATTTCCATTGAAAGAATACGTATGTAAAAAAATAGTATCATCTAGGTCAGTGTTAACCAAACATATTTTGACGCCCTTAGGAGTTTGTCATTAATTTTGAGTTTGAATGTGATTCCTGTTCTGAGTATAGCTTCTCAAAAATTTGAGAATTGCCAATCTCATTTATTTTTTCTACATTTATTTGCGATGTAAACTATACATTTACCTACTTATATACTGTAAAAATATGATATTTATAGTATATAAGTAAATGTATATGTATTAGGTTGTAGTTATTAGTATGTAGTTTATGGTTGCACCACCCTATGGCCATCTCGTAATAACTTTCCTAACCTAAAGGTAGTCTGGAAGAGATGGCTATGTAATGATAAGCCATGAGGCCGCCTTTTGTTTGCCAATGTTTTTTATGTTTCTGTATGTGGTGTACAATAAAGTGTTAAATAAATAATTCTGAGTATGGTAATGGTATTATTATTATGAATATGGTAATTGTTGAGTAATGACTCTCATAAGAAATCTATGTAGATGTATCGCGACGCCCCTAGAAAAATGCTGCGACGCCCTAGTGCGTCACGATGTCTAGTTTAGCAAACCCTAATCTTTTGTTCAGAACACATTCGAAGCAAATTAGGTGATATTTGTAATTTATTATCTGTTATGAGTGAAGGACGAAAGATAATAAAAGATAGACGTGTACTATTAATAGGTACAAAAAATGTTGATTAGTAAGGTCATATTAATTAATGGCATTTCTACCTAATTTAACTAATAGTTATGTATGAAACAAGTAATTCAAATTTGATTTAAATACCCGGTAGTAATTTAATTGACATCTGTTTTCTTAATATTCTTTATATTTTTTTTTTCAATTATTTATTATCATATTATTTTAAAAATATGGACTTACAGTAAGACAGTGCAATTAACATGACCTAACTTTTTAATTTAGTCGGATATTCTATTCAAATCGCAAGAAGTTCTCGTGAAATCGGTAAAACGCAACATTGATGCCAACACTAAAATAATTATATTTTTTTATACAACTACAGGCTCAAAAGGGCTAGTACCCAGAGCTGTTAAACAAGATAATTAAAAAAATATATTTTTAATATTAAATATGTATAAATAAAAATGGCAGTTTCAGTAAATACACAGATAAGTTATTTTAAAAAAAAGGTTATTCCAAAGAAGGTTACGTGGTAAAATATTTTGTTATTCTAAGCCACCTGCGTCTAAGTTGGTAAACATCAAGTTTTTATGACAACACTGAACACGTGAGAAACTTCCACAAGTGTACAATGTTTTAACGTAAAATATATTTTCTGGATATAATATTTTACTTTAAATCGTAAATGTTTTGTTGAGAGGATATTCGAGGTTCAAGCTGTAAGTTTCCAAACTTAACTGCCCCATAGTCGTCTTTTTATATTATTTAGCTGTACCCGCGTGGAATAGTATCTTTGAGTAACATTTTTAATTATTTATTATATTTATATCGAATCAACAGCCTAAACAATAAGTTTCAAGCTTCTAGCTCTAAAAATGACGATATTTCCATACAACTTTTCATACCCCTTTTCAATCCCTTACAACCCCTTGTTCGCATTAAAAATTAGCCTATGCCCTTTCTCAGGGTCTTGACTATCTGTATACCAAATTTCATTTAAATTGGTTCAGTAGTTTTAGCGTGAAAGCGCGAGAGACCCCTACTTGGAAAAGTTAACAGACAATTTTGCCATTAAACACTAAATCATAGCCGGCAGCTAACATTAAGTCTGAGAAAAAAAAGTGGGGGAAAGTAGCGCGTTCCATCCGTGACGTAGCAGACGCACGGGAACTGAATCAATCCCGTGTGACGCGCTGCTCTCGCCCCTAATAGTGACTTCTGCGCATTCAAGGTCAAACCTATACTTACGTGCCGGTAGCTATACGTCTGACATTGCAGCACCATATAGCGAAGTATATTAAATTCTTCTTTTGATAAAAATTAAATTGTAGTATGAGTTTAAAATATACTATCTTGGACCTTTGCATCACAGGGGGCAGGGACAATATGGCCGACTTTGGGAATCACTGTTAAACATTTTATAAAAATACGACGTAAAAAAATGATGCAAATTATAGCCAACTAGCAGACCTTTGCGACTTCGTCTGGGCGTACCGGAGGCTCCTATTGGTCTTCGCGTGATGATATATAGCCTATATCCTTCCTCGATAAATGGTCTATCTAACACTGAAAGAATTTTTCAAATCGGACCAGCAGTTCCTGAGATTAGCGCGTTCAAGCAAACAAACCCTTCAGCTTTATAATGGTGGAGGAGAAATTGAAATATATCTAGATCTATGTAGGTAGTGAGAATTTATTGTTCGAAATTCAAATTTCGAACACGAATTGAAGGGATAAGTGGATTGGATCATCATAAAAGTTCATGGTAAAGGCCCTGACGTAAATATAAATACGCGGGAAAACCGCTAGTGCTTTTTTAATCTTAAATAAGTAAAGAAATTATTTTATAATGTTAATTAATAATAGAAGAGAAGAGTTGTTGTCTATGTGCAGACTAACAGTATGACGGCTTGACTATAATATCTTCCTGGGGTTATATGCTACTCATATCAGTCGTACCAACCTCAAGATCAAGTAACAGGATGCTACTCATATCAGTCGTACCAACCTCAAGATCAAGTAACAGGATGCTGCTCAAGTTATAAGTGTTGCCAACACCATAATTAACAACAGGTATTGTTGATTATGTTAGCAACATTGATTTAAATAGCGTTTTACTTTGAAAATTGGAATGTTGGCAAAACTGTAAGAGGTAACCAAATAAATACGCAAGCATGACAGAAATCATTATTATTGCTTCGCGAGTAATCAAGCAGTAATGCTGAAAGCTGTCTAAACCTTTGGGAGTAATATTCTAGTCATCTGGTATTACTTACGCCATCTATTGACGGGTAGATGGTATGTCTTGTCTGTTACGCAATCACGCTTAAATCAATGAACCAATTTTGATGAAATTTGGTATAGAGGTAGATTAGAGCTTGAAGAAGGACATAGGCTATGTTTTCTTAGTAATCAAACGAGTGTGCTTGTACGCCATCTATGGACGTGAGGATGAAGTGCATGTCGAGCTGTGAAATTAAACCTGAATGCACGTGGTAAATTGCACCCGGGCGACGCCGGGAGGCGTCGACTATACTTAGAAACAATTCTTATTAATGTTGTGTTTGAACAAAATTTAATTGCCTATATGGACATTCATAAGCATACACAGATATTGTCACGTTTTCAAAATATACATCACGTGCGTAATATTACTTAATTCTAATGTAATTTTTTAAACATATATATATACATAAATTTATGTATATATATATCTACACTGTGTCTGTGTGTAATATTCAAATAACCGGTTTTTACTAAGTGTATATGGATGTATACACGCACACACCACATATACCAACAACTAATTTTTTACAATATTTGTCTAATCTCTAATCTCTGAAATGGCTGGACCGATTTTGACGGGACTTCACTGGCAGATAGCTGATGTAACAAGGAGTAACTTAGGCTATTTAACATGTCGCTACGACCCAAAGGAGCGGAGCAACAGGCAAACGAAGATTTGATAGTTTGTTGCGAATATGCTCGAAAACTACTGAACTGATTTTGAAAATTCTTTCGTCTATAGAAAGCTATACCCTTTCCGGGTAACATAGGCTATATGGTGTTGCCAAGATTATTCTAATCAAAAAGATATGGCCATTTAAGTGACATAACGTGTGTAGTGAGGTTTTCTCTGGATTTACCGATCTGATTTTGAACATTTTTTTCACTGATTGAAAGCTACATAATATAGTGTTGCCATATATATTTTTAATTAATAGAATATGGTTATTTAACAGTGCATTCTGGAAGAGTCTTGAAGACTCAAAATTATACCCTATTAATATTATAAACGCGAAAGTTTGTAAGAATGTATGTTTGTTACTCTTTGACGCAAATACTACTGAATGGATTTTGATGAAACTTTACAATAATATAGCTTACACATCAGAATAACACATAGGCTGTAATTTATAATGATATAGTGTGAATTATCTTAAGTACAGCGGGTGAAACTGCGGGGCGCAGCTAGCAATATATATAAAAATGAATTGCTGTGGACTGATTTGGCTAATTTTGATGTAATATTTTTGAAAGTTCAGGGACGGTTTAAAATGTGAGAAATGCTAAATGAATTTTGATAAAACTTTGACTGTAACTTAATATACTTTCGCGAAACGGATACAGGTCAACAAGTAAAATTAAAATTTGTCGAAGTAATATCGTGATTTTATTTAGCTTTAAAAAAGAATAAACCATTCATAAAATAAAAAAAATCGATAAAAAAATATGATCACTTTCTCAGGTTTTTAACCTGTTCTGAAAAGTCCCTTAAAAAATAAATCACAAATTTATTGATTTCTGAAAACTATTTAATCAATAAATTATGTGACTTCTATAATTTTTAAAACGACTGATTCAATTTTAAATCATTACTTTACAACACTAGTTACGTCATAATAGTTTTTCAATGGAAAACAATTAACCGCTAATTTTCTACGAATTTATGTAAACTAAGTGTAACCTTCGATAATGTCATGTAAACACGTCAGTCATGACAAAATCGTGACTTTCATGTATAATCAGTTGGGCCGCACGGTGCACGCTTCATCGGTGTTGCTATTTAATAAATTAATTTTAATCGTTTCACTTTTTAATGGGTGAGTGATTAAGGTTGGTTTTTTTGCTTCTTGCGTATTGTCTGGTCACGGATTTAATAAATTCTTTTTCAGGTTGATTTCTTGAAACTCAATATTATCGTAGTAGATTGATACTTAATACTACTAGTATTCCTTAACCCCCCCCTTCCATGTAAGGTAGGAGTGGGTCACGTCAGTTTGGGATTTAAACCCACGAACTATCGATCATGGATCTTTACACAGTGTTGCTAACATTGGGTATGTGATAAAAACGCAGATTTAATACAGTGTACATTTTAAAATTATTAACAAGAACAATAAGTTTTTTTTTTTAAATATATTTTTTATTTTATTTTTTTTGGTATTATTTTATATATTAATATCTTTACATGTATATTAGTTATATAATTACTGGTTACCAAATGAGCCCAAACTTGATGAGGTTGTGTCATTTGCGAAATTCCTTTGGCCATCTTCCAGCTCCATCATCAGATCATCATAATATTGCATTGTCACGTGATTTACATATGTATGCATTTTAGTTCATTTGGTTGAAGGTATCTGCTTCAAAATTGACTTGCAAGATTTCACCTGAACAAACAAACATACATACATACTTTGCAAGTTAAATAAAAGCTTGTTAAATAGTAGATTTATTTAAGGTCTTAAGGTAGTGTAATTTATTTTTTGTTTATCTTTTACCCGCAACTTCGTTTGCGATATTAGGGCTGTTATATTAGCCTACAGGAGATCGTCTGTAGACATATTTAATAATTTCATGATGTAGTTATACTGACATTGCACCCCCCTTTTAGCCCCTTAAGGGATTATTTTCGAAAAAACATTTTACCCTTGTTTCATGACTTTCAATGAAGAACCCTCATACTGAATTTCATTTAAATAACTTCAAAACCGGCAAAGTTTCATACTAACTTTGGATCCCCGTTTTACCCCTTTAGGGGTTAAATTTTCAAAAATCCTTTCTCAGTGCTCCCCTATGTTATAAAAGGAACCCCTGTGAAACATTTCAAGTTTCTAACCCTTATAGATTAGGCCCTGCGTTGATATGTAAGTCAGTCAGTCAGCTTCTCCTTTTATATATATAGATAGATGGCTAAATGGAGGATGGAGATAAACTTTAAAGATTCCTAAGTCAACAATAGAGGAAAGTGTGAAAACATAATGGTTTATTTAAAGAGCAGGATGCGGGCACTGAGTACCGGGTACGGGTAGTGGGGGGTAGTGGGTTGAGTAGCAACTACATAGAATGTAAGATGATAGCTTGTTGAAACCACAACAGGATATCGCACAAGTTTTAGGGTTTACAAAACATTTTTGTTGATCACGTCTTAAGTATGTTGTATTTTTTATTTTTTTTCTTTCAAACAAGTTATGTAACAATCTTAACCTTGGCTTAAATTTTATAGAAATTAGAAATCTGATATTTTTTTTCAATCTTCTAATTAAAAGATACCATAATTTAGTGAATAAACAGCTTTTAAAGATAACTACTGTTAGTTATGACGTTGGCAACATTTGCTCAACAGCAAAGGGATCATCAAGAAGGGATGAGGTATAATTATTTTTGTTAAATTATCATATTAAAGTTTAAAATACAAACGTAAATCGTATCGAATCAACAGCATAAAAATAAGTTTCAAGCTTTTAGCTTTAAAAATGACGATACTTCCATAAACCTGTACATCCCCTCATTTCAACCCCTTACAACCTTCTTTTCGCATTAAAAAGTAGCCTATGTCCTTTCTCAGGCTCTAGACTATCTATATACCAAATTTCTTTTAAATCGATTCAGTAGTTTTGGTGTAAAAGAGCGACAAACAGACAGAGTTACTTTCGCATTTCTAATATTAGTAAGGAGTAGAAGACTCGCGCGACTTCGTTCGCGTGCTGCTCCGCCCTTATAGGTGTTAGCGAGATTCTATATAGCCTAAGTTACTCCTTGTTACATCAGCTATCTACCATTGAAAGTCCGGTCAAAATACGTCCAGCCATTTCAGAGATTAGCCGGAACAAACAGACACTCCAATTTTATTTATTTGTTTTGCAAGCAGGATTCTAGAAAGCATCCTTATTCCCTTTCTATCATTATATATAATACAGTTTAATATATAACGTGAATTTATAATGTCTTTGTGTTAAGTTAACGGTGACGTTATACAACAGGTGGTAATGTGACAAATGTACACAAGTAGAACAATGGTGTAACAATTGCACAAGTAACGTAAATGTTTCATTTAGAAATTCCGAAGCGAAATTGTGATTAAGACCGGCATGTTCCGACTGAATTCAGGGCACACCGCCACCGAAAACACAATCCGATTTTTCAGATCGACATTTTGTATTGCATCGATCATACACTCTTTTGGCACTTAAGAAACTTATCAAAAACTAGCCGACCTCGTGCCCGGGATGCTCCGCTCCTATTGGTCTTAGCGTGATGATATATAGCCTATAGCCTTCCTGCATAAATGGGCTATCTAACACTGAAAGAATTTTTCAAATCGGACCAGTAGTTCCTGAGATTAGCACGTTCAAGCAAACAAACAAACTTTTCCGCTTTATTTTTAGTATAGGTGAGTAGTAGTATAACCGGCCAATCTCCTTTGTGTTTTGCTTAATGTGACATTGGCGGAATATTTTGTGTATACTTCTGTATAATCGCTTATTCGAGACTGTCCTGCTGGATTGGCGTTTGTTTCAAATCGATTAAAAGATCGATATTTTGATGAAGAAGGTATTTTTAGAAATTATCTATAGTATGTTTTATTCTAGCATACATTTTACTTCAAATATTTCACATTTTAATACTTTTTAAATGATATGCGTTATTTATTATAATATAAACAGTTTTGTATATAAGGATTAGCATCCATGTTATTATTATAAAAAAAATTAAATGTCAAATTAAATTTTTTTTCTATGTTTTTATTCCATAATGGAAAGGCAAAGGGATCCTGAAATGCTTTCTCCAACTGGTATAGTCGTCTTAAACTTAACTAACATTTATACATTTTGTATAATAAATATTGTTTTATAATATTTTTGTTGCTCTACATGATCTACATAGATCTAAACTAACATTTGTGATTGTGATATATTTCAAATAAAAAGTCAAGCAAGCAATATTGTAGTATAACCGACCAATCTCTTTTTTGTTTTACTCGATATACATTACATTGGCGGAGTACTTTGTGCACACACCTGAAAGCCATAAGTGAAGAAGAAGAAGAAATAGGGTTGGCGATTCTTTTCTAAAAAGATCGATTTAAATCGATTCAAATCGAACCCTATAAATAGATTCACAAAAAAATCGAGACGAAAACGCTGATCAGTCGATTTTAAAAATAACAGAAATAATCGACAGTCGATTTTTTAGGGTGAAATATCCATTCACTGGATCGATTCAGTGCTATACATCGATTAAAAGGTCGATTTTTTTTGGTCCAAAGAATCGATTCTCCGATTAATCAATCTTCGATCGCCATCTGTACCTAGAAGCCATAATCGAAGAAGAAAAGTAGATAACTCCTCAACACGTATAATCGCATATTCGAGACTACCTAATGCGTTGGCGTTCGGTTCAAATCGATTCAAGGATCGTTTTTTTTTAGAGATTAATAAGATGCAAATAAAAAAAACGATATTCCATTTTGTATCAATGGTTGTTATATAAGCATACATTTTGTTTAAAATATTTCACATTTGAATAGGTACTTTAAAATTCAATTTTTCTCTTTTTTTATTCCATAATAGAAAACGCAAAGGTATTTATTACACCGTACAACCTTGTCCTTAGTAGGTATCAAATTCAAATCGTTCGAGTTTTTACTTGTCTTCAACAGATAAAAATAAACAGATGATATTTAATAATCTGTAAAATATTAATGAATCGTATTAAAATTGGTGAAATTAAACGTATTACTAACATGAATATGTATTGTTCAGTTCAGCAGAGTTATGTAAGTGTTTCATACAACAATACACTGGCAGTCTGGCAATCATCCCGTAGACAGGTACAAAGGCTTTTGCAATATGCGTGCATCTCGAAACTTTGCTCTAACTTACAGCTACATTATATATGCTATGATATACCATATGATCTATCCTAACTAATATTATAAATGCGAAAGTAACTCAGTTTGTCTGTCGCGATTTCACGCCAACATTACTGAACCGATTAAATGAATTTTGGTATACAGATAGTCTAGAGCCTAAAAAGGACTTAGGCTACTTTATATTTCGAAAAAAAAAGGTTGTATGGGGTAGGTATATCATATAAGTGCAGTGATAGTCCAGTGGAAGACATTTGTGTCTTACTCGGGAGGTCCGAGTTCGATCCCCCACACGTTTTTAAGCAATTAAATATCACTTGCTTTAACGGTGAAGGAAAACATCGTGAGGAAACCTGCACTCCTGAGAGTTATTTAATGTTCTCAAAGGTGTGTGGAGTCTGCCAAGCTGCACTCGCCAGCGTGGGAGACTATGGCTTAATACCCTCTTCATTCTAAGGAGGAGACCCAGCTCAGCAGTAGGCCATTAATGGGTTGTTATGATGATGATGATCTATATATCAATACATGAAGCAAAAACATTGTCCCCCTTTTTACCGAATTACGGAGTATCCCACACTTATAGTTTATATAGAGAATGAATGCTATTTTTTTTAATAATGCATGAAAATACATTAAATCAATAAAAAAAAAACATTACACACACTACCATGTATTTGACACACACACGCATATATATACTCTTCCGTTTATTGTTAAATGCTACCAAATGAGAGAGATATGATACCCATTACTGTACAGCAATACGTATACACACGCAATTTAGAATGAGGCGAGCGGTGCCTGGGGCTTAAGACCCAGGAGCAGGTTTAAAGAGCTCTTTCATAATATATTAACTCTCACCTCCACCACTCGACCTCGCTAACGACAATAGATAATAAAATAAACTTACGTGGATCTCGAGAAGGGTGACCTTAACCACGACACTATAACACTAACTTCGATGTTCACTGCACGAGAACACCAGAGAGACTGAGACTAATCTATCGCACTAAAGGTCGTCGGTATACTTGAAATAATATAAAATGATCTACCCGCTACTACTATTTTATAAACAGTGTTGCTAATATAAAGTAACCCACTAACGCTAACATAAAGACCACTAGTACATTATTAATAAAATCTTATATTATAAGATTTTCAGCATTTAATGATAATAATATAATTTACAAACATTTTTACTATACTCCACAGTCTCCATTCAATGGCAGCTATAACCCGACTAATAACGAAATGTTATGCTAACACGTAATATATGTATGAATTATCTGCACTATTTAACTTGGTCGAATAATACTTCAAATATTGACAATTTCAACAAAACAGAGATTATAACTGTATTACACCATCTATGGAGAAAATATGTAAATTATTTCCTTCCCATGTCCAAGTTTCTAAACATAAGCATTTCTCTTTAAATAAATTTAGAATTATTTAGATAAAACAAAAAAAATTAAAATTATATAAACTACCCCCACTTTTATGAGGTAGTCTTCCAAAGGTAACGTGGACGTGCAGTTAAGATTCTGCTAACGCAGTTACTATTTTAATATATTTGGCAAATAACGTTTGGTTAGTGTTGCCAGAAAAAATTATAAATAGTGATACTACTTATCTTTGCTAGAATAAAAGTGGAGTTAAACAATAATGTTGCCATGTGGTAGAAAAAAAATAAACTTCTGTCACCTACAAGTGACACTGGAAATATGTTTTAAAAAAATTTAACACAATACTAATTTTTTTAATAATTTTTCTTTTAGTATTGTAGAATATGACTCATTACATCCGATTAATGTACATGATATAAAGCAGTTAACTCTCAAGAAGTATTAGAGCATAAACAAACATTTAAAAGAGCTTGTCTATGCGCGGCGTAGTTTAGGGCAAGAATACAAAGAGAAAATTATTGAAATTTGATTGTACGAAAAAACATGATACATCATTTCGCAAGACGTGACGTCACACTTCAACTGACTGAGTTGCTGAATAAATAAATGTTTATATTACTAGTATTCTTCAAGTTTGTAAAGAAGAAGCAATGACGAGACAGTAAAACCATTATCAATCACTAAGTAGTTTTTAATTACTATACTTTAGTTTGTTACTTTAGTTGTTTAGTTTAACGATCCAGTCTCGTACAAACTAACCTATATAAACTACTAGCTGTTCCCACGACTTCGTCCGCGTGGAATAGGGTCTTTCCCTATTGTTAATTTACACCCTTGAGGGCAAAACTTTTACAAACTTTGAATGTCATATTTATATCGAATCAACAGACTAAACAATAAGTTGACGATACTTCCATACACATTTTCATCCCCACCTTTCAACCCATTGCAACCCTTTTTTCGCTTAAAAAAGTTGTCTATGCTTTTTCTCAGTATCTAGACTATCTGTATACCAAATTTTATTTAAATCGGTTCAGTAGTTATGGCGATAAGCGCGACACACAGACAGAGTTATTTTTGCATTTTTTTTTATGATCTCAACGGACCCAGAGTTAGATCCCAGAGTCCACTAGATCCGCAGCATTAATGGGATGGGAGTGGGGAGAGGGTAAGTCTGGCCCACATGCGGCTTGACCGGAACGCGTCTATGACACTTGGCGGTCGGATTCGCATGCTGGTGGTCGCCAGTGGCAAGCCAGTCGGGGAACAGATCCCCTACCACCAAGGGGGTGCTGGGTTACTCGACTCTTACGAGATGCTCTCTCAGTGGCAGAGGGGAATAGTATTCTATCCTGTCCCCTCACGGGTAGAATGTTAAGAAAGGAGCAGCTACTCTGTGCTCCCTCTCGCTCACTCTGCAACACAACACGATACACTAATAGTAAGTATTATAACACTGACAACAATTACCAAAATGTCTACCAAATATAATGTCAAATACGTAAATTCAAAAGTATGGCTGTTTCGATATATCGATTATTTTCAAATATATCAATATCGATATATTTTAAATTAGCTTAAAAAAAAAAAGGTGTGTGTGCGATTCACACACGATAGAAGTGAAACTTCAGTAAATCGACAAAAGAATGAGATGAATATATATAATAATATAAAATAGTATGTATATTTCTGTCTCATTCTTTCCTACACATTTTTGTATTTGTGTCTCTTACCTGTCGTTTTTTCCGTTGCATCCGGTTTGAAATCACAACGATTCTAAAGAAGTTTCACTTCAAAAAATTACGCAGGCGCAATAATAATTTACAGTTTACATTAAAGGATATTTATTGAAAAAAAATAAATTACATATGTTTCGAAATGTTATAGTCTAGTCAGTCAACATGAACCTTTTTGGTCTACTTTTTTGAGCAGTCTCCGAAAAAAAACAATTAGATTGAGGTGTCATTCGATTCGGAATGGAATCTCGACGATTTTTAAAAATACATGTCATAGACGAAGTAGAGATACTAAAGATATTAATGATAATAGAAGTTTACGATGATATTGTAGATAAATAATTGGCGAGAAAAAATAAATTAATTTAAAAAAATATCGAGTGTCGATATCTACATTTCAATATCGAACTATCGATATATAGCCAAAAAATATTAGTAACAAGATGGCCATATTCAATTAAAAAATGTATATGGCAACATCAAATCATCTTTGTCACTCACGAATAGTGTAGATTTCTCTCAGTGAAAGAATTTTTTGGATCGGATTTGTAACAACAAAATGGCCATATTCGATTATTTAAAAAATGTATATGGCAACACTAAATCATCTTTGTTACTCACGAATAGTGTAGATTTCTCTCAGTGAAAGAATTTTTTGGATCGGATTTGTAACAACAAAATGGCCATATTCGATTATTTAAAAAATGTATATGGCAACACTAAATCATCTTTGTCACTCACGAATAGTGTAGATTTCTCTCAGTGAAAGAATTTTTTGGATCGGATTTGTAACAACAAAATGGCCATATTCGATTATTTAAAAAATGTATATGGCAACACTAAATCATCTTTGTTACTCACGAATAGTGTAGATTTCTCTCAGTGAAAGAATTTTTTGGATCGGATTTGTAACAACAAAATGGCCATATTCGATTATTTAAAAAATGTATATGGCAACCCTAAATCATCTTTGACACTCACGAATAGTGTAAATTTCTCTCAGTGAAAGAATTTTTTGGATCGGATTTGTAACAACAAAATGGCCATATTCGATTATTTAAAAAATGTATATGGCAACACTAAATCATCTTTGTCACTCACGAATAGTGTAGATTTCTCTCAGTGAAAGAATTTTTTGGATCGGATTTGTAACAACAAAATGGCCATATTCGATTATTTAAAAAATGTATATGGCAACACTAAATCATCTTTGTCACTCACGAATAGTGTAGATTTCTCTCAGTGAAAGAATTTTTTGGATCGGATTTGTAACAACAAAATGACCATATTCGATTATTTAAAAAATGTATATGGCAACACTAAATCATCTTTGTCACTCACGAATAGTGTAGGTTTCTCTCAGTGAAAGAATTTTTTGGATCGGATTTGTAACAACAAAATGGCCATATTCGATTATTTAAAAAATGTATATGGCAACACTAAATCATCTTTGTCACTCACGAATAGTGTAGGTTTCTCTCAGTGAAAGAATTTTTTGGATCGGATTTGTAACAACAAAATGGCCATATTCGATTATTTAAAAAATGTATATGGCAACACTAAATCATCTTTGTCACTCACGAATAGTGTAGGTTTCTCTCAGTGAAAGAATTTTTTGGATCGGATTTGTAACAACAAAATGGCCATATTCGATTATTTAAAAAATGTATATGGCAACACTAAATCATCTTTGTCACTCACGAATAGTGTAGGTTTCTCTCAGTGAAAGAATTTTTTGGATCGGATTTGTAACAACAAAATGGCCATATTCGATTATTTAAAAAATGTATATGGCAACACTAAATCATCTTTGTCACTCACGAATAGTGTAGGTTTCTCTCAGTGAAAGAATTTTTTGGATCGGATTTGTAACAACAAAATGGCCATATTCGATTATTTAAAAAATGTATATGGCAACACTAAATCATCTTTGTCACTCACGAATAGTGTAGGTTTCTCTCAGTGAAAGAATTTTTTGGATCGGATTTGTAACAACAAAATGGCCATATTCGATTATTTAAAAAATGTATATGGCAACACTATTTCATCTTTGTCACTCACGAATAGTGTAGGTTTCTCTCAGTGAAAGAATTTTTTGGATCGGATTTGTAACAACAAAATGGCCATATTCGATTATTTAAAAAATGTATATGGCAACACTAAATCATCTTTGTCACTCACGAATAGTGTAGGTTTCTCTCAGTGAAAGAATTTTTTGGATCGGATTTGTAACAACAAAATGGCCATATTCGATTATTTAAAAAATGTATATGGCAACACTAAATCATCTTTGTCACTCACGAATAGTGTAGGTTTCTCTCAGTGAAAGAATTTTTTGGATCGGATTTGTAACAACAAAATGGCCATATTCGATTATTTAAAAAATGTATATGGCAACACTAAATCATCTTTGTCACTCACGAATAGTGTAGGTTTCTCTCAGTGAAAGAATTTTTTGGATCGGATTTGTAACAACAAAATGGCCATATTCGATTATTTAAAAAATGTATATGGCAACACTAAATCATCTTTGTCACTCACGAATAGTGTAGGTTTCTCTCAGTGAAAGAATTTTTTGGATCGGATTTGTAACAACAAAATGGCCATATTCGATTATTTAAAAAATGTATATGGCAACACTATTTCATCTTTGTCACTCACGAATAGTGTAGGTTTCTCTCAGTGAAAGAATTTTTTGGATCGGATTTGTAACAACAAAATGGCCATATTCGATTATTTAAAAAATGTATATGGCAACACTAAATCATCTTTGTCACTCACGAATAGTGTAGGTTTCTCTCAGTGAAAGAATTTTTTGGATCGGATTTGTAACAACAAAATGGCCATATTCGATTATTTAAAAAATGTATATGGCAACACTAAATCATCTTTGTCACTCACGAATAGTGTAGGTTTCTCTCAGTGAAAGAATTTTTTGGATCGGATTTGTAACAACAAAATGGCCATATTCGATTATTTAAAAAATGTATATGGCAACACTAAATCATCTTTGTCACTCACGAATAGTGTAGGTTTCTCTCAGTGAAAGAATTTTTTGGATCGGATTTGTAACAACAAAATGGCCATATTCGATTATTTAAAAAATGTATATGGCAACACTAAATCATCTTTGTCACTCACGAATAGTGTAGGTTTCTCTCAGTGAAAGAATTTTTTTGATTGGATTTGTAACAACAAAATGGCCATATTCGATTATTTAAAAAATGTATATGGCAACACTAAATCATCTTTGTCACTCACGAATAGTGTAGGTTTCTCTCAGTGAAAGAATTTTTTGGATCGGATTTGTAACAACAAAATGGCCATATTCGATTATTTAAAAAATGTATATGGCAACACTAAATCATCTTTGTCACTCACGAATAGTGTAGGTTTCTCTCAGTGAAAAAAAATTTTAAATCGGATTTGTAGTTTCTGAAAAACTCTTCAATTTACAAATTGACCACCTTATGGCACTTAAATGGCCATATCTTTTTAATTAGAGTTTTTATGGCAACACCAAATAGCCTATATTACCCGGAAAGGATGTAGCTTCCTATCGGTCAAAGAATTTTCAAAATCGGTTCAGTAGTTATCGAGCCTATTCGCAACAAACAAACAATCAAATCTTTCCTCTTTATATAATAGTATAGATAAATATCGATAATCCTATCTGTATGAAATCGGGTAATCTTAATTCTGTTATTGGAAATTTATCTGATTACAGAAATTATAATAGCATACGTGCGTATGAGTACCCACTGTAATTTCTATCATTATCTGTCCATCTATTTGACGCATTTCCATATTATATACTAGCGACCTGCTTCCGGCTTCGCACGTTCTTTCTCTACTATAATATGCTTGTGTTATACATATAAACCTTCCTCTTGAATCACTCTATCTATTAACAAAAACCGTATCAAAACAGACAGACGGGAAGCGACTTTTTTATACTATGTCAGTGTATAATTTTACAGATAAAATAGAATTAAAAATTAGAGTCTGTCATGTTTACAATTATTTCCGTAATATGGCGAATATTTATTTTAACTAAACGATTATCCTGGTTTTATAATTAATTTGGGGACACTATCATGCTAGTCTCAACGTCAGATATCTATTATGATTCATCATCATCACGACCCTTCAATGGCCCACTGCTGAGCCGGATCTCCTCCTCAGAATGAGGAGGGTATTAGGCCATAGTCCACCGCGCTGGCCCAGTGCGGGTTGGCAGACTTCACACACCTTTGAGAACATGGAGAACTCTCAGGAGTGCAAGTTTCCTCACGATGTTTTCCTTCACCGTTAAAGCAAGTGATAATTAATTGCTTAAAAAGCAGTGATGGCCCAGTGGTTGAGACTTCAAGTCTTACTCGGGAGGTCCGAGGTTCGATCCCCCACACAGGCACACTCCTCTGACTCTGAGTTATGTGTGTTTTAAGCAATTATGATTATAATTTAATATTTTCTCTATTGACAACATTAGATCGTATCTGATCGGACGCGTATCTAATCGATAAAATTATTGTATATTCAAATATGCACCTTGAAATTAAATTACTAGCATAAGGTTGACATTTGTTTCCAACACTTAAAGAGCAAAAATCATTCCGAGCAGGACCGGACTAAAGGGGATTTTGTCTCTTTCTCACAAATAATTATTAGTAACACAATATTTAACTTTTCTCTATTTCTTGAAGCTCCTTGAAGATGCAATCCCCTATAGTAGGTGTACTCTTCGTAACGTTTTTTGAGGGCACGTGCGCATTCGCAGTTAGTATGTAAATCCCTTGTGTATAAATAAAAAGAGCATAGATAGGAGTGAAGAGAGTAGAGAGTAGTGACGCGTAGGTAGTTAGGCACGTTCGGAGCCATTCGTGTGTGGGATTTTCTCTGAGCAATCGGGCGGATCGCGCGTCGACAGTCGACAGTCGACGACGGACGTGCTCAAATCCGCAATCCGCTTCGGAGATACATTATAAGTGGAATGCGAGTGCGACGTAAGGATTGTTGTTTTGATGAGAAACATTTTTTTTTAACAATCGTTTCTTACAAATTTCCAACTGGAATAAATTTTTTGAAGTCCTCAGAATACACCATATTTTTTTCAAAATTAAAAACAATAAACGTGACGAACTTGCTTTTGACACCGCGCGCGAGACCTAAAAATGTCTTGCCATTTTCAGGATTAAATTAAAATTATAAATAATGGAGATAGAGTTCCGGGGGTAGGGAGTTTTTTATTGGAAAAATCCTCCTCTTTAAGAATCATTTTTTGAAATTTCTTAAATATTAATAGTCTATGAAACGTTGGAGAAATACGAATTGCCTTTTTTTCATCTTTGTTTATTTTTTATTGCTAATAACGCTTTTAGTACTAATATTATAAACGCGAAAGTTTGTAAGAATGTATGGATGTTTGTTACTCTTTCATGCAAAAACGACTGAATGGATTTTGACGAAACTTTACAATAATATAGCTTATACATCAGAATAACATATAAGCTATAATTAATAATGACCTAGTGTGAATTATCCAAAATATAGCGGGTGAACCGCGGGGCGCAGCTAGTTACACATAATTTTAGAGTAGAGCTTCACAATTACGTTTAGAATATTCGCGATGTAATAATGATTTCTATCATGGCGGCGTATTTATTTAGTTGACTTTTTATTTTCGTTGTCAAAACTGAATGATTCAGATGTGCCAACTGTATTGTGCTATTAAAATCAATGTTGCCAACATCATTATAGTTGATAAAATAAAATGTTTGATTAAAATTATAAATTAGAAATAATATGTAAATCAAGATCAAAAAAGAGAGAAAGACGAGATTTTTTGATAGTATGCCAACGTTTAATCTCTCATCTCTCCTAATCTATACTTATCATACAGTACATCAACAATGGTAATACTGATAGTTATAGGTATTAATTACTTTGCGGTATTAGAAGATATCGTGGTATGAAGATGATTTTAGTTTGTTTAGGAAGAAACATACTTTAGTAGAGAAGAGAAAACCAAGTCGCGAATGTAATTTACGGATTTCACACAAAATATTTCAAGACAACAAACAGTATTTGGTAAATCTAAATCACGTCTAAAGTAAATGTGCCGGAGAAATTGTATCCTACTCGAGTTGCCGCAAAATGGGATATCGGGGACGTCATTATTGTTGATACAGATATCACTCGTTCATACGAACATATTTAAATAAAAGAGATAGGTATACTGTTTATTTTTGAAGTGAAACTTCTTTAGAATCGTTGTGATTTCAAACCGGATGCAACGGAAAAAACGACAGGTAAGAGACACAAATACAAAAATGTGTAGGAAAGAATGAGACAGAAATATACATACTATTTTATATTATTATATATATTCATCTCATTCTTTTGTCGATTTACTGAAGTTTCACTTCTATCGTGTGTGAATCGCACACACACCTTTTTTTTTTGTTGGATTATAGCCCGAAATTTATAATAATTTTCAATCCAAAACTTTCGATTACAGATTTAAAATATAATCCGAATTTGAATTTAGAATTTTATATGCGCAAACTTGAATTTGGAATGTTATATGGAGAAATTTGAATTTGAAATTTTATATACACAAACTTGAATTTGGAATGTTATATGCACAAATTTGAATTAGGAATTTTATATACTCAAATTTGAATTTAGAATTTTATATGCACAAATTTGAATTTGGAATTTTATATACACAAATTTGAATTAACAATTTTATATGCACAAATTTGAATTTGGAATTTTATATACACAAATTTGAATTAACAATTTTATATACACAAATTTGAATTAACAATTTTATATGCACAAATTTGAATTTGGAATTTTATATACACAAATTTGAATTTAGAATTTTATATACACAAATTTGAATTAAGAATTTTATATACACAAATTTGAATTTAGAATTTTATATGCACAAATTTGAATTTGGAATTTTATATACACAAATTTGAATTTGGAATTTTATATACACAAATTTGAATTAGGTATTTTATATACACAAATTTGAATTAGGTATTTTATATACACAAATTTGAATTAGGTATTTTATATACACAAATTTGAATTAGGTATTTTATATACACAAATTTGAATTAGGTATTTTATATACACAAATTTGAATTTGGTACCTATTTTTAAACTATTATTCATAGATTTTGGATTGTGATTGATTATTAATTTTAGCCACAAGTCATTTTTATTTGACAATTGTCTTCATGATATCCTATTTAAATGCAAATTCTTTCAGTGTTAGATAGCCCATTTATTGAGGAAGCCTATAGGCTATACATCATCACGCTAAGACCAATAGAAGCGGAGCATGACGGGCACGAAGTCGCAAGGGTCGGCTAGTTACTAATAATTTTATTGTAAAGATCCTTGTGAACGAGTGAACGTGAACGTAACGAAATCCCAACTGGAATCAGAAGATTTTCTAGATTACCAGCTTTGCTTGGCCGATGTTATGGTAATACCACCTAATACGGTGTGAAATAGATTCTAGTATAGAATAGTTGTATTTGGTAATGTATAGGAACTTTGGAAGGTTTTTGTTAACCAGAAAATGGATTTTCTTTGGAAGGTTATTTATGGTGTTCAGTCAGGTTTTAACTTGTGAAAATACTCTGTCTATCTTTCGCGCTTTCACGCCAAAACTACTGAACCGATTTAAATGAAATTTGGTATACAGATAGTCTAGAGCCTGAGAAAGGACAAAGGCTACGTTTTAATGTGAAATAAGGGTTGTAAGGGGTAGAAAGAGGTGGATGAAAAGTTGTATAGAAGTATCGTCATTTTTAGAGCTAGAAGCTTGAAACTTATTGTTTATGCTGTTGATTCGATATAAATAAATATGACATTCAAAGTTTGTAAGAGTTTTACCATCAAGGATGTTAAATAACAATAGGGGATGATAGTTTGTATTGTAAATGTACTTAATGCTGATACGTAGGAAATCTAAAATAGTCCTAAGTGAATAAAATGAATAAAAGATATGGCCTTGAAAGTGAAATATACACTACACAAGTTTTCTCGTATCCGTATTTAAATATCAACAAGTTCTTGTGTTAATATCTTGTTATCCTTCAGGGTATAAGGGATGTTACGTCATCAATGGCTCGTAAAGTTTTATTACAGTCCTATAAATTACTTCATTTGTGACAAATATTACTAATATTATAAACGCAAGTTTGTAAGAGTGTATGGATGTATGTTTGTTACTCTTTCACGCAAAAACTACTTAATGGATTTTGATGAAACTTTACAATAATATAGCATATACATCAGAATAACACATAGGCTATAATTTATAATGATATTGTGTGAATTATCCAAAATATAGTGGGTGAAACCGCGGGGCGTTGCTAGTACAGCATAAGTGGCAAATCATTCAGGATAAGATCCCATAACTAATGATTGATCAATTACACGAGAATTAAAATTTATTAAGTAGTTTTATTGAAAACACAGCTTTATGAAATAACCGTTAAAATAACGGTGTTTTCATAAGATGAATATCTTACAAACACAACCTTGAACCGTGGGAACAGATATACAGTAAATCATAGTTAAACTCATAATTATGTCGCATAAAAAAGTTCAGGAAAATCTCGAAAACAACGAGAATATTTTGCTTATCTTATACTGATATATAAAGCTGAAGAGTTTGTTTGTTTGAACGCGCTAATCTCAGAAACTACTGGTCCGATTTGAAATATTCTTTCAGTGTTAGATAGTCCATTTATCGAGGAAGGCTATAGGCTATATATCATCACGCTAAGACCAATAGGAGCGCAACTACACGCGGACAAAGTCGCAAGGGTCTACTAGTAAAAAAATATAAATTTATTCTTGTCCAAAGCGAAAGTAACTGTTTGTTACGCTTGTTTAAACTACTGAACTGATTTTGATGAAATTTATTACAGAGATAGACTAGAGCTTGGGAAAGTACATAGGCTACGTTTTATCCCGAAATAAAGGCTTTAAGGGGTTGAAATAAGAGATGACGTGCATGTCGAGCTGTGTGATTGTTTATGTCTTTGGAAGTTAGTCATATATAAATTATTTTGTCGAAAATTAAAATGCAGACAAAGTAGAGATGGATCGACTAGTATATAAGTTTATAAAAGCTTGAGATTCGAGGAAAATCGATTAAATCGTCATTGACAAAAAAGTTAAGATCCTTAAGGTTAACTTTACATACAATAAAATATTTATAAAAATTGCTTGAAAATAACGACGTGTTTTTAATATTTAGCCTTTTAAGGTGAAGCCTTTACTACAAACAGAAAATAACCAGCTCAGTATGTTTATAGCTTGGTGATGAGGTCACGGCCGCTTGCATCATCTTATTTTTACAAGATATCCTTATAAGTATTGCTATAGTAATAATCGTATTAACGTTTGTGTCCTTGGAATAAAATAGTACTTTGTGACTGTAATTGTTTATATTTAATTTGCTGGCAACATTTTACAATTGTTACCGTGTGTAAAATTGTTATTAAAAAAACTTAATTTATATCTAAAAACAAAAAATATTCTGTATCCGTTACCCATTACCCATTTTCCATAATATGATCAAATTTGAAAAACTGGACATTTTAAAATATTATGTAAATAATAGAATTTTGTAAATAGAAATTATTTTTAATTGGTACATACTCTGTGCGACTGTTTGACTACTAGAAAAGGCATCGATATTCGAATCGAATTTACCATAATCGATTTTATTACCTGTGAGGGGATACGGATTAGAATACAATTCCCCTCTGCCGCTAAGAGAGCATCTCGTAAGAGGCTTGGCCCCCTTGGTAATAGAAGATCTGTTTCCCGACTGGCTTGCGACCACCAGCATGTGAATCAGAACGCCAAGTGTCACAGACACGTTCCGGTAGAGCCGTATTTGGGCCAGACTGACCCCCCTCCCTCTCTCATCCCATTAATGCTGCAGAACTCGTGGACTCTGGGCTCATGCTCAGGGTCTGCTGAAATCGAAGCATTCTTCACTCCCATTGAAAAGACATCGACAAAACAAGAGATACCCTCTTGTTTTGTCTTGTCCATGGGCGATGGAGGACCATCTGCTCGTTTGCACCTTATCTACCATAAAAAAATTATGAGCACAAAAAAAAAAGATTTATATTAGAAAAAAAATATGTTATTATAGCAAAATAAATTTTTAATTGTCCGTAAATATTTAGATTTTAATGTAATTCTCTGTCCAGAACTACTGTAATAAATACAAAGTTTTAGACACGTGTTACGAAATAGTTCCATCATTACATCATTAGAGTATTTAGTATGTTAAATATTACAGAACGGTCTATATCGGCGATAACAGTGTTTTCTTTGTTGCGATGACTCACTCAACTCAGCCGAGACTGAGCCTGACGCATACTTAAACGTTTCCTAGAAATCCTTGTCTTTCTTTCTTAAAAATAAACGAATAACTTATTTTTTTTTAATGTAACTAGGTCGGCAAACGCGTACGGCTCACCTGATGGTAAGCGATTGCCGTAGCTTATAGACGTCTGCAACACCAGAAGCATCGCAAGCGCGTTGCCGACCCTATCCCCAATCCCCCCCAGGAGCTCTGGTCACCTTACTCACCAACAGGAACACAACACTGCTTTAGAGTAGCGTTATTTAGCTGTGATCTTCTGTAAGGTCGAGGTACTACCCCAGGCGGGCTGCTCCATGTTTGAGCAGGAAATTTCCTGCTGTGCCCTACCTCAGTTAAGCTTTATGAAGCTTTAATCTGCGAAAGAAAGAAATTATAGATGCTACTTTATATATATTAACGAGGGATACGCCCTTACTCTGCTCAGAATTGAACAATTAACAAAATGAGTGCTATGTGAATGATTAAAAAAATAACTAAAGACCCTTTCGTTTGATGACGTGTATTTATCCTATAGGGACTACCTATTATTCTGGGTAAATAAGATATAAGGTAGTGTATGTTATTCTCAGGGCTATAAACCTGTTATCGAGTAATAGAAGGACAAACAAACACACTTAAGTATTTTTCAGATCAATATAATATAATAGAAACTATAATTTTTTTGTTTTCTCAAAAATTCTTTTATTTGATTGATATAAAAATAATAATTAGTCCGCCATGTTTGTTACGCCGACATATTGGATTTATACTGTCATTTAGCTAACAATACACTGTTTTTTTTTCAAAATGAGAGGATGACCTGGTGAAGTTTTCGGGGAAAACTTGGACAAGACTGGCGGAAGATAGGGAAAAATGGAAAGGATTGGAGGAGGAAAATAAAAACGAAAAGTATATATAATATATAAATCCAAATACATGTAGCTTTCACCAGAAATAGTTTAAAAGATTTCTTCTTTATAATATAATAGTAGAATAAATTGATTTCACCTTCATTATAAGCGCTAACTACTCGAAGTAACGATGCAGCCAGGATATTAAGTTACTGATTGCTCTTCATGTTAGCCCTTTAGGTCGCTGACCGAAGGGTGAATCACGATGAATTAAATTGATTAATTATTATAGATGAGGAGTAGCATTTCGTAGGTTTGTAGTCAGACAGTCGAGGAGACAAAAAAATCTGGTGATCATTTATGATTTTTCAACGATAGATGAGGGACAAACGAGAAAATTGTTCACCTGATGGAAAGTGGTCAACTAGAGAGTACTTTTAGTTTTGCCGATACGCTGCCACCTTGAAGATAGATTTAGGAAAGGGAGCGAAGAGAAGAATGCTGCGGTTTCAGTGGATCCTGAGCAAGAAACCAGTATTCAGTGGAACTACAGGATTATTGGGATGGGAGAGGTACCCTTACGGGTAATTGAATAGCAAAATTATTTAAGTTTCCAAGTATTCTATTACCCGCATGTCAAATGTTTCTCGAATATACAATATAAATCGGCCACAGCCTTCTGTTGTCGAATCAGTCAGCGGTCAAAGGATTGTTGTAATACACCTCCAAAATAAGTTGAGAGATAAAGTGCTATCTACTACTAGGGGCCCGTCCCGGCTTCGCACGGGTGGATAATTTTTTTTTAACATTTTGGCTCCCGCATTCTGTCGCTCCCTCTATCGCCGCGTTACTCGCTGCGCTGCGAGGCACGCCACACCGCGCCGGCGGCCCGTCTGGGATTATTTTTTATTTATCTTGATATTTTTATTTCGTAATATCTTTTGACTGGAATTTCCGATTTCAATAATTCAAAAAGTAATTAACAGGTATTGAAACAGTCTTCATTACGAAATAATTTGTTTGGATAAGAATTAATACAAAGTTATGGAAAACATGGTCTGATTTTGATAGGCATTTTTATCAACTTTTAAAATGTAAAAAAGTAGTTATAGTGACTTAACTACAATAGTTGGACATATGGTCTCGCGAAGTTTTTTTGTAGATATTGATACGTTCTATAATATTGTAGAACATTTTTTTGTTCTATCATCAATACTTTTCGCAGCGCATGCGATGAAAGATATTTTATGGCTAATTTTTTTGCACCTTGTGTTGGTTTTAGTGAGAATTTCTGGGAATCTCTAATTTTTTCTTGTAATAAATATAGCCTATGTTACTCAGGGATAATGTAGCTTTCTAATGGTGAAAGAATATTTGAAATCGGTCCAGTAGATTTTATGTTTATTCGTTACATACAAAAATACAAAAATCCAAAAATACAAATCTTTCCTCTTTATAATATTAGTGTAGATATAAATATATAGATTTAAAACATATCTTAAGTTCACAAAGCAAACATTTGAAAATTATATATACATAGTTCGATTTAGAAAATTTCAACGCTTCAAAATATTATCATGAAGATGAAGAATTTCTACATTTAAATGTTTAAGATCTGTAATCGAAATCAACTATCACCAGTAATGGTGCAGCGCTGGCAGCGGAGCGTGGCAACTGGCAAGAAATGACCGATCATACTACGGGTTCTCACTTTCGAATACGGATTTTATTCTTTATTACTTAAAAACTTACAGATATCATTCTTCTTTCTGCCCAAATTAGTGACTGGCAACATTGCCCATAGTGTCATCGTATATTCGCTGTGTTCGCTTCAATTCTGCATTTGATCCTTGTGCTTAAGATCTGCTGTTAAACGTCAAATTATAATTTAAAATAAATTGTCAAAAAAGTCTAAATATATTTAGAGTAATAATATATGTCCCTAAATATTGATGGGGGAACATTAGTTAGCAACACCGTTATTCGCGAGTACCTACATAAAAAATTATAACAAGATATATATAGCCTCTGTTCCGATAAATTTGTGTCAGTTGTCAAACGAAGCTCGCCTGGTAAAGACTGTAGAACTTGTGTGTTCTCGTTCCACTGGGACTCCATTTGAAGGATTTTGTGAGTGTATGAAATTATCTTTCTCGGGAATTTTCATTGTTTAAAATGGCAACCCTACAAGGTATTTTTTAATGAACTTATTAACCTATAAGATATTAAAAAATAATTATTGCAACTCAATAAATTGTAATTTATCATTACTAATTAAAATAAAATTATACATTTTAATTATAAATTGAATATTCAATGAATTGACCTTTGTAATCTAAACGAGTTTTGAGATATGAAGTGTGAGACAGATAATAAAGTAATATTATGTTATTAATAGAATGATCAGTAATGAGCTTATGTGCAGAATAAAAAAAACATTTAAAAAATAGTATATTGTGATCGTAATTTTTAATAATAATTTTTACTGCATACATAAAAAAACATGGAAAATCATTCCAAATTTAAATTTCTACATTAAATATTTAAATTTGGAATCTATTTTCAGCTGTAATCCAAAGATTTTGGATTGAGATTGATTATTAATTTTGGCGGTATTATCTATATGGGACCGATACCGCATAATAACACCTCCTATCTTTAGGAATGAAGACACAGTATCGCGACACCATTACCACTACACCACCAGGCGAGCTCCGTTTGACAACTGACTCAAGTATATCAGAACAGAGGTTATATACAGTCTTGGAATAAAATAAAAAGTACTACCCACGAATATAGAGTTATCAACGGTGTTGCTAACTGCCGTTATTGTTTTTTACGCATAAATGATCGCAATCGAGGTTCAGTAGTAGTTTTAGATTGCGTGTTTGCATGCCGTTCACTGCCTACCTTTAAGTTGCAGACCATGACAGTGGTGTGCTTAAATCTATAGTTTTTGTACAATGAAGTGTAAACTTTAGAAATATTCACGCAACTCTTCAGAATATAAAGTACGTAAAAAACAATGTACATCAAGACGTGTAGTATATATATATAAATATTATATACGTATATAAAGTAGATAATAAACCTTACTTACGTGGACCCAAGAAGGATGACCTTAACCACGATACTATAATACTATCTTCCATGTTCACTGCGCGACAACATCAGAGAGACTGAGACTATCGCACTAAAGGTTATATATAGTCTATACGTGGGTATGCTTGAAATAATATAAAAAGAACTACCACAGCGACAGAGAACAGCATTTTGTTTGATTATATTTTTATTTAACACATTGATTTTGCTTTAGCTATTGACCAATGTGACCTATGATATTGATAGATTGGAGGTAGGTAAACAAGTAATTTCATAGAGTGAATATTGTATGTTGTAGTGGAACGTAATGTAGTGAAGGTAGTTCGATTAAAGTTCTATTACATACTCGAAAATTAACATTAGTTTCGATAAAACTGAAGAGTGGGTTTGTTTGTTTGCTTGAACGCGCTAATCTCAGGAACTACTGGTCCATTTTGGAAAATTCTTTCAGTGTTAGATAGTCCATTTATTGAGGAAGGCTATATATTACCACGCTAAGACCAATAGGAGCGGAGCATCATTTGGACGAAGTTGTGCGGGTCGACTAGTATTGTATGTAATTTCATTTTTGGATGTTTATATGTTTGTTACTTAATCCCACAAAAACGGCTAACCGGATTTTGATAAAATTTGGCATACGGATACTTAATAACCTGGATTAACACATAAGCTACTATTTATCCCGGAAAAATTCAGAGCTCCGGCGGGATAATAATAAAATATGTTTACTATTGTAAGTGTCTGAATATTATTATTTAGCAACAATATATTGAACTTAAAGTTATTTACGTCATTTTATCATTATTATCATCAAGCTGACCCACCTTAGTTTATTTTTTTTATAGCAGTTAAGAGGGCAAACGAGTTAACGACCCACCTGATGGTAAGTGGCCACCGTCGTCCATGGACATCGGCAATACAAGAGACACCCTCTTGTTTTGGCGATGTGTTACCACCTTGAAGATACAGTGAGGAAGAGGAATGAAGAGTAGAATTCTAAGGTTTCAGTAGACCCTGTGCGAGAACCCAGAGTTAACTAGAACCGCAGCATTAATGGGATGGGGGGAGGGGAGGTATAAGTCTGCCCCACATGCGGCTCGGCGGTCGGATTCGCATGCTGGTGGTCGCAAGCCAGTCGGAGATCAGATCCCCTACCACCAAGGAAACAAGTTTAACAATAGTTTTCATCACCTACCCGTCATGTAATTAAGCAGTAAATAAGAGAGTAATTATTTTTAATTATATCTAGTTTCTAACGTTTCATCAGTCATTATAAAATTTATCTCTATTTTATGTAACGTGTTGTGTAATGTATTAGCAACGATAGTGCATCCGTTGCATAAAATTACAACTCGCAGTTAGCCCTCACTTCGATGAGATATTACATCTCATCTCAATCATGTCGAGATAAACTGAAAAAATCAAGGTATACGTGTCATTGAACAAGGAGGAAAGCCAAGCAGTGCATGGGGCTTGAGACCCAGGAGCAGGTTCACTCGACCTACCTAACGACAATGGATAATAAAGTAAACTTACGTGGACCTTAAGAAGGGTGACCTTAACGACGACACTAACACTAACTTCCATGCACACTGCGCGACAACACCAGAGAGACTGACTCTAATCTATCGCAATAAAGGTTATATATTGTCTACACGTTACTACTACTTCATAAACAGTGTTGCTAACACACGAGTAATAAGGTCAGGTATGTTTGCAATAATGACTTTGATACCGGCTGTCCGAGTACCATTAAAGTTTGACCTATAATACTATGGATTCACAATCAGTGCTTAAGTGTCTGAGGCAAAATTTTACACCAAAATTTAAGATACTTAAGTTATAAAAAATTCACAATTTGTAGGTTTTTAAATTTTGACTTATAATATATCTCAGAGATTACAAGGGGTATTACATGGACTATTGGGTAAACGCAACGTAGATACTGCTACTGAACCGATAAATAATTAAATATGATCTCCTACAATTACGAGAGGAACCTAAGCAGTGCCTTGGACTTGTGACCAAGGTGTAGGCTTAAGGAATCCTTTTATGTAATTACGACACACATCCACTGCCCGGTCTCACTGTCTGTCTTAGGTTAGGTTAACATAAGGCTAACCTAACCTAAGGTTGTGTTAACACATCTAAATACAATGTAAGGACTCATAATAAATAAGACGTAAGAACTCACATGATCCTTAGTCCGAGATGTCCAATATCCGTGATGCGACACACAATTTGTTACACTTCAACTCCAGGTGATGTTCACTCAAAGAGACTTGTCGAGAGACTAAAGTGTACTGCGTTAGTCGGTATATAAAAGGACTAGACAATGGTAGCAATGACCCTCCACTAGTGGGGAGAAATAAATCAACAAAACGGAAATATGGCGCTGGCTGGATAATCGTTTACTCGTTTCAGGCTGTCAAAAATCTTTGAATATAAAAATCGCGACGGAAGTGACAATTAATTTTCTTTATCATTATCCTACTCTAATCATAGCCCGACACTGCCTTCACTATTATCCTACCCCAACTATACCCCGACATATATAATATTATAATAATATTTTTATTGTTAGCAACACTGTTTATAAAGTAGAAGTAGCGGGTAGATCATTTTATATTATTTCAAGTATACCGACGACCTTAAGTGCGATAGATTAGTCTCAGTCTCTGTGGTGTTTTCGTGCAGTTAACATGGAAGTTAGTGTTATAGTGTCGTGATTAAGGTTACCCTTCTCGAGGTGAATGTAAGTTTACTTTATTATCTATTGTCGTTAGCGAGGTCGAGTGGTGGAGGTGAGAGTTAAAATATTATTAAAGAGCTCTTTAAACCTGCCCTGGGTCTCAAGCCCCAGGCACCGCTCGCCTCAGTCTAACTTGCATGTGTATACGTATTACAGTACAGTAATAGGTATCATATATGTCTCTATATTTATAGCATTATATAGACGGAAATCTAGCAAATAATATCACATTTACGAAATCCTTTATACCCAGCATTAGGACACCACACCACCTTTACAACTAGCACAAATCAATCGGAACATAGGTTATATATTATCTTGTTATAAATTGTTACGTGGGTATAATTGAAATAAAAGGAAGTACTCGCGAATACAAAGTTATAAACAGTGTTGCCAACTCGTATTACAGATCACTGTTACGATAAGTCACTCAGGTAGTGGTTGTAATAAATAACATGTCCACAAAATAAATGGCCTCGAAACTAGAGCTTGTCAAATGACGCCATTTGGTCCTTCGCATATATTATGTATCAAGTTTGAACCTTGATCTTTACTTGATTTACGTCTGTGAAATTCTAGATCTTTGACTAAGTATATCTTATATTAGTTTTATAAATTGCTAGTCGACCCGTTACCGCTATGTCTCTGCATTTTAAATCTTTAATATCTTCAAAAATATTCATTTAAATTTCATGGTGTAAAGGGCCATATTGATCTATATTAGATGCACAATGTATTTAAGGTACCTAATTGTATAAGGGTTAATGCTGTATTGTTCAAAATCGCTTCGTAAATAAGCCATTATTTCACCTAAAAAGTAAAGGATAAAAAAATGGTTATTGTGAGTTATCCCTAAGAGATAGACATATACCATTGTGGACTTTTTTGTAGTCCTTTTTAAGGTGTACAATACTGTAGTACATTATATTGATCTATCTCGTAGGGTTTAGCCAGCGTTTGCAAGGTAAGCGGAAAAAAATGTGTTGATTTACGACATCACATTAGAAACCTCTACAATTATCAGTGTTTCTCTACTATATTATGTATGTATTATACATATAAACCTTCCTCTTGAATCACTCTATTTATATAAAAAAACCGCATCAAAATCCGTTGCTTAGTTTTAAAGATCTAAGCATACATTGGGACAGACAGACAGCGGGAACCGACTATGTTTTATATTACGTAGTGATTTTACGGGATATGCTAAACTGAGAGCTGCGTGACAATATTAATATATTGACAATTATAACAACTGGTAACCATGGTAACATACATTGTTTACACATGACACGGTACTTCTCGATACTTTTCTATCGATATCAAGTGTCGAATAGAATCGAGTATCAAGCTTTACCAAAGAACGTAATATATGTATTATCTATATTTTTTGCATTTTATGAATATTATAAATACGATTCTTATAAATCGATGTCGTGTGGGTATCGATACTCACTCTCTCAGTCTGTTTCAAAATATTTTATTATTATAATAATAGAATTAAATGAACACCAATAAAAGGTTATTAGTGTAAATTGGAGCAGTAGCAAGTGTAATTCAATTGTCATACACTGCCCTATATATGGTCGACAGTCGAAATTATCTCTTCTAGTCCAAATATGGACTAATTCAATAATGTTTTATTACATTTAAATTACTACTCAAAACTCAAACTCAAAATATTTTAGTTCAATTAGACTTTTGTATAAAAGTACTTTTGGTACGTCAAAATTTGGTCGGCCAGTCAGTTTGTCTGAGCTACCCAGCACCACACCAGCTCGGAAAGCAGTTTTCTGTTGAGAAGAGCCGGCCAGACACTCAACAGTCGCTCTTTTCAAAAAGCCATGTTTACATAGTCTGTTATACAAATTATTTAGCTTGAGAGTCAACGTCACTTAGATTCTAAGCATTCTCATCATTTAAGTAATTCCGTACATTATAGTATGCTTTATATATTAATGACTTCTTGATCCGAGTTTTAAACTATTGAAGTGGCAAGTCTAATATAGTCTGTGGGATCTTATTATAGATGCGAACACCAAGCCCCATGAAACTATTACTCACTTTGTGAAGACGATAGTAAGGCGTTACAAGTTTATTTCTGTTTCTAGTATTAACATTATATTTGTCACTGTGTTTTGAATACAAATCGACTACTACTAGTAGTAGTAAATTAAAACTCTATTACTAATTTTAATTAGATATCCATAATAATTTTAAACATTTAATTTAATCATTAGTGTCAGTAATTTACTGTTTATTTTTGAAATCTATGATAAATAAAAAAATATTTTTTAGACCTGTCATGATTTTATTTTGTGATGGCAATCGTAATGATTTAATATTCCTTCTAGTGACAACACTAGTTGGTATCTGATTGGTCAATGACAGAACATTTCCCGCCAAAAATGATCAATGTAACGTTTTGGTCCTTTGAAAGTAAAGTGATAAAGAATATATTTAAAGTGGTGATTGAAGACCATTATATAATGTATGGAATATACATGTATTTGAGCTGACACTGAGTTTGATATTCAGATAATTAGAAAAAATTTAACACGAATATTATCAAAATATGTTCAGCCGTATTAGAATAATGGTCTCAGGAACGAACAGCATACCTACTATAGTAATATAACACCAGTGTTGGTTGTGTGCATCTAATCCTACTTAAGCCTAGCAAGAACGACCTTCTTGTTACTTGGCATACTTTAAATTCATATAATGTATCGACGTCGTTTCATGTGTACTCAGTGTAAGCAATGTGAGTGTGTTACCATGGTTACGAGATTGTTGTAATTGTCAACATATTAATATTGTGAGGCAGCTCTCAAGTTAGCAATGAGCTAATAGTCTTCAAACGGGTGGACAGATCTTCACTATACATAGCTCAGAACCATCTCGATTAAATCACCATTCTAATCAATAAAACTTCATCAGAATCGGTCCATTATCTTGTGCTCTACGATGCCACAAACAGACATACAGATACACTGTATTTAACTTGTCAATTCCATTAAATACAATATCGAAGTTCACTTGATTGCTACATCATAAATCCTAATAAACTGAATGCTTCTGGATTTAGTTAACAATTAACTTTAACTCAACAATCTATTTTCAACTCTAACACCACGCAATAGAGTAGTATTTTGTATAGCAATTAAAATAGACCAATAGAAGTTGAAAACTAATAAAATAATGGTGTTACTGATTACCGAGTTACGAGTTTGGGACATTTATTTTACACTAGCCGACCCGCGCGACTTCGTTCGCGTGTTGCTCCGCTCCTATGGGTCGTAGCGAGATGTTTAAATAGCCTAAGTTACTCCTTGTTATATCAGCTATCTGCCAGTGAAAGTCCCGTCAAAATCGGTCCAGCCATTTCAGAGATTAGCCAGCACGTTTGATTGGCGAAATCCAAGTTAGAATAATGATTTTTTTTCCATTTTTTATTTTTCCAGCAGTCGGTGACAGACTTGTACATTTTAAACACCGATGCTTTTGTGCAGGAGTGAAACGTGTGGAGTGTTTTAATGGGTTACGCACACGTTACAATTCGGCGTATGTACCGGTCATAACAAAATATTCTTTTAATTTTTTATTATAATTTATATATGACTGATTACCAAAGACATAACGGCCACACAGCTCGACATGCACTTCATCCCCACGTCGATAGATGGCGTACGAGAACACTCATTTGTTTACTAAGTATTCTTTTCGTGATAAAACTATATCTATGTCCTTCTACAAGCTCTACTTTATCTCTGTATCATATTTCATCCAAATAGATTCAGTGACTTAAGCTTGATTGTGTAATAGAGAGACAAACCATCTATTCGTCACTAGAGGGCGTAAGTAGTATATTAAATCGCACTTTCGTTTGTTTACTTTGTATTTTAAGTATTACATAAGTATTTTAAGAGTTACTTTCGTAATAAAAAATAACTAATTATTTTAACTATTTAATATTTACGCTAACCATAGTTCCTGCATGCGGAAATCATTTAAACAAACAATAGCATAGGTATACTAAATAAAAGTTTATACTAAATAACAAACATTACGTAAAAACTCTCACTAGATTACGCGGATGCTGTAACAAGATGAGTCGATGAATACTGGTCATTTATATGTTCATACGAACTTCTTATATTCAGATTTAAAATATTTTATTTTAATTATTCTTAGTTTTACAAAACACGTGAAGGGACTGGTTAGAAATACTATACCTCTGCCGCTGGGAGAGCATCCCATGAGCGATGGTAACCTCTTACCACCATCAGGTGGACCATCCGTACGTTTGAAAAAAAAAACTACACAACACTCAAAATACAACAATAAAATACAATCTTGACGGAAGGGTGGACAGTGCCTGGAGCTTGCAACCGCGGTGCAGTAATAAAGGCATTTCTCCTTTGTCTTAACACTACACTTCTTCAGCAAAACAGCAATTACACTAATTATTTAAATCTCTGTGTTGCCAAGTTAATATTTAAAACCTCAGAAGGTCAGAAGTTACTACCACCAGGGAAAGCAGTTAACTGTTAAGAAGAGCGGGTGACATTCAACATTGACACTCTTATTTTTTTTCTCAGAGACATTTGACATAGCTTGTGTTGTCAGTTTTTAATAACTGTGCCCTCGTTGAGTTCACTCACACACTCATTCGCTGACTTGCCCATCTAATCGGTCGCAAACTCATTCGTTTACCCGTTCATTCATTCATTCATTCCCTCTAATAGAATGTTATTTATATGCAATGGTGGTGCATGTCACCAATTGTCTTCTGCTTTCTGCCTCACTTTTTGTTTAAATATTAAATATTTAGCTTGATTATTTTATTCCTATTGGTCGCAATAAGTATATTCAAATGGAAGAAAAGATTTTTTAAAATATATAATAAAGTATTATCGTGTGAACAATTTAATAGATGTGGTAGACAGGCTCGTTTGCACGATGACACACTTTCAAAAACATTAGATTACTTAGCAATTATTATTTTATTATATTGGTTATATCATTTTACTTTTATCTGAAAGACGAAGATGATTTTGCAAAGATTTTAGATTAAACATTTTCGATAGAAAGTTGTATTGATAAATTATCGTATACTAATGATAAATTGAATAATTATTATCGTCTGATAATGAAATCTATTTCTTCCAATTTGATTAATTGATATGATAATATATTATTGATATGATATTAGATTTTGATGAAAATTGGTACAGAGATAGACTAGAATTTGGTTAAGGACATAGGTTATAAGTCTAGTATCATTCATTTACATTACATTAACATCACATAACATTTCAATAAATTACATTGCATCACAACACATCACTTTACATCTACATCACATCACTTTAAGTAATTTATTAAAACTCTATGGGTAATAAAGATAAAACTATTTTGTCTTTCTTCTATAAATTAAAATTCCAATAACTCTAAAATATAAAGACTAAAAGATCCATAAATGATGCAACTAATGAGATGCGGAACTACAACAAATGCATTGACCTCAAAACTGGAGAGATCGATGTGGTTGGCACATACGTGGACAATGGCCACAGACTAATTGACCATTACCTGACAAGTATTATGCCTAAACTAATCTCTTTTATACTTTTTTAAAAGATTTAAAGTGACAGCACGATATTGATGACATGAAAAAAAGTGCTTTAAAACCAAGCCGTGTAGTAACTGGGTTTTAAGACCCTGGAACGGGTTTAAGCCTTTACCATAGTTCGATCTCATTATCCGAGACATCATAAGGGATAGTCAAGGATATGAAAAAAATGAGAATTTTTAGTAATTTTTTTTTCGCCATTAAATCATTTTATTTAATAAAATTAAAAATATGGCATCATTACACAATGTTTTGACTTGAAGTCACGAAAATCTGAAAAAAAAATTATAATTTCCAAAGTTATAGCTGTTTGTGTTGACCCAGTTCCAAACTTTTGGTGATCATCATAACTTCATTTAATGGTAACGAAGACGAACGTGTTCCTCATAAGAATAACATACAGACATTAGACATCAAACTGCAGCGGATTTATTGAAATAGAGCCTAAATTATCAGCAGTGTTGCTAGCAATATTTCTCACAAACCTCAAAAATAAATAAATGGAATTAACTTCCACGTTTTAATGCAATTTACCCCGTGTATTTAGTTTTAATTTTCAACATATTTTTCTGTATATATATAACAAAATCTCATACAAAATATCATCCCCTATTAAAAATCCCTTTAAGTAATTCTCAGTAATTAAATTTCATGAATATCTGTCCACCTTTGTGTTACTATCTTGACATATATACATGTCGGTACGTAAGTTAGGCGTAGGTTAGCCTAACCTTAGATTTAAACAGAGAACCTGAGAAGTGGAGGAGAATTATGCAATTGCTTGAGCCTACACCTTGGTCACAAATCCAAGACACTGTTTAGGTTCCTGTCTTAATCGCAAGAGATCATAGTGTTTAGTTATCTATCGGTTCAGTAGCAGATCACCCCTTTTAATGTTTTTAACAATACCCCTTCTTCTTCTTCATTTATCCAACTATACATATATGTCAGAGGTTCATATGGATTCGATGTCATATTCTCTGATATGTAGATTTTTATTTCTAGGGCTTTTATAATATATTACCAACAAAACATTTTATGTAAGTTCTATATCTTGGTTATTCTATGAGCAATCTGTTGCTGAAATGAAACGCGGTCGGCGATACGGACACATACTATACAGTCTACTAACCACGGGATATAATGGAAAACAATACCCACGACAATATTAAACGTCGTACTAAAAAGTGTTATGACTTTATACAACTAGATATACAGTCCCATATAACACCAATTATAAATAGTTATAGATAGAAAAAAAAGCAGTGATGGCCCAGTGGTTGAGACTTCATGTCTTACTCGGGAGGTCTGAGTTCAATCCCCCACACAGGCACACACCTCTGACTCTGAGTGATGTGTGTTTTAAGCAATTAAATATCACTTGCTTTAACGGTGAAGGAAAACATCGTGAGGAAACCTGCACGAGTGAGAGTTCTCCATAATGTTCTTAAAGGTGTGTAAAGTCTGCCAACCCGCACTGGGCCAGCGTGGTGGACTATGGCCTTATACCCTCCTCATTCTGAGGAGGATACCCGGGGCAGCAGTGGGCCATTGAAGGGTCGTGATGATGATGATGATAATAGATAGACTTGTCGACCCGTCCCGGCTTCGCTCGGGGGCAATTTCTCACGTATTTACGTTTATTTTCACATTTTAATCGCTATATCCCTATATTTTACATTTTAATTTATATATGGCTAATCCCCAAAGACATGACGGCACGGGTTTACCCGTGAGGAGACGAATTATCCACTCTGCCGCTGGGAGAGCATCTCATAAGAGCCGAGTAACCCAGCACCCCCTTGGTAGTAGGGGATCTATTACCCGACTGGCTTGCAACTACTAGCATGCGAATCCGACCGCCAAGTGTCATAGTTCCGGTTGCGCCGCATGTGGGCCAGACTTACCCCCTCCCTCTCCCATCCCATTAATGCTGCGGATCTAATGGATTCTAGGCTCTTGCTCCAGGTTCGCTGAAACCGCAGCATTTTTTTTCTTCACTCCCATTCAATTGACAATGTTGGCCACTTACTATCAGGTGGACCATCTGCTTGTTTGTTCCTTATCTACCATTAAAAAAAGAACCATAACGGCCACACAGCTCGACATGCACTTCATCCCCACGTCGCTAGATGGCGTACGAGCACACTCGTTTGTTCACTTTATATTCTTAACTTTTTTTTTGACTTCTCATGTCCTTACTCAAACTCTACTTTATCTCTGTGTAGAGTGAATGTGTAACAGATAGACAGACCCCATCTATTTGTCAATAGATGGCGTAAGTACTATGTTAAATCGCAGTTTCGTTTGTGTAGTTTGTATTTTTAAGTATCTCCTACGTTTAACTTTCGAAATAACTATTGTAATACTGATAAAATTATTGCATAATAATTTAAAAAAAAATGATTATTTAGAATCTTATAGCACCATATTGGAATAGTAACGGTCAATGGCATGATTTCCCAAAACGTTGCCTGGGTTTTTGATTGATGGAAAGTGACCCATAGTGTAAGCGATCCATAATCTATAGAGGTTTCTATTTCCAATAAACCTTTGCCTTTACTTCCTATAAACTATGTGGCATTATTTCATACATAAAATTGTTATATACCATTATTTATTATGAAAAATTCGTCGATGAATTTTTTTGTGGGTCACCTTTATCTATAACTTAAGCTTAACCGCTCTCGCTTCGCTGAGGTCTATTTAAACTCACTTACTTACTCATTTATTCATGTATACTCTACCCGCAATTATGAGTCATATAAGTATCTCTCATCATTAAGCCAGCGTTCGTAAGAAACGTTTTAGTTCGACCGATTTTTCTCCGACTTTGCAAATCCGACTACCACGAAGAAGTTTTTTCATTTTTCATTTTAATATATATTCCATGACACTAACAAATAATGTGGCTTTCTATTGGTAAAATAATTATCAAAATCGGTTCAGTACATCCAGAGATTACCCCCCTAAAACCTCACAACCCTACACTGTAGATAACAGTATTATAAATTAAAACCTTCTTCTTGAATTACTGTCTATTGATGAAAACCGCATTAAAATCCGTTGCGTAGTTTAAAAGATCTAAACGTAAAGACTGTTTAACAATTTATAACTAAGTAAGAAATCATAAAATATTTGAATGAAATCTGTGTAGGTTGCAGAATTTATTGTGAATGGTCTATTTTAATGTTGTTAGGCATAAAATAACGAGTTTCTAGTTTCAAATAGGTATTTTATTTCTTTAAAATACACAGTAAAAGTCTTGATAAAATATGACTTCTAAATATTTTGTATAATACACTACTATACGTGAACTTAAAAATAGCGTTGCCAACTGACCCTAATATTAAACAAATAACCCTAAAATTTTCAGTCAAAAAAAATATCCTTCAATCTATGTTATTAAAAATACCGAGGCGATCTTATAGTTAGTACAAATAACTGTGCGTAATCTTCCCTTTTATTTCCCTATTTACATAAGTAGCAAGTATTGTGCGAAATAGACGCAACAAGAAAGTAAGCGTTTACATGTAATGTAGGAAATAATTAACATCTGTTTATTGAATTCTTTATTACATACATCTTTAATTAAAATTCTATGCTTAAACTATACTTATCTATGGACAATCAATCAAAGGAAACCTTTCACCTTTTTATGAAACAAACACAAAAAATCTATATTTAAGAGAAAAAAGCAGTGATTGAGACTTCAAGACTTCAACTCGGGCTGAGTTATGTGTGTTTTAAGCAATTACATATCACTTGCTATAACGGTGAAGGAAAACATCGTGAGGAAACCTGCACTGAGTTCCCTAAAGATTCTCAAAGGTGTGTGAAGTCTGCCAACCCGCACTTGTCCAGTGTGGTGGACTATGGCCTAATACCCTCCTCATTCTAAAGAGGAGACTCGGTCCAGCAGTGGGTCATTCACGGGTCGTGATAATGAAGTAACTTCTGTCTCTTACGCTTAAACCACTAAAACAATTTTGATGAAATTTGGTACAGTGATAGTCTAGAGCTGGACAAATGATATAGGCTATGTTTTATAGCTAAAAAAGGTTTGAAGGGGTTGAAATAAAGGATGAAAATTAGCGGTGAGGTTAAAAGTGCATGTCGAGCTGTGTGATCGTTTAAGTCTTTTGGACATAGTCATAATATAAGCAAAATATTTTGAAAATTAAAATGTAATATATAGCGATACCTGAACGAAGCCAGGGTCGAATAGTACATGATATAAGGAATTCTAAGTGGAAATATATAATACCCTTTAATGCACACACTTCAAATAAAAAAGACAAAGACAGGAGTATAGTATATATATATGTCGGAGATGTGAGTTGGGTTTAGGTTAGGTTAGCCTTAGGTTAGGTTAGGTTAATGTTAGTCTAATCTTAAGATTAAACAGTGAAACTAAGCAGTGGAGGTGAGTGTTATGATCATTTAAAGTCTTCTTCTTCTTAGTCACAAGCCCAAGGCATTGCTTGGGTTCCTGTCATAATAGTTCCTGTCATAATAGTAAAAGATCGTAACGTTTAGTTATCCTGACCGTGTTGCGCTCGTATAGCTTTTGAGATATGCCATCCATCTATATCCTTTTTAATTCGTTTCCGACATATATATATATATATATTATATTTTGCAGTATAGTTAAACCGAGAAAATATTATCAAACACTCACACGAGATCTTCTTAATGGAGTCTTAGCATCTCGAAACAAAACTTGAAATCTATCTGAACATAGGTTATATATTGCGTTGAATATTGTAAGGGAACTCGCGAATATTAAATCAACGGTGTTGCTAACTATGTGTATTTAATTAGTATATTTGTAGCTAATATATAATTGAAAGGAAACAGAGGCGCCACTTGAGCGATGTATTTGATCGTAAGTATTACATCTCATTAGGATGGAGGGTTATGACGCACTCTACAATTATTGAAGTCGACAGCTGTTGAAAGCGTAGAATAATTTAATAATAGACTCCTACTCATTGTTTATATTATATATACCAATGCTAGCACTGTTTATATATTAATTTTCCCGGTTAGTTCCTTTTATGTTATATATAGTGCGATAAATTAGAGTCACCCTACACAGTAGCTAGTGTTCGGGCAGCGAAAGGGAGGCAAGTCCTTAATCTCAATACTAAATCCTTTGATAAAAGATTTTGTGCAAAGAAAATTGAAATTAGCTGTACACAAATTTGTGTATAGAAAATTTGAATTTGGAATCTATTTTTAATCTGTAATTCAAATGTTTTGGATTGTGATTGATTTCTCATTTCGCCTGTTATTGTTTGCTGCTCAAAATATATTTATTATTTCAATTAAAGACAAGATTTTCAGATAGAAATCACATTTCATGACTGGAGTATTCTAATGTGTGTGGTTCTGCTTTCTTTTGATTGCTTAAGCCATAATATATAGTAGCCGGCAGATAACTCTAGGTCTCAGAAAAAATAGTGGGGGAAAGTTGCCGGAGTCGGATAACAACCAATCGCGTGCGACGCGCTGCTCTCACCCCTAATAGCGACTTTTGGGTATCCAAGGTCAAACCTATACTTACGTGCTTGTAGCTAATCAACCAATATAATCTATGATTCCTCTAAGAATAAGATCTAAGAAAAGTCTTCTTCTCTTAGGTCACAATCTGTGATCAAGGTTAGTAAGAGAAACAATCTACTTATTGACATCAATAGCTTTTAGCATTAATTGTTCTCAATATTGTTTGAAGTGTTGCCAACAGACCAATTATCTTTACCCATATTTAAACTAATTTTATAATAATCAAAATAATGTTGAGTTAATTGAAATATATTTATTCTAATCGTTCAAACTAAACTAATTTTGGAATTAACTGATATTTTTTTATAACAAATATTTATTTAAAAAAAAGCTAAAAATGCGGGTCATAGATGAGTAAAAATAGCCAGTTCAATCTACTAATTAGCTAAGTTGGCAACACTGATTGTGGATCTTTTTAATATTTCCTTTTCTTAAGGAAGGGTTCTTTCTTGTGATTTATACAATTATCTCTCTAAAGTTGTAAAGCCTTTAACAAAATGAATTAAATTACTTTCAGAACTCGTATCTTATCGATCTGTCACAGAAGACAGATTATGGCAGAGCTGTTCAAAAGTTTTAATGGGACTTCCAATAAAGTTATTGATATAAAACATATTTATTTGATAAATTAATTCTAGAGTTCGGTTCACTTTTGATGACTTTTAATTCTTGGAATATTTCCTTCGTACTTTAAAAACTATATTTATATTAAGTAAGCAGATTTATTGCGATCGACTCCACCCTTCTATGTCAGCAAAAATGAGCAAAGCAATAACTCCTCTTCTCGTGCTTACACAATTTTCTGCCCCCTCATTTAGAGCATGGATCGATCGATGTGCATGTTTACTTTTTATCACCGACGTAATTACCATCCCACATGTCATAAAAAATAAGTAAAGCAAAAATACCCCCTCCCTCTGCTCCCCTTTAATGCATACGTTAAATTTGTATTAAACTTAATTTAATTTGTTTACTTTCAGAATATCAAAAGACTTGACAACTCAACCTTTGTTCCGAATTCCGATAGATTAGCTTCAGATTGACGGATGATTTTATAGAGTGAAAATTGTGAACTATAATCATTATTAAGAATCACGTTTGATTAAAGTTTAGATATAATATATATGTCGGATGCTATTAAAAGGGATGGATGACCTATATATAAGCTACGGGCGCAACACGGTCAGGATATAACTAAACATTACTATCATTTACTATTCTGACAAGAACTATTATGACAGGAACCTAAGCAGTGCGTTGGACTTGTGACCAAGGTGTAGGCTTAAGGGATCCCTTTAAGTAATTACAACACTCGCCTCCACTACCCAGGTTCTCTATTTAAACCTAAGATTAACCAAACCTAACACAAGACTAGCCTAACCTAAGACTTAACTTACACTTCCGACATATATGTTATTAATGCCTAGCTCATATATATGTCGGAGAATAGTAAAAGACTATAGAATAATCGAATCGTTATCGGTGTCTATGGCGTTGGAGTGGGGTAGTGGTCACTTCCGTTGTTTTGACAGTCTCCACCCTCGACCGTTTATATGCCATCGACAGTCTGACTGAAGTCTTAGTCGTGCGCGGTCTCTCAAGAAGTGAAGTAGTATCTAAATAGTGATAGTGTTGTGCAGTGTTGTGTTAGTGCTAGGAGTGCTGTCTGGTCAAGGTCACGTGAGTACCTTACAATGTAATTACATCGTCTTGTGTTAGGTTAGGTTTATGTGCGTTTAACCTTGGGTTTAAATAGAGAGCCTAGCGGTGGAGGCGAGTGTTGTAATTACTTAAAGGAGCTCCTTAAGCCTACACCTTGGTCACAAGTCCAAGGCACTGCTTAGGTTTCCCTCGTAATTATATAAAATATTCCATTCAATACCATCACTCCTTTTAATGTTCCCCAATATTCCCCATCTTCCTCCTTCCATTTCCTTTCACATCGTTTTAAAATCCCCGACATACATATATATATATATATATATATATAGTTAAGCTTAATTATAATACCTAAACCTCTGTCTCTAAGTAGTCTATGGTGTTTCAATAATGTCGCGATGGACATGATACCGTGTGTGACGTGTCACAGCCCGCATACTAACGAGCGTCGCGCCTGATTATGTAGTTATTCGCTAATTTTGATTAATTGGACACTTACCTCTGTTATTGAGATACCAATTTAAGTAGACCAGACGCTAAGCAGTGTCTGGGCCTTGAGACCCTTTATACTTCACAATGCTGTCCATTTTTACTGAACGAAATTCATCATTTTAGAAAAATTATTATTTTTTCTTATATAGTTGACTAGCAACTCGTCCCGACTTTGCGTGGTTTCTCTACTATAATATGCATGTATTTTGTATATAAAACTTCCTCTTGAATCTCTCTGTTTGTTGATGAAAACTGCATCGAAATCTGTTGCGTAGTTTATGAGATTTAAGGGTACAGAAAAAGGACAAGCGATTTTTAAAACATGTAACTAATATTATAAGAGGTCAAGTTTGTAAGGTTGTAGGGGGTAATCTCTGGATCTACTGAACCGATTTTGAAAACTCTTTTACCAATAGAAAGCCACATTATTTGTGAGTGTCATAGGTTATATATTAACCTGAAAAATAAAAAGACTTTTTCGTGGTAGTCGGATTTGCAAAGTAAGTCGGAGAAAAAAAAGGTCGATTCTGTAACGAAGATTTATATATTTATTTTGGTTCTGTAAGCTGTTAATAATAAAATATAGATTTATTATTTTCAAAACGTATGGATAGTTTAAGTACGTGACTAGCTGCAGTTGCATACGAAATAGCGCAGTCTTATCACGCAGTTAGATACTCGATAACTTCGACTAGTAATTACTTTATTGATGTTGCACACTGTTTGAAATATTAATTTTCTACATGCTACATATTAACTATACTTAAAGATTTATTAAATTACTAGTCGACCTGCGCGACTTCGTCCGCGTGTAGCTCCGCTTCTATTGGTCTTAGTGTGATGGTATATAGCCTATAGCCTTCCTCGATAAATGGGCTATCTAACACTGAAAGAATTTTTCAAATCGGATCAGTAGTTCCTGAGATTAGCGCGTTCAAGCAAACAAACAAGCTTTTCAGCTTTATATATTAGCATAGATATAAAGGGAGGTTTTATATTATAAACTTGGTAACACAGTCTACGACCCCTCCTTTTGTCATTATAGTGGAGAGATGAGGGGGTATTTTGTATTATAAAAATGATGATTTTTACTCAAAAAGGTTTAGTTATTTTTGGAACTCGTGACTCGTGACTTCAGTGTTGTATATTTAGAGATATTTTGCACAATATTTAAATCATTTTTATAATTGCTGATCAATATTAGTGAAGGGAGAGTGCTTACTGGTAGAAAGGCCTTTTAATCGTGCACCTGGATCGCCAGCCCCACGCACTACTCGCCCTCTCGTCTTGTATATTATTGTTGTCTTCTAAGTGTTATTGTGCAGTTAAGCTCTTGTGCAGCTTATGGAAAATAGTCACCATTGAGACAGGAATTCCATAACAAATTTGTGACATCAATATTTAGGATTCCATACCTGTTGTCTGTCTATCAAGACCTTTTTTCTCAAGATCTTGTAAAGTTGATTTGATTTTTATATTAAACTAGCTTTTACCCGCAACTTCGTTTGTGATATTAGGATAATTAGCCTACAGGAGATCGTCTGTACACATATTTAATAATTTCATGATGTATTCATACTAACATTGCACCCCCCTTTAAGACCCTTAAGGGATTATTTTCGAAAAAATATTTTACTCCTGTTTCATGACTTCCAATAAAGAACTTTCATACTGAATTTCATTTGAATAACTTCAAAAACGGCAAAGTTTCATACTAACTTTGGTGGTAAAATAGGTGAATTTTCAAAAATCCTTTTTTAATGCTCCCCTACGTTATAAAAGGAACCCCTGTGCAAAATTTCAAGTTTCTAACCATTATAGTTTAAGCCCTGCGTTGATATGTCAATCAGTCAGTCAGTCAGCTTCTCCTTTTATACATATAGATATAATTTGAATTATTTTTGACAAATATTTATCAAAATTTTGATGATGTGAAAGTAATTAAAAAATTTGGCATTGGGATGTGTTTGTTTAAAACCAATAGAATCTCTTTATTTACCTAGCCTCGCTCAGAATTTTTGAATCTATATCATTCAGTTAGTTTTTATAAAGCTACCTAAGCTTCGAGACTCCTTTTTATCCCAGTAAACCTTATTGTTAAACCTGTGGGATAGTAATTTAGGATGTTGATCGGTTTAAAATGACTATTTTTAATTAACGGTGTATAAAAGAGATTAAACCTTGAAATTTTCATCCGAGACTTGCGAGGAATGTGTTTGTTTATTTACCTAGCCTCGCTCAAAATATTTTAAATGAAGAGATTCTCACTATCACATCTCTGGTGGAAACGCAGCCTTATATCCCACTCTTTGAACTAGAAATTCGAATTATACTATTTGACAGTTTGAGCAGTGCCTCATTTCAGACGAGTCCGTTACATTTGTTGAATTATTTTTTTTTCCAATTAGAATGTTTAACAAATGTATCAAATTGTGTATCCCATTATTTGACAACCCATTCCAATATTTACTCGCGCAAATATTTAAATTGTATGCTAAACTAAAGGAGAACTTATTGCATTGATGTAAAGTTCAAATTGCATTGCGTAACCTGATGTAGTAACCTTTAAATGGCAGCAAGGTTATCGCTCATCAGAATTGGATGATGGGTCCTCTACACGACTACACGTGTTGTTTATTGACTTAATATTATTTATTTATTTTAAGCAGTGATGGCCCAGTGGTTGGTGGTCTTACTCGGGAGGTCCGAGGTTCGATCCTGGGCACACACCTCTGACTCTGAGTTTTGTGTGTTTTAAGCAATTAAATATCACTTGCTTTAACGGTGAAGGAAAACATCGTGAGAAAACCTGCACGAGTGAGAGTTCCCAAAAAGTTCTCAAAGGTGTGTGAAGTCTGCCAACCTGCGCTGGGCCAGCGTGGTGGACTATGGCCTTATACCCTCCTCATTCTGAGGAGGAGACCCGGCTCAGCAGTGGGCCATTGAAGGGTCGTGATGATGATTTATTTTTTTATGGTAGATAAGGTGCAAACGAGCAGATGGTCCACCTGATGGTAAGTGGCCAATGGACGTCGGCAAAACAAGAGATACCCTCTTGTTATGCCGATGCGCTGTATCTTCGAAGATAGAGTGGGGAGGGAGAATGAAGAAAACAATGCTACGGTTTCAGCGGACCCTGAGCAAGAGCCCAGAGTTCACTAGATCCGCAGCATTAATGGGATGGGAGAGGGAAGGGGTAAGCTTGGCCCACTTGTGGTCGCAAGCCAGTCGGGGAACAGATCCCAGATCCCTACCACTTGAAGTGGAAATTACAGACTGACTCAGGAGCTTCTTCCAGCTTCCTTACATCATAATAAGCTGTAGAAGTTCGTATCAAGCATGTGACCAAGATATGCTACTTTTCTCTTTTTGATAGTCTCGAGAAGTTGCCGTTTTTGATTGACGTTAGCAACACCATTTGTAAATTAGTATTCGCGGGTAGTTCATTTTATCTTATTTCGAATAGACAATATATTTTTCGTTCCGATAGGATTGAGTTAGTCTATCAAGTAGTATCGTGCAGTACATTAAAGTAGTGAGACTAATAGTGTTGTGTTGTTTGGTGGGGTGGTGCTAGGCCTCCGTTTTATCATTTTAATATTTCCGCCTAGTCGTCTATCTAGACTACGTAAATAATGCCTTTTTTACTCTTTCCTTAGGTGATATTAATAAAAAATTAATTATTATCAGATGTAGGTCCTAATAGGTCATTGTTAGGATCAAATACAGTTTAAAAATAATATTATATACTATTGTGGAGCACCTGATAAATAATGTAATAATTTAGTATGAAAATATAGTTTTGTTTACATATATTTTTTTCTGTTGCAGGTAAAACACCAACCTTATAAATGAAAAATCATTAAAGTCAACTGAGAGGGGTTCCGAGTGTGATAAGGTTTAGTACACTGTATACCTTTGTTTCTGAATAAACATTTTTATTAAAAACTAGCCGCCCCGCACGACTTCGTTCGCCTGTTGCTCCGCTCCTATGGGTCGTAGCGAGATGTTAAATTTAAAAACCTAAGTTACTCTTTGTTACATCAGCTATCTACCAGCGAAAGTCTCGACAATATCGGTCCAGCCATTTCAGAGATTAGGCGGAACAGACAGTACCGTGCGCACTTAGTAAAAAGCGGTTATTTTAATATTACAAACTAAAACATCGGTTTTTAATTAAAAGGTAAATTAATTTGCGTATAAAGTTTTGCTATAAAAGAGTTTTCAGTCGGCTCGTAAAGGTTAAGGCCTCACGACAACCTTCAACTTAACTTATTTTACTAAGCTGTTAAAAATGAAAAGAAATATAAAAAATACTTTTAAAAAAATTAATAACCCTAAAATTAATTTTGCTGTTTAGTTTTTTTTAATTAAAAAAAAATAACAAGAAATGCCTCTCAAATCCGAAAACAAAATAATATAATAATACATCATCACCAGTGTTTCCAGCACATTTTTACCTGAATGCATATTTTTTTTATATATCCTAAACTTTGAAATTGTAATCATCACAACCCGTTGATGGCCCACTGCTCAGTCGGGTTTCCTCCTCAGAATGAGGGTATAGGTTAGGTCCATCACGCTGTCCCAATGCGGGTTGGCCGACTTCACACACCTTTGATAATATGGAGAACTCTCAGGAGTGCAGGTTTCCTCACGATGTTTTCCTTCACCGTTAAAGCAAGTGATATTTAATTGCTTAAAACACACATAACTCAGAGTCAGAGGTGTGAGCGTGTGTGGGGGTCTTAAACACTGGGTTATTATTACTCAAAATTGCAATAGTTTTGTTAAATACATTAGATATTGTTTTAACATAACAAACATAAATACAGAATTCGGCAAGCAAAATCCTAATCCTATCAAATATAGATTATGATAATAGCTATAAGAAACTCAATCTAATGGCAAGGTTACACAAATGTCTTCTGAAAATAGGAGGGTCTTATACACCCCAGTGAGCATTTAGCTCAAGAATATTGCTTCGGCTTCTGTTTGGTAAACTGAACGAGGGATTTCATACTCAAATATTGAATGTTTAAACTGAGTTAAATGTATGAGGCCCAGGAGTAGGTTTAAAGACGTCTACCGAATATCAAATTTTTTTTTTTTTTATCTATACTAATATTATAAAGAAGTAAGATTTGTATTTTTGTATGTAACGAATAAACATAAAAACTACTGAACCGATTTCAAAAATTCTTTCACCATTAGGAAGCTACATTATCCCTGAGTAACATAGGCTATATTTATTACAAGAATAAATTAGAGATCCTTAGGAAATCTCACGAAAACCAACCCAAGGTGCCGAAAAATTTGCTATAAAATATCTTTCATCGCATGCGCTGCAAAAAGTATTGATGATAGAACAAAAAAATGTTCTACAATATTATAGAACGTATCAATATCTACAAAAAAGTCCGCGAGACCATATGTCCAACTATTATAGTTACGTCACTATAACTACTTTTTTACATTTTAAAAGTTGATAAAAAAACCTATCAAAATCAGACCATGTTTTCTATAACTTTGTATTAATCCTTATACAAATAAATTATTTCGTATTCATGACTATTTCAATACCTATAAATTACTTTTTGAATTATTAAAATCGGACTTTCCATTCAAAAGATATTACGAAATTAAAAATATCAATATAAACAAAAAATACACGACGACGCGACGGGCCAGTATAGCGACGCAGCGCAGCGAGTAAAGCGGCAAGAGAGTGGGCACCGAAATGCGGGAGGGCCAATATATTTTTAAAAATAATATTCCACCCGCGCGAAGCCGGGATGGGCCGCTAGTTTATTATAAAAGGTGAGGGGACGGTTAGAATACTATTCCCCTCTGCCGCTGGGAGTGCATCTTGTAAGAGCCGAGTAACACAGCACCCCCTAGGTGGTAGGGTATCTGTTCCCCGACTGACTTGCGACCACCAGCCTGCGAATCCGATCGCCAAGTGTCATAGACGCGTTCCAGTTGAGCCGCATGTGGGCCAGACTTACCTCCTCTCTTTCCCATCCCATTAATGCTGTGGGTCTAGTGGACTCTGGGCTCTTGCCTAGGGTCCGATGAATTCGCATAATTTTTCTTCTTCATTCCCCCTTCCCACTCTATCTTCAGGGATGCAACGCATCGACAAAACGAGAGAGTGTTTCATGTCTATCGGCGATGGTGGCCACTTACCTTCAGGTGGACCATCTGCTCGTTTGCACCTTATCTATTATAAAAAAAAAGATTATTAGCAGTATGTATCACATACTACTAGTATTCCCTTTACCCCTCCTAGTAAGCTAATAAATAGCTTCCTTCCTTTAGGAGTCCAATGTCCGGGATATGAACCCACGACTTGTTGATCGTGAATCCAACGCCCGAAACACTGAGCTACTGACGCTGCAGATACTTTAATATGTACTGCGCGATATCACTTGACAGACTAACTCAATCCTATCGGAACGAAACTTATACAGATATATTGTCTACTCAAAATAAGATAAAATGAACTACCCGCGAATACTAATTTATAAACGGTGTTGCCAATAAGACAAAAAAATCCTTTTGATAATTTTATAGTCAAAATTTTTGTTGATAAATTTGTATTATCTTGATAATAATAGATTTATGATCACTAAACATTTAAAAATCTCAATAATCCTTCCTTCAAATGAATATAATTGTGACGTCACTAATATTATTGCGTAAGTATGTCTGGACCATTTTCGTGAGTTATTTGATGCAATTTTAAATCAATATAGGTTAAATAGATAAATCATTTATTTTTTAGATCAATCCCAAAACGATCAATATATGTGTGTGTGTCTATGTATGCGTGTTTGTGTATGTGTGTGTTTGTGTAGCTTATGAATAACACGTAGTCTTTTTTTACAACATTTGATTTTCTATCACGGTATGAAGCTCGTGGGTGCAAAACCTAGGTCCTTTAGACTTAGTTTAAAGTACCTATAAAATCTGAAAAAATCTTTGTCAGTCAAATCACGATAAAAAGGAGTAATTCATCAGTTTTTCAATCATCAGTATTGTGTGTCAGTCAGTCAATATGTTAATCACAATCTTTGTTTGGACTGAGTGTAAAAATGTCATTTTGATTGCAGTGTAAATAAAACTCAATCCAACATTACAAGAAATATCACATAACGGGAAGTAAGTCTTAAAACCGTTACGATCTCCCTCCCCCTCCTCCCCTTCCACGGTTAATAAACTCCGGTAAATACGATCTTTAGTCGTTACTTTACCACTTTATACGCGTTGTATATATTCTGAGGGAATATTATTTATTCAATTAAGATGAGTATTTTTAATCAGAGTGAAACTCAAATTCAAAATGTCAAATGTTAGTTAGCTTTTCTAAATCTGTTGAGAAAAATTGGTAAGAAGCTTTAATAGTTGCTCTTATATAACTCCTTTTATTCCGGTAAATCTTATTGTTGAACCTGTGGGATACTAATTGGAATTGTTATTAAATAGCAGTGTTTAAAATAGATTAAACTTTGAAGGAGATGAATATTTATTGGAATTTTATTTTGTTTTGTTACACGGACACAACATGATGGCAAAGCTTGTATAATAAGTGAGAAAATAAAAATTTGTCTTATTCTTATTGACTTGGAATTTAGCATAATTTTTTTAATGAAGTATTACAGTATTTTTCTATTCAGGTAAATTCAGATTTTAGTCCGTTTAGATCTACAAAGTCCTCAACTTCTTTTGCATACTAGTCGAACTGTCCCGGTTCTGCAATCTCGCTATATTTTACACTTTAATTTTCAACATTAACAAATTAATAAATAACTAACTCTCAAAGACATAAACGATCACACAGCTCGACATGGATATCATCCCCTATTTCAACCCCTCCAAGTCTTTTTTTCGCCATAAAATTTTTATATGTCTTTTCTCAGGCTCTATTCTATTTTTGTACCAAATTTCGTTAAAATCGATATTGGTTTAAGCGTGAAAGTGTAACAAACATTGTAACAGAACACACACAGACTGATGTAAACGATGGCGTTTTGATGCGAGCCACTGTTGAGTTTGTTGCCAGTTCTTCTCACCAGGAAACTGCCTTCAGAACTGGTGGTAGCTTCACACAAACTGACTGACTGACTGACAGAATTTTGACGTGTCAAAAGTACTTTGTACAAAGTCGAATTGAAAGAAACTATTTTGAGTTTGCGTTTGAGTGTGCTAAGTATACATATTAGGCAGTTAATTTAAACGATCTAGATTCTAGATTTCTGAGTCTAATTAAAGGTGGTGTTTTCGCGATCGTGTTGTGCTCTACGGTCGTTCAACTCGATGCACTTGCGAAATGCTAAACAATTTATAGTTTTATATTAAATGCTTAGTCTCATTAATACCATACATATAAAAAGTAATATTTAATTACATATAAAGTGCTGGTTGATTTTTTGATATTTGTTAAGAATGTTAGTGACATTCTTAACTCGAAAAAAAATATTCAGAAAAACAGATTACGATACATTGTAAGCAAAGGTGGACTTATCCCTAGAAGAGATCTCTTCCGGCCAACCTATGATCGTGTGTGAAAGAGTTACGTAGCGGGTATTGTTGTCCACTCAGGGATTTATGAAAAAAAAACTTAAAAATCGGATCAGAAAATCCAGACATTTTCTCTCCTACATTCAAACTAGAATATACAGAATTCTTGTGTGCGTGTGTTTGTTATTTACTTACCCATAAATACTTGACATATTTCAATGAATTTTGTTATTTATATTGGTAATAAAATAGAGTATAGTCTATATATATACGCAGACATTCAGAGTTACTCCTAGAGTTCTCGCGATGTAAAAATAAATATTTCCATCATGGCGGTGTATTTATTTGGTAAACTTTTATCTTTACCTCAACATCATAATTATAATTAACAATATATTTATGAGATAATCAAGATCAATTTTACCTAAGTGGATGATTTTGTTGATTAATGATTATATTACTAAACACATCCTTTCATGAATGATTTACGAGCGAACAATTAAACTGAAACCCTCTCAAAAACAACAATGAAATGATGAAACTCGACAAAAGCTGACGGAATTAGAGATAATCCGTTGTGAAACGATTCTGATGTTCACATGTGATCTCTTTTACTGCAAATAAGTTTCATTGCTTTGTTATTAGATGGCGCTATACAACCTTATTTACATACATATACAATATGTACGCTCACCTATACTAAAACACATTTAAAGGAATCAAAAGGTTACCTTGCTATAATTCGCGGCAATCTGAACAAGCAGACTCGTATGGTTCAACCCAGAAGAGCACCCTGCCCACGTAAAAGTGAGACGCGCGAACCCGAACCAAGACACACCACACAAGTAGGTAGCTCGATGATCTAACAACCAGACTCGTACGGCACAACCCAGAAGAGCACCCTACCCATGTAAAAGTGAGACGCGCGAACCCGAACCAAGACACACCACACAAGTAGGTAGCTCGATGATCTAACAACCAGACTCGTACGGCACAACCCAGAAGAGCACCCTACCCATGTAAAAGTGAGACGCGCGAACCCGAACCAAGACACACCACACAAGTAGGTAGCTCGACGATCTAACAACCAGACTCGTACGGCACAACCCAGAAGAGCACCCTACCCACGTAAAAGTGAGACGCGCGAACCCGAACCAAGACACACCACACAAGTAGGTAGCTCGACGATCTAACAACCAGACTCGTATGGCACAACCCAGAAGAGCACCCTACCCACGTAAAAGTGAGACGCGCGAACCCGAACCAAGACACACCACACAAGTAGGTAGCTCGACGATCTAACAACCAGACTCGTATGGCACAACCCAGAAGAGCACCCTACCCACGTAAAAGTGAGACGCGCGAACCCGAACCAAGACACACCACACAAGTAGGTAGCTCGACGATCTAACAACCAGACTCGTATGGCACAACCCAGAAGAGCACCCTACCCACGTAAAAGTGAGACGCGCGAACCCGAACCAAGCAAACCACACAAGTAGGTAGCTTGACGATCTAACAACCAGACTCGTACGGCACAATCCGGTAGAGCACACCGCTTACAGAAAACCTTTTGATTTCTTTTAAATCATGAATTTCCGCAAAGTAACGCCTGATTCAATTCAATATTTAAACACACATTTTTATTTTGTTTTCTTAGATGGTAATGTTAATTGTTGAAGCGTCAGTAGCTCAGTGGTTCGGGCGTTGGATTCACGATCAACAAGTCATGGGTTCAAATCCCAGACATTGGACTACTGACGTGGCCCACTCCTGATACAAGCTATTTATTAGCTTACTAGGGGGGTAAAGGGAATACTAGTAGTATGTGATCTATACTGCTAGTAATCTTTACAAAAAAAAATTGTTTTTTCTTGGTTAACGTAATTGTTGTTTGTCCCATTAGTTTAGGGGTAACCCACAGCTAGTCTCACAACATTGCAAACTTTGTAGTACTCGATATAATTGTACATCTATAATAAGATAATTATGTTTACAAAAGAAAATAAAGAATTTAAATTTATCATTAGCCATTCATAACATCGTGTCTCGTTTCATCATCTCTTATGTTGTTAATCATAGAAAAAATTAAACATCAAGATTTATTTATCTTTAGAAAGTCAATACTAGATTTCAGAAAATAGTAATTGAAATTGGAGATACTACTCGATGAATAAAATCGAAACATATTTATTATATTAGAAATTTAAAAATAATATATTTCGGAGAATAGTATAAGACTATCGAATAATCGAATCTTCATCGGTATCTATATCGTTGGAGTACGGTAGTTAGTTACTTCCGTTGTTTTGACAGTCTTGACCCTCGACCCTTTATATGCCATGGACAGTCTGACTGAAGTCTTAGTCGTGCGCGGTCTCTCGAGAAATGAAGTAGTCTCTGAATAGTGATAGGAGTGTTGTCCGATCAAGGTCATGTGAGTACCTTACAATGTAATTACCTCGTCTTGTGTTAGATTAGGTTTATGTGCGTTTAATCTTGGGTTTGAACACAGAGCCTAGCAGTGGAGGCGAGTGTCGTGATCACTTAAAGGTGGCCCTTAAGCCTACACCTTGGTCACAAGTCCAAGGCACTGCTTAGGTTTCTCTCGTAATTGTAAGAGATCATATTTGATTATTTATCGTTTCAGTAGAAGTATCTGCGTTGCGTTTACCCAATATTCCATTCAATACCACCCCCCCTGTTAGTGTTCTCCAATATTCCCCTCAACCCCTTTCCTTCTCATCGTTTAAAATCCCCGACATATATTTCTTCTTTTTACACAAGTATTTTTGACAGTCCGAAAAGGTTAGTCTGTCTGTTTGTCTGAAGCTTGAAATAATTGAATAAAATCTTGTTCTTAGTCTATCATTCATAATTTTATCCTTATTACGAGACTATAATATAAAAAAAAATTAATCGACTTATGTCCGTTTCATAGGTTTATTAGCTCTATATATGATACAACTATTAATCGTATCTCCGTATGAACGAGATGTAAATAAAGAATAACGAGGACATGTGTCGCGTCTCGCGGCCTCGATACCTGCGACTGTGACAAAGAGAAACATGGCATAAAACTGAAAATGGATGTTGTGCTATTTTGTAATTTTTAACTCAATTTCAATAACATTTTAGTGTAAATTCTTTAGGTATAGCAATACTGAAATTTATAACGATTTTACAATTAATACATATTGGATTCACTGCTCTACAATCAAAAATTGTTGCCCTAGATATCTTTAGAGGTCATTAGATATATTAATGGAAGTTCTTTATTGGCTCTAGTTTTTATAATTTAATTCTCCTAAGCTATTCTTTTTGTAGAGTGATATGGAAATAAATTAAAAAAAAAAACTAGAGCAGTTTCTAAAATTATTAATTGTTGGCAAAAAAACCACTTTCGACTAGTATTATTGATCTCATCGCAAATATTTTCTCCCTCTAGAAACTGCTCTGTTCTATACCCCCCTTGTATCTATGTAGTAGGTTAAGTAGTAGTATTAATATAATTTTTTTAGGTAAGAAACCTATTGACGTTGTAAATATTGTACACAAATACCCGAACTGTGTTGTAAGCTAACTTTCACTAAATAAATAACACTTATATTTTAATCTTTCTGATCTACAGATTACATTGATAAATGTATGCGTTTCCCACTTTCTATGTTAAGGAAAACTGCTGACATTAACATATTCTAATAACTTATGTACATAAATATAAATAATGTGTTGCTTAGCTTAAAATTGCATGATTTTTTTAAAATTAATTTTCAAGACTGAGGAAAATTCTCAAATTTAGAAACTGAACTGAACGTACTTTTTCTTTTTTGTATTGAGGAATTGTTGAGAAAAAACTGAATTAATTTTAGTAATTTTTTTTTACATGACATAGTGTTAATTAATAAAGAAAGAGAGAAGAGAGAGTATTACTCTTTACGCTGACTAACATTATGACGGCTTGACTAGAATATCCTCCAGGGTGTTACTCCTAGAATACTCGAGATCTAATCCATGATAATTCTGTCGTGATGGCGTATTTATTTTGCAATCCCCACTTCCTTTAATTGTGTTTATCAGTTGGCCAACATTCAAGAAAGTAAAGATGCTACTCATATTTGCCTTACCAACCTCAAATAACAGGATGCTACTCATATCAGTCGTACCAACATTAAGATTAAGTAACAGGATGCTACTCAAAGTATAAGTGTTGCCAATGTTATAATTAACAATAGTTATGAGAATGAATGGGTTGGTGAGTGAATATGAAAGAAAGAGAAAGCTCAGTAAAGTCAATTCAAAGAGATACTATTAAAAGCATTATAAACTATACTAATATTTTGTCTACTATTTATTATGACTAAAGTACGTAAATCATACTTAATTATGTAGTAACTAGACAACTATTTTGTATCTCGACTCTCGCATGTTAAACTTCATTAACCATATTACATTTTGACGGAATGTTAACTAATTTATTTTTAACATGATTTTAATGTTAATATTTATTAATTACAACTAACATAATGTCTATGACCTGTGATCGCATAGGTGCAATAAATAAAATTAGAATTTTTAATATTAAAAAATATATGAAGTAGAAGCGTCAGTAGCTCAGTGGTTCGGGCGTTGGATTCACGATCAACAAGTCGTGGGTTCAAATCCCGGACATTGGACTACTGGCGTGGCCCACTCCTGACACAAGCTATTTATTAGCTTACTAGGAGGGGTAACGGGAATACTGGTAGTATGTGTCCATACTGCTAGTAATCTTTAAAAAAAAAAAAAAAATATGTACAACGAACAATTTTTGTTTGTCTATTCCGGCTAATCTCTGAAATGGCTGAACCGATTTTGACGGGACTTTCACTGGCAGATAGCTGATGTAACAAGGAGTAACTTAGGCTATTTAACAACTCGCTACGACCCACAGGAGTGGAGCAACACGCAAATTTGTTTTAGGTTTCGGTTAGGCTAGTATTTTAATATAATATCCCACAAGAACTCTGGATTTTCCGGGATAAAAAGTAGCCTTCATGTTAATCCATGTTATAAAGAATCTGTATGCGAAATTTCAAGGAAATTCGTTCAGCCGTTTTTGTTTGAGTAACAAATATCCGAACATACAATCTTTCACATTTATAATATTCGTAAGAATAGAAAGACTAGTCGACATGTTTCTCGCTTCGATAAGGACTGTAATACTTAGGGGTTGAAATTTTTTCAACTGCTTACCGCCTGTTAACCTTACGCCGCCTGTTTATTAAGTGTCGTGGTGCTATGTCTACCTTATCGACTTCGAGTAATGTATGATGAATGTCTCTATCATATCAGGGACAGGGTTCTTACGTATGCAATAAAACAGCATCCCAGTTGCTATAGATCTAGATTCTAGACATAAATCAGATGAATCCATTACTGTATCCCATGTCTTCTCTAATGATGCAAATGTTATTTGATTCCGTTGCTTGAGTTGAGACCGCCCACGTTCATATTTAAATTATGAGGTCAACGTAGTATTTATTGCGGTAGGGCTAACATTTGCTTGTAATTTCCCGCTCACGTTAATTTTCGAGTAAACAATCATATTCATATTAGAATGACTTACCTCAATAACTTTGTATCAAACAGACTGTCAAAAGTTACATCTGTTGAAATATTAATTCAAATTAATAAACTAAGCTTTGAATTTAGTGAAACTTAATTATTTTGATGTATTGTCCACTTCTATAATTTAAAAAAAATACTTTAATAAAAAAACATTAGTTGCACCCCGCGGTTTCACTCGCTATATTTTGGATAATTCACACTATATGATTATAAATTATAGTCTATGTGTTATTCTGATGTGTAAGCTATATTATTGTAAAGTTTCAACAAAATCCATTCAGTAGTTTTTGCGTGAAAGAGTAACAAACATTCATCCATATATCCACACATCCTTTCATACATTCTTACAGACTTTCGCGTTTATAATATTAGTAGTTATTGAAAAGACAACCCATTTTAATTTGATTTATTGCTTTAAAATATTAAGGTTTCTACAAGCAAAATAATTTAGAAAATTCCATTAAATGAACTACTCAAACCTGAGTAATGGTGTATCCATGCTTAGGCCTTTTCCACTCAATCAACTACGAAGACCGGAGTACCGTTTGACAGTGATAAATCACAATTTAACTATTGTGACATAATGGAAGGACCTTGGCGAGACAAAACAATTCAATTGCTTAGTGCTTATAGTTGATTGACGATAATAAATGTGTTACAGTGCTAAGTACGCCCACCTAAAGTTCTGTCTAGAGTTTATACTATAGTTAATGTGACCATACGTCCCGTATTTCGGTTTTCAATCCCATTGTCTCGAAAGAAAGCTCCGTAAAACTGTCCCCCGCTACGGCGAAGCCAAAAGGAAGGGTGATGATTTTGGCAGTCTATGTATGTATGTTTACATGGGTGCGACTACAGTTCTACCTTGACTATTTTTATACCTATGCATTTGTAGGTTTCTATCTGAATTATTTTGTTATTTTGTCCTTTTCAGATCACTTTTTTACGTAGTCGGGTTATAGTTTTTTTAAACTTTATTACCCGACTACGCCGAAGCCAAAAGGAAGGGCGATGATTTTGGCTGTCTATGTATTTATGTTTACATGGGTGCGACTACAGTTCTACCTTGACCATTTTTATACCTATCCATGTAGATTTCTAACTGAATTATTTTCTTGTTTCGTTCTTTTTAGACCACTTTTTTACGTAGTCGGGTTATAGTTTTTTTAAACTTTATTACCCGATTACGGCGAAGCCAAAAGGAAGGGTGATGATTTTGGCTGTCTATGTATTTATTTTTACATGGGTGCGACTACAGTTCTACCTTGACCATTTTTATACCTATGCATGTAGATTTCTATCTGAATTATTTTGTTATTTTGTCCTTTTCAGATCACTTTTTTACGTAGTCGGGTTATAGTTTTTTAAACTTTATTACCCGATTACGGCGAAGCCAAAAGGAAGGGTGATGATTTTGGCTGTCTATGTATGTGTTTACTCGGGTGCGACTACAGTTCTACCTTGTCTTTTTTTATACCTATGCATTTGTAGGTTTCTATCTGAATTATTTTGTTATTTTGTCCTTTTCAAATCAATTTTTTTTACGTAGTCGGGTTATAGTTTTATTAGATAATACTAGGGATACCTACCTCATAAATATACCTACCAAATGGAAGGTTATAATTTATGATTATTATTTTTGTTATTTGATGAGATCATCGTTGTCCCTATGATTTGTCAGTTACAAAAACCCCGAGAAGAAATTGTTTTGTTTGATTTTGATTTGTCTTTTCACCAGTGGATGTCTGAAAGACTCCAGTCCTTTTGTCAGTGTCCCGTTTCGAGTGAAGAATAAAATGGTTACCTCTCTTGGCGACTTCATCCGCGGAAACCATAAGTTCAATCTCCCTCCCACCAATAGAATAATTCAAGAACTGTCACATACAATATTTTTTTTATGTTTTTGACAGGGACTATGTTTTATTTATAGTAGAATCTAGAGTATCCCGTTTTCCAGCTTGTTCTCTTCTACACGTAGAGCCTGTTTTTGAGGGACGAACTAAAAAATTAAATTCAGATTCGTTTAGCCGTGTTTGTGTTGAGTAAAAAAACATTCAAACATCGAAACATACAAAATTCTTATTAGTAAAATAATCGTAAGAGAATTTATAAAAATGATTTCAATGTTTGTTGTGATTAAATGTGGCGAAGACATCCTTATTATGTTCGGCAATCAAGTTAATAACTGCATTTTATAAGGTAATACCATAAAAATTCTGTTCGTTAGGGATGTAATAGTATAATAAAAATATCCTCCGCATCTGGGAAAATTAACTCGTAAAAGGCAAGTTAAATGTGTTGTGTGGGGCTAGGGATTTGTGATTAGTGACCAGTATTGTATTTATATACATGTGATACTAGCCGACTCGCACGGCTTCGTCTCTGTCGCTCACTTACAAATGATTTGTTGTATTTTCTCCGTCCCCCATAGCAGAATAACTATTAAAATCATTGGAAATTTGACGAAAAAAAAATAAAAGAGTAAATCATTTTCCCATACAACGTGTTGATTGGTTTCGTAACTGTGTCTTTGGTGCTGGTGGTCTCCCATCCCATTAATACTGTGGATCTGGTGGACTCTGAGCTCTTTCTCAGGGTTCACTGATACCGCAGCAATTTTTTCTTCACTCCCCCTCCCCACTCTATCTTCGAGGATGCAACGTATCGACAAAACTGTTGTATTACCGATGTCCATGGTATGGACAAATCTGCTCATTTGCACCTTATCTACCATTAAAAAAACCGTCAAACATTTAATGTTCATCCCCTTGATACAGTAAACTCTCCCCTCAAACTAAACGAACGTATTTAATTAAAGGTTTCGATTCGACAAGATATATCCAAAATATTTGGATAAAGGCGTATTATATAAAACATACATTTAACCTTCATCATGAATTGCACTGTTTATTGGTGAAAACTGCATGGAAATCTGTCCAGTAGCAAGTATAAAATGAAAGCAAAACTGCTATAATAACTTATAAAATTATATTTACAATATAAAATCATAAACCGATCTAAATTACAACGCTTATAAAAGTTAACGATTAAACACTTACCCAAATATTTTGACGACCGATCATACTTTCTTAAAATATTTACATTTCTCTATCTCTTTCTAACGCGTGGTATTAGCCTATAATTCGTCTCTGTCTACATCTTATGCGTTGCGTAGCGTATCGTATTTATGACATGCAATGTTTTAATACATACATTTATACTTTACTTGATGATATATGTATCTCGGAGATTTTATGATGAAAAGGAGGAGGAAGAGGGGGTATATTGAAAATACTACGAGGGATGCTGATATTAAATGGACTATTGGGTAAACGCAACGTAGATACTGCTACTGAACCGATAAATAATCAAATATATAATTACGAGAGAAACCTAAGCAGTGCCTTCGACTTGTGACTAAGGTGTAGACTTGAAGACGTCTTTGCCACTCCCACTGCTCAGGCTCTCTGTTTGAACCCAAGGTTAAACTCATATAAACCTAACCAAGACGTGGCAACTACATTGTAAGGTACTCAAGTGACCTTAATCGGACAGCACTCCTAGCACTAATACTGCTTGGATTGATTGATTGAAGAGTAAGACTACAGTCAATGACTGTCGAAGGCATATAAAGGGTTGAGACTGTAAACTGACGCAAGTGAGTACTACAGTACTCCAGCGCTATAGATGGCGATAACGATTCGATAACACAAGTCAACAAAAAAAAACTTTTTTTGTGTCTGTTATTTAACGACTATTGTCTGAGTGTTTACATTGAAAAATAACCAAAAACTCAATTTATGAAGAAATAAGTTTGCTTTTGTATGTTTATTTATTTTTTTATTCTATTGTATTGAGTATATGTCTATTACAAACTGTAGCAACTACTTTTGTATATGAAATTTTCTATGAAAACGAAATTTCTAGAAAAGCAAAACTTTAACCAAAAACCTATTTTACCCATAAGTAAGGTAAAAGAAATCAATATTTTACATTTTGTTGTCAGACTCAAAATCTGTGTTGACCGGTGTAATCGTTTACTATTCTCCGACATGTATGTTTGGTTGTGTTTTATCTTTTTAATAAAGTATACTTACAAATTTTCACGTTCTTATTCGTCTAAAAAATATGTTAAAAATGTTGTAAGTGCCTTTGAAATTAGAGGGTTTCCCTCGATTTCTCCGGATTCCATCATCAAATTCTGCCTTGGTTCCAATGGGACCACCTCAGAAGTGCACTCTTTCAAATAAAAAAAGAATTTAGAGAATCGGTTCACAATTGACGGAGAAATCGGTGAACGTACAGAAAAAAAAAAATAGAACCTCCTCCTTTTTGTTTTGTAGTCGGTTGAAAAGTAAAATAAATTATATTTTTTATTAAACTAAAAAAGCAGATAAAACGTAGTATTAATAAATAATAAACAAATAAAAAGCTTTATTTCTCACTTTGCATAACACATTACAGAAATTATAATAATTATAGTTAAGTATATATAAATTTATCATTATTATTAATTATTATATATGTCGGAGCATAGTAAAAGATTATCGATTAATCGAATCGTTATCGTTGTCTATGGCGTTGGAGTGGGGTAGTAGTCACTTCCGTTGTTTTGACAGTCTCTACCCTCGACCCTTTATATGCGATCGACAGTCTGACTGAAGTCTTAGTCGTGCGCGGTCTCTCAAGAAGTGAACATCATCTAAGTAGTGCTAGTGATAGTGATAGTGTCAAGTGCAGTGTAGTGTGGAAGTGCTTACAATGTAATTTCCACGTGGTTAAGTAAACACAATGTTAGGTTAGGTTAGCCTTGGGTTAGGTTAGCCTTAGGTTAGGTTAGCCTTAGGTTAGGTTAGCCTTAGGTTAGGTTAGCCTTGTGTTAGATTCGGTTTATGTGCGTTTAACCTTGGGTTTAAACAGAGAGCCTGAGCAGTGGAGGCAAGTGTTATGATCATTTAAAGGACGTCCTTAAGCCTATACCTTGGTCACAAGTCCAAGGCACTGCTTAGGTTTCTCTCGTAATTGTTAGAGATCATATTTGATAATTTATCGGTTCAATAGGATTATCTACGTTGCGTTTACCTAATATTCCATTCAAACCATCCTTTTAGTGTTCCCCAATATTCCCCATCTTCCTCCTTTCATCTCCTTTCACATCGTTTTAAAATCCCCGACATATATTACATTCTACTTATATACTAATTTTTTAAATCTTTTTTTATTTATTTAGGAAATTTTAGAATTAAGTATATTTCAATTTTCATTTCATAATTTATTGCGAGAACCCCTCCAAGGATAAAGGCCTCCTCCAAGCTTTTCCATTGTTTTCTGTCCAGCCTTTCGTATCAATAAAGTAATAAATTATCTGTGTACCATATTTCATAAAAATTCGTTCATTCGTTTTTGTGTGATTGAGTAACAAACAAGAAAACAATCAGATATATAAATTCACATTTATAATAGTATTTTTGATGAATTAGTACAATTTTATTCTAAAATATTATAACAGTTTAATATTTTTTGATTTCCTACAGTTAACAACACCGCTGATAACTTTTTTTGTTTCGGTTACATGGACCGAACATTACCATAATAAAATTTAAATTTTGATGATAAACTTATTTCTTTTAATTAAACCCACAAATCGCAGGCAAACGTACGAAAGCTGAAATATTTAAGAAAAACAAATTTAACGGCATTACCGTCCCACAAAGAGCTTAAGCGGCTTATAAATTTTAATTCACTGACGGTTGTTTATTAACGAAATTACGAGTTTAATTTTAAAAGTTTAAATTATAAACAAGTCAGCTATAATTTTTCAAATTTATTTATTAATATGAAAGCTAATTAATAGTAGTTAACTTACCTTTTGTGCAAATGGGCGTAGATTCTTTTATTAATCATGAAATAGCGATACTTCCATACTACTTTTCACCCCACTTTCAACCCCCTTACAACCCTTTTTTCGCATTAAAAAGTAATCTATGTCCTTTCTCAGGCTCTAGACTATCTGTATATAAAATTTCATTTAAATCGGTTCAGTAGTTTTAGCGTGAAAGCGCGACAGACAGAGTTACTTTCGCATTTATAATATTAGTAAGGATCAAACGAACTTACCCTAAGTGAAGTCGATTCCAATTTGTTTGTATAAACCCAATATTATAACGACATATAATTAAACAAAGACACCTATTATTGTACAACAATACATTATAAACTTGCTTTCTTAAACGGGAAAGCGAGCAGTACCTGGAAATTGTGACCTAGATGCAGTTTTACAAGGCCCTTCTATACACACGGTTATTAAAAAAAACCTGTTCATCCTACTAATATTATAAACTTGAAAGTTTGTAAGAATGTATGGATGTCTGAATGTATGGATGTTTATTACTCTTTCACGCAAAAACTACTGAATGGATTTTGATGAAACTTTACAATAATATAGCTCATACATCAGAATAACATATTG